>JARWLC010000006.1:143077916-144356666 GCA_033318265.1 Phyllotis vaccarum
TCACTATATTAATAAAGGTTAAGCTTCATGATGGAAAATATTGCTTAATCGCAAGTAAATAATTTATTTATTTTAAAACGAGCAAAGACCTCATACCTTACACCCTAGTAAGACATATGATTAATTTAAATATTTTATTACTCTATAACATTGCTATCTTAAATGGTAAAGTGTTATTTATTTGCCTTTTGTCTAAGATCAAGTATAAATAATGAAGCAGACCTATTAGAGCTATCTGTCATTAAAATGAACCTTCCCAAAGGTATTAAACAAATCTGAAATTGAATTCAGTAATCAGTTCTGCAAAACGCTTAAATAGTAAAAGTAGAAATAAATTTGCATGTGGTTTATAAACTGGAGAGGTTATATCCCTCCTTTCTAATGTTGATTTTCTAAGACGTTTTACATGTTAATGTTATAATTGTCACATGGAGCCATCTCAGGTAAGGCTAGTGTCCTGTCACTGTATTCGGTACCTTGATACCATGTTTACAGAATGGCCCTCTTCTAAATCGGGCCTCCACTCTCGCAGACGTTGTTGCTTGTTTTCCCGCAGCAGTGTGACAGTGTTTGACTTTAATTTTTATTGCACAGTGATCCCATCCTCCCACCGCGACCAACCATGTCTGATGGCTGATGGAACTGTCTGTATTCGTCTCACCTTCTCCCCCGCTCTCTGTTAGGTTCTGAGCTCATGCCTAAAGCGCTCTCCACCAGGATAGTGGGAGGCATTTGGTGGTTTTTCACACTTATCATCATTTCTTCGTACACTGCTAACCTAGCCGCCTTTCTGACCGTGGAACGCATGGAATCTCCCATTGACTCCGCTGACGACTTAGCGAAACAAACCAAGATAGAGTACGGAGCTGTAGAGGACGGCGCAACAATGACCTTTTTCAAGGTAAGTCCTACCTGCTAAGGCAACATGGCCACAAAAATCACAAATAACCCTTTCTATTTATAAATGCAATGATGCACCGACGCAATCATGCATGCTGTATAAATAATGGCATGTTACTTAAGCGGAGATAGATGCACAACTAAAATTATGTCCATCATGTCTCATCTTATTAATACTTGAGACAATCCGATGTGCAAATGCACCGATATTGTTTACTGTAAATTTAGAAATATTGAAGTGGGAAATTTAAAATGTAGCGTATTTCCTAATTGATCTTAAAGAAGATTTCTCCCAAAGGTAATATTTTTAATGAGATTATATCTGAGTGAAAATGTGATATTTTCATCAAAAACTGAATAACAGCAAATTCAAATCCTGTACATATTGTAGGATGAAATACTGGCATGTAAGAATGTTTCCCATGCATTTGCTCAGTCACATTAAAGCAAACTGCTCTTGTGATCTCTAAACTTGCCAGTCTGAAATTAGGCTATGTCATTAAGTTCACAGGTGCCTGTGCAACATTTCTGTGAACAGTGCATCATACTGTTCTCCCCACACAGAGTGCCTGCTTCTCTTTCCTCATCATCTCTCAAATTTTGCTTCTTTCACTGGAAAATAATACAGCAAACGGAATTTCTACCTAGTTTCTAGTTGCCTTTATGCTTGCTTTTGAAATCATAAGCACTTGTTATATGGATTAATATTCTTTTTAAGTTCTGGCAAATGTATTCATTGTTCACTTGAATACAAATAAAGAAGAAAGTTTTATTTAAAAATTGTTGCACACTATTATATTATTTCATCAAAGATGTTTTATTAGACTACCAGGTGCCGAAAGGAGCCCTCTTCATTGTCTGAACAACTGTAGAAATTACAATCTAGTAATTGCTTACATGGACATAAAAGTTTGGTTACAGATAGAAGAATAAATTCACAATGATACCATTATTATTTAAATCACAAGTGCCCAAAGCATGCATTTTTTTGTGAAAATTCTTATAAAAGTGTATAAGCTTTGAACAATAGAATTTTAAAGTAAATAAAATTTCTAAAAACTAACAAGATTTCATTTACTTAGCTACAAATAATTTTAAATTTTGAATTATTTTTTAACTGCTAGTTATTTGAAAGATTAATAATATCTTCTGGTTAGTTTAAGAAATAGATTTTTATGTTTAATTAAAATCATTACTACTTTGTGAGATTTATTAATCATATATAAAATTTTATTCAATATGTACTCTTTGACTACATCAAATATATTTGATTAATTTTTCCTAATTATATGGAGTTAAGAGTGTTTTATTATAAAATAATTTTTAAATTTTAGATATTTTCTTGCAAACGTCACTTGTAGAAATGGCTATATGTAGGCTTGTCAAAATGAAATACTTATTATGTAGTACATCTAAATGATTCCTGTGCACAAGAAATGGAGCTTAGCTCATTTAATTGTACAGAATCAAGTGCCTAGCACAATGATTTACACAAAAAATGATCTATTTCTGTGCCGTATGGATTTCAAGATTTTACCATCATTTTTATTTTCTAGAACACACACATATCTTATACAAACCGTAGGTCATTATCTGCATAGTTCATGTTGGAGAACACGAAATTATCAAAAAATATAGATCTCTTTTTCCTTTATATTCTTTTTCTTGTCTACACTTTTTCAGTCTTGGCTGTCTTTTTAGTCCTCTGAAGCTTCTCACTTCTTCCGTTTTCTATTGTGGCATGGGCATGCCTGTCTACCTTTACTCTTCCTACGCTTTCGCCTTTTATCTTTCTGACTTTCACACAAGGGTGCCTCTAGCACACAGAAAAATCGACATAAAGCAACATCTATTTCCAACATCACAGACTTCCTTTAGAGCTGAAACTTTTACAATGTACATTGGTTACAATAACAACCATACAGAGATGATTACTGAGCTAACAAGTACTGGGTCTTACTGATTTATCACGCACTGGATTTTTAATGTTGAAATAAGAAAAGAAAAGAAAAGCTTACAGAAAGCATAAATTGCATATCTTTCTTTAGATATACATTTTAAAATGCTTTATATATTCAAACTTCAAATACATTTTTTGGTATCTTGGACTAGTATATTGGGCTCTACCAATATACTAGACAGGGTATACTATTTTAAAACATAGCAACAAAATATCAGACTAGTCCATCATTTCTTGGATCTCTACAATCAAAGATGTACTGTTAAACTGTGGGATGTTTATATCTGGCATTCTTTTTGTTTTTTTGAAAATATAAAATTTTGCATATCAAAATAACATATCTTATTCTATCTTATTTAGAAGCATTAATTTCTGAAGGAAAGTCAATCATAGTTTTTCTCAGTTTAACAAGCTACTGATATTGTCTAGTTGTGCTGAGTCACTCAGTTCCAGAAATGTTACCAGGGGACAGTGTACTCTTTTCTCTCTGAAGTAAAAAGATTAAGAAAATGCATACTTGTTAGAGGGTCAAAAATACCACAGCTACAGTCTGGATCTTATTCAGCCTCCTTGGAGTGTTTCTTTATCTTTGTGCGTATATATATATATATATATATATGTATATATATATATATATATTTTTAATTTTAGGATCTAGTTGTTTTTACAAAGCTGTTTGGAATACCATTGTTTCTGTGCAACCCATGAATCAGGGTTCAATCTTTGTAGACTATTTAAGTTCTACCCTTTTCAATTTCTGACTTAACCACACTTACTACTATAATATGTGCATCTGAAAATAATTTCAAAAGAAAGTTGTGCTCTCTGTGTATTTAAAAAACAAAATTTCATCACATAGTTTTCTATAGCAGTATATGTGATTGCAATTACATTTCAATAGTTGTTCTTAATAGAAGTAAGAGCAGACAAAAATATACAAATGTATAATCAGAGAGAATGCATTTACTTGCTGATTCTAGCACCTACTTACTATGCTTCTAATACTGGATTCTTTCTGCCCTGGTTTGAATGACAAACAGGTCAGTTTAAAGCATGTATGTTTTAACTACTAAATAAATGTTGGCATGTCATAGTAAACACTTCATAGCAGGTTCAGAGACACTACCCATATGCATTACTAGGCTGTAAGGAGAACTTTAAAGTTCAGGAGTTAAAATGATCCTGCATATGTTTCAAGATTCCAATCTTCACAGATTTTTAAAAGTTTGAAATTTCTACAATTTCTGACCTTTCCACTTTGTTCTAATAGAACGTTTCAAATAAACTATTTTTTATGTTCAGCAGTTATGCATTGTTTAAGTATCGGGAAAATGATTATGCTATATTTGCCCAATATACTTCTTCATTCTTGAGATTTTTTAATGGATGGACCAAGGAGAAATTGTATGAGTGAAACAAAATAATCTATAGATTGTTATATTTTTTAGAATCTTCTAGATGTTGAGGTTGGTATATTTTGAAATCATGCTTCACATACTGCCCATGCCTACCCTTGGAGGGCCTAGCTCCTTCTCCTTATGGCTTTCTAGTGCCTGTTCTTGATTCGGTGAGCTCCTCAGGGCTCCAGCCATCCATCACTTTGGGGAATTTCCTCATAATCCCTATCCCTTGCTCATACAGATGTTCCTCCCCTGCTCTCAGCCATGGATCTCTGCCTCTACCTCTATTCTTTGTTGGATGTGGGTTCTGTGATGACACTTAGGGTGGATATTTATTTGATTATAGGGGAAGTCCTGTTTAGACGCCCCCTCAACTATTGTATGGAGACTTGGCCAGGGACATCCTGTGAGTTCTTGGAGGTTTCCATAGCACACAGTCTCTTTCCAACCCCACATTGGCTTCCTCTATCAAAATATCCATCTCTTTCTATCTCCCTCTTTGCTCCTCTCACTCAACCATCTTCTTTTTTCAAGATTTATTCTCAACTCTTTTTCGTTGCAACTCATGATCCCAAGTTGCTGAGGTGATCTCTATTTCTCTTCCTAGGGGAGTCACTGGATGTCTTTCTTAGGCTCCTTCTGATCCCAAGATTTACAGGGGTTGTGGTTTGCAGCTTGGTTATTCTTTGCTTTTTGTCTAAAGTCCATTTATGAGTGAGTACATCCCATGCCTATCTTTCTGGGCTAGTGATATCTCACTCAGGAGGATACTCTCCAAATCCATCCATTTGCCTGCAAATTTTAAGATGGCATTATTTTTACTGCTAAGTAGTACTCCATTGCGTAGATGTACCACAGTTTGCTAATCCTTCAGTTGAGGGGAATCTAGGCTGTTTCCAGATTCTTGGCAGGAGTGAAGGAAGGGGGAGCAAGGTATATATGGATAAAAATACATTTTTATTAAAAAATAAAATAAAAAGTAAAAAGAAACATTAGTAATATATAATAATAACGAAAATAAAATAATTAGAGCATAAATTAAAACAAACAAAACGAACTAGCAATTGGGTAGAAAGATAGGAAAGTGTCTGATATTATCTGATCAGACTCAAAAATAATTAGGCTTGAATGGGAGACCTTTTTTTATTCCTTCTTTTCTTTCTTTTTAAAATTCCTTTGAAGCAAATAAATTCTTTAATTAACATACAATATTATTAAATGCATATTCATAAAATTGAAAAATAGGAAATCATGCTTATAGTTGTATTTAGGAATTCTTTGGGGGGCTTTTTTTAAAAATTTCTGATAAAAAATTTAAATTATTCAGTAGAAAACTTTTCATATTAATCTTAATAAATTAATTATTGTAATATCATGTGTCTGTTAATATCACCATTCACCTTATATCTTCTCAATTAGACTATAGATATTCTATTATAAGAAATTATATTTTCATTCAACAAATATTTACAAAACATCTCTCCTGTGTTCAGAATTGTATGTATTCAATCTAAATAGATGCTATACACTTCCCAGTCCTCGCCAGGGGCTGCTTCTTTCTACCTGCTATGTATTGATGTGGAAATGCCTTTCTGTATGCTGTGAATCTCAATCTTTAAATAAAGGAGCTGTTTTGGCCCTTGACAGGAACCACAGAAAAAGTAGGCAGAAGAATCAGAATAGGTAAGAAAGGAAGGGCGGAGTCAGAGGCAGACCAAGCCTGAAGCCCAAGGAGCAACATGTAAAGAACACGTAAAGAACATGTAAAGAACATGTAAAGGTGAGCCACGGGCCACGTGGCAGACAGATTAATAGAAATGGGTTGATTTAAGATGTAAGAGCTAGCTAGAAATATGCCTGAGCCATAGGCCAAACAGCATGAAGTTAATATAAGGGTCTGTGTTATTTCTGGGGAACTAAGCAGCATCCATAGGTGGCTAAGAGGTCTGGCATGGCAGGGTCTGGGATCTGGCCGCCCAGGACCAAGAAACCTCATTACAACAATGTATCAATGTTCTTTACTGCTTTGCCAGTGAAAACCAGTATAATGCCAGAACTACCTTTTACAGTTACTGTCTAAATGCTCAGTTTCCAAGTCCTGTCCCTAGTATTTCTACAGTGTTACTGAAATGACTTCAAGTTCTTTAAATGACCACTCCCCATGATTAGCATAAGATTTTAGCTGCCTGTGAGGTTTTCAAAGTACTGTGAAGTCTGGCTACTTCCTGTTTAATTTCCCCACATTGTAGCACCCACACTTTTTTACATTTCTCCAGTGTCTACTGAACTGTCATTTCCCCCCTTCTTTAACAACTCAATTTAACTGTTCTTTTCCCCTAAACCCTTATTTATTCTTCTGCTACAATGAGGTTTCCTGGCCCAGTCCCGGCAGAAGTCCAGACCCACAGAACTGCGGTCCCAGACTCCGTAGCCACCTGTTGCTGTTCAGGCCCCAAAAATGACTCATATGCTTATATTAACTTCATGCTGTTTGGCCCACAGCTCAGGCATATTGCTAGCTCTTACATCTTAACTCAACCCATTTCCATTAATCTGTCTGCCACATGGCCTGTGGCTTACCTGTGTTCCTTACATGTTTCTTCTTTGGTGTCTGGCTCCATCTTATCTGACTCCGCCCTTCCTTTCCTAACTATTCTGATTCCCCACCTACTTTTTCTATGGTGCCTGTCACAGGCCAAATCAGCTCCTTTATTTAAAGACTGATGTTCGCAGCCCACAGAAAGACATGCTCCACCATTCTTCATTTTCTGATTCCACTTTATCTTCTTCCTTCTCATTCCTTGCCGTGCTCTTACTCTTCTCCTACTTTTCATTTTTCTTCTTGTCCTTTTTATTGGTTTAATCAGTATCCCTAATTTATTCCTTAATTTTATAAGCCCGAGACCATGTGGAGAAATACTTTAAAAGGTCCATTGGCTTAAAATATCAAAAATTAGAAACTCTTTTACTAACCAAACACCCAAAATTATTCCCTTTTCATCATTTGTAAATTATGCTTACAAACTAGTCAGTTTCTTTTTTATTCCCAACTGTCTTCTCCTTCAATTTGTAGATATTATTATACATTATATTTCAATATTTTATCTGTGTTATCATAAGTTGCTGTATCTAACCATGAATTGTTTGAACATTTTGATATTCAATGTGTCAACATATTTGACTAAATCAAAAAGCCTTTTCATACTTTTCCTATCTGCCGATTTACTTTGAGGCATTCCTTTTAAAATACTGTCTCTGGGCCAAGAATACAGCAAAGTGGGTAAGAGCACTTATTCCTCAAGCAGGATAACCTAAGTTCAAGCCCCCTGCACCCTCATAAGTTGCAAAGTGTATCTTCAGTGCTTGTAACTCCAGCACTGGAGGTAGAGACAGGCAGATCCCAAAAACTAGCTTCAAGTCCACATAGAGAAAGTGGTGATTTCTAGATTTGTGAGAGACCCTGTCTCAAGGAAATAAATCAGAGAGTAAAATAGGAAGACATTTGGTATACTGTTCTGTATGATACACTCCCATGGGTGCGTAAACACACACACACACAATGAAATATTCCCTTATTTGCATAGACGTTCATAGTTTTCAGCCTTTTCTTTCTACTATATGTATCTAATTTATTAATTCTGTATTGTTATCCATGAGTGAAACAAAATGTCATCATTGATATAATGCCTGCAACAAACAGTTCAGTTAGATGCACTTTTAAAATACTTTGTCATGTAATATTTTCTCTTTGCTATTCTCTATATACATGGATATAATTTCCCCCAAATGTCTAGTTTTCTATAACACTCCTGTTTTGAAAGTCAATTTATTTGAAAGTATGCATAGAGAATTTCATATTTCAGGTGTGTTGGATGGTCTTTCTTAAACAAAACATTGGTTTAGGTATCTACCAACAGTGGTCTTCCCCTCCTCCCCCTCCTCCCCCTCCTCCTCCTCCTCCTCCTCATTCTGCCTCTTACCCTCTCTGCCTCCTCCTCTATTCTCTCTCCCCTGTTTTACCACCCTCCCTTCCTCCCTGTCTTCCTCTTTATCTTCCTCTCAATTTTACATTCTATGTTCCTGTTTATAAATCTTAATAGATAAGAAAAAATTATCATCAAGATTGTTTAAAATGTAAAGAAACTGTACTATAGAGAGGGTGGAACAGCAATCAAATACTTATAAAACCCCAATATCAGTAGTAACAAAGGTGTCCTGTCATAACCATCATCACTTAGGATATCTTATCTGATCTCAACTCCGGTTCAGCATCTCCAGTGCATCTTGTAACACATCTGGTAATTCTATCTTAATTTTATTACTACATTTTTTTCCTGCAGATGTCTATATACTCAGGTGTCCTGTCATCCATGTAGAGGAGGTCTTATAAGATACTTTGTGGGAACTCGTTATCTCTTTTAATCTGTTGGGTCTCAGAAACCCACCTCTGTTGTTTGATCCAATTGATTTTCTAATAGTCACTTTATGTCATTGGCGCATATATAACCATCATATGTCCTTTATCATCTGTCACCTTCCTCATCTTATCAGGTTAACAATCTCCCTGTGATTATCATTCTTTATGAGTAGAATATTGCTTTCCATTTTCACTATAAACATGTCTCTAATTCAGTCTCTACTCTAGAAGAGAAAAAGAAATGGAGAGAAAATATCCAAAGATTCAATTATTTGAGGAAATCCTGGCTAGAGGCAAATGAGGGCAAATGTTTGGAGATGAGACTTCAGGCCTCAACCTTGCTCTCATGAGTACACCTAAAATATTAGAGACAACCAAGTCGAAGAAGAATAATTTAAAAATTTTTAATATCATTTTGTCTCATGTTATAGAGTCATAAGTGGATGGCAGTGAACAAGTTACAGGGTTTTCTTTTTTTCTATAAATGCCTTTACCTAGTCAGCCCTTTACACTGTGGCATTAAACCTGAGTAGCTTATATATTTTTGCAATGATTATTTGAGTACTAGTATTTTCTAAAGTCTATAGGAGTGTAAATAAACTTTGAATTGACAGGTAGAACAAATAGTTTTAACTGACAACATGTTCTTAATAGATTTATAAAAATAATCTCAAACAGTATATCTCCAGTCATAATTATTCAGTATTCTCAAATAATGCTTCCTTTGTTTATCTTATGGCGTGACCTGTGATGGTAGATGGTAGTACAAAAACAACATGTTTACTATAGCAACTTCAACAGTTCTGTGTCAGCACTTTAATAGAAATCGGGTCATGCCTTTGGTATGCACCTGGTTACTATTATTACTCAGGTTCTCATCATTTCATGCCACTCTGCCTTATTAGAAATTCTTTATGGTCTTTTAGTAAGTGCACAGACCATTTCTGTCAACAAACGATGCTGAGTTACATGATTGGAACCCTATTGATTTAAGTGCTTTAAACCTGGGGCATTCTTTGTTCATTTCATCCTCACTTATTAATAACCATTTTAAGTTGAGTAATTAAATTTCTTTTCTTAAAATCAGTTAAAAAGAAAATAAATTTATTACATGAACAATATTGCATGTTTGTCTAGAAATCTAAATAAAGTTGGAGATGTATTAGGGGGAAATGGGGCCAGTGGGAGTTGAGGTGATGGACTGGAAGATGAATATGATGAGCTAGATACACTATGCACATGCCTGGCTTACCAAACAGTATGTTTTGGGGGAAAAAATTTAAAAAGTATTTTCATTTATAGAAAAATGTAAGAAAACCTAACTATTAAAATTAAAGAGGTAGAAATAATTCACATATGGGCTTATAGAAAGATAAGTCCTGAATGAGAGATTTCAGATCCGTACATGTGCAAAGTTCTCCTTGTGCTTCTTATACTGCAGTTATTTCAGAAACTGTATTGATTTTTTTTTTTCTGTAGGAAAAATAAAACTCATTTGACTGATGACAGTCCTGCCACATGTTTCTTTTTCTTATTTGAGGTTTCTCAGTATCTCCTTTTATTATTTAAGATTTTTTTCATTTTACATATTAATCACTGTTTCTTCTTCACTTATCCAGACCCCCCACACACACACCTCCTCCTCTTCCCACCTCCTATTCCCTCCTCATAGGAAGCCTTTCTTGGGTGGTCAGCACAGGCTGGCATACCAAGTTCAGGCAGGACCAAGCCCCTTCCCCCTGCATCAAGGCTTATTATGTCACCCCACCATAGGGAATGGGCTCCATGATGTCAGTTCATGTACCTGGGATAAGTCCGGTTTCCATTGTCAGGGGTGCCACCATGTTGAGGGAGTTGAGGGAGGGACGGAGAGAAATATCAATGAGATACCTTGACAGAGTGAGCCATTAAGGAGTTAGAGTAAAATATGGTACCAGGGAAATCCCCAAGAACCCACAAAGATGTTCCCAGCGAAGACTCCTGAACTAGCGTTGGTGACTACCCAAATTGTCACATCGGGGATTGATAAAGCACATGCAGAGACCCACAGCCATGCACTTGGCCAAGGTCCAGGAGTGAAGCTCAAGGGACAGAGGAGGGAATAGAGGAGCAAAGTGGGGTCAAGATCATAATAGGGAAAACCACAGAGACTCTTGATTGACACCTGGAGAGCCTGCAAGGGAATGAATGTGGGTGACAGTATCTCTTTTTACATTTAAGCAATGTGGTCAGTTGAATGAAAATGTCCCCATAGGGTTATAGGGAGTGGCACTCTTGGGAGGTCTGACCCTGTTGGAGTGGGTATGGAGAAAGTGTTCAGTAGAACAGGCTTTGAGATCTTTAAGTTCAAGCTAGGTCTAGTGGCTCAGTTCTCTTCCTCCTGACTTCTTTTCAAGATGTAAAACTCTCAGCGACCCCTCCAGTACCATGTTCACAGCCATGACCATAGTGAACTGAACCTCTGAAACTCTAAAACAGCCACAATTAAATGTATTCCTTAAAGAAGTTACCGTGATTATGGTGTCTCTTCACAGCAAAGGAAACTAAGACAAGCAGATTTTGTGTCAAAAAAATATTCTTAGACAATGGAAAATTAGGAAAACCTAATATAGTTAGGCTTCTGAACCCTGAACTACCCTTGAAATTTTTTGAAAGTGAAAAATTTATGAGTAACTAAATATTTAGAATTTGTATAAATGTTATTTTTATTTTTACATACTGAAATGAAGTAACTTAAATGTTTTATATGTTTGAACACTAATCTATCTGAGTATTCATGTTAGCTTACTTATCAGTATTGAGAATGGAATATTGCACCACCCTATGTGTCATCACAGAACCTATATCCAACATACAATAGAGGTGGAGGCAGAGATCCATGGCAAAGCACTGGGCAGAGCTCCTGGTCCAGCTGAGAGCATGGGAGGAGAGTCTGTATGAGCAAAGGGGATAGGGATTATGAGGAAGTGGTGGTGGCTGGCTGGAGCTCTGGAGGATTCACTGAATCAAGAACAGTCACTGGGGAACCATCCGGAAAAGGAGCTGGACTCTCCAAGGGTAGGCAACTGTCAATTGGCATGGGCAGTATGTGGAGCCTTGAGGGGTGGGATCAGACTGTGTTCCTGTGCATGGGCTGGCACCTTGGAGTCCATGCCACCTAACCCAGTCTTGTCACTGGGATGAGTAAATCGGACTTGCCTGGAGTGGATGTGCTAAGCTGAGCTGACCCACCTTGGGACTTCTTGACCTTTTAGGGGATAGGATGAGGGGATGGGGAGGGGCAAGGCTGAAGACTGACTGGGAGGGATTGGGGGGAGAGAGGGGAGGGAGTGCAGGGGATGCATTGATAAAAATGGCATTTTTTAAATAAAAAATTATATAAGTATAAAAGAAAATGAAATATTGCAATATAATAAAATATCACAATATACTGATACCTCTGTTTTTCAATTTTAATTTTTTTAACATTTATTGATTTGTTGTTTATTACAAGTCGTGCATCCCAATTCCACTTTGCTTCCTATCACTTCTCACACTCTTCCATTGCAACCTTCCTCTAAAACAAAACAAAATACAAGAGAAAACACAAAATGAAGTGTGTGTGAGAGAGGGAGACGACAGAGACAGAGAGAAGGAAGAATCTTATTGTGGAAGCTGTAGAGTAGCCCGTTGAATCAGTTTTCTTTCGAGTCCGTCCTTCACAACTTGCTAGTGCTCATTGCTGTGAGTCATTGTTATGGTTAGAAGATTCCTGCTGCTCTCGCTGTGGCTCCTCTCAGATTTCCTGTTGTCCTGTACCATGCTCATCCTACAGTTCTGAGTCTATAGGTTTGTTCTGTTCACATGCTCCAACACTTCGTGGGTGATGTCGATGTAGGTAGGGGTGGGTTCTGGGCCTGTGTGGTAGCTATGATCAGCTCCTTAGTCCCCTCTACTCACCGCGCAGGCACTGCATCCGCTAGCTCACCCTGCAAAGAGTGCATTAAGTTCTTTTGTTCTCAGGAACTTAGATCTATCCCCACGCTCACACCACCAGGATCAGCTCTATTGCTTTTCGCTTTTTCATTTTCAGTAACAAATACCGAGTTGGAGATTTTTTGCAGTCATGTGATTTCTCTAACCCTCTCAAGTCATTTTTCACTTCGTACAGAAGTATTAGTTATAGGCAATAATGAATTAAAAGTAATATCAAGTTGAGAATTAATGTAATAAAAAGGTCGACATTTTAAAATAATGTGGCAGTCTTATTTAGTAATGTCTACTATTTTTATTTCTTTTTGAAATAATATTAAAAATAATTCTTTACTAGGCATTTTTTGATATGCAAAAAAGGAGTCACCCCCCCACTGCTAAGGAGTATGTCTCCCTCTCCCTTTCCCCTCTAACACAAAACTTATTGTACATGAGCCTAATCCTATGTTTATTACAGGGATTTACTATGTTCCAATCGCATCAAATAAAATGATGCCTTTGAGTAAAGCAGCTTCATTAGACACCAGTTTAGCATGCCAAGTTAAAGCCATCAATAGAGAAGCAGCAGATGTGAAGGCTACTTGGCATCAAAGCATATGAGTCAAAGACTTTCCTATGGGAAAGAAAGGGCTTCATTACACTTTATCTGTAGTGAGAACGCTGGTTCTATCAAGCTGTCTGGAAATTAGAATATGATGGGTTTTATTGCTCTAGCTCTGCCAGAGAGAATTTAATAGTTAAAAAGAAAGTGATAACACCATTTTGGGAATTATAAGAAGTGATTAGAGTGTTAGTGTATTTAAACTTGGAAGAGTAGTAACTTTTATCTTAGAAAGTAGGTTCTAAATATCTAGAGGACAGAAGTTTAATCCTTTTCTAATTGTTACATTTGCAATATGTACTAATGCAGCTTTGGGACACTTTAAATGAAGAAAAAAGTTATGTCTTCAACTGAAGTGTAAAATCTGTTAAACAATGTTTTAATTAGCTTGGAAGGCAAGTGCCTAAAATGGTTGCTATTCCACAAAGCAGTGTGATTCTCTCTCTCCTGGCATCCCCTCCTCTACTCAGCGCAAAGATCACTCTGGCTTTTGATGAAGTTGGGAGGGCAGCTCAATCAGGGTGTCACACCTCATCAATCAGGAAGAAAGGCCCCACAGGGGCTGAGAGAATTCTAAATTTGGTGAGTATAGTTATATTGAGCTGGAATGTCAAATGCTTCATAATTTATAATTGTTATCAGTACAAAAGTTTACAGCAGTGTTTGCTTCTAAATTTAAAAAACAAAATGTTCAAAAAATTTACAACCAATTGTAAAAGAGGATTTTGAAAGCAAAACAAAAGAACATAAAATTTTTCAGACAAAAGATAAATTGAGATACCTAAATACCTTGAAATTTAAAAGGTAAAATGTTTATTTCTTAGATAAAAATGGATAAAATTTTAAATCTTCATGTTAAAATATTTACGAAAACATAGTGTTTTAAAAAAATTTAAACATGAGCCTACACATGTTTGTTAACAGTTTGAAGAAATCTTATTTACTGCCACTGTGGTTGTTCATTTTGATTTTTCCTTCCTTCCTTCCTTCCTTCCTTCCTTCCTTCCTTCCTTCCTTCCTTCCTTCCTTCCTTCCTTCCTTCCTTCCTTCCTTGCTTTCTCCCTCCCTCTCTCTCTCCCTCCCTCCCTCCCTCCCTCCCTCCTTACTACCTTTCTTCTTCCTCTCCTGTCTTCTTTTCTCTGTCTCTGTTTTGTTTGTGAGTGAGTTCCAACATTAGAGTACCCAAGAAACAGTGTCCCTTCTCTTCTGGTAATACAATGAATTTTCTGAAATTAATTATAATTCATAATTTTCTTGCTAGTCAATGTTCTTGGTATTGGAAGCATTTTTGCTTTCTGAGAAAGTGATTCTTTTACACATATACACTGATTGAAAATAAATTTCTTATTTGGCCAACTGAATTTTTTTGTGAATAAGACATCTTTTCAATTATGTATGGTTGTGTGTGTGAGAGAGAGACAGGGAGGGAGAGAGAGAGAGACAGAGAGAAGGAGAGAGAGACAGAAAGACAGGGAAAGAGAGACAGGGAGAGAGAGACAGCATGTAGAGGCCAGAGCTAGACATCAGTTGCAATTTTTTTCTCCACTTTATTTTTATTTTCTGAAACAAGATATTTCTTTTATCCTGAATCTCATGTATTTAGTTAGATAGTCAAAAAGCTAGAGGTATCTGCATCCTGCTCCCCTGGCACTGGGTTTCCAGATGCAGATACAGGTAGATTCTCACATGCATACTAGGATACCACAGAAAGTTTTCCATGCCTTCATAGAAGGCACTTAATGAACTGGTACAACTCCTCAGTCTCTAAATTTTCTTTAATAGAATCTCCAAAGATAAATTAACATTAACATTTGTTTGTTCTGTCTTTTAAGAGCTGATTAACATTTTCTAAACACTAATTAAGACTTAGACTTTGCTTCTTGACTCATAAAGTGCAGGTAGATTGTGTACTTTCATACTTGCTCTCAGCTTTAAAGCTTAGGTTTTTATTTAAATGAAATGCAGAACTGTTTCTTTCTTGAGAGAAGTGAATATTGAGTCAAGTCACTATGTGATGCTTACTGATAACACCTATTATGCATATTTATATGGAGAAAACCAGTCAGTTCATGCCCCAATGTTTGCATATACTTCATTTGAATTCAAGATTAGTCTAATCTCTGTTTAGACTAAACAATAGTGCTTTAAGATAAAAGTTAAATGTTAAAATGGAAAATGCTTTGTTCATGAAATTTTCAGATTGTGAAACAAAATGTAGCTTCATCATGCTTCAATATTAACAGTTATAGTAATACTTAATGCTCTGTGTCTAATATGTAGCTGAGAATCTGATATATTTAGAGAACTCATTGGTTAACTTTACAAATAGCAAAATTTCTAAATAACCAAATGTGTCAGAATGTGTCTGTGTCTATGTGTATGAGTGAGTATGCCCTATAAGATAAAGACATGCCATCATGAATGATATACTATTCAGTTTTTACACTAAGATCCATACTAAATCTATTTTAGAGGAAGAGGAATTAAAGGTTAGCAATTATTCTTTAGCACATCCTAATATCATTGAATACAGCTTCCAAAGATTATTAGCATGAGGTATACACCTTCATCTAAGAGTTTAGTGAATTTTTCTCATAATCCTCATCCCTTGCTCATACAGATTCTCCTCCCCTGCTCTCAGCTGGACCACGAGCTCAGCCCTGTGCTCAGCCATGGATCTCTGCCTCCACCTCTATTCAATGTTGGATGTAGGTTCTGTGATGACACTTGGGGTGGTTATTCATTTGATTATAGGGGAAATCCTGTTCAGGCAGCTCCTCACTATTGGTTGGAGACTGAGCCAGGGACATCCTTGTGAGTTCTTGGAGGTTTCCCTAGCACCCGATTTCTTTCCAGCCCCACTTTGGCTTCCTCTATTGAGATATCCATCTCTTTCTATTTCCCTCTGTGTTTCTCCTCACACTCAACCATCTCCCTCTTTCATGATTTGTTACCCCTCTTCTTGGGACGTGCCACGCTGAACTGACCCACCTTGGGAACATTTCTAATAAATTAAATTAAAAAACATTTAGTGAAAATGTAGGTGATAACCATATATATGTAGGTGCTTTATTTATTAAATATTGTAATTATCACTCATTGGAAAGTATACAGTAAAATAGTTTGCTTTTTAGGTCCCTTGGCTGTTTTTCAAAACCTTTATCTTTTGCTTTATTTTAATTTCTTACAGAACAATTGAATAAAACTGAATAACAAAAATCAGAATTGATAGATATAAATACTTTTGATTTCATATAATAGTCCAGTTTATAATTACATACATAGACAAGGTAATGTGTAAAACCTTACATTTCCACTTATTCAGGATATATTTGATTTCTCTTTGTATTTTTTATAGAGAAATGAGGAAGTATAATTATATGCTTTTCAATTGCTCATATTAGCACTAAATATATAACATCTTCACAGTATCTACTTGCCTGATATCTTATTGTAAAGAAAACTTCTATAGAAGGTTGTCTTTTTACTCTTTATGTACAGTAGTTCACTTAGAATTACAACCAATTTATATCAGCATGAAGATCTACCCCATTATATCATTATTTCACTAATAGCTTGCACTCAGAAGTGTATGCCTAATAGACTTTCTGTGTGTTCTCTGGTATAGTAGAAATAAAATACATCAAGAATTCCTTTCATCTATACTCTCTATATTAAATATTTAGTTTCTGTTTTATAGATGATTGATTTACAGTAGTTCAAGTGAGATTTCAAACTGAACAGAAATATAGAGATTTTCTGTATAGTTCCTGTTGAAATACATGGATACTCTCTTCCATTGTAATGTGATACATGTAATATGATCACATTGTTTATGATAATGCAGAAGTCATAATCTGTGCACCAGTACACAGCCAACATTATTTACATTAAAAATCAATCTTAATTTTATATTTTCTAATGGTTTGGCTAATTTTATAGTTTCTCTGTTTTACAGTGCACTGTGCTATGATGTCCTATAAGGCATTCTACATTACCAATTCATTATATATGATACAATGTATAGAGGGAATGTATGACATTATGTGTGTGTATGTGTGTGTATGTGTGTGTGTGTGTATATATATATATATATATATATATATATATATATACATTAATAGTCTTTATACACGTTTATAGGTTTATTGTAGAAGGTGTAGAGGAGGAGCTTGGTTGTAAATTTTTTCTACAATGTGCAAAATCCCTTGAATCTAAGCACTTAAGAATGTTGCAAAAGTGATAAATAACTACTGCTCTGAATCCATGCTCAAATAGTAAATATAAATCAATGTTTAATGTTATTTCTGTTTGAAAATAGTAACATTGTTTACTATTGTTATTTTAAGCAAGGAACTTTTGAAAATAAATCAATAGTGAATTCTCATAAACTACATGATTTTTAGGAAAAACAAGAGAAATACTGAAGTCTAATTTGCAAAAATTAAAACTAATATCCTAAAACAAACCCCAGGATTTTATCTGTAATTGTATGTCTGATTGTTTCTTTCCTATTTCAATGGTAAAGACTTTGACCCTCAACATATCTATACAAATTCTTCTATTTTTTACTGAAAACTCAAAATAGTACAGTTTTTAGGAATATACTCAAAACTATTCACCTGGAATAGTTCGCCCCAGTTGAAAAAGCCCCATTTATGCTTCCCCAAACTCCACCCTCTCCGACAAACATCCAAAAGTCGTTTCGTTTCATACAGTTTGTGGAGGATATTATTGCTCTGAACCTACAGCCAACCTCACCTCTTTCCTCCAATCTCCACTCTCTGAGAGAAACGAAGGAGAGTCCATTTCTGCAGGACAGTGGCCCAAGACCCTACCCCAAAGCTTACCATCGAATGAATACAGAGGCACATCATCACCCCTCACCGGTACAGGGTTCACGTGGCTGTGATTTCTCTTCTGGTCCCTTCTCATTGGAGTCTATCTGGCCTAGTGCAACAGTGGAGAAACCTACAACCAGTGGTACAAAAAAGAGCTTTGACAAATTTTAATTATTATTTAGCTGGAATTTTAAAACGATGGCTATATGTTGTTTGTATGTTCTCTTGAGATGATACCTAATGCAGATAGCATTTTAATCTTTGCAAACATACACGAAACTCATCATTATAAAATAAAGAAATATGCTCATATATATATATATACAAAACCTTTCATTTGCAAAATAGAAGTTACATGTAATTGTCTAAATAGGAGTTATAATTGCATCACCAAGAAATATAAACTTGTTTAAAACATTCAATTTAACAAACATTTTAATCAAATCTTAAAAATGCATAAATTTGATATTGATGTATTTTATTTATGACTTTAGATATCTTTAAATATAAGATGAAAATATTGTGTAAAATATCAAACTAATTATGAATTTTCAATTATTAAATTATATTAATATCTTAAGAAATGATCATGAAATATTGCA
Source organism: Phyllotis vaccarum (assembly GCA_033318265.1). NCBI lineage: Eukaryota > Metazoa > Chordata > Mammalia > Rodentia > Cricetidae > Phyllotis > Phyllotis vaccarum. The sequence goes on from JARWLC010000006.1 coordinate 143,096,610, forward strand.
CTTATAATTTCCATTTTATTGCATCTTTAAACTTCTCCACCAAGATTTGCTAAGGCATAAACTATTAATAAAAAGTACGCATATTGAAATCATATAATGTTTTATTTTGAGACTTAGATGATTTATTGTATATTTATCAGTCAGGCTAACAACATGAAGATACATATATTTACCTACTTTCAAGTATACCATAATTAACTATGAGCTATCACTACTATGCTGAATAGTCATATGATTCCAGCAATTTTGAACACTTCCACCATGATTTTCTAGTTTGCCTCACTGCTTGACACCTGATAACTATTATTCTGTTGTCTCTTTGTATCATTAGTTGACCTGTTTAGGCATTGTACATTTTGAGTGACTTAAGTACTAACATTGCCTCTTTAACTACATTATTTCCTCTAATATGAAGGTCTTTGTATTCATCCACATTGCCCTAAATTAAAGTTCTTATTTAATTATTAATAGAAAGAGATGTACACATGCACAATCCAAACACACACATTTTGTTTTATCTTAGAAAACAGGACTTGACTCATTTTTAGTAGAAACACAACGTTTTCTGTCTACCTAATGATGAATAGGTAGAAACTTTGGTTGTTTATATAGCTTAGTAATTGTTTTTTAGAACATATTTAATGGATAATTTTAATGAATGTATGTCATTGCAAATATACCCATGCTTTCATCTCTGCAAGGGAGTGGTATAGCTTTTGAAGCATATAATTCTTGCAAGGTTAGCTGCTGTTTCTGTTCAGCTAGGTAGAGTTTGTTGCTTATATCAATTCCAAAATTCCCTCGGCACATGTAACACATAGTTTCCAGCCTCTCACAAATTATATTATTGTTAGCATATGGGAATGCCATTTATTTTTCTCTTGCATTATCATTTTCTTTTAACTTAAGAACAATTTTATTCATTTAACATACCAACCACATGTCCCCGTCTCATCCCTCCTCCAACTTCCTTAGAGCCTTCTTCCCCCGACCCACCTCCCAACTCCTCCTCCTCAAAAAAAAAAAAAAAAGAAAAAAGAAAGAAAGAAAAAAAGAAAAGAAAAAGGTCTCTCTTCAGGACTTCAGTTGAGCCTTGTCCATTTAGATGAAGCAGGTTCAAGTCCCTCCTCACTGCATCAAGGTTGTGCGAGGTGTCCCTCCATAAGGATTGGGATTAAACAGGCCAGCTCATACACCAAGGATAGGTCCTGATCCCACTGCCACAGGCCCCACAAACTGACCAAGTTACTCAACTGTCCCCTCTATTCAGAGGCCTATTCTATGCCGACTACACCACGGGGTCTAAAGTCCATGGGTTCCCATAGCTTGGTTCAGTTGTCCCTGTAGATTTCCCCATCGTCATCTTGACGCTCCTTGCTCAAATAACCCCTGTTCTCTCTCATTGGACGGGACTTCCCGAGCTCAGCCGAGTGCCTGGCTGTGGATCTCTGCATCTGCTTTCATCCACTCTATGATGACAGTTATGGTATTCACCAATCTGATTACCACGGTAGGCTAAGTGAGATACGCTCTCCAAAGCTGGTATCATCCTTGTGGATTCTTGGAAACTTCCCTAGCATTAGATTTCTTCCTAATTCCGCGATGATTCTTTCTAACAAGATTGTGGGATTGCAAAATTATACATCCATTTTGGAAATCAGTTTTGTGAGTTCTCAGAAAATTTGGAGTAAACCTGCCTCAAGATCCAATCTTATCCAAGTCTTATACATATACCCAACAGATGCTCAATTATAAAGAAAATCTGGTATATACTTTCCATTGCTCTTCTCTGTCCTTCCAGTTTTACTATCCTGTTCCTGATGTTACTACCCCATATCCCCTCTCTTCTATTGCCTCCATACTCAGAAGATCTTATTACTTCACCTTTCCAGGGTGATCAATGCTTCTCTTCTAGGGTCTTCCCTGTTAGCTGTCTTCTCTGCATCTGTGGGCTGTAGTCTGGCTATCCTTTGGCTCACATCTACTATCTATTTATGATTGAGGACATAAACTTTTTTCTTTTGAGTCTGGGTTAACCTACTCAGGACAGTATTTTCTAGTTCCATCCACTTCATTTCATGGTGTCGTTGTTCTGTACTGCTGTGTAACAATCCATTTTGTTGATATACCAGATTTTCTTTATTCATATTTCTATTCAGGAGAATCTAGATTGTGTTCAGGTCCTGGCTATTATGAATAATACGGCTATGAACAAAGTTGAGCATATGTCCTTGAGGTATAATTGAGCATCTGTTGGGTATATGTATGAGTGGTTTTATTAGATCTTGAGGTCGGTTTATTCCAAATTTTCTGAGAAGTCACCTGATTTCCAAAGTGGATGTATAATTTTTAATCCCCTTGCTATACATCCACTTCAAATTAAGCTTTCATAAGTGTTTTTGACCTAAACCATTCTCACAGGTATAAACTGGCATCTCAATTCATTTTGATTTGCATTTCCTTGATGACTAAGGATGCTGAGCAATTTCTTAAATATATTCCAGCTATTTGAGATTCTTCTGTTGAGAATTCTCTATTCTGTAGCCTACCTTAGTAATTGTTAGTAAATGTAATGACCTTATCTGCCTTTCAAACTAAGAGAATGAGAAACACAGTCTATATTATTTTATTACCATCCCTGAGAGTTAACATGTATGTCTTTGGATAAAATTTAGTTCTTCACAATATTGTTGCATATATTTATTTACAACAAAATCTTTGTAGTTCACATTATTTTTTCTGAGATAGGATATTAAATGTATATCATTCCATATTCCCTTTTTGTGAAAAAGAGGATTATAGCTAATATAAAAAAAACTACATTTGACAGGTACAATAACTATATACTAATATACAAGTAATAATACAAGTAATAATTACATAAGTAATATCCAGTCCTGAAACAGTTGACAAATTCAAAGAATTTTTTTTTATTTATCCCAATAAACAGAGTCAAAAGGATTGAACCTAATTCACTTTCTATGTAAATTGTATTACTAACTGGAAAGTGTCCTTTGATGTCTTTTGAACTTACACACTTTAACCTCTTAATGAGTTTCTTTTCTAAAACTGTCACTAGAAAACTGTAACTATATCTTATCTTCAACTCCCTCAGAGACCCAAGGAGGAAATAATATTAACTAAGTAAACAAGTCAGGTGAGTAAGTAAATTCCAACATATATGTGAGAAACGAAACACCTGGACAGTCAGCCAAGGTTCCTCTATATCACAAAGCATCCATCTTCAGCCTACAGGCCTAGCATATCTGACAGACTTGTCTGTGAAGCAGAATATTCTTAAATACTTCCTTACCTTGTCCTGGCAAGTCCTTTTGTGTGTGTGTGCTTGTCCATTTTGGACCTCATACTGTCAACAGTGGAGGCAAGTGCACTTTCTTGCTCAATGGATAACTTTTACCATAAGAAGGTCAAATCCATATGGATTTCTTTTCTCTGACTATAGCTCTGGCTGTCCTAGAACTCATTTTGTAGACCAGACTATCCTCAAACGAAACCTTCTACATTTGCCTCCCGTGTCCTATAATTAAAGGTGTGTGTCACCTCTGCCCAACTTAGTTCACATTATTAAAGCTTTTTTCTTTTAAATAAAATATTATCTTGTAAATGCTGTCTTTGAACTTGTGACTTAAAGAAATCCTTTCTCAGATACTCAATTTGATTTGGTTATATTTTTTTTTCAGCACCAGAAACTAAGATCTAACTTGATTCTAACCAACTCATGTGAAAAATATCAGACAGTTATGATTGAGTGAGGTGACAATTATAATTAAATAATAGCTACAAACATTTCTTAGAATCTTCCTTGCATGTTTTAATATTTAGAGTTATTTTTCATATTAGATTTCCAAATTCGTGTTGAAGGTATCTTAGCAGATGTGTTGAGGGTTCCTATGATTTTCACATAAAATCCCTTGATACTCAGAGGCAACACAGAAACTATTTATGTCTTGGAAAAAGAAATAGAAAAAGTTTAAGGTAATTGCAAAGATCTTCTTTTAGATATCACATTAAATGACTTTAACAAATGAAACCTGATGTACAAAATAAACTTCTCAGACCTGAAATAAAATGTGTTTCTAAAGTGTCCATGTGTCCTCGGGTTTGCTGATGACCTGCAGGAGCCACATTTTCTCTTGCAGTCAAACTCAGGTTCTTAATTTTCATCAGGTCAAATGTGCCACCCTGCTGTTGCATTGAGGTTTCTTGGCCCCAGGCAGCCAGAGGTCCAGACCCAAGGACCTGTTACCCCAGACCCCATAGCCGCCCGCAGCTGATCAAGCCCCAAGAAATGACCCAGACACTTATATTAAGTTCATGCTGTTTGGCCTATGGCTCAGGCACATTGCTAACTATCTCTTACATCTTAAATCAACCCATTCTCATCAATCTGTCTGCCACGTGGCCCGTGATCTTTCCTCACATGCTTCTTCTTGGGCATCTGGCTCAATCTGTCCTTCCTTTCCTATCTATTCTGATTCCCCACCTACTTTTTCTATGGTGCCTGTCATGGGCCAAAACAGCTCCTTTATTTAAAGATTGATATTCACAGCATACAGAAAGACATTCCCACTTCACCCCGCACTGTGTTCTAATAACAAGGTCACTAGTATTTGCTTTTATGAACCATTAGTGCACATCTAAGCATTTTATTCTCATCCCTTTTCATATATATTTTTTTCTTTTGGTTGGAGAATCTGTTTAATGTTGTCAAAATATTTGGCAAAAAAGCATATGTTTTACTAAGAAATAAAATATATTTATTGCTATGCAGAGAAGATGTGAATGCTGTGGCTGAGGAGTTAAAGGGCCAGTTAACATTTAAATGCCATCAGCAACTTTAACTTTAAGATAGAACTATTGCAAGACACTGGTCCATAAAACTCAGAATTGTATTTCAGTTTATTCTTGGTATATATAAATTGTACTATAGAGCTTGTGATCTTTCAAGATTCCTTTACAATGGTACTCATAAAAGTCCTCTAGTAAATGACTGTACTCAAAGTAATTTGTTCTTCATGCTTAGGGACCATAGGCTGTTTATCTGCATTTTTATTAGCACTAATTATAGATAATACTATTTGACCATATCTGGTAATTATGTTGAAGCTTATATTATCTACTTAAATTGATTAGAAATAAATTATTTGTTCTTGAAAGAAAAAATAGAAAGGCATTATCAATCAGGTATGGTTACATATGAATACTAAATCTAAAATCCTACTGAATGAAAGAGTAGCTGGAGATAAATTTTGGTTCTTTCAAAGGTCTAGAAAAAATAACTTTGAATAAATTAAGATGAGTGCTAAATGTTTGAAATTGTAAACATGTTCAACCTGCCTTCCGCATCATTGGAGGTGTACCTATATCAAAATATCATGTGGTGCTCTTTAAACATGCACAATTTTATTTATGTTCCTCATTGCCTTTCTTGTCTTTGAGTAGTGTCTCACTGTTCGCTTAACCTGGCATCTAACACCTTATGTTCATACTTCAGTTTCCTTAGAGTTAAGATGACAGATTTATTTCAGCTCTACCGAGAAGTTTTTGTTTGTGGGATAAATAGACCCTGGAGACTTTTAAGGGCCGGGGGCCTGCTGATTCAAACTGATTACAACCGGTGCCTTAAGGCGTGTGCTCATAGCATTTCCTCATAAGCTTTGCCAAAGGCCCTTTCTAGGTGGGCACTTACTCATGAGCCATCCTGAGGTCTGTCTGGGGGCCTTGACAACAAAGGCAGGGCCCTTATATAAGGAGATCTGAACCAGTGAAAGATGACCAAGCCACCATACCAGCAGATGCCAGCAAAGCAGACCTTCCCTCAGGCATGGGACAAGGGATATAAGGCTCGCTCCTTCCTGAATAAATTGATTGCATGTCGCTTTCAACCTTGCTCCTGGGGTCTGTGTCACTGATTTTATACCTACTGTACCTCGCCCCAAGGGAATGTTACCCAGCCCCCACATCATTCTTCCAACAGTTTTGTGTTGCAGGACGTCTTTGTATGCTGTGAATATCATTGGTTTATAAAGAAACTGTTTTGGCCTATGGTAGGTGGGAAATCCAAGCATAGATAAAGGAGAAGGGCAGAGTTAGAGATCCAGCCGCCAATGAGCAATATGTAAAATAATTCAGGTAAGCCATGAGCCATGTGGCAAGACAGATTAATGGAAATAGAGTAAAATGAGAGAGCTAGGGAGCAATATGACTGAGCTGTTGGTAGAACAACGTGTAGTTAATATGTGTCTGAGTCATTTTAGCGGGCTAAAGAGTGGTCTGCAGGAGAGATTTATTTGTACTACTAAGCCAGGCAAGCGAGTCCAGACCTCAGGTCTAGGCTGGGCCAGAAACGCATACTATAGCTGTGTATCTTTTGTCAGTTAAAAATAGATATTATAATATTTAATGCTAAGGTTAAAATTGATCAAGTTTTTTAAAATTATTTCCGTTAATATCTTTAGTTTAAAAATCTATAAAAAAAGTATGTCACTGAAGTCAAATTAAATATAAATTACTACTTACTGAAATTGTGAAGAATAAAGACTGAATGTGAGTATGATAGTAATGTTATACTAGTAGCAATTACAAATTTTGCAACAGACCAAAGTTGAAGAGTTTGGATTCTATAGCATAAGATGACTCATAAGGATATTTTAAAATGATCATCACAAATACGTTGTCTCAAAAAATACATAGAAAATGGTATAATCAGTTTATTCTTACTAGTGTTAAGTAATCAGGTTATTGGTTAACCAAAATTAATCATACAAATGGACCTCTCACCTAAGTAAACAGCAATAATAACAACAACTATGCTTCAGAAAAAGTCTTAAAATACAATGAAGCCAGTGCTCATTGATCTTGTCCAACTTAGTTAGGTTCTTTTATGAAATCATTAAGATGTTTAAACAAATAAACCACTTTTAGATAGAGTGTAAAGATGACTTAACTTATGGAATTCTTGTTTTGAATTGGCAATAAAATCATAAAGAATAATTTATAATAGCAGTCCTTTAACTCACCAAATAATTTCCCATAATAGACATAGAATCTGCTTAGCCACAGAAAACTGTAAACTTAAAAATATTTGACATCTGAGTATATTTTTAAGATTAAAATGATTATACAATATGACATAATATGTCGTTTGCAACTTAGGCATATTTTTCTCATAAAAGCCCAAATTTTGAAAATGTCAAATTTTAAACTTAAAAGAGAAATAAATAATGGCAAAGGCATTTTTCTGCCTCTAATGTCTATTAAAGAAGAATTTCATATAGAATAAAAATTTACACTAGTTTACTATAGTAATGATGCCTGATACTCCAGATTATCTTATCTAAATCAACTTTCAAACTTTATATTAGAAGTTTTAAACAAGATTTTTTTTCTTCCTGTAAACACAAGCAAAATCTCATTTGGTTAGTTTCTCGAATGTAGTCTAATCGGGGTCATGAATAGAACCAATGATTTTCTGTGCTGTGCCTGTGTGTGACCAACCCTCTCTTGGAGGCAGATTTACTAAGAATCAGTGACAGATGCTTGGTTTTATGGGCATTTTGCCCTTAGCTTTGGTTACTTTTACCTTTTGCTTTTCTTTGTGCGTTGTCACTATTATTCGTCAAAATGCTTTTTACCTGAGTCAGACATTATGCCAAGAATCAATAGTATTTATTATTACTGTTAGTACCAACTCAAAATGTTTATGAAATCAAGGGAAGAATTTGAAATACTAAATAATCACAGTTCAAATAACAGATACCACTAATATCACACAATTATAAAACCAACTAAGCTTAAATATCCAGTAAACTAAAAATTAATTTTTGTAAGTATAGAGAGATAATTACATTGTAATGAAAATATTGTATAAATTTACAAAAGTGATTTTTTACATTTTCCTAGAAAAGCTGTGGTGGTGTTTAGAACCATCACCAAGTGTCAGTATGGCAGAGATGAGCTAACAATTTGAGGCAGAAACCTGATGAACCTGGAAGTCAGTCCCAGAGCTTATGTGGCCCTATTTTCTCAGATGATTAAAGTCCAAAGAAATGTCTCTAAAGTTCATGAGAAAGTAATGCTAATGATAATTCGCATGTATAAAGGGAATGAAGAGATTTATAATTGCAGAAAGTCTATATCATAAGTCCTCAGAGAGTATGGAAGTTAGGGGCTTTGACTCAGAAAAAGAGCGCGTCCATCATGTGACCTCTTTCACCCTTAGGAAATAATGAAGGAATCTGTCAAAGCAATGATGCAAAGTAGATTGGTCCTTTTAAAATGACCGCTGTAGTGCAAGTTAAAACCAGAGCATGGACAATTTTAAATAAGTAAATGTCAAGCCTTTGATGCCAGTTGTCTTGTATTTTTATATGTAACCAAGAATATTCTTCAGCTATTATTAAATTGTTAACATAAAACCAAGATAATAATCATAATTTTCAAATCATCAAAGGAAATAGCAGAGCAAAAGTAAATTCCTGAAGTACAAAAGAATCATGTGTATCTGTGATATCTAGTAGTTACTACCCAAGTATAAAAATGAGTATATATATATATGAGTGTATATATATATATATGTATATATATATATATAATGAACAACTACACAATGGAAACAAATACAACCTAGTTCGAAAATGAAAAATAAAACTTGGATAGACATGTACATATAATGTACATATATAGAAACCAGTGAGACATCCCATCAGATAAAGGCACCTGTCTTTACCTAGAGCCTAAATCAGTCAGTTTATAATCATGTGTGACTCTGTCTTAGGTGATCTCATGCACTCTCTTGGCCTCCTCGGCACCTGGACTCATATGTCCGTAACTAAACATATACACACAGTTAAAACAGTCTTCAAATATATTTAAAAAGTTACTCCCCAAATGGGTTACATGATGGGAGATAAACTGCTGCTTAACAAACAAATCTTTCTCCCACCTATTCACAGTTGTTCGTGATTCCTCCTGTGCCTTATAATCCATAATACAGGATACGATAAAATACACAACAATGCAAAACAAAACAGGAGTATCAAGCAAAATCCAGTCTATTGGAGCCAAGACCAGCTCTTACTCATTTTCCTTTTTTTTTTTGGATCAATTACCCTAAAAACTTACAGACATTAAGCAATTGTCATAAGATAAGTTAATTTCTGCTTTAAAGCAACTCTTGTGGTAGGAGGTACAAGGGCTCTCTTAGTTGTGAGTCCCCTCCCCCTCTCTGTTTCTCCCTTCTTTCTCTCTGTCCCCCCCTCTCTTTCTCACTCGCCCTCTTCCTCTCTCAGGCTTAATTTATCTAGCATTCTAGCCCATCATAAATGGGCAGTGACAGCATCTGCCTGTTTTCTCACTATAAGAAGAGAGGCAAAAAGGAGTGACACTTTCAAGGCCATCCCAGCTATGTAAATCCAAGGCATGCCTGTGATACATGAGACTTCGGATAAATAAATAAATAAATAATAAAAGATAAATTAAGATTAGGTTTGTAAATTTTAAATAATGTTAAAATGATATTTTTAAACACACGAAAATACCAAAATTAAAAAGTTTAAAATTTAGAAAAATATGCATCAATCATTGTATCATATTAAAGAAAATCAGAATGTAAAAATTACTTGCTACTAGTATAAAAATGAGTTGAATAAGGTATGCATGCATATCATTCTGTGTTACATAATTAATTTTATTTGTAAATATACATAGTTAATTTGTACATCTTAGGAAAAATACTTTCTTCATCCTAATAATTATACCTAAAAATTTAACAAGTATGGAGTTTGTTTATATTTTCAAACAATAATATAATACCTGGATAATCTATTGAACAATACCTTGAACTCCATAAGGAACACCCATGACTCCTATTAATTGTTTTAATTACTAGTTTTTCTAGGGCAGTAATTTTTTATTGTTTCCTCCACTGTTATTCTTTACAATTACTGGTGATTATTATTTTGGTCACAAAAGAGTGGTCTCCTTAGATTAGGGTTGAAGAAGTAACCCAGAACAGGTTTAACTCTGATGACCTTGTATAGATTTCTGTTGTTTTCTTCTCCTTCTCCCTTCCCTCCCTCTCTCCCTCCCTCCCTCCCTCCCTCCCTCCCTCCCTCCCTCCTTCTTTCCTTCATACATCTACAGACATGTACTATTTTCCTGCTACTAATTCCTAGATGTGAGAGTTAATATATGTAGTTTTATAAACACATTTCTTTACCTGACCAAGGTAAGGAAACTTTTCCCAGTGCTTTTACCACTGACAGCTTTCTATTTAGTCAAGTTTCTCTGCCTCCACATTTCCAGAGTCTAGGGTTTCTGAAATAATTAGATATTCCTTTGAGCCAAATTCAGCCAACTTGTTTCAGGAAGCATTTGTAGCTACTGGCTATACAGAGGAAACCAGCCACTGATTTTTAATAATAATCTTGCCAATCCTGGTTGAATTATAATTATGTTTTATGCTTTTTAACAAGGTTGAGATTATAAATTCTAATTGTATATTAGTAAAAAAATTAATATCCATTTTCAAATCATATAAAACTTATCTATTGCCGTAAGTATACTGGAAATTAAATTCTGGATTTTGGGCATGAGTTGAAGTTAAACACTATGTAAACTTACCCATTACCACTTATAAATAATCTACAAAAATAATGTGTGACAAAACTTTTCCTGCACATATCTATCCACCCCAGTTGAGAACCCATGAAAATCCAATTCAGATACTACAAAAGTGGAACTTGTTGGATCAATGAGTTTTACTGGGTTTCAGATAGGAATATGGATAAGGAGTTAGTTATAGGAGAAAAAGGGGCTCAAAGACAGCACCCTCCTCCACTATGGGAGACAGCTCACAAAAACTGAGAATCTAGATCACGTTGCATAGCCTGAATAAGCTTAACATACTGGAAAATGTCTCTTTTAAATGACTCATTTGGTCTTTACCTATTTCCGGCAGCTCAGCAGGTTTAGGGTTTTTCCAGGTAGCTGATCTAGCTTCAGAGTCCTCTTTTCAGCTTAACTGAGTCCTATATCTTAATTTGTCTGAGAATCTTTCAGCAGTCTTTATTTGCTTACTCTATCAAGGAAAATTCTAGTGAAGCTAATCAGTTTCAGGGACTTCCTGAAGCTATATTGAGATGTTTAACAGTTCTTGTTTGAAGTGCTTCCCTGTAGGATAAAATGTTTCAATGTCAGAGGGAATTGCTACAAAGCAGATAAAGAAATCTAAATGTTTCCTTAGAGTGTCACAAAAAGTATGGCATGAATCAATATATTGACAATCTGGGGGACAAATAGTCATGGTTAAATTGCTCACAATAATTCTTTTTTACTTTGACCAATTCTCATTCCTTTTAATTAAGAAATAGCAACCAATTACTTTTATGTAGAATGTCAGCATTTGAAAGGAAAAACCTGAAAATTGTGGCTCACTTGATACAAATGGAGAATATTCTAAGTAATGAAACACCAGTGACTACATGTGAGGGTTTAATATCTAAAATATGATAATGCCAAGGCACACTGCATCTTCCCTTGAAGACCTAAAACACCTTTGTTAAGTATCAGAAGAATCTCCTGAACATACAGCAGAACTTTTGTGTTGTCTCTGCAACAATTTAAATATGAAGAACTGGAATACTCTGTATAAGGTCTAATACATAACTAACTTATGAAAGCTTAATTAATATATTCCCTAAAGATAAGAATGGTGAAGAGACAATGAGAGAGGCCTCTTTGACACCTGCACCAACAGAATTTAACAAGTTCCACCTGTGCTGATGAAAAATTAGCGTCTTATTGAACCCTTGGCAAATGTGGTCTTCTCAGTTAACTCAGGGCCAAAGTAATTTGAAAGAATGGTTCACCAAACCAAACCTCATTATTTTTGTTATTTTCAAAGGAATGTTTGGACAAAGAATATCTTATTTTCTATGAGGCTTTTAAGGTCTTGATGTGTCTTATAGGATTTTTTTTTTTTATTTATGGGTATACTTTTGAAAATACAATGCTTTCATTAAAACAAAATCAAAATTTATCAGATGAGATAATTTAGCCTTTGGTAAAGATGGGATCACCATGGTACCCAATAGTTGCATATGTGTGTGTGTACGTAGTATGTAACAACAGTGAATAAAGACCATTAATTATTAGAAAGATAAAGATATTTATGTGGGAGTTTTTGGAGCGATGAAAAGGAGGGAAGATAATATAATTATAATTTCAATAATAAAAGAAATAACTTTAAAAGTAGAAGACATATTTTCATTGAACACAAAAATAATGTTTTTGACTTTTAATTTTTTAAATAAAATTACTTTATTGGAAAGAACAAGCAAATTGCATCATGCAGCTAAATTAATATATCCACTAAAATGACTTCTTACACTGATTAAGAGTCTATGCATAGTAATGATAAACTTCGGTATAGTTAGAATATCCATCTTGATATGATTGGCCATACTATGGTGTTTTCAATATTTCTATCAATTATATTTATATGCTCTTAACCCACTACAAAACACAATAATCTACCACAGAGTGAAAAAGTGAATGAATCAATTAGCTTTACATCCTTTTTTGTGACTCATGTGTCCCTCACCCAATTTTACTCTTCCAATCAGTTAATACTACCCTTTCTTGATTTCTTTTCTACGTGAAATTTAAAAGTTCTCTGCAGCAAATAGAACTACCAGAAGCTCATACTATCTACAGAACAGTGGAAAAATTTCCCCAGCTCTCCTTCAGACAATAGGCTAATGTCCAGAATATACAAAGAACAGAAAATAAATGTCACAGAACTAAAACTGCCAATCAAATATAGGGCAATTTTCAAAGAGAGAAACGCTAATGACCAATAGCTATTTTAAATTATGTTCAAGATCCCCAGTCATTTAGAAAATGACAAAAGTGTCATTTGAGAGCCCGCATCACCCCAGTCAGAATGGCTATGATCATTAAATCTAACAGCAAAGATCAGAGTGAATGTGGAGAAAAAGGAGACCATACCCACTGTTGTTGGATGCATAGTAATATAATCATAGAATAATTTGGACATTTCTCCAAAATTAAAAAATAGAAGTACAAATTGACTCAAGCATTCACACCTGGGAACGCACCCAAAACAATCTCTATCCTACCACAGAGATAATTATACCACTGCTTATTGCTTCTCTTTCACTATAGCAAGGATGCAAAACAATATTTCATTAGCACAGGAATGGATAATGAAACTATGATACATATTCTTGCCCTTTCGGGGGAGGGGATGGGAGGATGGGGAGGGAGAGGCTGAAGTTTGACTGGAAATGATTAGGAGGAGGGAAGGGAGGAGGAGCAGGGGGATACATGTATAAAAAAGACCTTTTAATAAAAAAAATAATAAAATTAAGGAAAATAGAGTCCAATTTAGTTTCGAATAGAAATCAAATGACAAACATATGTAGGTAAATGAATAGACTTAGAAAGTATAATATTAAAATGTATCACCCAATATCAAAAAAAGTTTATCTTCATATGTGTATTATAGAATATAATATACATGCATTATGTATGAACAAATGCATTATGAGACTATTTTTCAAAAAGCATTTAAATAATATGCATAAAAATTACTATAAGTTTACAAACATTGTTAAACATATAGAATCTTTATTTAAGTGGATATACAATTGGAGAATAATGTATTAAAATCATCTGTTAAGAATATAAAAGCTAATTTTATATAACAGTATGTCTGATTTTATTTTATTATTTTTAGAAAAAACTTACTAAAGGTTTTAAATACACAATAAATGATAATTCTCATTTTACAAATTTTACTTATTATACACAGCTATACAAGTTTGTTCCAAGCAGGTAAACAATATTTTGAGTGTATCTCTCCATATTTCAAAACCATCTTCCCAATATATCTTCCCAATAGGTCTTCCCAATAATTCTGAATTTAAAAAGTATTTTATTGTATTTGTGAATTTGGCCATTTTGTTGACAAGTACCCTCTATGTGCTCAATTACTATGCAATTTAGAAGATTTTAGATCCTCTTAAACTTATGGAGCTAGGATTCAAACCACATCATCTGGATGCTGCTCAAAACAGCTGAGTCATATCTTCAGTATTTAATATTCTAATTTAAAAAAACATATGATTGGATTTCATATATAGAGAGCAAAAATAAAAATCACATTAAATAAAATTTAAGAAATACAGATTAAACAGACTTTAATGAGAAATCAAACTCAAATGTTATAAGAATAAAGTGCATACATTTTAATTACTTGATATACATTGTAGTCATGCATATGTTTTCCCATTTTAAACAAAATTTTCAAGGCATTTTATAGTTTATTCTATCATACATACAATTAAAATAAAAACAAAACAATATTTTCTAGTCACTTAAGAATATTCAGCAGGAAAGATGACCCAGCTTTTAAGGTTACTTACTACTCTTATAAAAGACCAGAATTCAGTTGCCAGAACATAGTATCTCACAACCATCTGTAGCCCCAATTCCAGGGTTCTATGGTCCTCTACTGACTTTCTCAGGCACCAGACATGCATATAGTATATAGAAATGCACAATGGCAATCCACATATACACATAAAGTAAGAGAAACAAATAATTGTTAAAGGCTGTTAGAAGAAAAATATACAATTTCTAAGAGTGATATTTAGAACAAGAAAATTGATTTTTTTTTTTAATGGTAAGTAATGATGTCATTCTCTAAGTAAGGACAATCAAATGCAGACAGGATTTGCATTCTCAGAGACAACTGGGCTACAGGCTTACCTCTTTGTCTGTTGGTCCTGTAACCAGGGAAACAATTCTCTTTACAACAGATACTACTAAGTCTTATCTTACCGGGCAAATGAAATATTTTCTTGCTTGGTCTGAAGTCTCACCAGACAGACAGATAAAATAACTTACAAAGTAGATTCTGTCATTTTCCTTCAAAATCGAAAAGATCTTTGTCATTCATGTGACAGAGATCACAAATTGTCAGAAAACAACCAAAATACTCAATCACTGCTATCATTAATAAGGAATAGTGCATGAGTCATACAAAAGCTGGAAATAAAAAACAGTATAAAAATCACAGAAAAATCAGAGACAGATAGAAAACTGTACTTAAGGATAAATGTTAGAGAGTCCCCTTGACACAGAGAGTCTGTCCAGTACAGAAGAGAGGATGTATCGTGGCATAAATCGCCCAAGAGGAACATTTATTTCTCAAACAGTACAGGTTTTGTTGGTTCTATCATGTGAGTTCATTTTAATAACTTAGTAATTAAATATTAAAAATAAAAAATAAAACTTTTTAGTATGTTTATAAACCTAAATCTTGTACAAATAAGAAACAAGGTCTTGCATACACAGTGGTTCCAACACAGACATGAACTCAGAGAGACTGTAGCAATATGTATAGTACATTCCTGTGTGCACACAATGAAGGCCCTAGAGAGAAAAGACTTGGATGCAAGCCCTCATACCTATCCCAGAAGCTATCTCCAATTGATAACCACTCATAAATGACAAACTTTCTCTAACAAAATCTCACTAGAGATGGGCTGGTCCTATATCTGGAAGCAGATGGCCAACACATAAATAACTTTATAGCATAACTGAAGATTCTTTGTTTCAAATATTTTGTCATGCCTTTTGTGTCCATACTATCATTTCTTCTTATTTGTGCTTGTGGAATTTCTGTGTGCAGGAATGGCTATCTCTGTATCTATGTGTATTTATTATGCCTTTTTTGATTGTATTTATTTTGGCTCTTTTGTTTGTTTTGTCCAGTAATGTTACATATAGAAAAGCAATATATTGTTATATACGGAATTATATAACATTTCAATTGAAAAAACCCTACAACTTATGTTTTAGGATACATGTTTAGAGGTTTTATGCTTTTTTTGTATTATACATAAAAAACGCAATTGAAGAGATGTGACATTTCATAGCCCCAACCAAGTATGGTGTCTGTGTGGTTTCTGGTAGAGAGCTATTCTGCATGCTGGCAAGGAGTCACAAAAGATAGATAGACAGATAAATATATAAGTAGACTTGAAAGAATATATTTTTATGTCTGGATTTTGGAGGTCTTAACTTGTAGGCGAGACATTAATTTGTCTTTTGAAGGAGAGTGATGTCATAGCCTTTCCAGATGTGTTTGTTCTATGAGAAGCTTCAGTGCTTCTTTTTATGACATCAGTGTATGACATAACACACATATGAGTATAATCACTTTTTAAAAAAAAAAATAAAATGTATGATATTCCAGACTGATTTTGCTAAATATAAAATATATCACCATTTATAGACATACAAATATTCATATGTATTCAATGTCTATTAATGCAAAAAGAAACCATGAATTAGTGAGGAGGAGTATATAGGAAATGTCAGAAAGAGAAAAGTAATAATTATTGTAGTTAAATTTTATTCTCAAAAACAGCAACAGAAATATCTGAACCATTAATAAAGTTAGTGAAATTAGAAAATATACACTGAAAATAAACCACAAGGCATAGATATTCCACTCTCCTATTGTGAATTATTCGAGAAGAATAACTCAATAGGTAAGAAAATGGGTGTCTGCAAAGCTTTAGTAGAATGGGATGATAAAGAGCTATAATTGCTGTAGAAAAGTTCAGATTTTTAAAAAATGCAGAACCCTTTCCCCTGTTTCTTCACATGTTCATAAAATTTTAACAGAATCACACAAAACTTTAGAGTGATGAATATTATCGCACAGATGCAAGTGATAAATTGGTGCAGTAAAGATGAGATGACAGTGACAGTTATGAACTGTAAATATCCTTCTGTAATTGTACAGTATAAAGCACATAAGAAAGAAGCCCTTTAGTAATGTAATATGTGTACTATAGGTGGTAACTTCTGGAGAACATGAGTCGTGAGGGAGTTTGTAATCATGGTGAATTAGATTCCTATGTTGGCTTGGGAATGCTAAGATTTATGGGGAAATATTTATGAACAGGTAAGGAAAATGACAGAGTATTAGAAAAGAAATGTCATTTGTAGATCACAGTTTCAGCTTGATATATGTGAACAAAGATGAGAAAAGGCAGCATATTGGGTTAGATTAAAGAACCAACAACTGTTCCCTAACAGCCTAAAATAGACTTGACCGTAAGCAAGGTAAACATGGAACTTCACAATGAAACAAAGGTATCCATGGATACACCATCGGAGGGACACCCCTGGACACTTCCAGTGGTGTTTCTAATCGTGTTTTACATACTTTCTTCTCCCAAGTACCTCACTCTGCTAGTAACACAATGTTTTGTTGAAGCACTTATGCCATTTCATTTATTTTTTTCCCCTTTGGAAACCTTCTGTTTAAAAAATTGCCACCTAATGTGCGCAAACCTTTGAAACACTTCAAGAGGTAGAATATGTATGGAATGTGATATGGATCAGAAACATTTATTCTTTCTATTAAAAGAAGCAATCTACTTCATTAGCTGTAGAAAACCAAAGGAATTTGAGTTCCATTCTGTATGTAAAATAATAAAGTATAACAGGATCAATTGCATTCTGGCATACTATAAATCATTCAGACACACAACATTTGTGTTGTCAAAGACTAAGCCCAAAACTTAGATACTAACTGGATGCTTATGTTCATGCAGAGAAGACCTTGACTGTCATTGTTTTAAGATCAAACTTGGTGAGTCAAAAATGTATGCATCACGGATGCTTCAAGACTAAAATCATGGGAGAGTTTCTTTGTCAGGGAACTGACAGTTGTATGCAGCTGATTATACAGTTTAATCTTTAATTGTGAGTTTAAGAAAAATGTATCCACAATCTTTCACTCATAATTTAAAAGTTTAAAATGATATTTATTATGAAGTGATGGGTAATAAAAATACGTATTTCAATAAGCAATTTTTCTTGACTGTCAGATAGGAACATCACTGGGTGTTTCATTTCCTCAGAATTAGTCATTCAGT
This sequence comes from Phyllotis vaccarum, assembly GCA_033318265.1. Classification (NCBI taxonomy): domain Eukaryota; kingdom Metazoa; phylum Chordata; class Mammalia; order Rodentia; family Cricetidae; genus Phyllotis; species Phyllotis vaccarum. Next base: position 143,114,615 of record JARWLC010000006.1, read on the forward strand.
ACTCTACTATATCATCATTATCTCATGCCATAGATTTGAAATAATCTGGAAGTTTCTAACATAATATATATTAACCTTTAATCCTTCTTATAGAATTGTTTCTACATCTGCAGTTATTAAAACATGAAAAGGTACTGTAACTAAATGATTTCCATGATATATATGTACATATGTTCAAACTGTTCCTTATAACTTAAGGAAATATGTACAGGAAGGTTTAAAATATTTGCCTATGATATCCTTTTCTAAATTTTATAAAAGATTTCTTTTTTCTTTTTCATATTGGAAATTATCATAATTATTTCTCAGAATTATTAGAAGTACAATAACAATCCTCTCTTCTGGTTTATTATTTACTTATTGGTAAAATCAGGACAATTTCTGAAATACTCTTTAGTTTCTCCTTTTGTATGTTGAATGTATTATTCATATGCCTCAATACACCATTTTCCCTACCAAGTCAAGTTTTTATATCATCCTGCTGTTGCTTTTCTGAAAACAGAACAGGAACAAGCCAATAAGGCTGCCCTAAACTCAAGTTGCTATGAAACCAAGAACGAAGGTTTTAGTGGGATGGTTGTTGTGAAAGTAAAAGATAATGTGGAGTATGGGGAATTAAAATACTTGAATGTTTTAATAACAGCCATGTTTAGAAACTGACTGATGACCTCGAACTTGGATGTTTTAATAATTGTTATGAGTAACTGGTAACTTTAAATTTATATATTTTAATAACAGCCATGTTTGTAGGATAATTGATGATCTTAGATTTTGAAGTGAGAAAAAAAAAGCTGTAATGAAAAGAGCAATAAGAAAAGAATATTTCAATCATTGAGAGGTGCAGGTTGATGGAAAAAAGACAAACCTAAACCTGCTATCTCCAGAGATATTGGCAAAGAAATGGAAGCATTAATTTCAGGAAGCAACTATTAAATTAATATGATCAGGTTGTTAATGGAATAGCTTTGTTGAGAGAAACATTTTCCAGAGCACATCCTGAAAATCTGTAAGAATTAGGTTTAGTGAGAAATTGGCAATAAAAAGTGATTTAATAGAGGTGATGTCACCCAGTAGTACTACGTCTAGCTGATAGAACAACTGAAGGAATATCCTATCACTCATTCAAAATTTGAGAAAGTGCTTTGCAGAATCTCTTCTTACATCTCAGGCATATCCTCTCTTCACCTCGATGGGAGTGATGAATTTACAAAGTGTAATTGAGTTAGACTCGTTCTGTGGCCTTAGCTCAAGACCATTTGATAGCTATTTACTTTTCTATAAATATTAACTCAGCATCCACTCTGCCTAAATAGTATCATGAAGAGGTTGTGTCTTTCAGCTTATAGGTGGAATTATGCCAGCATGACAATTACAGCTAGTGAACTGTAGAGAAAGACTGATCTTGGCAGTGAATCACAGAATTGGGGGCCACATGTGTTTGAGTGTTTATGGACTTAGAGAAGGTGAGTTTAATATTTTCAAGCTTGTTCAATGATATTCATGGATGAGAAATTAAGATGACCCCTTTCATGCATTCTACACATTGTCCCTCAATTCCTTGTGTAAAACATACCTTCTCGGAACATATGAACTCTAAATGTTCAAAAATAGCAATGTCTTTTGAAGGTAAGATTGATTTGTTCCCCATTTGGATAAAGAAAATACAAGTTTCAGCATTGCTCATACCCATCTGCTTTTCTTAAATATTTCTTCTGAGAGAAATCATCTCAAAGATCTTAAAAAGAAATATATTCCAATTATTTCTAAAATAAAGTGTTATGATAAAGTGAAAATAATTTGAAGAGCAAATGAGGAATAGATGGCTTCACTGTACACAGTGGAAAACTTGTTCATATGAACTTAATATTAACTGACATAGGAAATAGCCAGATATGACAGAAATGAAATATTTTTGTCAGCATTAAATATTAGTAGGTAGGTGTATACTGATAAATAATTGAGACTCATTCCTTGTTCATAAAGTAAGTTAAGAAAACAGATTTCTATAAGCTGTAGTTTATATTGTAGGGGTACATTTGTGGTCTAGATTATACATTTTTAGAATATACAGTGCTATAAGGAGCATGTTGATTCATTATTTGTCACAAAAGACATAAGTCTCTTTAATTTTTTATTATTAATTTTATTTCATTTTACATACCAACCTCTGTTCCCTCTCACTCACCTTCTCTCACTCCCTTCTACCTCCCCCATCCACACACACTTATCATAAGAGGTAAGCATCCCTTGGGTAGTCAACACAGGCTGTCACACCAAGTTGGGGCAGGACCAAGCCCTTCTTCCCTGTTTCAAGGCTGATTAAAGCATCCTACCATGGGGACAGGGTCTAAAATGCCAGTCCGTGTACCCGATATATCCTGGTCCCAGAACCAGAGGCCCCACAAACAGATCAAGCCACACAACAATCATACACATTCAGAGGGCCTAATTCAGTCCCATGCAGACTCACCAACTCTTACTCCAGGGGCCATGAGGTCTCTCATTAGCTGAGATCAGTTGTCTCTGTGGTTTTCCCCATCATGATCTTCACACCCTTGTCCTTCTAATTCCTCCTCCCTCTTTTCAACTGAACTCTAGGAGTTTGGCCAAGTGCTTAGCTGTGGATCTCTTTATCTGCTTCCACTAGTCACTGGATGTAAATTCCATGATCACAATTAGGGTAGACACCAATCAGACTACAGAGGAAGACTAGTTCAGGCAACCTGTCTACCATTTCTAGGGCTCTTAGCTAGGGACATCTTTGTGGGATTCTGCAGATTTTCCTAGCATGAAGTTGCTTCCTAACCCTATGATGGCTCACTCTATCAATATGTCTTTTCATTACTCAGCAGTAAAAAAAAAAAAAAAAAAAAAAGCATCATAAAACTTGAAGAAAAATGGGTGGACGGAACTAGAAAAGAACCATTCTGATTGAAGTAGTGCAGATATAGAAACACAAACATAGATGTACTAACTCATAAGCAGATATTAGATGCAGAAGCAAGAATAACTAGGTCACAATCCACAGCCTCAGAGAAGCTAGGTACAGAAAAGGATCCTGAGAGAGACATGCATGGAGGACAGCAGGGAAGAGGAAATATTCTCCTGGAGTAGATTCCCCGAATATCAGCAGCTTCCTGGGACACAGAATCCAGTTAGCTCCTTCTCAAGAGCTTAAGTTGCAGGCCAGCAAACATGAGCTCTTTGGGTAATTCTGGCCATCACCACCCCTCAACGAATCCTGTAGCCTATAAGCTCCATTTCAATTCCCCACACCCATTCGTGTTCTGGAGATCTTAAATGATCCCCGAGACACAGAATCCACTTGTTCCAACTTCACCAAAGGTCTTATTGTGTAAAGATAACTCATTGGACCAAGATCAGCTCACTGAAATACAGACAACACTTAACACTGATTGGAGAAAGAGATAGGTAGATTCCAGGGCAAAAAACCATTCAACAATGTATAGAACAACTTGACTCCACTAGAACCTGGTGATCACCCAAAGAAGGGGAAATTTTAAGGTTTTCTGGGTAAACTGATAGTGAGAACTAAAAAGCAGGAGGCAATGGAGGTAGAAACATGAGGGCTCAAGTCTTGTTAATTTTCAGTTCTCTTAGTATGGTGAAATCCTAGCTTCCTTCTGTACTTCAAAGAATTCGATTTTTCAAGGCTCAAGTGACATTTTGGCTTTGTGAAACATTTGTAAATTCAGAATGAAAAAGATTCTATTGCCTGGTGTATTTTTGGTTTTTGGTATATATCTACATATTATCAAGTCGATTATACATATTCTTTCATTAATGAAGCAGAGTTAGTCATTAAATAATGAACATCTTTATGAAAAAACTACAAGACTACTCTGGGTAAACCTAGCCCCTAATGACAAATTTTAACATTCACTCTTCAATTGAAAGAAATAGCCAGTTTGGCATGGAAGGTACTGAGAATAGGTAGGTAGCCCATGAGTTGCAATACAAAGGTATTTAAAAATGTCATTATGTAGCAGAGAAAACATATATGAATGTTAGATAAAGATATGCATAAGTTGGGAAAATTATAGAAATGTATAATGTATAATTTTAGTAATTTTTTTGCTATGAATTACATCATATATTTTTTCTGAAAGGAAAATATATAACATAAATATTATTGCAAATTTTATCTGCATACCATTAAATATTTCTCATAAAGTTCATGCCATATGCACTTTATAGTACAAAAATGACATTTGAATATGAATTTATATAGTTCGGTATCATTGTCTGAATTTTATACTCTTGTAAATTACCAATTAAATTGAATTAAATGTGTTTATTTACGTTAAATACTATTTAAATTTTTATAACTATCATAAATATGTTCTTATTTTAGTAGACTACAGTTTCAAATCCCTCAAATGAAATATTGTCTCTTTAGATTGCAAAGGGGAACATTGTTTAAGAATGGGAAACAGAGAAACATCATCCAATTACTCTTTTAGTTTAAATTCATTTTATTTTATGCATATCTAAAAGGTTTGCCTTGTATGGAAAATGAGGAAGTCATTCACCATGTAATAAATGTGGTGCCGGTGTTGCCTAAGTGTTTTTGCTGAGCTGACCATTCTTTTCTCACCCCCCTTTTATAGTTTGTCCTTGGCAGTAGCCTTATCATTGAGTAAACACTGACACTTATTGGCAGTGATGTCATGAGGGATTGAAAGTTTAATTGCTCTTTTATTTGGCATGCTTTATAGTCATTACATTCAAACTTATAGCCATATTTCCTTAAGTTTGTTAAGAAACATTAGTACATTACTTCTTGCACAAATGATGGATACACTGGAAAATGTCACCCATATCTGCTAGACCACTGTTCCAAGAAGCTCATAAAAATTATTCTGTCACAATTAATGCTTAAATGTATACATCACAATAATTTATTGAAAGAGTAAATCCTCCAAATGATAGACTATTGTATAGATATTATAATTTTAAAATATCTCTTAGCTTAATTCACTTTCTAAATTGTATTACTAACTAAAAACTGTATTTTGATGTTTTTCAAACTTACACACTTTAACCTCTAAGTGAGTTTCTTCTCTAAAATTGTCACTAGAAAACTGTAACTATAACTATCTCATCTTCAACTCCCTCAGGAATCCAAAAAAGAAATAATGTTAACTAAGTAAACAGCATGGGCAAGCAAGCAACTTCCTAAAAAAGTAAGAAATGAAACAGCTAGCTGCCCAGTCACACAAGGTTCTTCTGTATTGTAAAAGTATCTATCTTCAGCCTACAGGCCTAACATTTCTCACAACTTCTCTGAAGCAGGATATTCTCAAGGACCTTTCTACCTTGTCTTGGCAAGGTGGGGCATTTTTATTTTGTATGTGACTCCTGCTTGTCTATTTTGAACATCATACTGTCCGCAGTCAAGGCAAGAATACTTTCTTGCCCAGTAGCTAACTTTTGTCACAAAGAAATTTAGCTCCATATGGAGTTTCTTTGATGTCCTTAATCTTCTGTGAAGCATATTGGTTCTATCAAGAGCAGATGTCCCATTGTCATAAAAATAATAAAAACCTATGTTATTAAAGTATCTTAAATGCTATATTCTATGCATCATGGCCTGAATATAGCATTCATAAGAAGGCCTGTTCATCTAAAATACATCTGTCTAGTCTTGAAAACATATCTAATATGACTATAAGTTTGATTGTAATGTCTAACTACTAACTTGAATTTCTCTATATACTAATTGGTAATAATAATGTTTAAGGACAAGAAATTTGTATTAAATTGTTAGATTAACTGTATGATACTTTGAACAAGCAGATAGATAAATGTATAGTAACAAAATTTATATCAATATGCACAATTTGTATATAATATACAAGAAATCCAATCCAATGTAAAATATTTAAAGCTAGTAATTGCTTTTTAAAAGTAGATTCAATAATATACTCTTATATCCTATCATATATGTATCCCCCTTTTTTCTTTCTTTTTCCTTTTTAAACAAGAACCCTGAATATAATCTCTCTTGTTTAACTTTTTTCTAACCATAACCAATAACAATTTTTAAACAATTACCCTAAATGGTCCCAATCATCTATAAACCATTGAAAGACCAAAATCACCCACTCCACCTCTTAGGAATGTGGGTGTCAGGTTCTTAAATTTACATCTTGCTGTCTGTGGCATCTTTAGGGGATCCTGAAAAGAAAAGTTTTGTTAATTGTCAAGTCCTAAAATAAGAAGCTGTATCATTGATTGTCCAGTATCTGCATAACCCTAAAGTGCACAGCTTGTCTCAAGTCTTGGCTAAAGTAGTCTGTGAAGCCAGCCACCTCAAAATTGTCCTGAGCAATTTGTAGGCCATATCTGATCACTGGTTGGCATTTTTCAGTGGTTTGTTATAGCCCATGTAAAATCATCTTTGTGGGGCACCATCTTCCTTTTGGATATTTTAAGTTCATAATTAAGCCTTGTCCTGGATCACTGCATGAAACTGATAAGACTAAAACCCAATACAATGTACAAGAAGCAAAATATAGCCTTTTTAAATAATTAATTAGTATTCTATATGAACATCAGCATCATGATAAAAATTTAATATGTTTATATATAAATATAATCTTATAGATCTTAAGATAAGCATTTATTCAGCATAGGATTAATAACAAGGAAATAGTCCTTTATTTTTAGTTATTCTGTCCCATGTCAAGTAGCTCTTCTGATATGATATAGAGACTTTTCATTTTCTCTTAACAATAATGCTTGGGTTTAGAGAGAGAGCCACACTCCATCTCTCTAGCCAGCTTTAAATTATGATTAAACTGGGACTTCAACTTCTCCTACAAATAAAGATATATAGAAGATAAGCAAAAAGATTTTTTTACACTATAGAGTATACTGGTACCAATAGGTCTGATATTCCTTTGCTTGTAAATTTTTCTGGATACTCACCTTACTTCATTAGACATCTATATGTCCATTGTCTTTTAACTTCTTGAAGATGGGTATTTCTGGTTTTCTGTAAAGACAAAATCATAAACCTATGCAAACTTTTGTTTTTCTTGCAAATTAAAAGAATTGTAACATGGGTGAATGAGCCATCAATTCTTATTATCATGAAGCTTCTCTGGTTCAGATTGAGTCTTTATTAATTTTGATGGTAGCCATAGCTTTTCTTCACCCATGGAAACAAAATCAAAACCCCTTCCCCATGTAGCACACATCCTCGCTTCCATTCTGAGGTCAGTACATCTTTGAAGTAAACAGGCTGATTTAGCTCAGTTTATTTTTTTCTGTACTCCAATGCCTTTCAGCAGCTGTTGTTCCTTTCTCATTAGCATTGAGAAGTTTCAAAGTTAATAAAGCAGTATGTAGTATATTTCTAGGGATATTTGTTACTACTTTCTGTTTATCTAGCGTAACCTTTAGTGTTTGATTTGATCTCTCTATGTCTGCTTACCCTATAGGATTGTGTGGTGTAGCTGTAATATGCTTTTCAGTGTATTACAAAAAAGCAAAAAAAAAGTTTCATTTTACTTGCAATATATGCTAAATCATTGTCAGTCTTCATTTGTACAGGCATACATGATGGCTTTAACTTCTAGCAAGTGTGTTAACAGGATCAGCCTTTTCTGAGCTCAAAGCAGTTGCCTATTGTAATCCTGAAAACATATCTATTGTTGAGATTATACATATCTTAGTTTTCGAGATTCTGTATAATGTAACATACCCATCTGCCAAATTTCACTTATATGTATACCTTTAGGATTACTTTCTGTTGGTAATGAAGTTTGGTTATGGAAGGAACAGGCGGGACATCATTTTTTCAATTTCTTTGCTTTGTTGCCAAGTGTTAGAGAAATCTTATTTTGTATTCCTTTGCTATTGATGTGATTTTTTTTATGAAACTCTGAGGCCTCTAGAAAATTATCTATTAAAAATTTATCAATTTCATCATTACCTTGTGCTAAAGGACCTGGCAGACACATATGGAATCAGATGTGTTTTATATAGAAGGGAAGATTACTATCCCTCATTATTTCTTGTAACAGAATAATAAGTTAATTCTGACACATCGTTAACAAAAAATCAGCAGTTTAAATGTGTAAAACAACTTTCTGCATTCTGAGAGTCAGTGGCCATGTTAAAATGTTCAGTAAAATCTATTAATACCATCATGTTAGCATATCATTCTTACTTTTGAACATAATTATGAGGGCCTTGAACCACTTTACTTACATTTTCTGTTTTGTATCCTGCCTTTCCAGGTTTGTTTGCATCAGTATAAAATATAAAGACTCTAGAAATTGGTTTATCTAATAGAACATGAGGAAAAATCAAGTTAGATTTAGAAATTCAATTATTTTGCTTCGAGGTTATCTGTTATTAATATCTCCCCCAAAATTACTTCAGACTCATTGCCAATGTTCACTATCAGCTCATCATTGGCCAATTACTTTATTAGATAAATGTACAACAATTTCTGCTGGGTCCATGTTTGGTCAATTGACAAAGTCTTAATTTTTTTTAAAATTTTTTTCACATATGTCTTTATTATTGAGTTTATGTGGTAGAAATATGCATTCATATATAACTTTCTGTCTTTGAAATAAAATTCCTGTAGGAGAATGCTTAGATGGCAAGATAACTAGATGGCAATAACCAGAATGATACATTGTGGGAATTTGTTATGTATGTGTTATAATGGCTTTTGTACAAAATGTTGTCACAGAGTAGGGATACTCAGCATTCCCTCATGGAGGGCCCTCCATTGATATCTTTTTATAGGATGAGAATTATTATAAGTGGGCACTGTATAGGTGAATTATTCTTTGTCTTATTTTGTAGTGGTATTGTAAAGAAACAATTTTTAAATCAACAACTATAATAGATACAGAGAAGTAAAGGAATTCCAGATGGTAGAGAGCCCATTGGCTAGATTATTTTATTAATTTCCCTCAGATCTGTTATCATTCTCCACTTTCCAGATTTCTTTTTAATAACACATAAAGGAGAATTCAAAGGACTGGTTGATTCTTCAATATGCTGAGCATTCAATTGCTCCTGTACCAGGTGTTCTAAAGTTGACAACTTCTCTTTTGTTAGAGGCCATTGATGAACCCAGATAGGCTTCTCTGCCATTTTAAAGGTAGTTCTGTGGGTGATTTTGAAAGATCAGCAGATATTGCATTTTGTTTCTGTACAACCTGAATGGTTTGTGACTGTTTCTCATAATACTTTCTAATGTTTATTGTTTTTTTAGAAGCATGTGTTAGTTTATGGTTTATTTATGAGCTTGAAAGAATGTTAATCTGTGTATTACATTGTTGTAGTAAATTTCATCCCCATAAATTTATAGAAATGTTAGGCACATATGGCATTAATTTCCCTTGCTGTCCCTCTGGCCCTATACACTCAAGCTATCTTCTACTCTGTTCAATCTAAGATAATGTCCCAATTCCCAAAAAATTGAACATTTAATTCCTGAAAGGGCCAATTTAGATTCAAAGACTCTGTTACTTTGTTCATGTCCACTACATATTCAATAATAAAATCATTTATTCATACTTTTAACTTTGGCCTTTGTTAATTACTAGAAGCTTGAAAAATTATTCACTTTATAATTTTTTCCTGATTTTTTTCTTTTTCTATAGATATTCTATCATTCAGTGTAGTATGTCTTTTTAAAATAGGTTTTAATTTCTTTAATTGTTCTGTGAAGTTGTTTTCTTCATAAAAGCAGAGTAAGAATAAACTGGATTTGTATAGGGACTTTTGAAAGCACCCTTGGGGCATTTCCCAAAGGCAGAAAGTTATCACATTTGTCCCTTGTTGACCTGCACTCGTTATTCCAATGCCTCCCTTTGCCACACTTTCTTCATACTCCAAAATAGAGAAGCATTCTCTTGAGATTATTACTAAAAAATGCACTGTTTCTGAGAATGCCTTGTTTACATAGCTTTTTATGTGACCTTGCCTTCCACAATTGTAACATTTAATATTTTGACTTTTTCTTATACTTTAGAAATAATCTCTCCTACCCATTTATCATCACAGTTATAAGATTCTAGATTGTCTCATGAATTGAATCTTGCAAGGGTGTGGACTTTGCTTTAGTGGTCTAATTAATCTTTTACATTGTGAATTAGCATTATCAAAATTCAGCAATTCAATTATTATTTGCTTATCTTCTAAATCCAATACCATTTTGTTTCCTGCTGCAGTTAATCTCCACAAAAGAAAGTCTGTAAAAGTTTCTTTGGGGCTTCGAATGACTTTTGTGAAGATTTCAGTTTTCTTTCCCATTTCTTCCATGTGATCCCAGGCATTCAATGCTGCCATGTGGCACAAATCCAGGGTATACTCATTATATAGTGTTTGCCTTTCTATATCAGCATAAACCCTTCCCCAAGAAGTTGATCTTGGGAGAATTCTATGCCTCTTGTTCTGCTTCTTCGTTCTATTATTTTAGCCTCCTCCTTCCACCATATTTTCCATTCTAAAAGTGGCTCAGGTTCCAAATCAGCAGTAACCATATCTAACCAGTCCCTAGGGTTGATCAGGTTACATGAGGACCAGGGATTTAACATTTGTTGTTGAAATGGTGTTATGTACCATATATAAGGATTGCTTCCTTGATTCTCCTTAATTCTAACATTTGTACCAGAGCTCAACTAATCTCTGTACAAATTTTATCATTTTGTAATTTTTTCAAAGGTTACTATATATATTAATGTTGGCTGTTTGATAACCTTAGGCTGCTTTTGTGTAATCTTAGAAGACATCGATGTGATTGGTTTCTTATATTCCTCTGTTTCAGTTAAAATATCTTTGTGTTTTCTCTTAACATGCTTTTCCAAGACTTCTTAGCATTTACATTAATTGGTTTTCAAATGTAAAACAAAAATCAAACAAAAATATTCACGAGGATAGTCCCATCTACTTTACTTTTTCCTTTACTTGTCTAGTATCAAATTGTCTGAAGTAAGATGACAGAAAGATCAAACATCTTCCATTGCCTTAAACAAATTTCCCTTTAAAAAAAACTGATTTACTCACCAAACTTGTTGTCAGTAATGATTGAGATGATTGTGAAGTAGGGGAGCTACCTAGTGTGATAGCAACCCAAAGAGGGGCCAAAAAAGATAAAAAAGAAACAGCAACCTACCAGAGAAGAACGCCATTGTCTGAAAAACTTAACCAGATGACAATGAAATAGAAACATGTGTGACAGGTCCTCTTAAGCCTGGAGGCCAACTCAGAATAGAAAGCCTAGCCAGCCAGTTATTACTCCTTTGGCTACAAATTGCTATTCCTAGCAAGTGGTCTTTTTTGGGAATTCATGCCCCAAGTTGAACAGCAAATGTACATGAATTCTAGTTGTTTCACTTCTGGGTTCAACTCTGCATCATATTCTAGAGTTAGGATTAAAGGTGTGAGCTACTACTATTTGGTAGTTAGGCTTGAACTCACAAAAACACAAAAAGATCTGTCTCTGGAGTTATGGGATTAAAAGGGTAGGTCACCACTTCTGGTCTTTCCTCATGCTGAGGCGAAAGGCATGAGTTACTACTCTCTGACCCTCTTTAGTTGACTTTAGGTGGATCTGTTTTCTGATATTCCAGACTAGTTTTATTAAATAAATATTTATTTGATTATTCCTAAATATTCAAATATATCATACATCTGTATATGTAGGTATGTGTTTATATTGTGAATGACTATTAAATTAAGTGTAATAATGTATATTTATTTACACCTAAATAAAATGGGATATTGAAATAAATTATTTCATAAATATTCTAGCATTTGAAGCTGCATTGCATAGTATTTTGTTAAACAAATATAATATTGCAATATTTAAATGTAAAAATATCATAGAGACTTCTTACTGATGTATTAGAGACAAACATACTAAAAAGTTACTATTTTCAGGACTTTGTTTTGTTTGCTTTTGCCTAAATTTGATCCTCCTTCTACCACATATGATTAGTTTAAATTTAGACTTGATACTTCATGTTCTATAACTTTAGATATTTCATGACCTGAAATTTGCCGTTCTTTTCCACGTTAATAGTACAAATAGAAATTACTTCACTTTTAGTTATAGGTGGTTAGTATTTCTTTCTCATTTTTATTCTTCTTCCTTTATTTTTTGGTCTGGACTCACAGAGATCTGCCTGCCTCTGCCTCCTGAGAGCTGGGATTAAAGGTATGTGCTACCACACTGAATTATTTCATTTTTAAATGCCAGTTCCAAGCTATTTTTGTTTTTTTATTTTATTTATTTATTTATTCATTTTGTATTTTTTGAATAAAATCTCTTTTTTAAAATCTATGTATCCGCCTACTCCACCTCCCTTCCCTTCTTCCAATCCATCTCAGTCAGCCTTCAGCCTCCTCTATCTCCATCCCCCCATCCACTCCCCTGAAAGGGCAAGAAATAGCAAGGCAGGTCAGTCCAACCTGGCACATCTACTCCAGAAAAGTCAAAACATGGTTAGGTGTTCTTCTGCAGAAAATTAGGTCCAAGGTATCAGCCCGTGCACAAGAACACAGTCTGAACCAACCCCTCTAGGCTCCACATACTGCCCATGCTAATTAACAGTTGCCTACCTTTGGAGGGTCTAGCTCCTTTTCCTGATGGATCTCTAGGGGCTGTTATTGATTCAGTGAGCTCCCTAGAGCTCCAGACAGCCATCACTGTAGAAATTTTCCTTATAATACCTGTACTCTTGCTCATACAGACTCTCTTTCCCCACTCTCAGCTGGAACAGGAGTTCGGCTCAGTGCTCAGCCATGGATCTTACTTAGACATGTCGATGACTGTAGAACTTCTACCCACTTACATTCACCATAATACTCTTTTTATGTACATTTTGTCTAATAGTCCTTAAAAATCCATCAAGAAAAACACTATAATAGCCAAATCCTTATTTACCCAAAGTTCCTCAATAGGTAAAAGGAAATAAAGTATGTCAATACACAATAGTGCTTTATCCAGAAATTATACAGGTGGAATTGTAGAGTCTCATAATCAGTATGACAAAGGTTGCTTATCAAAGAGTTAAGAATGTAAGTGTGTACACAAAGGTGTGTGTGTGTGTGTGTGTGTGTGTGTGTGTGTGTGTGCGCGCATATGCTTATGCATAAGACATACACCCACATATGTGTGTTTTTGTGTGTACATGAGTTTCTGTATGTGACATACTCCTGTGTGTGTGTGTGTATGTGTGTGTGTGTATGATTGTGTGTGAGATGACAGTATATTATTTGGGGAAAGGAAAAATGTGTGAGTGAAGCAGACAAAGAGGCCAAGGGAAGTTGCCTAGGAAATTAATGTAAATAAAATACATAATTCATATCTATTAAGTGTCATAAAGAAATCATTATTTTTGTACAATTATTACATGCCAATAAAATAAATTTTAAGTAATAAATATATAAAGTCAAGGGTATAAGCTTTAAGAACTTGCTCAAAATAAACCATAGTCAAGCAGAGTTCAACTTTAGATTCAGTAGATCAAACTATTCTGTGCTCAATCCCAGATAATTATTTGATTTTAATTTCAAATAGTATTTGTTTATTTTTCCTCAAAACAATCATGTTAGGACTGGAGAGAGTGCTCAGTTGTTAACAGCAGACTTATGTTTGATTCTCAGCACTTAAATTCTGGCTCACAATTTTTCCTCCTCTTCCTCCTTCTCCTCCTCCTTCCTCTCTCTGCCTCCTCCCACGATTGGAGTGAGGGCTTGGCCCAGTGCTCAGTAGAGGATCTCTGCATCTGCTTCCATCAGTTTCTGAATAAAGGTCCTATAATGAAAATTAGGATGGTCACAAATTTAATTACATGGGGAGTCCAGTTCAGGTATCCTCTTCATTACTTCTTAGCTGATATCACCATAGTGGGTTTCTGAGAATTTCCCTATCACCAGGTTTCTCCCTAATTCCCAAATGGCTTCCTCTGTCGTGATATCTGTTTCTCTGTTGTTCTGCTCTATTCGTCCCCCAACTTAACTACCCTATTCCCTCCTGTTCTCTTCCCACCTCCTTTTCCCCTCCTGCCCAACTTCTCAATTTACTCAGGAGATTATCTATTTCCCCTTTCCAGGGAAATCCATGAATGTTTCACTTAGGATCATTCCTTGTTACCTAGATTTTCTGGGTTTGTGGATTGTATCCATATTACACCTTGCTTTTAGTCTCATTTCCATTTATGAGTGGGTATATTTCATGTTTTTCTTTCTGGGTCTTGTTACCTCAGTCAAAATGTTTTTTTTTTTCATAGTTCCACCCATTTTCCTGCAATTTTCAAGATGTTTCAATATTTATTTACTTATTTTTTACTGCTGAGAAATACACAATTGTGTAAATGTAGCATATTTCTTTTAATTCATTCTTAATTCTATGGTTTTTCCAGGTTCTGGTTATCATGAATAATACAGATATGAACATAGTTGAGAAAATGCCCTTGTGGTAAGAATCTGCATCCTTTGGGCATCTGCCCAGGAGTGGTATTGGTGGATCATGAGGTAGATTGGTTCTCAGTTTAATGAGAAAATGTCACATTTAGTTTTCAAAGTGGCTGCACAAGTTTGCATTTCCACCAACAATAGTGACATGTTCTCCTAGTCCATATCCCCTCCAGCATAATCCGTCATCAGTGCTTTTGAATTTAGCCATTCTGACAGGTGTAAGATTACCATCTCTGCGTCATTTTAATTTGCATTTCCATGATGGCTAAAGATGTCGAGCAAGTTCTTTAAATGTCTTCCAGCAAATTGAGATTCTTCTGTTGAGAATTCTGTTTATGTCTGTAGCTCACCTATAAGTTGGATTATTTGATATTTTGGTGCCTAGTTTCTTGAATTCTTTATATATTTTAACTATCAGTCCCCAGTCAGATATAGAGTTCATGATGATATTCTTCCATCCTGTCTTGATTTACTGACTGTGTCCTTTGGTTTCAGAGAGTTTCATTTATTATTTTCTGTGTCTTTGCTATTGGTGTTATATTTAGGAAATGGTGTCTTGCACCCATCAATTTAAGGCTATTTCTCACTTTCTCTTCTGTCAGGGTCTATGTAACTGGATTTATGTTGATATCTTTGATTCACTTGGATTTAACTTTGTGCAGGTTGATACATATGAATAGATTTTCATTACATGCTACCATCCAGAAAAGGAGTCAACATCATGATGGGGAGACCCACAGAGGCAACTGAGAGTAGCTACTGGGAGCTACTGACTCTGGACTGGAAGCTGGGGAACCTGCATGGACCAAAGTAGGCTCTCTGAATGTAGACGACAGTTCTGTAGTATATGTAGTTTGTGAGGCCTCTGGCCATGCGATGAAAATTTATCCCTAGTGCATAAACTAGTTTTTGAGCCCATTCTCTATAGAAGGATACGTTGCTCAGCCTCAGTACAGATTTGGGGGGGGGGGGGGTAATGGCTTGGTTCTACCTCAACTTGACATCTCAGACTTTGTTGATTCTCCATGGGAGGCCTTACTCTATCTGAGGAACAGATGGGAGAATGTTGATGGGGGAAGCTGAGGGGTGAGTAGAAAGAGGTGAGAGAGGGGAAATGAGCTGATCTTTAAAATTAAAAAATAATTAAATAAAAAAATTCTTTAAAAAATACATTCTAGTTTATAACCTGTAACTATAGTTCCAGGGGATTTTAGAATTTTTTATGCCTTCTGTGTGGCAAACTGCAGTGCACATTATGTACAGACATTACCCATATACATAAATCAAATATACATAAAATATCAAAAATTATTAAAATATCATGTAAAATATCATGATAGATCATACATATATAGAGATCTAAGTCAAAGCTTGAGATTTTTTAGAAAGAAAATAAAAAATTCAACTCATGGAAGACAACACATATAAAAATATGCTGAACATTTATAAACATTCAAACCTATAATGTTAGACAGCATCATGATCAGAAATTCCCTCAAAAGTCATTCTAATTAAAGATTAATTAAAACAAGAATTTAAGGACTAGTCACATATTTTTAGTTGATAGTTTGATGTCTCGTAAAACATTACTCTGTCTTCTTCAAGATAAATGAGTATGTGAATGCTAAAAAATAAAAAAGACATAAATAATAAATGAGTGAAACTATCATGGAGATACTTATTTTGTCAGAAATACATACTTTATTTTTTCTAAATATCATTAGTTAATATTTAATAAAATGTAATATCCTAATCATGCAATGTTGTTTTGTTTGGTAGAAATTATGTTCAATTGATACCTTATTATCATCAAATAGTGCATTAAAGTAATTATTTACTATTATATGTACATGTCAAGATGTACTAGCATTCTGTGAACTTCTAGAACAGTTATGGACCGACATTTTTCTTCTGGAAGAACTGTGATTGTAGCACTTATGCTAGTGAGCCTTAGTGGTTCTGTGCTGCCTTGTCTCTATGCCCAGTGTTCATGTAAGTATCTCACAACAGAATTTTATTTAGTTTTTTTATTTTTAACAGATGAGGAGGATATGACTTGAAGAATCTTAGTTACTTGCCCTGCAATTTTAAATTTGAGAAGAGATGCTCAGCAATTCATTGTCCATGCTTTAGTACAGCCCATTCTCATTTTTATAAATAATATCATATTGTAAAATTTGAATTAATAATAATAATTTTAGGCTAATACAACCTGAAATATTTCCTAAAAAAATTAAATTATAGTAAATTTTTGGTAGAATAAGGTATTTACACTCCCTGCCACAATTCCGCTGCCGCCATTTTGAATGTGGCCCCAGTGCCACACTATATCTTTACAATAGCCCACTACAGATATACAATTTGGAAGCTGCTTTGGCTCAATTTCTATGCTCTATAGCTCTTTCTAATCTTTCTCAAACTTCGTGTGGGTATTTGCTCCATGTTGGGTACCAAGTGTTGCACACATAAAGGAAACTCAGAGCCAGATCTCTGGGAAAGGCAGATAAATCAGAGAGTAAACACCACAGTTAAATCTCACCCATCTGTCTTCCAGCTTCCTCAGCCTCACTCCTCCTGGCTTCTGCCTGCTCTGTCTTTCTATGCCTGCCTTAAATACCTTCTTCGCTCAGCTGTTTCCCATCCAGGTTAAGACTAAAGGCATGGCACCACCACCTGGGAGCCTGGAACTCCTTCTGTAAACTAAAATGACCTCAAGCTCAGATTTTATTGGATTAAGGGTGTAGGTCACCACTCCTAGTCATTCCCTGTGCTGGGATTAAAGGTGTGAGTTACCACTGTCTGATCCTCCTAGACTGTGGGTAGATCCCTCTTATATGTCAGACTGTTTTATTAAATTTGAAACATATCTCCACAAATTCTCACTAAATTATCCATAAGTTTCCCATCCCATCCCAAATCTCTTTTTAAAAAAGTTACATGCATATGCATATATCAGCATTTGCGAACAAAAATAGTCAGGGAATGTGGATATGAGAACATCAGTGTTTTTAGCAGGAGTGCCCGGTCCACACACCTGGACTGTAGTCGTTTAACAGCTCTTTGTCCCTTTTTTCTTTCTTCATTAACAAAATTAGTCTGGAATTAGAAAAGCAGACGTGCAACGTCGTATCACCTGCAAGGACCTTATCACGGCATTCTTTGGGGAAATGGATATACATATGGTCCTTACTATGTATGTCATAGAAAATAAATTTTATATAAGCACAACAATGTTTATGAACAGAATTTATGTTCTCAGCTAGTAGAATAGTGAAATTACTTTCATTGAATGACATTTGTACTTTTTGTGAGCAAAGATTTTTTTCTAAAGATGTCCTCAATTGTTAATATTTATAAAAATTAAGTAAGAACTATAAATGAAGGGATCAGTCAGCTATGGAAGTAAGCTAGGCAAACAGCTTTTCTACAGTTGTTCAGGATTTTATCTTCAAGTAAGACATAGTAACATGACCTCCACTTAATCTTTCCTTATTATTTGATGTTTTGAATAAATAAACTGCACTGTGTTCTCAAGGTAAAAAGTTGATGCATTCTAACATTGCCACAGTATCTTAAGTGACACCGATAAAAGCCTATTCAGTAAGTCATATGATCACCATAAACCTCTTGTCAGTTTTTAATGAATGTAGACATATCAAAAAGGACTCAAAGACAGATAACAAAGAGCACAGATAATGAGCCATCAGCAAATTCTTATTGCCTGTACACTTTGATACTAATCAGACATCTTGTGAGTGAGAGCTAAATGAAAGAGGTCAATAGACAGGATTTAGGTTGAGGGAAAAAAAAAAAAAAACTAAGCTGGTAAATTCAGAAAGACTGAAATTTCAAATGTAAAAAATAAGGTCATAAAGTCAGTTTCCATTTTTAGAGGCACATCAAGTAATCCTTGAATACATGTCCAAGCTTCTGAAGAGCAGCCCAGCCTATACTTTCTAGAAAAATATGAACAATTGTACTTCTGCTTGTTGGTTTTTAGCAATGGGAAAAATTGATAGTCTAAAGATTAAATAAAAATTTGAAGTTGCTCTTATTAAGTAATTTCACTGTTTTGGTAAGTATAAAATAACCTTTACTAAAGGGGACTTAAATGTGTGCAGTTATATTAAATATTTTTATATTTATATGACTAATGATATAGTCAATAATATATATTATTGAAAATAGATTATTTTTTCACAACTATCCCCAGGGTGCATATCCGCCTGTGGCCACTTTTCCACTCAAAAAATTACTCGGTTATATTAATTTCATACTGTTTGGCCTATTGCTTAGCCATATTGCTTGCTAATTCTTTCATTTTAATTCAGCACATTTCCAGTAATCTGTGCTCACCTGTGTTACCTTACATGCTGAATCTCGGGTGGCTGGTTCACGTCTCTCTAATTCCATCCTCCTTCTCCTCCATGCTGACTCCTGCTTTTACAGTGCCTGTCATGGGCCAAAACAGTTCTTGTATTTCACAGCATACAGAAAACATTCCCACACCACATAATAATGACGTTTTTAGGAGTTTTAATGTGGCACAAAGAGCTGTCTAGTTTCCTGCTGTAAATGGTAAGCTGCCCCCACAATCTGTGACTTTGGGAACTGAATATTGGACTTCTTTTCTGAGTCTGAAAAAAAATACACATCTCAATAGTTCAGGGAAACTCTGCTTTGCTAACTATATCCTCAATTGAAAAATCAGTTTTTTCCTTTAACTCTTTATAGTATTCTTATTTCAAAAAAATAAAACACAACATAACCTTATCTCCAGTTTATAGTAAAAATTAATATAAAGGAATGTGAACTTTGTCAAAGGCAATTTATTTTGATACTAATTATGATACCATCATATTAAGACTTCTAATCATGACACAATGTTCAATTAACTTATAGAATATAAAATTTTATTCATGAGTATTTTCTATATTTTGGAATATATATCTTATAAATCTTATATTCTGCCAGTTTATTAAATTCCTGACTAGTCAGGATGTACATGAAACCAAGTTTAAATGGACAAAGGTTTATGTTCCCCACATAAAGTAGTAACTTACAGCTGGTAGTATAATATAAACTTAGATTTGTGTGTATGTGTGTGTGTGTGTATGTGTGTCTGTGTGTATGTGTATGTATTCGTGTATATGTATATGTGTTCTTTCTGAATATATCTGTGCATTTTTGGCTTATAACTGTATATGTTTACTATGGGTGTTGTTTTGTGTTATGTTTGTCTGTTTCTATACGTATGTGTGCTAAGGCTATTGATTACTTTTAAATAAAAATTTTCGCTTTCTTTATAAGAAAAAAATTAAATAAGTTATAAGTCTATGGAATTGTTTATGTAAAAAATTAAATGTCTATTTTTAAAAATTATTAATATCTTATATAATCTCAGATAACTATTTTGACTTAAAATTTCTACAAGCATATTTAGATAACTTCCGAGTTAGATACATTTGGAGGTAGTTCAGAGAGAATATGAACCTAAAGGTTTGACAGGATACTTACAAGTGGTTCTATTTCATTTTTCTATTTTCAACTAATAAACACAAAACACCTTTGTTTCTGACAGAGCCACTGAACCACAAATTCTCCATTTTTTTATTTCCAATAAGCAGTTGTGAAAATGAATATGATGTATATATTTAACTATAACCATCTTTAAGATATCTGAGACTGTATTCCAATACAATATTTTAAATACTTGTTTTATGTAGATGGTTATTCATAGT
The DNA here is from genome assembly GCA_033318265.1 of Phyllotis vaccarum. Lineage (NCBI taxonomy): Eukaryota > Metazoa > Chordata > Mammalia > Rodentia > Cricetidae > Phyllotis > Phyllotis vaccarum. Next base: position 143,134,834 of record JARWLC010000006.1, read on the forward strand.
GGTATTTTAGAAATCATTAATAAATCTAGTTGGACAAAATTTTTCAGAATATGTGCCTATCAAATTTCATTTATTCATCCTGTAGTGGTAGCAGATATGTGGATTATAACCTTCTCTTTCTACAAATTATTTTTCAGTGACAATCACTATAAACTTTAACTCAGTTGTGGCACTAGTAATATCATGTCAAAACATCCATTTGTATATCTATAGGTACTTGCTTATGTGACATATACCTATCTAATTAATGTGTCTATAATTTCCATGATCTTTATAATTTTTATTTTGTTTGAAAGCCTTTAATTGCACTCAATTAAACCCTGTCTGTATTTACACTTAATTTTACTTGTATACATGAGAAATATATAGTAAATGATTGTCAGTTAATTTTTTTTCTCTTAATTTTTTTAAATCAGCCTTCTGTAGGGACTGGCTTTGACTTTATATACTATATTAAAATCTTTATTCTAACATAAGTACCTAAGGATAATATGCATATATTTATATTTATGTGTGTGACAGAATTTCACTGTACACTTTCAATTGGCTACAAACTCAATGTGTAGACAAGGATGGTCTTGAACACATGGTGATTTTCCTGTCTCTGTCTCATAAGTGCTGGGACGATAAGATTGGGCCATTTCATCTGTCTTTTATACAAACTGTGAAATAAAAATCTTCCCAAAAATTGGAAAATAAAGTCTCTACCTTAGATTCAGTAAGACGTTGAACTTAAAAAGAAAATAGTATTTTCACTCCTGTGTACACCAGAAGAAAGTATTACAATCAACTGGAATTGAAGATAGAAGGGTATGGAAGAGCTTAACATATTAAGAGGAATATGTAACACTAAAAGACTTTTGAAAAAATACAGAAGCATATACATTTGGATACATGTATATACATTTATGGAGAGAGAGGGAGAGAGAGAGAGAGAGAGAGAGAGAGAGAGAGAGAGAGAGAAAGAAACAGAGAAACAGAGAAACAGAGAAACAGAAACAGAGCAAGACAGGAAGACAGAGAGAGAGAGAGAGAAACAGAGAGAACAGAGCGAGACAGGGAGACACACATACAGAGAAACAGAGAGAACAGAGAGACACAGGGAGACCAAACACAGAGAGGAGAGAGAGAAAGAGAGAGAGAGACAGACAGAGAGAGAGAGAGAGAGAGAGAGAGAGAGAGAGAGATTTCAAATAGAGTTACTTGATGATAGGGATGCTATACTCCAATTAGATACTATATTCTGGCAAATAAAAATCCCAGTACTTAGAAATAGATTATCTCTTCTTTAATTGATGGCCTGTGGAAGCTCATTACTCCCTCTGCAAACATGATAGGCTCTTGGCATTGATTTTTTTTTCCCCTCCAGAACTTGGTAAGTTACTTTTGACGAATACACCATGTACATGAGTCACGGAACATGTGTAAATCAACTTGGTACTCACCTGAAAGCTTTATTCCTATAGATAAGACTTCATAGTCTGGAAGGTGCTGTGCATGTTAAAAAGAGAGGAGTAAACAGTCTAACCTATCTGTTCTGACTCTCTGACAAGAGCTATGCCCTATGGTACACTGGTGTCATTATATCACTGAAGTAAAAAAAAATTCTATCTTTATATAAAGAAATTAGTTTTGTATTACTTCTTTGGTTTCTTCTTTTGGCCTTTATTAATTAAAAATATTAAGTTCAATCTATTTTAAATTGTTAATAATTATATAATTTTATTTAATTTTACAATAATTAAATTACCTTAAAATTTCTCCAACCCTTGGCAAAAAATAACATATGGTAGTTTCATTTAAAAAATTAACTTTACTGTAAATTTTTGTAAGAGAATAATAATTTGAAATTTTTAATATTCTAATATTGTTGGAATTGAATATTTCCATAAGAATTAATCAATCTATCTATCATATCTCTATTATTTATCTATCATCTATATATCTACATATTTATCTAATAACTATAATTAATATATATAAGTGAGTTGTTTGAGTGGCACAAAAGTGAGTGAAATATATTTCTGGCTTTATAAACAACTTTTTCTAGTAAAACTTACATGCCTGTTTGAATATTAAAGCTCTTTCAAAGGGCTTCAAACCACATGAAATATATCTGCACATCCAATGCTTTGAGGAAAGTCTTCCATTTGTTATCAGCAGAGTGGGAAGATGGGGAAAATGCAAGTTTAAAATGTATTGAAAGGAAAAGAAATAGGAGGAGAAGATTAACTTAACAATGTATGCTTTGAGTTAGAAAAGATTCAGTACTATAAGAGTATGAAAAGCAGAAATAAAAAGAGAATATTGAAGAATTGAAAGACACCTATGAAATATTCTCTCTATACCTTAACTTGTGATATTTGTACAGTTTTCTTGCATGGCCAATAATTTTCTACTTATCTTTTGGGCCTTTACTACAGTCTATGTTCTATGAAAAACAAAATAATATTTATGCATTTAATTTATATTTTCTACAACAAAAAGCATAAGAACAAATATTTCTAAAACCTCAAGTTTTAGAAAACTATACTGTATTGGAACAGACAGAATCCACAATTTCTATTTATAATTAATATAGCTAATAATGGAGGAAGAAAATGAAAAGAGCTAGAACTATATATGCAATATAAGCTACTAAATTCCATATAGATTAGGTCGTGTTTAAGAGGTTCTAATTAGAAGTAGAGGATTGCATTGACTGAATTACTTGATCTTTTGATATGTCTGCTTTAATGGCATAAATAATTCACTCAATGTGAGTACCAGTAAGGAAAAAATACAATTATAATGAAGTTTGGAAGAAAGTAGGAAAAGGAAAAAAAAAAAAAAAAAAAAACAGTGAACAATATAGAGCCTGAAAAATCAGGTGCATAAAGGAAAGTTAATTTGTTCAAAAGTTAAAAGGTCTTGGATCAGTGGGTTCTTTTGTTTCTTTCCGCAATAATCAGCATATTATTGCCTAATACTTGCCATCTGTCATTGACTAATATACTGGTAAATATATAACTCTAAGTCAGCTGTGTATGTGCCACAAAATTATACAGAAAAAGTATTCACTATTTGAGAGAAGTACTATCCCTGTAGGTGGATTATGTTGTTCCATTGTAAATCATTGTCCCACCCACTGGTTTAATAAAGAACACTGATTGGCCAAAGGCAGACAGGAAATGTGGGCAGGGCTACCAGACTAAGAAAACTCTCAGAACAGGAAGAATAGAACAGAGATGCCATAGAAACTCCAGAGTTGCCAGAGAAGCCAGAAGATGCAGAGGACAACTATACTGCTCTGAGAAAAGGTACCAAGCCCCATAGCTGAACAGGATAAGAGTCATGGGTTAGATTAAGGGTAAAGAGTTAGCAAGTTAGTCTCTGTGGGCCTGTGGGACTGATGGCCTAACCCTTGAGGGTAGGCCTGAAAGTCCAGGCCAGAAACCTCTTACTACAAAACCTCTTATTACATATCCCTGTGTGTTTGATGACTATTTATATATATACCCAATCACTTTGTTAGAGTTATTTTTAATTTAAGGTAAAACATGTGTCTGCATGAATGTTTACTAGTCTTGAGTGCAAGAATAATAACTAGTCATTTAGAAAATCAAGCAATATGTGTCTGTGACCATGTGTAATTATATGTATATATATTTAATTTTAAATAAATGCTAAAGAGCATAACAATACTGAGCATAAAGTATTACAATGTTCACAAGATACACATATATGTAGAAGCACTTCTTCTCAAGCTAGTGTGGTACAACATTAACAGTACATTGGTTTAGTAGAATAACAACTATTAGTGAATAACTATGGTATGTCATTATTTTCTAAAGTCTATAACTCTCTTTCTGCTGTATATTGGCAAATGTATACTGCCTGATATATTATACAATGCAGATTGACTCGTGGACCTCACTCAATCTTCTGTTCTTTGTCTATTTCTTTCTTCCCATGATCCATGGTAATCTCAATTTCACCTTAATGCTTGTGCCATTTCTAGGATGTCATGTGGTTGGAATCTTGCATTTAAATCTGTATGTATGCATTTAAAGGTTTCTTTTATAATTTTCTCTTTCTGGCTCTATAACTCACTTTTTAGCTAAAAAATATTCCACCACATGGTACTACACAGTTTACTTGTCAAGTCTTCTAGTGAATGACATTATTTTGCTGATAAGTTTTGACAAATTTTAATAAAGCTGACATAAATATTCATGTATTATTTTGTGGACATATAATTTTGGAAAATATTAAGTACTATTACAGCTGTTTTATATGATAAGAATAAACTTTGATTTTTTTTCCCCTCTAATGTTGAGAAAGAGCACCCAGTGCTATTTCTAAACCGCTTCATAGTTATGGGTGTTTTATATTTTTCTCATTCTAATATATATTTGTTGCTTTAAAAAATGTATATCAATTACCTGTCATGTATGGATGTTTGTAGAGATAGACACTGAACTCTGGGCTTCACAAATACTATGCAAACATCTACCACTGAGACATTTTGCTAGTCTGTAATTGTGTGTTAATTACTTTCACTTTATGTAATTCCACAGAGTATGACTGGTGTGGGAATGCATTTCTGTATGCTGTGAATATCAATCTTTAAATAAAGGAGCTGTTTTGGCCCTTGATAGGCACCATAGAAAAAGTAGGCAGAGGAATCAGAATAGGTAGGAAAAGAAAGGCAGAGTTGGGGACAGACCATGCCAGCTGCCCAAGAAGAAGCAAGCATGTAAGGAACAGAGGTGAACCATGAGCCACATCGCAGACATTTTAGTGTAAATTGGTTGAATTTGAAAGAGCTAGCTAGCAGTGTGCCTGAGCCGTAGGCTGAACATAAACTTAATATAAGCGTCTGAGTCATTTTGGGGGCCTGAGCAGTGGTGGGCGGCTAAGCGGTCTGGGGCTTCAGGTCTGTGGGTCTGAACCTCTGGCCACCCAGGACCAAGAAACCCCACTACTACATACACGAATACTAAAAGTTAATTGAAGCTGAATTTACATACATATCGCTTCATAGGTTGTTAAGATTTCTTAAAACAGAACTTTTTTAAACTTTTTGATTCTGTAATCTTTAATACAGTTTCTCATAATGTGGTGACCCCCCAAAAATTAAATTATCTCATTGCTACCTCATAACTGTAATTTTGCTACTATTATACATTGTAACGTAAATATCTGATATGCAGGATTTCTGTTATACAACCCACACCAGGGTCTCAACCCAAAGATTATAAACTACTATCCTTATGTATTAAATATTTCTTATTTACCATAATATCTGTTACATTATTATACCTATTCATTTTATTTGTAAATAAAGAACAATAAGCATATGTATTATTATTTCAAAAGTTTATTATCAAATCTTTTTGGAGTAAGAACCATGGGGATTTTGTTTGACATTCACAAGTTCTTTCTTAGATGTTCCTAATGCTTAGTAGGTCTGATTTCTCAGCTGTTGTTTCTTTTACATCTTGAAGCTCTAATATTTTTTCATTGCCTTTATACTCTCTAAATGCTTCCTTCAGATTGGTCTTTTTCTAATTAAAAATATTTCCACAGAGTATAAAATTCTAAGTTGGCATTTGTGCCTTACTCTTCATGTGTCTGTCTTAACACAGTAAAGGCTTCATTCTCCTGGTACTTTGAACACTCTGCTTTGCTTAACGGGGTGTCCAGAGGGAGATGTAATGTCTATACTTCTAAAGACAGGAGAGCTTTAACCTCTGCCTTACTTCAAGAATTTTTTTGTTATTTTTGGAAGACTTTTTCTTCTTTTCTTCTTATTCTATTTTATGCTTCTGTCCATGACCTGCAATCATAGTTTTATCACTGACATAATGTGTAGACATGGGAACATCCTGTCTTGCATTAAGCACTGCTTCTGATTTGTTCTGTATTTATTTATTTTTCTGTTTTGCTGTCATTGCATGTTAAATGTCAAACATTTCTACAGTAACTCTTGGATATTCAGTTACTTTACTGCTGTTGATTTTTTCATTTTTGATTTTACACTTTGAACAATGTCTGCTAGTACATTCTCCAATTAGCATGTATACAATTTGTATTGCAATAAGCAGTCTTTCATCATAGTTATGGTGATTTATATCTCTATCATATACTTAAATATTACTTTACATTGTCATATTCTTCTCACCTTACTGGTCTGTTTGTCTTGGTGTATTATCTGTTTTGAGTTTTAAATCTCTGGCAATAGAATCACTTGCTAAAATTATTGACATGATAATGCTAACATGGATGTGATATACAACTCTAGTTAAGCATACTCTTATTCTTGTCAAACTTTTTTTGGACTTTACTATTCTTATTGCTTTTTGAAAGAAATGTTATTAAGTAGAAAATATTGCATTGCCTATGCTCTTAGTAATGTTAGAAGCATGTATGAAAGGATTGGCATATTTTGCCTTTCTAATTTTTGCACATTATTTAAAGTAAATAGGCATGGTTTTCTGTACTCTCCCCCAGTCTGCTCCCAGATAATTACATAGAGACTTATTATTAATTATAAATGCTCAGCTGATAGTTTAGGCTTATTATTGACAACTCTTAAAATTTAAGTTAAGTCATTTTTAAAAATCTATGTATGACCATGTGGTAGTATGTAGTAGGAAGTTTCTAGCCTGCAGCTTTTGGGCCTAGCCTCAAAGTTTAGGCCTGCAGACCAATAGACGCACAAAGACACACAGATACTTTCAATAGTTTTAGGCTGATCGGCCTAAGGCCCAGGCATATAATTTGCTAACTCTTTACCCTTAATCTAACCCATGATTCTTCCTGTTCAGCCATGCGGCTCGGTACCTTTTCTCAGAGCAGCATAGTTGTCCTCTGCTTCTTCTGTCTTCTCTCTGGCATTCTGCTCTGTTCTGCCTATTCCTAGAGTCTTTCTTAGTCCAGTAGCCCTACCTATACTTCCTGTCTGCCTTTGGCCAATCAGTGCTTTTTATTAAACTCTAGGTGGGGACAATTATTTATAATGGAACAACATATTCCCCCCTGCAGTAGTACCTTTCTTTGCATGGCATGTTCATCTCATGCTTCCTTGGTGTCTAGCTGGCAATTCCTTGTGACTGCCCTTTCCAAGCCTCCTCTTAGTCTGGCTCTCCTGCCTCACCTCTTCCTGTCTAGCTACTTTTTTTAACAATGAGAACAACACATATTCACATTATATAAGAAGATTATTCTATAGCAAAAGTATTGTTCTATCATTTTGACTAGTTTTAGCTTTCCTTAATCATGTAATTCTGCTTCAAAAAGAAGCCCCTTTGATGAGGTATGAGAGCTTCACTTACCTGTGGGTATAAGAATAAATGTTTAGACTTCAGTTAAGAATGATAAACTTTGTAAAGGGGCAGTAGCTGGTTTTCAACTAAGATCAATGGCCTCACTAACTACAGTTTGTTTGGTAGTTTTACAGTAGCAGCAGTGTTTCTTTCCTGCTTAGTTGGTATTGACTCCAGCTAGAAAGTTGTTGGTTTCCACAAGAAATATAAATGTCACTGTGTAGCATTAGAAACAGCTTGTCTTGGTGGTTACTGTTGTGACTCGTAGATATAACGGTTGGGTAGAACTATTGATTTCTTTTCTCCATTAACATATTTTAATCCTGCCATGAAGTTTTAGCTGAACTTATATTGTAGATGTACTTAAGCAGTTTCCTTCATTTGGAAGTATCTTTGTAGATGCACCAGGAGAGAGGGGCCTTGTATTCTGTATGCCCTTTCTCTTAGATAAGGCTTATTTGTATTCCTGTCAAGGGTTCCAGTATAATTGCTTCTTTTGATAAGCCCTTAATAAAAGCTTGTTCCTTAGGAACACTAAAAATTGTTCTTTCTGTTTTGACTAGTTCTACATCAAATTGTATTAATGTCAACACTATTGTGTTACTTGGAGTTCTGTGAGATTTGGATTCTAGAATAATCTGTCTGGGTAAGACCCAGCTTCTGGCTAGTCCATGACCCTTTTAAGTTATTTTCCTTTTTTTTGGGGGGGGGGTCCCTGAATACTTCTAACACACAGCTCTATTACTCTAAACTACAACCAAATCATTTATAAGACTTCAGCTTTTCTGATTGAAGTACTGTTTTCCACATAGACTTTGAATCATGAGTATCAACTTCAGTGATACGAAATTCTCCATATGTGTTGTTTTTCTTTACAAGCTTGAGGGTAGTGTTCCTGTGAACTACTTCTTTAGTTGATCTCCAGCATCTTGGTCACTTTGCTTATTAGGAGAAGATAAAAACTTACAAGCTTCTTACTTGCAGATTTCTCTAGAGTGTCCTTGAAGAGTCTTATCAAATAACTAATAAAATAATCAATTGTATACATTTATAATTTGAAGTGAAAGCAATACCCACACTGTTTTATAAGGTAGTTTAACTGCATTTTGTTTTAAATAATTTTTCGAGATCTTTTTGCTTTAGAATGATGTGAATAATTTTGTACAATGACCTTTGTTGCCTTTACAACAGATTTTGTACAGTGACAAAGTTTCCCGTGGCTCCATCTAAGTAGATATTTTATTAGTAATATTTGTTCTAGCAAATCAGTGGGTTACTTTAATCTTTCTGCTTACTTTCATCAACTGAAATGATAGATCAGCTGAAATTTAGGGCTGGATCAGTCAAACTGTCATCTTTACCATCTGGCTTTAAGCCTTCTTGACATGGTTCCTTCTGATGTTGCGTGAAGTTCACCATGTCAGCAAAGGCAGAACCTTAGACACCTGCAGCTTTCTTCAGATAAACAAAAGCACGTACTGAAGTTGCTTCAACACCTACTTCAGTAGGTGTTTAATATTTGCTAACTAGAAAATATACTTACTATTCCCTTTTAAACTTCGTTACTGAGAAACTTGTTGTCACAATGACCCCAAAGACTGATATTCTTAGCCACATGCATGTACCCTATCCCAGGGAAATAATTGCCTCTCAACAGTCCTGAAAAGGAATTCAGACACTTGACATATGCTGGCCAATAGATAATCTGTGGGAATTTTTGTACTTAGTTGCTTATGTGGAAAGCCTTAGCCCACTGTGTGTAGTGTCACACTTGAGAAATTAGTCTTGACTCTGTTGTATAAGAAAGCAGTCTTGGAAACTGTGTTCTTCCATGGCCTCTGCTACAGTCACGCCCACCAGGTTCTTGCCCTGCTTGAGTTCCTAGGTGACTTCCCTTAATGATGGACAGATGAACCAAATAATTCTTTTCATTCCAAACTCCTTTTGGACACAGTGTCTATCACATCAATAAGAAAACCAAATACACGCATGCCCATTTTAGCTTTCATTAAAATGAAGAAAAGCTTTCTTTAGTCTTTAGAACATTCCATCTTTATCTCCTTCATCACACTTTCATGCTCTTATGGACCAAATGTCTAACAGCTTCTAGATCCTCTGCTATGTAATATCCTAGTAATTCCTTTCATATTTTACTTAATGCTTTAAATCTTTAGTTTCTTGTTTCCTTAATTGAAAAATACAATTTAACTCTAATTATCTATATAAATGTCACAGACTTTAAATAGATACATACTTTATTTTTACAGAAAATAAGTTGTCTGATATCTAAATATATTTATCATAAGGAAAAGATACATATATTAAAAAGATACTAGAGCAAAAATACTGCAGAATTGTCACTGAGAAAGAGTATATCTTACAGAAAAAAAATTTAAAGGAGGCTGTCTTTGATGATGTAGCCACTAAGAAATTATTAAATATTCCATTTTAGATTTTTTTAGAATATAATAAACTATAATGCCAATAGCTGGTTGCATTTGTTTCAAAGGAAAAGTATTCATACCCATGAATAATTACAATATAAGCATAGGCAGAAAGAGCCTATATGAATGTGTTTGCTGGACTTCAGATTTATTTTTGATATTAATCATATATTTAATTCATTTTTCACTAATGTTATTCATTATCTTTTAATAAATATTGTTAATTTTGAATTTTTTTATATACATTAACAGAAGTGGTGAGAATATCATAGCATTTAACTGCTCTTTATTTAAATAGTGATTGAAATTTTATTAAGAAAACTAAGTGGACTCGATTTTCATTTTTCAATGAATTTTAGTTGATATCTTTTTTTATTTAAATAAATTCATCCCTGTCTAATTCGCATGCATTTTTAGTCACAGCTCAGTACTTCTGTCTATGTATCATGAAGGTTGTATTATGGTTATTTTTTTGAATGTCCTTGAAACTTCAATCCATTCTGATATGAATTTTAACAAGTTAGAGTAGTGTCTAGATTTAAATCATAGCACATACTTCCCTCATTTGTTTTCAGTACAGTATGGCCAAGCTGATGTTAATATGCATAAAGATATATGTCCTCCATGGAAACGTGAAAATATTATTGATAATTATAAATATAGTAATAGATAATAATTCAACTAATTTTATTGTTTTTTAATGACAGTTTACAGCGTCAACCACAATTCTTACTTGTTATTAGAACTTATTTTCTTTCTATAATGTGGACCTCTTTTCTATAAATTGACAAACTAGAGAAGTAGGGCTAACTAGCTAACATTTCAGACTTAACTGTATAAACAATGATAGAATGTACTATTTAAAGCTGTTAAATTAAAGAAAGATACATGTAGTAAGAGGTTTCTGGCCTGGACTTTTGGGCCTAGCCTCTAGGTTTAGACCCACAGACCCACAGACCCACAGAGACACACAGGCGCTTACAATAGTTTTAGGCTGATTGACCTAAGGCCCAGGCACATAACTTGCTAACTCTTTACCCTTAATCTAACCCATGACTCTTGTCCTGTTCAGCCATGGGGCTCGGTACCTTTTCTCAAAGCAGCATAGTTGTCCTCTGCACCTTTGGCTTCTCTCTGACATTCTGCTCTGTTCTACCTGTTCCTAGAGTCTTGGTAATCTGGTAGCCCTGCCCACACTTCCTTTCTGCCTTTGGTCAATCAGCACTTTTTATTAAACTCATAGGCAGGGACAATTATTTACAATGGAACAACATACTCTCCCTATAGATACATTCTCAGTTAAATAGTTTTTCTTGTTCATAAATAGTAGCAGAGTTCTGTAAATGAATATTTAAGTATTATTTGTTAATTAGGTGTTGTTTTGCATTGTTTATAATAGCAAAAACCTGAAAAACAACCTAGATGTCCCTCAACTGAAGAATGGATTAACAAACTGTGGTACATTTACACAATGAAATACTAACAGAAAAAAAATAAATAACATCCTAAAATTTGCAGACAAATGGGTGGATTTGAAGGTATCACAAGCCCAGAAAAATAGGCATGGGGTAAACTCATTCACAAGTTGATTTTAGACAAACAACAAAGAATACCCAAGCTGCAAAATATGAGCGCTGAATAGCTTGGGATCAGAAAGAACTTAAGAGAGTCATTCAGGGATCCCCCTAGGAAGAAAAATAGGTTCTTCTTAGCAAATTGAGATCATAGCAGGTAGCGACCAAGAAAAGGTGGGAACAAATCATAAGAGAAGGAGATGGTTGAGTAAGATGGTTTGAGCAACAAAAAGTAAGAAAAAAGAGATGGATATCTTGGTAGAGAAAGTCACTGTGGGGTTGGAAAGAAACCAGGTGCTAGATAAACCTACAAAACCTCACAGGATGTTCTTGGTTCTGTCTTTAACCAGTAGCAGAGGGTGTGCCTAAGCAGGACTTCCACCATAATCAAATAAATAACCACCCTAAGCGTCGTTAGAGAACCTACATCCAGCAATGAATAGAGGCAGAAGCAGAGATCCATACTGGGCAAGTTCCTGGTCTAGCCTAAAGAGAGAGAGAGAGAGGAGCCTATATGAACAAAGGGATAGGGATTATGAGGATCACTCCCACAGAGATGGCTGACTGAGCTCTGGGGAGCTCACTGAATCAAGAACAGCCTCTGGAGAACCATCAGGAAAAGTAATTAAACCCTACTAAGGTAGATGACTGTCTATTGGCATGGGCAGTATGTGGAGCCTTTTGGAGTAGGATAAGACTATGTTTCTGTGCATTTTACATTTTAATAAGCCACCCTACATGAAAAATTCTAGTATGTGTTTGTTTTAAAGCATAGATAAAATCATGAGCATTTTTATTCTAAACTGTTTAGGTGATTTAAAGTTTGTTAGAGGTATATGTGATGTTGAACAAACTGTGATATCAACCACACCCTTTTATTTAATTTTTTTACCATCTTCAGAAGAGAAAATTTTTGTTGAATGAATGTATGTATGTCTGTTCCAATGTGTGCAGATAAAGGCAGAATCTAAATGACAACCTTGATTCTCATCTCCAGTAGCCCAACGCACCTTCTTTGATACAGAGTGTCATCTCTCTGGAGCTAATTTGTTCTCTGTATGGGCCGTGAAGCCCCAGCTTCCTTAGCTCACTGCCTCATAGTCATAGATACACAGATAGTTACAGATAGTTCTGGGGTCAATTCTACTTCAACAGAGTTGCCATATCTTATCTAATTTTTTTTTTATCATTTTTGATGATTACAAAGAACTATGAAAACTACAAAATCAACCAGATTGTCAGTCACCTAAATTATAAAATGTCTTATTTTTTTTCTTGTTGCGATTATAAAACACCTTGATAAAAATGTTTAATTTGTCTCACAGTTATAGCTTAATATCACATAATCAGTAGTCATGATCACACAGCATTCATAACCAGGAGAATAAACTTGTGAATGCATGCTAGCTACTCACTCCCTTTGGTCCAATTACATAGAACAGGACCTATCCATGGAATGATACCACTTAGAGCGTGGATGTTTTCCTACCAAAATTAAGGCTATCTAGATAATCTACAGGCATCCCAGAAATCAGTTTGATTCTAAATTTTGTAATAATACTAAAAATCCTTATAATACAATTAAAAATTGTGTGACTAGAATGTACTGTAAGAATTTATATAACTTATCACAAAATTTCATTAGTGTTTGTGATTACAGCATGTGTACTCAAATGCATTCTCTTAAAAAGCATAAAGAAAATGGGTACACCTAGATATACCTGCTGGATCTTTGTAGTCAATCATTATTTTATCCTAAGAGTATTAGGGAACAAAGTATTTTTTACTGTATTACTAATGTGGAGTCATAAATAAAGCAAAATGATAAAAATGTAACTTGACAAGATGATACTTGATCTCTGTGAAGCACCAAGAGCCTTGTAAGTGAGTGTGGTCGAGAGGACGCTCTCAGGCTAGTTTCTAAAAAATGTTTGAGTTTGTAAAGCATGTCATGCCAACTCAATAAGTTGAGTGTTAAATATTTTAGTAAAAATATGAACATTGTTAGTAGGTTTACTTAGTTTAATTAACAATGATTGAAAGATATATAGAAACGGCATAGAAATTAAAGACTACAAATAGGATAGTGAACACAATGCTGTGTGTGAAAAGCTTTTGATTTATAGAAAAGTTGGATCTTTGAAATTTCAAAATTTGAGTGTCTAAAGGAGACCAAGAGTGAATGAGTTCAAAGAAGATTTGGAGTTTATTTGGAGAAAAAAGAAAATTTGAAACAGAGCAGATTAAGTTGAGGGGATTACTGCTGTGTCTAAGAATTGAACATAGTTTTAGCTCCTCACTCTCTCTAGCAGCTGTTAGGACATTGCAGCTGTGATCACTTGGGAATAGTGTTAACTTACCTGGTGAAAAGAGAAACCTTTGAAGGAAGCACCGGCAGTGCACTGAGAAGAAGGCATATGGATGTACACATGAATAAATTGGAAATTAAAATCAACATCTAGTAATGTTAATGAGTGTGTTGTATAATATGAGCAGCAAAAACATTACTAAGTAAGGACAGAATTGTAGTATGAGGTTTCTGGCCCAGATTTTCGGGCCTAACCTCAAGGTCTAGGCCCACAAACCCGCAGACCCGCAGAGACACACACAGACACTTTCAGTAGTTTTTGGCTGATCAGCCTCAGGCCCAGGCATATCACTTGCTAGCTCTATACCCTTCATCTAACCCATGATTCTTCCTGTTCAGCCATTCGGCTCGGTACCTTTCTTTAGAGCAGCATAGTTGTCCTCTGCTTCTTCCAGCTTCTCTCTCGCATTCTGCTCTGCACTTTCTGTTCTCAGAGATTTTAGTCTGGTAGCCCTGCCCACACTTCCTGCCTGCCTTTGGCCCATCAGTGCTTTTTATTAAACCAGTGGGTGGGACAATTATTTATCATGAAACAACACAATACCCCTACACAGAATAAAATGATTCATGTGAAATGATTTGGAAAGCAAGCTCTGTGGTTAAAAGTCTATTACATGACCATTGATGTTGGTGGCAAAGGCACTAACAAGATTATTGAAGGTGTTCATGGAACTGCTGAGAAGAGGATCAGGGCTTAAGCAAAGAAGCTGCATGAAGTACTGGAGCTGGGTTTGTACTGGTTTTTATTAGTCTCATGACTTCGGTGGCAGTAGTCAGTCTTAAAGCTCAAAATCAGTAATTGTAGTATGAGGTTTCTGGCCCTGACTTTCGGGCCTAACCTCAAGGTCTAGGCCCACAGACCTTCAGACTCAAAGACCCGCAGTCCCACAGAGACACACAGATGCTTCCAATAGTTTTTGGCTGATCAGCCTCAGGCCCAGGCATATTATTTGCTAGCTCTCTACCCTTCATCTAACCCATGTCTCTTGCTCAGCCATGTGTCTCGGTACCTTTCTTTAGAGCAGCATAGTTGTCCTCTGCTTCTTCCGGGCTTCTCTCTGGAATTCTGTCTGGTGGTCTGGTCTGTTCTCAGAGTTTTTAGTCTGGTATCCCTGCCTACACTTCCTGCCTGCCTTTGGCCAATCAGCTCTTTTTATTAGACCAGTGGGTGGGACAATTATTTACCATGAGACAACACAATACCCCTACAAGTAATAGTTGTAATAAAGTCCACAAATACTATAAACTAGAATAAAAAGTCTACAAACCCAATATGAGTAAACGAACAATTTTTCCTTACCTAGAGAACAGTTGTTAAACAGTTACTAATACATTATACCAAGAAGAAGGAAAAGCCCTGGTACAATTATGAAGTAGTATGTGACCAAACGCATCCTTAACATGATATGATGAGATTTGCATAAATTCCTAAGAAAGTACAGAACCCTTAGGCAAAATGAAGCCTGGCAGTCAACTCATAGCTCTTTTGAGACTTCAAAATATGCAAGTATTTTTCTTTCCTGTACTTTTCATCTGTATGTAATTTGGTTTGTATTTAATGCTGTGACTGACAGCAGAAGATAAAAGTCCTTTTTTCTGACATTGACGTTCCACATTTCAACTGTCCTAACATCATTTGTCCTAACATCACAAGATCCTGTTTAAGTTCCTAATTTACTTGCTATGCATTGTGGGATTTTTAAGCCACACCAGTACAGGGCCTATGCTTCGTGTTTAATTAACCTCTCACATACCGTTCTTGTCACGATCCCTCATCTCGGGTGGGTGACAAGAACCAATTAGGATAAAGAGCAAGTAAGGAATGAGTAAGAAAACTAATGAAGGAGATGTACAGAACTTTCCAGCAAAAGTGCTGTGCCTCTGAGCCTCCTCACTTGGAACAGCAGGCATTCTGGGCCAGAGTACCTACAAATGCACTCTGCACAGCAAGAATGCCACTCCAGATGCACTCAGTAATCTGCATTAAGCTCACAAAATGGTTGGCTGGAGTAGCATGTTTTTATTTTTCTGCAAGATTATTTTAAAGAAAAGGATATAAACTTAAATACATTGAGCCTATGAGGTCCTTATTTTTTAATTACATAAATCATGCTGGAAGGAAATCTATATGATGTGTCAAAACGCATTTTAGATGTATATGCTCGTTTATTCATCATGAAGTTTTATAATAGTGATAAGAAAGCTTTCTGTTAAACGTGGATGAGTAATTGTGTTTCATGCAAGGTCTTGAAGAGACACAGCGGGATCAGATTTCCTCACTTCATTCCAACTTCTCTACCTGGAATTAAGAGATTTTGTTGATGAGAAAGTGGAGAGAAAATTTAGACACTGAATTTAAGAATAAAATTCAATGGCCAGAAAGCTCTGTGAAGCATACATAAAGAAAGAATAAATGTAAATGTAATAATGTTTCACAAATCTCAACATAGCATTCTACCTTCTAATGTTTTGAACCTACTGCCTCCCTTAAATGTCTAGACATACAGCTACCTTCTCTCTATTAACTCGGTGTAACTCAGAGTAATTCTCTCTCCCCCATGATCTTCCTTTCATGTATGTTGTTTAAAAAGTTGCAGATGCTTTGTGATAAAAGTAGCACAGTTATTCCAAAGACTGACAGTTTTTCTCACAGCCAAGGCTGTTCAGAAGGCTGCACCAGAGTCATATCCACTTCTGGTACAAACCACATATGGTATCGGTCCTGTTCCCATGAATTAACTCTAATTTCCTAGTGACCAAGGTCAGATGAGTCTAGACAGGGCTCAGCTGTTCCTACCTAGCACATATGTTCCACTGTGGTTAGTAATTTATTTACTGTAATGAAAAATTAAAATGCAAATCTCAGCCAAACACTCCTTTCCCAGCCTAGGAGCTTTATTCAGTCATACATTTGGAACTATTACATGTGACTTGCTCAGCTTTAAATAAAAGGTGTTACTACTCACAAAGAAACATTTCACGCTACAAAAAGAAGTGTCAAAAGAAATTTGTTTGAATGGAATAAATAAAGAATTGGATATTTCAAAATTTACCTAATTACAGAAAATGACAAGAAATCATTTTTTCATTATTTTTTCAGTATTTACTTATATACCAAAATTTATGCCAGCCTTATGGATAGAACATAAATACTTAGCTGTAAATTTATGCCTTTTAAACTAAAATAAACTTGCTTGAATAGAAAATGCTTTTCAAAATTTGCTTCAAGATTCTGTGGTATTTGACACCTGATTAACTTTTAACTGTTAGTATGAAGTTTACCATTTCTTTGTTTTTTTTTGTTGTTTTTTTTGTTTTGTTTTGTTTTTTTGCTTTCATTGGAATTTTCTCATATAATATATCGGGGTTAATGTTTCCCACCTTTCTATCTTCCCAGTCACTTGCCTCAAGACTGAATCCATGCCCTTTCTGTATTTTTTGGTAGAACCATTGTCTTAGCATATCTTTCAGGATGGGCACCTTGAAAATTAGAGTATATGTAGCTGGGCTGATATTTGTGTTTCTCCTTTGGTAGCTTTTGGAATACCTTCCTGTACCAAAGTTGCTTAAAACATAGCGGTGAAGGCTTTATATATGCACTAGCTGGACTTCTTGTTCGAGAGTTTTGTAGGTGTTAATTTCAACAATGGGGACTTGCTTCAAAGCAATCTATAGAACTGGTAACAGCCTGGGTAGTTTAGGAATTTCTAGGGGACCCCTTTTGACAGCCACTCAATTAGTTGAAACTCAATTCTAAGACTGGAAGCTTCATTTTGGTTTAATAGATGCATAGCTGGACTCTGTCATCTCATTATTTGGGGAGTTCATAAGATTGGCTTGGTATATGTATATGTATGTGTATATATATGCATATACATATATATAATTTATTTTTATTTTAAATATTTTTCATTTATATTTAAATAAAACTTTAAAAATATTTATTTATTGTATGTGTACTTAGGAATCAGCTACTCTATTAGGCTTAAGAGATATCAGTTTCTCCCCCATATTCTCTCCCTAGGCTCCCTTTTTTCCTCTATTCTCCACATAATTCCTTCAGTCCAGCTCCCCCATCCATCCACAACTCTCCTATTTCTCTTTCCTAACAAGATATACCTGTACCTCCTAGTACCTCCTCTCCCCCTAACCTCTGTTGTTCTCCTACTGTAGATTGGTTTAAACACTTAAAACCCACATATAAACAAATAATTATCATATTTGCTTTGCTGTCTGGGTTACAGCAATCAAGATGAGTTTAGTTTCCTATTCATTTCAGGATTTCATTATTTTAGCAGCTGAGTAATACTCCATTGTGTAAATGCACCCCCTTCTTTTCTTTTTTAGTCTCTCACATAGTAAAACCCAACCTCAATTTCTACTCCATCTGCTCCTCCCAGTCCCCTCCCAAGTGCTGTCCCCTCCCACAGATCCACTTCTCCTCCATGTCCCTTCAGTAAAAGGAGCTGGCCTCCGAGAGGTCAACTGAGCAGGACATCACAAGTTACAACAGACCTTTATATCAAGGCTGGAGAAGGTGACCCATGAAGAAAACAGCCCCAGGAGCAGGCAAAGTCTTACTGTTAGGAGACCATCAAGAACACCCAGTTCTATAAATTGTTTACATACAAAGAACCCAGCTCAGACACACACAGGACTGACCGTCTCTTTCGTCTCTGTGATCCCATGAGACAGGATTAGTTGATTCCATGGCTGTGATCTCCAGCCTATTGGCTCTCATCCTTTCTCCTTTTATTCTGTGGAATCTCCTTGTTATCTGTTGAGTGTTTGGCTGTAGGTCTCTACATCTGCTTTCTGTATGCTGTGAATATCCATAAATAAAGGAGCTGTTTTGGCCCATGACAGGCGCCTTAGAAGAAGTAGGTGGGGAATCAGATAGGTAGGAGAAGCAGGGCTGACTCAGAAGAGATCGACCCAGCTACCAAATAAGAAACATGTAAGGAACACGGGTGAGCCAGGGGCCACGTGACAGGAAAGATTAATAGAAATGGGTTAAGATGTAAGAGCCAGCTAGCAATGTGCCTGAGCCATAGGCCAAACAGCATAAAGTTAATATAAGTGTCTGAGTCATTTTGGGAGGGAACTAAGAAGCAGCGGGAGGCTCAGGGGTCTGGGACTGCAGGTCTGTGGGTCTGGACCTCTGGCCAGCTGGGGTCAGGAAATCATATTGTAATGGTCACTTGCTGGATAAAAATTGGGCACTGAACTATGAATAGAGCAGAATTCCGTTAGTGATCATCTTATTTTTTTTTTCCTAGTTGTTTTTGTGGCTTTTTTTCTGGGTCTCTAAGGAAAGTTTTAGGTGCCAACCCTAAAATTTTCTCCCAGACACTAAAAAGATTCTCCAAACCAATAGAGAAAATTTACTTATCTGAGGGTATCAGAATGAATCTATTTACAGCGCTCCTTTATTACATCTCTTTATTCTTCTTTAAAAAAAAATACATCTCTCTGCTGTCCTCTCTCTGTTCTACCTTTTCTCCTCAGTGTTACCACCAGTTTTTATGACTAATCAGTGATTCTCTGGCCAAGGCAAGGTCACAAAGCTTGAATTCTTTCAGAGTTGTGAAAGCAGACAAGAGTTTATACCAGACAGTGACTGCCGGACTCTTTTTTTTTTTTCCCTGACTCAAGGTAGGAGTGACTTTTAAAGCCTTACTGAACTATTATAATGTCAAATGATCAAATGAGGGGGGAGAGAACTTAAATCTATTAGAGAAATCTAAGAAGAGATTTTGTGAGTAATACCACATTCCTAAGTGTGTCAGGAATAATAAGCTAACTGATAACGTGAGGTACAACTGTGTACCGAGTGTTAAGGGCAACGTAAAGGCTTCAAAGCCAGAAGAGTGAGATTGATCAGACGAGGTGATTAGGGGTACACAACGCCCAGATGAGACAAACTCAGAAATACAGGTCTGTTGTCAGCAGACTTGGCAAGCAAGGAATTGACATGCTTTTCTTAGGGTGCTTTGTAGTAGTAATCTTGGTCGGCACCTGTCACTCTGACCTTGTGCATAACTGTAAAGTTTTTAATTTATATTCTATTTACAAAGTCATTAATCTAGTTCAAACTTGTTCTGAATTTTAAAAAAAATGAGCTAAATATGTGCAGCTGTGGTTAAGTTACAGGAACAATGCAGGCTTCAGGTGGTTACAGTCTTGTGGGACAAAAAAAAATGTGGATATTTAGCATGTCCTAGTATATATTTTATGTATCAGAATTATACAGTTAAATGAAAAGTTGT
This sequence comes from Phyllotis vaccarum, assembly GCA_033318265.1. Taxonomy (NCBI): domain Eukaryota; kingdom Metazoa; phylum Chordata; class Mammalia; order Rodentia; family Cricetidae; genus Phyllotis; species Phyllotis vaccarum. The sequence goes on from JARWLC010000006.1 coordinate 143,154,799, forward strand.
CTTCCTGACCACCCACAAATATGCATACTTATTAAATAATCAGAACACTGTTAAACTGTAGTAATAAATCCTATTTTGTAACAGATGAGAGAAGTTATTGCTTTACAAGTCTAAAACCAGAGTACTTATCCATTAAAATGCGGTAATTCCAAAACACCATGCAGGATGGTTTCCTCCAGCCGAAACCATGTGTCTGATGGGCTAGCCTCCTAAATGACACCTGAATTTTCATCGATAACTCTGTGGCCTGCAATTGCTCATGATAATTGTTCCTGCAAGGTCTCTGGGCTGTCCAGCCTCTGGTTCTGGCCATTCATGAAGTGTGAGGTGTAGGAAGGGCCACTCCACAGCACTACGGTTACACCATCACATCTTGAAGGCAGATCAGATTGTACATTGGAGGTTCCGTGGCTATGTTGATGTCCCAGTGCCACTATAGGAAGCTTTGCCAGAGGGCAATACTCTCCTTTAGGGTCATTCTCATAGATTCCAAGGCGTTTCCATAACACCTCCCAAATTCCTCCAATCCCAGGCATCTTTCCCAGCACTCTCTCATAGAGCAGATTTTGTAGGATGACTAGAAGTGCCAGGGAAACAGAAAGGATCAGATACTCCATTTTCATCACCCATTAGTGTTGTAGTGAGGTTTCTTGGTCCTGGGTGGCTAGAGGTCCGAGACTCACAGACCTGCCACTCCAGACCCGCCACTCCAGACCCCTTAGCCACCCAGCCACTGCCACTCTGCTCACGCCCTCAGAAATGACTCATTCGCTTATATTAACTTCATGCTGTTTGGCCTATGTCTCAGGCACATTGCTAGCTAGCTCTTACATCTTAAATCAACCCATTTTTATTAATCTGTCTGCCACGTGGCCCGTGGCTCACCTGTGTCCCTTACATGTTGCTCCTTTGGGCTTCAGCTCTGCCTCTGACTCTGCCCTTCCTTTCCTACCTATTCTGATTCCTCCTCCTACTTCTTCTATGGTGCCTGTCATGGCCCAAAACAGCTCCTTTATTTAAATATTGAGATTCACAACATACAGAAAGGCATTCCCACATCACATTAGTCTATTGAAGGATGTATAGTTTGTTTGTAATCTTGGCTGCTATGAATAGAGCAGCAGTGAACATGACTGAGCAAGTGTTCTTCTGGTAGCATGAAATACCCTTTGGAAATGTGGAATCTTGAGATTAAATCAATTCCCATCTTCCTGAAAAAAAAATACAACACTTCTTTCTACGTTGGCTGTACAAGTTTCAGTCTGACCAGCAATGTGAGCATGTTCTCCTTATCCCACATCCTTGACAGCACAAGTTGTCACTTGTCATATTGTTTTAGCAAATCTGATGGAGGTCAACATTTCTAACACTGTAAGTAATAATACAATACATTAAAATAGGTTTGTGTTTTTATATTACCCATGTGTTGTGTGCATAACATTCAAAACAAATTTTATGCAACAGTATTTCAATTTAATTCATGAAGGTATTGCATATTCTAAAAGTCAATTATAAATCTTACTTTGAAATATTGGCTTGGGCATTGTTTTGTCATTTCTAAACAGTCTGAGAAAGTTGTAAGATTGGAACCAGGGAGCAAAATGTGCTTTCTAACTTTTAATTTGAAGTTATATGATAACAAACAAAATAATAACATGACAATTTCAAATGCATTTAAAGCAAAGATCTCTTCAAAGCTGAAAATACCAATTATAGAGAAACATAAAATTATGGGACTAGAACTTAGGTGGTACCTCACAGCATTTGAAACTACATTTTCAGGATATTTCCAGGAGCCTCTCCTGACTTGCATGGCCATTAAAGACATGTGGTACACTTATTAAATACAATAAAATAAAAATAAATAGATAAGCTCAAAGAAAAACCTACAAGGCATGTTAAGGAATAAAATCAATCTTAAAGAGTAAGATATATTTAAATCTATTGCTTCCAGTGTTAAAAAAAAATATCTATTCAGTCACATGAGTAATCCTTTCCCACTAGCTCTGCAGAGTATTATGGAAAAGATAGAATTGAATTTCAAAACATTCCTTTAAGTGAGTATTTTATAAATTCTTAATCTGTGTCTATAATACTCAAGAATGTAGTCCTATATTCTTCAGGGTTTTTGAGACTTCAAAGAAACCAAATAGTTTTCATATAGCAAAGCTTAACAGACTGGTATATCATTATTTTGTAAATTACTGGCTATCTGTTTAATTTTTTTAGCACTTATCTTGCATGTTTTATGTAAGCAATGTATTTTGGGCACTTGTCTTCACAAGTGTTGCATTTCTTTTCCTTTCAAGGCTTATTCTTGCCAATAATCTTTCTTTTCTGTTTTCTATCTTTTTTGATGTTACATTATATATAAAACTGCTTTTATAAACAGATAGTGCCTTGGACACTTCTTTGTTAGTTTATGATTTTCTAGCAGAATCAGCTCCAATGTTTAGCATTTTAAAATAAATACTACTTAAATATCGACCCCAAAACCAAATAAAGTAGCAGAGAGGTGCCATTAGTGTGTGCAGCTCTAAGAAAGAGATAGATAAAACTGTGATCTCTCTTAATAGTCACACAGGGAAATATGATTAAACAGGACTAGAATAAGATTATTTCATTTCTAAAGCTTAAAATGCTTCCCTGGAACTCAAAGGATGGCTCAGAAGTTAAGAGCACTGGCGGCTCTTTTCTGAGATCCCATTTCTTCCCAACAGCCACAAGTTGAATTAGAACTGGGAACAACTTTATTTTCAGGGACTCGGATGCCCTCTTCTGATCACTGTGGGTACCAAGCAAGTGTGTGTACACACACACACACACACACACACACACACACACACACACACAGAGAGAGAGACACACATATACACACATAAAATACATACACACACATACATAAACATGCACACACATACACACATAAAACACATACACACACATATACATGTGAACGAAACACCATCACACATAAAATATAGTATATAAAAATATATTTTCCTTGTATTTCACTGTTTTGTGGGCATTTTTCAATATTCCTGAGAGAAGATTTAAATTTACTTTCTGAATTTCTCTCTCTGATGAATCACTTATTGTAGGAATAATACTTAGGAATGTTTTGAGTTATGTTCAAGGAAGTTATCATCTATTTAGTCAATTACAACTTTTCTCTGAAAATAATGTCACATATTTCTGTTATCAGAGGTTACAGTAGCCTCATTCCCGCATTTTTGAAGGAAAGGTGTAATACATCACATATTGTCTTCTTCATAGCTACTTATATTACTGTGCAGTACTTCAATTATCTCATTACAGATACTTTCTATGGTGCTTTTAGCTTACTGCCTGCCTTTTGTTATTATTTATAGATGCTTCTCTGCATGTAGCACTGGTTGTCCTGGAGTACATATGACGATCACAATGAAAGGTGTGAGCCATTATGAGCAACTTAATTTTTCTTTTTAAATGATATAGTGTTATCAGTGACCAGGCCAGTCTGAGACTTTACTCAGAAAAGCTCTTGGCATATTGTGATCTTTGTTTTTCCCTGTCTCTATAGTCAGAAGTGCCCAAAAGTACTGGACATTTGGCTCAACCGAACTCTTTCCTGCTTGATCCTGTTTCACTCCCCATACAGTTTAATCCTGTTTGCTCTCATATAGTTTAATCAAGTCTTTGCAATATGATGCTTCATTGAAATAAATTAACTACAGTCACAAGAAGTTAATACAAACTTATCATAGGTGGTCTCTTTATATGCCTGTATGTTTTCACCTCAAATATTCGGTTAATGTTTCAAACTGATGAATCTTTTATCAAGGCCAGTGTACACATGACATTGATATTTCACATACAAGTATTTGATTATTTTAGTTACTTATTCACTAACCTTACTGTTTTTTATAAATTTTAAAATGCCATAATTTTATTTGTTGACTTTCTCTTCAAGACTTCAAATTCTTCTTATTTTAAAAATCTTTAACAACTTTCTAATTTATTAAAGTTGGGTCTTTACAATGCATTCTATTTCCTCCAAATATATCAGGTGTTACATGGCTATTTAGTTTTGTCTCTGTTTTATATAAATATTATGAAATCAAGTTGTGGGTCAAGTAAATGCTTTTAGTTTTCAGTTATTCAACTTGACATCAGTGTTATTCAATAAGCTCTGAAAAATTCATTATTTATTCTAGTTTTCATACATTCATATAATGTAACATAATGAATACATATATATGTAATGTATATGTGTATAATATATATGCATTAGAAATTATTACCACAATCAAGCTAACCAACATATACTTTATTTTACACTTCCTTCATTACAAGAACATTTCAGACCTGTATAGACAAGTTCAGTATGTAATATAAGTAATTGTTGGTGCCATGCTGAGTGGCCAATGATACGAGACCTGACTTACATGTGGAAGGAGAAAAGTAAGTCTCTAAAAAGACAGTCAGAGAACGATTTCCAAGGAAGAGGGGCTGGAGAAAAGGCATCCTAAGGCAAAGGCTCTTTTTGTTATTGATTATTGTTCTTTGACTTATTAATCTTCTCCTTTTGAAATCATCTCATTGGCATTTAAACGCGCTCAGATCTCTTTAGTCTTTAATAATCTTCCTCGTATTAAACTATTTTCCCTGTGCTAGACTTGATTCTTCTTTACTATCAGCATTTAATTTACTTTTCACTCACTGCCGCCAGTATCCTCCTCTAGAATTAGGATTTCAATCCACTTCAAGGTGACTTCTAAGAGCCTCGTTGTCCGCAGTTAATCAATAACACCTCTAGAGTCAACTCAAAGGAAGTTATTCAGTTTAAGTTTCTGGTAAAATCAGCAGACTTTCAGTGCCTCACAGAATACACCCTTGCTTTAATTTGTGAGATAGTGAAGTTCTTAAGTATTCTTTATCCACTTTTTATGTGTAATTTGAAAAGCCTTTGCTGTCTGTGAAAGTTACTGAAATTACAAATTTTAGAACTCTTGACAATAGGACCTTGTATTCTTTTAAAAATATCTCTCATGCATCTGCTACTTGATTATGTTTATCAGAGGTAACTAAAATAAAACTTTTAGTTAGTGCCTTTGCACTGAACTTCGGAATTGCTATGTCCAAACTGGCAAAACAAATTCTGTATATGCGGAAAGGTGTTTCCAACTTTCCACAGTTGATAATTTTTATCTAAAAATTTTACTCTGTTTAAGTGTTTTCTCTCTCGTAAAGGTCAGGTTTAAATCAGAAAACATCCTCATTCAATTTCATCTTCTAAGTTTTGCTTATGTGGTTGTGCATCTTTGTGCATATCTTCCCATTTTCAACACGGCTTCTGCAAAAATTTTTCTGTACTGATGGTACATAATCTTTAACGATGCATTGAACATTTATGATCTGTTTTCCACACTGAACCCTCAGTGAGTCTTTCAAAATTGTATTTTATTTTCCCTTTCCACGAAGATTCTTCCTTATTTTCTTTTTATTGTTCCGTTCATTATCAAAAATGCCTATTCTGTTCCTTCGTGTGAACTACTTGGGATGTGTAGATCTTGGTTAGTGTTGAGGTCTTATGCATAGATAATTAAAATAAATCAATGGAAATTTTTAAAAGAGTATCGTGAACCTATAACAGTTAAAACTGCATCAAGTAAAGTTCAAATTTGTTACAGAGGAGGGCTCATTAAAAAGCTATTCAAGTAAGGAAAGATAGGCTCCAGTCTGTTGAAACAGGATGATTTTAGGACCAAAATGAGTTTTGAGGGGTGACTAATGAAATTGGAGGGTAGTAACAGTATGTCCTTAGTTACTGCTCTTATTAAAAAGTAATAGATTTCACCTTTCTTCTTGATTTATGAAGTTTTCAGACTTATATAAAACCACTAGCTAAAGTAAGGCTCTTTTCAAACCAGAAAGAATGGAAGATAGAATAAAAACTCTTTATTCCACGGTGTTTGCATGACCAAGCTCTGGAAATAGGCAGGTACTCCTTGTTTTCAAAACTGCCTACAAGCTTTAGAGATTTGCATCTCAAAAGACAAAGAGATGTTTGTACATCTTACATATGTGTATTTGTATATCTTCTAAAAAATAAGCTAAGAAAAGGAAAGGGGAACATCATGTTGAAGGCCCTTTCAATCGGGTAGTGGCTAGGATTAGGTTGGGAAAAGACCATGTGAAAACTTGGAAAACCAGGGTACTCTGACCACTCTACCTATTTTGTCAACATTTTCTAGCCCCGTGTCTTACTGTTCACACTCTGGTGACCCCACATATTAATTCATGTCTGTAACATGTTTGAATTTGGCACTCTGTGATAACCGCATACATTAATTAGTGCCAGCACTATGTCTGAGTTTTGGTGTTCTTTAGCTACCCCACACATTCAGGCAACAGAAACATTCTTACTTGCTGAAGGTTACACAGTCTAAAACATTTTTATTCTCATTTATATTAAGACTCATTAGTTCGTTTACTTTTTTTAACATAGGTTTTTCTTTTTATATGCCTTAAATTTTAATAAAATTCAAAGGCAAATTTCTTGTCTACCTTAAAATTTTTACTTGAGACTTTAAATTTACATATAAATTTTTAAATACTTTTTTCAGTATCTTTTTAAAATATAGTCCTTTAGAAAGTTTATGACCTTTCTTTTTCAACTTCATATGTAAGTCTATTCTCAGATATTTACTCGTACATGACTAAAAATATTTAACAATACTTAAAAGATTTTAGAAAAAATTATATCTCATTATGGTAGCCATATCATTGACTTAATGCTGCAAGTTTCACTGTGGATTATATAATGGAAGTAACTGGAAGATAAATCATGTGTGTCTTTAGATACAATTAATGTGGTTTAATGACTGAGAATATAAACCTTTAAATAAAACAAGCCCAAGTTTTATTTCTGTGTTTGTAAATGAGCAGCGACATATGTTTTTAAAAATTTATGTTTTTTAATTAAAAATTTAGGGTCAAGATATCTGCCAAATAGAATTCTTACAGAAATGAATTGATTTAGCACATGTAAACAATGAACAGCTATCTATTAAATAGAAACATTTTTGTTGCTATTTATCATTATCACCATAAATCTGGAAATGTTCTGCTCTGCAGAGAATGAAATGAGCAAGGATATTAAAAAAAAAAAAAAAAATCCTAAACATGAGAAACACTGCTGGAAGTAGCACTATCCCAGAATTCAGGTTATGTGACAGAGAGCAATGAGAATAACTTGGTACTGATCAAAAACAGGCTCATTAGTAACTAAAATACACTAAGATCCTTCTATATAAGGAGTCATATAGAAATGCACAACACTTCAGCCACCTCGTTTTTGAGGCCAACAATACCTAACAGAGAGAGGACTGTATCTTTAGTAAGTGGTGCTGTTTAACTGGATAAACTACATGTGGATGAGTGTAATTTAACCCTTGTCTTTCAGGCTGAATTAACTCAACCCTGGGTGCAAGGTAGATCTCAGCATAACTCTTGGTTCCCTGAATTTGATAATGGAAAATTGTAGGGAATGTGCTTGAATTCACTGGCACAAGAAAAGACTTTCTCAAAAGTGCCCCAGTCTCAAAGGCATTAAGATCAAGGCCCCCAATACAAATTAGGACATATGCGAATATGAATGTGGATAAGGCAAAAAATATATTCACTGCTAATAGAATTGCAAACTGGTGCAGCCACTATGGAAGTTAGGCTGGAGATTCTTCAAAAAACTAAAAATATACCTCACCTCCTACATTAGGCTTGATAAGACATGAGATGGATAATCAGGGTGGCTTGCCCCCCCCCCCCCCCCCCCCGCATTGTCTTTGGTGGCTGTCTTCAGAATGTTTCTTCTGGATTCCGTTGATGCCATGGCTCTACTGTGTGTAGAACATTTTCACTTTCATTCCAAAGAATAGACTTAGGTCTTTCGCAGGTATAATGCAGCAGTCGCTTTTCTTTGAGGTTTTAATTTATTAAAGTAGAATTTCAGCATATAATAATTTTAGTGGAAGATATATAATTTACCAGTCTCCAGCGTGTGCTCTGTGTGCAGTGTAAATTCTAAATTAGATCACTAAAATTTACTTACATTATACTTTCTGTTTTCCCTTGTGTAATTCCTCCTTGTTCACAGTAGTGGACAGTGTCTACACAACACTTACTATTGCCTCATCTAAAAAAACCCCATGCAAATAAATACTATTATAGAATGTGTCCCATATACATAGTGTCTCATTTCATCTTCAAAATAATGTTGTGAGTCTGTATGGTAATTTGAAAAATAAAATGCCCCCTAGGTAATGGCACTATTAAGAGCTATGGCTTTGTTGGACTAGGCCTGGTCTTGTTAGACAAGTGTGTCATTATGGGGGTTGTTTTTAAGAACTCATGAGAGCTTAAGCCACACCTAAATTAATTGTAGACAATTTCCTGTTATCTAAATGACGTGTAATTCTCAGATCCTTCTTCAGTCCCATGTCCGCCTGAATACTACCATGTCCTGTGATGAAGATAAGGACCAAATCTCTGAACTGTAAGCCACCCAATTAAAAGTTTTCCTTTATATGAATTGGCATGCTCATGCTATCTCTTCATAGAAGTAGAAACCCTAACTAAAGAAGTCTGAAAAATACTGGATTTTGAAAGTTGAAAGTGGGAGAGATAAAGCAGCTTCCTATTAACTAACATGATGGAAGCATTGATCATATCAAACAATATCTCTTAAAATTACTGTATAACTTAAAAGTTATCAATTATTTGAGTGCTCACATTAGTAATGATAAGAACAGCTTAATATTTAACCTAAGTGGTTGTGTAAAATACTTTCCAGTAGTCTGCTGCAACTCTCCTAACTGCCAGACATCAGCAAAACTCATGTCTGATTCTTGTTTCTAAATCAACAGCATATCCACCATTAAAATATTAGAAGTAATAGAGTCCTCAAAAGATATTCAGAATTAATGATACTTTACATGTTTGTATGGAAGTAAGTACAAGGTGATAAAATTCAGAGGTTATAATTTTACAAATTTGGCTTTGATTCATATGAAATTTCTGTGGAAGATCATAGAGGAGAGATTAAAGATACAAAAGGCATGTAATATAGGTTACCACAAGTGAGAGAACAGCCATCCTCGAAATCCTAAAATGTCTTCTTCCTGGTATCTTATATTGATGTATAGTGTCCTAAAATAACTGAACAATATTAAAACCCATACATACACAAACTCACATACAAATACACACACACACACACACACAGAGAGAGAGAGAGAGAGAGAGAGAGAGAGAGAGAGAGAGAGAGAGAGAGAACCTCAGACACATACACGAGACAATAAAGGTATGAAGGCTTTTATTTATAGCTGCCATGTATTTTTCTGCATATAGCATCTTACATCAAGAATAGGGATATTTAAAGATAATACCTTAGACATTATAATCAAATAAGAAAGCACAACATAGTTACAATTGTTAAAACATTGTTAAAGAAACCTCCTCTAATCTGTGCCTAGTTGTGAATAGAAGATATCTAAAACCCTTTAAATTAGTGTTTTTACACTTATTATAAGAATTAAAATAATTAAAGTGACCATTCTGACTAACTGACTTGGTTTTTGTAATAAAAACAGAAGTATGTGGAGCTGCAAACATGATTGAGCACTTAAGTACTGCCTGTTCTAGAAGAGCTGGATTTGATTCCCAGAACCCACATAATGACTTACACCGACCTGTAACTCCTGTCCCAGGGAGTTTGACTCTGCTGGCACCACAGGCACTGCATATATGTATGCATAATATATATATACATATATATATGCAAGAAAAACACTCATGTACATACAAGTAAATGAATTAATTAAAATTATTTTTGAAGAATATAGAAGTGTGCATATTTACTTTACAGGAAGAATGAGGAATCGCTACATAAAAACTATACACAACACATATAACACATTGTTAAAAACAAGTAGTCAGCAATGAAATATATTAGTTGACAATAGAAAATTATTTCCCTTAACAGATACTTTAAAAGGTGCTCAGACAAAGGAGAACAGACCTAAAAATATGTCGGGTATTTTAAGTGAAGAAGTATTTTATCATGTTCTCTGGCCAGGTAAAATTTTAGAGATCTGTCAAGGTTAGAGTATGCTGAGCTGACCAACCTTGGGACCTCTTGACATTTGAGGGAGGGGATGTGGGGTGGAGAGGAAGAGGCTGATGGCTGACTGGGAGGGATTGGGAGGAGGGAAGGGGAGCAGGGGGATACATGGATAAAAAAGGCAATTTAAAAAAATAATAAAATGGACATACAGAAATAAGGAAGGATGAACAAAACAAAAGTATATGTTGTTGAATCTCTTGAAACTAGAGTTAAAGGTGGTCTTGGAACCTGCATACAATGGTGGATATCAAGCCCTGGTCCTTTAGAGACATCTCTCCATTTCCTCTTTAGTCTTTAAAGAAATCACTCAGTCTGTTTTCAGACACCAAATCTAAACTAAGAAGAGTCCAACTAAGGAAATTTGTTTCTGTGCTTTCTGTCAAATTCACGAAATCAAAAATGAGGCCAGTTTTATTTCTTTTTTCAAGCTTCCTTCCATCTGTAGATGGACTCTCATTCTTGTTCTATTCAGATTCAGTGGCAAACAAAATGTTAGAAACAAACTTTTTAATGTGGAAATAAAACAATTGTGCTTCTGCTTTTCCTCATTCTGATGCTTAGGGAACAAATGCATGTGGTTTCATCCCTGATTTCATGAGCTCATAAAAATTTCATCATAATCTTACATACTTTTCTCATTTTCTGCCTTTAACCCCATGAACATATACTTTTTCTTGAAAATAAAAGTACAAAGGTTCTACTCCTTGTGTCCATATGTCTAGTGTTTTCTTGTCACGCCTGTGTAGGTATTACATAAAGCTGGAGCTTTTGCAGGTGCCCTGAGCAGCAGGTGAGAAGCGTCTTACTCTTTATGCTCTTCTTGGGCCTCTAAATAAGACTCCTTTTTCGCTTTAAAATGAAATTCCAGTAAAGCTCTATTGAGAATTTTCAGTTGCTGAAAAATCCATCCAATTGGCTTATCCAAGGCTTTCTAGATAGTCAGAAACCTCGAATGACAGATTTCTACTTGTCACTGTGTAGACTCAGGGAACATTTACGGTCACTGTATTATATTACAATGGAAATGGAAATACTGCTATCTTTATTTGTAATTTCCTTATCTGCAATAAATTATCATCATCTCTTCAGCAAGTTTTCTATCTTAACCGTTTATGTGATGTCTGTGATAGGGTCACCAAACAGATGAATGAAAACAAAAGTTGTTACCTGACAGCGTCAATCTGTATCCAATATCTTTCTTAATTTGAGATTAATATAAATCTAATTATCTAATTTCTACTATTATTTGCAATCTACTAGTTTAAATTTTTAAACTGAGACACTTTCAATGTATTTGTTAAATTGTAGTTTACCTATAAATGTGATGAATTACTAGATACATGTATAAATCTTGATTCTGTTGAACATGGGACAAGTAGAAAGGCCTTAGAAAAACAGTGTGCTCTATTGTGCTGAAATGTTGTAAGACTCTGTAGAACCTATGATATTATTTTATTAGAGCTTAAAAATATCTTACTTTCCTCCAGAAATCAAAAATCTCAACATATGATAAAATGTGGGCGTTTATGAGCAGCAGGAGACAGTCTGTGCTTGTCAAAAGCAATGAAGAAGGGATCCAGCGAGTCCTCACCTCGGATTATGCTTTCTTAATGGAGTCAACAACCATCGAGTTTGTTACGCAGCGGAACTGTAACCTCACACAGATTGGTGGCCTTATAGACTCCAAAGGTTATGGCGTTGGCACTCCCATGGGTATGTTACCTGGAAGGCACTGTATATCTGTTCATTAATCTTAGCTGCTGTGAAAAGACAGTAAGTCTAGGACTCAACACAGTCTTCAGAAAATCCTTTACCAGTTACATATTAGCAGTTCTTTTTAATTCATAAGACAAGGAGCAGGAAAAGAGAAAAGAATATGATCAAAACATTTTTGTGAATATTTTAACAACTTGAACATATACTTCCAAATGAACATGTCAGAAGAAAAATTAGTTTCTACAGAAATCTAGTGGATGTTTTTACTGTGCCTAGGTTGAAACACCTAAATGTTCATCTTGGAACTATTCCGTTTTCAAGCTTATAACAATAATAATTATTGCAATTTTATCTATTTTGATAGAGTCTTGGTCTTCAGCCTAGACTTACCTTACAGATTTCAAATTTATAGGCTCCTTCCTGCCTCAGCCTCCCAAATACACAAATGAAGGATGTTACAAATACAGATATAAGTCAAAATTCATTGTGCCTGGCTTCAATTTATTTTTCTTTTTTAATTTTAGAAATGAATGAAATATTGAATATTTATCTGTTTTAATGAGGTTTCTTGGCCCCAACCAGTCAGAGGACCAGAACCACTGACCTGCAGTCCCTAACTGCTTAGCCACCCACCCCTGTTTTGGCCCTCAAATATGACTCAGACACTTATATTAACTTCATGCTGTTTGGCCTGTGGCTCAGGCACACTGCTAGCTCCTTCATTTTAACTCAACCCATTCCCATTAATCTGTCTGCCATGTGGCCTGTGGCTCACCTGTGTTCCTTATATGTTTCTTCTTTGGGCATCTGGCTCAGTCTGTCTCTGACTCTGCCTACCTTCTCCTACCTATTCTAATTCCCCACCTACTTCTTCTACGGTGCTCACCAAGGGCCAAAACAGCTCCTTTATTTAAAGATTGATATTCACAGCATACAGAAAGACATTCCCATATCATTTATCGTTTGCTTTAAATTTTGAGCTTATGGATATCACTAACAGTTATCTAAAAAAGAAGCCCAAAATTCAATCCCACACATATTATTTTACTCAAAAGCAATTATTAGTTGCACAATAAATTAACAGTGACATATCTAGGAGCTTTGACAACCACGATTAGTTGCCTTAAATATTTCTCCAGTTATATGTGTTAAAATTATTTTAATCACAATGTAAAATAAAAATAATTTAAGATGATATTATATTACATACATACAATTCTAACCAATGCTGAGGCTGAATGGAGAATTTCATGAATCAAGTCTAGAAAATTCTGCAAGATATCAGCTAAAATGAGGATGGAAATGATAGTTATAATATCAATAATCATTTCTAGGAAAAATCAATGAAAATTTTATAATGTACATGCTCACACTTATAAGTTTGTGTTTATTCTTTAAATAAATAATTTATTAAAGAATATATTATATTCTACACAAACATATAGTGGACAGAAAAAAGAAGAAGAAGCTCATGCCTTGATCTTTAGAGTCTATTGATGAATATATTAGACAAAGTTACTCTGCAGATATAATTAAATTCAAGTTATTGAAATGGAAAAATTAGCCTGATTAATCACATTGGTCTAAATATAATCCTGGTGCTATTGGTAAAGTCAGATGGGGGCTGGAATTCTAGCGAGAATATAAAATTGAAGAGAAAAAAGGTGCAGAATAGGGAGAAGAGAACAGAGAAGACACAGGAGAAAGATAACCTGCTGGAATTAAAGGACAAACGAGTCTCAGGCTCCAAAATGAAAATGACCTTTAAAGTTCTAAAAGTCAAGTAAACAAATTTATATAGAACACGTAGGTTTTTGGATAAGTCTATTATAACACTCTGATTTTGAGGACTGTGAGGTAAATCAATCAGGTTTGTGGTCAATAATTTGTCATAGCAGAGACAGGAAGCTCATTATAAGAAGGGTATATAATTAAATTACATTAATTAAATTATTCTAGGAACAAAAGAGAGAACACATACTCATTGACATCACAATAATAAATAAATAACAGATACTTTTAAAAATTCAGAAGAATCAGTTCTGGAGAAGGACTGCAGAGTTTTCGTACTCATGCAGTGAACAATTTGTGATCTTTTTGTAAACACAGTAAAAAAGTATTCTTTTATTTTACTACAGAAAACCTGAAGAAATATAAATTTCATGAACAGTATTGCATAATGTTACATTTCAAGATGTTGCAGCTAATGTCTCCTGACAGTGTATAGTTCTTCTATCTTATCAAATTTATGCTAATTTTGTATCTTAGTTACTTTTCTATTACTGTGATAAAGCATGACAAAAAGCAGCTGAGGGAGGGAAGGATTTATTTCTACTTCTCATCACTGTCCCTCTCTGAGGAAAATCAGGCCCAAACCTGGAGGCATAGGCATGCAGTACTGTAAAAGAGCCACCTATTAAACTACTCTACAAGGTTTACACAGTCGGCTTTTCTGTTTTTATGCCAGTACCAGGCTGTTTTTATTACTGCAGCTCAATAGTACATCTTGAAGTCAGGAATGTGATGCCTCCTGAAGTGCTTTTATTGAACAGGATTGGTTTGGCAAACTGGGATTCCTGTTTCTCCACATGAAGTTGGGTATTGGTCTTTCAAGTTCTGTGAAGAATTTGTTGGGATTTTTGATGGGGATTGCATTGGATCTGTAGATTGCTTTTTGTAAGATTGTCATTTTTACTATGCAGGAGCATAGGAGATCTTTCCATTTTCTGATATCCTCTTCGATTTTTTTCTTAAATGACATAAAATTCTTGTCAAGCAGGTCTGTCACTTCTCTGGTTAGAGTTACCCCAGATATTCAGTTCTATTTGTCACATTATAATGGGTGATAGTTCCCTAATTTCATTTTCAGCTTTTTTATCATTTGTGAATAGCAGGGCTACTGGTTCTTTACAGTTAATATGTACCCTGCTACACTGATGAAGGTGTTTATCAGATGTAGGAGTTCTCTTGTAGAATTTGGAGGTCAGTTATGTATACAATCATATTATCCGCAAATAGAGATAATCTGACATTTTCCTTTCCAATTTGTGTGCATTTAATCTCCTTTAATTCTCTTATTGCTTCATCTAAATCTTCAAGAACTATATTGAATAGATAAGGGGAGAGGGGACAGACTTGTCTTGTTCCTGATTTTAATGGGATGGCTATGAGTTTCTCTCATTTTGGTTTGATGTTGGCTGTCAGCTTGCTGTGTATTGCTTTTATTATATTTAGGTATTTCCCCTGTATTCCTGCTTGATCCAGGAATTTAATCATGAAGGAGTGGTGTTGGATTTTGTCAAAGGCTATTTCAGCATCTGGGGAAATGATCATTTTTCTTTCTTTTTTTTCGGGTTGTTTATATGATGGACGATTGACAGTTTTTCCTATGTTGAACCATTCCTGTTTCTCTGAGATGAAGCCATGGTGAATTTTTTTTTTTTTGATATATTCTTGAATTTGGTTTGCTAGTATTTTATTGAGTATTAAGTGGCTTTGTTAGCAGGGTACTGTAGCCTCATCAAAAGAGTTTGGCAATGTTCCTTCAGTTTCTATTATATGGAATAGTTTGAGGAGTACTGGTATTAGTTCTTCTTTGAATGTCTGGTAGAATTCTTCACTAAAGCCATCTGGCCCTGGGCTTTTATTGCTTGGGAGACTTTTAATAACAGCTTCAATTTTCTTGAGGGATATGTTTATTTAAGTCATTTATTAAGTCTTGATTTAATTTTGGCAAGAGGTACATGTCCAGAAAGCTGTACATTTCTTTTAGGTTTTCCAATTTAGTGGAGTATAGGATTTCAAAGTATGGCCTAATGATTCTCTGGATTTCCTGGTGTCTGTTATTATACCCCCCTTTTCCTTTCTGATTCTGTTCATTTGGATATTCTCTCTTGGCCTTTTAAATAGTTTTCATAAGGGTTTATCTGTTCTGTTATCTTTTTCAAAGAATCGAGTCTTTGATTCATTGATTCTTTGTATTGTTTCTTTGTTTCATTTTAATTGATTTTCGCCAGAGTTTGATTATATTCTGTTCTCTGTTCTTTCTAGGTGAGTTTCCTTCTAATTGTTTTAACGTTTTCAGCTGTGCTGTTAAGTCTCTGTGTGAGATTTCTCTAGGTTTTTAGTATAGGCATCCAGTGTTATTTATTTTCCTGTTAGTACTGCTTTCATTGTGTCCCAAAAGTTTGAGAATATATTGTGGATTAATTTTCATTGAATTCTAACAAATCTTTGATTTATTTCTTCTTCCCTTACCCAGAGGTGGTTCAATTGAGAGATGTTCTGTTTCTATGAATTTGTAGGCTTTCTGTGATTTTTGTTTTTGCTGAACTCTAACTTTAGAGTTTCTACGATGGTCTGATAGTATATAAGGAGTTAGTCCCGGTTTTGTATCAATTCCAATTATTCTTAGGTTTGGTCTTTTCATGGTGTCCCAGATTTCCAAGTGTTTACTATTATGACTTTTGGGGCTATAGTGTTTTCTTTGACTGATCTATTTCCACTATTGAATCTTCCACTCCACAGATTCTCTCTTCCATCTCTTGCATTCTGTTCGTTATTCTTGTGTGTGTATTTTCAATTTGTTTCTTTACATTTCCCGTTTCCAGTATTTCTTCTGTTTGCGTCTTCTTTATTGCTCCTATTTTACTTTTTAAATTTTGAAATGTTTCTTTCATCTGTTTGATTGATTTTTCTTGATTTCCTTGATTTTCTTTTAGGATCTCTTCCAATTTTTTGTTTTTCTTCTATTTCTTTAAGGAAAATTTTTATATTCTCTCTTAAGGCTTCTATTATCTTCATAAAGTTGTTAAGGTTGTTTTGTTCTGCTTCTTCTGCTCTGCCATGCTCAGGTCTTGTAGAACCACCAGATTCTGGCAGTGCAGTGTTGTTCTTTATGTTGCTATCTTATTCTTTCTCTGGGGTCTGCCAATTGCTTCCCCGGGTCACTGCAGAATCTGTCTGTATCTCAGGGAGCATGTTCTAGTGTGTCTGTGCCTCAGGAAGCCTCTCTTGGTTCAATCTGTGTTGTTGGTGCACTTGGATCTAGTGTATTCTGTGTCACAGTGACCCCGCTGTGGGTCTCACGTGGCTTGCTGAGAAACTGAGTATCTGAGGTGGCTGTTCTGAGTCTAGGAAGGAACTCTCTCAGTCTCTTGGTTTCTTGGTCTCTTAGTCTGATGGGTGCAGAGGATCTGTAAGTTTCAGGTTGCTGTTGATTTTGCTGGGTAGTGGTGTGGTTTGGGGATCCGAACAGGGTTTTGTAACTGGGGATGTCCAGTGAACTGGGGTTTCTGGGGCCTCTGGGCTGCAGGGTTTTTCCCTGCTGGTCTATTAATTTGACTTGGGCCAGGGGTCTTCACAACCAACTTTTCTACACCACCTAAGAACATGCTGGGGTTGACCTGGGCCCTCCCTTCATAGATCAATATGGTGGAGTATTTTCTCAATTAAGGTTCTATCTTTCAAAGTGATAATTACATCAAGTTGGCATAAAACTACATACTATAAACAAAATAAGAGAACAAAACAAGTTTTGGCTCTAAATTGAAGTATAATATTTCCCCTGTTGAACTCTGTTGATCAACTCCTGACATCCTGGATAAGGCTTAGGTATCATAAAGTATCTTTATTAATACATACAAGGCCAGATGTATGAGAAATTTATGGAAGTTGATTTTAAAATGTCTCAATAAAATACTTTTGGTTACTTAAAATTATGCAAAAATTTGCAAAATATTTCCAAGTTTCATATTTATCATTCTGTAATTGTAATACAAGGAAAATGTAAATTAAACATACTACAAAAATTTGCACATTATTCTTTTTCATTTCAAACAATGTACAGATTTATTAAAATACCTTACTTCAATATATTCGTCTCATTCCAAATCAAGCTAAATTAAGATGAGTAATATAAAATACTTATGAATAAATATTAAAATAACTTTATTGATCTATATTTTTCATTTTTCATATATATTGTTACTCTTTCATTTTAAAAGTGAGTTCTTAACTTTAGTGAGTTATATCTCATTCAAAACCAAGAACAGTATCAAAATGTTCTTCAAACTCAGCATCTGATGTGTCTGAATGAGCTTTGATTCTCTTATAAACCTCATCAGAGAAGTTTGATGTATGGGCAGACAGCTCATACTTGCCTCTTAAACACTTTACTCTGTGGGAAAATATTCCAGGCAGGAATTTATGACTTCTAATTTCTCACCTCTGCTAGAAGCATGGCTTCATGAATTATTTATACTTCTTTAGTTATTAATAAACACAATGACACACAATTACACTTTGATGAAATAAGCTCTTAGGTAGAACCATATCCAAAGATCTCACACAGTTAGCATTTGGTTCCTTATCAATTACACTGAAGGCTATTATTGTATTTACTTAGTTTAAAATCTTATTTACCCATAAGCTAAAAGAAAAAAAAATTAAAGCAACATATAAAGGCATTATAAAAAAAATTATACTTAAGTTTTTTTTTTTTTCCCTAGAGAGTTAGAGATTAATCCCCCAAATAAATATAATGCAGGCGTAGTTTTGGAAAATTTAGGGCACCTATAGGGATACTCTAGGAGTCTGACTTTATATCTTTAGTAGTTAAAATATTTAGTGACAACATTGTGTCCAGAAAAAGGCTCTGTTATTTTTATTTTCTTTCATTTTTTTTAACTTACTTTTTTATTACTTAGATATTTTTGATGTTGTTTTTAGGTTATAAGTGTGCGCAAAGAAAGTTAACAAATAAAGTAGTATAATTTTTTGATATGGAAAATTAGAAACAAGTCTGAAAATGAGACTTTGCCTGCCACTGAATTTCTTCTGTGTTTTATAGATATGCTAGCCTGTGTGCTGCATTTGGGGCCTACACCTCCATTCATCACTCTTAGTGTGATGATTACGGCCCAAAGTGTGCTGTGAACATGCTGGATTGCTTGGAGAGAAGCTATTTAATTAGTGAAGCTCTGTTTACACAATTACCTTAGCAGAGATTTGAAGGCAAATGCTGAAGAGGAACAAGCTGGTTTAATTAAGTATGTGGTGGTGATGAATCACATCCACAACTTTCCTGATAGCAGCAATATTATTTTAATGTGACATTTACTGTGTAGTAAAAATTGAAAGGTGTAGATGTTCTTACACATAATATGTTGACTGAATTTCCTGGCTTACTTGGAATCATATTTTTAAAAAGCTCTGAGAAGGGTAAAATTCAAAGGCAAATCACAGCCGTTTCCTTAGGAATCCTTAGGGTACGTTAGCAGCTGTAATCTTTCCTCCTAATACACCATAAGTGATAACATGCTTTAAAAAGCAAGAAGCATTTCTCTTTAATGCAACTTTTTTGCTGTGTACTAGAGGCTTGTTGGTTTCTCATTTTCAAAGATTGAGTACATGTTACATGTTCAGGACCAGCCTTTCAAGCTGGTAACAATGCAGTAGTTAGGGGGAAAAAAATAAACCCATTAGGGTCATTTAGCATTATTATGTTTTGTTTTGTTCAATTTGGTTTGGTAGAAATATTGTAAGTAGACTGGAGGATCTCATTACTATTACTTCTTATAGCATTAGGGTAGTGTCATGTTCCTCAATTTTCCTAACAACTTCCATTGTGCAGGAAATGTGAGGTCCTGGGAAGAAACGTATGAAGAACTGTGTTTACGGTCGTGTGTCATGTTATCCACTAACTCATCAGTCTCTGTGATCTGGAATGCTTCCCCTTTTACATACAGATTCAGATCAATAGTAAATTCTAAATAATTATTAAATAATGACTTCACAATAAATTAGAAAGTATTTCTATGAATACTAAACTGGTTGTGATAGCAAGGGAAACATAGCAGACACAGGACCACTCTTGCCTGAAGAAGTGAAAGACTTCTACTAAGCTTTCTTGGCTCAGGATAAACCAGAATTTATGACTTCCAGGCAGAAGAAATTTTCAAGATTAGTTTGCATACAGGCGAGATGAGGTGAATAAAGATATTTTAATATATTTTTAAAATTTGAGTAGGATATATCTTGATGCTATTCTTTCCACTACACAATCTTTTCTCAGACCCCCTTCACCTCACCAACTTCTTTATTTCTCAAAGAAACAGCACACACACTGCACAAAGGAAAACCACAAATTCCATTCTGTGTTAACCACCTGTTCTGGTCACTGAAAAAGCTAATTTTTTCCTTTTCAAGAGCTGTCGATTGCAAATCGCTGATTAGTGAGAGGCATGAGGAGAGATTTGTGCCAAAACACAAGGGAAGACCAAACAGAGCCAGGTAGTTGTGGCACATACCTTTAATCTTAGCACTAGGAAAGTTGAACCAAGAAGTGAGATAACTGGGTGGAGCAGGCAGGGGTTCTTCCCTTTGGGCGAGGACTGAGAGGCATTCCGTCTGAGGATTTGAGGAGTGGCTGGGCTTGTAACTTAGTCTCTCTTTCAGCTTTTTCCTAATACCTATCTCCAGATTTTTATTATAAAACAAAGTACAATGTGTACAATAGTTTAGGCTTGCTGTTCCTGTCATGAAACACAGTGAACAAAAGCAAGTTATAAATAAAAAAGAGTATTTGGCTTCCACTTCTACATGGTAGTCTATTGTTAAAGAAATTCAGGGCTGGAACTCAGTTGGGACATGAACCTAGAGGTAAGAGCTGATGCAGAAACCAGGGAGTAAACTGCTTTGTGGTTTGTTGCTTACCCCAGGCCACCAACCCAGAGACGGTCCTGGACTTGCCCCCCAATATCAGTCACTAATCATGAAAATGTCCTACAGGCTTGCCTATAAATCTATTTTGTGGATGCATTTTCTCAGTTGAGGGTTACGCCTCTCTGATCATTCTAGCTTGTAGGGAATGTTTTGTAAACCTAGCCAGCACACTTCCCAAGGTCACATTTACATAACGTTGATTCCTAGCCACTGTGACATGCGTATATGTGAAAAGAATACTGTTTCCATGTTGAAAACGTACACAGAAAATGTTGTTGTGCTGGAGTTCTTGTTTCTGAGCTGGCTCAGACGAGGTAGGAGATCCTGCCCCCTTCTAAGGACCTGTAATTGTGGCCATTATATTCTGTCTTATCATCACATCTTAGGAACTACTGAATTTACATGTAGTAAATTCAAATATGAAGTAGTCATGTTTATGACACCCTAATATCTGTACCCATCTCAGTCTATATGTACTTATAAATTTATGTCTTTAAGTTTTATTATGACAACACTGTAATATGACTTGGGAAAAATATGGATTCCTTGGTTTTTTTCAATTTTTAGTATTAAATGAGTGAGATATATTGCTTTTTTATTTCTCACTATTTAATGAGTAGGAGATATATAATTGGTAGCAAAGGAGGCATGTTGTTAGTTTGAGGCAGACACCAATGTTTATAAAAATAGAAGTCAATACAAGAAGCATGTTTTCTCCCAGACCTACTCATCATTCATTTCTAGAATGCTCAATTCATCATATAATAAGTACTATAATATTCATCATTACAGATGCATGAAATTGCTGGCCTTCTGGTTTCAGCTTTACTGAAATGAATGAATACATTTGTCTTTATTAGTTTAACATAATGTACAAAATTGATGCAAATTATTCATCTTTTTAGGTCAACTCTTCCATTAAAATGCATTCTATTTTTCATAAAGCAGCATAATTTTAATATTACTAAAGTTATTTGTACAAAAGAAACTTGGAATATAATAATTTTTAGAAACTGAACTAGGCAAAAAGAAGTAAACTTGTAGATTCTGTGTATTCCTGGTTATTTTCATCTTCCAGATGTCTTAATTGCTTCTAATATTTATCCATTGTCCATAGACATCTGTATGCACCATGTACAAACATTTAAATATAAACTTTCAATACCTTTAGGTAAATACAGAAGGTCATAATTACTGAATGACATGGTAAGAAAACTCTTTCAATAAAATGACGAGCATAGTATGATTAGGTTTGGGCACTAGGTATAGGTCCTGTAGCATTAAAGTACTAAGCAAAATCTAATGTTCGTAGATTTGCATCGATCAGATAATGGGCATGATCACTCTTACAGGCAGCATGAAGGATGATGTCTCAATCCCTATGCCCCAATGAAATGGCATTCTATGATAAAAATATAGTAAACTGATAAATCAATTTTCAATATAAAATTACCTTTTTATGCTGTGAGAAGAATTTCATAAATTCTTATTATATTAAAGACCTTTGGTGGCTTAAAAGATAAAAGGAGAGGAGATCAACACCCGCTTTGTTGTTATTACCTATAGTTAAAAATGTATATATAATAAATTCTTCACTTGCATTTTAATGTACTACATTAAGATAATCACATAATTATTAAATTTGTTAAATAATATGATTAATGTGTTATTTCTTTTTTTATAATCTTAAGCATGCAAATTATTGAGGGTGAAATAATAAGCAAATCTTATTTAATGTCTGAATAAGCATCAGAACAAGTCAGGCAGAACAGATGAAGTGTTTATTTGTTAATCAAATACTCAGAGATTTCTACTTTTAAAAATAAGCTTAGACCAAGTCTACATAACAAGAAAATAAAATTGTCATGTTTCAAACATCATAATAACACAGTGATATGGAATGTAACTGAATGCAAATAATTTAATACAATATTTGCTTTAACATTTCAAGGCAATTATCACGGTCATATTCCACTCCACTGAGGAGTTGTGGTACTATTATAAACTTAGAACCTTTCACCATGGAAGCTTGGAAGTACATTAAAAGTGCTTAAAATGGTTATTGTATATACTCATCAAATACACATATCAGCATAGTAATTAGAGTGACCATTCATAAAAGTGAGTATGGCCTTTAAGGCTGTTAAGTATAAAAGTTAATGTTTCTGACACCCCAGCCCCTTATTTTTGGTAGCAGAGTTTTTTAATTATCAGAGAATAGACAAAGAAAACTTGGGTTAGTAACCGATGTACAACAATTTATAAGTATATCCATCACTATAGTGTTAAATTAAATTATTAAAACAGGAGAATATTCAGTGTGAAATCTTCTACTGTCTACTGCCAAACATGACAACCTCAGGTAGACATCATGAACCCCTGTGGCTCTTAAAGTCATCTTCTGATCTCTATACACATGCTTTTAGACCACTCTTATCTAAACATGTTAATGCATGCATGTATACACAGAAAATAAATATGTTTAGAAGAAATAAAGCAAAGTCAATAAAGTTTTTACCTACCTAGAACTCCAGAGTCCAGTCAAATGCTGTCTTAAAAAATCCACATTTGGAGTTATATTTTAAATCAGCTGGTAGAATAACATCTTTCAGAAAGAAGAGATAATTACAGGACAATTAAAACTATTTGAGAGTAATATGTAGAATTCTTTATACTAAAAATCATGTACAATCTCGTAGCAAAAATAAATGTACTGTATTTAAGTAATCAAAATTAACTTTAATATTAAATTTATGAAAATGTCGTTCTGAAACCCGAAAAAGCAACTAGTACCTAGATGTTTTCTAAATTTGAGTCATGGATAGCAGAGACTATAACTATTTTATCTAGATAAATAACAATACAAAGGAAACAGAGTCTTTTAGAAATTGATTAAAAATTACTTGTCATGAAAATGAGAAAGATCTTATATTCACATTAGACATTTAACAAAGTGTCAAAAAGTTTATGTGTTATTAGGGGGAAAAGCTATAAATTCTCTTTCATACAGTAGTTTATCTTAGTATGAATATATATATTTGTATTTCTTGTTGCCCCAAATAGTTTTTTGAATATTTAATTCTAGGCCTTGAGATCTCAGTAGTACTAAAATGCACACTGGATAATGATTCATAAACATGGGAAACAACATATGGCATTGGGGCATTGCAACTAGAGGACCATGAGCTCCACTTACAGAGACAGGAAGATAATGCTAATGGAGGCAAACACAGAGATCTAGGAAGGAATAGCAATTTTTGACAGAGGGGAAGAGTATAATAACATTACTAATTATTGTCACTGAAGTCTATAGTTATAGATAAGTAGTAATTATTTGCTTCAAGGTAATAAAAATTGGGCCTAATAGAAAAGCTAGTTTTAGAAATATTAATAGTAATGAAGGAAATTTTCTTCAATGGGTGGTGGATTTTGGTTTATTTTATTATATTTAGTTTGTTGAAAAAAAAATTAAATGTTATACATGATAATAGAATTCCCCTACCCCAGCTGGGTGGATTAGGTCCCACTGGTAGATCTTAAAATAAGTTATGAGCTCTCACGGACATATAGGAATGTAATCAAAGGAACTTTGACTCAGAATAAGAGAATGTTAAATATCTATAGAACCGATGTCAAATGACAACCTTCATAGTGGAGATTGAGCTTAAGCTGATGTTCCTGTATAATCAAATTGATAACCACCCTAATTGCCATTATAGAAACTTCATCCATCATCTGATGGAAGCAGATGCAGACATTCCCCACTAAGCTCGGGATCAAGCTCCTGGTCCATAAGATGAGAGGGAGGAGAGATTTTATAAGCAAAACGGTCAAGATCATGATGATGACACTCATAGAGACAACTGACCCAAGCTACTGGGAGCTACTGACTCTGAACTAACAGCTGGGGAATCTTCATGGGACTGAACTAGACCTTTGGAGGGTGGAGGACAGCTGAATGGTATGGGCAGTTTAAGGGGCCTTGCCAGTGAGACCATTTATATTGATCTTACTATTAAGATCCCCTGAAAGAGGGTAAGGAAAACAGTGAGTTTGTACAGAGAATTAGAGAACGTTCGTATAGTAAGTAAAACGGATTATGTTCTGCAGACTTATACTGCAGACTAGGCTATGCGTGCTGTGAGTTCTGTACACATAAGACTCAGAGAAAAGTTTAAAGTCATAGAGAGGAGACAGGGTCAGGAATTGGAAGAGACAGAAGTGAAGACTAGTGAAGAGAAGAAAGGGGGAGAAAAGGAAGCTGAAGAAAACAGGAAAAAGAAAGGTAAAATTCAGAAGAATGGGGTATGGGGAGGAATAAAAACAGGAAGGTGGGTAAAGGGAAGTGAGGACATAAGGAAGAAATAATCTCTCAGAATAAACTCAAGACCTAACTTGTAGTTAACTCCTCCTAATGAGCTTTTCTATAGCATTTGAAGATACTTTGATGAAGTAATAATTTTACATAAAGTCACCTCATAAAAATTTAGTATTTGCTGACCCACTTGGGACTTCTTGCCCTTTTGGGGGAGGGGATGGGCAGCTGGGGAAGAGGAGGCTGAAGGCTGACTGGGAGGACTGGGAGGAAGGAAGGAGCAGCAGGGGGTACATGGCTAAAAAAGACATTTTTTTATAAAAAAATAAAATGAAGAATAAATACATTGTTTTAAAAACACAGAACACTAAAAAAATAATATTTAAGATTTTATGAATAGCTTTGTAGCTGAGAAAATGCTGAATCATTATAATTAGGCAGTTTTTCTGTGTATGTGCATTAATTGTCATTGCATTTAGAATACTCTATCGTTCATGTCCTAATTGGGTAGAATCTCAGCTCTTACCTCCCATGTTCTAGGACTATAGTACATCCCTCTCTGCCAACTCCATTCAACATTTTCAACAATATATTACAGGTCATGCCTAAGAGTTTCACTTATTTTGCTATGAGATCTATAAGTATAAACGTATTTATATAAGTCATCATTCATAATGCTGAATTAAAATGTAACAATTTAACTTTTGGGGGGATAAGCAGAAATGCATTATAGAGTGTTTGTGTTCCTACACAAAGAACATAAAATGTAATTTTCTTGGATGAAATTTTGAAAACAAGTTTTTTTAGATAAGAATAAACAAAAACATTCTTTTGTGGCAGATGTTGAAGGATGCAGTTGTTTTGATATTTCTACCTGTGCTCTGGGCATCCTCCTAACAAGATTGTGCTTACCATATAGTTGCCAATATATATGTATATGCAGAAGATCAAATATAAACTTTGTTTATATTCTTATCTCTACTGCAAGGAATACTACTCAAAACTTAAAATCAATAACAATTAAATTACATTAACATTATTGGGTTATAGGTTTCTGAAATTATAAATGCCATTTATAAGCCAATTCTAAGCAATGTTGAATTTTTATTGATATCAATCAGCTAAAACCAAATGCCCCATGTCCACAAAGGATGGAATGCCCTCAAAACTAACTGGCTAATCACAGCAACCTTCATCTACTATTTTAAATAGAGAGACATAATTTTTTCAGCAATTTTTCTAGACATAGAGATAAGTTTCAAATTTAATAAAAACCAGTCTGAGATATCAGAGGGATCTATCCACAGTCAGTCTAGGAGGATCAGACAGTGGTAACTCACACCTTTAATCCCAGCAAATCTGAGTTTGAGGCCAGTTTAGTTTATAGAGGGAGTTCCAGGCTCCTAGGCAGGCAGTAGTGTTGTCAGGCCCTTAATCTTAACCTGGATGTGAAACAACTGGGTGAAGAAAGTATTTAAGGTAGGCATAGAAAGACAGAGCAGAAAGACAGAGCAGGTAGAAGAAGCCAGGAGGAGGGAGATTGAGGAAGCTGGAAGACAGCTGGGCGAGATTTGACTGTGGTGTTTCCTTTCTGATATCTCAGACTGGTTTTTATTAAATCTGAAACATATCCCCACACCTAGAAGATGAGAGTGCTATTTTATCCATTCTCCAGCCTCAGTGTAGATTTGTTTCCTGACATGAATTAGCCACTTCCCCTAGCGACTTCCTATTTAATTTTATTGAATATCCAATAATCCAGGTCTGTCTTTTAGATGGAGTGAGTTTCTGTCTTACAGAAAAGAAATCTTATTAAACTTTACAATCTAAATATACACCATTTATACAAAAAAATGTACAATCACAAAAAGTCTAGAGATCTTTAGCTATCCCACTAAGATTTTCATTACTGTGCTTTTCTCTGTTGCTTTCTATAAAACGGATGTTGATACTAGGAAGCATTATTAACATCTCCCTTCTCCGTTCAGGATCTTCGACTTTGAAAGTGTTAATGCTAATTCTTCTCTCCCAGGTTCTCCATACCGAGACAAAATCACCATAGCGATTCTTCAGCTGCAGGAAGAGGGGAAGCTGCACATGATGAAGGAGAAGTGGTGGAGGGGTAACGGCTGCCCCGAGGAGGAGAGCAAGGAGGCCAGTGCCCTAGGGGTTCAGAATATTGGTGGGATCTTCATTGTCCTGGCGGCTGGCTTGGTGCTCTCAGTATTTGTGGCAGTAGGAGAGTTTTTATACAAATCCAAAAAAAACGCTCAATTGGAAAAGGTAAATGTCACATTTTTGCGATTTAAAACACTTATTTTTCTTATGATAAAACACAAGTGACCCATTTTCCTTCTATTTCCAACCATGAGAAATGCTTTGAGCTGTGGCTGCTGTCTCATATCATTCATTCTATAATTACAAATACATTTTGTGAAATATATTAATATATTTCACAAAGACTCTTGGTCATCATTATAGTCTCTACATATAGTGATAAAATTTTTACGTATTAGTTTACAGAACAAACAAACATATCTATCTCATTTAGGACTAAACAAGAATTTTTTGCTTGGATTTTATTGCTGTTAGATTAATGGAGGGAAAAGCTACTGAGGGAAGAAAAATCAGAAATTGTATTAGAAAAATAGAAATACTCTGTCAAAACAATCCCAGGTTTTAAAACAGATAGCAATTTAAGCTTCATAGTGAATAAATTTGATTTCAGTGGATTTACTCTTATAATTTTTTATTTTCTTAGCTTGCATTAGAAATGCTATTGGTACTATTCCAAACAAGTAAATGTATCAAAATATCATGGTTTTGCAACAGCATAGTTATCTTAATAAGTCATTTATTTATTCAATTCAAAGATTTTACGAAATATATATATAAATAAAACTACAAAGTGTTAATTTAATTTTTCTTTGTACTGTAATATTTAGGGATGTGTACAAATTCATTTTAATTCTAGTTCAAAATTTTGTGATCACTTAGCTTCTATATTTCTAGTTCTATACTTTTTTGTTTCTATAAACATTAAGAAAACACTATGAAAATCACCAAGATAGCACACATCACCTCTGTATGTACATTTGTAACTCTGGAAATGAAACGAACAACATTTCTTTTCTTATCTTCTAGTGCTTTAAATATTTTCTGTATATAATTGTGTTGGTATTTTGTTTTCAATAGAAATATATTTTTTTAGTTCTGTAGTAAATGTGTGAGTGAGGTTTTAATTCTCTTTAGTATTGGCAAAGTTTATGAAGCTTATTGTTAAAATGCTAAGACCAGAACAAATGGTATTTAAAAATATAATATCAAATAGTAAAATATGTACAATTTATTCTAGTAATATTCTTTGAATACCAGAAGCTATTTTTGTAAAATTATAGTTGACAAATATTTTTCTTTGGCTTGAACAATTTATGTTATAATTTCAAACCCACTCTTGAACCAAAACTTTGAATATATATGTTTAGAATTATACTTGACAACAGTACTTGACACCTGTTAGTAATCTTTTATAGATGAACATTTTGATAGCCCTGTTCTATCTGACATATTGTGTAAATTTTGAAAATTTAAATCATTCGAACAGCCTATGTCCTAACAACATTAAGGTTCGCTATTTCTGGTAACATGACTAAGCCAAATTCTGTTGTCTTTTTGAGTTGGTTATATAAACATCCACTCTTGATACTGTGGTTCTTTATATGGTGTGAAAATGAACAGTCTCATCAAGGCATCAGTTAATATTTTTCAATAAGTTTCCAATATTTCCAGTATTTGGCTACTTTAAACCCATACATTATGAAGGAATATTGAGTTTTCTAGTGAGAATGTCAAACCATATGTAATGATTTTCTTAAGTCTATCTTAATATTAAAATAAAAATAATTGAATGTAGACACTACTGGTATTGTAATGTCATTATCTCTAGATGTTTCTTCATTTGACTTACCTGAGCTGTGTACTTAATAATTAAAAGAAATTATTTTTTTCATTAAATCTCAAGGGGTGTGGTTATTTAATTTTGAATATAAATCTAGTTGGCTGTTATCACATCTAACTGGGTCAGCTAACTTCTTCAGATACTCAAATTCAGCAGTCTGGCCTTAACATGACTTTTTAATAATTATTAAATAAATTAATGCATATTGAGAGTAGCTGGTGAAATGACTGTTTTGAGAGTAAATGAACATTTGGCAACACTTAATGATTATCCCAAAGAAACTAAATTGCCTCTGTAATGAACCTAAGTTTCCCGAGCTTTGCCTAAGACCCTGCAGTACCTGGTTATAGCTGCATGGTTTCCATTTCTTTCCAGTTTGCATATTTCTTTGACCATATTAAATTATTCTTAAGTTCCCAGGATTCTGTTTTTCATTTTGAATGGGGTGATGATTATCCTTCGTTCTTCTTTAAATAATCCCATTGGTCATTTTAGGACAGGCAGTTAGATTACACATTAAAATGTCTAGAAAGTTTTCTTCACTCTGAAGGATAATGTTTCTGGTCACCTGGCAAAAGCTAACTTCTGAAAGATATAGCTGTGTTTTGATACCTATTGTAATGAAAAAATGTGAATTGCATATTAGTTTATTATCTATATGTTACATCTTTTAAAATATTCCTTCCCACACACTGACAGACTCATATTAAATCATGCTCAAATACTGAGCCTGACTAATTTTTATTTATGTACCTACCCTACCACCTCGCTTATTCTTCTTAAAACATTAGTTTATTTACATTTTTTATTTTAATATGAATGCCTTTTCTCAATTATATTTTTCTCTCCTATAGGAGATGGCAAAATTTGCTATCTACCTACCTATCAATCTATCAATCTATTTGTCTATCTATCATCTATGTTTCTATATATCAGTCATACATTAAACAATTATGTATCTCCTTTCTATCTAAACTTCTTTTAAGCTGATCTGTCTAACATAACTATCATCTATCACTAAATTAATAATAAAACTAATTAGTAAGTATATACGAAATGAGATATCAGTGTTCTATGTATTTCAACATGTTAGGCTGAACAATTATTGTTTTATTAACATTGAAACCTATTTATTATGGTAATTTAGGTTCTTGTATCCTTTATTTATTTGACAAACGTCTGTGGCTAGATTATGCAGCAGTTAAATATAATTGAGCATATTTCTGGCTTTTCCTGTTAACCATCTCTATATCTCTATAAACAAATAATACTTTACATAATTTATTTTTCTTTTATTTTCTTAGATTTTATTAATAATATTAAAATAAACGTAAATACTTGTAAAGCTCCCCAATTAATATTTATCTGCAATGAATTTTTTTTGCATGTTAAATAAATGCAAAGGATTATCATTCAATAATGCAGCCTCTAGGTGCTCCATTGTCAGGCTCTTCTTCTCATCTATCATCTTCAGTATAGAGTACTTTATAAATGAAAAATGTGCTTTTCTAAATGAGCTGTAATAAACAATATACACAAACCCTAGTTGAATACAAATTTTATAGTTGAAATTTATTAACAAGTGATAGTCTATGTAAACTCTCATCTTTAATGATAATAATGAAATTATAATAGTATATAGTATTTAAATATAGTAATAAAATGTCTTTAAAATATTTTGTAAAAAATAATTTTAAACCAAAGAGTTTGAATAACATATTTTTAATATGTCTTAAAGTTAGAAAAAGGCAAGCTAGATAAAAATAAAAGATGGAGCTGGAAAATTGATACTTTAATGATTTTAAAATTATAAATTTTATTTTCACATACCTACTCAAGGGTATAATTTTGAAAGTAAAAATTTAACTTTACATATATTAATGCATCAAAGTTAATTTAGTTTTATTTATGCTAATTTTTGAGATAATAAATCTTATTTTCTTTATTTTCTTATAATTCACTTGACAAATTAAATTATATTAAAATGCTTTACTTGTCTGAATAAATAATTTATATAAGTATATTTAATCTTTACAATGTATTTTCTTTGATTTTATAAATGTTTTCAAAGACTTGCAAAACTATGGAATTTAAATAAACAAATAAATGTTTGCCCATATCAGACAATGGTCATTTGTTTTAGGGCTATGGATCTCTCCTTACAAAGTTTCCTGTAACTGAAGAGAACTGCTTAGCAAACATAATTTTTATTCTCAGAAGTGAAGAGACTGTAGGAATAAAAATCGTTCCTTGATCTTGCAGGGAACCTAGGTTCAATTTCCAGCATCCACATGGTGGTTAAATCCCATCATCCTAACATGATGTGTTCTTCATGGACAACAAGCTTGAAATACACAGACAGATATACAGAAAAAATACCCAGACACCTAAAAGTAAACACAGAGACAAACATTTTTTTTAAAAAAAAAATGATTCTCTCTTATGATTACTGGTTTTGTGAACACATTTTTAAGAAGTTTAGATTTTATAAGATTATTTCTAATACAATAATTCATGCAAAAGTCACTTTATAACTATTTCGAGTTTGCCTTTCTTTAAAGGGAAGGCAGAAGTCTATGTTATAATTTTGTCTTCCACAAAGAATACTATTTGGTTAGTTTGTAGGAATATTTTCTTCAATGTGTAATTAAAATGAATTTATACATACACATTTTTATTGTATTCTTTGCATATAAATTACTGAGTTCCTTGACATAAAGAAACTATGTGATGCCAAAAATATTTACCTATTATTTTAACCATATAGTATAGTTGATGTATATGAAGACTATAAACCAAAAATGGATTCCAAGATACTAAAATATTAATATTTGTATTTTACCCTGAACACATAGATGTGCTAGCTTATGGACAACATGTTTGGAATATATACAATATCACAAAACTATTAGAAACAGTTGTTTCATTCATGGTCGATTTATGTCAATGCACTTACTACTAACAAAGCACATTGGCAAGTCTCAAAAAGATATTTCTGAGTTATATTCTCCCAGGAAATCAAAACAAAGTATTTGTGAATTCATAGAAAGTTTTTGTTTATAATTATAATAAATATAGAAGATAACTTTAAGTATAAGGGGTAGAGGCACAATAAAATTCTACACAGTTTTATTTCTGGTAAGAAGTCAGAGTTATTTAGTTTAAATTTTCAGGACAAGAGATCTCGAGCTTTTAAAAGAAAAATACATTTAAAGTTGTATGAATATAATTTTACAGAAATTCAAAAATTAAAAGACTGCCCTCATAGGCTTCTATCTGAATTACTTTCAACATTTTGGAGAATTTATATAACAGAAGACTGATTTTGATAGCCATTTATATATTGATAAAAGACTAGCAGTACATGCAGTCTATAAAATTACATACAAATATTTTATTCCAACATTTCCATTTAGAAATTACGCATAAATAAAATACAAGTATCTATACCACTAATCAGCTATAGTTAGCTGAAGCAGTTCAACTAGGTCTTAGTTTTCAAAAATGAGAAGTTTTGGATTAATATTCAGTAGAAGGCATTTTCGCTAGAAAACGTACATTTATTTAGACCCCAAGAAAAATTTGTGAGTGAAAAAGAACATGTAGTCTATTTGGTCTCATTTTATATCATTGTCTAGAAGTAAGATGTTTCATTTCCCAAATGGTATGTATAAGGACTACTGGATAAGTTTATAAGGGTCTTTTATGTAAAACATCAATTATATCAAAGTAGGATGTTTATCTTCATGTTTATCACTAAACTGCCAAATCAACTAATCCATTCCTGCCATTTGATAATAATAGTTCATCATCCATGTCATTCTGACCCGTATTTTAAACTGGATCTTGACAAAGAATTCTTCTTAAAAAAAAAAAAAGTGGCTTTACAGGTTTTAAAACATGATTCTTTATTTATCTGAAAGAAATAAAAATTCGAAGATCCCTGAACATATTGTTGGTAGATAAGATATGTATCTCTAGAATTAGTTATGCTTTCTACAGCCAAAGACACTGATCCATAATATTTAACAATATCATGCTGTAGAAAATGTACTTAGAAATTTTGTTTATTTTTGTTTTGTTTGTTCTCTTAATGTTTTTTTTTTTTCACTTTTGAGATTATAAATTAGGCACACCATCTCTCCCTTTCCTCTTCCCCCTCCAAACCCTCCCACATTATCGTCCCTTCTCTCAAATCCAGGCCCTTATTTCATTGCTATTACATAAATATGTGAGCTCCCATGTTTCTTTTAAAATATTTTTCTTTAATATTATTTATGTGTATGTATGTGTGGGTCTATGAACGTTAGTGTAGGTACTCATCGAGGTCAAATGTTAGATGCTCTGAGGTCACCTGATACAAGTCCTGGAGACTGAATTCTGGTCCTCTGAAAGAGCGAAGGGGCCCTTTTAGTTGCAGAACCACCCCTCCAGGTTCTATTTACCTTTTATTAATTGTTTCTTTCCCGTGAAGTTCTATTGAGAACATATGTAATTTAGATTCTTAACTTGGATAAGCAGATTGAAGCCTTTGATCTCACTCAATTTTTAATTATTTCAGTCACTAATGTTTAAAGATCTTGTCTTAGAATTTAAAAGATGTAAAAGCCATCCCACCTTTGTGTCACTGAGTTTACAATCTCTCAAGTTTGAAGTTTTCTTCAAAAATGATTCAATATACAGACCTGTGAATTTATAATTAAAATACTTTAAAAGTTGTAATATGAGGGCCTGTCATTACATGTGCCTAAATAGAACTTATGATAAAAATGATCTTACACTCTTAAGCAAGCTATAATTATTGATTAGATAGAGGCTAAGAGTAGAGCTGCAGTTTCCAGAAACTGGGGCAGCAGAGGCTAAGGAAGGGGAAGGGGTGACTGAACAGTGGATATCAGATTATCCTTAGGCACCTATAAGCAAGTTCTGGTTTGACTCAACTTTATATATACAATTGATGATATTATTTAAAGGTTAAAGCTTTTAGATTAAAAAAATCATAATTAGTAAGAACAAAGGTTTTTAATGTAATTATATTATGAAGATCATCTGTTGTTTTAATATCATTATTAAAAACGTGATTTTAGCTACTTCAAATTAACAACAGCAGCTTCCTGAGCCTGCCTCTTCATTGTGCGGATGGACTATTAAAAGGAACGTTATGATCAACACCCTCCTTAAAAAGCATCCATTTTTATACTGACTAAAAAAAGCTCCTGAAGCCTGCTGCTCTGATTTATTGGTTTTCATAGTTTTCATAAGGAAAAAATGTGGAGTATTGTGGCACTTTTCTCTGTCTTGCTCAACCTAAAAATGTAATATAAAATATTGGGTAAAATTTGTGTGAAGTGAAGATTTCTGAGAATATGTTATATTTATCATTGTACTTGTTAATACGTTTATTTTCATCAAACACCCAGGCTGAGTGTAGCAGGCTTTGTTGTTTAATGTTCTGAATGATATTTTTCATTTTTTGTAAACTTTTTCTGTTTGATTTGTAACTTCATTGTACATGCACTGATGATTAGTAAGAAAAGAATTTAGGCAAATGCTCAGTTTATAAACCTGAGAACTACAATTTTAATTTTCAAGGCTGCTTTATTTTCTAAAATTACAGCAATTAAGCATAACTATCAAATATGATGTGTAATTTTTTAAGCAAGAAAGCTTTTGTAAATATCCTATTTTTTAAAAAAACTGCAATAACAAACTGTTAAGATCAAAGTTGCTATAGTTTTTGAGCATCTGTGTTCTAGCTACTTGTTTACGTAATCCATTGCTTCCCTGTCACGTTCATTAGGTCAGTTCCCATTTGTGATATAATATATTAGGTATTTGATATTTCATTCAAAGCTTCCAGTTGCAATGAAGTAAATCAGGCAGGAAGGTTTATTCAGTTATATTAAATTACATTTATTTTAAATATACCAATATTTATATGAATATTATATAACATTTACATGTTTAATACACTTTAGTTATTTTATTAGATAGTATTTGATGTGATATAATTCCTGTGACTGATCTTAATCACTGTTTTGATATTGACCACTGCATACGACCCGCAGTTCTTGAGAAAATAACTAACACATTTTTTCCATAGATGTTCAGTCCCTTTAGAAAAAGAATAATTGTAAATAATTTTTAATGAAAAGTAAGATAATGTTTAATTAATTTTTACTTTTATGGAATAGGACAACAGGTCACATAAAGTATAGTTTTATAGTAAAACATATGCTTATTTCTTTATGTGGCAAACAGATTTATTTAATATAGTGTTATTCAACTTAAATTTAAAGGCAAAGGAACCACTTCCTTTTCATCAGCTGTTGGTTTTAACATAAAGTAAACTTCAATATGTCAGTGTTCTATATGTATCATCTTATAGGTAGATTTCTTATATCAAAAAAAAATCTGTACTGTCTATGCTCTTCCACATTGTGAATCATTTATTTATTTGTTAGAAAGTTATTAAGAAAAAATAATTCTGTAAACCAACAATGGTAATTATAAATCATTTATATATTGACTATGTTTTTACTATTAATAAAAATATAACACAGGGCTTTCAAATGAGCCATGTAAGGAACTCAAGGCCTTCATTTCCAGGTATATGTAAATAACAGGTTGCTTCATTCAATGTAGTGAATTTATGAAGAGTTTACTTATCTTGATGCAATTATACATGCTAACAGCTCAAAGATTTAAATTTTCATTTTCAGGAATCTTCTATTTGGTTAGTGCCACCATACCATCCAGACACTGTTTAGTAAACTTTTGAAACTTTCTTAAAGAGGTTTTTAATGATGGTTAGTATCCTTGTGCCTTTCTTTTGCTTTTTGTAGTCTGTTACCTTAATGTGAAGAAACATTTTGCTGTTGTTTTTACTGTAAAGAACATCCCACACAGAAGGACACCCACACGGTTTCACTTCCTCCAATAGCTTTGAAAGGCCCGGTCCTCCACTGTCCCTCACTACCTGGCTAGTTTTCTCCATCCTTCTCCATCTCTGCTCCGTGTATCCTTTCATCCACCTCTTTCCTGATATTCTTCCATCCTCTTGTTTCTTAATGACAATCTAGAAAATTCATATTTAGCGCACATGAGTATTTTAAATACATTTCAAATTTAAATAAAAGGAAATATCGATACATATTTAGAACCAAGAAAACAGTTGGTCTCTCATGAGTGATATAAAATTAAGGCTATGTTTAAAAGTCGTAGTAAATTTTTGAAAAAAACAAACTAAAAGAATTAAGATTAATAAAAATGATGTGTGGTTTATCTAGAGACATGAACATATATTTATTTGGGGAATTTGCTATTCAGAAATGAGATAGATGAAGAGGGTAACATGTTAAAAAAATGAATGAAAATTAATCAGAGATCTACTTCAAATGTTATGGCCCTCATTCATTTTGGACATTGAAATGAGAACAAAGAGAAGAAAAACTACTGTCTCATGATTTTATTCATAAAATAACATTTTTCTGTTAATGGCACAATGACAGGTAAGGAAATTACTGTCAAATTTCAGCTCATTCAGAGAGAAAGTTAACAGAATTGGTATTTTGAAATTATATGATAATCAGATTGATTAAAAGTTCTCTGATAAAAATCTTTTCTACTTCATACTTGATTGGGAAAGAGGTTACAATTTACAGTTTTGATACAATTCTAAAATGTATAAATATAACCTAAGATTATCAGATACTATGAAAATAAAAATGAATGGACATTTGACTTATGCAAGATTTTATCCATGTTTTATAATAACATTATAAATTTGATACAATAGATATTAATTTAAAACTTTTCATTCATATCAATCTATAGTCTGAAGCAAGCACTATCAAAAACTAAATACCTTATTATAAATGAGATAATTTTTTTCCTAATAGAATGTGCATGCACATTGATATATTTCCCATGAAATCAAGCCAACTTAGCCTTATTCCTTTTGCACAAAAAATGATGTGTTATATTTTTATTTTGTTATGAAACTTAAACTATCATGTGCTCTGAGATTAAGATTGAAAAAGATGTTGAGCATTAGCTACTATTTGGAAACTATATTAGGTAAAGTCATCTTTCAAATTATTTTCGTTTTTCATATCTTATATCAATCAGTTTTAGGTGTCAATGGGATCAAACTCTTTGTTATATTAACTATATTATATTAATCAATTCTTCTATTAAATGTTTCAACAGAGATTCAAGACTATCTTACCTCAAGACAATGCATGCCTCCCCCTTTTGGAGTCAGATTTTTCCATTTCTACCGTGTTGTCCTCATCATCATCTTCATCACCATTACCATCTTGTTGTTAATAAATACATCTAATAGAAGGTATTAAGCAATAAGCAACGCCATTCCAATGTGCCAACTGGTAGTGGTATATAGAACTTTAAATAAAATTTCGCCATTAATTTCAAAAGCTATAATTTGAAACACAATTATAAGTAACAATTCTGTAATTCATAGAAAATTCATAATTAACATCTAATCTTCACCCATTACT
Organism: Phyllotis vaccarum; assembly: GCA_033318265.1. Lineage (NCBI taxonomy): Eukaryota > Metazoa > Chordata > Mammalia > Rodentia > Cricetidae > Phyllotis > Phyllotis vaccarum. The sequence continues at coordinate 143,192,199 of JARWLC010000006.1, forward strand.
GGTGCTAATACATTGTTTTACTATTTCAAAGTAACTAAAGTCTCGAGATTCTCATTATGATTTATGAAACTTCTATGGTGCATCAAACCTTTCTTCCAGGCATTCAGAGGCAGCATTCAATAAAAATAAAACACTGGAGTCACGAGCAGCTATGGTTAACTGGGTTGCTGTTTGAAGAACATATATGCAAAAACAAGAACTCAAATCTTTCTACACTTCAGTGAGTGTGGGTCACTGAAAACTCAAGAGTGTGGAGATAAATAGATAAATGGCATTGAGGAAAAAACACTGAGAAAATAAAACTAAATTGAATAAAGATAAAATGGCCTGGAGAATGAGCTTTCTGAATGAAAATGTAATTATAATGTGAAGCAATAAATCAAGTTAGAGTCACACTAAGCTTTAAACTCAACACAGGGGGCACCAAGACAAAAAGTCAAGGAGAATGGGGATGGACAGCCAGGCAGAGAGGGATATCTGAGAAAAGAAAAAGAATTTGGAAGTGCAGTAGGAACATAGGCGATGAGAAGGGGGCTGATTCAGAGAACTTTTGGTGGAAAAAAAACAGGAGGCAGATTTGACCTGTTCCTTCCATAATGATAAACATATATTCTACTAACTTCATCTTTAAAGATTTAACAAAGGAAAGGCAGGTAGGTATATAGAACTTTTTAGAAAAAGTGTGAATATAAACGTGAAATAATAAAGAATTGTGAGAGATATGTCAAAAACCATAAAACTATATAGATTTTATTGTGTGGGGACAGTTGTAAGTCCCTTTTTTCTGAGTTAATTTGCACCAGCACACTGAGGCCTAAATATTTTGTAGTATCAATTAGTGTCTTTCAAAACATCAGACACATACGCAGTAATTATCAGTCCTGTATCCTAAGATGACAGAACACAAAGCAACAGTAGTATGTCTCAAAGTACCTATTATTATCTCATGACATTTCATACCATCTTCTAGAATCTTGTGAACTTTTATAAACATCTACTTTTTAAGTTATGTCATTTTGCTTTTTTGCATAGGAGATTGTAATTTTAGTCTCAGACCATCAGATTTTTAACTATCTTATGAAGTTGATTCAGGGATCTGTTCTCTGTGTGTCTTAACCAAGTGGGGAAAGAGATTAACAAAATTTTATTTCACATTAATGACTCTAATATGAATAGCCAGAAGCTGTATCAATGAGCCCCAGATATTTATCCAGAATTAGTGGAAAATCTTTTGCCAGTAAGATGGAGATCACAGAGTTATCTTTTTCTCCTTCGGTAATCTATTTTTAGCTTTCTGTTATGAAGGCATCAATGATGAATTACAGTTAATTTTTGTTTAGGCGTTTTAAGTATGATAATTTTTCATTTCATGACTGTATCATGTATGTTTCTAGTCATTGTAAATGTTGTATAGGTATAATAGCAAAACTTATAGTTAAATTCCAGAAATAATGTTTATATTTTGTGTTTGTCTGAGTACCATTTTTGTTGTTCTGAGTTAAACAGTGGAGAAACAATGTTTAGACAAAATTTTTGTATATTACTTGTAACCCAAAAAGTACATTTTCTATTATAATTACTTAGAAAACACTATTGAGTATCCGGTAGAAATTTGTTCGCATTTAAATTTTATGGTAGACATCAAAATAATACTAATAAATTTTACATAGTATCATAGGAAAATCTAATTCAATCTATTTAAATAGCTGAAATTCATAATGAAGAGATTATTTCACTAACAGGTGGCAAATTTCTTTAAACTAGATCAAACAATGAAATACTCTCATTCTACGTGTCTTCTATTAAAATGTAATAATTTGTTTTAGTCACCATGAAGTAGTCTAAACGTTATATATGCTGGCAGACTGGCCAGTGTGTGAGAATGATTGGAGCATCATGTCCATCTGTCACTTTTATAATGTCCCATCTCTCTGTGTTCCTCTGTAGAGGTCCTTCTGTAGTGCCATGGTGGAAGAACTGAGGATGTCCCTGAAGTGCCAACGTCGGTTAAAACATAAGCCACAGGCCCCTGTCATTGTTAAAACAGAAGAAGTTATCAACATGCACACATTTAACGACAGACGGTTGCCAGGTAAAGAAACCATGGCGTGAAGTTGGGAGGCCAGCCACCCAAGCACAAACTGTCCTCTTATTTTTTTTTTTTCCAAACAATTTAGCGAGAATGTTTCCTGTGGAAATATGCAACCTGTGCAAAATAAAATGAGTTACCTCATGCCGCTGTGTCTATGAACTAGAGACTCTGTGATCTAAGCTGTTGCAATGATCAGACTTGATTTACAAGCACCATGGATCAACCAAGTTACCCGAGGTTACACTGTTTATCATGGGTTCCTCCCTTCTTTTGAGTGAATGTTACATGCAAATGTTGTGGCTGGTTTCAAATGCAGTCCAGGGAGAAACCACAGGTTCCTTTTGAAGTTCAACTGTTGCCAGAAGATGAGATGTCGGTGCCCAAACGGATAACCGCTAAAAAAATATCCTAAGAGTAAGAATGTGTGGAATCAGCAAAAACTGTACTGTTGCGAGAAACAGTAAAGTCCCCTGGTCACCAAGATGATAGAAGTTATAATGTTACCAGCCCCCAGTACTCAGTACAACCATCGTCAAAACAGACAGAAGTGATTACAGAGTGTGAGAAAAAAGTAACGCTAAACAAGTCAGAATTCCAAAGAAGTGGAACAGAAAGCAGACCACTATCCTTTACTCTTCTCTCTCTCTCTCTCTCTCTCTCTCTCTCTCTCTCTCTCTCTCTCTCTCTCTCTCTCTCTCTCACTCTCTTCTAATGGTCTGTGTCATGGATTGAGAAATAAATTGCAATTATGGAGGCAATAATGTTTTTTTTTTTTTTCTCAAAATACAGCAAGTACTTTGTCAATCTAAATAGATTCCCACCTCTAACCCCGCCCCCAAAACTGTTACCCAAAACTATACCAGAAATAAAAACAAAACAAGCCACAGTTGGTTCAGAGAGTCTGAGTTAAAGGATGCTGTTTTGCAATCCTTATGTACATTGTAAAACAGGGCTCAGTGTTTTTTGTTACGTCTGAAGATTTCATTCTGACATTCGTTTTGCCAACTGATTCTCATTTCTGCTGTAAAGACCTTGATCGAGCCTGGGCAGATTTCATTGATAAAAAATGGGACTTGTCAACTATGGAAAAATACTGATAGAACTTGAGCGGACTGCATTGAACAATAGTCACAATGTTAAAAGAACAAAATTCTTGAGCAGTTTTTTTTTTTCAAAAAAAAAATGTTCAGGTTTATTTGTGGAAATGCAAGATTTCTATGAAAATAGTTTTTGTATGAAAATTTTTGTAATACTTTTTATCAACAAAATAAGAACATGTGTTTCTGTCAGGGGTGTGATGTCAGGCATGAATGGTAGTGCGTGCGCACCACCAACGTTTGGTGAAAACTATTTTTATCACGAAAAAGGAATCATAGAAGAGAAATATTTTCAAGTTAGATAATATAAAAGCTAGGTGCACTACCACCACTGCTTACCATGCTACACCCCTGATTCCCACAAGGCGGATAACATATTGTAATGAACAATTGTGTGTAAAATGGTAAAAAGACACAGATCTCTTGACAACATTGTGAAATCAGTTGAGTGCACACAGTTTGCTGTTTGAATCCAATGCACAAAAATTTTAAAAAATCCATTAAAATTATGTCCATTTTACTTTCAGCTTTGGCTTTGATTTTCTCTTGCATGTTTAAATGAATGTAACGTGCTTTTCTACAGGAAGTATATACCAGGAATCCTTAGAGTCTCAAAGTATCTTGTCAACTTCCAGAAAAAAGAAAATGACCTGGCCAGGTTGTAGTTGGTCTCTTTCTGTCTCTGTCTCTCTCTGTCTCTCTCTCTCTCTTCACCCTCCCATGCATGCTTGCTCGTGTGCGTGCATGTGTGTGCACGTGCACACAAACACACACACACAAACACACACACACACACTGATTTTACACTTAGGGTAGCTGAAATGAGAAAAATCATGGTTGTGGAGATGGCAACCCTTGATCTATCTTTAATTGGAAATTGACTACATCTTTTGTTCTGTGCTGTGCTAGGTAATGATCACTTATCTATTTGAAGTTCCACTCAGATCTAATATAAGAATTTCTTTTGCACTGACAATTCAATGAAGTTCACCAGAAGAACAGAGACAGATTCAGTATTAATATTAGTAATTAATTTGAATCTTAATACATTAGTAGAAACCATAAAACACAATTCATAACAGATTTATGCCTTTAAAAAGAAATCTGTAAAATTAAATTGATTTCCCTGATTAATTAATTCTAAGCATTAAATTATAACCAGGGATTTGACAGAAAACCAATGGCAAAAAATTCTAAAATATTTCTTAAAATATTCATAATTACTTATTCTTAATCAAATTTCCACAATGTAATTAAAATTTATATATATATATGAGTACTTTACATACTTTTGTACTAAGATTATTATCATATTTTACCTACTATTTTGTTCCTGTTACAATTTCAGAGTTATTCAAGTCACTGCTGAAAACATCAGTACTGGTATGTTTACCAGTAAAGAAGTTCAAATAACATAAATAAAGCTAAGTGTTCAGATTACAAAACTGTTTTTAGAAAAGAACATTTAATTCTTTGAAAATGTTAATCTTTGCAGTAAAGAATCTTTATTATTAATATTTTTGTAGGGAAATTCCACAAATATAAACAATCTGACATGTAGAATTTATTCATTCAGTGAGAAACTGAATCAAAAAAAAATGACATGAAGTTTATTAAATAAAAAATAAATCTCTCCAGAAATTTCTTAAATATATTTAGAGAAATAACATTTTTAATAATCTCACGTATATATAATGCTGATTTTTAAATCAAATACATTTTAATTTAATCTTAAGTACTTTATAAACTCTAATGTATCACTGTGTTTACTAATCTTAATAATTGAGCATGAAATTAAAACTTCATTGTTAAGTACTCAGATGATAATGACTTTGATTTCCAGTAAAATTTGATAATGGTTTTATTAAAGTTTTGAATACATATTTTTTGAAATATGTAACAAACTTACTGCATTTTCACCTTAGAAATAAATTTGAATAGTTATAGTATATATTCATTATGATTTTAATTTCTGAGGCATGTTGATATGACCAGATATTTACCTATATTAGGTGTTTACACATATATAAGATATTAGTTTGGAATATGTGAAATACATTTCCTAATACAAACCTAATATCAAACACTGGAAAGAAGTTCTCTGAGAATCACCGTCATTTGCTAGAGGAAAATTTTAAAAATCAAAGAAAAGACCCGTTCTCCTCATCATCGTTACGTGACTTGAGAACATGAATGGAGGCAGGAGGATGTCAGCTGTAGAAACAGAGCATAATGAAGACTTTACGGATTAGAATTCACAATTACCACAACCAAATAACCTGAGTCTCTAGGGAACCCCAAAGAAACCTAAAGAGTTACTACCGAATGCCCCCAACCTTTTTAGGAACACGAGGGGAGTATAGTCTAGTTTACAAACACATAAAGCTGAGAAAGATAGTTTATTGATGACAATGTTTCAGATATTTTGCGGCCCATTTATAAGTATATTAGTGCATATGTAATTGAGTACAACTTCCATGACACCATAATTGAGTATTGTATGTAGTAAGCAATACTGATTTCAGAGTATTTTAGAATCATGACGCCTCTTGTTGTTTTATTATGAAATCCATTGTTCCTGGAGAAAAGTACACACACACTATTGTGTCATTATAGGGCTAGTCCCAGGCTCACTAAAGATACTTTAGTTTGCTTATATAATTTGCAAAGAAGTTGTAGCAATTTTAGATCATGAAATGAAAATAAATCTTCTGCGTTAGCTATGCCAACAGAGTGTGTACATACATTGTAGAAAGACTGACTTCAGGTTTAGTGTTAGCCTTTAAAATGAGGATTTGAATTATGTTGATCTTAAATATATATAAAATGTGAGTCACTCAGCTCCACTCTGAGCTTAACAGTAAACAGAACTGTGGTATGGAAAAATGACCAAGTCTTCTTCTTTCCTTGTCTTCTGGTAACGATATTTGCCTCTTTGCTGTAATGATTCTCTTCTTTCCTAAAATATATATTATTTATTTACTTGGCTTATTCTCAATTTTTGGTAGCTCTTAAAGGAATGCTTAATAGGCCAATTGAGTTCAGATGCTTTATATTTTAAAGCACGTTTATTCTCCCCTAATTCATAATAATTTAGCAATGCATTGATTCTTACAAAGACCTTTGTTCTCCATTGCTCCTTATCTTCCTCCCATCTGTCCCCTCCACTACTCAGTCTCATTTTTCTGTGTGTTTTTTTATCTTCTCCTTCAGTGGTTAGACTGCTGTGGAAAATCTGAAGTCATGGACAGTCATAGCTCCTGGGATGCTCCACCTCCTCCTTCTCCTCTTCCTCCTCCTCGTCTCCTCCTTCCCCTCCTCCCCTCCTCCACCTCACCTTCCTCTCCTCCTACCTTCCTCCTCCTGCTCCTCTTCCTCCTTCTCCTCCTCTTCCTCCTCTTCCTCTTCTCCTTCTAGTTCCTTCTGCTCTGTCTCTCCTCTATCTCTGTGTGTCTGTCTATGTCTCTGTGTATCTTTCTTTATCTATTGTACTAGCCCTTACTAGGCTTTTCAGTATAGATATTATTTTGGATTTTGTGAAAAAAAAACTTCAAATAATTATCTATTGTCTCCCTCTCTGGATCTTTTCTATTCTCTCCACAGCTTTTCTTGTGAACTGCAATTCAACTCTGAAGTCTTAGGGCATCTGCTTTCCTATTTCTTACCACTCTTTAGGAATCTCTTTTAAAATATCTCTTGGGTTCCTCCCATCTCTGACACTATTTTGATTTCTGTGAGTTCCTGTTTAGTGTCTTTGCAAAAGATATTTTATACCTAAGCTTTTTTCCCTATTTTTATTTGAGACTTTAGTTAGTGACTCTTCCTTCCCTCTGATTCCCCAGTCTCTCCCCACCTCCTCTCCCATTTAACCACCCTCTCATAAAAAATCAGACTTCTAAGAGATAAAAATAAAATATAACTCAATGAAATATGAGACATAACAAAATATATCCCATCGAAGTTGGACAGGTAAAACCAACAGAAGGAAAAAGTCCAAGAGAGGGAAAGAATCAGAGACTCACTCATTCACTTTGCTGGGCTGACCTAACAGACGCCTTTAGGAGTTCACGGGGGTTGCCTAAGATAACTGGAGAACACAGATATTTACATTACAATTGATCACAAGTTGAAAAATTACAGTTATGAAGTAGCAACAAAATAAATTTGTAGTTTACTGCATTAAAGAATTCCAACATTAAGAAGGTTGAGAGCCACTGAATTTTACAGGATCATTTTTTCCTGATGTCCTTCATACCCTCTTTCACTTTTCATTCTTCCTCCCCAGGATCTTTCTGAGCTCTGAAGAGAGGGATTTGATGGAGACATCCCATTACAAGCTATGTATTTCAAGGTTTCTTGTTTTATGAAGTATCATTAGTTAACTCGTACTTTCCATCTTTATGATGATGTAAAGTAGAATGTACAGCATAGTCAAAACTTTGTTTATGGTAAATTATAAAAGAATGCTCCTCTATCTTGTGTGACATTGTAGTTGAATTTATGTGAACTATTCATTGAGAAATACGTCAGAATATGCCTGTTCCTGGTACACACCTTGGGCATATTAGAGTTTCCTGGGACGTGTCTTTTAATTTCATTACAAAAGCCTTAAAGTCCTGATGACTAATATTCTAGCAGCCTTAGAGTCCAGAGAGAGATTGTTGCCCCAAATTTTAAAGTGTTAGTGAATAAGGCCACTTTTGCCCCATTTGTGCACAGATCTTATATTTTAATTATATCTAGTATGATCCACACTGAAGTGTGAGGATATGTTTCAAATTTAATAAAAATCAATCTGAAATATCACAGAGTAAACACCACAGTCAGATCTCACCCAGCTGTCTTCCAGCTTCCTCATTCTCTCTCCTCCTTGCTTCTTCTGCCTGCTCTGTCTTTTTGTGCCTGCCTTAAATACTCTCTTCACCCAGTTGTTTCACATCCAGGTTAAGATTAAAGGCATGGCCCCCACCACTGCCTGCCTGGGAGCCTGGAACTCCCTCTGTAAACTATGATGACCTCAAACTCAGATTTTCTGGCATTAAGGGGGTAGGTTTATGGGATTAAGGCTGTAGGTTACTACTCCCAGACACTCCCTGTGCTGGGATTAAAAGTGTGAGTCACAACTCTCTGATCCTTCTAGACTGACTGTGGGTAGATCTATCTGATATCTCAGACTGGTTTCTATTAAATTTGAAACATATCCCCACACTGAAGTCTGTGTTTTTTTTCTCTATTAAGAATATGTAAAAACAAACTATATAATTTTTCTATGCTAGATTAAAAGATAATCAAAACTACAATTGCCCAACTCTATCGAAAAGCTTATTTTTTGGATTCTTTTTGTAAATACTATTAAATTGATTCTGTTTGGCTATTTTCTGTTCTTTTGTGGTCTTTCAGACATAACCTAATGATCCCAGGCCTTTGCTCAGCCCGTTTTTGCATTGTGCTTTGCACAATTCTGTGTGTTATCATTTGTTTACATGGTTATTGGCTTCCACCTTTATGTTGCCTTCTCTCCTCATGGTCTTGAAATTTTATACTTAAAACTTTCTTATTATTGGAATTTTATTGCTGCATACAGATAAAAATTTGATGCACACAATGTATCACTTACACTTGTCTGGAAAGAGAACTCTTTCTTTAACAATCATACTCAGGAATCTAGTTTTGTAGACAATAAAACGTGTTCCTACTGTGTTCAAGTTAAGTGTGTACAGCAGAGGTGTAGGTCTTATAAAAGAATATGTCTCTATTCCTGTTTTCTTTTTATCAAATATTTGATAACTCTATGTGTAAGAAAAATAGGTTTACAATTCAAATGAGTTTTACTTTTGTGGAAATACTGCACCACAATAGACTGTAAAAATATATCCGAAAAAGAAATATTTCTATTTTAGTATCTGTCAAATACTGCTAAGTTTGGAATCCCTTGTAATATATACCTTGAAGGCATATCTCTAATTCAAATTACAATTTTGATCTAATAAAACTTACAAAACTTGTGGTTACAATGTAAATTAGGAAAATTTCTTTGTGAGCCACCCTAGACTGCCAGCTTTTAAGAATTCCAATTAATATATTTTCTCACACTTTTTTCCATTTACATTTATTATGAGCCCAATTTAAAAGAAACTTTAAAAAATATGTTTCTGACCCTTCTTAAAACTTTATTATTTTATAAGTTTAATGAAGATGATACTCAAGTATACATTATACTAAAATTGTAGCACTATTCATTGCCAAGAGTTAAAATTTTTGAGAAAGTGTTTCTCTGGGCAACATCTCTGGCTCTTTGGGAACTTGCTTTGTAGCCTGGCTGGACTGGAATTTATAGAGATCCACCTAGCTCTACTTCCCCCGCGCTGGAATTAAAGGCATGTACATTTTTTGACTCTCTGAAAAAAAATTAGATCATTACATTTTTGATAAAATTTATATGTTAAAACATTAAATAAAATATAAATTTTACTCATATTTTACCTATATATTTTAAACTATTTTTATCATTTACCATTTCAGTCTAAATTTTTATACAGTTTAAGATAACATCATGGCATATATGAGTGTGTGTGTCTGTGTGTGTCTGTGTGTGTGTGTGTGTCATGTGTATATGTATGTGTGTATGTGTGTCATGTGTATATGTATGTGTGTATGTGTGTATGTGTGTTATGTGTGTGTGTATATGTGTGTGTTCATGTATGTATGTATATCAGTGAGAAATAAGTACTGAAGGAAAACTATCCCCCCCCCCCCCCCGTGAGAGTATTTCTCACACATTATGTATTCTACCAGCCAGAAATTAGTTCTGTAGTAACTTCTTATAAGGGAATCTGGGAAACGCATATATTAATTCAAGCAGAAATAGGCTGGCTAAAATCTAAGGCTGTTCTACTGAAGACACTTTGTTTTAGCTTGCATATTTATTTATTTGTTTATTTTTGTGATAATGTGATACATCTTTTTCACTTTTATTTGCATCATTAAATTTTAAAAGAATGTTAGAGAAAGTGTGTCAAAAAACAACTTATCCAGATCACATACATACAAATTCAGTAAAACCTCCTTTCTCAAAAACCAAATCAAAACAAAGCAAAATACAATTTCCTGCAGGTTTTTGTTATTATGAATAAAAATATATCATGCTTTATTCTTTCCCAGGCATTTTTGTCATTTTTTTCTTCATTGTATTAATTTTTATTAAAATAAATGTCTTTTTTATCCATATATACCCCTGCTCCACCTCCTTTCCCTCCTCCTAATCCCTCCCAGTCAGCCTTTAGCCTCCCTCTCCAACCATCCCTCAATCCCCTACCACCAAAGGACAAGAAGTCCCAAGGTGGGTCAGCTCAGCATGGAACATCCACTCCAGGCATACTGATTTCTTCATCCCAAAGTCAAGACGGGGTTAGGTGTTCTTCTGCAGGGAATGGGCTCCAAGGTGTCAGCCCACGCATAGGAACAGAGTCTGATCCCACCCCTCAAGGCTCCACATACTGCCCATGCCAGTGGACAGTTGCCTACCCTTAGAGGGCCCAGCTCCTTTTCCTGGTGGATCTCCAGTGGCTGTTCTTAATTCTGTGAGCTCCCCAGAGCTCCAGCCAGCCATCACTGTAGGAATTTTCCTCATAATCCCCATCCCCTTGCTCACACAGACTCTCCTCCCCTCCTCTCAGCTGGACCAGGAGCTCTGCCCAGTGCTCAGCCGTGGATCTTTGCCTCCACCTCTATTTATTGTTGGGTGTAGGTTCTGTGATGACCATTTGAAAATAGAAGAAAGTGTTTGTAATCTTGTTTGCCCTGGAATGTGTGGGATCTCCTTCTTGTTTTCATATTCTGACTTGTTTTACTGGCCACTTTCTTTGCTTACATAGCGAGGCTTCTATGATATCCCTTCTTCAGTTAATCAGTGCTTTCTAATCTTAACGGTTTGCTTCACATTTCCTATGGCTCTCTCATTAGGCTAACACAGTGTTTCTCAACCTTCCTAATGCTTAAACCCTTTGATACAGTTCCCTATGTGGTGGTAACCCCAAACCATAGAATTTTTTGCTATTTAATAACTTTAACTTTGATACTGATATGAGGAATAATGTAAATATTTTTGAAGATAGAGGTTTGTCAAGGGTGTCATGACTCACAAATTGAAAACAACTGTAGAAAATCGGATTTTCTCATATGGCTGTCCTGAAATTTAGCAAGAGAAGAAAACACATGGTAGGCCGTCTACTCCTTTGAGTATCTCTTGTTTAATTAATTACAATTTCTATTTTATAGACATAACTTATACTTCAAATAAATATTTTCTATTCTTTTGCAACCTAGTAACCAGGATAAAAGTTGGCATTTGCCAGACTATGAAAAATAACATGCTTATTGATTTAATTTAGAATTCTATCATGGAGGGAGGAGGAGATCTCAAGGCCTCGCCCAAAGCTGAGGAACTATTGGCAGTTAAGAGTTAATGAGGGAGAATGTGTAACTTGTTTTTAGTGATGTAGCCACTTACATTTTGCTAAAGCACCAATGGATCACTCCATACATAAGATAAGAGCCCAGGAGGAGCCGGTAGGGCAAGGAGAAAATACATATGCTCAAATTATATTGTATGCATGTATAAATTTCTCAATAAATTAAAAGCAATAAATCATCAGTTAACATACACTATAAATCAGACCTTTTGGTATTAAAATGAGTCTTGATGCTTCTTGTCATGCTTTCAGAAGAGATGGACCTTAATAAAATATGTTACTAACTTTATAAACACAAAATGGAAAGTGCTTTTACAAGACAAACTTCCTTTACTTAGACTCTGTTGTGTGATGATATATACTCCACTGACCAATTTAATAATTAAATTTATATTTATAACAAAACAGGGATAAAGACAATTCAATTCCTAACAGGAATACTTAAATTCTGCTACTCTTACTACTGATTTATGTTCCTTATTATAATGGTATATATTACATTATTAATTACTAATATTCTGTTAAACATTTTGGCAATTTCTTATTATGTGTAAAGTAAGAATTCCTCATTTACCTGTTTTTCTATGACCTCCAGTATTTTCATTTGTGGTGCGTGCTCCCTTTGACTTCACAAAAGTAAAGTGAAGCATTCAATGAGCTTGTTTTATCTCAAGCTTCTCACGAGTTTTGAGGAATAGAAGCAATGATGTCCTACAAGTTGATTTCACACTCTGAAAACATTCTTACTTAAATAGTTGGAACACAACCAGGTCAAAACTAGCCATTGTTCATCCAGTTACAAGAAAATGCACTTGAGTCTATTTCATACCCTAAGGGAGAGTAGACCTAGGGCTGTGTAAAAGACACTGAAGAGCTCAGCCTGTGTTAATGTGGATGATTCCTCATAAGTAAATCTGGTTACACTGTGACAGAAACAGTGACTAACACGCATGAAGCAAAACAGAAATCCTTCCAAACCCCTGGAAGTGACAACAAAGTTAAATATTCTGCAAGAGCTCACTATGTGCTTGAGGAAAATAAAGCAGTAGAGAGAAGGCTAGAGTTCCTTTATAAGGAAGCTAAAAACTGGGCCACACTACAGCTCTTCAGTGATCTATGAAAAGGCCTCTATACACAGAGCAGTGGGAAACTAAATTTCTTAAGACATTTTTTTTGTATAATTTTTACCCTTAATAAGGAAAATTAGATTTGCCAGAAAAGGCTTAAATATGTATTAAAATAAAGAAGAGATTAGTTACAATGCTGTGTTAGTCTCCAAGGAGTCTAGATTACAGTAGGACAGTCCTGAAATGATAATAAATTGAAATATCTAACAGGCGAGGATATATGCAATTTATTAGATAATAGATATAAATATAGATAAATATAGATTGCTAAAAATTGTAATGTCATAACTTTTCATCAACATCAATGTACATAACTCATATTTGAAAAAATGAAAAGAAAGTGTCACTTGATAACTGTTATACTATAATTTTAATGACTTATTCCTTCAATTCTTTTAAAACATTAAGAGACAAGAACTAAAATGATCATCATTTCAAAAGTATGGAAACTGCTGGTAGAACAATATTCTTACAACTTTCTAAACTCAGTTGTATAGGCTTTTGAGATTGAAGGTTTGACTAGAGGCCTCTCAGACAGTAAAAGTCTAGGCAGGCCATTCTCCATAAAATTTGCACACTCTCTCACTATCCTGGCTTCCCTCCAACCCTAGTAGCACACTCCCACCCTCCTACTCACCATACGCTGTCAACTAGGATGGAGACACACTGTTCTTTCTACAAGAGAGCAGTCCATCCATCCACCAAAAGCCCAGCCCCGAATAGGGATGAAGAGTCTCTGCTCCCCAAGGAACTACATAGGATGGAGAAAAGTCCAGGTATGGACTGTTTCTGCCCATATCTTGCACTATCTCACAATTTAAAAGTCCGCCCATTATATCTTACAGTTCCAAACCCTCCTAATTGCCTTGTCCCAGACACCAACTGAGGCAGACTTTCCCCAACTGTACCAGAGACCAAGCAGACTAGCAAATGTCCAGATAGGCTGTGTGCCCACAATATTCCCTACTCTCACAAGGTCTCAGCATCCTCCCAAGCTATTAGCATTCCTAAGCCTTCCTACTCACTTTTCCTTGGCCTCCATCTGGGTCAGATTCTCCTCATTCTACCAGAGACCAAACAGACCGGAAAAATACCAGGCCACAGACCAGAAGATCAAAGTGAAAACCAAAACTTAGGAAGAAACATCCATCCAAAAAAGATAACTCCAGAAGTCAGTACCTGTATCTTCAATTATGCCAAACCCTGTTGTCTAAAGGCCAGTATAAAAACATAAGAAATAAGAGCCAAGGCAATATGCCACCACAAAATCCAGCTATCTTCTACTACAGGCCCTGAATATTCCAACGCAACAGAAGCACAAACATTATCTCAACCCACTTTATTAGGTTGATTGAGGCTCATAGGGGGAAATCAATGCATTCCTTAAAGAAATTCATGAAAATACAAACATTTGAGGGAATATGAATAAATCTCTTAAAGAAAAACAAAACAGTAGAAAGAACTGAATAAAGCTATTCTAAACCTGAAAATAGAAATACAGGCATCAACTAAATAGAATTTGAGGGAAGAGGGAATCCTGGAAATAAAAATCTAGGCAGGAGAACAGAAAAGACGGATGCAGCATCACCAACAGAATACAAGGAATGAAAGAGGGAGTCTCAGATGAAGAAGAAACTGTGGAAGAAATTTTAACAATGGTTAAAAATGTTAAATCTAAAAAGTTACACACACACACACACACACACACACACACACACACACACACACACACACACACACCCCATCCAGGAAATCTGTGACACTGTGAAAAGACCAAACCCGAAAGAAATAGAAATAGAAGAGGAAGAGATTTATACCTCAAAGACCCAGAAATTATCATCAAAATAATTATAGAAGGAAACTTTCCTGACCTAAAGAAGGAGATGCTTACAGAACACCAAATAGACTAAACCAAAAGAGTAAGTCCCCTTGTCACATAGTGATCAGAGAGAAAATGTTAAAAAGCCACAAAGGAAAACGGTGAAGGAACATATAAAGGCAGACCTATTAGATTTACACCCAGCTTCTCAGTGGGGACTCAAAAAGGCAGATAGATGATCTTGTGAAGCAGATAGAAGGGGTATGTTCACAGTCGATTTAACAGTGATACTTCACAATTAATATTTCCCATGCTATCCAAAGAGGAATCAATAAACATCTCTTTATGTCTAACATACTAGAAGGTGAGGACCGTAAGTTCATTACTGTAGGAACTTAAAAGTCAACTACTCATAACTACTACATGAAAATCTATGCTTCTTATGCCATAAATGTAAAGAATCTTAAAGAGACATCTGGTGGTAGTTTACACTGCGGCTAGCATAAGGACACAGTGAAATCAGTGTTTTGTCTTCCAGGGAGACATACCTGACTCCTCTATTAAACATGGCCGGTTGTTTCACACTTTCCCCCTAATGTAGGAAAACATGGTCCTGAACCCATCTTTTTCACCATTGCATTAAACAGCACAAATCCAAAAGATACTTGATCTTTGCCATAGTGTACGAACTGCAAAATCTACTTATGAGTCTCACATACTTGGTGCTGACCTAGAAAATTTGGGCAGTATAGACAAAATTCTGTGATGGGATGTCTAATATTTTTAAATTCTTTTAATGTTTTAATGGCCCCTAAAAGCCTAAATTATTGATTTTGTATAACCTGTGATTTGGTTATATTTCTATAAGTGTCGTTTACTGCTGTGTTATTTACGTGTATTCTGTTGAACAAATGTTTACTAATTATAATGTTCAAATTACCTTTTGTTGATCTGTTGTCTATCTTTATCCTGTTTTAAAATGAATCCATTTAGTTGCTCTTTAACAAATTAAGTTTCACCTTTGCCAATTTCATGCATGCAATGAATTCTAGTGCCTGTCATTCTTCTATCTTCCGTTATCTCTCTCTAGCCCCTCTCCCCTGACTTTTCCTTAAAAATCCCTGCCACACACTTATATTTGTTTTCTGACCTGCATTTAGCCAAGGCTGTCTGTGTGACTGTGCAATCAGACCAGTCTGTTGGAGCCCAAGGAGCTCACCAGTACTTTGCAGCTGTAGACACTCATTCCTCCTCTGCCAGAACATTTCATAATCTAAGAGTTCAGTCAGCAACGGTTGGGGTCCGTGAGTTCTTTTCTTCATCCATGACTGACAGTTACCAAAGGTTTTTTTGTTGTTGTTGGTTTTTTTTTTTTTTTTTTTTTTCTGCAGGCTTAGTGCAGGATCTTGCATTTCTATTGTGTTCAGGACAGGGACAGCTGCGGCATGCCTTAATGATGCAATATTACAATCTTTTCCCCTATATTCTAGCTCTTACATTCTTTCTGCCCCATATTCTAATGTTTCATGGATCTTGAAGTACAATTTTTAATTTATTTTTTAAATGCTATTACTTGATAAATTCATCCATGAACACTGTGTCAATATTACACATCTCTCTTCATTTCCAACTCCTGCCATACTTCTTTTCAAACTCATGATTTTTTTAAAATTATTATTAATATATTATATATGCACACATACATATATATGCTTTATAGTCAAATATTAAGATTAAAATTCATATTAAAAGCCATCTTCTTTTTTTGATCTTGCTTTCAGGAGATTTTTTTTTTTTACCTTTTTTAAGTAGATCCCATATTTACCTACAGATACCACTACATTATATTATATGTAATATTGTACTTGACAAATGTTTACTGAATTTTCTATATTTTAATGACTATGATAACTATCGAGTTAAAAATACAAACATAAAACATGGGCCTTTCCCAAAGACTAAGAGTATAAATGATCATAAAGGAACTAAGCAAAGATCTTGAAATTTCGCATATACATAATTTTTTAATTTTTAATTTTTAATTTATTTTATTTTAATCATAAAACTTTTTCTAAGTTTTCTTTATCTTTGTTTCTTGCTTTTTAATTGACTCTTCACACTAACAGACCTACTCAGAAAATACAATATGATACTATAAAAATGTAAATAGTAAATAATCTTTGTTTTGATTTGATGAATGAATAAAATTTAGGGTTAATTTACTCAAAGAAAATTGGAATTGAACTAGTACATCATTTCTTAAGATTTTTTTGGTCACTCATAAATTTTTGTATATCTTGAGAATATATATATGTATGTATATATATGTGTGTGTATATATAATGAATGTATATTTTCTCATAATATAGAAAACTATATCTTAGTACAGTTTTATAATTTACATAAATTGCAGTTTATTAAAAATGATAAAACAGTTTTGCAAAGAGCTGTGTTGTGTCAATTTTTTACTTAAGAAATTATGCTGAATATCTGATGCTGCAGATGATATATAGTATTTTCAACGCTTTTCAGAATTGTTTCCCATATTCATTCATAAATCATCAATACTAAAGTTAGGTCTCACTTAAATACATACCCCGTATTACAGGAATACGTTCAGGGTCACTTCATCAATTGTCAGGAATTCTGTCCTAATCTCAAGCCGAGATTTATTCAATAATGACTATTCTCTGTAGAGGAACACCTAACTTGGCCTTCATAGTGGGATGAGAGACTTGGATCTACCTCAACTGGATATGCCAGACCTAACTGCCTTACTTTAGGATTCCTTGCCTTCTTTGGGAAATAGATGGGGGGAAGAGGTGGGGAGGCTGAGGGAGGACTGGGAAGACTGGGCGGGGAGAGGCGAGAGGGGAACAGTGGTTGACATAGAAAAAAACTGTAAAGAAAATAAATGAAAAAATAACAGCAAAATTAAAGTTTTTAAAAATTAAGATTAACCATTTCAATGTGAAATAAATCGGTGCTGAGTAATGATAGGAAAGCCGTCCTGTGTTTTGTTTTACATAATTAAACAACTATATTTCCTTAAGAACAAAGAGCTTTGTATGTACATGAAAAAGCTATGTACTTTGTAGTTATCTCAAAACCAAAATGTTCCACATGCAATCTGTTAGCATTGTAAGGCATGGCAGTATATGCAAAGCAGAGTGCGCACAAGGCATGCTCAGAATTAAGGCTGCAGTGAGGTCATACAATACTTCACAAGTGAGCCTGCCAAACACAGCAAAATTATTATTAATCAATTGATTTTCACTAATTGCTCATTTCTAATTCAATAATCTTTTTGCCAACATTTATGTGATTCTACATTAAGCTAAATGACCCGAAGTGTAGGAAAGAATAGACTAAAGTGTAGAGAGAAAGGAACTTGCAAGTAATTGAAAATAGGAGGCCAGAGAGGCAGCTCCTTTAGTTTATACAGCCAGAGCACACTGAGTGAGGTCAACTGTGATAGAAGATGACAGCTGTTAACTATTATCTGGATTGTTAACAATCTGAATATTATCTATTCAATATCTTTCCTAATGCAGTAAGAATTGGTTTTAGAGAAGCTATTTGTACTATTTCTGGTCTTAAAAATTCAATTTTATAATTGTTTTGGT
The DNA here is from genome assembly GCA_033318265.1 of Phyllotis vaccarum. Taxonomy (NCBI): domain Eukaryota; kingdom Metazoa; phylum Chordata; class Mammalia; order Rodentia; family Cricetidae; genus Phyllotis; species Phyllotis vaccarum. The sequence goes on from JARWLC010000006.1 coordinate 143,210,431, forward strand.
AAAGTATCAAATATAAGCTAAAATAAAAGTGTTGTATTTCAAGGAGGTGTTTCAGTGACTAACTACATCACCAAAGATGTTCTTATGATTATCTTGCTGAATGCAAAGGAATAGTTTTTATTTTAGCTTATGAGGAGGAATTTTCCTCATCCATGCAGCAGTATCCAGTTCTTGATGTAATTTTTCTGGTGTCTGTGCTACAATTTTGTGACTTAGAGTAAAGCACATAACTCTCACTCTCTCTTCCCCTCTCTTTTCTACGTTAGTATGTTATTGTTATGTTTTGTGATCTATGCATCTTTCAATTTCCATTTTACAAATACATTTCTTTTACTTTTGTTTTAAAGTTACAGCATTCCTAGAGTGTACAGTCATGGTGCAATTTTACAGTCCTGTTCATTAGCCCAAGTCTGCATAAAATTGTTTTCCTATCAGTATTCAAAGATTTGAAATCGACACAGGAACCAGATTTCCTGTGTTTCCAATCTCATGTCCCCTTTAACCCTTTATATTACTTTTACTCTATCTTTACAGGCTTTATTATATTTTAACTATTTTTCTTTCTATGATTACTTATTCCCATATTCTTTTTTAAGCCTACACTGGTGAAAACCTCTCTATAACACACAGGAACCTATTTAGTGGCTTTTCCTATCTGAACCTGTTTTGCTGAGTATCTCTAGTTTGTTTTAACTGCAAAAGCAAATTTTAAACTTCCCAGCTATACCTGGAATTCTCCGCAAGGCACTTGACTAACTGATTTTTCTTTTCTGAAAACAAGGACTAAAGTTTTTTGCCAGGTAAGAGATGTGGGACCTGGAACTGCATTTAACCTTCCTGTCTGTAGGAAGCAGCAACTGTTACCTTATCAAAGAAAAACGGAGATTATGGATCTTGGCCAACACATGCATCTTTAGAAGACTATTGGAGACTAAACTTCAGTACATGCTTTGCTCTTTTAACCATTTTATGAGCCTGTGAATTATAACAACCTAAAGAACTAAATAATGAGTGTATTCCACAAGCAGGCAAAATATCTCTTGAGAAAAATCATAAAACTCGCAATATTTAGTTAAAAACAAACAGAATATAGGTTTATATTTGCTTTCCAATATATTGGGAGGGAACTATGAGTGAGTGAATAAAGACTTAATTAATACTTTGGCTCAAAAACAAATATTATTCAATCATTTAAAGTATTTTTGTTTATGAAATTGTACTCCAAATAATTCTAATAAGAAAGGGCCCAGAACATCACTACACAGAGAATGTTTTTTCAGCATTTATATGCAAAATTGCTTATTTTTTATCTTTTATAAGGAAGAATTCTTCTGTATAAGGAACTTCAAAGTCAAATATTCATGAGTTTGAATCCAATACATTAACTGTGTGATTATTTGCCAGCTTAATCACCCCAGTACTCCTTTCTCTAATTCATAAATGTAGATAGATTTCAAAAAGCTATGCCATCTGGTACAACGTTCTTTATACTTAATGTGAGAAAAGAAATATATTTTTATCCTCTAGCTTTACTTTCATTGTAGAAATACTTAAAAAAATCTCAAGAAAGTTATTAACTATTGGATTTAAAAACCTGGAAGTGTCTAATAAAACTGTGATGGAATAAAGAACTATAGTTGAGAAACAAATCTCAACCTTAATATCTTCTAAGGAGATGGCATTGTTTGCTCAAAAAATTTGACATAAAACATGCAGGTAATGATCAAGCAAATTCATTATGTTAAATCCATAATTCAAAACTGTATATTTGAAATTTAGTTCTTGATATTACATAGTATTTTATGCTGCATTTAAAAACATCCTTTTAAAAAGTTTTCACTGTTTACTAGAGGAATATATTTAGAAAACTTGTCTACGACTCATCTATATTCGTGTTATTTAATGTAGCTCCAAACAATTTTAAATACATAACATTTGTTATTTTCATTGTTTTATATTTTCTTTCACCTTTATTGGTAAGTGCTGCAAAAGTAATTTGTTATTATTAAGGCAATAAATACATCCTCAAAATAAATATTGCAGTGAAACGCTGTAAATAAATCAGTGAAGGAAATACAGAGAAAAAAATCTGTAATTACTTGTAAACATATAGGTAAATCCCTGAGGGTGAAGATTGTGCTCTGCCAGCTAGAAATAATGTGCAAATAATAATATGAATAAACATTTGAGAGTTTGATTTTCAATTTGGTATATACTTGGCATTTTTATTTGCTATTCTTATTATTTGGCTATTACAAGATAATTTTTATAGTATAATAAAACCCTAAAGCATTTTATTTCAACTTTCAAAAATATAACATATGACAGCACTTAATTCAAATGTACAAACACAAACTTTTTCATATTAAAAACCAAATAATATTCTTATATATTATACTATGTTAATATATTTGCTTTCTCCAAACTTTTTTATTAAATAATTCTTTTTTATTCATTACCTACCAAGGACAGATCCTCTACTCCTTCATTCTACTTCTCCAAGCTCTCCCCCATCCAAAAGGGTAACTAAATCCTCCCATTGGGTATGATCAAAGCCTAGTACATCAACTGAGGTCAGACCATGGCCCTCCTTCCAGAGCAAAGTCAAGCAAGCAAGGCGATCCACCATAGGTAATGGGCTATAAAAATCCAGCTTATGCACCAGGAAAAATCCTGATCTCACTGCCTGGGGTCCCTCAAACAGTCCAAGCTGCACAACTATATCCTATGCAAAGTGCCTAGTCTCTGGTCTTATGCACGTTCAACAGATGTTGGTCTAAAGTTCTTTTTTTTTTTTTTTCTTTTAAAGTCAGAAAGTATAAAGGGTTTAATGCTGACTTTTATTGTTTACAGAAAAGTAAATGAGCAAACACATTGAAATTTTACCAAAATTACAAAATGAATGATGTCAGCACCAGCAGCCCAGCAATGGCTAAGTTAGCAGGCAACAACGAAGAAGGCTGTTAATATAATTCTAACAGTCTTGTGTTAATATTGCTGTAATCATAATATCAATGAAATTGCATAGAAGACTTCCATCTAGCTCATAAGTCCCAAAAGTTTATATTTTATAGTTAAATAACTCATGTTCATTTTGAGAATTAAAAAGTTAGTTGATGTTCAGAAATGTCTCTTATGTTCTGATAAGAATATTCTTGGTAATGTAGAAAGTTCATCATTAAACTTTGACTTCAGATTACATAAGACTGTTAGAGCTCAAGAATTTTCAAAAGATAAATGAAAAATTCAAATTTGGCAAATGAGGTTTTGGCAAAACAGATCTCATGGATTTGATTCCTGCTAAATAGCAAGGCTAACTTAAAGTAAAAGATGAAATTCTATATCAGCTATGGGTGACTACATATGCACATGGGTATGTAGTTATCCAATTTATATCCACACATGCATATCTTTAGATTTAAAACAATCTAATAATGTGTGTAAGATATTCTCAGATATAGAATTTTAAAATGGTAAATACTATTAAAGTCAAAGAAGAATGCTTGATTGTATTTAAAAAATAAATTATTAACATTGAATTAAATCAAATGTCTGAATTAAAATGAAAATGAAAAATAGAGAAATCAAAACTCATATTCATAATTATAATTATAGCTAAATAACTGAATAATCAGTAGGTTTATTTATTATTATTAGGTTCATGATTATTTATTATACTGTAATGTGGTAATTAAAGAAAATGTAAACAACTCATTAAGGACAGAGAAATTTGCATGTATTTGTGTGCACATGTGTGTATGTACACATGTGATGTATATTTTATATATGTTCATGTGGTTATTTCAGTGGGCATGTGAGTACTCATAAATAAATATACATGGATACTGGAGGCTGATGTGTTAGATGTCATTTTTAGATCTTTTATTCTATATTTTGAGACAAGTTTTCTAATGAGCTTGGGTTTCATCTAGTCCATAAGCTTGGCTGGTCTCCATTTGCCAAGGATCCTCCTGTCTTTTCTCTCTCTTGGAGCTACAGATTATACAACTCTGCACAGCTCCTATGTGAGTACCTGAGGTCTGATCTGGGGTGATCATGCTTACACATCTAGCCCTTGGCTGACTGAGTCTGCTACACAACCACGGGAAGAGAAAACCTGAATAAATCTGTTTGCTCTGAGTTTGAGCTCCCGACCCATATGTTACAGTTGTAGAATTCATATTGTTTTTAAGTGTACAAGTAATGTTTACTAAGTAAGAATTCTTACCTATTCTGAAAGGGAAAACTACCAAAATAAATAAAAGAGACATGATATGATCATAAAATTGTAAATTAACTTAATATGGCTGAAGACAAAATGGAAACCTTCAAAAGAAAGATACTGTGTATGACAGAGTAAAATATATGCAAATACTTATGTTTGATAATTCAACTCTATGCAAAAATGTCTAGATATTTCAAACAAATCCTCCTGAGTCCTCAACTGCAGACTTATTAACACGCACTTTATAAAGGATAAAAATGTGCTCAGAAAAATTATAGTGAGCATGATGCTTCTATCAAGCAAGGAAAAAAAAATCCTTGTTTCCAACAGATGAACTATAAAATTTGTAAATCAGGGGAATATTTAGACCTTACTTTGGTAACCCTGTCCATTAGTAAAGTGCAATCTATGACACATTTTGGTATAAACTTTGAGATTAAAAAAAATCTGTACTACATATTAAAGTTTTATAAACATAATAACTAAATGCACAGAAACTAAGATGAATATGTGTCAGCAGTCATATGTAACTTGCTAAATACAAATATATGGTATTCAAATAGATTTCATTTAATTAGTAAAAGTCTATTGGCTATGTAGTAATAGGGGTTTGCTCTTTACTACAAATGAATAGAAGTTAGATAATGAAACTCTTTTCTATTCTAGAACAAAACAAACAAAAATTGAAATAAATAGTCAAAGGAAAAGGAAACTGCCATGGTGACTCACGCTTTTAAATTCAAAAGTATAGTACAAATCTGAGAATGAAGCCAGTTTGAAGTAGAGAGGGTGTTATATACCAGCCTGTGGCTGTTCAGTGAGACAATCACAAAATATCAAATAAACCAATAACAGAAAATAAAGACTAAAAATTTAACACAATATTTTCAAGGATCCTGAGTGTATTTTATACAAAGAAGTATAAGTAAAAATACCAAACAACTAAAAAATAAATAAATAAAATAAAATCTATCTTGATTTGGATTTTGTTGCTGTGGTGAAAACTCAGACAAAACAGCAACCCAAGGAGGAAAAAGTTTCACTTTATTATTATACTTTATCATGGAGAGAAGTCGGAAAAGGGGTTCACGGCAGTCGCCTGGAGCTAAGAACTGAAGCATGGACTAGAGAGAATGCTGCTCATAGGCTCTTATACAATTTAGGTCCACCTGCCCAGAGATGGGACCTTGACATAGACTGGGTCTTCCCATTAAATTACAATTAAGTAAATGCTTCATGAATGTGACACATGTTTTCTAAATTGAGATCCTCTATTTTAGTGGTTTATGTACCATTCATAATTTCTGTGTAATTATGTAAGGTCAAAATATATTGCCAAGTGACATCTGCATATTATAATGTAGGTGCCTTTAAGACAATAAAATGAAACATTTCGTACACAACATAAAATTCAATGTTTTGCACAATAAAATTATTCATTAATACTATTTAATGTCACTGTAATTCATGTACTAAAAATGATTGTTTCAAAATATCACCTGTTAGTTTTAAATACTATATTAATATTTCTGTTGAATCTGAGACTCTGGAATTTTATTCAAAATTAAGCAAAGTCTTTATGTGTAAGTGCCAGAAACATAAACAACCTAGGCATCACACAACAGAATTCTTCTGCGGTTTATGCTTCAGTACCTGTCTTGAGTTCCTGCCTTGGATTGCCTTGATAATGGATTGTGATCAGAATGTTCAAGACAAATAGAGTCCGTCCCTGACACTTCCTGGAGGGCCGGAACCCAGGGGCTGGATGGCCCAGGCAATGATAATAGGACCAAACACAAGAAAAGAAAAAGATTGTCCAGGTAATGATCCTGAATGATATCCTGCTACAATGATAGATCGGTGCCTAGTCAAATAGTCACCAGGGAGGCTCCATACAGCAACTGGTAGAAACAGATGCAGAGAACCACATTCAAGCATTGGGCCAAGCTAGAGGAAGCCTCCTGAAGAAGGGGATGGGAATACACAGAAACTAAAAACCTAGACCAAAGGAGGCAAGAAAAAGATGGAATTCTGAGGAAAGGAGAGTCAAGTTGTAAAACAAACAAACAAACATTACATACATACATATATACATACATATATACATACATATATATACATACTTATTATATACATACATACATACATACATACATACATACATACATATATGCATATGTACTTAAAAGCAAAGTCACTTTAGGCATAAAATCTCAAGTGTTTGAGAATCTAATTGCAAAATACATATTCTGTCTTATCATTACAACCAAAAATATGAGGTAAAATCAAATCAAGATGGGCTGGCTATACAATTAAAATAATTAAGTATATTAAAGATGTATATTTATTTTATAAAATTTCAAAAGAAATGAAGATTAGCATAAATGTATGGCTTCATGACTTTCATAATTTCAAATTACATAACTTCATAAGGGAAAACACATTTAAGAATTCCTGAAGAAATCAATAGTGTGTGTGTGTGTGTGTGTGCGCGCGCGTGTGTGTGTTTTCAAGCAATACAAAGAAGGACTGCTTGAAAGAATGTATTTAAACAGACTCAGTAGCCATCATTAAAAGCTAGTGAGATTACAGTATTTATACTATTTGTGCTTTGGAAATTGCGATTTAGTTTAATTTTTTTTAGTAAAGCCTATTCTTTCACCTGACATGTTGCTGTGACTACAAACATGACCTGTCTGAATTGAAATGCAGACAGCTTTCAATTACTGAACAATCTACTAAAAAAATAAAACTCACTGCTTAGACTATATACTATGAGCAATTGGAAATATTCTTCCTTGCAATTTATTATTCTTGTATCTATAAAAGTGTGAACAGAGTTTCAAGTAAATATCAACTATAAAATCTATTTTCTTATAAATTAAAAGGACAGTATACAATTACTAAGTTAATAGAATATTAAGTAACTTTATAAGTAATCAAAATCCTAACTCACATAATATTTCAATTAAAATTATTTCTGGTCTGAAAGATCTTTACTTTTACTTAATGCTGTTACCTTCTAATTAAATAAGATTAACATTGTCTTTCTGCCCTCTGAATCCTGAGAATCTGGGATTACATACCTGCATCATCAAACTCGGCTCAATATCTGAACTATAACAATTTTTAGAAATAATTTTATCAATTATAGTATAGGCAAATTTCAAACCTGAATAACCAGATGTTTTGAAACTCTTAATCTCTGTGTGTGAATTCCTTAAATATACATTTACCTATATTAACAATATAATTTATTAATAGCTTATTCTTCCATATAGCCTTTTATAGATTAATTTCATATGATAATGTCTTTCATTCATATTTCCTTATTATTTAAAAATATTTTATTTTCTGTCAATCTCATCTATATATACATTTTATTTTTATCATAAACAACCCAAATTCCTCTACTATTTCTACCAGAATACACAAATATTCATCTTCATGTATTCATATTCTGTAAAAAAAAAAAAATAACCTATGAGGTCCTACTCATTCTGGTTATATAAGCTTTTAAAACCAGCGTGGGAAACTTAGTAGCTACCATATTTCTAAAAAAAACCTATGTTCTCTTTCGTAGTAGTTGACAGTTGATTTTCAGGAGTAGAACCTCATGAGTCTTTCTCTCAAACTTGCTAGAATATTGACTAGTTTTATCCAATACAGAATTAGCAGGTGACTCCAGCTGTTGTTCATCATGAGTGCGATGGATATGTGATATCCAGAAGACAGAATTTTGCAACACCTCTTTACATATCCAGCTATTACATTCTTCCTTACTAATGTTTAGTGATATTCTTAGCCTTGGGAGATGACTGATTAAGGTACTTGTCTATTTGTGTCTGAAAAGTCAATAATATCTTATTTTTCACTTTTAACCAGGCTCTGAATTGACTTCTCATTGTAAAAGAACCTTCTCTACCCAAGGCTCAAAGAAGCACTAATCCAGAGTTAGACTGTAACTGTAGTAGGCAGTTTGGAACTCCATCCATTTAGCAAAGTAATAGGTCCTATGAATACATCATCAGTGTTCTTTTGTTTGTTTACGTTTTTCCCAAATTTAAGGGATTAGGCATGAATTCCCTGATCTCAGAAATGTCTCAAATACAACCAGAAAGTATTTGGTTATTTCCATAAGTGTCACAGCATTGTTGTATGAGTAGATAATAAATATCTGTCAGGTCAGTATTTATTTTTGAGTCTAACACTAATATGTCTAATGATTATTTCTTTCTATAAGTTTAATTTTCCTAAAAAGAGCTGCTAGTGTATAGACAACCCCATCCATACAGCAGTAAATTAAGTAAACACAAGCAAATTACTTAATGCCTCTTTCATGCAAGTTGTTTTAATTAAAAACTTAAATTAACTTGGTAAAACAAACATGCTGTGGTGATATGTGCTTAATAAATGAACCTCTATAAAAGTTGCTCATCTTCCAACTTGAAGTCACATCAAATAATATGCCCTTGATAAACTTGAGTGGCAAAACTTTACTTTCCTTTGCAATTTATTCCATATGGAGAAATAATTACATAATCCAAGCCTGGCTAACCAACACAATATTTCAGAACACAACTGGTATTCTCTGCCACAATAAGAAAATTTGACAAATACCTCTTGAACTCATTATGATTGGTAGATCTGTCTTATATCTGTAGCTGAATGAATAGTTCTAGGAAAACAGAGAAGAAATACATAGATAGTGAAACCAATACATTATGAAATATTAGATAATTCTCTTATGTTATTATGCTTATTTGTAATTGTGATAATAATATGATCTCTAAATAAACATCATGTCTTCCATATAATTTTTTTTAACCTCGTTTCCCAGTCTGGCATACAATGTGCATTTGAAATAGAAATGACAATTTCTATGTTATAGTCAGTAGTTCTCTCTCTCTCTCCTTTCTCATTTTTCTTTCCCAAATTGCCTTTGAGTTTATAAGTGCATGATTTTTCTTACTACTATCATTGTCCATAAAAATTATTGATGTAATGTAAAAGAGCATTAAGTGTGTGAGCACACAACTCCTCATGACTCTCTTTTGTGATTAAAGTGTTTGAAGGACTAGAGTTGTCTGAGTGATTAAAAGAACTTCTTTTCCTTGCAGAGATATGGGGTTGATTTGCTAAATACACATGATAGCAAACGGCCATCAGAAATTTCAGTTTCCATGATCAGATGACTTCTCTTGATCATAATACATAAATACATACAGGAAAACACATGTATTCACATAAAACAAAATAAAAATATTAAAAAAACTAAGATTGTTTGATTAACAAAATGCTGGCCCAAGAGAGAAAAACTGTAGAGATTATGAACTCCACTGTGTTGTGTTTTTGGTTTATATCCATCTTTATTCCAAGGTTAAGATTCCCACAATGAATTTCTAAAGTAACTACAATGCTAGAGAGATATGAGCACACTTAAATCATGCTTGTCAGCACAATCTGTGAATCAGTTTTCTATGCTTCTATTATTCATTAAGAAGTGTGTATTTCTATAGGTTCTTCATAATCCAATCCCTGGATTGTTTTATTTTATTAGAATAAGACACTTTGCACATACGTAACTGTTGAATCTAGGTATGCTTTACATTCCACTCAGTGATTATTGCTGTTTACTATATTTTCTTCCTAACAACAACCTGGCAACCATCATTTCAGTTTAAGAATCCATGTGTGATTATTTTAAATACTTAAGATGAGTGGATTAACCTGCCTATTGTGGTGAGGACACTTTTCTTACTCATGTTCTCAAAAGTCAGCCACATTTGTACATAATGCAAGATTTCATTGTTTTAAAGGTTGACAATATTTAGACTACATTTTCATACTATATTTTTAATTCATTCATCAATTATTGGACATATAGACTCTTTCTACATTTGTGCCACTATAAGTAATATTTCAGTGAACATAGGGCTGCCAATCTTTTTTAGACTGGTTTCAATTATTTTAATAAAGTAATAAAATGGGAATTGTTGGAACACATAGTGTTATAATGTTTAAGATTTTAATGAACTTGCATATTATTTTATAGTATTTTAACTATTTTGCAGCTTCTTTAATAGCACACATGGATTTTCATATCTCTATATTCTAACAATATTTGTGTTTTATATTTCATTTAATTGGTCATGTTTTTTGGTGAAATCTACACTTTGGGCAAAGAATTCGACTGCCTTCTGCACTTATCCAGAGAACTTATTCAAGGATAATTTTTTTTTTTTAAAAAAAAAAAAATAAAATAAAAGATACTCTTTCAGTGGAAGAAATATTAAGAAAGAATCCCGCTAGAGGTGTTGCTTTATTATTATCACTGAAATTGTTTATGCAGCTCTACAGTGAACCATAAACAGGAAATATGGATGAAATATGTGAAAACTGTGCCGATTTAGAGAAAGCTAGGAAGCTTGAGTCTCAATGAGTCCTGTAATGAGGAGGAGGCAGTAATTGTTGAGGTTTGCAGCATTAGAAAGAAGCCTTTTGCTCTGCTTTAAAACTAGACATGTGGCTTCAGGACAGGAGACCCACCTGAATAAAGATGCAGTTTGTAAAAGGAAATTATCTAAAAGTTGCAGTTCCCTGGTATAGCATGAAAAGGATGATGCCATTGTGGTAAAAGGGATAGAGTCTATCCCAAACTGGCAGTTAAGTTTGGCTTTATTGCTCCTAAGGTTTGGGGGAAAGGGGAAAAATGCATGACTGATCAGTCTCAGAATGTTTCCTCCATTTTACAGAGCTACTGTTGCTAAGCAATGTGTGGAGGATTGGAGACTCAAAGATACCATTGAACAAATTGTGAAGTCTGGACTTAGGTGCAATCACACCTAGATATTAGAGATTCCAGAGACATGAGAAATTCAACAAGGACAACTACATACTTTGCGTGAAACTGGTCTGAAAGAGAAATGTGTTGTAAGAATCAAAACTGGAAGGTTGGAGGCATCTAAGCAATTTGAAACTGAAGTCCGAGATTCTAGACATGGTGTTAGAGGATTTCATGCTTGTTCTGTTGGTTTTAATGTTTCTTTAGTCAAATCTGTCCTCGCTATGCTCTATTTGTTTTTCATGGTTGAAATGAAAATGTGCATTCTGTGCCATTATATATTGGAAGTGTGTAAGTATTTAAATTTAATAGTGAGTCATATTTAAGAAATGGTCCTAAGTCTCAAAGAAACTTTTTACTTTTGAACAATATTATAATTCTTGAGGACTGTGGGGGAGTTTTCAAAGCACCGTAAATATATTAGGCGTTCTGAAACAGCAACGACTCTACAGTGGCCAAGGACTGAATCTGATGTGGTGTCTAAAGGAGAAAGGTCTCAGATGGGCTGTGCACGGTGGCGGCACTGCTTCCGGAGATGACAGAGCATGGCTAGGTAAGTACATCTCAAGAGCTATCTTGTAGCGTTTTATAGCATCCTGTCATCTCTCTCTCAGTCTCCTCCTCCCTCCCGATACTTACGTGTTTATAAAATAGGATCATCTCTTGCAACAATGCCATAAACCAAAATTGCTCCTGGTTAGGCTATATTATCATTGCAACAGTATATTAATTTTGGTAGTGGAAGAAAATGATACAATTTCACTTTCTCGTGGTTTTCTACATGTTGATTGTGGAAGAGAGTCTCCTCTCCCCAGAACCAGCGTCTCTGTGAAATACGTCACTGTAATATATATAGATTTAATTCTGAGACTGTTCTTTGTCTGGTTCATCTACGTAGTTATATGTCAGTACCATGGTATTTCTTTTCACTGTCTGTGTTGATTATTTTTAAATCTTGAAGTATAATATCTCAATCCGTTTTCTTTTTCAAGATTGATTTGATCATTACAGGATTTTGGTAGTATATATAAATTATATAGAGTCATCTTTTGTAATTTTCGTTGAAATACCTTTGAAACGTTTTTATTGGAATTTATTAGAGAAAATATATATATTAATAATATTAAGTAACCTCATTTGTGAACATAGATATCTGGACCTTCACCCCTTAATGCCTCATAGTTTTCAGCATAAGTAAACATTTCCTTAGTATATTCCTTTTATATTACTTGCTATTATAACAATATTGTTTATATAATTTCTGAAAATTCATCGTTAATACATAGAAACACAAATGTTATATTCCAATTTATTCACTTGTAATTTTACCAAATAAATTTGATAACATTCCTAGATAGTCATTAAGAATTTATATCTGAAGTTATATCTTATGTGAACAAATGTCCACATGTGGTGTGTGTGTGTGTGTGTGTGTGTGTGTGTGTGTGTGTGTGTGTGTGTGCATGAGTGTGTGCACACGTGGTTTTTGTGTTTCTGATTTGACACATTTCTGCTTGGTAGTGATCTTAAAGGACACATTTTAGCTCTTTTATTTATTATCAGTAGCAGGACATGCTTGAGACTGGGTTCTGTGCTATTAATAATTATGACAGAACAATGGGCAGAAGGCGATTTGCAGCTTATGAACTGCTTGACAAACCAATATGTCACCTTATTTTCAGTTACTGAGGCTATTCACAGAGATAGATACATGTCGGACTTCTGCCCAGCACAGAGTAGAAAGGAAGTTATATATTTATTAACTTGCTAACAAAGAGGACTTGGCTTTCAAATCATGGTGGTTAATTAGTTATAGAGGCAAGCTACATAAGAATTGTTTTAGCTCTTGTATTACCCACTAATTAATTAATTAGAGTGTCTGTGTGGAGGCATCTACATGCTATACCACATGTGTAGTGGTCAGACTCAGTTCTCTCCTTCCAATATTTGAGTCCTTGGGTTTGAATTCAGGTTGTGAGGCTTGGCAGTAATTGCTTTACTGATTCACTGAAACATTTCAACAGCCTTTAAAAATAATTTTAGAAATCAGAAGCACAGTATAGTATATACTAACTGTTAAACAAACTAAATGATTAACTGATGTGGGACTGCCTTTTTGTATGCTGTGAATATCAATCTTTAAATAAAGGAGCTGTTTTGGCCCATGACAGACACCATAGAAAAAGTAGGAGGGGAAATCATAGCATAGGTAGGATAATCAGGCAGAGTCAGTCAGACCAAGCCAGCAGCTCAAGAAGAAGCATGTAAGGAACACAGGTGAGCCATGGGCCACGTGGCAGAAAGATTAATAGAAATGGTTTGAGTTAAGATGTAAGAGCTAGCTAGCAATGTGCCTGAACCATAGGCCAAACAGCATGAAGTTAATATAAACATCTGAGTCATTTCTGGGGGTCTGAGCAGCAGCTGGAGGCTAAGGGGTCTGGGGCTTCAGGTCTGTGGGTCTGCACCTCTGGCTGCCCAGGACCGAGAAACCTCACTGTAACAATTAACCACACCACTAAATGTTGAATTCCTATATATACTTAATACAATTAATTTTATGAATAAATATATAAAATAGGACCTCCCTTCTGTATGATAGTAAATCTCACTTAAAACATACCAATATAAGATTAATATTTATTGGAAAACAAATTGACACAATAATAGGCTACAGTTTAGGAAAACACTTGAGTGATTGGATAGTCCAAGTGGTGGATGTAGATCCAGTCTCTCAAGAAGGCAGAAATAAACAGGCTGCTCAAGATCTCAGTAGCCCCTCTTGAATGGGGCTGGCCACACCCCCTTCAGGAGCCCGGGACTCTGTGTAAGTTTCTTCCGACACCTGAATCCCACTACACTTTTGAACTTACCTTGATAGCTTCTATGAAATTATAAATTCTCTTCATGATGAGTGCCCATCTATTTTTATATGAGATTACCCAAGTTCAATATTGCTTTCTAGTCATCCATATGTCCTTTTCACACTCGTTAATATACACTATTTATGATTACGAGGGACATTTTTCCTCTTCATACTTCCTGAAGGTCAGATCATCAGTTTCTTAATACCATCTAGTTTATCTCTTTTACCCTTTTCATGGGCACTTCTCTACACTGAAACAAGAAATGAAGCACCACACTATATGTGCAGAGAAACAGATATTCACCCAAAAGTGCACACACACACACAAATAACATATAATATGTATATGAATTATGCATAAATACTGTGTGTGTATATACGTATGCATTTGCCTACATTGAGTGTGTATCTGTATATGTATAAATGTATGTGTGTATGTATGCGTGTATGTCTGTGTGTCTCTGTGTATGTCCGTGTGTGTATCTGTGTCTGTCTGTGTCTGTATGTGTCTTTGTGTGCATGAAGTGGTGTGTCTCCTTGTGTCTCTGTATGTATGAATTATGTGTGTGTATGTGTGTCTCTGTCTGTCTGTCAGTCTGTCTGTCTGTCTGTCTGTCTGTCTGTCTGTCTGTCTGTCTGTCTAATTTAGCCTCTTGATGTTACAATAAGGTTTCTTGGTCCCGGGCGGCCAGAGGTCCAGACCCACAGGCCTGCAGCCACAGACCCCTTAGCAGTCCACAGCTGATCAGGCCCCCAGAAATGATTCAGATGCTTATATTAACTTCATGCTGTTTGGTCTATGGCTTAGGCCCATTGCTAGCTAGCTCTTACATCTTAAATCAACCCATTCTCATCAATCTGTCTGCCATATAGCCCGTGGCTCACCTGTGTTCCTTACATGCTTCTTCTTGGACAGATGGCTCAGTCTGTCTCTGACTCTGCCCTTCCTTTCCTACCTATTCTGATTCCCCACCTACTTTTCATATGGTGCCTGTCATGGGCCAAAACAGCTCCTTTATTTAAAGATTGATATTCACAGTATACAGAAGAGATTTCCATATTACCTCCCCATTTCTGTTGAATCAAAAAGGAAGGTTTTAATTTTAACATAGTAAAATTACATATAACAAAATATCAAGTAAGAATTACAGTTACAATATCTAGTCTATTTGTATTTATCAAAATTAAAGAAAATACTCTATCATCTATCTTATCCTTATAAATCTAAAGTTTCATATCTAATATACTTTTAAATAACTAAGAAAAACTGTGTCTAGCAAGGTGCCTGAGCCATAGACCAAACAGCATGAAGTTAATATAAGTGAATGAGTCATTTTGGGGGCCTGAGAAGCTGTGGGTGGCTAAGGGGTCTGGGGCTGCAGGTCTGTGGGTCTGGACCTCTGGCTGCTGGGGACCGAGAAACCTCTCTGCAACACTTTGACTCACTACTTCCCTTCCCAATATAACAATCATTCTCTTTTTTTATCCAGAATTTTATCTCTAATAAAAGAATTAACGAATAATTTTGACTCCCACTTTTCCAAGAAAATCACATCACCTTAAATGGTGCTTCTCTTATTCCATACATCTCTAAGTGTATCTTCACTGTAAATCTCCAGTTACAGATTTTTTGCAGCTTTTCTAGAATTTCCCTGATTCATCAACTTTTCATCCTTTTAAACTAAACATTTATGAACTCTTTCTTCTACTCTCCACCACTGATTGAAGTATTTTTCGGGCCGTCTTTATTTTGCTTCCAAAGTACCACATCTGGATACTTTTTAAACTAATGTTTCCTTCATGGAGACTCACTTTTTGTATATAAATCACTTCTCCATTTTTATACTTTTATTGAAAGTAGATTTTTTTTCTTCATGTAATACATCACGAGTACAGTTTTCCCTTTCTCTACTCATCCCATCCTGCTCACCTCCCTTCTCTTGGGATCTACTCATTTCTGTCACTCAATAGAAAACAACAGGCTTCTAGGAGATAACAATTAAACATGAAATAATACACATGGCAAGATGAAGCAAAAAAATAACACTGAATTTGTACACCAGAGGAAAAGTACCATCAGAACAGACATAAGAGTAATAGACCCATTTATTTTCACAGTTAGGAGTCTCTAAATTACTAAGATAAATGCTATACTATATCACTAGAGGACCTAGTCCAGACCCATACAGGCCCCGTGCTTCGTGCTTCAGTGTCTGTGAGTTCATATGAGCCTTTTTAGTTTATGCATATGGCCTTGTTCCCCTAGTGTTCTCCATCCCCTGTAGTTCTTAAAGTCTCTGCATGATTCTCTGAGCTCTGCGAAGAGAATTTTGATGGAGATCTTCCATTTAAACTTTCTCTCCACATGTCTATGGTCTCTGCATATGTTCCCATCTGCTACAGAAAGCTATTATGATGATAGTAAGATAAGATACTACACTGTGAGTATAGGAGCCAGTCGTTAAGAATCATTTATTATTATTTCAGAGGTGCAATGTGTTTGGTTTTACATTAGGTCTCTGGGATATCCAGCCTCTTGTTCTTGATTGTCGAAGCTATGTTGGGTATGAGCTTCTTCTCACTGAGTGGGTCTCAAGTCAAATTAGACATTGGTTGGCTACTCCCAAAAAGTCTGAGCCACCATTGCCCTAGCATATTTTCTAGGCAGACCAAATTGTCACTTAAAAGTTTTTACTGGGTTGGTATCAATGTTTCTCCTTAGGTACCTACAAAGTACCTTCAAGCACCAAAAATATTAGAAGGTAAGAGAGGAAGCTACATGTAGGCACCAGCTCCATTTCTCCATATCTATTTTATGTCAATATTGCATTTTTTGCTGTTATTGTTTGCTTTTTTCTATAGCATTGTAGTGCAATTTGAAAGCAGGGACAGTGGTACCTTTGGAAGTTCTTTTATTGTTCAGCATTATTTTATCTATCTTGGGTTTTTACATTTTCCATAAAAATTGAGTATTGTCCTTTCAAGTTCTGTAAATAATCATGTTCAAATTTTTAGCTCCGAACTCTATTTTTAATTGGATTTTTTGAATGTTTGGCCTTTAGTTTCTTGAGTTTTCTCTATATATTATACGTGAGTCCTCTGTTAGAACGAGGGTTGGTGAAGATCTTTTCCCATTCTGTTAGCTGTTGTTTTCTCTTATTGACAGTGTCCTTTGCCTTGCAGAAGCTTCTTAATTTAAGGAGGTCCTATTTATTAATTGTTGTTTTTAGTGTCTGTGCTACTGATGCTATATTTAGGAAGTGGTCACCTGTACCAGTACACTCAAGGGTATTTCCTAAAGGGCATCAGCTCAAATATGTTCATAGTGGCATTATTCATAATAGCCAGAACCTGGAAACAACCTAGATGCCACTAAACTGAAGAATGGATTAACTAATTGTGGTACAATTTCACAGTGGAGTACTTCTCAGGATGTATATATATATATACATATATATATATGTGTGTGTGTGTGTGTGTATATATATATATATACACATCCTAAACTAGCAGACAAATGGATGGATGTGGATAATATCATACTGAGTGAGGTAACACTGTCCCAGAAATATAAATATGGTATATACTCACTCATAAGTGGATCTTAGACATAAAGCAAAGAATATCCAGGCTATGAACCATAAACCCTGAAAAAGCTTAATAAAAAAAGGAACTTAAGAGAGACATCCAGGAATCTCCCTGGGAAGGCAAAATAGAGAATATCTCCTGAGTAAATTGGGATCATAATGGGGAGCAAATAAGAAGAGGCAGAAACAAATCATGAGAGAAGGAGATGGTTGAGTGAAAAGAGCAACATCGGGGGAGAATAAAAATGGATACCTTGATAGAGGTAGCCAATGTGGTATTAGAAATAAACCTGGTGCTTAGGAAACTTCCAAGAACTTACAAGATGTCCCTGGCTAGGACTCCAAGAAATAGTGGAGGGGCTGCCTAAATAGGACTTCTTCTATAATCAAATGAACGACCATCCTAAGTGTCACTATAGAATCTTCATTCAGCAATGGAGATGCTGAAGCAGAGATCCATAGTTAAGCAGCAGGAGTTAAGCTTCTGGTCCTCCTGAAAAAGGAGGAGTGAGTGTCAGAGCAAAGGGATCAGGATCATGAGGAGGGGACCCACAGACATGGCTGACTGAAGATATTGGGAGCTCACTGACTCAGAAACAACCACTGAGTATCCTTCAAGAGAAGGAACTAAACCCTCCAAACATAGAGGGCTGTCAAATGGTGTGGACAGTTTGTGGATCCTCGTGCAGTAGGATCAGACCATGTTCCTGGTGTATGAACTGACATCTTGGAGCCCATTTCCTACAGAGGAACACCTAACCCAGCTCTAATACTGGGATGAGGGATTCGGACCTACCTATACTGTATATGTGAACTGTGGTTGACAGCAAGGCCTCTTAAAAGACCCACATAAAGCTGGAGAAAGCTTAAAACAGCCAGAACAGCTTCAGTTGTTTCTCTCAGTGGGCGGTGGTAAAGAGACTGAGTGGTGTATTGAATTAAATTACAAAATGGTGTGTTTGCTGCATGCAATTTAAGCTGAACAAGGCCAGTTCCAGAGCCTCAATGTAAGCAGGTAACTGTATATGGTGCATTACGATTTCTCTTAATAAGGACAGAAAAGGAACAGAGTCCAAGATGGCTTCTTAGTGACGAGTTTTCTTGGATCAGCTCTGTTTGCTGGAGGCAAGCAGAGGCTTGGCCTTTTGAAAATAAGCTTTCTGATTCAGGCCTTAGAGGCAAAACACTTGTGAGTCTTTTAAGAGGCCTTGCTGCCAACCACTTAATTGGAGTTAAAGAGCAGCAGATGGCAGTGCTTTACTTGGTGGTTATATGGATCCTAAAATTCCCCAGAGTGGTAATTGTGGGTACTACCAGTATCTCTGCTAAAAAGATGAATCCTACAAAGCTAGACTAGGATATGGGTGGAGCTAGTCAGCCACCTTAGTGAATCCTTTAATCTTTAACCCTACCTTGGCAGATTAAAGGTGTAGTCAGAAACAGAAAGAAATAAGGAAGTTTAGTGGAATCAGCCACCCAAGCCAAGTCTATAATCCTACCCTCACTTTGACAGATTAAAGGTGTGAACAGAAACTGAAAGTAATAGAGGACGCTGGGTGGCTCAGCCACCTAACCAAGCAAAGGTGTGGTCAGAAACAGAATAAGAAATAAGAGATATACAATAAAGACAGATTCAAAAAAACTCCAAATGGTTTAGATTGTGTTAAAAAAAAATACATTGGCTTGAGAGAGAAAAGAAAAAAGGATAGAGAAAGTCCTTAAAAAATAGAGTTAAAAAATAATAAGCTACGTAAAGGTGGAAATTACAAAGAGGGTCTGGACACTGTATGCTATTTTCTTGTCTTTAAGTTTCTTGACTGAAAATGAAGTAGTAAAAGCTGCTAAAAGACATTTGATTATAAATGCTGATGGATTAATCCAACCTGTATATTTTGTAAATGAATTGACAGTAAAATTAAAATCAAAAGTTGTGCTACTTTGGAGAAGAGATTTTCTTTATATTTCCACAGAAAATGAGAGGCTGTGGATTTATTCCTAGTTAAAGAAAGTATGGTTTGAACATGGAAGACCCCCTGATAAGTCTCCAATGGATATGGTTAGCCCAGATGATTCAGCATTTCAGAGCATCTTTAATGTAGTTTCCTCTGAGCTCTGCATCCAGAACATCTTCAAGG
Organism: Phyllotis vaccarum; assembly: GCA_033318265.1. NCBI lineage: Eukaryota > Metazoa > Chordata > Mammalia > Rodentia > Cricetidae > Phyllotis > Phyllotis vaccarum. Next base: position 143,230,088 of record JARWLC010000006.1, read on the forward strand.
AGACTGGCTGAGCTGACTCAGCCATATAGATTATTTCACTAAGTACTTGTCCAAAATCCTAAATTTGTCTTTGGGTGCCCATGGGATTGTCAGCATCCCCATTCAGCAGGAAGTAGCCTAGAGAACAATACCCCCTTCTCCCCCTAAATGGATTATGAATGTTTATGTTTATTTACAGTGTTGCTTATAAGTTGTTATAATTAACAGGGGGAAAAAGAATATTAGATTTGAGGTTCTTCATTTCTTAAAAAGAGAAAAGGGGAAATGTAGTGGGATTATGTTATTACATTCTAAATAATTGTCCCACCTACTGATTTAATAAAAATGCTGATTGGCCAAAGGAAGATAAGAAGTGTGGGCAGGGCTACCAGACTAAGAAAATTCTGAGAACAGGAAGAACAGGGCAGAGATGCCACAGAGATTCCAGAGTTTCCGGTCAAGCCAGAAGATGAAGAGAACAACTATGATGCTATGAGAAAAGGTACCGAGCTGCATGGCTGAACATGTGTTAGATTAAGAGCAAGAACTAGCAAGTTATATGTCTGAGCCCCAGGTCAATCAGCATATAATTAATATAAGTGTCTGTGAGTTTCAGTGGGACTATGGGACTGTAGGCTAGAAAATCTGAGCCACAAGGCAAGACTGGAAATCCTGGGCCAGAAACCACATACAACATCATACTTTAAAAATATATACTTTACAAAATTGAAAAAAAAAAAAAAGGACAATTTTCTGGATAGGTGCCACACAATGAAATTAAATTAAGTTCCAAAAACCAATTTTAATAGACCTATAACCCCTAAGGAAATTGAAGCAATTATTAAAAATCTCCCAACCAAACAAACTAACAAAGAAAACTCCAGCCCAAGACCAGATGGTTTTATCACAGAATTTTATCAGATTTTTGAAGAAGAGCTAATGCAGATACTTCTCAAATTGTTTCACATCATAGAAAGAGAAGGAACATTGCCAGACTCTTATTATGAGGCTACAGTTACTTTGATACCCAAACTATCAAACATTCTCCCTCATGAAAACTGATGCAAAATTACACAATAAATACTCTTAAGCCAGATCCAAGGACATATCAAAAGAATCATCCTCCATGATCAAGAAGGCTATATTCTAGAGATACATGAATGTCTCAAAATATAAAAATCTGACAATGTACTCCACCACATAAACAAACTAAAAACAAAAAAACAAACAAACAAAAAGCCATGATCATCTCATTGGATGCTTTTGACAAAATTTAACAACCCTTCATAATAAAGGTCTTAAAGAGATCGGGAATATAAAGAATACCTAAACATAATAAAAGCAATTTAGAGCAAGCCAACAGCCAACTTCAAATTAAATGGAGAAAAACTCAAAGTGATTGTACTAGACAAAGCTGCCTAGTTTCTCCATATCTATTCTACATTATGCTTCATGTTCTAGCTACAGCAATAAGGCAACAAAGGTTTATTTAAGGGTTACAATTTGGAAAGTATGATGTCTAATTTTCCCTATTGGCAGATGATGTAATAGTATACCTAAATGACTCCAAAAATTTTACCAGGGAACTCCTACAGCTGGTTATCACTTTCAGTAATATGATGGGATAGAAGATTAACTAAAAAATATCAGTAGCCTACTGGTATACAAATGATAGACAGGCAAAGAAAAAAAAATCAGATATATCACCCTTTACATAGTCACAAATAATATAAAATACCTTGGAGTAACTCTAAATAAGCAACTTAAAGACCTATATGATAAGAAATTTAAGTCACTAAAGAAATTGAAAAATATATTCAAAAATGGAAAGATCTCCTGTGTTCTTGGATAGGTTAAAACCAACATAAAAATAATGGCAATCTTAACAAAAGCAATCTACATATTCAATGCTATCCCCACCTGATGTGGGAATGCCTTTCTGTATGCTGTTGAACTCAATCTTTAAATAAAGGAGCTGTTTTGGGCCAACAGACCTCCCAGGGTCCCAGCAGCCCCTTATCAATGGGGTTGGCCACACCCCCTCCAGGAGCCCAAGACCATGGATAAGCATCTTTGGACCTTATCAGCTGACACCTGAATTCCACCACATCTAAAATTTCAACACAATTCTTTATAGACCTTAATAGGGCAATACTCAACTTCTAAGGAAAAATGAAAAGAAAACCCAAGATAGCTAAAACAATCTTGTCAAATAAAAACAACTTGTGGAGACATCATCATCCCTGACTTCTACTATACAGCTACAGTAATAAAAAGAGCTTGATATTGGCACAAAAATCAACATGTGGAACAATGGAATCAAACTGAAGACCCTGATATTAATCAAACACCTATGAAAACCCGATTTTTGACAATGAAGTCAAAGCTGTACAATGGAAAAAAAGAAAGAATTTTCAGTAATTGATGTTGTCATAACTGGATGTCAACATGTATAAGAATGTAAAAAGATCCATATCTATTGTTAAGGACAAAACTGCAGTATCAGTGGATCAAAGACCTCAGCATGCTGAGTCCTGTTCTGGTCATCATATTGGTGAATACCTTAACTGTCTTCAGAGAGCCCTCATACAGTACCTGATAGCAGATACACACACACAGTCAAGCATCAGGCTAAGCTTCTGGAGTCCATTAGAAAAGAAGGAAGAGAATTTATAGATCACTCTGGGAAAATCAACAGAGATGAGTGAACCACGCTATTGGGAACTCACAGACTGTAGACCTACATCTGTGGAGCCTGCATGAGACCCAATTGGGACAACACTTATGTAACTTGATATATTTGAGGGGCCCTTGTCAGTGGGATCAGGATCATTCTCTGTTTCCTGTAGTGGGTTACCTTGCTCAGCTTTGATGCAGAGAGGAGGGTTTGGTCTTGCCTTAACTAAAAGCACTAGGCTTTACTGACTTCCCGTGGGAGGCCTTACCCTTTTGGAGGAGTGGAAGCGGGTGTGTGTCTGAGAGAGAAGCTGGGGAGGAACAAGAGGTGAGATGAGAGGGGGATCTCTGGTTGTTGTGCAAAATGAATGAAAAATTTCTTAAATAAAAAAGGAATTTGTATGAGATTGATGTGGTAACTAAGAGATATCGAACAAAAATTAGTGACAAGTTAAGGCTTATTTCTGAGTGTATGCTGAGAAGGTGGTGTAATGAGCATCAGAATATTTTCATAATAGGAACAAATTTTTTGTTTTTTCTTGTTTTGCATAAAAAAACTACCTTTACCTCCTTTTTTTCACTAGTTTTTAAATGACATTTTCAGGTTACTAAGAATCAATGTTTTGGCCTGAATATACTTCAAAGCTATATTTTTGTGAAGTTTCAAATACATGGAGGAATTTTACTAAAACTTTTATACTGTGATAGATACGTGAGTTTTCAACCTAATTTCATTTCCACTTAGCACATCATTAAACAGTATTATAAGGAGCCACCACACGGAAGTGAATTTCTCAGGAAGTGAAGATACCAAACAGCAGTGCTTCTGTGATCAGCATCCACATTTACATTCAGACTGAATGTTAACTGTGTTATTTTATTCTCAAATCACATGCACTGCTAATGAGTCCATTCCTTTAGAGAAGTTGTAGCCTTTTACTAAGAGGTTCAAAGAATTATTGAATTATACTGTTTTTATAACTTTTAATATCAAAGGCTGTAGGCTATGAACTTTTGAGCCAACACATTTTAACATTTTAAAGTTGGTTCTTCATAGTCTCCTGAAACTTTATTTAGACACACACAAAAAAGTCAGTATTTCTCTATTTCATGACCAAATCATGTTTTTCCCAAATGGTTTCTTTAGAGTTGGTCAAACACTCTTTTATTTATTTATTTTTAGCCAAACTTTAGTAAAGACATTAACTAAAATATCCTGACATTATTTGAGGAAAAAGTCTGTAGAACAGAAGACATAGCATAGTGCCTGATGTCTGAGATCCCAACCCTAAGGAGACTGAGATAAAAGGGTTAAGAATTTGAGATCAGAATCCAGCCTGCACCATTTAGGAAAAGTTTGGCATTTTTATCTTTTTCTTCTTGTCGTTTTTAACTAGTTTCATACTAATTACATTGCCACAGATAAATAAAAAGTTGAAAATTATGCTTTTCTCTAAGTCTTTCACCAACAAACCAAAAATCTTTGACATGGTTTGTAACAGTAATATAGGAAGTCTATTAAAAGTAAAAAAGAAACAATGGGTCACATAAATTCTAGTACTCGAGATCCAAATTCTGCCTCTTTCCCTTCATTCTGTTTTGGATGAGCCAGCGTTTGAAAAGCTCCAGTGGATGGTAATCAGAAACATTTTAGAATTCAAATGAGAGATTGCTTGCAAAAAACTCAAGACAAAGAAAGTAGAGACAATCTCCCAAATGTTTACACTATTTTCTGCACTGGACACAAGCACCTCTTCTACGAGATAAAGCATGAACTGTTGGGCTGAAGAATGTCTCCCACACTAATGCCAGAAGCAGAGAAAATGACTTCTTACTTGCAGGGAGAACCATCCCACTCCATCCCAGGGTTGCTGATATTTTCTATACTAAGTTGACTACTAACAAAATTTAGTTACCTAACACATGAAAATTGTCATGAAAACCAGTGCAATGCAAATCATAAATATGTTTGAAAGAAACAAAAATGAAATCCTCAATGAGGCACAAGGGAAGTCAGTGGGAACGGCAGGAGGGAGAGCAGTGGGCAGGGCCATGACAGAGCAATGGGGAGGACACCACACTGGGAAGAACAGTGAGGAGGGTGAGGAGGGGCAGGTGAAGAGGAGTCATAGGATGAAACCACAGCAGGGAAATGAAAGAATAAAGAACCACTTTTTATAAAAAGAAAAAAGAAAACAGCAACTGGATATAATATAGTGAATGTGTTGAGAGTTAGAGTGAATGATGCAGAATAACAAATTGATGGACTGGAAGATGAACAACAAAAACACAGGCTGAACTAGACAGAAATAATTATTCTCGTCAGGTCCTCTAAGGGGAAGGAAACAAACAGAATCCATCTTTTCCCAATAGTACTTTACACTACCTTTAAAAGCCCCCAAATAAATATTAAGATTACTTAAAATTATTACTGTTTTAGGTTATTGTTCTAGAGTTTTCTTATTAAGAAAAAAAAATGAGGACAGACAATAGTCATAATAAATAACGGGATTGGGTAGAATCTTTTAGAGGTTGTAGGCCCTTTTTATGTTGTTGATTATATACACAAGGTAACAATTCCAACTCATCAAATTTTAGAGTTTTTTTTCATTGCAATTATATTATAATAAAGTAGTTTAAATAAAAGAACACTATATTTGAGGAGAATTCTTCCTCACATGAATTACCCTGCAGCAATTCTGCTGAACTTTAATATGTACACGGAACATGTCAGTTGTGCTCCCTATAGGTCAGTTGTTGTGCTCCCTCTTAAATTCTAAAAAGATAAAGTAGATTCAGGAATCATTTTAGTTCCTTCACCCAAGCTTAAGGCCCATAGGATAAGAATATCTAAAATAATGTATTGACATTTATACAAAATTATGAATAAACTATTGTGTCATAAATGTTAAATTTATAGACATAACACTAAATGCTAAATTTTTTTGAGCCATGACTCTAATCATTTTGTGTCTTCTCTTCCGTCACTCTCAACATACCATCACCACAATATACTGATTTTTCTTTTATTAGCATTCTTACACCGATCTCCTCTGGAAACTTTTAAATAGTCTCAGAGACTCAGAGTCACAAGGATAGAATTAGATAAGATTGTCAAACAGTATACTGGCTAGTTTTATGTCAACTGAACAAATACTAGGGTCGTTAGAAAAGGGAATCTTAATTGAGGAAATGTCTCAATCAGGTTGGCCTGTGAAAAAGCCTGCAGTGATTGATGTGAGAGTGCCCAGATCAATGTGGAATGAGTTATTCCTGGGATTATACTCCTGGGTGCTGTGGGAAAGCATGCTAAGCAAGCCCATTGGAGCAAGGCAGTAAGGCACATTGTTCTATGGCCTCTGCATTAGTTCAAGCCTCTAGCTTCCTGCTGGAACTTCCCTCAGCGATGGTTTGTGATGTGGAACTAAAAACTGAAACAAACCCTTTTCTTCCCAAGTAGCATTTGGTCAGGATGTATTAGTGCAATTGAAAAGTAACTAAGATAGAAATTAGTATCAAGGAGTGGAATATTTCTATTATAGATGTGACTATATGTTTTTGAGTGGGTTATAGGAGAAATTCGGATTTTGAGATAAAAGTCATATAATTCCAATATGTGTAGAATTTTAGAAAGATTGTAATAGAGGCTTTGCTTCCAACCTTTTAGAAGGAAGCACACAGACTTTCTCAAAGATAACTATATAATATCACAAATTAAAAATTTGTGGGTCTTGTCAGCTGAAATTTAAGATTAGAAGAAACAAGAAGTTCTAAAATAAAACCTTTGATATTCTGAGAAAATCAAATATTGAAGAAAGTTGTCAGCACACACAATACCACAGTTCTGGAATGAGCTAAGGTTCATCTTATGGTGGCCACCAAACCTGTTTATAGTAAGAGTTACTTGGGTATTTCTGGTTTTGAGGGTATAAAGAGTCATGGCGAATTCCAGAGACTTGGGTCCTGTGAAAGGCCAATGAAATCATTAGTGAAGGTATGGCTTCAGCTGCAATAAAAAGCCCAGATGAAGGGATCAAGGAGGGAAGTTGTGGCTCCCAGAAGAAAGCAAGGAGATGCTGCTAATGAAAATGGAGTCCAGTTGAAGCAAAGACCTACACTTTGGAGACAATGGTACTGTAGTACAACAACCAGCCAAGGTAGCAGCGGCTAGGGACTGGATTCTAGCTTAGCCTGCAAGACACATTCCAAGTGCTGTGGCAAATTCCTTTGGTGCACAGGGGCCAATGAGCCCCAGAGTCTGAACCTGAACTTTTTACACTGGACTACAGTTTTCCTTTGATTATATTATGACTGTGTTGTGCTTTTTTGCTTCTTGACTTATGAAACTATTTAACGTATTTTTGATTTTACAGAAGACCAAAGTTGAAAGATTTAACTTTTAAAGAGACTTTGGATATTTAAGAGAAGTTTGCAATTTTAGAGAGACTTTTGATTTTTACACAGACTTTGAATATTTCAAAGAGACTTTCAACTTTTAAGTGTTTGAGGCTTTAGAGACTGGAATCTTTAAAAGTTGGAGGCCTTAAGATATGGCTCATTGGTTAAGAGTGTTTGTTAACTGAGTTTAGTGCTCAGTGTCAGATCACAACTGCTTGTAATTCCAGTTCCAGGAGATCTGGTGCCCTCTTTTGTCCTCAGTGGTGTACACATTATCACACACACACACACACACACACACACACACACACACACACACACACACACACACACACATCTTTTTTAATGTTGTAACGTTTTAAATTGTGATGTTGATATTATTGTGATATCTTGTGGATGGGTAACAAAAAAATGTTTGGCCTAGCATTGATATATTTATTTGTCAAGTTAAGAAGTTGTTACTTTTCCTAGGCCAGACTGCCCTCAAACTCAGAGATCTGCCTACCTCTGCCTCCCAAGTGCTAGGATTAATGCTCCAGGCCTCCATGACCTGACTCTGCCCTCGGATCTTTAGGCAAACTTTATTAGGTACACAACATATCACCGTACTTCTTTTTATTCCTGAGTGTCATTGATGCATTTTATCTAACCTCATTTTGTGGTTATCATTCTACTATTCTAGTAACTTTGATTTCTCATATAACTCTCTCAAGTTATAATTAATAACTTCTACCAGTTTATCATCTTATGCATCACTTTCATTCTTAGTGAATTTCTGACAGTTAGTAATCCTGCCTACTTCATTAATCATTACAGTTCATTCATATTTTATGCATAAACCCTTTGTATATTATTACTTTTTAATTCTCCTTTTTTAAGGGTAACAACTAACAGCGCGATGATCCTTAATATTATCAGCATTATGCTTTCTTTCAATTCTCCTATATTATTTACTCATCTTTTTCAATTTTCTCAAATGACTGCCATTCATTTCTATTATTCACGATCCCTGAAAAAACAAAAATAATTTTAATAAGTTCTCCTTTTATAAATATTAACCACAAATATCCAAATCAATGCAACTTACTCTGTATTTTCTATACTTGTATTATAGCTGGATAAAATTAAAAGGTGTGAAGTACATAACGATGAGAAAGTTAGAATTCATCAGCCATACTTGGTACCTCCAACATGATACTGTATGGGAGACAGTGTATGAGATTATGAAGTACCATATTCAAAGATCCTAAAATAGCAACCATCATATATTAGATTAGTTACTTGCTTACAAATGCCTATGCATTTGGGTATATACTTTAATTTATACATTTCTGGTTTCCTTTTACTGTAATATATAAATATATGTAATATATATGTATGTATACTTTAATTCTCTATGTTTTGGGCATAAAAATATATCACTTTTGAGTCTTTGTATTGTTGAGTCTATAGAAGCAGAAAATACAGTATTTTTCCTCTAGTATGTTAGCTTTTTTATCTGTAGTGTAATAGCAGAATTTTATGACAGACTAATTTTAATTAATATTAACATTAATACTGATAATTAATACCAATACTGATATTTGGCTTGTATTTAGAATTTTACCAATACCATTGGATATGGACAAAGTATATGTGTGTGTGTGTGTGTGTTTTATTCAAAAATGTTTGTAATAGTTTTATTGATAGCTAAAAACTTTTATGAAGCCCAATGCCATCTATATATGGATGTGTAAACACAATACAATTTATTTATGAAATGAAAAACTAAACTAAGTTCAGTAACATCAGCAAAGAGGTTACAGAGAAGAATCAGACATGAATAAAATGTATTGTGTGGTTTCATTTAGACGCAATCCTAAAACAAGCCAAATGAATCTTACTATGATGATAGAAACCAGAAAGGATATCTTCATGTGTAAAGCAGATCAATTTTCTTTTTAAATTTATTTTACTATCTTTTTTTAACCGAAAAATTTTTTTGCATCAATGTACTGTAGTAGTGGGGTTTCTTGGTCTTGGGTGGCCAGAGGTCCAGAACCAGACCTACTGCCCAAGACCCCTTAGTAGCCCGCCACCGCTCAGGCCCCCAGAAATGATTCAGACGCTTATATTAACTTCATGCTGTTTGGCCTATGGCTCAGGAACCTTGCTAGCTAGCTCTTACATCTTAAATCAACCCATTTCTATTATTCTGTCTGCCACATGGCTCATGGCTCACCTGTGTTCCTTACATGTTGGTCCTTTGGGCTTTAACTCGGTCTGCCTGACTCTGCCCTGCTTCTCCTACCTATGCTCTGATTTCTTCTCCTACTTCTTCTATGGTGCCTGTCATGGCCCAAAACAGCTCCTTTATTTAAAGATTGAGATTAACAGCATATATAAACGCATTCCCACATCACTTCCCCTTTTCTGTCTAATCAAAAAGGAAGGTTTTGATTTTAACATAGCAAAATTATATATAACAAAATAGCTATCAAGCAATAATTATAATTACAATATCTAGTCTATTTGTATTTAGCAAAATTAAAGAAAATGTTCTTATCATCTATCTTATCTATGAATCTAAAGTTTCATACCCAATATACCTTTTAAATGACTAAGAAAAACTGTACCTATAACTATCTAATCTTCAACTACATCAAAGACCACAGAAGGATATATTTACCCAAGTAAACCAGAAGTGCAAGCGACTTCTAAAATCTAGAAAGGACAGAGATGACACCTATCTGCCTGGACAGTCACCCAAAGTTCCTTTATAAAGTTGGGGCATCCATCTTCAGCCTACAGGCCCAGAGTCTCTTTTCATTTCAGTGAAGCAGGAAATCTGCTCTGCCCATTCTGGCACAGTTCATCAGTTGCTTCTACTCGAGTCCTGAAGAATGTCTGATAGTTTTCTTTGCAAAGCAGGAACCTGAATGACCATCTCAGCTTGTTCTGCCAAAGTTCAGAGGTCATCTTCCTATAGAACCTGCATGTCCAGTTTAAACAGCATACTGTCAAACAGTCAATATAAGAACAGGTTCTTGCTAGTGGCTAGCCACTGCCACAAAAAGAGTAGACTCCATATGGAGTTTCTTCGATGCCCATTTTTCTGTTGAAGTAAATTAGTGCTGCCAGGAACAGACCTGTCTCACTGTCCAGAAAAGTCTAAGTTCTTAAAATATTTTAAATGTCATATTCTGTAGGTCTTAGAAGTGTTTGAAGATTACCTATCTAATTGAATTATATCTTTGTATACCTAAAAATATAACTAACATGCATTTCTTAATTATACATTATAATTTTAAATCAGTTATATAAACATCCTATCTTAAACAAGAGTAGAAAACTACAAACAGCAAAAAAAAATTGACCTTTAATTTGTATCAATAAACCAAAATCTATACCAATGTAAAAAATTTTGAGATTAACAGCTGATTTCCTGATCTAAGTAAATTCAATAATCTAATTTTTTAAAAAATCATTTATATCCCATATCCCCTTTTTCTTCTTAGAAAGAGATTAACTATGACCATTAACCATTTATAATGAAAACAAACATCTAGAAACAATATTTGGGGAATATGGGCGTTTCTTTCCATTACTACTTCCTGCTGATTAAGGAGTGTTGAAAATCTCACGGATTGTTGAGACTGGATCATAATCTGCAGTCTTGAAGCTGATCTGGCCATCTCTTCCCATCAGAGGTTTTCTTCAGGGGGTCTTGGTTGATGAAACCATATTTGCCTGGAAGCAATCCACAGGTTCTCATCTTCTGTGGAAACAAAAGCAGAACTCTTCCAAAGCAAAAAATCCTTAGACACAAATTTCAAAATCAAAATACCTTTAAAATATATATTCTTGTTTAACTTAGTAGCCTTTGCTTTTGCAATCCATTGTCTTTCTGCAGTTAGCTCATTAACAGTTAAAAAATTAAAAGAAAACACAATAACAACCAAAAATCCAGATTTTGTGTCTATTTTCCATCTTCATGTGGCTTATCATATTTTTATTACTCTATTTCTCTTTTTAAAGACTTTATCTTCTTTCTTTTCTCTCTGAAGACTATGTACCTTTTACACACATTGTAACCCGTTTACAGGTTGTTTTTTTTTTTTTAAATCAGAATCTGTTGTATTGTGAATCCTTAATCATCTTCTAACTAGAAGAGCTTTTTAAACTAGTCTCACTCTCTTGCAACTTAGCTTTTGTAGATACCACTGAATCAGTAAGTTCTCTTAAAGGGACCACATCTGTTTGTGGCCAGCAAACAGAGCACCCTGGAAAATGCTGCTACTAAGAAACCGTCTTTGGTTTTGTTTTTTTTTTTTTCTTTTTTGTTCAAAATAAACAGAAATCTAAAATCAATCACATGTTATTGAGTCTTCTGTGAGATTTCAGGAGCTGGCCTAGTTGCAGCTTACACTCCCTGCTGCCAGTCTGCCAGTGCCATTTAAAATGTATGCTTTCTTTGTACAATGACCCATTTCGTATATACAATTTGCAAGCTGCCTTGGCTCAGTTTCTGTGATCTAGAACCCTTTCTAATCTTTCTCAGGCTTTAAGTGGATAATCGAGCCACGTTGGACATTTGTAGTAGTGGGTTTCTTGGTCTCAGGTGGCCAGAGGTCCAGACCCAGACCTGCCGCCCAAGACCCCTTAGTAGCCCGCCGCCACTCAGGCCCCCAGAAATGACTCAGATGCTTATATTAACTTCATGCTGTTTGGCCTATGGCTCAGGCACATTGCTAGCTAGCTCTTTCATCTTAACTCAACCCATTTCTATTAATCTGTCTGCCACATGGCCCGTGGTTCACCTGTGTTCTTTACATGTTGCTTCTTCAGACATCTGGCTCAATCTCTCTCTGACTCTGCCCTCCTCCCACCTATGTTCCTGTCTCTGGCTATGTGCCTGTCATGGCCCAAAACAGCCCCTTTATTTAAAGATTGAGATTCACAGCATACATAAACGCATTCCCACATCAATGTACCCCCCTGCTTCCCCTCCCTTCCCTCCTCCCAATCCCTCTCAGTCAGACTTCAGCCTCCCCCTCCCTATCCTCCATTCCCTCCCCCAAAAGGGCAAGAAGTCCCAAGGTGGGTCAGTTCAGCTTGGCACATCCACTCCAGGCATGTTCGATTTCCTCATCCTGAAGTCAAGACTTGGTTAGATGTTCCTCTGCAGATAATGGGCCCAAAGGTGCCAGCCCATGCATAGGAACACAGTCTGATCCCACTCCTCGAGGCTCCACATACTGCCCATGCCAAACAATAGTTGTCTAACCTTGGAGGGCCTGACTCCTTTTCCCCGATGGATCTCCAGTGTCTATTTTTTGATTCAATGAGCTCCCCAGAGCTTCAGTCAGCCATCACTGTGGGAATTTTCCTCATAATCCCCATCCTCTTGCTCATACAGACTCTCCTCCCCTGCTCTCAGCTGGACCAGGAGCTTGGCCCAGTGCTCAGCCATGGATCTCTGCCTCCTCCTCTATTCATTGTTGGATGTAGGTTCTGTGATGACACTTAGGGTGGTTATTCCTTTGATTATAAGGGAAGTCCTATTTAGGCACCCTCTCCACTATTGGCTGGAGACATAGCCAGGGACATCCTGTGAGTTCTTCGAGGTTTCCAGCACCCAGTCTATTTCTAATTCCTTTTAATTTAAATTTTTTAATTACCATAGCCCTACTGCTTCCTCTCCCACCCCTTCTCCCAGTTCCTCCCCTGCACCAACACTGTTCACTCTTTAGAGAAGGCAAGGAATCCCAAGATTAATCAATTCTGTCCAGAATATCCAGTTGAGGTATGGCTGGGTCTCTCATCCAAATATCAAGGCTGAGAAAGGTGTTTTCCCACTAGGCATGGGCTTTGAGGAGCCAGTTCATAGACACAGGATAGACTCTGCTTCAGTTATAAGAGGTTCCAAACTGCCCATGCCATTCGACTGTCATTTACATTCAAAGAGTCCAAATGTACTCCATGAAATTTTAGCATCTGTTAATTCAGAGTCTGTGTGCTATCAATGACACAGGACTGCTTACTCCATGGATCTCCCCATTGTGATCCCTCTGCTCATGCTCTCTCAGCTGGTCCAGTAGCATAAGCCAGTGTTTTGTTATGGATCTCTACATCTGCCTCCTTCTGATGCTGGATACAGGTTCTATAATGGTAATTAGGGTGGTTACTCATATGATGATGGGGGAAGACCAGTTTGGGCTCCTCTCCTCTATTAGTTAAATTCCTAGCTAGACTCATCTCTGGGTTGTTGGATATTCCCTAGTATCAGGTTTTTCTCTAATCCCATAATGGTTCCCTTTATCTCTAGATATCACTTCTTTTTTTTCTCTCTCTCTTCCTGGTGCCCTCCCCCCCAGCTCACCCAGTCACTCTACCATCCTATTCTAAAAAATAAATAAAAATAAAAATGAAATTCAACAATGAATAAATGTTTGAGAAATTACTTAACATGCTCAGCCATGAAGGCAGTGTAAATTGAAGATGCTTCAAAAATCTGTTTCTTCTCAATCAACATGAAGGACAATAGATGCTGGCTGGCAAGGGTGTAGGAAAAGAGACTTTATTCAGAGTAGGTGGAAGGAGCTAGAATGAGTTTGAGAACAGACTAGAGATTAAAGTAGAGCAGGTAGAGAATGGGAAGTATCTGGGAGGAGATGTAAGAGAGGAAAATATGATCCATATATATAACATAATATTTTGTAATATATAATACATAATAATATGTAAAATATTTTAAATAAAAATGAACAGCTTTCCATTTGCATTGCTCTTTAGCTTAAAACAATGGGATTTTAATTTGTTTCAGCTTTCCATAAGTAATTTGAAAGATACATTTAGAAAACTGTGATCTGTGGCCAAATCCTTGAAAGTACTAATGGGGTTCAAATGAAGGTTTCTGGCTAATAAGAATGTTAACATGCGTAACAAAATATAGTCCAATCCAGGATTTTATTTTTCTCTGTTGCTGTTGGTTCAAGTAAATAAAAGCCCAAATTGGGTCTTTTAGCTTGCTGCCTGTTGGATTTTCAACAACCTATTTGAAGTAGAAAGTAGTGGAAACCAACACTTTTAAACATCTCACATTCAAACAGATAACTACCCTTTTTCATGAGCTTTCACCAGTAATCATGAAGCTGTCTTCAATAACCATTTGAAGTTCTAAAATATTCCTTTTGGAAAATGAATTTAAAAAGAAAAGTGTTTGACAGAGAATAAAATATGTACAAATAAATATATTATAGTTTTTATTTTATAATAAACATGGTTTTAGTAAAAGTCCCAAAAAAAACTATGCAACCACTAACAAAGTTATTATGAAGATTTCTCAGGAAACTAAAAGTGGAATTACTCTGTGACCAGTCTACACCATTGCTGGGTATAGTCAAAAGACTTTCAAGTCTTTCCACATAGATACTTACACATGATCTTTATTGCTACATTATTCATACTAGATAAATACAGAACCTAACCACCTATTAATCAATAGATAAACAGATAAAGAAATGTAATATGTGTATATTACACATATATGCATGCATATGATATAAATATATGAATTTCATTTATTCATAAAGACAATGAATTCATGATATTAGTAGTGAATAGGCCTGAAAGTAATTATGTTAAGCATAATAAACCTAGATCCAGAAAACTTATCAAAAAATTTGTATACCTAAAAATTAAGATTCAAAATGTCCACGTGGGCCACATATATTTATACAAATTTTGTTGCCTATTAAAAATATTGCCAGCTCTATGATTATCTTATTGATAATTGTAGAGAGCCGCGTGGCCACACCTTAAAGATGGTGCTGGCTTCTGCCTTTCACCTTCCCAACAGTGAGAGCTCTCTGAGATAAACAGCTCCTTATTTGGCTAAGGCTAAGCTGTGGCTTGCTTCCAGGTGTGGCTTGCTTCCGTGCACCTGGATCTATTGGCATGGCCCACGTGGCGCCCTGTGACTAGCAGTCCAGAGGGTATATAGCTGGGAGCGGGTTTTCCCCAGTAGCAGAGGCAGAGCAGAGGCAGAAGAAGTTTCAAGGTCCTGAATAAACCACTGAAAGAAGAGCCTGATGTCACGTTGGTTGTCCTTGCTAGCGAGGTTGCACGTGACAGATAATTTTCAAGAAAAGCCAGCTACTGTGATAAGCACATGAGTAAATCCATAAAGATAGAAAGTCCCTTGATTTTAGATTCTGGAATTTTACTCACATTTGATAAGATCTTAAAACTCTAAGCTCAACTTTAAGAAGTATATTTACAGTCCTGAAGGAAATAAAGACTTTAAGCTTAAAATCAGCATATATTACATGATGAAAGTGATTTTTTCCATTTGCTTAATGAACCTTTTATGCCTATCAGGTTTTCTTATTTTGAGAATTTGAATGCTGAGAACAGAATTACATATATAGTAAAAACCCATGGGCAAGATTTAATATATACATGAGTAAATAATAAATTATATTAGGCACAACTTTCTGTCATGTTTAAATCACACAAACCTTGAAGATGCCACTTAGTAATACAAAGATGGAAAGTTATGGAAATCTAGGTACTTCAGAAACTTATACTCTACAAAACTGGAAAATTTAAAATAAATGAAATATTTTATAGATATCACTTACCTAAATTAAATCAATATCAGATAATCAATTAAATAGTCATATAATTCCTAAGGAAATATAAGCAGTCATTAAAAGTTTCCCACCAAAACAAAAACAAAGAAAAATAGAGCCAGATGGTTTGAGTGAAGACTTCTACCAGACTTTTAAAGGAGAGCCAAGACCAATACTTCTCAAATGATTACAGAAAATAGAAATAAAAAAAAAAAAAACATTGCCCAATATATTTTATGAGGCCATGGTCATTCTGAGATCCAAAATACACAAAGAAAGAGAATTACAGATCTATTTTCCTCATATATATTTTTGGAAAAGTACTCAATAAAATATTTACAAATAAATCCCTAAACCTTCAAAAAGATCATCCATTATGATCAAGTAGACTTTACCCCTGATATGCTGGGGTGGTTCAACATATTAAAAATAAATCTGTCAATACACTCTACCATACAAGCAAATTGAAAAATAAATAAATAAAACATATGATTATCTTATTAGATGCTGGAAAATTATTTGACAAAATTTAGCAACCTTAATGATAAAAGTCTTCGAGTGGTTAGAGATACAGGACCGTGATTAAACATAATAAATGCAATTCACAGCAAGCTGATAGACAACGTCAAATTAAACAGAAATACTAAAAGAAATTTCACTAAAATCAAGAACAAGGCAAGGCTATCTACTCTCAACATTTATTCAATTCATTACTTGATGTTCTGCCTAGAACGACGGGAGAAGACAAAGGGGACACATTGGAAAGTAAATCAAAGGGTGACTATTTGCGATCACAGGGCAGTATGGATAAGTGACTCTAAAATGTCAACCAGGGAACTCTGACAGCTGATAAACACCTTTAGTGAGGTGGGTGAATACAAGATTAACTCAAGATAGTCACTAGTCCTCCTACGTACAAAAGTAAATTGTCTAAAAAGAAGTTAGAGAAACCACACCCTCACAGTAGCTACAAAGTCTATAAAATATCTTGGGGTAACTATAACCAAGTAAGTTAAAGACCAGTGTGAGAATAACTTTATATCTTTGAAGAAAGAAAATAGAGAAAGTATCAGAAGATGAAAAAAATCTCCTTTGTTTGAGGATTGACAAGATTAGCAGTAAAAATGATCATCTTACCAAAAGCAATTTACAGATTCAATGCAATCCCGATAAAAATGTCAACACAAGTTTTTACAGACTTTAAGAGAAAAAGAAAACTTATCTTCCTATGGAAAAAAATTAAGATAGCTAAAACAATCTTGTACAATGGAAGAATTTCAAGAAGTATTATGATCCCTGATTTCAAACTCTACTACAGAGATTTAATGATAACAAATTATGCTATTAGCATAAGAATAGACAGATTAGACAGAAGAATAGACAGAATCATATCAAAAAGGTAAGCATAAATTCACACACCAATGGACACTTGATTTTGACAATGAAGTCAGAGTTAAACAATAGAGAAATGAATGCCTCGCCAACAAATGGTGCCTGTCTAAATGGATGTCCTCATATTGAGGAATGCAAATAAATCTATATTTGGCAAATGAAACACCCTGCACAAAACTCAAGCCCAGGTGGAACAAAGACCTCAGCATAAAATTTCATATGCTGAACCTGATATAAGAGAAAGTTGGGAATAGCCTTAAATGCATTGGTACCAGAGACAACTTCATGGAAAGAACACCAATAGCCGAGCCACTAAAACCGACAATTAAAAATGGGAACTTACAAAACTCCTATAAGGCAAAGGACAAAATAAATATATATTTTTAAAAAGCAGCCTATAGAATGGGAGAGATTTTCACCAAATCCACATTTGATAACAGCCTAATATCCAAAATATTTATAGTACTAAATAAAACCAGATATTACCAAAATAAATAATCCAATTAAAAATAGGGTACAGATCTAAACAGAATTCTCAAAAGACAAATCTCAAATGGCCCAAAGGTACTTAAAGCAATGTTCAACATCTTTAACTGTCTAAAAAATGCAAGTCAAAATTAATCTGAAATTCCATATTACACCTGTCAGATGATTAAAATTTAAAAATGTAAAAACACATGCTGGTAAGGATGTGGAACAAGTGAACCACTCCTGTATTGTTGGGGGAGTGCAAACTTGAACAGCTACTTTGGGAATCAATATGGGGGTTTCTCAATAAACTGGAAATGGATCTACCTCTAGATCCAGCTAAACAGTCCCTAGTTATATTTTATCACATGGACACTTGCTCAACTACGATCACAGAATTTATATTTTTAATAGTCAGAAACTGGAAACAACTTAGATGTCCCTCAAATAATTAATGGATAAAGAATATGTGTTACATTTACACAGTAGAATATTACTCAGAAGTTAAAAATAACATCATTGTAAAATTTGTAGGCCAATGACAGGAAGAAACTGGGAAAAAATTATCCTGATGGAGGTAACCCAGATAAAGAAAAACAAAATTGATGTGTTCTCACTCATAAGTGGGTATTAGCTGTGAGAGATAATCACACTACAGTTCACAGACACAGAGAGGCTAAGTAACAAAGAGCATTCACAGGAGGATGCGGTAAATTTCCTGAGAAAGAGAAATAGAATAGATATGTGGATAGACTGGAGGCATGTGGGCAGTAATAAGAGGCATCAGGGGAGGGTAGAAGAAGTGAGTACTGGGAAAAACAAACAAACAAACGGGGTTGAAGACCGCTCCGGGACAAGCTAGATACCCAGTGAAATGGAAACTTCCAGGCATCTACAAGTGTAACCTAAGCTAAGTATCCTAACAATGGGGGATAATGAGCCTGAACTGGCCACTGCCTGCAACCAGGCAAGATGTGCAGTGGGGAGAGACACTACCCCAGCCACAAAACCTACAATTTGTTCTCCTGCAAGATGTAATAGGATAAAGCTGGTGTAGAAACTGTGGGATTATGCCAGGAAAGGAAGCCCATGCCTGACACTGTTTGGAGTGTCAGGAATCAGAGGCAGGTTATCTATCCCAAAGACCTAGGATAGAAACAAGCACAACTGTACAACTTAAAGCAAACAAACACAAAAGTAAATGAAATAATTTCTAATGCTAATCTGCTGTTTGTACATAGGAGCCTAGCATAATTGTCAGCAGAGAGGCTTTATAGAGAATCAGATGGGAGCAGAGGCAGAATCCCACAGTGAAACTTTAGGAGCAGCTGGGGAATCCTGTAGAAGAGGGAGAGAAAGAATTCAGAAGGGTCAAGGACAGCACAAGAAACCTCACAGAATCATGTAACTCACAAAGACTCAGAGAGACTGAAGGGACAACCAGAGAGTCTACATGAGTCTCACTATTTCCTCTGCAAATGTTACAGTTACTAAGTTTGGTTTTCCTGCCGGACTTTTAGCCATGGGACTGGGGAGTGTCAATGACTGTTTTGCCTTCTTCTGAAATTCTTTCTCTTTTACTAGGTTGCCATGTCTAAACTTAAAACAAGGTGAGGTGCCTATTTTTATTAAGACTTGATATTTCGCATTTGGTTGATATCCCTGGAAAGTCTATTTCAAAGGCAGAAGGAGGAGGAAGGAATAGGGAGGGTTCAGACAGGACGGGAATAAGGAGGGAAAACTACAGTTAAGATTTAATATATAAGAGAATTAATAAAAAAACTCATCAGGCTGTTCTGTGGAATCTTGGAGGATGATATCATGCAAATAGTGGTGCAGATTATAAAGGCCTAGCTTTTGAAACTTCAGAGGGAAGCAGAGTCCAGCAAGAAAATCTGTAATTTGAATATAAAACGACTAAAATGAAACAACTGCTTAGCTAGAATAATTGATGCTCGTAAACTGGGGCTGAAGGAACAGCTGTGATTAAGACAAGAGAAACGTCATTGAAACAAGATATTCTGGAAGGTTTTTCCTCGAGGTCAAAATGCAGAAGCTCTATGGTCCAGAGAGGGCCAAGGATATGATGGCAGCTAATCTCGTTATGTGTCACAGTTTTCCAGGTTGTTCTGTTTTTAAACATGTGTGGACATTATGAAATCACTAGGCTTGGTGCTTTAGAAAACAAGAAGTCATTGGTGAGGATGCAGCTTTAATTTCTGTAGAAGCTCCAGGACTGAAGGGCTCTGAGACAAGTTGAGGCTTAGCACCTAAAGGGAGCCCAGAAAAGGCTACTCTTGATGCAGCCCAGCGTCAGTGAGACCCAAATATTGAAGGTGCTAGTACTAGAGGATAATAACCAAGGGCCGAAGCAGCTGTGGAGTGTGGATCAAACAAATATGTACCTGTGAGACGAGATACGTGTTCTGTACACAGAGGAGCCACAGTGTCGGACCTATTCAAGGCCTTTGGCACCAGAAGGCTGTGAGTCCCAGAAGTCTGACCACACGTTTACACGGCTAAGTAACTTTTGTTTTGATTTGATGTAACTGTCTTGTTTTTCCCTCTCAATACTAGAAATTACTTAACTTTTCAGGTTTTGTTTTGTTTTTGTTGTTTAAAAGCTTAGAGAGAGGCTTTGGATGCTTTCAACGGACTGAACTACATTGAGCCATTGATATTAATATAATACCCTGAGAACACACAAAAGAACAAATATTATAATTAACTAGTATTTAAAAACAACAACATATATTCTCCAGAATATATCTGTGAAATGATATATTCTGTTAAAAAATATCTATTTTTCCGTTCATTATTTTTAGGTGTAGTAATGTCTGAATTAGAAATAAGAAGGCCTAAAAGGCCTTAAACTATTACCGAATTACTAAATATGATGCATAGAAATTACTGTATAAAATGTAGTAATACATATTTAAACTGAAATACATTAATGCTGAGTTAAATGGATATTTACTGTTAGAGAAAAAAAGGTTAAGAGAAACAGCAACCTCTGAAAATTTTCAAAAAATTTTGTTGAACTTTTAGAGATATAACTCCACTCAAAATACCAGATGCTCTAAGGTCTGCCAGTTGACACTCTAAACCTGGACTCCATTTCTGTATGAATATGTGAGCAACTTTAGCTTTCTAAGAAACAACGAGCATCTCTTTTAGATTTCCAGCCCCATTTTAACAAATTGTTACAAGTTACATGGCTTAAAACACAACATTATTATTTCCTATTCTCCATTGGTCTCAAATCTGGGCATATGCTCCTTGGCAGTCAGGATTTCGGAAAGCAGAAGTTAATGGGCCTGATTTCTTTTTGAAACATGGTTTATCTTTGAATCACATGTGGTTGTTGGCAGAATTAATTTCTTATAGCCATAGAACAAACAGATGCCCCTATTATTGCCTGGCAATTATCCATGGGTTGCTTCCAGACTCTTAATTCCCAGAATATTTCCCTGGTGTGCAGTGTTTGTGGTAAAATATATACATTTTTGATAACCCTGTAGTATGGTGCCATTAAATCTAAGAAGTGAAAGGAGGATTGACCTGATAAGGTTAGGATCAACCAAGTCATGAATAACTTTATTAGCTGAGAATCTTCCAATTGGAATTACCACATAAAAGGATAAGCCTGTCCTATTCACAGGCTTTGGCAATAAAAAGGATGTGGTTGATAGTGACCGTTCTGTAAGGATTTCTGTACTGTCTTAGATGTCTGTTTATCACACACGTGCACACGCGTGCGTGCGCGCACACACACACACACACACACACACACACACACACACACACACACACGGGGTGGGAGGGACGGGATGTTTTTGTTTGGATCTAGCATGTTGTAATTTCTTTTATACCTTTTACTTAAAAATAAATAATGATACATTTTTCCTACTTTATAGAACCATAAAAATTGCCAGTAATTGGACAAATGATTCTATGAAACGTATGACTGAAATTTTACAAAATAATTTGAAGTGTTATGTCTGGCTAAATTCTGATTTGGAGGTATTTAAACTTCCCTTCTAGCTTTTTTCCAATGTGAAATAAAATTATCAATAGGATCTAGTAGTGTGAATTTGAAAAAAAAAAAGACTTTGAATTCTGTTATGTTAGTGGCACTGTCTAAAATGCCAAGATTTCAGTTACTTTACCCTCACATCATTGCTTGGGAGTAAAGAGTCTATATTACAGTTATAGAAAGAGAAATATAGAAAAATTCACACAACTCAGTGACATGAGTATCTTCTGCATGGCCACTTCTCTACAAAAATGTACTGTTCTAAATCAGTTCTTCATAGACATCATGCGCTCATAGGTTCATAGACATCTCTGCAGGGCTCTAAGGTTCCACACAAATTATGAAGGTCAAGGTTGTCTTCATAGATATTATTTTTAGTTATAGGAAGTTATTGTCTTAAAGCACATATTATCTAAGGATAGTTAATCTCTGCTTAAATTACTCATACAGTATATATCAATTACCAGAACAGTACTTGGATAATGTTGTAATATGAATCTCTATTTACAGAAAAACTGTAATAGATGAGAATCTTCTGTGTACACTAAATAGAATCACCCAATATAAATATTTTATTCCATTTATCATGCCAAATCTGTATCCACATATGTACACATATATGAATATAATTACATATATAATAATTTTCTGGTTAAAGGATCTTGGAGATACTATACATTTTACATTTGAAGTTAAGTATTTTATGTCTCTTTAAAACTATTGACCCTCAATATGCAAAATTTTCATGGCTGGCCCTAAATTTGCTCATTACGATCATATAAAATAAAAAAAAAATTCTTCCATAGGTAACCTATTTAATTCATAAAATTTCAAAGTTCTAAATATACCTTTGGTCTTACTATTCAGTGATTAAGGATGAAGATGTTACACTTTCCTGATGAGGAAGTGGGTTTTTGTGTAGTTACTATTTTGTTCTTATCAATTGTATTTATCATGCAGGTGGTTATTTCTAAACTTACAAAGTAAGTATATTATTTCTTCCTGTTCTAAACACTTAACAATACATTTTATATTTTGTACTATGCTTAATCTATCAAAGGCTCTAACATAACTTCAACATTCATTTCCTGATATGTGTCATCAATATTTATAGTTATTACAAGCTAATTTTTTAATCAAAATGATGTTTCCCATCAAATTTTCAATTTTCTACTAGACTAGATAAAAAATTTTCATGTATCACATATTTGCAAAACTTTGCATACATCCTTAACATAAAAAGAACTCTGATATTCCTGATGAAAACTTTTGTCTGGACTGATATGCTAAGATTCCCTAAGGTTGTACTAAAATCAATGAATTTTACATTAAATATAACTTAATATATCACTAGCATAATCTGATTGTGTTCTTTATAAACTGAAATAAACTATTTTCTGTCTTTAGCATTATATTTTTTCATTGTTTTGCAGTACTTTAAAAGCTGTTTCATCCTCACTTAGATTTCAATTTGCATCAAAAGTTTTTTAAAAATAATATATACTTTATTGTTATGCTCAGTTTATTAGATAAAATAACTTATTTGGATTTTATTATAGAACACTTTATTTTTATTTTAACACTTTATTTTTTCATTGTAATAGGAATGCTTTGTTTTTACATGCTAATGGGCAGTATTAAATGAGAAAGCATAATTAAAATATTTTATATACTTACATGGAAATAACACAATTAAAATTTCAATCTGTATAATATTTATGAGTTAAAATAAAATTTATGACTCTAACATATCACATTTCCTACATATAAATAAAATAATATGTGTAAATATATCTTTAAACTTTAGAAATTGTAATCTATATAGTATACCATAGGAAAAAAAAATAATACCTTGTCCCAAGGTCAGATTGTAAACAGCTCTAGCCCACTGGACATCATGAAAAGCACATGAAACAATCCTAACTCCAGGCTATTAAATAAATGTCCTCAGACTAAGAACCACTTGGAATTCAAGAAGCAACACTTGAGAAGATAAAATTATTCCAAGTGGCTTAATCATGAGAATAAATTCAATATTATTAAAGGCGTTTAGAAATATAAAATACTGCAAAACTAAAAGTCATGAAGTCTAGTGAAAATCAAAATTTTCAGATTACATGAAAATCAGAAAAATGAGGCACAAGATAGATAGAAAAGTAACTCATTCAAAGCTGATAAATCCAATATCTCCTGTCAATTAATTTTACCTCATATGTGTCATATTTTCCTGCAAAGAATATATATGCATGTATATAGTTATATGAATACGTTATATATTATACTAAGTATATTTACTATACATATATGTGTCTGCATGATATGTAGATATGTTCTCTCTCTCTCTCTCTCTCTCTCTCTCTCTCTCTCTCTCTCTCTCTCTCTCTCTCTCTCTCTTGTGTGTAATAAATTTCTGAAAGTCAGTGTAGGATAGGTAGCAAACCAATAAAAATGACCTTCAGGTTAGGTTTAGCAATTTTCTGAGTCTATTACTACAAAACTTTCATGCAAAAAGATGTGCAGATGGCAAATATGCAAATGCAAAGATGCTCAACACCATAAATGATGAGACCAAAATGAAATACCCTTATGCAAGTATCAAAATGGCTGAAATTAAAAGGTGCGCCTATAAAAGTATTGGCAAGGTGGCAGAGGAACTAAACATGATTCCCTGCCTTTGGGACTGTAAAATGCTGCAACCACTCTAGAAAACAGACAGCTTTTCCTGATGTCCAATACAGTCCTGGTTTGTGACACAGCTATTCTGTATCTAAAAGCATCTTTAAAAAATAGCCAAGAATGTTTTTAAACAAAAGGTTATCCACAAATACTCACTGCGGGTTTGTTTGGAACTGCTAGTACAACCTAGTGATAAACAAAATGTCCATTATCTGGTAAACTAAGGAATAAACTTTCAATTGTACTACATGCATGGATACTACTCAGTAATAGAAGAAGGAGCTGCTGAAATTAAATTTGATACTTTGGATTTCAAAATCAGACTCACTGACAATATCACATACAAAAATACAGACTGTGTGCTTCATGCACACAAAACTTTACAGAAAGTATACTGTAATGGAAGAATAAAGCTTTGCTTGCCTCCAGAGGGAAATTGAAGAGAACTTGAAAAGTCAGATATTTTAGAAAGTTAATATATTAATTCATTATATTGAGTGTGCTGAGATTTATATTACATAGATTTTTCAAAAAGTCTTAAATTAGTTACTCCAAATATGTATAGTTTGTTATCCCTTAATCAGAAGTGAGAGATGGTTTTATTTCCCAACAGGCTTGGTATTTGAAGAAAATTATATTTACTGCACTTTAATTGAAATGAATTAGTGAAACTTTAACGTCCTTGTTTATTGTTTTTTATTGCAACTCATTAATTAATCTTTCCACTCATTTACAAACTATCTCTGTGGTAATATTTCCTTGATCATTCATTTTATTTCTTTAAAAAATTCTTAAGTCAGAGAGAAATAGAGAAAGCCTAAAGTTTCCTTAAACTTTTCCACCTAATTTCCTGAACTAGTGGCTTCACATCTATTGTAAAAAATTTACTTAGCACTGTATTTTTTTTTTTTTTTTTTTTTTTTTTTTTTTTTTTTTTTTTTTTTTTTTTGCTGCTTCACTACATTACTCCTGGTAAAGAGAAAGAATCCAAAAATATGCAACTTGGTGAATATCTCTAGTGTTTTAGATGTAGTGATGCTCAATCAAGCATCACAATTTGTGAATACTTAAATCTTCAATTTCTCAGCATATGTTTTTCTTAAAAAATATTTTTCTTCTTAGTGTTCACTACCAAGAATAAATATAAAATACAAACATGTACACCACACACACACACACACACACACACACACACACACACACACACACACACACACACAGAGAGAGACATTCAACCTATTCAACTTAATTTCACAGGATTCAATACCATAATGGACCATAGCTAAAACATTCATACTTATTGTCAGTCATATTTCTTTTGAAAAAAAAATTCTTTAAGTATAAATATTAAAGTTTGAAATATACATTATACTCAGTAAGACATTTTCTACTTAAAATGTGCAATTGTTCCTTTTAAGACTAGATAGGAAGCTATTTTATTGTTTACTTATTTATTAGAATAAATAAGCTCAATGTTTAACCATTTTTTTTTATTCCAAAGACTATTTTGATGGGAAATTTTCTTTAGTTTTATATTGGATATTGTACAAATAAGAGTGTTCCTGTTACATGACTTAGAGATGATACTAAAAATATGACCCTGATGAACAAAAATGCATACACTTCATCATTTGGGATAATTTATTTTTTAATATGACTAATTCAAATTTCCTGAGAAGAATTTTATGATTAAATATAGATTATGTTCAGTATTAATTATGTTCCAATTTTCTTTTTAGTTTGCATGTATTGGATTTACCTTTGTTCATAAAGAGTCTTACATTTAATGGGTATGATTTATAAAATTTGTCAAAGTGTTTTTGCATTTTCTGTCTAAGGAAGTTTATTAAATAAAGCCAATCATCTAGAAAATAATATACAGCATATTTTATATTTTGTTAAGACTATTAATGCTCAGCTCCAAGCAGAGATCATATCTGCATTTAAATTTAATAACAGCAACTTCAAAGATATACAAATTTAATTTACATATGTTAAAACTGGAGGAATTTATGTGTTTAGTTCTGAGATATTAAAATTAATTGTAAGATGTCCCTAACGGAATTTACCTTTGATGTTCTCTATGGGGACAGTTTATGTTTTGCACATACAAAAAGAAAACCAAAACGAATGTGTATTTCAATACTCTGCTTTATTTGTATGGCACAAATTTATCTAAACACAGTAAATGAGTGCTTTCTTTATTTTCTACTTTCATAGCTTTATTTCTGCATCTCAGAATAAGCTTTATTACAGAGCCACGTAGGCCTTATGCTGCTGCTTCAGATGCTAGTAGTTCATTTCCACTTTTCTCTCTCTTCTTCCACGGGGTTTCCTGTGCTTGTACGGGAGAGATTGATGGAGACATCTCAGTTAGAACATGTGCTCCAATAATCTCATTCTCTCTATCTCCCTCTCTCCTGCGCCCCCGTGTGTGTGTGTGTGTGTGTGTGTGTGTGTGTGTGTGTGTGTGGGTGTGTGTGTGTGTGTGTGTGTGTGTGGGTGGGTGGGTGTGTTTGTGTGTGTGTGGCGTGTGTGTGTATGTGTGTGTGAATGTGCATGTGTGTGTGTATTTGTGTGTAATGCATGGCTATGAATATCTTTATTTGTTGCTAGAAGAACATATTTTGGTACCTTAAGAGTTCAATTTCTCTTCATAACCAATGAGACTGTGGTGGCCAAGAACTGGTTGTAAAACAAATTATGACAATATATAAATATTATAGAATTACTTATTGGTATTTATCATATAAAGATTAAAAAGGCTATTAGTTAGTGAGTATTTATTATGGAACTTAATATAATTGCCCAGTGAATTCTATTTTATGCAAAATGATCTTTTTTATATCATAAAACATAGAAATATTGGTCTCTTTTCTAGAATCATCCAATCTACTTAGGGTGGTTATTCATTTGATTATAGGGTAGGTCCCGTTTAGGCATCCCCCCTCTACTGTTGTCTGGAGACCTAGCCAGGGGCATCCTGTGAGTTCTTGGAGCACCCAATCTCTTTCCAGCCCCACATTGGGTTCCTCTACTGGATATCCATCTCTTTTCTCTCCCTCTCTGATGCTTCTCTAACTCAACCATCTCCTCTCATGACTTATTCCCTCCTCTTCTTGGTTGCAAATTGTTATGATCTCAATTTGCTAAAGTTATCTTCTCTATTTTCTCTTCCTAGAGGAATCCCTGGATGTCTCTCTTAAGTTCCTTCTGATCCCAAGATGTTCAGGGGTTATGGTTTGCAGCTTGGGTATTCTTTGCTTTTTGTCTAAAATCCACTTATGAGTGAATACATCCCATGTCTATCTTTTTTGACATGTGATACCTCACTTAGGAGGATATTTTCCAAATCCAACCATTTGCCTGAAAATTTTAGGATGTCATATATTTTTTTTCTGCTGAGTAGTATTCCATTGTGTAGATGTACCACAGTTTTTTAATCCATTCTTCAGTTAATGGGCATCTAGGTTGTTTGCAGGTTGTTGCTATTACAAATAATGCTGCTATGAACATTAATCTAATGCCTTTGGGGTAGGAATGTGCATCCTTTGGTATATGCCCAATAGTGGTATTGCTGGATCCTTGGGGAGATTGATTCCCAGTTTTCTGAGGAACTGCCATGCTGCATTCCAGAGTGACTGTACAAGTTTACACTCCATCTCTCTGTCCTTGTAAATTTATTCCTGTACATTAGTAATGTGAACCAATTATATTAATGTTTTTTGGTAGATGTAGTGCTAATTAGCTCCAGAGTGAAAATCGTCCTAGATATCCTGAATGCTTTAACACTGTAGCTCATTAGTACTTACTTCTGTTGCCTTTTTTTTTTTTGCTTTTCAAAAGAAGAAATAATAAACCATTTTAAAGGATAATTTTAATTTTTTAACTATTCAGCCTGTTACTGTCTTTTATTTTATTGTTTTTAGAGATTGTTATATAATTATTCCATATGCACTTTCATTCACTCCAAATAGTCACAGGTTCCCCCTTTTCTCTTTCAAATGTTTTCTTTAATTGCTGTTTTGATTGTTGTTGGTGTGTCTGTGTGTGTATGTGTGTGTGTGTATGTATGTGTGTGTATGTGTGTGTGTATTTCTAAATACAATATTTAAACTTCTCAGTCCATATCATGCTTAATTTTCATTAATAATCTTCAGAACATAATAAAAATTTAAATTTTCTGAACTGTCAAAATACATATAAAATTTAATATCATTAAGAATGTGTAGTAGCGGGGTTTCTCGGGTCCCGGGCGGCCTGAGATCTGAGACCCACAGACCTGCCGCCTGAGATTGCTTAGTTGCCCAGCCACCTGCTCAGGCCCCCAGAAATGACTCAGACACTTATATTAACTTCATGCTGTTTGGCCTATGGCTCAGGCACTTTGCTAGCTAGCTCTTACATCTTAAATCAACCCATTTCTATTAATCAGTCTGCCACGTGGCCCGCGGCTTACCTGTACTCCTACATGTTGTTCCTTAGGCTGCTTCAGCTCAGTCTGTCCCTGACTCCGCCCTTCCTTTCCTATGTATTCTGATTCCTCCTCCTACTTCTTCTATGGTGCCTGACATGGCCCAAAACAGCTCCTTTATTTAAGATTGAGATTCACAGCATACAGAAAGGCATTACCACATAACTTCCCCCTTTCTGTCTAATCAAAAAGGAAGGTTTCAATTTTAACATAGCAAAATTACATATAACAAAATATCTATCAAGTAAGAATTACAGCTACAATATCTAGTCTATTGGTATTTAGGAAAATTAAAGAAAATACTCTATCAGTTTCATATGCAATATACCTTTTAAATGACTTAGAAAAACTGTACCTATAACTATCTAATCTTCAGCTATATCAAAGACCACAGAAGGATATATTTACCCAAGTAAACCAGAAGTGCAAGCGACTTCTAAAATCTAGAAAGGACAGAGATGACACCTATCTGCCTGGACAGTCACCCAAAGTTCCTTTATAAAGTTGGGGCATCCATGTTCAACCTACAGGCCCAGAGTCTATTTTCATTTCAGTGAAGCAGGAAATCTGCTCTGCCCATTCTGGTACAGTTCATCAGTTGCTTCTACTCAAGTCCTGAAGAATGTCTGATAGTTTTCTTTGCAAAGCAGGAACCTGAATGACCTTGTTCCGCCAAAGTTCAGAGGTCATCTTCCTATGGAACCTGTATGTCTAGTTTAAACAGCATACTGTCAAGCAGTCAATATAAGAACAGGTTCTTGCTAGTGGCTAACCATTGCCAAAAAGAGAGTAGACTCCATATGGAGTTTCTTTGATGCCCATTTTTCTGTTGAAGTAAATTAGTGCTGCCAGGAGCAGACCTGTCTCACTGTCCAGAAATATATCTTTGTATATCTAAAAATCTAACATGCATGCATTTTTAAATTATACATTACAATTCAAAATCAGTTACATGTTACATAAACATCCTATCTTAAACAAGAGTAGAAAAATACATACAGCATAAGAGAATTGACCTAAAATTTGTGTCAATAAACCAAAATCTATACCAATGTAAAACACTTTGAGATTAACAGCTGATTTCCTGATCTAAGTAAATTCAGTAATCTATTTTTTTAAAAAATCATTCATATACCATATCCCCTTTTTCTTCTTAGATCATCAACCATTTATAATGAAAACAAATATTTAGAAACAATATTTGGGGAATTTGGGCGTAGTTTTCTATTACTACTTCCTGCTGACTAAGGGGCGTTGAAAATCTCACTGTTGTTGAGACTGGATCATAGTCTGCAGTCTTGAAGCTGATACCACCATCTCTTCCCATCAGAGATTTTTTTCAGGGGGTCTTGGCTGATGAAACCATATTTGCCTGGAAGCAATCCACAGATTCTCATCTTCTGTGGAAACAAAAGCAGAACTCTTCCAAAGCAATAAATCCTTAGACACAAATTTCAAAGTCAAAATACCTTTAAAATATATATTCTTGTTTAACTTAGTAGCCTTTGCATTTGCAATCCATTGTCTTTCTGCAGTTAGCTTATTAACAGTTAAAAAATTAAAAGAAAACACAATAACAACCAAAATCCAGATTTTGTGTCTATTTTCTATCTTTATGTGGCTTATTATATTTTTAATACTCTATTTTTCTTTTTAAAGACTTTTTTTAATCCTCTTTTTTTTTTTCTAAAGACTATGTACCTTCTCTCTTTTCTCTTGGAAGACTATGTAGCTTTTACAGACACTGTAACCCGTTTACAGGTTTTTTCTTTTCATCTGAATCTGTTTTATTGTGAATCCTTAATCATCTTCTAACCATAAGACCTTTTAAAATACACTGTCTTAAAGAGCTGAATAGCTTTTGCTGAGGAAGCCGAATCAGTAAGTTCTCTTAAAGGGACCGTGTCTCTGTTTGTGGCCAGCAAACAGCATGCCCAAGAAAATGCTGCTACTAAGAAACCATCTTTGTTTCCTTTTTGTTCAAAATAAGCAGAAATCTAAAATCAATCACATGCTATTGAGTCTTCTGTGAGATTTCAGGAACCTGCCTGATTGCAGCTACAGCTTACACAGCCTGCCGCCAGGTTGCTGAGAACCAGCTGTAGACCTCTACTATAGAGTCCTTCCTCAGAAGACATCACCAGTGTGTGGAGCCTGCTGCACACCTACCCCCTGCCAAACCACGGCCTTTACCTGCGTTTTTCAGTGTTTCCGGTGTCTCCCGTGTGATTCATCCTGTGGGAGTGCCTCTTGGGCTGCCCCAGAGTTTGCCCCACGCTCAGCTGTACCAATGGTGAAGATGACGAGATCCAAGATTTTTCAAGCATACCTGCCTTCCTGCCACCGGACCTATAGCTGCATTCACTGCAGAGTTCACTTGGCCAATCATGATGAACTCATTTCCAAGTCGTTCCAGGGAAGTCAAGGACAAGCATACCTCTTTAACTCAGTAATTAATGTGGGCTGTGGGCCTGCGGAAGAGTAGGTGTTGCTAACAGGACTCCATGCAGTTGCAGACATTTACTGTGAAAACTGCAAAACCACTTTGGGATGGAAATATGAGCATGCTTTTGAAAGCAGTCAGAAATATAAAGAAGGCAAATACATCATTGAACTGGCACACATGATCAAGGACAATGGTTGGGACTGACCGGACAGCATCTACACGAATGCCATCCAACTGACCATTCTACCCAAGCGTGAGAGAGTGACTGAACACTTGGTTCCATCCATTTAGGGGCCTTGCCATCAGGGGGCATCCTCCCACCCTGATGCCATCATTTTGGGTGACTGGCCTCTAAATCACTGTCTCTCTGTCTCTTTGCTTTGTATCTGTGTGTGAGTTGATCTTGGCTTCTCTGTTCTAGTGTTGGCTGAAAACAAAATAATGAAGAGAACAGATCCTTGGCCGTGTGGTGGCAGTCCACCTGGAAAGGGGCCTCTGCCCATATGAGAGCTGCTTAATGGCCTCTTGTCAGAGCAGTGACATCTGGGCACAAGGGAGAGGAAAGATGATCCTGAGAGCTTGGGGTTGGGGAAGGGCAGGAAGGTAGAAGTACTATTACTACTGGGGGCTTGGCTTGGAATAATTGACTCTTTCAAAAGGAAAAAGAGAAAAAAATACCTCATGGCTGTGTTCTCCCTGACAACAAACTATGTCCAAACATCAGATATGCCAGGGCAGCAGATTAGCACACAAAATGGCCCTGTTTCTAGCTGACAAGGCAGACACTGGCATTCTGGGCCTGAGCTAAAGAATGCCCTTTTGGGGTGGGGGGTGGGGTAGGTAAAGCCCAAATGGGTGCCTGTAATGTAATAATTAACAGCAGCTTAAATATCAATTATACTAACATACGACAATAAAAATAATAGTTTTGTTTTCTAAAAGTCAATGAAATAGGAATCTCCTTTTACATGCTACCTGTTGGCTCAAAAGTAAATAAATAAAAATAGTTATGAAGACAAGAATGTTTTATAACATTCTTTTGATACATGTGCATATACTAACATATGCATACCTATGTATGTTGATTTATTTTTGAATGCCTTAGAGTTAAATTTCTTATAGTAACATCATTTACCTATTATTATAGTTCTATACCTTTTATAAATACTAAATTACAAAGTGGAAAAGTCAATGTTGTGGAATAGAATATTTGTTTAGCTATGTAAGAAGTGTTGCATTTGTTTATCTACATAAAGATATGTTGGTGTTTTAACTTGCCTGCCTAAGGTACCTCACTGATCCAATGAAAAGAAAGCTGATTGACCTGTACCTATGGAGAGGAGCAGTAGGCAGGACTGGAAGGCAGAGAGAAAAGGGGCTAGCCTGCCATGAGACAGACAGACAAGGATGAAATCGGAAAGCAGAATGGACTGTACTTAGATGAGGTAAATGGGCCATGGAGCAGCACATAGATGAATAGAAATCGGTTAATTTAACAAAAGATAGATAGTAACAAGCCCAAGCTAAGGCCAAGCAGTCATAATATTAATGTCTTCATGTCATGATTTGTAGGCTGGTAGTCCTACAAACATATTTGGAGCCCATGGTGGGACACATATTTCTATTTAGGTCCTTAGAAAGATATAAAAAAGAAAACTAAAGCATGGCATAGCTTCCTAGTATCCTGCTGCTCAAAGCACACAGAGGCACAGCTCAGTCATGCAGTCAGCACTTGAGCAGTAGGCATGTGAAAGTAGAATCGACAACCTAAGTGAAAATTCCTGCCACAGTGAGGGCACCAACTTCCTAAATACCACAGAGATATAGAATAAACACAGAGATTTAAATATGTTAAGATTTTGATGTGTTGTTTTCTCCCATATATTTTTTATTTTAATTAGATACAAAGTTCGCCTTTTCCTATCTTCCTACAACTAAAATGTGCATGTCATTTTTAGTGTAATAAGTCAACACTCTTTGGAGTATCAAGAAGCTTTAAGACGGAGTTTCTATTGTTGTAGATCTTTAATATATGAAGTTTTTGCTGTGGGATGTCCTTCTGTGTGCTCTGAATGTGTATGCCTCTCATTGGTAATAATAAAGCTGGCTGGTTTGTATCCAGGCAGAAATTGTGAGCGGGATAATCAAGATAATAAAAAGAACAGAGCGACAGAGTGAGAGAGATGACAGCCAGCTAACAAGGAACAAGATGCCAGAGAGATGGTAAGTCATAGACCGCGTGGCAATTAATGAGTTTCTAAATGCAAAAGCTAGCTAATATATGCTTGGGCAACTGGTCAAATATGTATGATAAATATTATAGACATGTCTTAATTGCAAGCTCATATAAAATTAAAAAAGTCAAATGACATCCTATCAACATACAGTGTCACAGAATAAACATTGCATAATGAGGCAACACTGGAGCAAACAAGAACAAACCTCAGCAGGACAAACCCAACATCCGGTAGCTCCGCAGCTACATGACTGTTCCTAGGTATGGTGGCCGAGAAGGTCTATTGTACATAAATCAAAGAGCATAGCCAGAGACAGGGACAATTAGGAGAGTCCAGAACGAACACGACCCTGATACATGCCGTGTGAGGAAAAAGGAAGGGAAAGGAAAAAACCACCTAGGAGACCAGAAGGGTAAAGAGTAGACCCAGAAAGAAACAATATAACCAAAATGGCTGGATTATACAAAGGGGAGCAGCTAACAGAAAGGCTCCCCGGCCACTAGATGGATAAATTTAGGATCAGGGATAGGTTACAGCCGTAAGTTTCCTGTAATAGGTAGGGACTGAGGTACCCAAGTCTTCTTTTATAGGAAATAGACACAAGTACTTAAATAAATGTAGTATTAAATAAAAGAATAATATTTTTTGAGAGTAGTGAAAATTTAGAGGTATTTAAATGGCCACTGAAGTTGTGGCCACATTTCTGACGAGCCGATTGGGGTATGTTTTCTCATTAACCTGAATTAAAATGCAGTTGATCTCAAACAGCCTTATATTTCTGGGGATCTTGCCAACACATTGTTGGATCTCTCTACTACAGCTATCTGTAACCTCCACAGAAATAAGGGAATACTGACATCAAATTACAAAGTTAGAAAATAGCATCCTTATAGCACATTATGGTCACTCTAGAGGATAATCTTTATGTGTCAGCACAAGCCACAGCTAACAAGCATACTGAGAAGATTGTTAAAGATTGAAATTTTAGTTTGGTAATATTTTTATTTTATTTCCATATATAAAACAGCGTTGTCATAGTTGGTCAATTTTATTAAACTTTGAGATTCAAAAATATATTTATAGATTGTGAATTCTGAAAAAGCCAGAGTTTAGTTTGGTTCCTTTATTTTGGATATTTAGAATACAAATTTACTGGGTTTGTTACCCCCTGTGTAATTAAAATGACTGACTCTATGTAAACCCTTCTGCAGCACTTGGGTTCCTTGGTATCTGCTTACTTCCACTGTGCATTTTTAAATGATGTACATAAGTTGTTCTTATATGTTGTAAATTAGTTGAGAAGTATTTGACATTATTAGTAGAATCAGGTGTGAAAATGATTTAGAGAAACATAACTTGAAACTGAAGCATGTGAAATATTTAAATGTTAACTGCAGATGTCAGACTGAACAGCACAGACATTATTTACTTTACTGAATCATGTTAAACATTTTCGTGTTTGTCACAAGTATCTGAAATGTATGCTCACTTCAGCTATTTAAATTGAGAGTTGGAAGCATCCATAATTGTGCAGTAAGACTATAGAAACTGGTAGTGTACTGTTCTACTTCTCACAACCTGAGAGTTATGTCTAGAGAAAATGATAAACAGGCTGGAAGGTGTTCAGAACAAAATAAATGCTTTGTTTACTTGTTAGAATCATGCATAAACAGAAGAAAATTTTGAATATGAGTATGTGGTGCAGGTGCCTATTTGTTTTCTCAGACACTGAAAAGCAAGCTAGAGAATCTGAGTTGTAGTTGGTCCTGGTTGTAATTCCAGGTTCCTAATGCAGTATGGTCACTGAAGGAGCAAACAATAATGTGATACTTTTTATATGTGAATTATTACACCGTTCTTTTATTACTATTTTCCTATGAAAGAATTATTGTGAGTTATAATAGAATGTGGATTTAAAGTAAACTTTAAAACTTGCACAAAATTTTAGTATTAGCTTGATTCAAGGTATTTGTCGTCTTCCCACACATACTCCACCAAAATACCTTGAAGCCAGCCTATGTCCCAGTGTCTCTTAAGTAAAGGAGAAGTGATTTCAAGCAATGAACTAGGACTGATATTTCTCTAAGAAGTTAATAATAAAAATAAAATAAGGTTTAAGGATTTTTTTTCCAAACATGCTTTACTTGTTAGATTTACTGTCTTGTAAATTTGACTAATTTTAACACTTTGTAAACTATACAGTCAGCCAGTCTTTCTCACAACCCTCACTCTTCTAGTAAAGGCTTTTTATAGGGTTCTGTGATGTGTATGCCATAGCTGATTTTCATGTCTATATATCCTTCACGATAAAAAATTGTCCAAGTGTTTTGCTGAGTAATTAAATATAGATACTGCTGAACTTATTGATGGATACTATTAAATTCTATGTGAGGAAACCAAAGATTAAATAAATAGATCTTTGGAATGAGTATGGTTGGTAGCACAAAAAATGGTTATTAAAAACATAGAATTTTTTTAGCCAAAGCAAGTGAACTACAGGCTATATGTTTACATCTTCTGTAAATGCATTCTGAAAAAATTGATATATGAATGCTTCTCTATTTGAGAGGTATTACAATTATCCCAGAGGTAGATGATGATGTGATACATCAGGGTTTAGCCGGATATGCTTGAATTTCTAAGTTCTCACATTTTACAACAAGTAATTGAACAGAGGCGTAAAAATAGCAGAAGCAGAGACATATTAGTTACAAAAGACAGATTTTTAAGACATGAATTGGTCTACTCCTTGAATCATATGTTTAATCTAAAACTGCTTTATCCTAGAAGACAGATTTGTAAGAAGGTTAATAATGGAAGGTCCTGTTGATGATAACACAAATATAACAACCATTAAATTCCCAAATGCCAAGGACCAGGCAATAAAGAACATGATTGCTACCAGAGTGCAGTCGTTGTATAGTTTGCTCATAGAAATGAGAAGCTTTGTCTCTCAATGCTCATTTGTACTTAGAAGTGAGATTCCTCAAGCTGTAGATAAACAAAAATAAAGAAACAAAAAATATGAAATAAAACATACTGATGCTATATTTTTAGAATGTGGTAAAAAAAAAAAAAAAGAACAACTTTAAGAGGGAATCCCGATATAAAATAAATTAAAAGGAAAGTAGTATAAGGTTGTAATTCTTAAACATTACCCCAAAACTGTCAAAAAAAATAATGGAGAATACCAAAACATAAAGACAGATTAGAACTGCCAATATATTTATAAAAGAAATTATATTTATATTTAAAAAATAAAGTCATTATTTTTTCTTTGAAGAAAAAACTTACATCATTTTATCTCTCAGAAGATTATAAGCATCAGTGGCATTGGTTTAAAAATGCTCTTTATGTTGTGGAGAGGCATAAAGAAGAATTTTCATTGTATAGAATAACAATTTCGTGAGCTGTTTCCTTTTGGTTGTATAGGAATCTTTCTTCCTCAGGAAATGTCAGAACATATTTAAATTTTTAATAAACCTCTTCTATCAGTATTGTGTTGGCCACTATAATATATAAGCCTCATAGGCATCTATTGCACAAATTCTGGTTGTAATAAGAAAAAATCTGAGTCAGATATTGGGGAAAAACTGAAATATCAAAGAGAGTAAACACCACAGTCAAGTCTCACCCAACTGTCTTCCAGCTTCCTCAGCCTCACTCCTTGTGGCTTCTACTGCCTCCTCTGTCTTCCTGTGCCTGCCCTTAAATACCTTCTTCTCCCAGTTGTTTCATATCCAGGTTAAGATTAAAGGCACTGGCTACTACTCACAGAAACAGGGAAAATCTCTGTCTCTGGATTTATGGGATTAAAAGCCTAGCACTACCACTGCCTGCCTGGGAGCCTGGAACTCCTTTTGTAAACTAAGATAGCCTCAAACTCAGATTTTCTGGGATTAAAGGCGTAGGTCACCACTCCCAGATATTCCCTGTGCTGGGATTATAAGTATGAGTTACCACTGTCTGATCCTCCTAGACTGACTGTGAGTAGATCTCTTCTCTTGTATTTCAACTTGGTTTTTATTAAACATACAACATATCACTACAGGCATCCATTTGGGATAGACTGTAGTTTGGAAAATAAACTTTGAGAATGCAATTTGTCTTTTATTTTATGTGAGGGTTATCCATGTACAGACTCTTTAAGAATGATGTGGTTTCCAATATTATAGACGAGAAAAAATGATTTTTGCCAATCTATGTAGTACCATCAACACCTGTCAGAACAATTGTATATAGTTCTGGTATTATTGATCAATGCATTCCATGTATTCCTAATTTTTGAAAGAAAAATTAATACCATTATTTATCTGTCAAGAGTGGAACTTTACCAGAGAAACTTGGTAGCTCCAGCCTTTTATGGCACCTGCTGTTTAAGCAGAAGACAAATCCTCTCTTTAGAGAGTAAAACATCATCCCTTGCAGTGAATTGCCTTTTTACAGAGGTGGCATATCTCTGCTATTTAGAACCTTCTAAGAACAACTCTAGTCTAGTTTTCCCTTTCGTGCAGTTTTGAAAAGCATTGCCCCTTTATAATGTATAATTTTCTGCTTATTTTTTTTTCCTGAGATAGCAGGTAATTATCTTCATGTAGGAATAGTTCCATGGTTAAGTTTATCTGTCAAGATGCTTCTTTTATCATAAACATTTTCTCTAGGTCTTTAGTATAATGTAAGTTCAGTTTTGTAGTTGAAAACCCCTGAAGCCAAATTTAAAGTTAATTAAAAATATCTGTTATCCTCCAGCTGCCTAATGTCTGGACTAGCTCTAGTGATAAAAACCAATTCCCAGCAACAACTGAACTGAAATTTTAATAACAGTTAATTCTTATAACATAATCATATATATGTTATCTTTAATTTTTATCTTTTAGCAATATTTCTGTCTTAATTGGACCTTCTACAATGTATTTAGATCTTTGGATTGTTCTGTTCTCTCTCTCTCTCTCCCTCTCCCTCTCCCTCTCCCTCTCCCTCTCCCTCTCCCTCTCTCTCTCTCTCTCTCTCTCTCTCTCTCTCTCTCTCTCTCTCTCTCGATTTTAAAAGTACAAACAGGACAAGACTGTGACTTAAAATTCGTAAGAACTTTAAGTGACCCAGGCTTTGGTTTCATACCTTTATGAAATGTCCTCTTTTCCTGCAGGGATTATCTTGATACATACTACATGGTATAGTAACTCTGAATCAGTTGTGGAAAGAATTAGGACTTCTTCAGTCTTGCTTCATCCATATAGCTACAGTCAGCACCCTGTGGGTGACAATGCCAGGCTCAGCTCTCAGTTCAGGATGACCTCTTGAATCACATTATCAACAGCTTTTATTTGTAGTTGCTCTCTGGGAGCAGCAGTTTCTTTACTCCTTTCCTCTTGCAAATTTGAGGTTTTGTAGGATGACATCTTGCCTGAGAGCACCCTCTGTTCCTCTAGTGCAGAGCAGAATCCCTCTTATTAATAACAACAATTCCCTTATTCTTTTAGGTGCAAGTCTTAACTGCAACATCTTTTTTAACAATATGCCCTTTAAAATTTCTTCCCTAGTATTTCTTTTTTCACGCAGAGCTGCACATCAGTCATTAACAATAACCACACAACAGATTTAGCATTTTGCCATTCTCACCTGCCAAAGAAATCAGATCATTACTTTTAAATTTAACCTCAGAAAAATTCTAGAACAAGGGCAGAGAAAAACCACATTTCCCTCCAAAAAGTACCAGAAGAAAGGACTCTTTTCCCAGTTACTGTTCAAGTCTTCAAGTCTTGCTTCCCTGTAACGCCTCTTGAGGCAGAACTGTGCGAAGTATTCCTCTCAATCCAGGTTTACAAGGTTCTGCAAGGAAAACACACGCCACTCTGCTTATGTCAGTCAGAATATCTTCTACTCCAAAATCCCAAAGTCTTCATATATCTCACAACAGTGTGATTTTGGATCTTCATTGCAATATCCCATTCCTGGGTGTAACTTTTGTAATAGTTACTTCTCTCCTGTTGTCATCAAACAGAGTGACCATAGAGATTTAGTTAAGGTGGAGGTTATTTGACTTAATGTTCGAGAAGGATAAAAGTCATTCTCGCTTTTAATATATGATATTCATGTACAAAATCACAAATAATATTCAATTAATATATAATAAAAATGCAAATGGGTATTTTTATATTTATTTTATTTTATTTTACACTAAATAAAAGGAAATGCTTTCCTACCTGGTAAAATAAATCAATATTCTCAGGATGAGACTGTGTAGAGTAAGTGAGGAAATAGACATGGAGGCATCAAGAATATGACCAGAAAGAAACAAAAATGGAAATATAAAAAGGCAGCATGAAAATGTAAAGCAAATTAAAAAAAAAAGGAGACAAGAATATTAATATGAAGGTGAAATTGGGACTGGGCAGCAAAAATCAGGCAGCAAGGTAGAGCCTGGGGGTGTGAAGGGAGATGAAAGAGAAAATTTTATTCAGATGTGCTGGGGACTTTGTGCTCCTGTTGGAGGCCACTGGCCCCAGCCCCTCTAGGTGGCGCTATTACCTGGCGCTGGCCAACCCGCCTGAGTCGTTAGAGAGCGCATGCGCTTGATAATCTCGCGAGACTGGTCTGGTTTCTCCGCCTTTCCCGTGGCGTCATGAGATTCTGAACTACAACCAATAGGAAAGTGTTTCGTCTAAAGCAAGAGCCGTTTGGTCATCTTAAAACCGGGTCTTCCTACCTCGTGGTTCTCTCTCTCTCTCCTCTCTCCTCCCCTCTCTCTCTCCGCCCCGCCGTGCGCACGGACGCCAGCCCGGCCCGGTTTCTGGGACGCGGGCCCAAGGCCACGTGGCAAATGGCCCGGCCCAGACCACGCCGGGGCCTAGCTCTCTCTCTCTAGCCTTATTCTTCCTCACTGGGGCCTGTCGCTGCGGGTTCCCGCGCCGCGGCGGCCTCTTTGCCCCCTCCTCTCTCTGCCTTCCTCTTCATTTTCCCCCAAAGATATATTAAAGTTATACTGCAGAAGGATCCTAAGCGTGTGTGTCACGTGTCTTTCCTCGCGGGCGAGAGATAGGCGCGGAACAAGTGGTGCCGAAATCCCGGGAATTTACATCGTTTGCACCGCCAGACAGGATTCAGAACTGCGGACAGGTTACTCGGAGAGGTATGTCTGAACTGAACTTTGGTTTGGGACTTTTGAAAGGATTTTTTGAGGCCTTAGTGCTTGCTTTGGCAGTGTTTCTGGTTTTCTTCGTGGTTGTTTTCTGCTTCCGCCGGTCAGTGGGATCCCCCCAGTCTATCATAACAGCACCAGACTCCCTGCTTAGGCAACGTAGTATTGAGATGGCACAGGGTACTCTAAAGAACTCTATAGAAGAGAAGGCCTGTAGAGATCTGATAGCTAGAGGGCGAGATATCATAAAGAAAGTTCAGGGCAACATGTCAGAAACCGGGAGCCGTGTGAGGTTAGGCGCGCGCCGGAAAAGTGAAAAAGGACCCCCGGTAAAATAAAAGATATGGGGGAGTTAGGAATACTCGATAAGTAAAAAGGACCCCCCAGAAAAATAAAAGATTTGGGGGAGATAGGGAACCAGAAACTAAAGGTACGGAAACTTGAAAATAGAAATACTCGATAAGTAAAAAAGGACCCCCCAGAAAAATAAAAGATTTGGGGGAGATAGGGAACCAGAAACTAAAGGTACGGAAACTTGAAAATTTAAATTTAAAGTTTGGCTCCTCGAGGTATGAGGAAAGACAGGGCCTGGGGCGGTTGAGACAAAGACAAACCACGCCCAAGATTCATAGGCAAAAACAGGGCCTAGGTTTTTCTTAGGCGCCACTGAGGCAGCACGACCTATACCTTAAAAGACAGAGGTGCCGGTATGGGTTCCTCAGTGGCCACTGACCTCTGACAAGCTTAAGGCAGTGATTGAGCCTGTTGTGGAACAGCTTGCTAGAAAACATATTTTTAAGCCCTCCACTTCTCCATAGAATATATTAATTGGCTTAGACCTTTTTTGAAAATTCCCACTGCAGATTTAAAGCCTTTGTTTGAGATCTTGGAAGGTGATTCTAGTCTTACCTCTCCCCGCAGTTTAACACCTCAAGCTAAAGAAGTGCTTAAGATAGTAGAAAATGCAATAACAAAGGCCCAATTAGCTCGAATTGATTATAATAAGCCA
Organism: Phyllotis vaccarum; assembly: GCA_033318265.1. Lineage (NCBI taxonomy): Eukaryota > Metazoa > Chordata > Mammalia > Rodentia > Cricetidae > Phyllotis > Phyllotis vaccarum. The sequence continues at coordinate 143,271,632 of JARWLC010000006.1, forward strand.
TTTTCCCTATGTGTTTTTAAAACAAGAATATTGCCTACTGCGGTATTATGGCAAACAGGCCCCTTATTATGGATTCATCCCCCAGCCTCACCCCAAAAGGTTATTGCCTGGTATCCAGCTGCCGTTGCTCAATTAGCTCAAAAAGGCTTGAGGGCCTCGGCAGAGTATTTTGGTATTTATCCCACTGTGATGGTTTTACCTTATACCACCCATCAGGTTCAGGTCCTAGCTGCTACCAATGATGATTGGGCCATATTAACTACTATGTTTCCTGGAAAAATTGATAACCATTATCCTAAACATCCTTTGTTACAGTTTGTGGCTTATCACCCTGTGATATATCCACGTGTTACTTCCTCAGTGCCTTTAAAAGATGGCTTAATTGTATATACAGATGGCTCAGGAAATGGAAGGGGTGCTTACATTATAAATTCACAGACATTTTTCAAAGATTTTGGTCAAAAATCACCCCAGATAGTTGAATGTCTAATTGTGTTAGAAGTTTTACAAAAGTTTGATTGTCCGCTTAATATTGTGTCTGATTCCCATTATGTGGTAAATGCCCTTCAGTTACTTGAAACGGCCGGTGTTATTAATCCTTCTAGTACAGTGTCTGCCCTGTTTTGTGCCATACAAGACTGTCTGCTGCAAAGACGTGAGCCCTTTTTCATTACCCATATACGGGCACATTCGGGACTCCCAGGTCCTATGAGCAAAGGAAATAATTTGGCTGACCAAGCTACACGCCTGGTCGCTGCTGCCTTTGTTAATCCGTTACAAGCTGCAAAAGACTTTCATACAAAATTTCATGTTACAGCAGAAACTTTGCGCAAGCGCTTCTCACTTACTAGACAACAAGCTCGCGAAATCGTGACACAGTGTCAAAACTGCTGTCAATTCCTCCCTGCTAAGACTGTTGGAGTTAACCCAAGAGGCATTTCACCATTACAAATATGGCAGATGGATGTAACACATGTTCCGTCCTTTGGAAAGCTTCAATTTGTACATGTTTCTATTGATACATGCTCAGGTATTATTCATGCCACACCACTTACAGGAGAAAAGACCATACATGTTATTCAACATTGCCTAGAGGCATGGAGCGCCTGGGGCAAACCAGCTTATCTCAAGACTGATAATGGGCCAGCTTACAGCTCCCAAAAATTCGCCCAATTTTGTGCACAAATGCAAGTAACACACCTTACCGGGTTACCATACAACCCTCAAGGACAAGGCATTATTGAACGTGCACATCGGACCTTAAAATCCTATTTATTAAAACAAAGAGGGGGAGTAGAACTGCCCTCAACACCAAGAGTGTCAATTGCCTTGGCGTTGTTTACCATAAATTTCTTAAATATTGATGATAAATATCAAAATGCTGCTGAGCGACATTGCTCAGAACCACAACGGCCAAAAGAGCTAGTAAAATGGAAAGATATTTTAGAAAATAAATGGAAAGGCCCGGATCCTATTTTAATAAGATCCCGGGGAGCTGTCTGTGTTTTTCCACAGGATGAAAAAAATCCAGTTTGGATCCCAGAGCGCCTCACCAGAAAAATATTACAAGAAAAAGAACCTTCGCCTTCTCCAGTTGATGTGTTTGGTGACAGCAGTAGAAGATAATGCCCACCTTCCCTCTGCCAATGCCGGTGATGTATAAAGATTTAGACATAGCTTTAAAGAAAATAGAAGTTTGGGGTTAGAGAGAAGTTTATGTTTTAGTTAAAAATAGTTCAGATATATTACTAAAAATTTCTCGGCAGCCTGACAAAGGAAACAGAGTTTAATAAAACCAAAATTGGCTTCCTTTTGCTCAGGCAGGCCAGATAAAAATTCAATTTTACCATATAACAGTTGCCAATCCAAAAATATAGGTTGGGCCACGCCTAAAATATTTTCATTTCCTCCCAATCTGGCCACCATTTATTTAGATTGTTAACAATGCCTCAAAAATTATAGACAAATTTAGATACAAATTTGATAATTGCCTTTATGCCTTATGCTGAGATGCTCAGCTTTATTTCTTTGCAGCAACGGCCCACATGCCACGATTTGTGCCCACGCCACCGTGGTTCCCCAGTAACTCACAGCCATTTAGACAAAAAAGAGATTTCAGAATCTCTGCTGGTATTATAAAATTCATTGTCACAGCTGCCATAGGGGCCTCAGTGACTGCCTCAGCTGGTGCACTTTCAAAATAGTGCAGACTGCACAGGCGGTTAACAAATTGTCCACCCCAATAATTGACACAGTTGAGGTGTGAACAATAACTTGCTGGCTTATACATAACCTCTATTCAATATAAAAACTTTACAAAGACAACTAATCTTTCGAAGAGCCTCTCTCAATTTTCTTACAGAATTGGTCGTCTAAGTTTGAACAGACCCTTCGTGACCTGCAAGTGGCGATCGTCCAGGCCAATTCCACTCGGCTAGACCTGTCGCTGACCAGAGAGCTCACTCCATAAATCCCCTCTTCTTCCCCTACTCCAAAGAGTGGGTGGGGGTGGATATGTCTGACCTGGCCTTTTGCGGAGGACTAGTCATTCTTCTCTAGACGGTTTACAAGTTCAGAATCCAAAGTCAGAGAAACAAAGCAGTTTCGGCTCAAGCCTTAATGGCTCTAGACTCAGAAACCTCGACAGAGGTATGACTAATTATGATAAAGCAATAGAGATATTATGGCTTAGACAGCTCCTACACACTGGGTGGAGCGTTCAGCCCGTGTCCTAAGAGGGATGCTGAGCCAAGGGCATCACAGGGGACATACCTATGTCCCGGGAGGCACATCGTCTTGCATAAGGGTACCTGCCTTAACCCCCTTCCCAGCAAAAGGCAGAGGACAGGCTAGGGGCATCTCGATCTGTCGAGGGATTAGGGGTGACCCCCACGCAAGTCCACAATGTGTTCTGGGAGATGATCACTGTCTCCACCCTCTTATAGGACTTTCTCTTGCTTAATATTTGAGAAGGGTGAGATGTTGGAGGCCACTGGCCCCAGCCCCTCTAGGTGGCGCTATTACCTGGCGCTGGCCAACCCGCCTGAGTCGTTAGAGAGCGCATGCGCTTGATAATCTCGCGAGACTGGTCTGGTTTCTCCGCCTTTCCCGTGGCGTCATGAGATTCTGAACTACAACCAATAGGAAAGTGTTTCGTCTAAAGCAAGAGCCGTTTGGTCATCTTAAAACCGGGTCTTCCTACCTCGTGGTTCTCTCTCTCTCTCCTCTCTCCTCCCCTCTCTCCTCCCCTCTCTCTCTCCGCCCCGCCGTGCGCACGGACGCCAGCCCGGCCCGGTTTCTGGGACGCGGGCCCAAGGCCACGTGGCAAATGGCCCGGCCCAGACCACGCCGGGGCCTAGCTCTCTCTCTCTAGCCTTATTCTTCCTCACTGGGGCCTGTCGCTGCGGGTTCCCGCGCCGCGGCGGCCTCTTTGCCCCCTCCTCTCTCTGCCTTCCTCTTCATTTTCCCCCAAAGATATATTAAAGTTATACTGCAGAAGGATCCTAAGCGTGTGTGTCACGTGTCTTTCCTCGCGGGCGAGAGATAGGCGCGGAACATGCTCCAACACCATAGCCACAGATGGTATGGTAGAAATCAGGAGCTAATCACTTTCCTGCATTCCTAGTTTGTCTGGAGTGGCAATGGCCAATTAGTGCCTGCGATTTGGAAGAGCTCCTTTCAAGTTTCTAGAATGAGGAGAAACATTGGGGGTTAGAGAAATAAATTTTACTCCCTAGGTAGGTGGCTTACTAACAGATACTGCTGAAGGCTGGAGTTCGTTAAGAATAGCAAGAATTTCCATGTTCTTATACTATGGAACAAAGAATTGAATGGCGATATATAACAATAGTAGAAACCTTATCAGTTTATTAAGGAATACAGAGGTAGGTTAGAATTCCCATAGTCCCAAGCAAAAAAGTTTTTTAAAAATGGGTTATTTACATATAAAAGCTTTCTTGCAGGGGATTTTCAATGTTCCACAGTGAATAGATTATTCCTGTACCAATCATATACGATTTTTCAGATCTTAATCTCTGCTCTGTTCCACTGTACCATGTCTACTTGAGTATCACTTGACAACCTATTAGAAATGGGGATACTTAAGATTGCATTACTAGTCAGGAACTACAAGACTGAGCTTCAGAATCTTGTTAAATGAATCCCTGTGGGTGATTCTGTTGTTAAATCTGAAAACAATTTTAGAATCAGAATCTAGTGGTCTGGATTATAACTGGAGCATTCGAATATTCTCTAGCTTGTAGGTATTACTAATGCTGAAGCAGTGATATAATCTCTTTTAAATGCAGCATAGGAAGAAAGTGTGTGCGCATGCGCGTGCGCGTGTGCGTGTGTGTGTGTGAAAACTAAAAAGAAGAAAAAGATGAAAATTTGAAGGGAGAGTATGTACATGTACATTGCCGATTGATTTATAATTTTTGTTTGTTTTAATTATTTGGGGAAGAGAAAAAATTAATCTAGAAATTATTTTAGAGCATATGCTTAGGGTTAATTGGATTGATATATAAAATCCGGTGTTAGTTATTAATCTGAAATCTGAAAACAATCAAAAGATACTTTGTCCCTCAAAATCATTATTTACACTCATGTGTAATACTGTATATCAGACTCTATCATATTAATCTTCAAACAGTCCTAAGAGAGAAAACACTATTGCTTCTTACTTTGCAAATATGCAAACAATTTATGAGCTGGCTATAACTCAACAACAGGCCACTGGGCTTGGAACCTATCTGAGTTCATTCTCACTGTGCCACCATTTCTCCAAAGGTAGATGTTTGAATTTTTCACAATATTAACTGTGCATCATAAACAATATTCTAAGGGTCAAATGAAGTCTAATGTGAAATTTTTGTTCTACGGTTATGTGGGCCTTTCCAAGTTGTGTGCGATGTAACAGGGAGAACACTTTAATATTTAATATTTCACTTTAATATCTAAAGGTGGAGAAATGTTTAAAATCCTTGAACACATTTAGTTTTCAAGAGTTCAAATTGTAGGTATTCTAATAATTATAATCAATGATTTTTGGGGGGAAGGAAAGTTAGGGGTGATTAATTCCACACAGTGAACACCACAGGATGCACAATCCACACTCAGCTCAGACCGATCAGCAGACAATTAAGCTGATCTCATTCTCATTTAGGAATAAACATTTAGGAAAAGAAGGATTGGGTAATATGATAAAGGTTTGGGTAGAACAAAATAAGTCTATGGAAAAACTAGCATGAATCTCCTACTAAATGGTAATGTAAAGATGCGTTGTTGGGTGTTCTTAAAGTGACAGACTTTCCTAAAACTGAAGGGAATCTAAGCAATTTTATTGCGATCGGAAATCAACTTTTGAAAGTTACATAAAGTGTTCATTGGCTGTGAAGACAAATATCATGACATAGAAAATCATGAAAGAAATAATAAGAAAATGTGTCATGAAGTCAGTTGTTATAGTGAGGTTTCTTGGTCCCAGGTGGCCAGAGGTCCAGACCCACAGACCTGCTGTGCCAGACCCCTTAGCTGCCCATCACTGCTTAGGCCCCCAGAAATTATTCAGACGCTTATATTAACTTTATGCTGTTTGGCCTATGGCTTAGGCACATTGCTAGCTTGCTCTTATATCTTAACTCAACCCATTTCATTAATCTGTCTGCCACATTGCCCGTGGCTCACCTGTGTTCCTTACATGTTGCTTCTTTGGGCTTCTGGTTTGGTCTGTCTGACTCCACCCTGCTTCTCTTACCTATGCTCTGATTTCTCTTCCTACTTTTTCTATGGTGCCTGTCATGGCCCAAAACAGCTCCTTTTATTTAAAGATTGATATTCACAGCATACAGAAAGATATTCCCACATCAGTCAGTGGCCTCCCTACAGAGGGTATTATGTGGTTGAAACAGACAGAAGCTAATAGAAAGGAGAGAGTATCAGTAGTTCCTTGCTTTACAGAAGAAGCTGAAAGACAATTGTATTAGGGAATGAACTTTATGAGGAGAGAGGCTGATCATGGGGCCAACATTAAGCTAGAAAGGAGGGCACATTAAAATGGTTTGTTATGTCATACGTGACATGAGAGTACTTTAAAGGAAAAAAAGGAGTCTTTTCTTTCAGATCTGGACAGGAGATTCACTAGGTAGGATAGTTTAAAGTAAAAGAGAGATAGCTACCATGGAGAGGGTAGCTGGAGAAAGGGACAGAGGAGACCTTTCAGAAAAATTCCCCAAACAAAGAAAAATAACTTTATGCACTTATAAATGCAGTTTCAGAAAGCTGTACACTGTGAAATATAGTCTAGGATGACCTTAGGAGATGAGAAGCACAGAGCGGCCAGGTACTGGGGATCATAAATTGGAGGTTGTGAATCCATAAGCATAGATGACTTCTTAACAGGTGCCAGAGAAGCACAGACTGTTAACTTTAGACCATGATGTCTGATCACATAGACTAGCTCTAAAAAAGGGAGCCCGAGATAGAACACAGTAAATAAATAAATAAATAAATATTTAAAAAGATACAAGGAAGACAATGAGCAATAGCTGCATAGATGTTAACGTGGAGGAGGCTTGGTGTGTTCACAGGGTTGGAAAAGCATTAAACAAGTAAAAAAAAAAAATCAACAAAAATAAAAAGAAAGTAGTTTTAATAGTCCACGTGTATATATGAATATTTGCTATCCAGAGTTTAGGAATTTGATGTGACCTCTTAAAATGTTTTTATAAAAAGAAGTGTCTAAAACGAAGGTTTGGGTAAAGGAGTACACAGGTTTAAGTACAGATTTTAGATACCAGACCAGGAATCCAGAAATTCTGTGATTCCCACCACCTACTCTGGATGATTCACAACTCCCTGTAACTACAGCACTGAGCGAATCTCTCTTCCTGCCTCCATGGTAACCTATGAGGTATGCTTATAGCTACCCTCTCTGACATATGCTTAAAAATCAATGGAGAATTTGCATTAAATTTAAATTTTTGAACTAAGTATCTTTAAATAGAATGTATTTTTTGTTCACTCAACAATTAACAAACAATGGGCTCATTTTATTTGGTTATTTCAAAGGAATTGCTTTTCTTAGGTCATTTAAACAAAATATTCAGTCATATTTTTCAAGATGACACAATACAGAACAGCCTCAGGAAATTTTAATTTTATTTGATATTGCCATGCCTGTCCTGTACTTGGCAGTTAATGAACTATAATAAAATGCTCATTTCTCTGTCTTACTTACTCCTTTACAGTTTTCTCAAGGACACTTTAGAAGTAGGAAGAACTGGTATTGGAACACTGGTATTAGATTGTTAAAATATAGTCTTCTGTGAATCTCAACAGGCTATGAAGATTGTCAGGTGTCCTTGAATCAGTCCATCTCACACAAACGAATTTGAAAGTAATATGCCACTCCTCCTTCAATTAGTACATAATCAAGAATTGATTGCAAATGTATGAGAACAGAAATACAATTTTTCTGTGGATCACTGTGAGCAGTTTTTATTTTATTTTAAAGGTCCCCCCCCCCTTGGAGACTAGGCTCACAGCTTTTCTATCTTTTCCCCCCTATAGTATATATTTCATCACCTCCACAGAAAGATAACCTTTGTCATTTCCACCAGTCATTGATATTTGACCCACAAAGGCAATAAATAGAAACAAATGATGGATTAGGCCACCACTGGAAGCTGTGGCTAAGGTGCAAAGGACCCAGGAGACTGACCACGTGCATCTCTAGGCTCTACACTCTGGTGCTGATGTTGCAGCCTCAATGAGTTCTCCTGGGAATGAAGAACAGGGGTTTTGGTGCTTGCCTCTGGAAAGGCTTTGGGGGCAGAGTGTAGGATGGAGATACCTTTAAGGATGGGGCTAAGAGGAAGCTTCAGGAAGAATAATCTGACAATGGTTGCACTGCACATGGTGGGTCACATTTCATTTGAGTTTGGGGTTCCACTGAACTGTGAGTACTTCAAGTTCTAAGATAAGGACACTATCCTCAACTACTCAGTGCATGAGGCAGATGAATTTTGATGCAGATCACTGGCCAGTTCTGCCACATTCAAGTAGCTACACAATGGAATGGTGTCAGCCCAAGGGCACCATTACGAGGAGCTTGTATTTTGTGTTTGCAAGATGTTGGGGTTGCAACGTGAAATGTCACTGATAGACTGATAAGCTTGAATATTGTCACCACCTATGGTTCTTTTTTGGAAGGTTGTGGCATTTTGAGAAGGCAGAGCACTAATGGGAGAACTGAGAGATGTGAGATTGCCTTAAGGTTTTACAGGTAAGTGTTATGGAATTTTAAAATGCTTTACATTTGTTTATGCTATGGAACATTTGTTTTAATGATGCAAAGATGTGTTGCATTCTTTTATGTTATATTTGTTTAACTGTGAAGCTGTGTTACTTTGCCTGTCTAAAGCATCTGATTAGTAAAGAGTTGAATGTTCAATAGACAGGCAGAAGAAAGGATGGGTGAAGCTAACAAAGAGAAGAAATTGGAGCTAAATGGAGCCAGAGGAGCATAAGAACAAGGGAAGGGGCAACTAGCAGCCAGCCACCTAGCCACACAACCATCCAGCCACCCAGCCACCCAGCCACACAGCCACACAGCCATCTAGACACACAGCCACACAGCCACTCAGCCACAAAGCTACATAGCCACACAGCAACATAGACACACAGCTACATAGCCACACAGCTACTCAGTCATTTAGCCACCCAGCCACACAGCCATAAAGCTACAAAGCCACACAGCCACACAGCCACACAGCCACTGAGCCACCCAGCCACACAACTACATAGCCACACAGCCATCCAGCCACACAGCCACACAGCCATCCAGCCACATAGCCACACAGCCACTGAGCCACTTGGCCACCCAGCCACACAACTACATAGCCACACAGCCACACAACCACTCAGCCACAAAGCTACATAGCCACACAGCTACTCAGCCATTTAGCCACCCAGCCACACAGCCATAAAGCTACAAAGCCACACAGCCACACAGCCACTGAGCCACACAGCCACAAAGCTACATAGCCACACAGCTACATAGCCACATAGCCACACAACCATACAGCATACAACCACACAGACACACAGTCACTCAGAGTAAGAGTGAAAATAAGATTAATATAGAAATAATAAAAGGTAGATGAGACAATTTAAGTTAAGAAAAGCTGGCTAGTAATAAGATAAGCTAAGGTTGGAAATTCATAAATAATAATGTCTTTGCGTATATTTATTTTGGGTCTTGATGGGAAGCCCCCAACTCCCACAAAAAGAGTCAAAAAGTATTTTCACCCACAATAAGTAGGCCAATTTCCTATTTTCTCTCTGCTTACTGATGATGTGACCACATACCTCACACTTCTGTCACTCTGCCTATTGTCCATCATGGACAATACTCCTTCCATTGATACAAGAGCCAAAACAAACTTGCTGATAGCCCCCCTTTAAAAAAAAGATGAATTAAGAAAAAGGTATTAAACTTAAATTTATTCTATCATTTGAAAAAAATCTTTGATCATGAAACTGACCTTTTCCACCCAATAAAATTCATATGATAATGTCCCATTAAAAATGTTTTCAAAACATTTAGTTAATATCAGGTATAAATTTGCTGCAATATGAAACAAAAAATATATATTTCACTAAATTCTATTATTTATTTTGACATGTTTATAATAATAAACATTTGACTTTGAAGAGTTTACAGAACTCCTGAACTACCAGCTGCATTAGGCAGGGAGCAGGTAGCCTAAGTGTTGATCTCCGTCTCTCTCTTCTCTTGTATAAATTAAATTGCCCAGTTTTGCTGAACTCTGTAGTAGATCACCTCTTGAGGCCTCCCATCCTCTTTATTTCTGTCTCTTTCAACATTTTTCACATTCATCCTCTTACCCTAGAATGCATCCCCTGGACACCATGCAGCCACGCCTGACAGAAGCAAGTTGTCCAGTGAAACTGGCAGGGGAGCTTTAAATCTCCATTCTGATTCCTATTTTCCAAATTTAGTCAACAAGTCTCAATCCCAAATCTGTAACAGAAAACTTGTGTCCTTCCCTGACTTTCTGGCCCTGGTCACTAGTGAGATCCTTATGGAATATATTGCTTTCTTTCATCCTGGGAAACTAAACAATCCCTTGTTAGGCCATCCCAATTTCTAAATCCCAATACTTTATAACTTTTTTTTTTCCTCAAAAACCCAGGAAGCACACATAGGAAGATCCCAGAGAATTTTCTACAAGATAGCACACAGTGAACAAACCCTTCTAAGAGCCATAGAGGGCAACAGAAAGTAAGGAACAAACATTTATACAATAAAGTTAAAACCAGTTATCAACACTTAAAATTACAATCTTCTCAACCCAGGCGCCTGGATGTCAGCATAAGAACATACTTAATAACAACCAGGGCAATATGTCTCTATTATAGCCCAGCAACCCTACCACAAAAGTTCTTGAAACTTTGTGTATAGATGAAACATAAGAAGTAGACCTTTAAAAAAGCCTATATGGACATGATAAACTTCCGTAAAGAGAAAATTTTATAACAAATCTATAAAAGCAAAAATATAGGAATGGATGACTTAAAGAAATGAATAAAAACGAGAAAGCTCACCAACAGCATATAAGAGATGGTAGATGGAACTTCAGGCATTGAAGATACCTTAGAAGAAATATATCTCAGTCAAAGAAAATGTTAAAACTAAACAGTATCCTGGAACAAAGCATCCAGAAAATCTGTAAAACTTATGAAAAGACCAAATCTAGAAATAGAGGAAGGAGAAGAAACACAGTTTAAAGACACAGAAATATTTTCAATAAAATCATTAAAAAAAAATTCCCTAACTTAAAGAAGGAGATGCCTAATAAGGTACAAGAAGTATACTAAGCAAATTAATCAATAATTTGACTGGAAAATTAAGTTCCTTTGGCAGATAATAAAGAACTAAATGAAATACAAAATAAGAGGAAAAATATTAAAAGCTACAAGAGTAAAGACCAAGTACATATATAAGTAGGCCTATTGGAATAAGACCTAGAGTGTCTACAAGCCATAAGGTTTTGGAAAGATGTTCTCCACACTTAAGAGCTCACAGATGAGAGTAAAAAATGTTATGCTTGGCAAAACTTGCTGTAGAAAGAATAGATGGAGAAAATAATAAATTACATAATAAAACCAAAGTTAGCCATATCGCTCTACAAACACAGGCCAATAGAAGGCACTGGAAGGAAACTCTAACCTAAACAGATTAATCACAGATAAGAAACAACAGAAAATGCATATAATAAACTAGCAAATCAAAAGAGATAAAATACATGTGTGCACATATGCACACAAGTGCATTTGCACACACACACACATATAGACACATATACACACACAGTAGCAGCAGTAAAATAGTAGAAAACACTGCTCATTTATATCTTTCATTATTAATGTTCTCAATCTCCCAATTTAAAAAAATGTACAGACTTATAGAATAGATGCAAAATGAAGATCTATCTACAATTCTGCTGAAATAAAGAAACACACATTAATATCAAAAATAGACACCATCTCAAGGTAAGAGGGTGGAAAAATATTCCTAGAAAATGGAGGCTAGAATAGCAACTTTAATAAGAGTTGAGACTTCAAGAAATTAATCAGAAGAGAAAGAAAAATATACTACATATTTATCAATAAAGTAAATTCAAACCAAACAACAATAATGAAAAATCTATTACAAATAATCAATTAATTAAAGATTTGGTTCTTTGTAAAGACTGACAAGTGCTTAAATATGGAGAAAGAATGTACAAATTAAGACAATTAGAGATGACACACTTATCAGTTTAATTAAACCAAAGTTGTAGCCATAAATCCACAGACCAATGGACACTTTAATTTTGGCAAAGAAGTCAAAAATACATACTGATAAAAACAAACACCATCTTCAATAAATGATGCTTATAAACTGAAGTGCTGTGTGTAGATTTCAAATATTTCCATACTTGTCATCTTGCACAAAACTCAACAGCAAATAGATCACAGACATCAACAAAACACCTAAACACTAAGCAGAAAACAATAAACTTCATGGAAGAAAAATGGAGATAGGTTTGATCGCACTGGCACAGGAGAGGCCTTTCTGAACAGAACACTGTTGCTAATATTGATAATTAATAAATGAGACTTCATTAAACTGAACAGCTTCTGCATGCCAAAGGACACTCCACTTATTAGAAGGGAAGACAGTTTTAGCAACTTCTTATTCAATAGAGGATTAATATCCACTTTATAAAAATAACTTTAAACACTAGCTATAAAGAAAACCAGTAACACAACTTTAAAAGTGGGGTAGAGATAGCTATAAATAGAATTTTCCATAGAGAAAACTCAAGAGGCTGAGGAACACTTATCACCCTCAGCCATCAGAAAAATGCAAATTAAAAGCACTTTGAGATTTCATCTTACAGTTGTCAGAATGGCTGAGGTGAATAATGCAAAGGACAGCCCATTCTGGCTGGAATGTAGAATAAGGGGCATACTCCCCATTGCTGGCATAACTGCGAACTTGTACAGCCATTATAGAAATTAGTGTAGCAGTTCCTTAGGAGGACGAGATTCAAACTACCTCAAGATCCAGCTATACCACTTTGAGCCTATACCTTCTCAACTGTCTTAATCACTGCTGTCTTCAGAGTATCCAGTAATTAAAACAACATAGATGTCTGACAACAGAAGAACAGATGAAAATGTTACATGTACACAATCGGGTATTGTTGAGGCATAAAAACAAAATCATGAAAATTATAGTTAAATGGATGGGACTAAAAACAATCATCTTGGGTAAGCTAACCTTGACTCAGTAAAACAAATATGGTATATATTCACTTATTTGTGGGTGTTAGCTATTAAGTCAATAATTACAAAGATGTGATCAGAATCACAGAGTATGGGTATAGTGAGGGACTTAGAGTATGAGTACAGATAGATAATCCAAGGAAAAAGAAATAAAATAGTTACTGACAGATGGAAGACTGGAATGGAAGAATCAAGTGACTGGGAAAAGGAAGATAGAGGATGAGGTAGTGTAGATATGAAGAGACAGCTAAAACTCAGGGTCATTAGAGGGATAATATGAAACCCTAGTACATTAGAGGCTTACTAGAATATATATATACATATATATATATATATATATATATATGCAATCTAAGTGAAATAGACAAATAAAGGAGAACACTGAGCCCCAGTGATCCATTTCTTGTTGCTAAATGAAGCTTCCGCTACCAGCATTTGGTTATAGCTAATTGAGTTGTTAGCCAAAGAGCTCCTGTGGGAACCCCCAAATAACTCAGGTTGTTTCATGATTATGGGCTGCTCAACACAAACTAATAGCAAAGCCCCAGTCATAAAGACAACACTTAAGTAACACATCCAACAATTAGAAGTTAAGCTAGTGCTTACATAGATCCTATTTCCCTATGTTTTGGTGTCTTTTGTAGAAGCACAACCAAAGCAAATACCAATTCAGTTCCTACTCCTGTGACCTTATTGTTGTCTTGCCTACAGAGTATACTAGTGTAATGGTGGCACAAAGCCTGTGATAGAAAACAATATCTGATTTACATAAGGCCCACTCTACATTATAAAATCCATTTCTGACACTGCTTTGTTAAGCAAAGACCAGAGACTAGATGGTGCTGGTATCTAGGATAAAACCAAATAATATTGTTGTAAGGAAAATAAAAATAATGTATCAATAAATGATCCCAAAGGAATTCTACTATATTACTACATAACGCCATACTTAGCCATCATCAGAGAAACTTTCTGTTGCAAAAGATCAAACACATAAAGAGATACACAGCCAGACATTATATAAAGAATGATACTATGGAACACTGAAACTTTAAGTGATGTCTCTGTCAAATCTCTCTTCTTAGGGCTCAGAGAATTGCAGGGAAGATGTGGTGGAAAGAGTGTAAGAGCCAGAGACTCAACATGATCAAAGCTCAGATAATTTCATAGATATTGCAGCAGCATGCACAGGGGTTGTTTGGGTTTCCACCAGATGAACTCCTAGAATTTAATTGAAATATTCCCATGACAATCCCAGGAGCTATCTAGAAATGATAACCAATTGCAAATGAAAATTTTGTTTTCTCTATGGGAGACTCAGTGGGGGAACAAACTATTCTTAAGAGTAAGCCACATGCCCCGCCATAGATGGCCAAGAGAATACAAACTCAGAGGCTTCTTTGGATGTCCCTTGTCTGATACTGTCATGTCAGAACTTTCTTTTATATTTATGTTATTTTTCTATTAGTTTATTTTATTTATATTTCCTCCTATTACCCTACAGTTTCTTTGCATATATTTTATGCCTTCCATTTTAATGTTTTAATAGGAATCCTGAGTGTATGAACAAGATTTTTTTTTGCATTTATATGTTTCTTGTGGATTTTATTGGTTTCATTTCCTTTGTTTTTTTCATGCATTAAATTTTTATTTTATTTTATTAACTATCAGAAGCTCTTTTTTTGCTTTTCTAATGAGAGATGTAAATATTTGAGAATCCAACTAGCAACCTCAGATAGTATCTCAGAGTTTGTTCTTTTGCCAACAAAAATTAAATATGCAACTTTTGTGAGAGTATGCAAATCAGAAGCAACCTTTAGTGATAATAATAATAGAATATTGAGAAATTGATAAGAAATCACTTTCAAAGAAAGAAAATACTTTTTTGAACTCCTTTCTTGATGAGTTTTTATAGGACAAAGACAGAAAATGGACAAAAACTGAGGTAATATCCATTGAGTTTGATTAATTCTCTGAGATATCATGGGCTGAGTCAATGGAGCCTCTACAGCTTCTATGCGTTGCCCCTTGTCCAAACCAGCAAGGTGATCTTGCACTATTCTCTGCACATCCAGTTAGTGGTGTTTGAAGCATCACTCTGACTGTCTCTGACTCCAGGCTTCAGTTATTTTAGTAATTGGTGTTACTGTGAGCTAGTCAAGCTAGGCACTTGGGCAGCATTACTGTTCTTTGATATTAAAGGTATCTCAAGTGCTGTTAATCCTACAAAGCTGTAATATATTGCATTTTTATGGTTGCCTTGTAGTTCTACCTAGATACAGAGTTAGTTCTGTCAGACACAAAGACTCAGTCTGTCCTAACATCCTCCTTCATTTGGTCTACTAAAGTGTCTTTCTTGGTGGACATTTTTTAAAAGATATTGCAATTTAAAAATTAGTATCATATAG
This sequence comes from Phyllotis vaccarum, assembly GCA_033318265.1. NCBI lineage: Eukaryota > Metazoa > Chordata > Mammalia > Rodentia > Cricetidae > Phyllotis > Phyllotis vaccarum. Next base: position 143,286,898 of record JARWLC010000006.1, read on the forward strand.
TTAATTTCATCAGAAACAAAAATATAGAAGATATAGAAATGTTGTGTCTTTCTTTAATATCGCTGAAACTTTGGAGAAACAGAGAGGCAGGTAAACTGCCATCAATGGCTCAGAGCTCTCTCTTTCTTTTTCTTGTACTGGTTACTTTGATAAAATATTTTAATTGTGGTGATTTGTATGACAGTGTATTCTCTTATGCTTGGATATTTAAATATTTGGTCTCCAGTTGGCAGCACTGTTTTGGCAACTTTGGGAATTGTGGGCTTGCTAGAAGAAATATGTCACTGGAATGGGTTTTGAATTTTGAACATCTTGTGATATTCCCAGTTTGCACTCTGTCTGGTGCCTGCATTAGTTCAAGATGTGAGCTCTCAGCTCTTACCTCCATCATAACTGCTGTCTACTTCCTTAGTTCCATGCCATAATGAAGTATTATGCCTTTGTTAGTTAAGCTCAAACAATTTATAAATTGCCTTGGTGTTTTATGGCAGAATAATGAAAAGTTATAGAAGGAAGAGTATATTTCTCCTTACAGTTCCAGAGGGAGAAGAATTCATCATTACTGGGAGGCATGGAAGTAGGCAGGCATGGCAGCTAGAGCAGGAACCTGAAAGATCACATATTCAACCAAAAACACAAAGCAGAGAGAAGGAACATGGGGAAGACTGAGGCATTAAGCTCTCAAAGCCTGTCTTCGGGGACATGCTTCCTGGAGCAAGGGTGTTCTCTCCTAAGCCTCTCCAAACAGTATCATCAATAGAGACCAACTCTGCAGACTTATGAGGTGATGGTATCATTTCTTATTGAAACCTACAGACTGCTCATACCTGTTTAGCTTGGTCATCTAATAGTACATATTCTTTTCCACTTTTCTCACCATTCCATATTGTGATGTGTTGATTCTTATTCTTCCTTTTATACCAGTCTCTGCTTTCATTGCATCATGTTTGAGCAATTTTCTTGGTCCCAAGGTGTTAGGCAAGCTTCCAAAGAGGGAGTTCACAATGAGTTCTATCCAGCTAAGACTCCTGTAAATCACATCAGGAACCAGGAAAGGTGGTACCTAAATGTGCTGCAGTGGCTCTTTGGTGGTAATTGATGGCTCTCATACTGTTAAGATTTACTCAACAAGAAAGAGGCTCTGACTGATACTGCAAACATAGGAAACTACTTAGTGGTTGCTGGTGGAGTCTACAACCTCTGATTTATATAATCTTCAACAACAATCTATAATTTTTTTTATTTCCACAGACAAGTGTGGTATTAATCCTTCATTAAGGAAACTTCTCTTTGCAACAAATAGAAACCATTTCAGAAATTCACAACCAATGAAAATGTATGTGTAGCCAATTCCTATAAATACATAGAGAAAACATTCTCACAAGTGTTTCCGTGGGAAAAAGACAACTCTCCACAAGGCTCATGGGACACTAGGGAAGAGGAAGCAGAAAGATTAAAAGAACCAAAAGGCCAGGGAGTTTACCTTGAAACTGCATCTCCTGTTAGTACCAGAAATCTATAGTCTCACCAGCATGACTACCCACAATGTGAGTTGAATAAGGAAGATACCAGCTAACGCGCCAAAATTCATGGGGAAATGTCAATATGACGTCGACCCACACAAAGAACTCAGAGAACTGAGGAAGTCTGGGAAAGGGAGAAGTAACCTTCCCTAGGGTAAGACCATACCAGCTGGTTGTCCAAGGCTAAAGAGCAACACTCAAACCATACATATAGGAGGCACTTTATGAACAGAACCAGTTATATTTAGGGATATGTATGTATATACAAATCCACACAGGAATGCATTATCAATTAACGATTAAAAGAGGCCTTGTATTTAAAGGAGAGTGGGGAGGGCCAAGAGAAAAGAAAAAGAAGAGACAAATATAATTTATTATAATTTCCATATGCTGTTTGCACTACTTGTGTGTCTTGTGGCGGTGTGGGCAGCGGGGAGATGCCCCTCTCACCTCTTGCCTCTCAGCACCAGTGACTTAAGATGGAGCTGGCCCTCCCTATTTCCAGTTGCTACCTTTAGAAAGGCACACTCTGCTCCTCACCTGGGCAGCACGGTAGAGATAACTCCGTTGAATGGGGTACATGTAAGTCCCAAACATGAGCATGAGAGATCTGGTCCCACTGTGCATTTGCCACACGGTCATATGGATAGTATGTGCAGTGGAGAAATGCGCCCGCCATCGCAAGTGGCAGAGCTGATATGAGTGGGATTACTGTTCCTGCTCCTCACCAGATGCAGCACCTAGAAGAGCGTAACCCACGCTTCTCTTGCACAACTCAGTAAAGCTGGCCCTGAAGGTGCAGTTGTGGGGGAGCCGGCCCATTTCTTTCCTTAAACACTTCAATTTTTTCATCCAAGTCTTACAATTTCATGGTTAGAGTTACTTCAATATATCTAACCAGGCTATTGTGAAAGGTGTTGTTTATTATATCTGTTAGCTCCAGTATTTCTCAGTTTAATGTTTTTCTGTACGATGTGTTCATTTGTGAGAGTACTGAAGTCTCTCACTTTAAGATGTGAGGGTCATTCTGTAATTTAGTGTTTTGATTAAGGTGGGTGTATTTGTGTTTAGGGGACAGATGTTAAAAATTGAAATGTCCTTAGCTATTTTTTCTTTGATGAATAAGTAGTGCCCTTTCCCATCTCTTGTTTTTTAATTTTTTTTTCTTTTTCTTTTTTGGAAGCCTATTTAGTTAGGTATTAAAATGGTTACATAAGCTTGCTTCTTATGTCTATTTGCTTGGAAGACTTTTTTCCAAACATTAATTCTGAGGTAATATCTATCTTTGAAGTTAATGTGTTTATTTTTTTATGTGCAGAAATATGGATTGTACTTTCCCATCCATTCTCTTAGTCTGTGTCTTTTTATTGGGGTGTGTGGACCATGGATATTGAGAGATATCAGTGACAATTATTGTTGGTTCTTGTTATTTGTTGTTTTTGGTGGTGGTGTGTGTTCTTCCCTTCTTTTGACCTTGCTGGTGTGAGATTATTTATTTCTTATATTTTCATTTGTGAGTTAGCCTCCTTGGGATACAGTTTTCATTCTAGAACATTCTCTGGGTCTGGATTTGCAGATAGATATTACTTACATTTCCCTTTACCATGAAATATCTTATTTACTTCAGCTATGATCATTGCAAGCTTCTCTGTGTATATTCCCTGTACATGCACCTGTCGTGTCATGGAGCCTGAATCACATCTGTCCAGGCTCTTCTGGACTTTAGACTCTTCACTAAGAAGTCTGATGAAATTTTCACAGATCTGTCATTATATGTTACTTGGCCATTCTGCCTTTCAGCATTTAGTATTCTTTCTTTTGTGTTTTGCATGTTTAATGTCTTGATTTCTGTGTGGAAAAAGACATTCCCTTTTTGTCCAATCTATTTTGTATTCTGTATGATTGTTTATCCTTCATCTCTTCCTTTAGGTTAGGAAATTTTTCTTCTATTATTTTGTTGAAAACATTTTGTGGGCCTTTGAACTCTGATTCCTCTTCTTTCTCTAATCCTATAATTTGTAGAGTCCAGTCTCTTTAGAGTGTTCCAGCTTCCCTGAGTGTTTTGTGCCAGTTATTATTTAGAGTTAACACTTTACTTGGAGGATTTATCCATTTTTCCTATTCCATCTATTGTATTATCGATGCCTGAACTTCTTTTCTCCATCTCTGTTGGTGAAGCTTCCTGTAGTGTCTGCTCACATTCCGGATTCTCCTATTGGTTCTCTGAAGCTTCCTCTGTAGTTTCTGCTCACATTCCAGATTCTCTCAGTTTCTCTTTTATTTATTGACTCTTTTTCCAGTTTAGGGTCTTGAGCAGTTTTGTTTATTTCCTTCAGCTGTTTGTTTCTTTGTATTTTTCTTGGCTTTTTAAAGATTTTTTTTTTTAAATCTACTTGCTTCCTTTGAGGAATTTATTTGTTCCTACATTTCTTTGTGTGTTTTTAAGACGTCTTTAAGAGACTTACTCTTTTTAAAGATCTCTATCACCTTTCTAGGTGGTTTTAATTGTTTTCTTGTGCTGCAGATGTGTTGGAATAGTCAAGGCTTGCTGTGGTAAGACAGCTGGACCCTGAAGGAGGCACATTTTCTAGCAGTTACTGATTGTTTTCTTATGCTGATGTCTAAACATCTGGGTTTTGGTTGATTGTAGGTCTTGGTATTTTTTTTTTTTTTCTGGGTTTGTTTTTTTAGAGTGTGTTTTGTTCCTTGGTTTCTGTTTCTTCTCTGAATTTTCGGAGTATATTTCCTATGTGTTGCTCGTTTTCTGACTTGCCTGGATTCTTTGCTCAAAGGGAATTCTTTTTGTTATTGGAGGTTGGGGAAAATGAGAAGCCAGGGTGAGATGGTCTGTTGCATACTAGCAGTGAGTGAGAACTGGGTCTAAGGAACGGAGAGAGTAGAGAAGTACTTTAGTTAGACTACTTGGTCTTCTGGGAGGAATTGTTTTTGGTTGAGCAGAGAATATGCCCCAGTTGTGGTATGTGACAAAGTAATGGGTAGGGGCAATGCCAGTGGAGATAGTCTGTGGATTCTACAAGAGATAGACAGCAGGGAGGGGAAACTGCAACTGATTTTCTGTTAGAGTGTAATGGGTGACTCTGAGAATTGGTTCTGTACAAACAGAAAGAGTGGAGGAAACGAGATCTTCAGGTGCTCTACCTGATCTCACAATATTCTTTACAGAGAGACTACTAGGCAACATAATAAGTATGCTTGATTTTGCCATTTTGCAATCTATTCATGTGGCAAAATACCATGTTTTATCCATAAATAAATCAAATCTTTCCTCAAATAACTAAGTTTAAATATAAGTGATTTGAAACTTCTCCATAAGAATTTTTTTATGATTTATGATATGCTTGTATTTATAAACTAAGGGATTTTTCTGTTATTCTTTCTGTCTTCTAGTATTACTCTAAGTGAGGTAGACTCCTTAAATCATGTGGGAATATATTTTTTTGCAATTTAAAAAATACAAGACTTCCTAAAATTCTACCTCACAATTTTAAGTTGAACATCATTTGTGACTGGTGTCCTTATACTTAAGACTTTGAAATCTTTGTACCTTTCCTTTGGACTTCATAGCTTTATTCTGTGGGGACTTTTATCTATCTCTTTCACTTGGTCCAGTAACAAGATAGGTATCTGGCAGAACTTGTCTTACCCATAGGAAGTTTTAATTCGCAATGGAAATTAATTTACATCAACTGCAAGTCTGTCAAAAATTACTTTGTGTAGTATTTTGCTTCTACTGCAATAATTTTAGTAAATTTTAAGAGTTTTGTGAAAGTATAAGTAAAACATTTGACAGAAAATTTGTTTTGATCAATAATGACAGCTATGTGAGTCTAAAAGATAAAGATTTTTTTTTCCTGTTGGGCAAATACATTTAGATATATTTTGTCTTTTTCAAACTATGTTAGATACACATCTAATGTATTTGCAATGAATCAACAAAATATGGTATTTTTTTATATTTACAAAATAGTATGGGACTTCTGTATGTGTACTTATTTGTGCAGATTTGATTGTGTTTTTATGTGTTTCTGAGTTTATAAATTGGTGTTTTTAAGTGCACATTTGTGTGTGTCTATCTCTTTGTGTATGTGTCTGTCAATGGGAATATGTATGTGTGTGCATCTTCATGTATGCATGTATGATTATATATATGTATGAATATGTGTGTGTGATTTTGTGTGTGTATGTGTATGAATCTCTGCATGTGAGATCTTTGTGTGTATCTCAGTAACTTCAAGAACTTTATGTATGCATACTCATTGTGTGTCCATCTCTGGATTTATGTATTATGTGTTTCTGTATATGTATATTTCTGCATGTATAAATTACATATATATTTATATCTGTGTATCTATGTGTGTCATTGTTTACATACAGTGTTTATTCAATTAAGTGCATACATCATTTATCTACCTGTATATTTAAACTTCTAGAATAAATACTTCTGTATTTCTCTGTGCATTAATTTTGTTTGTGTGTCTTTGTGTTTATATTTCTTTGTGTTCCCATCTGGGTGTGTACCTGCATGAGTTGTTGTCGATGTTTGCATTTACCTTTGTGGATGCTCATCTCTGGGACAGTATACATTAATGCATATGTATCTTCCTCAATGGCAAGGCTGGGCACTCTTACTTTTTCCTTTTATGCTCATTCTTCTTAGAATATAAGAATTCTAGCTCAAAATCAGAGCTGATCATCATCTGGAGTAAGCATTATTCGTTCTTCCTTCAGGATTAATTGATTTTAAGATTCCTTAAGTTCCCTTTTACTTTTGAACTCAGGGATTTCATTGATTATTTCTCATTTTCCCCCCATTCCTCTCTTTCTTGCTTGTTGTATGTTCTCCTTTCAATAGAATGGCAGGGACACTAATAATTGCGACTACATGGTAGAAAGTATAGCAACTGAATTTTATTTAAAAATAAAAAATATTAAATGAAGGAAATGATGCATGAACAAGGACTTCTTTATCACCAGCTTTTGCCTTTCCTGTTTTAAGTAGCTGGCTGGAAATAGCAATATGTTAATAATCTACTTTGGTATCAAACTTCAGAGATGAGCTCAGAAAAAATGATCTCATTAAAATGGGATTTGGATTTACTCAGAATGTCAAGTGATAGAGTCAGGCTTGCAGCAAATCTGAGACCTTTGCTGATTGTAGTATCTATTTCTTTCCCCATCCCTCTGGACTTTATTTTCTATCTTTGCTGTGACTCTGTATATTCTTTACTCTTCTAAATAAATGAATAATAAAAAATCATTTAAATATATAAACCATATCTCTCAGCATTATAATTTTCAATAGTTAAAATTTTATTGATTAGTTGCCTCAGTTTAAGATGTTTCAAATTCTGGTTAAAAAAAAAAATTCTCCAATGATGATAATTCCTGCTATTTACCTAGGTATCACAGTTTACTGTTTGTTCATGGTAAGATTGGCACTTAGGATTTCTAATCATAAGAAACTTGTCATTTGCTTCCTAGAAATAGTAGTGTATGAGCTTTAAAGCATATTGTGATGGCTAATCTAAATTGTGAGCTTGATTACACCTGGAACATCTAAAACGAATGCCATTTGGTGACAGAAGAAGATAAGAACGAAGGAAGCTTTGAGGGAGATGAAGACTAGAGAGTTATAGTTTTCCTTAGTTATGATAACAGATAAATGAGATACAAAACTTTAGACTTACCAAGATAAGAGAAGTTAATTAGGAATTTTCTCTAAATTTGCCAAATACAAGTAGATTACAAGTGAAACTATAATTCTTACTTATTGACTATTATATATATATATAATATACATATATATATAAAGCTTAAAAACCTTCCTTTTTAATTAGACAAAAGGGGGAAATGCTGTGGAAGAATCCTGTTCTACATTATGAATATGTATTCAGTAGTTAATAAAAAGTTAACAGGCTGGTAGCTGGGCAGGAAGTTAGATGGGAAAGCTAAACTAAGAAGGATGGGAAAACACAAAGGTAAAGTCAGGAGACACATCAGCCAGATGCAGAGGAAGTAAGATGAGAATGCCATACAGAGAAAAGGTATCAAGCCATGTGGCTTAGCATAGATAAGAATTATGGGTTAATTTAGTCTAAGAGCTACTTGGTAACAAGACTGAGCTACCTGCAGAGTAATAATATTTAGCCTCTGAGTCAATTATTTGAGAAGCAGCTATCAAAAAAAAAAAGACAGATATGGCCAAAAAGAGAAATGGCCAAATACAAAGAAAGATATGCATCCTGTAAGGACAGGCACATACAATGCAGGGAAGAGTCAGAGGTCATGAACAGGAGATGAAGTGGCCTAATTCCCAAGTTGGAAGCTTTTGACTTCATAAACGATAGTCAGTGAACTTCAGGGTTTAAGAGAAGTATTTTCTGCTCCTGACAGAACCAATTACTTCAGAGAGGATCAAGGGCATTGAATAAACTCCACAGGGAGTTTTCTTTCTTTATGGCCAAAGCTGGGCATGTGGTCAAAGAAACAGCCCTTGCCTCAGTTGCTGGCAGCTGCTATACAAACTGGAAAAGCAGAGCAGAAAGAAGTGACTTCCAAACCTTGCCAAGACAAGATGGGACAGTCCTTCAAAAATACTGCTTCACTGAAGTGTCTGGAAGATACTTTAGGTTTGTAGCCCAAAGATGGATGCCCTAACGTTCAAGAGAAACTTTGGGTGACTGTCCAGGTAGTCTGATATTCTGTAGTTAGGTAACATTTCACCCTTTTGGGGTATTTACCTGAGGTGCTTAGGATTTAGCTCTCAAATAGCACCATATCATTTTTCTTCCAAATTTTGAGATTGTATTTAGAATGAACCTGGTATAGACATCCTGAAATTTAGATCTTGCAAAATGGCTTGTTGAAGAGCTGCTCATTCCAGTGAATTCTCCTCATATATCCCTATCACACATCTGTATATGTTCTACTTTTAACTATTGTAAGCATATCACAATGATTAATGTCTAAAAAATCTATAATTTTGTATATTTTATTGTCTAAAGGCCTCAGCAAAATATCCTTTTTTATGTTCCTTAACAAGTTTCTTTTAAAATAGAAGTGTCTTTTACTTTTTATGTTACTATTTTCTAGAATTGTTTCTCAGCATTTTTATTTGTTAAGAGTTTTAAAATAGATACGTTAGAAAATTTGAATTATGAAGACTTAAATGGTAAAGAGCATGAAACTCAGAATTGTCTGCCATGATTAGGTTCCAAACACACATAGAATATATTCATTGCAATTCTTTAAGTGAAAAGATTTTGTTTAACTATACAGAACTAAGATAATTGACAAAATAATTCTTTATGTATCATATATCTGTAATACATACTTTTAGAATAAAACAGGGTTATGCTATAATATATATTGTAAACTTATAATATATTTGTTCATTTTATGTGTCTTCACTATTGAGTAGAATGTATTCAGTGTTTTTAACATGATTTTATTTCTATATGAGACTGATAACAGTTCCAGGGATAGTGAAATGTATTTTTATCCTCTTTCAAAGCAGATGCAATTGAGAGAAAAGGAAAAGTAAAATATAGACCATGCTAAATAGAATGGAAAGTGTGAAATGAAATGATGGAGGGTCTTTGTGAACGAGACATAGCTGAGTGTTGATACACATGAGGCAAGAAGAGAGTCTGGTTCTACGTGACTCAGTAGCCAGTGTCAAGTTCAAGCATCAAGAGTCTGACACCAGAAAGTTTAGTTTAGGTACAACATGATTGTAAAGTGTTTCCCGGTGATAGTTAACTCAATCCTGTGTGTAGACACCTTAAGCATGATTACATTAAAAAAAAATTGTAAAGTACAAGTAAGATCTTTCATAGAGATGTTATAATGATTATTCTTGATTGTCAATTTTACTACCTCTAGAATAAATCCCAAATACTGAAGGCACACCTTCAGAAGATTTTTGGCTTAGTTTGGGTTATAACAATTCACTTGTAAGATGGAATGTCTTAGGTTTTCTATCATTATAACAAAAATACAATGACCAAAAAGCAAGTTTTGCTTGTGGAAAGGGTTTACTTGGCTTACACTTCAGCATCGCTGTTCATCAGTGAAGGAAGTTAGGACAGGAACTTAAACAGGGCAAGAACCCAGAGGCAGGAGCTGATGCAGAGGTCATGAAGGGGAGCTACTTATTGGCTTGTTTTCCAAGACCTGCTCAGCTAACCTTCTTTAGAAATCTGGACCAGTAGCCTCAGAATAAAACTGTCCACCATGGGCTGAGCCATCCCCTGTTGATCAATAAATGAGAAAATACTTTACAGTTGGATTCTAAGGAAGCATTTCTTTAGCTGAACTTCTTCCTCTGATGACTTTATAACTCATCAAGTAGACTCAAAACTACCCAGTACATAAAGGTAGGAAACAATAGGCCTTTAAATTTGGATCTTTCAGTCTAGAGTAAGACCTGCTTTTAAACTGTATCTTGAGGCAGGAATATATAACTTTAATCTGGGCCACACCTTCAACTAGCAGCCTATATAAGAACATGAATGAAGGAAGCTCTTTGCCTGCTTTTCCACAGCTTGTTAGGACATCCATTCCTTCACTGTCTTTAGAGCCTACTATTTAGGGAATTCAGCATATACTAAAGATCAGCTGAGCAATCCAGCCTTGTCTACTAAACAACTAATGGATTCTTGGACTTTCCATCCACAGCCAGCCATTGTTGGGTTAGCTGGAATACAGCCTGGAATACAGCCTGTAAGTAATTCTAATGAATCACTCCCCCCCTCCCCACACACACCAAAGAGAGAGATTCATTTGATAAACTCTGACTAATACAGGTTGAACAATGCTACTAAGAAGGGTCTCCAGGAGAATAGGTCTATAGATTGAAATAAACAAAAGGGTGTATCTGTGGGGTCAATGTGGCCTGGTCATACAAGTAGTCACCAAGGTATTAACCACCTCCATTCCTAGCCTTTGGACAGAAAACAGCTTATCTCTCTTTTTGAAGAGACAGTCCTTCATGATTAACATTCCTGGTTCTCCCAGTGCTTATTTGTGAACACCAATATTTGCATAGTTCCTACATAAAATAAATTCTTTTTTTTGAGAAATCAGTAGACTAGATGAGCTGATAATAGAGGATTAGAACTTGAACATGCCAGAGTTCCTAAATGTGTGTCCTGAGATAAGAGTAGTAGTATCATTAGCATATCTAAGAACTAGAGTTTGTTTTCTAAGTACTGTTTTACATGAAAAAGGAATCTGGGCATGAACAACTTGGAAAACCAGGTGCAAAAACATAACAGAATCTTGGAGAATCTTATGATATGTGAATTTAAAAAGTAAGTTTATTGTCTGTTTGCTTAAACTAGCAATGTTCCTTTTTTGTTTTGTTTTGTATTATTTATATGGTTGGTAACATCAATAGATTACAGGAGCCTTTTTAAGAACAGTGGGCAAATAAAAATGCAAAAGCCTTGAGCAATAATGATTTTAATTATAATCTCCCAAATAATGCTTAAATTTAAATGGACCATCTGACAATTAAAAACATATTAGTAAATAAAGGTGGATAGAATATTTACTCTGTAGAAAATTCCAAGTGATAATGATAATGTGGAAAGAAAAGGAGGAAGTAAGAAAAGGAGGGGGGAGGGGGGAGGGGGAGGGGGAGGGGGAGGGGGAGAAAAGGGAAGAAAACAGAAGGAAAATAACAACTTACCCCTGAGGTTGAAACTAATAAATATTTAAACAGAAAAAAAAAGGTAACTGCATAAAGACTCAATGTATCTCTAGTAAACGTTTAAAAACCACAGGTCAATAGAGCTAACTTGTGTATTGTTACATTGAGGTTTCTGACCACGACTAGCCCCACAGTTTGGACCTGCCCGCATCCACTTATCTGGACCAGCAATCCCAAAGTCCCTTTTCAAAAATGTCAAGGATATAAAAATAACAATGCCTAAAACAGTCTTCCAAGTTGTAGAAAGTAAAAATAAATGACAACAAATGCAGTGCTGAACCCTGGAGAGATCCTAGAACACAAAGGCACTGGTAGACACCACTGATGAAACTCAATTAAAATCTACAGTTAGGGTCAATGGTAAAAGCATTTGCCACCAATGCTGATGACCTGAGTTTAATCCCCAGGAACCACAAGATGGGAACAGAGATCCAGTTTCCTCAGACACAGGTTTGGTGGTTTCAGTGCTTCCTGAGCACTCTCTCTCTCTCTCTCTCTCTCTCTCTCTCTCTCTCTCTCTCTCTCTCTCTCTCTCTCTCTCCACACACACACACACACTGAGAGAGAGAGATTTTTACAAATCTTGTTTTGTTCAAGGTGGTTGTATATTAGTATATTTTAATTGATTTTGTGTGGTTTCATAGGTTGTTAACATAAAGAAAAACCTGGTTCATGAATATATGAAGCCTATGTATGACTTTTGTAACATATCTGTGAGTATAAAATTATTACAGTACATAAATCTTAAAAATTACACTATTTATGTTCTCATATTTACTTTTGCCTCAGAGGGCCTCAAGAATACTGAAGAGGTGAGTATTTTCCTGTTGCCTTATTTGTAAGGAGAGAATGGAAAGAAACAACCCAGATAATGCAAAAGATACCTTCTAAGCTTCCTGACACCTTCTATTTCTCTCAGGAACAGCCACAGCCTGAGGACATGAATGAGCAGAAGCTAAGAGTCAGTTAAGCTTATCTTCTCTGCATGCCCAGAAGGGAGAGGAAAGCTTTCCAACTCTTAGAAATCAGAGCATGGAAACTGAATATATGTATTATTCTCACACCCTTCATTCTTTTAAATAATCATTATTTTATTCTCAAGAAATATTATTCAAACAAAAAAATCTAGGCATTGTATTAAATAGCAATTCAAACCAGAAGTTCAGCTTACTTATCACTTTATGCTTGTTCCTCATAGATGTTTAAATAGAATAAAAGCAAATGTCAGTTTTATCCCCTTATGTCCAAGGAGATGATTGGAATAAGTGCCTTCAACGTTAATGAAAGTTTGAATTTCAAAAGATAAATATATTTTGACTTTTAGATCATCCTATTAGAACAAGTTTTAATTTTTATGTGTATTTTTACATAAAAATTATTCATAATTTCTTGACTTCATTATTTTTAAAGAAAAATCAGGAGGAATAGTAATAGTAGTTATGCAGACACAGAAACGTGACTATATTATAACACATCACTCTTATCAATAGGTAGTTTAAGCAAAAGCAAGTTTGGCTAAGTTACATAGCAATGAAGGGCTTATTATCACTTAAATGACTGATGATGCCTTGGTATCTAAGAGAAATGCCCTTTTTCTAAGTCAAAAGCCAGACTGCAAAGTTCAGAAAGACAGTTACTGACCAGGAACAGATAAAGCGAATGAATCAGTTATTATATGCCTTTTAGGAAAATAGATGTCATTGTCTATTTCCTTTTTTCCGCAAAAGAAAGTACAACTTGATGTTTTTACATAAAACTTCATTATCCTCTGACTGTTTATTAGTACTTATGTTTATGCAGTATATCTCTCAAAACAGTAGAAGGGTCAGAATAATAGAAGAGAGATACAGGAAAGGGGTAAAAAGATGATGGTTCCTAGTGTGATACTTGAAAGATTTTTTAAGAAATCTTTATTCTTCATTCAAGTATGAATGTGTGTCAAAGGTTTAAGGAAATATTTTTTTAATTGACTACTTTAAGGATAATTTTTAGAAGTTAATATGTGCCCATTCACTCTTAGAGACTATTAGGAACTTAGACTTTCTAAAATTTAAAAATACATTTCCTCATTTGGAAAATATTAAAAAATGAAACAATAAACATAGATGTCCACACAGCAAGAACCTGGAACTCCAGCACTGGTGAGGATCAGCTATAGGTTGACTACAGCAACTACCTGGCCAGGTAATGGAGCCAGCTGGTTAGTTCCAGTTTAATAAGAGACACCGTTTAAAAAATTAATGTGGAAGAGTAAATGAAGAGGACATTGATAGTCTCCCTCTGGCCTTCACTGGCACTTATTATACCTACACACAGAAGAACTACACACACATAAATAAGTGAATAGTAATATAAATAAAATAATGAGGAATTTAAAATGTTTTAAAAAATCATGATTCTGGAGGATATGCTTTTGTATATTGTACTTGTGGCCTTCTATGTATTCTTTGCTTCTGTCATGCTTTAGGATAGTCATCTATATTTGATAAGGCGTGGTTGTCAGGCAGGGTTCCCCTAGGAATATATGAATAGCATTCTTTAATAGGAGGAGACATGTTTTGAAAGGTTTTGCTTCCTGTGTGATTTCAGCCTGTTCTCTGTGCTGTGATTATTTTGTGCACTCTGTACTCTGGCCTCATTAGCTCCATGTATCCTTAGTGTGCTGCTTTTGTGGATCATGCTGAGTGCGTCATTGCCCCTGCTGGTTGTGATGACCTGCTGAGCAAACTCCCATTTTCTATATTCCTTTAAGATAATTGCCATTTCAATGTGTTTAGTTAAATTTATATGTGCATAATGAACTTTTCCTTGTTTCATTTACAAAAGAACTTTGATGCTATGAACACTGAACATCTTGCAAAATTTTCATTTTTAATCAGTCTTTGAAACACAGCCATAAATTTATGATCTATTTCAGACTCCCAAACCCTGGGATCATGGGTATGCACCATTGTGCCTGCCTCTATGTTGCCACTGGTTGATAACCAACATAATTTTTGTCTGTCCATTACTACTTAACTAAAAGAACTTTAAAACATAAAACACATTTTTCTCATATTTCTCATCTGTGAGAAAAGAAATATCAGTCTAAATAGATATTCCTAATTTTCAATAGTTAAAAGGTATCTGTCTTAGTGTTCTCTTGTTGTTAAGAGACAGCCTGACCATAACAACTCTTATAAAAGAAAGCATGTAATTAGGGATTGCTTAAAGTCTCAGTGGTTTAATCCATTGCCATCATGGTGCTGGAGAAGTAACTAGCTGAGAGTTCTACATTCAAACCCACAGGCAGCAGAAAGGAGATTATACAGGATCTATCTTAAGTATTTGAAGTCCCAAAGCTTACCAGAGTGGCACGATTTCTCCAACATAGCACTCCAAATCCCTGTCAAATAATACTACTACCTAATGACTAAGCATTCAAATAGAAGAACCAATTGAGTTCATTCTTATTCAAACTACCCAGAGTCTTCTTGGTTTTAAGTTCAGACAGCACTATATTTTCTGTACAGTTTGTTAAAATAGAGTACTAGGCTTTGATATCTCTAATTAGTACAATAGCTTAAGGGTACAAGCTATATTGAGTTCCTAACAGGTACTAAGTTAATGGTAAATTTGCAGACCCTCTATGTTATTCCACTACTCAATGAAATTCTAGAACTGTCAATCTGTGTTCTGCTATTCATCACACGTGGATAGTAATGCTGCCTGTGCCACCTGACTAAATGTTTATGAAATTATGGAGATCGGTTACAGTGATTATTTGAATAGGATTGGCCTCCATAGACCTATAAACTTGAGTCACAGGGTGTGGCACTGTTAGTAGGTATGGATGTGTTGGAAACAGTGTATTACTGTAGCTGCAGGCTTTGAGGTCTCAGATATGCTAAAGCTAGGCATAATACACAATCTCTCCTTTTGCTGCCTGTGAATCAAGATGCAGAACTCTCAGCTCCTTACCTTGTACTATGCTTGACTACATGCCACCATGTTTCCTGCCATGGTGATAATGGACTAAAATTCTGAAATGCTAAGACAGTTCAAATTCACTATTTTTTCTTTATATCAATTGTCATGGCTGTGATGTCTCTTTACAGTTCATCCTTGGATGTTACTGTGATAGACTGGACCATGTTTTTGTCTGGTGGGATATGGACCTTTGGTCCCATGTGTTAAGAAAGCAGTGGACTGCTTTAAGCCAGGCTTGCTGATCCATACTAGTTGGTTCACGGAAGGTTGTGGTTCTAGGGTGAATTGAAGACTGGGGAGCCGGTTTTATGTTTCAGAAGAGAAAAATTTTAGTATGCTTCCCCCAAAAAATGTTCTAATACTTTGATGAAGAATGTGGTTGCTTTTTGCTTTATTCAAAGAGTCTGCCTAATGTTATAATGAAGAAATATGAATTTTTTGCACTTGCAGAAGAAATATTAAAACAGATTGGTATAGACTAATGTGAAAAAGAATTAAATAACCGCTTAGGGTCAGGTATAGCGGTGCACACCTTTGATCCCAATATTCATTAGACAGTTGCTGGCCAGCCTGTTTTACAAAAGCAGTTCCAGAAAACCAAGCCCTAGGCAGTGAAGGAAGATATGAAAATCAGAAAGCTGTTGAAGATGGAATTGACCAAGGGGCCATGTTCCAGTCCCATCAAGAAGCAGAACGTAGCTTCAGCCACTTGCACTTGGTTCTGAATGGCCTGAGTGGCTTGAGGTTTGAGTTTTCCAAGGTCTCTCCCCTGTACAATGGAAGAAGCTTTTCAGATGATGGCTGAGCAAGGCATTGAATTATAAGAATAACAGAATGTCATTAGAAGTCATTTTATTGCTGAGGTTCTTTTTGCTGTTGTTTTGAGAACA
This sequence comes from Phyllotis vaccarum, assembly GCA_033318265.1. Taxonomy (NCBI): domain Eukaryota; kingdom Metazoa; phylum Chordata; class Mammalia; order Rodentia; family Cricetidae; genus Phyllotis; species Phyllotis vaccarum. The sequence continues at coordinate 143,303,016 of JARWLC010000006.1, forward strand.
GTATTATTAGGTATTGCCATTGGTCCTTGGGATTTCTATTCTTTGGTTAGTCATTCAAACAGCAGCAGGCATGGATTCTCTGGGTTTTTTTTTTTTTTTTTTTTTTTTGGTGGGGGAGCAGGCTTTAAGTCAAATTGGACATTCATTAATGACTCCCAAACGTTTGTTCCAACATTACACTAGTGTATATTGCAGTTAGAATAGCATTGTTAAAGGCTTGGGGCTGTATTGTCTATATTTCTCTTTTTGTAAAGCAGAGAACACCTTCCTATAACAACAAAATACTAGCATCTAAAGGTGAAGGTTCTATAGACACAAGTTCTACTTGCTCAATAAGTTGTACAGATGTTGTTCATCATGGGGACCTGCCATCAGTTTGTAAAGAACAACTTATAGTCTTGGCAAGAGCTTGAGTTGTGTAAGGGTTCCAAAAGCACACCTTTGGCCTAAAACTAAATTAGGTAAAACTTAGTCCTGGTGTTGTAAACTTCATTTGGTGACAAGAGTTGTACTCTTGGGCTCTGAAACTCTCATTAGATGGTGATTTTCTTTATATGTCCTCCATGATTTTAGTTGGTTTACAAGGCTTCTACTCTGTTATATTTTCATTATATCCCTCAAAAAACCTGTAATTTTAGCTGTCTCTCACTGGGTGCTCTTGCTATCTCTTTTCCTCCCTACCCTCTGCCCTACTCTATTTTCTCATTTCAATCCCCACATCACCTTTCCTAGAGAGATCTATCTGTCCCTTAGACCCCTAGTCATTTACTCTATAATCAAATCTATAATCAAAATCTGTGGGTCTATGTAATATAGAATTATGTCTAGGTTTTTATTGACATAATAGCTAATTTCCAAATATAAGTGAATTCATAACACATTTGCAGTTCAGGTTCTAAAATCCCTTACTCATAGTGATTTCCTTTTTTTGTTTCATCCATTTATATTTAATTTTCATTATTTTATGTTTTCTAAATGTTTAAGTAATGCTCCATTATATATATGCACCACATTTTAGGTAGTCAATCTTCCTTTGAGGAACATCGACTTTGATTTAACTTCTGGTTATGATAATTAGAGTAGCAATGAACACGGTTGAGCAAATCCCTATATTAGGATGAAGTGTCCTTTAGGTATACTTCAGTAGCTCAGTTGGAATAGAACAATATTCATCTTCCAGAGGAACTGTCACACTGATTTCCATAGTATCTTTGCAAGTTCCAACTCTCAAGAGAAGTGGGTGAGTGTTTCCCCTACTTCCAATCCTCACCAGCTTGAGTTGTGACTTATATTATTGATCTTAGCCAATCTGACAGGGGTAAGATGGAATCTCAAAGTAGTATTGCATTTCTCTGATAGCTAAAAATGCTAAAAATTTTCCTAAGCTTATCTCAGCCTTTAAGTTTATTCTTTTGAGAAATCTGTTTATATTACTATGCCATTTTAATTGGGCTAATTATTTTCTTGATACATTTCTTGTCTTTATATATTTTGAATATTAGCCCTATATCACATGTGTAGTTAATAACTATTTTCTCATTCTATAGCCTATCATTTTTTTCTGGATGATTGTTTATTTTGCTGTTCAGAAGCTTTTAAGCTGCAAGAAGTATTATTTATTAATTTTTGACATTATTGCTTATGATAGTAGTGTTCTGTTCAGAAAGTCTTATGTACCAATGAGTTTAAGGCTGTTCACATTTTTTTCATATTTTGGTTTATTGTATCTAGTTTTATATAATATCTTTGATACACTGGAAGATGAGTTTTGTACAGGCTAATAAGTATGGATTTATGTGCATTCTTCTGCATTCAACTGTTCGCTTTGACTAACACCCATGGTTGAAATACATTGTGTATTTCTTGCTTCATTATCAAAAAATAGTTGTTCATAGGTATGTTGATTTATTTTTGGGTGTTCAGTTTGGTTACATTAATTATCATGTCTGTTTTTGTACCAGTCTATATTACTAGTTTTGTAATATAAATTGAAATTGAAAATGGTAATATCTTCCTGTTATTTTATTATTCAAAAAAATCTTTACCTATCCTTGTTTCCTTGTTTTTCTTTTTCTTTTGTTTCTTTGTGTGTGTGTTTTCAATATGAAGCTGAAAATTGTTACTTGAACACTTATACCCTGTAGTCTACAAGTCATACCCTATTCCACAAACCAATCCATTTCTCTGTACTTCAAAACCTCCCTGACAGACTCTATCAGCTCTAATTAGCCCAAGAGTGATTCTCCTCCCTCTTGAACAACTCCAACTTAGGGTTTAGGCATTGGGACACAACCTGTGACCCCAACCCCAAAACATTACTTCCCACTTACAGGCCTGTAGTACGAAACCTTGAGGCTAGGCCCAAAAGTCACGGCCAGAAACCTCCTACTACACAGGCCTCCCAATCAAACCCTGTGATCTAATAGTCCCATTCCATCTTCAGAACCAACCATCTATGATAGCAGAAGCTCTTTGAGACACAAATGCAAACAGTACAGATCAGACCAAGAGTAGCTCCCTGAGACACAGACACTGCTTTCACCATTTGCATAAAGAGAAGGGAAGACATCAGTGCAGGACTTGTTATAATGAGGTTTCTTGGCCCCGGACGGCCAGAGGTCCAGACCCACAGACCTGCAGCCCCAGATCCCTTAGCTGCCCACAGCTGCTTAGGCTCCTCCAGAAATGACTCAGACATTTATATTAACTTCATGCTGTTTGGCCTATGGCTCAGGCACATTGCTAGTTAACTCTTTCATTTCCATTATTCTGTCTGCTACATGGCTCATGGCTCACCTGTGTTCCTTACATGCTTCTGCTTTTTTGCAACTGTCTCAGTCTGTCTCTGACTCCACTCTTCCTTTCCTATCTATTCTGATTCCCCCACCTACTTTTTCTATGGTGCCTGTCATGGGCCAAAACAGCTCCTTTATTTAAAGTTTGATATTCACAGCATACAGAATGACATTCCCACATCAAGGACTTACTTACAATAATGTAAGAGCAAAATGGCACCAATAGAACCCAGCAGTTCTACAATGACAAGACCTGACCATCCCAACGGGGAAAAAAGCAGAAGAAAATAATGTTAACAATAACTTTATAAAGACAGTAGAGTCCTTCAGGAGAAATAAAAAATATCCTTTAAAGAAACTGACAAAAAGACAAATAAAATGGAAAGAAATCAATTAATTCCTTAAAGAAAATGAAGAAAAAATAATCAAAAGAGAAAAAAAAAATTTCAAGACTTGTAAACTGGCAAATAATAAGGAATACACGAACAAAAAATATGCCGGAAATGGAAAATCTGAGTAAATGAACAGAAACTACAGGTTTATGCATAAACAACAGAATGCAAATGAGGAAGAAAGAATCTAGATTCATCAGTCAAAGAAAACATGGAAACCTACAAATCTATAACACAAAATGTCCAGGAAATTTGGGACACCATGAAAAGATTAAACCTAAGAATAATAAGGGTAGAAGAAAAATACCAGCTCAAAGGCACAGAAAATGTATTCAACAAAATCAGAAAAATCCTTTCCCAAAATAAAGAAGGAAATACGTATGAAAATCAAGAAGCTTGCACAAAATTGACCAGAAAGTTCCTTCTCCACATAAATGACAAACCACTAAACACACATTAAAAGGAAAGAATATTAAGAGCTACAAAGGAAGTAATCCAAGTAACTTAAAAAGGCAGATCCATTAGAATAATACTGGACTTCTCAATGGAGGCTTTTAAAGCCAGAAGGTTCTGGATAGAAGTTATGCAGACACTAAAAGAACACAGTTAACAGTCTGGACTAAATACTCCCCAAAATTCTCAATCACCATAGATGAAGTAACCATGATATTTCATAACAAAACAAGATTTAACCAATACCTATCCATAAATTCAGCCCTACAGAACACATTAAGAGGAAACTTCCCACTAAGTAAGTTTCATGCACCCATATAAACACAGGCAATAAAAATCCTATACCAGAAAATTTTAGAGAAGAGAAACACACACACACACAACTACAAAAATTAACAGAAATTAACAATTACTAGTCATTAATATCCCTTAATATCAATGAACTAAATTTGCCTATAAAAATTACAGACTAAATTGATGCAAAAAACAGGATATATTCTTTTTCTACATAAACACAAACACACACACACACACACACACACACACACACACACACACACTCCTCAACTTCAAAGACAGATCAGAATCAAAAGTTTGGGGAAAAAAAAAAAAAAACCTTTACACTCAAAAGAATATAAGAAGCAAGTTGGTGTGGCTATTCTTATATCTAACAAAATAGACTTGAAACCAAAGTCATCAAAACATAAAGAGGAGGGCACTGCATGATCAATTAGGCGATCTCAATTCTGGACATAATACCTCAAATACTAGAGTACTTACTTACATAAAGAAACATTACTAGAGCTTAAATGTCACATCCAACCACCACACACAAATACTGGGGGAATTTAACACTCCACACTTACTGAGGGCCAGGTCTGTCAGAGAAAAACTTAACAGAGAAATAAGAAATCTAACAGACCTTATGACTCATAGAACTTAATAGATGTCTACAGAACATTCCACCTACATAGAAAAGAATGCACCTTCTTCTCAGCAAACCATGAGATTGTCTTTAAAATTGAACTTAGATTCAGTAACAACAACAACAAAAAATTCAACACATACAAAAGATTGGAATAACTACCTGCACTTTATTGGGTAAGGATGATTTTCAGCTAGAATTCATCAACCATACAAATTAGAAAAAGTTTACAATCTCTCAATTTAATCACCACAGAGTCAAGGAATAAATAAATAAAGACTTCTTGAATTCAGGGGAAATGAATGTACAATATATATGTGCTTATAGGGCACTATGAAAGCAGTACTAAGAAGACAATTCATAGCACTAAATGCTTACATAAAGAAGTTGAGGAAATTTTATACTAGTGACATAATAGTACACCAGAAACACAAAATCAACCAGGAGGAATAGATGTCTGGAAATAATCAATTTGAAGGCTGAAGTCAATAAAATAGAAACAAAGAGAACAGTACAAACAATAAATTAAAGTTGCTTCTTTGAAAAAAAAAATCAAGAAAATAGAAAAACTTATAGAATCTAAACAAAGGCAGAGAGAGAAGATCCAAATTAACAAAACCATAAATCTATAGGGAGACCTAACAACAGACAAGGAAATCCAGAGGTAGTCAGTCAAGTCAGTCATATTTCAAAAACCCGTACTTCACTAACTCAGAAAAATCTAAATCTATAGGGAGACATAACAACAGACAAGGAAATCCAGGGGTAGTCAGTCATACTTCAAAAACCCGTACTTCACTAACTTAGAATCTAAAAAGATGAATGATTTTCTGGATAGATAACACATTCCAAAATTAAATCAAGACAAGATAAACTATTTAAATAAATCTATAACCCCTAAGGAGATAAAAGCACTCATTAAAAATCTCTCAACCGGGGGGAAGGGGGAAAGCCCCGGCCAGATAGTTTTATCTCAGAATTCTACCGGAATTTCAAAGAAGAGTGAATAATACTAATACTCTTTAAAATGTTCAGCACAACAGAAACAGAAAGAACATTGTTGAACACTTTCTATGAGGCTATAGTTAACCTGATGCTCAAACACACAAAAAAGATGCAGTAATGTAAGAGAGTTACAGACCAATTTCCCTCATAATCTTTGATGCAAACACTCACACACACACACACACACACACACACACACACACACACACACACACACACACACAATCCTGGCTAACCAAATCCAAGAACACATAAAAGAATAATCTACCATGCTCAGGTAGGCCTCATTCAAGTGATGCAGAGATGGCCATTCACCATATAAATAAACTATGAGAAAAAAAATGCGCAATCATCTTATTAGATGCTAAAAGTGTCACTGACAAAATCCAAAACCCCTTTATGATAAAAGTCTTAGGGAGGTCGGGAATACATGAAATATACCTAAACATAACAAAAGCAATTTATGACTGTGAGCATCAAATTAAATGGGAAGAAATCCAAAATGATCGTACTAAAATTAGGAAAAGAAAATGCTGTCTATCCAATATATACTTTATGTTCTAGCTAAAGCAACAAGACAACTAAAGAAGACCAAGGGGATACAAATTAGAAAGGAAGAAGTCAAAATTTTGCTGTTTTCTGATGATATAATAGTTAAAAAAAAAAGATCCCTAAAATTCTACCAGAGAATTCCTGTAGGAATTTTTTCAGCTGGAGCTGATAAAGATTTTCAATAATCTGTAGGAATACATGATTAACTCAAAAAATCAGTAGCCCTTCTATATACGAATGTTAAATGGCCAAGAAAGAAATCAGAGAAACAACATCCTTTACCATAGCCATAAATAATGTAAAGTAAATTAGGGTAATTCTAACCAAGCAAGTAAAATACTTGAATGACAAGAACTTTAAATCTCTAAAGAAAGAATTTGAGGAAAATATCAGAAAACATTATTATCTCCCATTTATATGAAAAGGTAGAACCAACATAATACAAATGGCCATCTTTTTAAAAGCATTTAAAGAATCAATGCAACCCTCATTTAAGTTCCAATAGAATTCCTTATGGACCTCAAAAGAACAATACACAACATCTATGCAAAAGCAAAAAGCCCAGGTGAGCAAGAATAAATTATTTTATATTAAAGCAACTTCTGGAGGCATTATCATATTTGAGCTGAAGCTCTACTATAGAGCCATAGCAATAGAAATGTTTTTGTACTGATAAAAATACATGACATGTGGACCAATGAATTTGAATTGAAGATCCTGACATTAATTCACACACCTCTGAACACCTGAATTTTGACAAAGAAGCCAAAATTTACAATGGAAAAATGAAATCATCTTCAACAAGCAGTATGGGAATAATAGGATATAAGCATGTAGAAGAATGCAAATAAATCTGTATCTATCACCATACACAAAACTCAAGTCCAAGTGAATCACAGACCTCAACATAAATTCAGTTACATTCAATGTGATAGGAGAGAAATTAGTATCTTTAACACATTGGCACACAATAAAAAACACTGTCTAAATATGACACCATAGCAGGTAAACTGAGAGGTATATGAATAAATGGGATCTTCTGAAATGGAGAAGCTTCTGTAAGACAAAGGACATAGTAAATAATACAAAATCACAGCGTACAGAATGGGGAAAGGTCTTTCTTCACTACTCCCATATTTGTAAGAGAGCTAATCTCTCTATATATAAAGAAATCAAGAAGAAAGATATCAAAATATCAAACAATCCAATTAAAAAATGGGATACAGATAAAAACATAGAATTCTCAACAGAAGAATGTAGGGGTATTGTGTTGTTTCATGGTAAATAATTGTCCCACCCACTGGTTTAATAAAAAGAGCTGATTGGCCAAAGGCAGGCAGGAAGTGTAGGCAGGGCTACCAGACTAAGAAAATCTCTGAGAGCAGAATGCCAGACAGAGCACCAGAGAGAACCTGGAAGAAGCAGAGGACAACTATGCTGCTCTAAAGAAAGGTACCGAGCCGCATGGCTGAACAGGAAGAATAATGGGTTAGATGAAGGGTAGAGAGCTAGCAAGTGATATGCCTGGGCCTAAGGCTGATCAGCCTAAAACTATTGGAAGTATCTGTGTGTCTCTGTGGGACTGTGGGACTGAGGGACTGCAGGACTGCAGGTCTGTAGGCCTAGACCTTTAGATTAGGCCAGAAAGTCCGGGCCAGAAACCTCTTACTACAGAAGAATCTCAAATGACCAACTGTCATTTAAGAAATTGCTCAACATCCTTAGTCATTAAGTAACTGCAAATCAAAAGGACTCTGTGAAATCATCTTAACAGCTGTCAGAATGGCTAAAATCAGAAACACTGATGACAGCTATGTTAGACAGGGTATAGAGAAAGACACTACAACACTGTTGATGGTGGTGCTAAGTTGTATTGCCACCATGTGGTGACTTCTCCAAACACTGGGAACCAATCTACTTTAAGACCAAATTATACCACTCTTGGTCATATACCAAAGAGATGATCAGTCATACTACAAGGACACTTGATCAACTAACTATGTTTATAACAGACATTATTTATAATAGTCAGAATGTAAAAACAACCTACATGATTCTCAATTAAAAAATGGATAAAGAAAATATGGTACATATACACAAAAGATTATTACTCAGTAGTAAAAATAATGACATCATGAAATTTGCAGGCTAATGGATGGAACTAGAAAATATCTTTCTGAGTGAGACAACCCAGTCTCACAACAAGAAAAGTAGATACTAAATTTAAGACAAAGAGTAGCCAGACTACAACCCACAGCTCCAGAGAAGCTAGCTAACAATGAGGGCCCTGCAATGGACACATAGATCACTTTGGGAAGGGGAAATAGATGAGATCTTCTAAGAAAACTGGGAATAGAGGTACAATAGAGGGGAGGGGATGGGAGACAAGAACAGGACTGAGCTGAAACAGAGTGTGAGTTAGAGAGCAATGAATGAGATATCTTGATAGAGGGAAACATTATGAGAAATATTAGGGAGAAATATGGTGGGAGGGAAACTCACTAAAACTCACAAGGAAGACCCCAGCTTAGACTATTAGCAATTGTGGAAAGGGTGCCTGAGTTGACCGTACCCTCAGAATCAGATTGATGAAAATCATCATAGGGTCATCATCTAGTAACTGATAGAAGTCAATGCAGAGACCACAGCCAAGCACCAAGCTGAACTCAGGGAGTCCAGTAGCAGAGAGGGAAGAGTCATTTTATCAAAAGGGGGGGGGTTAAGTTAAAATGGGGAAATCTACAAAAAACTGAACCAGACTACTTAGAACTCACAAACTTTACATGGATAGTTGTGTAGCCTGAAAGGAACTGAACAAAACCAAAAACTAAATATCCATGAAGAGTTGTATTGGAAGCTTGATGGGGGTTGTGCTGAATTTCTAGATTGCTTACAGGATGAGCACTGAGTATAGGAAGCCATCACAGGTGATCTGTGACAGAGCTTGGGTAGAGACTGGGTATTTGGGGGAATGGAGGGACTGGATGGAGGAAGATCTACATTTAGCCTACCTAAAACCCAGGTCTGAGTGGCTTGAGGTTCCCCAGGGAATGTCTTCTGTAGTTGGCAGCTGGGATAAAGCAATGAATATATAGCAGTAAGTTACTAGGGGAAGTTCTCTGTAACCCAGTGCAGATTGGAAAAGGAAGGGAGAGCTCAGAGGCCTTCTGCTACAGACCTTGGGATATGATTGCAGGATTTTATATATATCTTTATATATATAAGTCCCAAGGTGGGTTAGCTCAGCATGGCACATCCACTCCAGGCAGGTCCAATTTCCTCATCCCAAAGTCAAGACTGGGCTAGTTGTTCCTCTGCAGGGAGTGGGCTTCAAGGTGCCAGCCCATGCACAGGAACACAGTCTGATCCCACCCCTCAAGGATTCACGCACTGCTCATGCCAGAGACGAGGGATATTTTACATTGGTCAGAATGGGCTGTGGTTCCCAGGAAGTTTGAAATCATTCCTGTTTAACTCTTACTTAGCTGCTGTTCATTTGATCTTCAGTTACGTTCACTACTACAGAAGGAGGAATGTTCAATGGTAGTTTTAGAAGGAAGCTGTAGGGCAACTTGTATGTTTAATTATCCACATTACTTTTATATTTTAGCTCTTTTACTTTTGTTCCATATTTATTTTACAGTAAAAATACATTAACCTCAGGTAGCACAATAATAAAGCCTATTTATTATATTTAATAGACTGACACAAAAATTTAAATGGTACTCAAGGTTAGATGGGCTCTAAAATCACTTTTCTATGGTAGCATATCTACAATTCAGTGATCTTCATAATCCTCAAAATATTTTCTCTGAAAATAAATTAAACAAAATGTAAATGGTGTGACTCTGCCAAGCTGAGTCAGTGAAATCAAACTACCAGCTATACACAAATAAGCTTAAGTGACTCCCACAGTCCAAAAAAAGAGTTTTCATGAATTTCACAGTTACTAAAAGGGCTGAATTGCTTCTTCCATTATGCATCAACAAAGCTTTAGGAGCTGGAAATATGACTTATTACTACTTTGACTTTGAAATTTTCTGGTTAAATTGATTGTATTATTATGATCAGACATGGAAGCTAACACAATTCCCACACTTGTGAGGCTGAGGCAGAAAGATTGCGGTGAGTTATCAATGTCAGCCGAGCCTACACAGCTAGACCCCATGTCTAAAAATGTAAGAGAAAATTAACTTTATATACAAAAAACTTAATTTTATGAATTATTTTATGCCTTGGGGACAGAGTACATTGTATAATACATGAGAAGCTGAAGGAACAATTTGTGAGAGTCAGTTTATACCTTCAAGTTTGTGGATCTCAGGAGTCAGATCTTGGTCATCAAACTTAGTGGCAAGTACCCTCATTTACTCCTTAAACCGAATTCTCTTTCCTTTAATCCTGTGGTTCTCAACCTTCCTAATGCTATAATCCTTTAATACAGTGGTGACCCCAAATAATATTTTTTTGTTTCAAATTCATAACTTTAATTTTACTATTATTAAAATTCATAATGTAAATATCTGTGTTTCCCAACAGTCTTAGACAATTCCTGTTAAAGATCAATTCTACCCTTCAAAAATCTCACCAACCCAAAGTTTGAGAATGACGGCTTTATTCTTTTTCTTCTCTTCCTCAGGTTTAATAGCTTATTTATTCCATTTCTGCTTTACTTTGTCATTTATTGTGTGCTGGAAGCTGCTTGGTTTTTTTTTGTTGTTGTTGTTGTTTTGTTTTTTAGTTTTTTAAATATCCTTCATCAATTATTCACTCTCGATAATCTTACTTCTCTGTTCTGACAGGAAAATGTCACCAGAAGAGACAGGCTCCTACTTTCATAAAAGTGTGGATGTGCACACCAGCCACTTAGATTTGAACAACTATTTTTCTGTAAAACTTTTCTGTTCTGGTGTAGGTGTGAGCATGTCCAGTGTGCTGTGGGGCCCTTAGCGGTGTGCTTGTCCAGTCGCAGATAATACAGTGTCTCTGTGAGTAGAACTGGACTTTTTTGTCCTCGCTTTTGGCAATGTTACTCTTCTGTAAAAGTATTAAGAGTTCCTGTGCTTCAGGCATCATTTTCCAGAGTACCTATGTTCATTTTATTTGATTTAATTTGGGGGTATTGAAATCAGTCTTAAGATTACTTACAAATATAGCTTAAGTGTACTTCATGGAATTTACATGTGAAAGATTGGTTTTGCTAATTACTTTTTATGTTTTCCCTTTATTTCCATATTTTAGTCTTTAATTGTATTTTCCCCACACCTCCAGACTGCAATTTATAGATATTTTCTATGTATTAAAAAGCCTAATTTCAGGTTTCTTGAAAATAGAAGCTCAAGTTTCAGGACATATTATTTATAATAGTTGTTCTTTTATTCAATATCAAATTTCCAACAATTTAATAATAGTATTGTTTTACTTATTTCTCTGAAGAGATACCATGACTATGGCAACACTTAAAAAGAAAGCATTCAAGTGGTTGGTTGCCTACACATTCGGAGGGTTATTCTATTGCACGGAACTGGGGCACTATGTGAGAGAGCTACATCCTGATCCATAGGCAGCAGGGAGAAGGGAGGCGGAACACAGCGCTGGAAATGGACTTTTGACGTCACAAAGTCCACACACAGTCAACTGCACATATCCTCCGACAAGGACACACCTCTTCTAACAAGAAAATGCATTCTAATCTTTCCAAACAGTTAGCCTGGAAACAAGCATTCAAATATATGAACCCAAGAAGATCATTCTCATTCCAACTACCTGTGAATAAGAACCAACCCCGTCTTGACTTTGGGATGAAGAAATCGGACTTGCCTGGAGTGGATGTTCCATGCTGAGCTGATCCACCTTGGGACTTCTTGTCCTTTTCGGGGAGGGTATGGGTGGATGGGGAAGGGAGTAGCTGAAGCCTGGCTGGGAAGAATAAGAAAAAAAGGAAGAACCCCCTCCATCCAGCTTGGTCCCTATAGGCTCATACATTTCAATGCTTGGTAGTTAAGGAGGGCTAGGGCTTGACTGGGATCAGGATGTGTGGCCTTGTCACTAGGAGCAGCTTTGTGTTTCAAATGCCCAATCCAAGTCCAGGGTCTCCTTCCTCTTAGTGCCAATTTACATATAAAAATCTCAGCTACTTCTCCAGCACTATGCCTGTGCTTTCTGCTATGATAATAATGAGCTAAATCACTAAACTATAAACATCACCTAATTGTTTTCCATTGTAAGTGTTGCCATGGCATCTTTTTACAATAATAGAACACTGACTAAAGTACCACCACAGTTATATGTCTACTGATGACCGTATTCAGGTCTCATGTATTGATTTTATACTTAATCATGAGTGTTCTTGTTGCAGACAAAATCTGTGTAATAGAATATATTAGACAGTGAATCTACCACTGAGATATGTACATAATCCATCCTTCATCTGATTTTAGTGGAAATGTAGGAAAAATAAATGGACATGTATTCACTCATTTTACCTATTTAATTATCTTTTTATTTGTAGAGCACTTTAATATAATTTTAGATATTACTGAATATGTATTAAACAAGACTATAATTTATAATTGACAAACTAAGACAAAATATATTAAATAAGAATTATTTGAATTCAAAAATAATGTTATACAACATAAACTCAAAATAATCTGAGAAACTATTAACAGCAAAAATGTAAACAAGTATAATTTCTAATCTTGGGCATTGACTATATGTTGAGCATTTAGGTAGATTACATTATGTAATCACTTAAGTGGCCTAGTAATGAAAATTAATAATATGCTTTATAGAGGATTCATTTAGAAATATTGGTCCATATTTTAGAATTAATTTAAAGAGATACATGTTATCCCATATAGCCGATTTTAGTGCCAATGTGATCAGTAGCTCCTAGATATAAAGACTCTAAATTACATATTTAATTTGCTTATTTTCAAAAATATAGTTTTGGAAGATTTTCTGTAAGCCAGTATTATTTCATATGTGTAGGTGACGGAGGTTAATACAGTTGTCAATAAAACAGACAATAATACTTTTAGTGAAATGTAGAGAACATAGCAGAGCATGCTTCACAAGTCAGTAACGGGAATAATGCAACAGCAATGAACACTTTAAACACTGTCTAGGGAAAATAAAATGCTTAGGTATTAGCATAGGCAGGTGAGAGAACCATGGTCTATCTAGAGAACAAAATACAGACTCTGCTACAGTAAAGTGCCTGGCATGGCTGGTACAGAAGGGCACAGGTGACTAAAGAATATGTACTGTCATTAAGCTGTTGCTTTAATGAGTTGTGAAGGAAATGGACAGATTGGCTAATTTTCTAAAGCTAATAGATTCAGCTTTTTTATCTCCTGTTATTAATACATTGTACTTTAGAAAGTCATTTTACTGTTGTCCAGAGAAACATGGTAGTTATTTAATAAAGGCAATCTACCTTAAAGGTGGGATATTATCATACAGTCTGAACATGTTAAATCAGTCAGTCCAGCAGAGTAAGCTCCCAGAATACAGAAAAATACAAGGACTTAGAAAAGTAACCTATATTTTCTTTTTTATTCTTATCCTTATAGAAAATAGGTATTACTCAGAAAAACAATCCCCCATGTATGTATGTATGTATATGTATACATATATGTATATATGTATACATACATATGTATACGTATGACATATACATACATACATACATACATACATACATACATACATACATACATGCTGACTGTCAGGTATGTTCTGCATATATCATTTTCCATGCTTATATATGCAACTAATAAACATGCTGATCATCAGAATGAGGAATGGAGCTGTAGTCATGGGGATATAATAGTATTCATTATTTTTAGTCCTTTATGCACTATATTATGCTATTATTAATATGTTATTTTGAAATAAAATTAGGTATCAACTTACAATGGGCTACTAGCTTTTAATTGATATGTATATATCATGTTCATATATATATGAACACACCTTTAATATGCCAGGATTCAAGGTTGGTAGAATGGGTGGATGCTCCACCCAGCTCCTAGTCTAATTTCATAGAATTTATCTTTTTACCCTAGGTACTCTGGGCATTTTAATGTCATATAATTACCAAGTTTTGCCATCTGCTACTCATTAACTCCATTTAAGTATTAGGCAGCAGTGCCTCTTAAAAAACTCACAAGTGTTTTGCCTCTAAGGCTGAATCAGGAAGCTTCTCTTAAAAAAGCCAAGTCTCTGCTTGCCTCCGGCAAACAGAGCTGATCCATGAAAACATCATCGACACTAAGAAGCCATTTTTGATTCTGTTCTGTTTTTGTCCTTATTAACAGAAACTTTAAATCCACCATATAGAGCTCTTTGATTACATCTAGGCTCAGGAACCGGCCTTGTTCACCTTAAGTTGCATGTAACAAACACACCATTTCATAATTTAGTCCCATAAACCACTCAGTCTGTTTACCATGGGCCACTTCAAAGTCACAACTCGGAAGGTGCTTTGGCCTTCGTTTCTGTGCTCTAGACCATTTTTTTAGCTTTCTATGGCTTTATGTGGGTATATTTTACCGATGTTGGGCTGCCATTTGTAGTAGTGGGGTTTTATGGTCCCAGGAAGCCAAAGACCCAGACCCACAGACCCTTAGCTGCTCGCCACTGCTCAGGCCCCAAAATGATTCAGACTTCTTTTAAAATATACTCTCTTAAAGAGCCACTGTGTTTACAGATAAAGCTGAGTCATTAAGTTCTCTTAAAGGGACCGTGTCTCTGTTCATGGCCAGCAAACAGAGCAGACCTAAGAAAATGGTGCTACTAAAAAACCATCTTTGTTTCTTATTTGTTCAAGATAAACAGAAACCTTAAATCAATCACATGCTACTAAGTCTTCTGTGAGACTTCAGTAACTGGCCTGGTTGCATCTTACACTGCCTGCCGCCAGTCCAACAGCACCATTTTGAATGTGGACTGAATGCCATGTTTTCTCTGTACAATGACCCACTTCAGATACACAATTTGGAAGCTGCTTTGGTTCAGCTTCTGATCTAGAACCCTTTCTAATCTTTCTCAGGCTTTAAGTGGATATTCGTCCCACGAATCGAATACCAATTAAATATATATTTGAGTAGCAAAGTCGTGACTTTATCTTTAGTATCTGTGCTTTGTCCCCAAATACCTTCTTCTTCTCTGGAGACAATGCATGAAAAGCAGCAACAAAAACAGAAGACGTGCCTTTCC
This sequence comes from Phyllotis vaccarum, assembly GCA_033318265.1. Taxonomy (NCBI): domain Eukaryota; kingdom Metazoa; phylum Chordata; class Mammalia; order Rodentia; family Cricetidae; genus Phyllotis; species Phyllotis vaccarum. The sequence continues at coordinate 143,318,363 of JARWLC010000006.1, forward strand.
GTTGAACGTAGAAGCTATATACAAGCCTGCCTGGCAGAGGCCAGTGGAACTCTTGGCACATTCTTAGATTCCTGCTGGGAGAAGGAGGGTTACTGAGGTGGGACCTAGGGCAGCCTCTCTGCTCCTGGATACTTGATATTGTGTTTCTTGGTCCTTGAACTTTCTTGGGACCATCTCGGGTGCCTGCCCACTCTCATCAATATCTCCCTACCTGGTTCAGCCTCCCACCTTCATCCCAGAATTGAGGACAACCCCCACTCCCCACTTCCAACACCTCCCCGACCCAGCTTGGTTTCGGTGGGGTCTATACTTTCCTCCTGGTTCTGCAGTCCTAGGAGGAGGCTATGGCTTCTCAGCAACTTCCTCTGGATCCCTGTCACAAAAAAGTGGTTAGATGCCACAAATTAGGTGGCAATGCCTTAAAGTGTGTGTGTTGTTAGGCCCGAGGGCCTCTTCAATCCATGTCAAGGGGAGCGCTGACCTTTTCTCTTTTCATACAAAACAATATCTATATCTATCTACACACACACACACACACACACACACACACACACACACATACACACACATACACACACACACACACACACACGCATGCATTTTTTAAATGGACTCTGAGTACTGTGGAAGTGAAGGATCGTATCTGAAATTCTTGTTTCATTCACAGGGTCTTGTTTGATCCAGGTTCAATTTAACAATCAAGCACAAAATATATACTTTACAGTTCAGAGTTCACAAGGCATAACTTTGCAGGGCCTCTTTGTCTTTCTACTTTCAGAGATTTTGCGTGTCTTTGGAGCTGCTTTCCTCCTTCATTTTCTCATTGAAAGCAGATAGATTTGACCACACTTCTTTCTGAAATATACTTCTTTACTGCGCATCATTAGATGAGTAAGTTACCAGTTCTCAGTATGTGTTTCGTTACTATACAGGTTACTGTTTTGTTTTTAAAAGTAATGCAGTGAATGGATGTACTTATTTTGCAGTAGATTTGATAAAAGGACTTCATCTTCTTGGACCTGGACGTCTTTACCTCTAGGTAACACTACACATTTTGCTTTGATTTTTCTTTAGCAAAGGAATATAATGTGACTGTACTTTTAAAGGCCTTGCTTCAGGCACACTCATCATTTTATGAACTATTCTAAGAGACAGATCCACTAGGAAGCTGCTTGACACCATAGGTTTTGTGAATGTGTCTTTCCACCATAATGCCAGTACAGCGGTGTCAGCAAATAGTCAGTCAAAATGAGTTCCAATATGGCTCTTGCCTCCACTAAAGACGCTTTATTTATTTATTTATTTATTTATTTATTTATTTATTTATTTATTTATTTATTTATTTATTTATTTGAAGCGATGTACTTTACTCATCTCATTGGCATGTACACTGTTTGTATGTGTGAGGCATACTTCAGTGATCATTCTGTGACCCGGGGAATGGAATCTATAGGCCAATTTCCATCACTGTCTTGATATAAGAAAATTACATATATTCTTACTGTCATATATATGTACAAACCAATAACAATTACTAATTCTTTTATGCAATCTGTTTAACTGAAATAGAATCACATCCTTTCTTCCTACCCTCCCTTGAACTCTGCCTATCCCCCATCTACTTTCACAGATATAGATTTTTCTTAAGCTATATATAAATATCTTTCCAATACTCTTTCCATAAACTTAAATTATTTGCTAATAGTTTAAAATCACAAGTTTTTATATTGTAAAATGTCTATGTTCTCCTCTTAACAGTTATTTACACTTGGTCTTTTACTTATTCACTTTGCTTCCCATTGATGTTGAATATTAGATATGATATGAATATTGGAAATGGTATAATTAAATTCACTAAATTACATAATGTTCAGTGAGATCTACAAAGACATCCAATTCCCACAAAGCAAGGTTATATAAACATACCAGCACCTTTAAACAGAATAGACATTTTCATAAACTGTGTTATAGATCAAACTTTTTGTATACTGTAAAGATGAATCTCTGCCCAAGGCATGTTTTAGTAAAGAGCTGAAAGGCTAATGGCTGGAATGGAAAGAATATGTGGGGTTTAGGGGGAAAGAGAGGAACTTAGGGTTAGAATCTAGGAGCTCAAGATATACCATTGGACATGTATTATGGAAGATAAACAATTAGCCACATGGCAAAACGGATTAATAGAAACAAGTTAATTTAAGATATAAGACATAGCTGGGAACAAGCCAAAGCTAAATGCCAAGCTTTCATAATTAATAAATTTCAATATCATTATCATTATTTTAGGGTAGCAGTCCAAATAAAGTACTAGAACATACAATCTTTAAAATATCCTTTACTTTACTGCTCCAAACTAGAATAAACTCACTGGTTTTTGAAGATCATACAGTAAATTGCAACTATGAACATTTTACTTTCAGTGTCTCAATGTATGATGATAGGAAGCTTACATGACATTCATAGAAAAAGAGCTAGAAAGATCTTGCGCCACACACTGAACTGACCCACCTTGGGATCTTTTGCCCTTTTAGGCAAACACATAAAGGCATCGGGAGGAGGGAGGCTGAAGGCTGAGTGGGAAGGATTGGGAGGAGAGAAGGGAGGGAAAACAAGGGGATACATGTATGAAAAAGACTTTTTTATAAATAATAAAAATATATAGATAAGAAGAAAGATCATTGTGGAGCCAGGCATAGTGGCACATACTCACCAAGCAAGCACCTGGGAGACAGAGACTGGAATATTGTGATTGAAGGCAACTGTAGGTATATGTGAATTCGAAACCAGATGGACGTATATGAGACCCTGCCACAAAGTAAAGCATTCAAACAAACAACACCCACAATCAATGCAGTTATGAAATGGTGAACACAGTGTGATATGAGAATATCAAATAAGCTGTTTTGTGCTATTTAGAGGTAGTCTTGTGCTACCTGTTCTATTTAACATTTTTAAATGAAAGACTTTTTTAAACATATAAGATGTTTTCCTTCCTAATAGTGTTCTTAATATTTATTTAATTTTCAAAAGACTTTTTAAAAAAATTGTAACCTTGGTTTTTTTTATAGAACATAAACATGTTTACTGTGTCTTCTGCCCCTTAATTTAATCAGATCTTAAGTGTCCATATATATTTCCATGTTAAATATATTTTTAGTTAGTAATGGTATGTTTGTAATTGCTTTATCATTTAGATCGCTCTTTAGATAATTACCTGAATATAAATTTACATTTTTTGGTTAAAAAAAAAAGTCTAAATGTTTATAATTATAAAGGCACCATTTCACAAGATTGTTTGATCAGAGAGATTTTATTTCTTCATTGTTTGCTGCCTCTACCAGTGTCACAGTTCTGCACAAAGAAGGGTCTCTGGTTTGAACATGACTCTTTCTCCCTTTGAGCCTTATATTTCTTTGTAGGATTTTACTCTCTGGTAGCTCATGGGAAGCCCCAGGCACTTTTTCATCACTTCAGAATCCTGGTTCCTCCTTATTCACTGTATTATAAGTGTTTTTCTATTTTACTGGGTAGAAAGTTTAGGGGATATGTTCTGAGAATAATTCTCATTATAATGGTTATTTTATGGCCTGTTGTTAATTCATGATTTTAACCGTATGTGATATAAATAGAAAATATTAGTGAAAATCTATCGTTATATAATGTACTTCCAAGAACAACCTCATTTCAAAGAAAGAAAAAGCTGATATTCTCAATTGCAATCTTATCTGTATCAGAAGAGAAAACACAGATATCTCTATAGCTTGATTATTTGCCATGTCTATCTTTGTATGTCATATCTATACTCACGAGTGATTCACTCATGATGAGATAAGTCTTAAGGTATTATATTTATTTAATATATGCATGTGAGGGTCTGGAGACTTGACATTTTCTTCAACATGTTTAAATTTGTAAAGTCTGCCTTACAGTGGAACTATATTTGTTATTTCCCTTCCATGCACGTTTGCCCTCCATTTATACAATAGTCAACAGTAGTCAATTTTTCTACTTGTATTTGTCATTTTATGTTTCAAATAAAACCAAAGGCTTAAGCTTACTTTGGATATATGTCTGTGCTTATCAGCTCATATATAATTCATAATGAAACTTGTTTTAAGATTGTAAATGCCATGAACATTTCAAATACATCTACATCTTCCATCATGCAATTATCTGGAAAACAGATCTTTTGAAATCTCTCTTATTTTCCCCAAGAAAAAAATGAAGTTATTAGAAGGTCGCAGACTTCTTGGAACACATTTTAGAAAATGTGTATTTGTATAATTTATGTCACATAAGGAGAAAAGGAAAAGTCATAGCAAATGTGTTTAGTAAAATAATCATTGAAAATGTTCAAACAATAAGGAAAGAATAAGGACATCCAGGTCTAAGAAGGTGAAGAACTCCTACTACATTTACAAAGTTTTCTACTTCACAGCAGGTTATTGTTACGTTAGGGTAAGTCAGGAATAGAGAAAACATTGTAAAATACATAGGAGTGTCGGAGAACAGAGAAAGGAATCCCGATTATATTAACAGCACATTCCTCAAGGGAAAAAACCCTATGGAATGAATATTGGGATGTTAAAGTCAAATGCATTAAAAATACAGCTGCCATCAAGAAAGCTTCTGTCTTCAAATTTATCAGGAGTATGAAAAGATCCCAAAGAGTCAAATTAATTTTGCACATAATTAATAAAGCTGTAAATATCACAAAATCTAAACTCAAAGTATATTACAAGACATAGCAAAAAAAAAAAAAAAACAACACAGCACATTACTGTCACGAAATTGGGTATTCAGATGCATAGATCATAATACAGAAATCAAAAGTAAATAAAAACACAATGATGAAAATTAGGTTGCTATCTGCAGAAGAAATAAACTGGGCCTCTTTCTCTCAATATATATTATATTCAAATAAAAATATATTAAATATCTAAATCCAAGAATAAAGGCAAAGGAACTCCTAGAAGGAAGGAGGTTAAAAATTAAACACATTAGTGGCAATGAATAGACACCGAAATATAGGTGAATAGAATCATCGTTTCTAATTAATCTTCAAGACTGAAGAAACAGAGAAATAAGCAATGTGGCACTAGAAAGTAGAAATAACACTTACAACATTATATGTGCTGTGTTCACCAAGTTAGTGGTGCATAACTGAATTACTAGTCGTTCGAGAGACTGAGTCATTAAGATGAAACATTCAATACCAGACTGGAAAATATAATGAGTTTGAGGCAACCATGGCGTACAAAGGGAGCATCTTTTTCCAAGTGAAACAAAATGAAGCAAAATAAATACATTAGTTTTCTGAGTGTATGTTTTCTAAAGGAAGTTCATAAAAATACCCAACATATGTAGGAAAACATGTTAATTTTCTCTACTTACCAAATAAAAGTCTCCAAACTACAATGAATATTATCTCAGTTAAAATAACTGTCAAAAAAAGATAAAAAAAGAAATAAATGCCTCTCATGATTTAAACAGATGCAAGCACTAATATGATGTTGATGTTACTATAAATGAATATGTCTATTACAGACAACTGTCTTAAAATCAATATGTGTGTATATTATCTATATGTAATTATATATATAATGTATATGTATATGTTCAGTTCCAGTAAAACACACACACAAACACACACATTTAGTGGAATGTGAAAAAATGTCAAAGCGATTACTTGCAATCCTGTGCTCATTGTGATAGTATGCTTAGGATATAATGGTCACTGAGAACTGCTAAGTAATGAATGAAATCATGACAAATGATAGATTATAAAATATATTAAAACAAAGACATAAACTATATCGTGTGACACCATGGATCTTAATAGAAATCATCAATCAGAATTAAGCAACAAAGACAAATGCTGTCCCTTCTTGCTTGGGGAGCTGCAGTGCTCGGTTGACAGCAACGTTTCTGACAGTTAGAAAGCAGAGGAAGAGGAGAGAGTCTTCTTGTTTTTTAACAGAACGTAATTATATGAAAATAAGTTGTGTATATTTGATAATTTATTATAGATTTCAAATTAGTTATTTAACCTTCAAATTTTTAGAGCTAATTTATGAGCTTTCCGTCTTAGTCATATACTTTAAACCTATCTTTAAATATTACTTATATTTATAAAGTGTGTAATTAGTCATGTGCCAATTAAAAAAGATATATTAAACTACATTAGTCTTGAAAACTATGAATACCAAAAACTTAATAGTGAAATATTCTGCATTTTACTGTGTAAAGAATTTGGATAAGTGATATCCTCAGTTTTACTAAAGGTCATTCAAAGGCTACTTAGATCTGAGTTAGATCTCTAATCTTTGCTGATCTTCTGAATGACAGCCTTAGAGCTTTGAATTTTATATAAATATTGCGCACTTGTGCACAGAATATTATGGTGCTTTTGTTCAGCAGTAAAGTATTGGAATTCTTAAATATTCATTGCATTTTAGTAAAACAAACAAAAATACAGTTTCTTTGAAAACCAGCCTTAAAAATGTTGGCATAAAAATAAAGAAAACAGCTAGAATTATCAGCATATTCATACAGAGGTTAATTAAGGATAGCTTAAACTGTTTGCTCTTGTATAAAGCAAAGTTCATCTAGTATTACATTCTATATTAAGGAATGTGTGCTTTTAAACATCAGAAAGAACTACTCTCACATTTAAAAAAATCATGTATGTTAGCTTATGTAGTAAATACAGAAATTATTTTTGTTACATGAATAAATAATGCTTCTTTATTCTTTGTGTAACCGATGTTTCAAAGTTCTATGATACCACATTCAAATGACCAATAATCTCTAACTAATATTTTATTATTAATACTACCTAAAATATTATAGTTTGTTCTGAGCATTGACATTAATAAAAGAAAGTAAATAAATATATAATACTATGGACTAAAATAAGATTCAAAAGTTACTTTTCTTAATATAATAACATGTTTTATCATTGTGTCTTTAAAATACCATCACCAAAATTGGTTTCTGTTTTTTCTGATTGCTTTGGGAAAAGCTGCACAAAGTGATAAACTTCTTTTTAAATCTATTTCTTTTATTAGAAACAATGCTTGAAAATGTCTCAGTATTTGTTTTGATATATTTTCTAAAGTACTTTTAAGTCAGTATTTTTAATATCTTCTCATCTAGTTTCTTTCTTCTCTACAATTAACAGCTATTTTCCTGCTTTATCTTTCTTAAAAAGTAAAATGTAGAGGAAACATCTTGCCTCAGTTTACATATAGATTTTCTGACTTTCCTTTTCAGGTAGAAGCTCTAACATTCAGATGAGATCTCGAAATCCTTTCTCAAATGGTAATAAGATCAGGGAGTGGAATACAATAGCTAGAAAACGACAAAATTTCTGAACACGGAAAAATTACACGAGTAATTTAACTGTCGTAAAAGAAGCACAAAGGATCAAACCAGTTTCCAAGTCATGCACATAACATGCTTTCTTATGATGAGCCATCCTGGAGTCAGCCTGAGAGCCTAGCAACAGACATTGCCTAGCTCCTGATTATGCCCAGCCAATGAGGGGTGACCATGCACTGTCAAGGGATCAAGGTGCAGCCTGTGTGCTGGGCATTTAAAGCTCTCCTCATTGTTGAATAAATGAGTCTGCTGTTGGCTTTTTACGTGACTCCTGGTATCTATGCTATTGATGATAATGCAGCTTCTCACCCCCTCACCTGAGGAAGCTGTTGGGACCAGGCAATAGGATAAACAGTAGGATAAAACAGTGTTTCCAAATACCCTACAAGAAACACTGTCAGATATCCTGGGCCTATAGCAAAAAATGGTCAATGCCCCAACTTTACAAAAAGGCTATAGGCCAGGTAGCTGACTGCCGATGTCCTGTCCTAATTATAACAGTTACTCTCTTGTGCTTTCAGCTTATTCAGATAGTATACTTTCTTTCTCAGGTCCTTGATGAAGTTAAAGACTACATAGCTAAGGTTACTACCATCTCATATCTTAGCTAAAAACATTCAGATATCAGATTCATATTATTCAAAAATAAACAGCTTTAAAATAATCTCTCTATATTGCTATCTACCAGTATTCTAGACATTTAAAATATATGTTTAATTTTTCTTAGTTGTACTCTGACCCCATTTATGTTATTTGCCTGTTCCCTCTCCCAGACATTACCTTATAATTATCTCTATTATATATAGTCTTATACTTAAATTTAATTTTTTTTTTATTTAGACAAAACAGAGATATGTAGCTGGTTCAGAAACTTTTGAGCAAATCTAGAAATGGCTTTAAAGTTTTGGGGACCTCTGTAGGGGAAGTGGCCAACCCACTTTGATGACCTGCAGCAGGCTGCCTACCTTTCCTGTTTGTTCCTGCATCAGTGGGAGAATTTTGCCGCCATCGCATGGATAATTTCAACCCTTTAAGAATTGACCTATTATTCAATTTTTATCAGTGAGTGTTTATATAACCCCTTAATAATCTTTTCATTTAATCAATTTCCAGTAAAAATTTCCTACAATATGTCTGTATAAAAGATATACACTAAAGAAAACTATTGAGGAAACAGCATAGACAAACACTTAATTTTCATCCTGTTTTTATTGTTGACTTTAGAAATAAAATTAACATTTAAGTATGACTTGAAATAGCTATATTTCTTTTAAATCTGCCTTGAAACAAAGCCCAGCTCTTAAATTTCTGTAGTTACTTTTGAAATCATGGAAGCATGTGGAAATATAGGTAATAATATATTTTGTGTGCTCTAATTCCAGTCCCAACTTGATCACCTGTATCAGTAATTTCCAAGCAGTATAAAGTAAAAATAGGAGGTGGGGGCTCTTACAAACACATACAGTGTCTATAGATTTAACAATCTATATAATGTTTAATGTATGCATTTTCCACTTTCATTGGAAAGGAACCATTAATTCTCTGAATACTTCAAGTTCCATGCAAAATGCTCATAAACATATAAGAACTATTGTTCTTTACCAATTTTTATATGATGTGGGAATGTCTTTCTGTATGCTGTGAATATCAATCTTTAACTAAAGGAGCTGTTTTGGCCCATGACAGACACCATAGAAAAAGTAGGTGGGGAATCAGAATAGGTAGGAAAGGAAGGGCAGAGTCAGAGACAGACTGAGCCAGATACCCAATGAAGAAACATGTAAGGAACACAGGTGAGCCACAGGCCATGTGGCAGACAGATTAATGAGAATGGGTTGAGTTAAGATGAAGGAGCTGGCTAGCAATGTGCCTGAGCCATAGGCCAAACAGCATGAAATTAATATGTGTCTGAATCATTTCTGAGGGCCTGAGCAGCAGGAGGCGGCTAAAGGGTCTGAGGCAGCAGGTCTGTGGGTCTGGACCTCTGGCCTCCCAGGGCCAGGAAACCTCACTGTAACATTTATATTTATATTTTAACATGATTTTTTTGTAGATATCTCTATAGGTACACTCTCTAATAAAAATGAGAGGGTTCCCCCTCCCCAAAGTTCCATTTAATACTGTCTTTAAAAATGTCAGTTTTATGTTGTCATATTACAAAAATATCTGAAGTAATCGACATTTTTGTTTCTTTTTCAATTGTCTTTATTTCTTTATCTCTTTAAATAACAGTTGACATAAGAAAGATTAGACTAAACTTCAACTTTTAATCTCCCTGCATTAGCTTCTTGGGCTAAGGATGCAATACTATGATTCATAAACTAATAACATTTTAAGAAGAAAAAAACTAGTTCATAGACACTTGATCGCATTGCTTTGAGCCCCTGCAGCCCAATGCATCATGGTAGGACTGCCCTGTGAGGGTCCTATCATGGGACTTGTGAAGTGAGAGGCAGGAGAGATACAGGGTCCCATTATTTCTTTGTGGACATGACATCAGTGGTCTAAGTTACTTCTATGATAAATCTCTCCCTGTGTAACCTTCAATAATGTCATAGGAGACAAAGCTTATAACAAACAAAAACTGGCTTTTAAATTTCAAAAGTATAAAAGATTAAATTTTCTTTGAACATTTAATTACACATTAGTACACACAAAGGTGTTTGTTTCATGGATAATGAGTTTTCTATGTACCCCACATGGTCTTGACCTTACTATGTTTGCAATCAAAACTAGTCTTGAACTTGCTTCTCTGCCCCTATGTTCCTGAGAGCTGATACACAGGTATGTTTTATCACACAGATATGCTTAGAATACATTTATAAAGCAAAATATTTAAAAATAAACAAAGGCCCACAGGATCTTTCTAAATATAAATAATAGTACAATTTTATAAGTGGATGACCAGGAATTATAAACTTTACAAAGTTAACACCCACCAAAGTTTTTGAATCAACTAAAAAACAAGATCAGAAATTTTCTTAAACTTGTGTGTGTGTGTGTGTGTGTGTGTGTGTGTGTGTGTGTGTGTGCACATGTCTGTGTGTTTCCTTTTGGGCTAAATTTGTGTGATATTATTTATTCCCCATAATTTTGTAAGAGTAGGTTACCTTCCTGGGTTGAAGAGTTTATTCTAGTGCCATCTGTATGACAAGATTGGTAGATATTATTTCAATTTAACTTCATCATAGAATAACATGTTTTTGCCAACTTTGTGGTTTAAAATTTTTGCTGGGCTTAGTAGTCTGGGCTCCCATCTGTGATCTGTTAGAGTTTGCAGGACATCGTCTATCTAGGCCCTACGGGCTTTAGGAGTCTCTGTTGTGAAGTCGGGTGTAATTCTAATGGGTCTTCCTTTTTATGTTATTTGACCTTTTCCTCTTGCAGCTTTTAATATTCTTTTTTGCTCTATATGTTTATTGTTTTAATTATTATGTGATGTAGGGACTTTCTTTTCTGGTTCAAGCAATTTGTTCTGGAAACTACTTGGACTTTTATAGGCATGTCCTCCTTTAGATTAGGTCTATTTCCTTCTATGATAAATATTTTCTGGTTTCTGAGCTGTGAATCTTCTCCTTTTTATGTTACTATTACTCTTTGGTTGGTCTCTTAATAGAGGAAATGTTGATTTCCTGGATGTTTTTGTTGGGAATTTTTAAATTTAATACTTTCTTTGTCAAATGTATCTATTTCTTCTCTCATAACCTCAACGTCCGAGATTCTCTCCTTTATTTAATGTTTCTATTAGTAATTCTTGCATTTGAACATTTGTGGTTCCTGTTTATGCTCATATTAGAGACAGTTAAAATTTTGCTGGTGAGATAGGACAAGGTCTTACCTGAGTTCAGGATGCTGGTCTGGGTTCTGATGACATAGGGGGCTTCTGGCGGTGATGTAGGCTGAAATAAGGTGATTCATTTCTTGTTTGATAACCTCACATTTCAATTTGCAATGCAGGTTCCTAGGAACACATATATTCCATATATTAATTTGTGTTTTTCTCTTAGGCAAGTTAGATTTCAAAGACGAATAATATTTGCTTTGACTGTGTGTGTCCATGTGTGTGAGAGAAAGACAGTGAATGTGAAGGAGAAAATGCTTGCGTATACATATGTGGAAATCTGGTTTCTATCTATGTATGAACATACATACTTGTATACATTCGTATGTACATAGAGGAGGACATTGTGTTTTCTTCTGTAAATCTCTACTTATGCCTGAGACTGGATTTCCAACTGAACCAACAGGTATATTTATTAGCCAGATTGGCAAGCAGCAAGTTTCAGAAATACTCCTTCCTCTGCCACATTCAGTTCAGGAAATAAAGGCAAAGATGGGAAGATAGACTTGCTATGTGAGGTTCCAAACTTAGATCAACATGCTTAAGAAACAAGTACTCTATACCTCTAAGACATCTCTTCAGCAATATTTATTTTAAAATATTTTATTACATGTATATTTATTATTATTGTGTATTTGTGTATGTGTGTGTGTGTGTGTGTGTGTGTGTGTGTGTGTGTGTGTATGGTAACCTGTGGAGGTAATAATGAGTGTTTGGATATCAAAAGACAATTTTGAGGGATCAACATGAATTATAAGGCATAGTTGCAAGAGCCTGTCACTAGAAAATTATTTTCCCCCAAAAAAAGTTTATGAAAAAATGCTTAATATATATCAGAAACTTGCAAAATTCTCCAAAAATAGGGTTTTCAGTTTTATCCTACTGACAATGAGTTATTTATATTGGTTTTGTATTAACTTAAAATGTACTCTAAAAAGTATATTTCATAGATTTGGTCCACAGCCGACTTCAAGGTAGTCTGGGAGAACTCATAATCTATTATCACTTTATACCGATATTTTAATGCATTCTAAGAAGGAAGACTGACAGCAGTGACTTAAAATCTCTTACTTTTTCTGATGGTGGGTATCCCTCAAAATAGATAGAAGGCATGTTATACTTGTTAGAAATATTCAAGAACACAGTAATACCAGATGTTCTGGCAAGCAAACTAATGAAACATGCCAGCAAGGGAGCTGTATAAGCGAATGGATACATGCTTCTGTCAGTATATGAACAGAAGTTTCTCTAATGAATGAATGGCTATGATAAGCAATAATTTGCATAATTATGGGGGATGACTCTAGAAAGTATTACACAGCTATACATCAATTGAAATAAAAAGCAATAACAGTTGATAACTAATTTGGCTCTTAATTATTGAAATGAGAACACTTGCTTTCCTAATGTGAGATCTAAGCTCCTTGAACAAGAGGTTGCACTCAGGGTAGGAAGAAAGGCACAGTGAAAATACTTTATACATAATTCTTCACCTACTACTCAGAAACGATTGGTTCCTGAAATTCTTAATACAATATAAACTCCACAAGCCTGGTTGATATGACTCATCCTTTGTGTGCATTTATATTTACTAAGTACTTGGTAGTACTCTGATAACATTTGTTTTCTTATATTTATAATTTCTCTAATACACATCATATAGTTTTTATTGTTGATATGTGCCATTTATTTTACTAATTTCCTACAATTTTCTGCAATATATTTAATATTATTGCATTAAATATAACTTCATTGAATTTATGTTAGTGTATATAAAGGTTATTTTTATGTATTTATATTTCACTCTCCCACACTATGAGTTCAATATTTTTAATATGTATATATTAATTGTAAAATATGTGTTTTATTGGAACATTTTTACAAACAGGCGTAATAGAATTCCTGAGGAAATGTTAAAGCCTTACTACATACATAATTATATCATCTGCCTAAAAAAACAATGTGTTTTCTTTACAGATTTGTAAGCTATTTTTATACTCTCCAAGCTTAATCTATCTTGGAAATATTTCTATTACTTTGTTAAATAAGAATGATAAAAATAGATGCTCTTGTTTTGTCTTGTAAAAACCTAGTCCTTGAAGAAACACTCTCATATTTCTGCATTAATTATGATGCCCACACCATTCTCTTATTTAGCCTTTCCAGTGTGAGGCCTGTTCTTCCTAGGCTTTATTTGTGAAGTGGTTTATTATTAATGGCTGCTGGTTATCTGTGGATTAAATTTTCTTCAATCATTGAAATGACTTATTGTGTTTCTTCTGTTTATACACTGCAGTCTAAATTCCTTATAAATAAGAATCTGTAGTCAGATATTGGGGTAAGAATCTGAATGATTAGAGAAGCAGGGGAAGAGCCACCAATGACCTTTTACCACTTCTGTTCCATCCTCTAAAAAAGGGCTGAGATCTTCTCTCAGACTGTCTCCTATCTGTCTACACTCCTCCTCCAAATATTTATTGTTAATTTTAGCCAGCTAGTGGCTATCTCCACCTCTGACACCAAGGAAATTTATTTGTTAGAATACATTCAAGAATCACAATTTTTCCCCCCATTTGTGTATATAACAAGAGAAGTTTTAAACTAACAATAAAACTTTATACAATAATAATAATTATATATAATATATAACAATGTCTAGCCCATTTGCGTTTGGTGAATTAAGAAAAAATAATCCATTATCTATCCTATCTTGGTGTGTCCAAATTTTGCACCTAAATTACTTTCTATCCTAATTTGCATTACCAACACAAAATTATTATTTTATGTTTCCCCAATCTATACACTTTACACCTCTTTGGTAAGTCTCTTTTATAAATTTGGTAGCAAAAAATAAAACCATAAAACTTTAACTACCTTGTCTTCAATCAATAAGGGACCTGGAAAAGATATACTATTACTTGAGTAAACAAAAAGTGGAATACAAACAGCCTCTAAACCAAGAAACGGACAGAAACAACTGGCTTACTACACAGTCACCCAAGGTTTCTCTGTATTGCTGGGGCACCAATCTTTGGCTTCGTGTCTAGAATTTTTCTGTGAAGCAGAATTTTTTAAAGAAATCTTTTGTCTTGTCTTGGCAAAGTTTGACACTCACCTTTTTTCTGTTTTATTTGTCCAAGTTGGACAGCATATGTGAGAAGTTGAGATTAGGGCAGTTTCTTGCCCATTGACTAACTTTTGACATGGAGAAAGTATCATCTTCTCTGAGGTGGATTGGTCTTGCTAGGAGCAGACATATTTCATTGTCATAAAAAATCTTACATTGTTAAAATATCATATATGCCATATTCAGTAAATATCTGTAGTGTTTGAAGACCACCTGTCTAGAATATATCTATGTTTGACATTGGAAACTTACCTTATATGAGCACAAGTTTGATTTAATAAGTGGTTATTAACTACCTTCATTTTCTTACTAACCTAAATAGTTTGTAATAAAACATTTTAAGGATTAGAAATTTACATTATATTGTTAAATGAGCTGTATAAGTACAATACCTTGAGTAACTAGAATGTATTTACAGTAAGTTCTAAAAATTAACCTTAAATTTGTATTAAGATACAAATATATCTTAAACAAGAACAGAAACATATATTCAGTATAAAAAATAACTTCAAAGTTATATCAATATTTAAGACTAGTTGTTGGTTTTATTTTTTTCAAGAGTGGATTCCATAATCTTTTCTTTATTATATAATTTCTATATCCACCCTTTTCTTTTAACAATATCCCTGAATCTAATCTTTATTCAGTTTTTATTTGCCTTAACCAATAACTAATTGTAACTAATCATTGGTCATTAATACTGCTTAATATCAAAGGGCTCAATTCAACTATAAAAAGACACATTTTATGGATACAAAAACAGAAGCCATGCTTTGCTGCATCCAAGAAACACACCTCAACTTAAAGATAAACAGAGGCTCAGAGTAAAGGGTTGGGAAAAACATTTTCCAATCAAATGGTCCTAAGAAGCAAGCTGCTGTAGGCATCCTAATATCTAACAAAATAGACTTCAAACTAAAATCAATCAAAAGAGACCAGAATAGACATTGCTTATTCATCTCAGAAAACATCCACCAAGAAGAAGACTCAGTCCTGAATATTTATTCCCCGAATGCAAGGGAACCTACATTTGTAAAGAAACACTACTAAAGCTTAAACCTTACATCAAACCCGCACACTAATATTGGGAGACATCAATACCCCACTTTCACTCTTGGATAGGGCAACCAGACAGAAACTCAACAGAGAAATAAGGGATCAAACAGATGTTTTGACCCAAATGGACTTAACAGATATATAGAGAATCTTCTATCCCACTACAAAGAAATATACATATTTCTCAGCACCTCATGGAACTTTCTTTAAAACTGACTCACATACTCAGTCATAAAGCAAACATAAATAGATACAAAAAATGGAAATTGCTTCCTGTATCATTAGACCACCAAGGTCTAAAGCTAGGACAACAAAAATCACAGGAAGCCTACAAATTCATGGAAACTGAACATCACCCAATTGAATCACCACTGGGTCAAGGAAGAAATTAAGAAAGAAACCAAAGACTTCCCAGAATTTAGAGAAAATGAATCCACAGCATACCCAAACTTATGGGACACAATGAAAGCAGTGCTAAGAGGAAAATTCACAGCACTAAATGCCTATATGAAATACCTAGAAAAATCTCACACAAGAGAATTAACAACACAGATGAAGGCTTTAGAACAATTAGAAGCAAATTCACCTAGAAGGAGCAGACAGCAGGAAATAATCAAACTTAGGGCTGAAATCAATACAATAAAAACAAAGAAAACAATATAAAGAATCAACAAATCAAAGAGCTGGTTCTTTGAGAAAGTCAACAAGATAAATAATCCCTTATCCAAACTAACCAAGAAGCAGAGAGAGAATATCCAAATTAACTGAATCAGAAATGAAAAAGGGGGACATAACAACAGACACCCAGGAAATCCAGAGAATTATCAGGTCATACTTCAAAAATCTATACTCCACTAAAATGGAAAACATAAAAAAATGGACAGCTTTCTGTACAGATACCATTTATTAAAATTAAATCAAGATCAGATAAATGACTCAATCAGACCTATAATCCCAATGGAAATTGAAGCTGTTATTAAAAGTCTCCCAAGTTAAAAAAAAAAAAAAAAAAAAAAAAAAGCCTGGGATCAGACAGATTCAGTGCAGATTTCTACTGGACATTCAAAGAAGAACTAATATCAAAACTCCTCAAACTGTTCTATAAACGTAGAAATTGAAGGAACATTGCCAACCCCTTCTTATGAGGCCACAATCACCCTGATACCCAAGCTACTCAAAGATGCAACAAAGAAAGAGAATTACAAACCAATGTCACTCATGAACATTGATGCAAAAATACTCAATAATATTCTGGCAATCCCAATCCAACAGCATATCCAAAAGAATCATCCACCATGATCAAGTAGGCTTCATCCCAGAGATGCAGGGTTGGTTCAATATATGAAAAACTGTGAATATCATCCATTATGTAAACAAACTGAAAGAAAAAAAAAACACACATGATAATCTCATTAGATGCTGAAAAATCCTTTGACAAAATCCACCACTCCTTCATGATAAAAGTCCTGGAGAGATCAGGAATACAAGGAAAATACCTAAATATAATAAAGGTGATATACAGCAAGCCAAAGGCCGACATCAAACTAAATGGAGAAACACTCAAGGCAATCGTACTAAAATCAGGAATGAGACAGGCTGTCCTCTCTGTCTTTATCTATTCAATATGGTTCTCAAAGTTTTAGCTAAAGCAATAAGAGAACAAAAGGAGATTAAGGGGAACAAATTGGAAAGGAAGAGGTCAAACTATCTCTGTTTACAGATGATATGATCATATACATAATTGACCCCCCAAAATTCTACCAGGGAACTTCTACAGCTTATAAACACTTTCAGCAATGTAGCAGGGGACAAGATTAATTCAAAAAATAAATAACCCTCCTATACACTAAGGATAAATGGGCTGAAAAAGAAATAAAGGAAACATCATCCTTTGCAATAGCTGTAAATAGCATTAAATATCTTGGTGTAACTCTAACCAAAGAAGTAACAGACCTGTATGAGAAAAACTTTAAGTTACTGAAGAAAGAAATTGAAGAGGATATCAGAGATGTAAAGATCTCCCATGATTCTTCTTAGGTGGGATCAACAAAGTAAAAATGGCAATGTTATCAAAAGCAATCTACAGATATATTTCATTAGCATATTTAAAGGTATGAAGCCAAACAGTGTGATGAAACCACAATTGTCCTGTTATCATCCAAGCTTTATATTCAGAATGGCGAAAGCACAGAGAACAAAATTGTAAAAGAAGCAAGTGAAATTATTTAAAATTTAAAAATTTCTGCACAGAAATGCTAATAATCAGCAGGATTTGGAGTCAATCTACAGAATAGAAAAATGTTTGTAGGGGTCACATCTGATGAGAATTTGACAACTAGAATATGTAAGAAAATAAATAGATAAATATCAAAATTTCATTTGAAATTGTCACAAAGTACTTAATAGACAATTATAGAAGAAAGCTATACAGACAGGTACTTGATATAAAAAGTATTATGACTCAATAATTAGAGAAGTGTCAATCTCAACCACAATGAAATAGCATTTAATCATAGCTAGACTGGCTGACACAAAAGGACAAGAAATGGCACATAAGAGGGTAAGCACAAAGAAAAAAAGGAATTTTAAACAATGCTATAGAAATTCAAACATTTTGAAAAATAATGATTCAAACCAATAGATATAGAAGGAATATATGATTTAGTAAATCTACAATTGAGGATTTACACAAAAGAGATGAAATATTTGTATCAGGAAGACACGGACACGATCACATTTATTTCAATATTATTTAAAACAGTTCAAATGTGGACTGAACCAATTGCTCTTTTGGAGAAGGATGTAGAAAACTGGTATTTTATACAAGAGAGTATCAGTCAGACATAAAACAATTAAATTGTGTCATCTGAGGCAAAATGTATAAAATTGTAGAGCATTCTCTTGGATAATACAATGAAAATCCAGAAGGACAAATAGCACATACACTTATTTACTTAAGTAACACAAGTTTGTAGATGTACAAAGCAAAGTTGATGTAGCACAATTTTGGGGGAAAAGAAAGAAAGAAAAAGCACATTCTAGCACTGAAATCATACATGACTAAGAGGACAATGTCAGAGAAGAAAATGAATGGGTAGACAGGATTTTTAATATTAGCTTTATAAACATGCTGTGTGTATGTTGTATATCTGTTTGGGGCTTCTGCATGGGAGTACAGCACTTTCAATAACCAAAAGAGGGTGGGAGGGTGAGGACTGCTTGGAGCTGGATCCCATTACATGCAACAAGGAAATCTTAGGTCTTTCACAAGTGTAATACTTGCTCTTAAACACTGAGCAATGTCTTCAGTCACTATATTTGCAAAATTAGATCTAAAAAGGAAGGAAAACAATAATATGTTATGTATATTTATTCACAATATGTCTCTGTTTGTCTTTCTCCCCCAGTGTGTTTTCTGTTTATTTCCTGCCCATTCCTAGGACTTCCTTATCTCTTATTTAACATAAACCTGGCAACCAGCTGCAACAAGCTTTTCTCTCAAGGTTCTAGAAGATGGCACTTCTTACTGGCAAGGGATCTACAGATATCAAACTTAGAGCAATTCCTTTTATTACAACTTTGTTGGCAGGCCCATAGGACAGTGAAGGAATAGGATCATAGACCCACGCAGGCAGTTTACCAGGGAACACAGGATTTAAATGTCCAGGCTCCTAAAAGAGGGACAGGAGTTCTCAGTTGCTAGGTCACTGAGTAAACAATAAAGGGAATCCTGCAGCTTTTGTTCAGCTAATGCATCTTCCCTAGGAGGGGGTTTGTAAATTCTTAATTTGCACAAGAAGGGAGACCTGTCACCTTAGGCTGCTCAGGTCTTAATACTACAGAATAGATGTTTTGATGCCTGCACCTAGGAATTGGTAAATTATCTTTTTTCTTAACCCTTTAAGTTGGGGTTCTATGTTAATGATTCCAGATACAAGTCTAGGGAGCTGAAAACTCTGGAGTTAGTTCAGGATTGCTCCCTTATCAGTGTGTGTGGAGGGGGTGAATTTAGAACATATCAGTGTGTCCTTTATCTGTAGCTGTCCTTTGGATACCTGAGAAAAGTTTCAAATGGGTTACTTTGTTGAAGTCTGACTCTGCAGGGCAGTTTACTAGTAAAGGTAACTGCAGGGAAAGCAGACATTGAGTCTGCTCTGGGCAGAGGGACAAAGATCTGATTTATTAGGTAAGAGATCTTGTCTGTGACTGATATCACATATAGATAAAAGAGATTGCCCATATGCCCTCAAGTGTATGGGGGAAGTTGTGCTCAACAAATGAGTAACCACACTGCTAAAAGTTTCTGAGAACTAATATCCAAGAAAATAACAAACAAGGAAGCTGAAATTGCATACACACACAGAAACCTCTGTAGGAAAAAGCTAACACAGTCAAAGGCAATTAACGCCAAAACTCATTGAGAATATCGATTTATCTCCACTAAGGCCCTTGGCTCTGATGGGTCAGCCTTGTAGGTGCCAATTGAGTTCCGACATCATTTTTCTGCATCTCCCAACACTTTCTTTCTGTATAAGTGTGCATGCACAAGAGTTTATGTGTGTGCATATGTGCACATACATGAGCACACATAAACATATGCAAACCAGGACCCAAGGAGAGGTTATACTACTCTTATTCTTTTTGTGTTACTTTTAGACATAGGGTGTTTTAGCTAATTCAAGGCTTGGTGATTCTGTTAGACCAGAGAGACTCAACACTACACTCATCCTTCTGATTCTATTTCCACCCTTCTGGGTTTGGCAGATTAAATAGCTGCTAGTTATGATTCAATATCTTTCCCTCTTAATCTAAGTTTTGTAGATATGTTTTGATAACTAGATTTCTGGTCATAGTTCTGTGGAAATGGATTTGAGTTTTCCAAGAGTCTTGCATATGAAGGATGTGGAGCTGCTCACTGCCTAACTTAATAGCAATGTCTACAAAATGTCTAATGTATATCCAATCAACTGATAAAAAGGGGTTATTTATTTATTTTTGTTACCCCTCCTCTTCCAGTCCAACTATCACACATCATATATATGGCTCTACCTTTAGGTTTCTTATTCATTTCTTTTTATTGCACAAATTCTAATTGGTAGGATTTTGTAATAAAACCCAGAGCCAAATATTGGGGCAAATGCTAAGAGATTAGAGAGACAGAGGAACAAGCCAGGGTCACTTCTGCACTAGGGAAGTCCTCTTCCTGAAAGGCACAGATCCTATCTCCATGAATCCTCAGGCAAAAGTGATAGAGTGGCCAAATCTGTCTCTTCCTGCTTTATAATTCTTGGCCAGTCATATCACTTCCTGTTTCAACTTTTCTAGTGCTGGAATTAAAGGCCTATGTACAACTCAAGTACTGGGAACAGCGGCCTAAGATTCAAAGTGCTGTGATTAAAGCTTGGCTCTCTATGGTCTTGAACTCACACAGATCCAGAGAGATACCTAACTCTGCCACCCAAGTGCTAGGATTGAAAGTTCTGTCACCACTTCCTGACTTCTATGGCCAACTCTGGGACTGACTCTGTCCTCTGATCTCTCTGGTGTTCAGGCAAACCTTATTTTTGTAGAGCCTACACATTTGGCTACTCCAGCTTCTTTTTGAAAATGTATTTATTTATTCACTTATTTATTTTTGAGAAAGAGTTTCTTTTTAGGACTTTGGCTATCTTGGAGCATTTTTTGTATGTGAGACTAGTCATAGTCTCACAGAGATCCGCCTCCTTCTACCTCCTGAGTGCAAAGGTAAACCTGACCATAAAGTATTTCTTAATATATTATGCCTACTATGGATTGTTGACACTGCCACTCATGGGGAGGAAGGAACTAGTTACCAATTGATGTCAATATGTTTGGGATGGATTTTAAACTATTTTACGGGTAAAGTTCCTTGTTTATCTTTGTCATTAAGGCTAGATATATCTGGACACTGTAGACTCTTCTTGGCAATTGTTATTCAACTTTCATCAGTTTGTTTTCTAGAGATAAAAACCATGCCAATGTGTCATCTACATTCTTCCAGATCTGACTTCATGATATAAGAAATTATACCTGTAGACTGCCAACCACAACTGTCTTAAATGTGTTACAGATGTTCTGGCTAGCATTGCTATAAGTTTCATTTGATGGTTGGAATTTTTAATTTTTCTCATTGTATTTTTTACTGTTCATTCAGAAATGTTTTGTTCTGTGTCCATGCTTCTGCAATTGATTAAATTTCTATTGCTTATTTTTAGATTTTTTTCCTCTGATGTTTAATAAGAACATGGAAATTTCAAGATATTTGTACTTATTAAGGATTTCTTTCTGTCCTATATGCACTTGATCTTTGAATGTTCCCTAAGCCAGAAAGAAATGTACATGTTCTGATTATGCTAAATGAATTAGACTGAGTCTAATTGGACTATGATACAATGTAATTATGATGCTTCCTTTGTAACCTGTTGATGAGAGAGTGACACTGAACTGTCTAGAAACCATTATGTTCTATAACATCTTATGTCTTGCCTTCCAGTGCTTATTTAATAAAATTTGTATTTTCAAAATTCAGTGCACATACATACACAAATTAGTTTTTCCTGGTGGTGAACTGATCATTTAATAATATGTGATATCTTTCATTTTATTTGAGTAGATTTAGATTAAAGTCTATATTATCCTACATGAAAATATGAGAAGCATTGTGTAAACTTAAGACTTATATCCTTTAGTAAGTTTATTTGCCATGCATGAATATTAGTCTTAGGATATTTAATTTTAAGGTGTCTTTAAACAGATTTTGAGACAATTTATATCAAAGGTTTTTATTGACTGGTTTTTGCTATTACTTATAGTTTTGTTTGGATTTTTGGCTAGTGATTTTTTCCATATTTTTCTTTTTATTAGAGATTTTTCTGACTAATGAGTTGGACTTAATGGAATCCATCCAATTTTCTCCTCTCCTAACATTCAGTCTTCCTGTGTACTTATGAAACTGCAGTATTCATTTTATTTCTTGTAATATTCTCTTGAGTATTTTATTTACTGCTGCCTTGATTATTCTACATAACAATATTTTTAAAACTTTAATATTTTATCTTATTGGCATAATAATTTTACTTATTTTAGAATATAACATGGTAATTCGGCTTATGAATATAACATGCAAGATAAAAAGATAATTGTCATCTCTATAGCCTTATTTATTTATTTTCTCAGTCTGAAGTTTTACTTACTCAATTTTAATACTTTCATCACTTTTAAAATGTAACTTCTGGATATAGCAGATATTATAGATAGATTTTATATACTTCCTGACTCAGTTTTAGCAGTAAAATTCTGTGGCTCTTTTAATGAGCCCTGCTGTCAAATACATGGAGTTCACAAGCAGCAGAAGGCAGTGCTTTACTTGGTGGCAATGTGGACCCTAAAACTCCCCAGAGTGGTAATTGTGGCTCCTGCCAATCCCTCTGCTCTCTCTGAAACTATATTAAGAGCTGTGTGTCACAATTTTTAGATTAAAGGTGTGATCAGAAACAGAAAAAAATAAGAAAAGAGATATAAAGAATAACAGATTAAACAGTAACAATAGCAACAAAACCTCTAAATGGTTTCCAGTGTGTTTAAAAATATACATAGGTTTAAGAGAGAAAAGAAAAAAGGAAAAAGTCCTTAAAATATAAATAGAGCAAAAAAATAATAAGCCACATGAAGATGGAAATAATAGTCTCTGGATAGTGTGTTATTGTCTTGTCTTTATGTTT
Organism: Phyllotis vaccarum; assembly: GCA_033318265.1. Taxonomy (NCBI): domain Eukaryota; kingdom Metazoa; phylum Chordata; class Mammalia; order Rodentia; family Cricetidae; genus Phyllotis; species Phyllotis vaccarum. The sequence continues at coordinate 143,341,509 of JARWLC010000006.1, forward strand.
TTGAATGCAAATGAAGTAGTAAGAACTGCAAAAAGACATTTGATTATAAATGCTGCTGGATTAACCCAACCTATATTAACCCAACTCATTTGTAAATGAGTTGACTTTAAAATTGAAATCAGAAGATATGCCTCTTTGGACAAGACGTTTTCTTCTTGTTTTCACAGAAAATGAGAGGCAGTGGATTTATTCCTGGTTAAAAAATATAAGGTTTGAAAAAGCTCTGATAGGAGGAGATGGCCATATCAGCTTAAAGGCTGCCAACAAAGATAATCTGGGCCCAAAACCCACATTAGATTGCCACTACCTCCAATTGTCAGGAAGCAACTTATGGAAAGCTACACCCAAAATATTCCAATAATATTATATATAGATGTTTGTTTTCATTATAAATAGTTAATGATCATAGTAAATTTCTTTCTTGGGAAAAAAGGAAATATAATATAGAAATGTTAAAAAAGATTATTGAATCTACGTATATTCAAAAACATTTTTGTTAATCTCAAAATTCTTTACATTGATATGAATTTTGGTTCATTAATATACACTTAAGGTCAATTTTGGATACTGTATGTATATTTTTAATCTTTTTTTAAGTTTATGTAACTCATCTAATATTGTAATGTAAAATTTAGAAATACCAATTAATAGTCACCTATAATAATCAAATTTATAGTCATGTTAGTTAGATTTTTAGGTTAAAAAAAATATATTTCAATTAGATAGGTAATCTTCAGACACTTGAATGACCTAAAGAATATGGCATTTAAAATAATTTAAGAACTTAGATTTTTTTTTTTTTTCTGGACAGTGAGATATGTCTGTTGCTGGCCGCAACACCAATCTGCTTCAAGAGAATATAGGCATCAAAGAAGCTCCACAAAGAGTTAACTTTCTTTGTGACAAAAGATAGCCACTAAACAAGAAGAGTGTTCTTTCCTCAAATGCCTGACAGTTTGCTATATAAACTGGACATGCAGAACCCATAGGAAATTGACTTCTGAATGTTGGCAGAAGAAGAAGAAATGGTCCTTCATGTTCCTGCCAGACATTCTTCAGGACACAGGTAAAAGTGATTGATGAACTGTGCCAGAATGAGTGGATCAGTCCTTTAAATTTTATGCTTCATTGAAAAGTCTGCCTGAGATTCTAGGCCTGTAGGCTGAAGATGGATGTTCCAACATTCCAAAGGAAATTTGGATCACTGTTGAGTTAGTCAGATATCTCTGTCATTTCCAGAATTTGGAAGTAGCTTGCAATGTACTTCTCATTTACACAAGTAATATTATATCCTTCTGTGGTCTTTGAGGTAGTTGAAGATCAGATAGTTATAATTGTAAATTTCTTTATTTATAATAAAAAGTAAACTAGATATGAAACTCACAAGGATAAGAGAGAATAATTTCTTTAATTATCTAGATATTGTAACTGTAATTCTTGCTTGATAGCAGTTTTGATATATGTAATTGTGCTATGTTCAAATTGAAATCTTTCTTTTTGATTAGCTAGAAAGGGGAAGTAATCTAGTGTAACTTTCTGTATGCTGTGAACCATCATTGGATAATATAGGAACTATTTTGACCAGTGGAAAGGCATCTTAGAAGGAGGCAGGAAGTTGGAGCATAGATAAAATGGAAGGAGGTCAGACGGAGACTCCAGCAGATCAGAGGAAAGAAGAGCTCAAAGCTGCTTGAGAAAAGGTATCAAACTATGTGGCGAAAGAGATGAGAATAATGGGTTGATTTAAGATGCGAGACCTACCAGAGCTACCAAGCAACATGCCTGAGGCCAAGCAGCATGCAGTTAATAGAAGACTTTTTGTGATTATTTGGGACTAAGTGTCAGTGGGGCTGTGAGTGGATACAAATCTTGGGACTAGGCCAGAAAGGAAGGACCAGAAACTCTTTCTACAAGATGCAGAACTATACATTATGTTAATCAAAGGATAAATCCACCAAAATGACATTACAATTCTTTATATCCATGCCCAACTACAGGGCACTGATATTGTAAAATAAACACTATTACAATGTAAATCAATCAATATACTGATCCTTACATACTGATAGAGACTTCAGTACCACGATTCCACCAATGAACATGTCTTGTTAAATGGAACAATTCAGGAGCTAACCGATCTTATAAACCAAATGAACCTCAAAAATATTTACAGAGCATCTTCCCTCAAACACTAAAGAATACTCATAATTCTCAGTATCTTGTGGAGCTTTGTCCAAAATTGACCACATGCCTGAACAAAAGAAAGTCTCAATAGATGAAAGAAAATAAAATGTCTTACAGTATGTTATTAGACCATCATGCATTAAAGCTCAGAATTAACAAAAGAAAGAACAGAAAGTATACAAACTCATGGAAACTGAACAGCTCTGCTGAATAAAAAGTGGGTCAAGACTGAAATAAAAAATACTCTATAAAATCACTGAAAATGAACACACAGCACATTTATGCTTAAGGGACACAAGTCAAGTTGTATTAAAAAGAAATGGCATAACTTTAAGGGCCTACATGAAAATATTGGAAAGAATAGATAATAACAACTTAGAATTATACTTTAACTCTCTAAAATCAAAAGAGTTAGGCACACCAAAAATAAGTATATAAGATTAAATAATCAAACTGAGCACTGAAGGAAATAAGATAAAAATAAATAGAATGATACACATAATAAAGAATTAGTATTTGAAAAAAATAAAAAAATAGACAATGCCTTATTTAAACTAACTAAAATACACAGATTATCCAAAATTAATAAAATCAGAAAGAAAAGTATGGATCTTATACTAATCAATGATTCAATTCATGGAATAATAAGGGTATTTTAGAAAACTGTACTCAATCAAATGGGAAAGTTTAAAAGAAATGATTCATTTTCTTGATAGTTATCACTTAAAAATTTAAATCAAGATCAGATAAATAATTTAAATAAACTTACAAACCAAAGGGAAATATAATCCATTGTCTTGTCTAAAAGAAGCCCAGAAACAAAGAGTTAAAGCTCAGAATTATATCATAATTTCAAAAAAGAGTTAATGCAAAACTCCTCAAATTGTCCTATAAAATACAAGTAACATCATCCAATTAATTATATGATCTACAGATACCCAGATACTCAAACTACATAAAGACCCAACAACAACAAAAAGAGAATTATAGACCAAATTCTCTTATGAACATTGAATCAAAAATACTCAACAAAATACTTTCAAACCAAAGAATACACACATGCAAACGCATGCATGTGCATATACACACACGCATTATCCACCATTATCAAGTAGGTTTCATCACAAAGATACAAGTATGGTGAGTTAAATATATGAAAATGAATGAACGGAATTTACCATATAAACAAACTGAAAAGGAAATCAGAGAAAGAACATCTTTTATGATAGTCTCATAATAATAATAATAGTAATAATAATAATAATGATAGTAGTAGTAGTAGTAATAATAATAATAAAAAAAAGAAGAAGAAGAATTTTGGGATAACTTTAACTAAGAAACTTAAAGACTTATATGTCAAGACCAAGGGTGTCTCATGGTTTTCCTGAAGGAGTAGATGGATACCTAGAGCATCTGGCTCATTGAGTCAACTAAGCAAGACATATTGGTTAACAGAAACTGAAGTGTCAAATATGGGGCCTACATAGGTCTATGCCAGGTTCTCTGGATATATGTTATGGCAGATATATAGGGGATTCTTAACAGTGGGAGTGTGTGTGTCCTTGATTCTTTTGCCTGGTCTTGGAACTCCCTAAAAAACTCAGACTGATTCCAGTGCACAGCCTTGCTCTTGTTAATCTGACAGTCCATCCCAAATGCTGAGGACAAATCACAGCTCCTTAAATGTAGAAAGGACATCTAGGTTCCCTATGGATTCTTTACCCTAGTTCTAATTTCTTTGGTACATAAAGGTATTCTTCTAGCTAGAGAAAGTGAAACCTGACCACAAACCTAGCCCCAAACCTTGACCAACGATCTTCCTGCCTTCATAATATGCTGGAGTGATGGTGGTGTAGACCATTTGGTAGCCTCTAACAAATATCTGATTTTAGAAAGAAGCCCAGGCAGAAGAGGGAGCCCATTTCCTACACTGCTTGCATGGCCAGGAACTGGAGAATAGATGGTCTGAGGCCTACACAAGAACAAAACACAACTGGTCTAAATAGAATATAAATCAATAAAATGAATTCTAATGATATTCTGCTATACTCATAGACAGGTACTTTGTCCAGTCATTATCAGAAAGGCTTTCTCTGCTGGTAGAAGTAAATGGACTCAGAGAACCACAGCCAGACCTTATATAGAAAGAGAGCTCAAGTTATAATTCACCATCATTTTACTCTATTCTGAGCTAAATGAATCCCAGGAAAGAAGGGGCAGAAATAGATTGTATGAGTCAGAGAAAATGGAGGACACCAGGAGAACCTGGCCCACTGAATCAACTAAGCAAACACATATGGGTTTATAATAAGTGAAGTGGAAAATAAAGAGCCTTTCTGGCTTTGCGCCAGGTTCTTTGTGTCTATGTTGTGGTTGATAGATTGGTGTTTATATGCGACTTCTAACAGTGGAAGTGAATGTGTCCTTGACCCTTTTGCCTGCTATTGGGATTCTTCTTCTTTTTGGGTTGTGTGTTCCAGACGACTTGGTGCAAGGACTGTTGTCTTGTCTTATTTTATTTTGTTTTTCGTGTTTGGTTGTTGTTTCGTAAATGGCCTTTTTGTTTTGTTTTGTTTTGTTTTTTTCTGAATGGCAATGGAGTGGTAGGGGATCCAGGGAGGAGCTGGGACAAGTGAAGGGAAAGAAGATTGTGGTTGTTTGGTATTATATGATATAATAATTTATTTTCAATTAAAACTAAAGCCACATTAAAAATAGATGTTATCTTAATATATTGTAGATTAGAGTGCAGAAGCTATCATCAGTCTCTGATCTCTGTCCAGATTGAATTTCTCAGCTCACAATCTATAGTTGAATATGAAATTCCAAAGGGTAATTACCTTGTCCTGAAGCTAAGGTCTAAATATGTGATGTATTATGTGTAGCGTTCCTTGCCCTAGAGTTCCTACCAAGTTGGCTTCTTTAGAAATCCACTGTTAGCGAAGGGAAGAACAATCACACTTCAGTGAACCTATCTTGGATAATTAAATCTTATTTTTACATACTCAAGTGTTTAAAATGTATCCTGGCATAAGTAAATATGATAAATTCATTTTTATTTACTTAAAAATACCCACTTAGTTTGTGGTGATATGCCATTTAAAATTTACCTTGCTACACTTTTGAAAACACAGATAAATGTTATTCCAGAAATGATGAGAATAACTCACTTTTCATTTCTAAACAACTTGTGAAGCTTGTGGAAAAATAAGCTATTTTTTATTTTTTAAGAAGAAAAGCACCATTTTCCTTCTTACTTTCAAATATCAATTGAAATTTTGATTAACATAATTTCCAAATATGTATAGCTTGGGGATATTAATAACTCAAGACTTTAAAGTATTTAATCTATTTTTGAGCAAAACTCTTCTTGGGACTCATAGTTCAATCTTTAAATAAATCAATAAACTAAACTCAATGGCCTTAAATCATGGGATAGTTATTTTTAAAAAGTCAGAATTTGAAACTAGTGAATATGGGCAGAGCCTGTGCAATATGGGCACAATTTTAGCTCAGAAGCAAACTAGGAGTCATTTTTTTATACAAAAACATGCAAAATCATCACATCTATTTTAACTTCTAAAATAGAATGAAAGAGTACAAATTTGAAATGGATTATGTGACAGATTCCATTCCCAAGCAGTGGTTTCCAAAATATGTTGGATATTGTAGAAGCTTTATGAACTACATAGCTGGTACAGGAGCGATGACTTAGTGCTTAAAAGAGCTTGCTGTTTCTTCACAGGACCTGAGTTCAGTTCTAGATCCCAACCAAGAAAACCATGATTATCCCCCACACCAGGTTTATGTAATCTTGTGTCCTTTCTGGCCTCTGTATGACCTGCACCAAAGGATAAAAGATGTTTTTGGAACATAATTAGTGATGGGGAAAATATTAGATTCATTTTATGTAGACATTGAACTAAAATTATCAATTTATTTTGCTTTGTTTTTATAGGAACATTAGCAACCAGACTGCAGTGGAACACAGTTGTGACTCTGTAAACAGATTGCACTTCACCTCTGTTTAAGTAACCAGGTAGATGACAAAAGTACAATTCAGTAGAACTGTTCAGGATTGGAATTGATAATCTGATTCATCCTGTCAGCCATTGTAGACATAATAGATAGGAAAATGTGTTTTGGAAAAATGATCATTTTATTTGTGACACTAGAAGATTCTTCAGATAATTAATGTAAATGTATTTAAGTGGAGATACTTACCCTAGTATGTAACTACAAAGTTAGAAAAAGGATAATAACTTTTATCGCTGAAAGCACATAAAATATCACATTATACACGCCCCATGGAAGAACATGAAAACTCAACAACACATTATTTTTAACTTTTACTAAAATAAACAAACTCCGTAGGTAACTTTTGAATTAATTCAAAAATAAAATTTAACTATTTAAGTATATTATATTATTTTATTTTATACATATTGAATTTCAGTGTATTCTAAGTATAACAAGTCCAAGTATTAAATTTTTTATTTTACATGACTATGGATCTGGACTCACTTTCCCAAGCCTCAGATAGAAATATCCTTGCTATTTGTTCTGTACTCCTTTTTATTGGCTCCCTGCTAACACTAAATGATGTCATTTCTCCTGGCTTACTGTAGTCAACTATTTCTCTTTGTTCCTTAACTATATCTGATCATCACCTGGATTAGAGGTGTTCTATATTGACACTCATATAAAGTACAAATCTCCCACACAATTATTGCATATAAATCCCTAATGATGCTTCATTTCCCAGAGAGGGGAGGGTGCTTACATATAAAAAGTAGATGGCACATGAGAGATATGTAGGATTCCTGTATGATTAATAGAACTTGATTGCTTCAGTAAGGTGAAGTTCTATGGAAGAGATTAACAATACTTTAGCATGGAAATAAACTTAAGTGAAATACATGTGAGTGAACATCAATGTTAGATATTTGGGATTCTCCACTAGAGCAAAACCAAGATGTTAAAAATAAAAATCTTAGGATAATGCAAGTGTCTTAATTTGAGAATTACTGCCGAACTGCAAAAGTTGTATCATAATTTTTCTTACCTTGGTCGTTCACTCCACCACCTTTTACTTTTTTCTCTCTTACATCATGCTCTGCTCTCCTCCTACTCTCTCCCCCAAGTTCCTTTTCCTGCTTTGTCACCTGTCTTCTCCAGTATCATACCGTAAATTCTCATCTTATCCTCGTCTATTATATTCCTCATCTCTATTGTCGGTCCCTGAAAAACCAAATCATTGAATGTATATGTGTGTACGTGTGTGTGTGTGTGTGTGTGTGTGTGTGTGTGTGTGTGTGTGCATGTGTGTGTGTGTAGCTAGATCTTCCACATAGCCACTTTCTCTTACATAGCTTTTGCTTATTCATTTATTTACTTACTTATTTATTCAACAGTGAGTGCAAGGAATTACTCATATTGTGCTTCGTCTCCAGATTCCCATTAGTACCTGAAATTGTGTTTTTCTAAGTCATTTGAACAAGTTTTGTAAACTGGGAGCTTTCATTATTTTTATTCACTATTCTATTGAGGCAACAAGTATATTTTTAAAATAAAAATCTCACTTCTCTTAGCTTCATAACAGTACTCAAAGCTGTTCACCCCCTTCTAATATTTTGAAGTTTTCAATACCTTGAACTTAAAGCCATACACTTGTGCTAGTAAAAGTTATCTGTGTTATCACAAAAGCATTCTCTAAAGAGTAATTTGAAATTTTAATAAGTAACATTTCTGTATATATATATATATATGTTTGAATAGAAATAAAAATTACAAAATGAGTTTTACTCAAATTAGATAACTGAACATAGTAATTTTTTAGGATTGAAGGTTTTTTTTAAAAATCTGAAATTGAAAAACAGTAGTTAATATCTTGTTAAGGCTACACAATTTGTCAAAAATAACTATTGGGACTGGTGAGTGAAATTTCTCACTTAAATACAGACAAATGACCGGTGGCTACTTACTATACCATGATAATTTAAAACTTCTAGATGTCTGAACATTTTGATTCCAGAAACAAGATTGAATTAGTCTTTCTTTTATCCTAAATGAAGTTTTCCCAATTTTAGCATTTGCCTTTGGAAGTTGTGAATCCATCTGTGTTGAAATAATGAAATCCACTGATCTTTTCAATTTCCTTGTAGACTTTTATGTCTATGTATCTCTTGAGTCATACAATCTTTCCTATCTACCAAGACCCCGCCACTCTGAACTGATTACTGCCATAGCATTCAATATCATCCATGTCATCTCTAAGAGACACAGTAAGGCCGATAGAGTAAAAATCTACTTTCATCTCTACACTCTGAACAATTTCTAAATTTCAAGTTAGGACATTTCTGAAAGTCAGGTTTTCTATGAATACAAAACTTAATATTATCCAAATAATTTTATTTTTTCTGATTATATTTTTAATCTCAGAACTGTATTCCATGTCTATATATTATAAAGTACATAATGGTCTCCAGTATTTGTATAATTTTTTAACAGTACAATTTTTATAGCCTGTTTGATTTACTGAATTAAAGTGGTATTTATTCTGGATACACAAATTGAGTTCATTTCCTTGTTACCATACTGTCCTCAAACAAAGATACTGGTATGAAACTCTTAAATTTACATTGTGTGTATTTATATTGTCAATTCATGTACACGTGGTGTCTGTGCTCCTATGCTCACTTGTGTGTTCTTATGTCTATGAGTGGGTTTATCTATATTTGGTGCACATATGCATGCATGTGTTTGTGTGTGTGCACATCTGTGAATATGTGTTTTAGGATATTATCAACTGTCTTCTTTAACCACTCTCATATTTTATACTGAGGCACTGACTTTGGTAGGCCTTGATTTTGCCTTTCTGTTTAGTCTTTTTAGTGATTTGATTTTTTTTTTCTTTTAAGCTGGTTTTACATGTTAATAGTCATACCAACTGGCCTTTTATGTGGGTTTTGGGTATACAAGCTTTGGCCCTTATCATTGTAAAGAAAATACTTTACAAAGGAAATTTTTGTTACCTTCGTATTATATCTAGTTTACAATTTAAACTTGTCCATCTACCTTTATATAAATTTTATAAAAATCAAATAAAGGTAAAGCTTCATTCTGTCACATTCATGACTGCCTCCTTATTTAAATGCTTTGTCTCAATGTTAGCCTAATAATTGAATCTTGCATGTAGCTGAGCTTCAAATCTTCCATCCTCTACTTCATGTGTGCAGATCTTCATGTGTGCAGATCTTCATGTGTGCAGATCTTCATGTGTGCAGATCTTCATGTTTGCAGATCTTCATGTGTACAGATTTGAAACCACTATATATGGTTGAGATTTTGTTGGAGAATGAACTCAAGCGCATCAAGTGCTCTGCCAACTTAGTTAAACACCTAGCCCTTATCCCTTAATTTCTGTGTACTACGGTTTTATTTATAAACTTATTCTGTTTGAGCAACTTGAGAAATGTAATACATAACACTAGATCATATAAGATTCACACATAATTAATCCAAATTGTAAAAATACACATAATGTTAGTAAAAGAATGGAGAAACATGGACAGTATGTTTATTCTTAATATGATCTAATAACTGACCATATGCAAATTTCTACTTTTACAATTAAGAATGACACAAATAAAATGTTATTTTTTCAATGTCTCAGTTAACAGAAGAAAATTATACCATAGAAAGTCATCCATTTTCTATTTATATTTTAAAATATATTTTATGATTGTTCAGATTTGAAAATTTGTATCTAGTTTTAAGAGATTTTTATTTCATTTTAGGCTGGAAAAATAATTTGTATCTAGCAAGGTAACTTCTTATTCTGGAGAAATGGCTGAAATGTAAATAAAATGATGAAATTGTTTGTAAAATTGTGAAAGGTAACAGACACAAAAGCTGGAAACGTGTATTAAATTCTACATTAATGCCTGCATGATAAATTGGTTGTTTGGGGCTTTTTTTCTATTTTGTGACTGAAAGACATTGCTGGTGTGCGTGTGTGTGTGTGTGTGTGTGTGTGTGTGTGTGTGTGTATGTGTGTGTGTGTGTGTGTGTGTGTGTGTGTGTGTGTGTGTATGTGTGTGTGCGTGTTGGCTACATTGCATTGTCATTGATATATGTATACAGTGAATATCTATTTATTAGAGTAATTTGCATATAAGCTCAATTGCTCATTCTTTGTATTGGCAAGATTTAAAATGCTCACCTCTAGAGATAAAAGTAAATTATTAAATATAAATATTCAATAATAGTATGTCTGTTTATTAGTCCACTTTCTTAAATTTCCACTATTCTTTCCATGATAACCACTATTCTTCTTTTTGATTTATGGTGAAATAAATTCCTGTACTGGGCTACTTATATTTAGTTTTTGTTTAAAATATTTTCCCCAAAATGAACTTCCTCATCCCACTCATAACTTTACCTGAGCCCCCAAGTCCAGGAACCCTCTGGTAATCTATAGGTCATCTTTATTCAAAAATTAGGCAGGCTACCTGCAGATCTTCTTCCTCTGTTTCCCATGTCACCAGTGTAATTCTCAGGTATGTAACAGAACACCATGTACAGCTTTCTTTCTCCTTCTGCCTACATCTATTGAATCCAAATGATCTCTTCCTTCTAACCACTCACCCCACTTGTTGCTTGATTCTAGCACACAACTCCAGCAGGATCCACGCCCTAGCCCACAGAAAACTTCCGTTCCCCCCAAAACATGTAGATTGTCCACAGATATTTCCCTTTCCTTCTCTTTCTCCAGATCTAAAACCTTATTTTTATCCACAGTGTTATAACAGATCTTCTGTAGTAACGTCTCTTCACTTTCTTCCCCAATTCTAAGAAGATGAAACAAATAGATCCATACTGAACATTCTACTCTGCTTTCTCCTGTGTATTTTAATCAGACCTGTAGCCTATCTCCATTCCTAAGTGTCAACTACCAAGCATTTTTCTTTTTCTGAAAATCTCAGTGGCCACAAGTATCAGATTCAACATAAATTTCCTACCAGGCAGCACTCAGGAACTGCAATCACTGAAATTCAAAAACATAAATAGAAAACAAGGAATAAAATATTCTACCAACAAAGAAAAACTAAATAATTATCACCTGGGTATACAACCAACACAATCTCAGATACATAAAAGCCAGCACAAATATATAATAAATAACGACTGGGGCAATATGTCTCTACCAGAGCTGAGATATTCTACAATATGAACCCCAATATTCTCACATAGCTAAAGCACAAAGAAATGGCATTATAGCTATCAATAATAATATAATAGCTGTACTTAAATAGGAAATAAGTGAATATCTCAGTAAAATCCAGAGTAACACAAATAAAATTAGTTAAAATGGATTAAACAGTTAATGAAACAAAAATTAAAGTAGAATCAATAAGGACAACTCAAACAGGGAATTCTGGAAATGAAAATATAGCAGTTTTAACAGGAACTATGAAGGGTCTAAAACAAAATACAAGAAATAGAAAAAAGAATGTAAGGTATGTAAGGTAACAAATGAACACATCAGTCAAGGAAAATACTAATTCCAAAAAACTCCTAACACTAAACAGTCATGGTTTTCAAAACATTATTAAAAGATCAAACCTAGGAATTATAAGCATAGTCAATGGAGAAGAAAGCAAGCTGAAAGCCCAGAAGTAATTCTGAGCAAAATCATAGAAAAAAAATTCTACCTAAATAAGGAGAATCCTATAAAAGTACAACAATCATACAGTACAGAAAATTGATTGTCACATAATAATCAAAATACTTAACATACAGAACAATGAAAAAATATTAAAAGCTTCAAGGGAAAAGACAAAGTAACTAACATATAAAGGTAGAATTAAATGAGTTATACCTGAAACTTCAAAGACTTTAAATGCTCAGAAATTAGACAGATGTGCTGCAAGTGAGACCACAGTTGCAAGCCCATACTATTATATCCACCAACACTTTCAATAATTATAGATAAAGAAAATAAGATATTTTTGATAAAGCCAAAGACTTCACATGTTAACAAACTGGTAGCATTAACATAGTAAAAATTGTCATCTTTTAAAAAGCAATTTACATATTCAAAGCATTCTCCCATAAAATTCAAACACTGTTATTTACAGCCATGCAAAGGTCAATTTGCAAGTACACATGGAAATGTGAATATCTATGAAAGGAATATAGGATAAATAAGACAATCCTGTACATTAAAAATTATAATTACTAAAATTTTTATATTAAGTTGTACTCGAGTTGTAGTACTAAAAACCACAAGGAGCACAAAAATAGGTGAGTAAATAAAATTAAATCAAAACACTGATGTAAATCCACATATCTATGGACATTTGATTTTAGTGAATCCAGAAATACAAAATAAAAAAGAAAGCAACTTTAATAAATGGTGCTGATCTGCATGTAGAAGAATTAAAATATGTCTATATTTATCCTTTTGAACAAAAGTTAAGTTTAAGTGAATTAAAAAAAATCAACATGAAGAAGATACACTAAAACTAATAGAAAACAAATTGGAGAATACCCTGAATGCATTAGGACAGGAGACAACACCTGAACAGAACACTAATAGAGAAAGCACTAAGATCAAAAATTAATTAATGAGTCATAATAAAACTAAAAAGCCTTTGCAAGGCAAAAGACACCATCAACTGAACAAAAAGACATTTCATATCTGATGGTCTTTATGGTGTGAATATTTTTCATTTATTACAAAAGTTGCTGTTTAAGCCTTTGGTAAGACAGAGTAAAGCCAGGTAGGAAATCAGAGAGGAGGGGGAGGGAAGGAAGAAGGGAAGAAGGGAGAGGGAAGGAGGGAGGGGGAAGGGAAGGAGGAAGGGAAGGAGGGAGGGAGAGTGGGAGGGAGGGAGAGGGAGGGAGGGAGAGAGGGAGGGAGGGATGGGGAGAGAGAGAGGGAGGGGGAGAGAGAGGGAGGGAAGGAGAGAGAGGGACAGAGGGAGGGAGGGAGAGAGAGGGAGAGAGAGGGAGGGAGGGAGTGAGAGAGAGAGGGAGGAAGGGAGAGAGAGGGAGGGAGAGAGAGAAGGAGGGAGAGAGAGAGGGAGGGAGAGAGAGGGAAGGGGAGGGAGAGGGGGAGGGAGAGAGAGGGAGAGGGGGAGGGAGAGAGAGGGGGGATAGAGAGAGAGAGGGAGAGAGAGAGGGAGAGAGAGAGAGGAGAGAAGAGGGAGAGGAAGAGATGAGTTATTAAAAATTCAGCTTGAGAGACATGATCACTCCTAACAGCACTAATCATTTCCCGAGATAATGTTAGAGATCACACACACTCCTCCTAGAGCTTGCTAGATAATTAATGCCTTATTAGACAAAAACCTGCCATTGCCTCGACTGCTGGCAGGAAGCAATAAGCGTGATGTCCAATCTAAAACAAACAAAGCAAAAAGAAAAAAAAATACAAGACAGTTTCTTAATACACGCTGCTTCTAAAAAGTTCTGTCAAAAATCCTAGGCCTTTAGCCAAAATGTTGGATGTTTCAACCTTACAAAAGAGCTGTGAATGACTGTCCAAACAGCTGTCGGTCATTGTCTTATTAAATTCCAAAAGTTGCTTGCTTATACTTCCAGCTTACTCAGAAAATATATTTTCTTTCTCAGGTCTTTAATAAAGTTAAACACTAAATAACTTCATTTATAATTATTTTCTAGCTAAAGAGCATTTAAATACTAAATTCTTATTATTCAAGATTGACAGCTTTCAAACATTCTTTGTATCTTACCACACATCAATATTCTAGACAACTAATATATGACTAGTGTTTGCTGTTTTGTAGTTATAGTTTTATTTTGTTTATGTTATTGCTCCTTCTTCATCTACGCTAGGCATTGCTTAATAATTGTTTCTATTTTACATATATACATATACACACATATACATATCTATCTATACATATATCTTTCTATCTATCTATCCATCTATCTATATATAAACATACATATATATATATATATATGTATATGTTTAAGACTTTCTTATTAAGACAAGATGGGGAGATGCAGTGAGATTCAAGCCTGCCTCCCAGACCCAAGGACATGGCCTATTAACCAGCATAGGTATGAAAGTAACCTATGAACTTCAACGCTGTAGCCTTAAGGTGTGGCTAAAAAAAACCTAAAGATTGAGTTCGGAATCACAGCCCTTTCTTCTTTTTCACTCCCTAAAAATAAATAAATAAATAAATAAATAATAAATAAAAAATCTATACAGACCACTAGGACATTTTAACATTCCCTCTATTAATTTCTGTAAGTTGTATTAAATAAACATTAACATATCAGTACATTGCCTGTGATTATTATCTGGATAAAATGAAGGCAAAAATCAGAGTCAGAGGAGATGCCTTGAGCTACCATGGGAGTGAAATTTAATAGAACACAGGTAATCTATGAGCTACACGGTAAGTCATAGATTAATAGGAATGGGTTATATTATAAGATCCAGTTAATAATGAGATCAAGCTCTTGTACAGTTTCTAATTATTATAAACCTCTGAATAATTATTTTATAAGTGGCTGTGGGACCTCAGATGAGGAAGATTCATCTGGACTCTGAGGCTAGGCAGGACCTAGAAACTTTCAACTGCAATCATGCACCTTGGCTTATTTATTAATTAAAAAGTAATTCTCAGGAATTAGACATTATGGAATAAGCCTGATAGATCTATGGAGTGATGGAGAAACAATTTCTTGTCACTCTTCTCCACTTTCTCAGATTAAAATATCTTGTACACCTTTTTAAGCCCTTATTATTATTTTTTGTGTCCCTCTATATTCCTCTGAGTTGGCCAGAGAACTCTATGGTTCACTCTGGTCACCTGATGTGGACTTTGCCCTCTAACCCAAGGCCTAATTCCCATGGCAGTTTTGGTGTTTTAACACAAATAAATCTCCTGCAACAACTTCCTTTTTAAAATATAAATAAAAATATTATTTTACCAAATAGAAAACATACAGTATGAACAAATATCAAATAAGAATTATATTCAAAATGTCCAATTCATTTATATTTGGAAATTTCAGAGAAAATATTCCATTATCTATTTTTTCATGGTGAATCTAGAATTTTGTAAATAATTTACTTTCTACCATAAATGGGAAAAACTGTAATTATTTAAACTATTTACATTTAAACCCAATTGATGTATGTAAGATTATTTGAGTAAATGTGACATGCAGAGAAAACAACATACAAAACTATAGAAATGACAGAGATAGCTGGCTATCTGGACAGTCACCCCAAGATTTCTCTCCAATGTTAGGGTATCTGTCTTTGGTTGACAGGCCTAGGATTGCAAACAGAATTGGTCTTCAAACACTGCAGAGAACTACAAGATAAGATACTTAAAATGTTTTAATGACTTAAAGCTTTTTATGACATTTAAAAATGTCTGCTCCTGCACTCACTTACAAGAAAGAAGGAGAAGGAGGAGGAGGAGGAGGAGGAGGAGGAGGAGGAGGAGGAAGAGGAGGAGGAGGAGGAGGAGGAGGAGGAGGAGGAGGAGGAGGATTGAAGAACCTCAACATGAAGTCTAACAATGTAACAAAAACCTAAGCATTTGGGCAAGAAACTACCATTGCCTCAACTTTTGTCAGTATTCTGTCCAAATTGGACTAGCAGGACACAAAAGAAGGTGACTTCTGAACTTTGTCAAGACAAAATAGAAAAGGCCTTCCTATATCCTGCATCATAAAAATTCTATCTGCAATCCTAGACCCAATAATAAATAACCTGCTTTAGCTTCAAGACTGAAATCACCTTTAGTAAGTTAGATGAAGCCTAACTAAGAATTAGTCAAAACTCTATATGATCACTAATAATATAAATACCTATGTATTAATCCTGTAATTTTTGAAATAATATTTAAACTTTAAAAATGTTTTAAAAAGTTAAAATAAAACCAAGGAATTATGAAATTAGTGACAATAGAATAGTTCCTTAATTTTGGTACTGTGTCCCATACCAGGTATATTTTCTGAGATGAGTCAAAGACTAGACATTTTTCTCTAATAATGTTTGTTTAGAGAAAAAAAAGTGTCACATTCTAACTCTACAGCCAGTTTTAAATTTTTAATGAATTGGGATTACAATAAGACCATTTGTCTCATATGTCTTAAGAGAACAGTGGAATAAAACATTTGAGAGATGTATGAAATTTGAAATTATTTCTTGTTGAAAATATGCTATACCATTAGGTCAATTTACTTTTTTTTCTAGAATATCTTTTTGAATAATTCATTTCTGACAGCCATTTTTAGCAGTGAACAGGTCCCAGCAAAAGATGTTAGGAGTCGGCAAGAAAAGTGAGCGAAGGATGATGGTCAGGAGGTCTTACAGCCTGACTGTCTGGCAGCCATAGTTCTTCCTTACAAGTACAGAATTCAGAAACAGAAATAGATTTATATTGTTCTGAAAGATAGATCTTATGATTTTTTTAGTTCTGGATATGTGTTTTACTCCATTTTTCTTTAGTCATCATTAGTAAAATAATTTCCAATAAATCTCCCTCAACTTTTAATACATTGATACTTTATATTTTTACTACATTGATTACTACATTTTTACTCATTAACTCCATAATCTAACTTCTAATAATCAAGAGGCATATAGCAGCCTGTTATCAGGCTAGTAGATATTTGAGTATAAGGACATTATACCAAAACCAAATTTTCAAACTAGCCAAGGCATATTGCCATGTCTCAAGCAGTGTATTATTAAGTTTTTATGGTCACAGTTTCTAAGAAAAGACCTCAGGCCAAAGCTTCCTTAGCTATTATTCAAATTTTGGCATAATTTTTATAGTTTATATCATTATAGACATTATGTATATGCCCAACCCTGGCATTGTGCTCTTTCTTGTCATAAGTGGCTATGCATAAACTAACTTTTCTAAGAAAGGGAGGTCTTGATGTCTCATAACTGGATCATCTTTTTACATTATTCTCTGCCCATTAGTCCAGTATTAGTATGTCTCTGTGTAGAATAGAGGTAACCAGTTAATCTAACTTTGTTCATGTATATGTCATACAGTTGTCTGAGTGAATAGTGGAACAAGGTATATAATGATCTGTGGTGATCTTTATAAGTTTGCTTTGTTTTAACTGTCTTGTTCCTGACTAAGTACAGGGATGGATATTTTAAGAATCTTTCATAGCCTTATAAAAAGGCTTCTGGCAGCTTTATGTGTTCCACAACTTTAGAGTCATAAAAAAGACCTTCACATAGATAAAAAATATCTCTCTAAAAGTTGAGGGAATAGTATGCTTAATACTGACCTGGAGAAGTTTAAAAACAGTATTTTCAGGGGCTGGAGAGAATAAATGATTTATAAAAATTTCTATTATACAATATTCTCAAATTTTACTAATTTAAAAATAACCCAAGCTTGCAACAGGTGGAGATGAAAAACCAAACATGGCCAAAATGTTTGTTTTATGGTCTTTCCTGAAATTTTTGTTTTGTTTACTGAAGATTTTCTGTGTGACTTTTACCAACAGACATTTGCAGTGATATATTGCATATTTAAAAAAAAAAATACTCAAGAATATCGGAGGACACAGTGATCCACAGAGACAAGCCATGAAGGTCATAGACTGATGATCCATGCCTTCAATCCCATCACTTGGGAGACAGAGATTAATCTGTATCTTTTTGAGTTCAAGGCCTGACAGATGCATGCAGGTGTGGCCCACACCCTTAATCCAAGCTCTAAGAAAGTTAAACCAGGAAGTGAGATAAGTGGGTGAACAGAGGACTTCAGCTTTCCCTGCTACTTCCTTTTTCACCTGAGGAAGGAGAGGCTTGAAGCTGGATTCCTGGAGATAGGCCTGTGGTGTTATCTGGGTAAGAAGTGGCTGTGGTTTATTTCTCTCTTACGTTTTTCAGCCCCCACCCCATATCTGGTTCTGGGATTTAAGTATAATACCAAATAAAAGTAGTGCAATAAATTTAGCTTTTTTAATTTCTCTGTGGAGGGTTTTTTCAATGCCTACAGAGAATGGGTAAACCAAATTTGACATTGTGGCCTTTGAGATTCTCCCCTCAGGCACCTTTTACCCTTGATTGAAAAAGGTCTCCTTACCCTTCTCTTATTTATCTGCATTTGTTAATACTCTGTAGGCCTTTGTCACACCTTCTGCACAGATCAGATGGCTGGGAACTTCTGCTTGTTTCTTCTCTGGAAAAAACCTACAATCCCTTTTCGGATGACATTCTTACCACAATTAAGGCTTCTTTTGTTCTTGCATAATTTAAGTAGTTGACTCATCCCTTATTTTTCAAACTTTTCCCAAGCATTTAAAACTGCTAAATATCACAGGAAAAGAAAATGTGATCATCACATTACAATTGTCTTTGCAACTCAGCATATTGGTTTTCACGTAGGAGGTGATCTAGGGAAATAGTAAATGCTTCTAGCCTTTCTTCACTGTTTTAGACCATAGCTTCTTTTGTCTACTGTGTTCTTAAAACTGAGGAACAATTTTCAATTCTTTCATAACTAAATCTTTCCAGTTTGAGGGTTAATTCTGTTCTGAGTTGTCCATAAATTTAACATTTGTTTTACATCTGATAATGCATATTATCTGAATTGACTTCTTCCTTATATATTCTCAAATCCAACATTTTTAGAGGATTCTTGTTACCTCTTCATAATTTTGGAGGTGCCTACCATCTGGCGATTATTCTTATATGGTAAATAAATAAACTAAAGGTTTTCTAATAACCTTGTATTATCTCTCCTCAGTTTCATCATGCAGTAGTGGAGTAGATTCCTGTCTAAATTCTTTGGTCTGCATCTGAGTACTCCAGTTTCTCCTTTTTTATTTTAAAGAAAAAAAATCTGATTTATTTTACAGCCTCCCTTACAACCAACCTTACTTCCCCTCCTCGAAAGGATAAGGCCTCCCATGGGAAGTCACCAAATCCTGGCATATTTATTTGATGCAGGACCAAGCCCTTCCCACCTACATTAAGGCTGAGCAAGGCATTCCACCCCAGGAAATAGGCATCAAAAAATGAGTTCATGCACCAAGGACAGATCCTGATCCCTGTTTCATAGGACCCTCCTACAGACCAAGCAACCCAACTGTCTCCGGCATGCAGAGGGCCTACTTTTGTCCCACACAGACTCCACAGCTGTTAGTATATAGTTTGTGTGCTCCCATAACCTTGGTTCTGTTGTCTCTGTTGATTTCTTCATCAATAATAGTTTTAATAGTAGGTCTTTCTGAGGCTTGTATTTTTCTTAGTCAAGAATTTCTTATTTTCATTTGTAAGTCTTCCTAACAATGGTATATGATTAATAGTAACTCTTTCTAAGGCTTTTATCTTATCAGTCAAAATTTTCAGTATCTGTAGGCAGACATTTCTGTCCTGCCAGCCTGCTCTCAAATAAACACAGAGACTTATTCATTGTAAATGCTTGGCCAATAGTTTAGTCTTGCTACTAACTAGCTCTTTAATTTAAATCAACCCATATTTATTATCCATGCATTAACACATGGTAATATCTTCTTTCAGTATGCCATATTTATCTCATGCTTCTTCTGCATCTGCATGGAGATCCTCCCCATTCCCAGAATTCTCTCATTCTGGCTCACCTGCTTAACTCCTCTTTTTCCCCAGCTAATGGCAAATTGGCTCTTTATTAAACCAATATGAGAAAACATCTTCACAATGTACTAAAGGATTAGTTCACAGCAGTTATAAAACCACATTTAAAAATTAAATATGAATTACTAAGCACAATAATTTTGACAGACTATACCTATGTATATATGTATATATGTATATATATATATATGTATATATGTATATATGTATATATGTATATATATATATATACACACACACACACATATATTCCAGTTAAGTTGGTTTTATATTCATTTAATTTTTCATTTTCAAGCATTTATTGTATAATCATACAGAGACCCAACTTTTTCTATCATAATATTGTTTGCCATTCTTAAAATAGGAAAGATTTCTCTCCCTCCTTCCCTTCCTCTCTCACCTCCTCTCTCATTTTTATAGGTTGATTTCCCCTTTAAGAACTCCCAGGTGTCACTTGAGATCATCTGAGGAGGACCACATGGTCAGAGCTGTGTGTAGGGGAGTAATCGGAGTATGAGTGTGTCAAGGTACCCTGAATACTGCTAACTACACATTCGAGCTGGGGACCACTGTGGCTGATCATGTGATTTGTGAGGAAAAGGAGTAAGCCACCTTAATAGCTAATGTATAAAAATGGTTAGGAAAAACATACTTTACTGGGACACTGTATGGGAGGCAACTTAGGATCCTAATACTAGCCATGGAAATGGCTGCCTCGAGAGTTTAAAACAAACACTGCTGGCTAGTCCTTCAACTCATCAGAAAGCACAGACACTGTACGGCTGGGGAGAATGAAACCACAATGAGAAAAGCCCACAATTCACTTGGAGTGTCTGAGGTGAGGGAGGAAAGCTAGATATTGTACCTTCTTTTATTGTTTTAGCAAGAAAAGTTCTCAAATTATATATTAAGGAATAAAGCTGACAGATCCACAGAGCAATGGAGGAATTATCATCTGACCTTTTTCTCCACCTTCCAAGATCAAAAAAGTCCCATGAATCCTTTTAAGCACCTCCTTGCTTGTTTCTGTGTCCCTCTATCTTCCTGTGAGTCAGACAGAGACCTCTAAGGTGCACTCCAGCCAGATGAACTAATGTTCTATTTCTGTGGCAGTCTCGGAACAAAAACACAAAAAAATCTCCCACAACAGAATACAGATTAAAATAAAGAATTCACAGTAGTAGAAATCCAAATAGCTGAAAAATATTTTTAAAAAAGGGTCTTTTTTGGACACATAACCAAATGATGGATATATATGCCCTACCACAAGTAAACCTGTTCATATACGTTCATTTATCTTTTATTAATGATACGAAGAAATTGGAAAATAGTCTATATATCACCCAACAAAAGAAATGAATAAAGAAACTGCACATTTACATGTGGAGTATTACTCAGCTCTTGAAAAATGACATCATGAAATTTTCAGGCAAATAGATGTAGCTAAAAAAAAACATCCTGAATGAGTTCACCCAGATAAGAAAGTTAAATATGGTATGTATTCTCCTTTTCCGCATATATTAGTCTTTAATCAAATAATAACCAAAGAGCAATTAGTAGACTTGAAGAAGTGTATGATAACTGACTTTGGGGAGGCACACATGAATTTCCCTGAAAGGTGGAAATAGAGTAGATTTTATGGGTGCTCTAGGGATGGGGCTAGATGCAAATAAAAAGATAAAGTAGGAAGGGGGCAGACAGTGTGGGGCAGGGAATACAAGACAGACAATTAAAATTGAGAGACATTCGAGTCATGGTTTCCAAACCATTTACAACAGAACTGCTTGAAACTATATGGAGGTTATGCTAATGAGGTCTCTTTATAATGGGGTAACAGAGTACCAATTGGCCATCTCTTGTCACCAATCTAGTCTTTTCCAATGCTGGGACTGTATTGTAGTTAACTGAGTTTTTGGTCCAAGGCATCCAACAGAAACCCTAAAATAATCGAGACTCTTTCTAAGAAATGGTTGCTCTTCAAACTTACTGAAGGGGACATTTTTCTGAGGACAACACCTACATAACTCATTTACCATATATGGAGCCCCATTTTCGTATATTTAGTACAGGAAGGTACTCTGCAGACTACCAGAAAAGAAACATAAACAACAAAAGACACAAGAACTTTGATCTAACATTCTCCTGGCTGCAAGGTAGGCTAGAGTCCAGCAGCTAGAGCAATGGTAGTACAGGAAGCAAGGGAGTCGCCAAGAAACTTTGGACTTGATTTAAGGTCTGCTCCATGAAATGCAATCTACACCTGACACTGTTTGGGCGACCAAGAACCAGATATGAGATAGCCTTTGGCAAAATACTACTGGTGTTAAAAAATAAAATTACCAATAAAATGACTCCTACTGACATCCTTACATTGGTGCTTTATTCTCTTATCATCTTTTTTCTACAGCAGGTTTAGCTGATCCAGAGACCTACAGCCAGACTTGTGCAGAGAGAAAAAGATCTTGGGATGCTCTGTTTCTAAGAGTATTTCTCCAGCAAACTCCTCCCCTCAGAGCACAGGGAACCCTGTGTAAAGGAAGTGTAAGCAAGTGCCTGAGAGATGGAGGACACATAGAAGCCAAGGATCCGGATCATTGGAGCAAAGCTCATATGAACTCACGGAGATAGAAGCCGTGAAGTAGAGCCTACACAGGTCCACACCAAGTCCTCTGCTCTATAGGACTTCTAAGTGTTTCAGTGAGTTGGTCTCTGATTCTTGTGCCTGCTCTTGTGGCGAAAAAGCTTCTGTTGATTTACTTTTTCCAAGTCTTGGTGTGAAATTTTGTTTTATCTTTTATTTATTTATTTATCTATCTATCTATTTATTTATTTATTTATTTATTTATTTATTTAATTTAATTTATTTATTTTTATTATTTGGTTTTTATCTCTTAGAAGCCTGTTCTTTTTAAATGAGAAACAGAAAAAAGTGGTTGCAGAAGGGAAGAAAGGTGAAGAGGGAATTGGCAGGAAATAAAAGATAGGGAAATAAAATATATTCTTAGAGAAAAGAGTAATTTAATAATGATAAAAATTCAAATAGCATAGAAAAAGAAAAAATTATATTTGCACAAATTTTGTGTTGCTTTTGAAAAGGTACATAAAGACTACTTATAAATTATTGTTTGTAGAACTTTATGTAACATAATATTGTAAATCATAAAAGAATACTTTGAAAATAAGATACGATGCAGAAATGCCTTTCTGTATGCTGCGAATCTCAATCTTTAAATTAAGGAGCTGTTTTGGGCCATGACAGGCACCATAGAAGAAGTAGGAGAAGAAATCAGAGCATAGGTAGGAGAAGCAGGGCGGAGTCAGGCAGACCAAGCTGAAGCCCAAAGGAGCAACATGTAAGGAACACAGGTGAGCCATGGGTCACGTGGCAGACAGATTAATAGAAATGGGTTAATTTAAGATATAAGAGCAAGCTAGCAATGTGCCTAAGCCATAGACCAAACAGCATAAAGTTAATATAAGCATCTGAGTCATTTCTGGGGGCCTGAGTTCAGCGGCTGGTGGCTAAGGGGTTTGGCGAGGCAGTGTCTGGGCCTCTGGCCGCCTGGGACCAAGAAACCCCACTGCAACAAAGATAAGATCCTAAACTCTCAAAAATGCAATATATGAATTTGAAAAAATAATGCATTTTTAATCTTAAAAAAATCAGTAGATTTAAGATTAAGATTTAAGTCATTTATGAATTAAGGTCA
Organism: Phyllotis vaccarum; assembly: GCA_033318265.1. Classification (NCBI taxonomy): domain Eukaryota; kingdom Metazoa; phylum Chordata; class Mammalia; order Rodentia; family Cricetidae; genus Phyllotis; species Phyllotis vaccarum. The sequence goes on from JARWLC010000006.1 coordinate 143,365,056, forward strand.
TTTTAATAATAGACTTTTATGTTAGAAGCATTGTATTTTATTTTGTTATATTAAGAAAAATGAATTTAGGAGTGATAACATATAAAAATCTGGTATGGGTAGATTGTGAGGCAAGTGTAGACCAAGATGTTATTAAATTCACTGTGTAATAAAGCTGACCTTAAACTACTGATATCACTGTGTTCAGATACAAACTACTAATATTACAAGGATGCATCACCACATCTACAAGAATTTTGCTTTCAAAGAGCATAAGTATGATGGTTACCAAAATTGTGCAGCTAAATCTGGTTGATTAAAAATAAATATATGACATAAACTTAGTATCATTAGAAAAAATAAAAATTAACAAAATATTTATGAAACCTTTGTTGGATATTTTAGAATAGTATGTATGAAGAAATAAAGTTAAAACTATGAGGATATGTTTCTCACATTTTAGCATCCCCAATTATGTCATATAGAGTTAATATTAATTTTTAATTATAAAAAAATGAAAACAGTTTTTCCTTTTTAACTTTTTTTTTTTTTTTTTTTTTTTGGTTTTTCAAAATAAAGCTTCTCTGTCTAACTGGCTGTACTTGAACTCAGTCTGTAGACCAGGCAGGCCTTGAACTCACAGATATCTGCATGCATCTGCCTCTCAGTGTGCAGGATTAAAGGTGTGCTGCACCACTGCTAGGCTTTAAATTTTTTTTTTAGGTGATTCTTTTTGGATTACACAACATGCATCCTAATTTCATTCATTTCCTCATCAGATCTGTTCTTACAAATCCCCACCCCCCAAGAAAATAAAAATTTAAACAAAAACAATGCAACACACACACACACACACACACACACACACACACACACACACACACACACACACACACACGCACACACACGCACACACACACACACACAAAGCCCAAACAAAATCTGAAAGCAAAAGCTGTAATTTGCCTAGTGTGTCACACAGTATGGCTTTTAGTCCATATATTTTTACTTGTGTTTATTTCAGTGAGCCATTGGTTTGGTTTGAGGCCTCTGACATGTGCACTGGCTGTCCTGGGCCCTCTCAGGGATCCTCTAGGAAATCCTGTTGTCCTGCATCATGGAGATTCTGAAACTTTGGATCTGCAGATTTGGCTTATTCACATGCTCCAGCAGTCATAGATGAGGTGGAGGCTGGAAAGGTAATTCATAACCCTCGTTTTGGGCATGAATAGTGCTGGAGTTTGTCTGCTAGTCAGCTTTTCCTTATCATCAGCACCTAGCTGAGCACTCTAGCACTTCTGGAACAATCTTATCCAATGCAACTGGCAGCAATGTCCGTGGGTCTGGCTCACTCATACACACTCCTGGGGTCAGACTGTTTTGCCTAGACAAGGTGCAGGGCCAACCATATCCCAAAGGTGTGGCAGTTAGTGAAGAGCATGGCCAGCTCTCCCATTCTCACGCCTCTAAGGCCAACTGTCACATCTGCTACAGATGGCAAGGGGCAGTGGAGACAGCTTCTTTCCCGTGTCCCCTGTACTATGCGGCAAGTGTGTATTGGGCCACATCTCACCCATGCCATCACATGGCATTCGAAGGGTGACTCAGCCCTCCTGTTTAAGTGTCCTTAAAGCCAGATCATCTGCACCCCCACCAAAAGGACAGCTCCAGTCTGAGGTTTAGGGCCTGCTGTTGCATACGTTGCAGTTGGTGAAAGACAGGGCCAGATCATTCTATTTCTACAGCCAGTGAAGAGCAAGTACAACTCTATACAAGTGTATCTTCACTGTCTTTTGTTGTAATAGGCGTTATGGACATTAACACAGGTGCAGACAATTTCCTAGATCACAACCTATGCTAGGATTACACCATGGCCCAAGGTGGCAATGTATGTCATTCAGATCCACAAATCCCAGCAACAGCATAGCCCACTGACATCTATGTGGTCCTTGGAGGCAGCACAGCACATAGATATTAACATAGACCCTGACTGATGTAGAACCATTAACATAGACATGACACCTGGACAAAGCTCGGGTCTGGATGTCACCATTTATCCACCCAGGTCTGTATAAAACCCTGGCAGCTACACACTCAAAGACCAATGTGGCCTTGGGTGTTGGTTCAGTCTATGTACCTCTGCACCGGCCTCACCTGGTAACAGGAGATACAGATTTCAACACAGAGTCTGACTGCAAGTGGGCCATGGAGCCAGGCATGACCCTTGAACTCACTCCAGTGTTCAGAAATCAGCATAGCCCTAGGTGGCATGGCAAGCAAGTCACTTAATTCAGACTGTTCATCAATACCCTCACCTCTACAAATTGACTTCTCTATCTAGGATATAAACAGTTCTACCTCTCTGCCCAATATCCCCATGCACTACTTGAAGACTATAATGGTTCCTGACACCATAGTGCTACAAGTTGATTACTGCTGTCCCAGGACAAGTGGCCTCAATAGTTTTATTTTAAGTCAAACATCCTTTATTTATATACTATGATTAGATGCAAAAATGAACATTTAAAAAAATTTTCTTGTACTTCCCCATTTTATTGTGAACTTGTACTTCTGTCAAACATATATGTGTATACTTATATACACACAGACTTTATCCATTTTGGAACTACTTTTAGAATGTATTAAGATACACACACTTTCGTTTTTAAATACTGAGCCGATTATTATCACAACACTAAAGAATATTTTCCACCCTAATAAATATAAAATGACACATTATGTATAAACTAAGATTATATGCATATATGTATATATATTCATACATTTAATATATATGTACGAATTTACTTGTATGCCTTATGTATCATACAGATATTTATACACACACATGTATGCATTTGTGTTTATTTGTATGTATATGTAGTATGTGTGGTTTGAATGCATGAATTATGAAAAATAAAGAATGGATCCCAATCCAGAAGCTGCCATTAGATTTTTTATAAACCTATTTTATAGCACTATGTGGCTTTATATAATTTATAGCTTTTCCCAATTTCCTCTTTGAAATCAAAAAATAAAAAGTAATATTGTTTTACAAAATTTTCATAAACATAAATTTAATTCTGTTATGCAAAATACATAGTCAATAAGACAAAATGGCAGCCTATATAATGGAAAGGGATATTCACTATCTTTAATCTGACAGAGAATTGTACTCTAAAATATATAAAGAACTCAAGAAAACAGACATCAAAATACCAAATAATCCAAATGGAGAAATGTAGTATAGAAATTAACAGAGAATTACCAACAAAAGGATCTCAAATGGCTGAAAGACAATTAAAGATTTACACAACATCCTTAAGCATCAGAAAATGCAATTTAAAACAACTCTGAAATACCATCTTATACTTGTCAGAATGACTAAGTTCAAAAACACTGAGGGAATGTGGAGAAAGGGAACATTTCTCTATTGCTGGTTGTGTTGGGGAGGGAGGACAATAAATATATATATATCTTGACATAAGGAGTCATTTGGGGGTTAGAGAGAAACCTAGTGCTAGGGAAATTCCCAGGAATCCACAATCAATAATGGGGAAGTCTTTCCCTGTAATCAAATTGATGATCACCCCAACTGTTATCACAGAACCTTCATCCAGCCATTGATGGAAGCTGATGCAGAGACCCACAGCTAAGCGCTGGGCTGAGTTTACAGTAAGTCAAGAGAAGCAGGAGGTATTATATGAGCAGAGACAGCTGATCCGGGCTACTGGGAGCGCACTCACTCTGGACTGACAGCTGGGGAACCTGCATGCCTCTAATTTGGCCCTCTGAATGTGGATGACAGTTGTGTGGCTTGGGCATTTTTGGGGCCTCTGGCAGTTGGTCCGGATTTACCTCTAGTACATGAATTGTCTTTTTGAAGCCCATTCCCTACAGAGGGAGCCTTTGTTCAGTCAGCCTTGAGCCCTGGGAAAAGGGGCTTGGTCCTGCCTCAACTTGATATATGAGACTTTGTTAACTCTCCATCTCCATGGGAGTAGGGGAGGGAAAGAAAACTATAGCTGTTTTAAAGAACAAAACAAAACAGAAAACAAACAAAAAAATAGATAAAAGTAAACAGATAAAAATGAACATAAAGCCAATTATAATGTTTATAATATTCCTCCCATATAGTATTTTATGATTTCTTGCTTATCTGTGCAAAACAGACTTTCATTTTTAGAATGTATTTTTATTTGTATTATATTATACAACTCATTTTAATCTATGGAAATTTTATGTTATTTCACACAAGTACATTATATTTTAATTAATAAATTATTTCACAGATAACTCTTAAAATTTTGCTTCTATGATATACTAATTAAATTTCACTCATATTTAATTAGAGAAGGGTTATAATGTATTAACATAGATGTTTATTCCATCTATGCAAGAGAAAAATATATGGACAAGTACACTGAACATAAATGTTTTCTATCACATACATGATATAGTTATAATGTGTATATTAATCATGTCAATGTTGATTGATGAAAATGTCTTCCTCATATTTCAGTATTTTTGCTTTGCAATTTTTATTTACTTCTTAATAACATGCAGTTACACGTTTCCTTAAGATGGACTCAACCACTCACCCCTCTCTGCCTAATCCCTAAACCTTATATTCTTTTTTTCCACTTCCACTTTCCAATAATTCTTTTACCTCTTCTCACCAATGACCTCCTCACAAAGCACTTTTCCTTTTCTTATGAACCCATTTTAATTTCCTATCACCTGTCCAGAAAAATATAATAACTTGGATCAAGAACAGCCACTAGAGATCCATCAGGAAAAGGAGCTGGGCCCTCCAAGGGTGGGCAACTGTCCATTGGCATGGGTAGCATGTGGAGCCTCCAGGTGTTGATCAGACTGTGTTCCTGTGCGTGGGCTGGCACCTTGGAGCCCATTTCCTGCAGAGGAACACCTAACCCAGTCTTGACTTTGGGATGAGGAAATCGGACTTGCCTGCAGTGGATGTGCCAGCTGAGCTGACCCACCTTGTGACTTCTTGCCCTTTTGGGGTAGGGGATGGAGAAGGGGGAGGGAGCTGGGAGGAGGGAAGGGAGGACGAGCAGGGGTATACATGGAAAAAAAAGGCCTTTCTTAAATAAATAAAAATTTTTAAAGATTTATTTTACTATAAATCAATTAATTAATCACTCTCCTACTGCTTTTTCCAGTTCTCTTTTATGACAGAGGTTTACAATATAACCTAAGTATGTATTTTCCTCCCTAATTACTTCCAGATTCTCTGAACCTTCCCTACCAAATGAACACACAGCATTTTTCTCTCTCTTATTAGAAAATGGCCGTTAAAAATGAGAAGCAAATAAAATAATGTAAAATTAACAAACGAATTGGGACAAAATAATCAGAGTAAAAATAACTACAGAGGAAGAATAGCACAAGAAATGTATATAAACAAAGACAGACATGTTCACACACAAGGGATTATATAAGAAAACAAAAAACTATAGTATTATACAGAGAATATGGAATATTAAAAAAATCAAGTCAAAAAACAATACAATAGCAAAAAAACAGTTAAGAAGAACACCAAGAACAAAATAAATAAATAAATAAAGGAAAAACAAACAGAAAACATGTAGTTAGAAGTTTGTCTGTGCCGCAAAGCTTCTAGGTCCTAAATAAGCCTACGGAGGTTTATTATAATTTCAAACTGTTTGGTCTACTGCCAGGCTTATTACTAACTGGCTCATTTATTTTAAATGAACAAATTTTTATTAATCCATGTATTGCCACATGTCTTGTGGCTTTATCTAAATAACTTTCTGAATAACACATAAATATCACAAGATTTTGAAAATGAATTTGCAAACTTAAAAAGCTCTGTGAAACAGAAGAAATGACCAACAGAGACATCAGGCAGATTATACAAAAGACAGATACTTTGATAGCTATATTTCATGAGTGAGGATAATTCTAAAACATATAAACATTAACCCAAAACAAGTAAGAAAAGAAAACAAAGATAATAAAAAATCCCATAAACTTTCAATTAATAGAAGCAATACAGGCTTGGAGAAATGGCTCAATGTTTAATAGTATTGGCTGGTCTTCCATAGGCTCCAATTTCAATTTCTAGCATTTTTATGACAGCTCATAATGTTCTATAAAACTATTTCACAGGATTTTGGATCTTCCTTTTACTCTTTGCAATAGTATGAGGCATACAGTTTGTACAAAGACATACAAACAACCAAAACAATCATAGATTTAAACTATTTAAAAGAAGACATAAATGTCAAGCCCATTAAATCATGAGCTGAAACTGACTAGAACACTAGCATTCATGGTAACATAAAGTGTTCCAATGAGGTTTCTTGGTCCCGGGTGGCCAGAGGTCCAGACCCACAGACCTGCAGCCCCAAACCCCTTAGCTGCCTGCAAATGATCAGGCCCCAGAAATGACTCAGACGCTTATATTAAGTTCATGCTGTTTGGCCTATGGCTCAGGCACATTGCTAACTAGCTCTTACATCTTAAATCAACCCATTTCTATTAATCTGTCTGCCACGTGGCCCATGGCTCACCTGTGTTCCTTACATGTTGCTCCTTTGGGCTTCGGGCTTGATCTCTCTGACCCTGCCCTGCTTCTCCTACCTATGTTGTGATTTCCCCTCCTATTTTTTTCTAGGGTGCCTGTCATGGCCCAAAACAGCTCCTTTATTTAAAGATTGATATTCGCAGCATACAGAAAGACGTTCCCACATCAATAAAGCATCACATAAACAATCAAGGAAAAGACAAGCATTCTTACCCAGATAAGACATCATTGAACAATGTCAACAACAATAAGAATACAGTTATGGCAGTGGCATGCTTTTATTTTGGCTGTATCCAAAAGCTCTATCTAACTGGACTCAAGAAGAGAAGAACCGTAGCTTGTACAGGAAACATAGCTAACTTGGAGAAAGTGAAGTTATAATTATTGAAGGACCTTCTACAACTTCTAGTAAACCAGCTCAATCCTTCACAATGATCTATAAACTTAAATTTTTGCCCCAGCAATCAGGCAGCAGGTAAAAGTCATGTGACCAGGCTTCTCTACCACTGCCAACATATTGGATTCTGTAACCTATAAGACCAACTCTTCCGCCCTAACACACTGAACTTTATCGTCCCTGATAACACCAGCATCCCCTAGAGATAAAAGCATCACACTTTCATCAATAGGAAGAAGAAGAGCCTCCTCATGGACATCCTTTTCAGCAACATCACCAGACCGTTTAGGCACAAGTACCACCCACACTGGTTGGAAGAACAAGCACAGGCAAAACACACACCACTTAGAAGAACAAACTATACAAGGACAGGTACAGCTTACACCAGTTGGAATAACAGACTCCATAGGAACAAGTAAAGCCCACATTTACCATAAGAACTGGATGTTAAGCTGAATCTAGGAATCCCAAAGTCCACAAACCTCAGCTGAAGACACACGACTCAACTTAATAACCACCCAGTCACCAGTAACTGATAGAAAGTTGCAGAGATCCAAGCAATGGTCTGAGAACTGGCAGTCCAACTGATGAGAAGGTGAGAGGTTATATGATCAAGGGGGTTCAAGAATATGAGTAGGAAACCCAGAGGAACAGTTTGCCTGAGTTTGATGGAGCTCAGGGACTCTAGATCAATAGCCAGAGAGCCTGTGTGAGACCAATTCAGGTCCTCTACATGTGGGTGATAGTTGTGTAACTTGGTGTGTTTGTGAGGCACTTAGTAGGGGGGTATAATTCTGTCTCTCATGCATGAGTTGACTTTTTGAAATCAATTCCCTATGATAAGATGCCTTGCTCAGCCTTGATGCAAGGCAGAGAAGTTTGGTTCTGTCTCAACCTGGTATAACATTCTTGTTGACTCCATGGGAGACCTTATCTTTTCTTATGAGGAGAGGAGGGTTTAGAAAGGAGATTGAGAAGAGATGAGGAGGAGAAACTGTAGTTGGCACGTAAAATGAATTTTAAAGATTAACAACAATAATAACAGCAGAAAGATCTCAAAAGGCACTTGTCCATTTAACCATGGTAAGTGCAGTCCCCACTCATCAACAAGAGGACTTCTCTTTGCAGCTAACCTATGTAACTACAGAAAAACCACAACTAATCAAAACTGTGTTGTGGAGCCCAGTCTCAACGCATGCATGTAAAAACACTCCAAATCTAAATTTTAGGGGATATTGAGAAAGAGTATGTGGAAATATTAAGTGCTAGAGGATAACACACTTTCCTGGAAGTCTGTATTTTCTATTAATGCCAGAAACTACACTCATTAAATCCCAAGAACATGAGTCTCTGTGAGCTTAACAATGATGAGAGCAACAAACCTGATGAACTTCACAACACAAAAGGGCTTAAGGCATCAATTATACAACTTTCTGAGAAAGACCACAACAGTCAATTTTCAGTGGTAAACAGTCAGCTCAAAAAAACAGATACACAGTATTATATGGAATAAAAATGTCAAATTTAGGAATATATGTATATAAATACACATATAATAAGAATTAGTGGAAAAAATAATGCTGTACATCTGAAGGCAATTTGGGAGGAGGTCGTGGGAGTCTTTGTAGGATAGAAAGTAAAGGAGAAATGATTCCTCCTGAACTAACTGTTAAAAGAGTAGTTATCCTTCATTTCTTTAGTCTACCTGTAGTTCAAATATCTCTTGGTCCAGAGCCTAAACTAGACACTTGCAAGAAATAAAACAAAAACAAATACAAAAACAACATCCCCCAAAAATCAGGCAATGTAGTTTCAATTTACCTTTAACATATTAGCAAATAAATTACAGTGCCTCTCCAAAATTAATATCTTGATTTGATTTAAAGACTGATGTACTGTTTGTTTAAAAAAATAAAAGAATCCAGAAGTCTTCACATACTTTCTCATGCTAAAGACTCAGCATGCGAAAAGCATATAATAGAGTATGTTTCAATATGTCATGTGTTAAAAAAAAAAAAAAAACTGCTTTGTTTCTCTCTGAAGAGAAAAAATATCATTCATAGAAGTTATATGTCATAAGATATTTCGCATTTGATAAGTAATTTTTATAAAACACTTTAGCAATTCTAAATAATATAAGCTGTAGGCATTTACACTCTAACGCCCTTAATCTTGGATAATGTCTCTTAAAGCTGTTTACTGGTTAGGTTATATTTAACTGGTACTGAGAGCTAACCAATCATAGTTTCTTTTCAGTGACTGACTTACATGCATTTCCCTTAAAAGGAGCGAGTCTGATGTAAGACGCCTTAGGGATATGGCAACACCTAAGTTGTTCACTCTGTGTCAAGGAAAACAGAAATACATTTTACCCCAGGTATCAGGTTATTGTGAGGCACTGTAAATTGTTTTGTGATAGATGGACCCTAGCAAAACACATAGACTCTCTTGGATCAATCAAAAAAAAGAGAGAGAGAGATTTAAGTAAAGAAATACACCCTAGGGTACACAAAGACATTATGTTATAAAACTTTGGGCGATGACCTTATGTCTACACCAGGACCGAGAACAAAGTTAAAATGCTGTGTATAATGTCAAACCACCTGGAGAAAAACAAATCTTATCTGCAGCAAAACTAAAGCAGTGTGGAGTTGATCACGTGCCATCCTCCATGTCTATAGACTAACAGAGTCACTTAAACTATGAGGTGGGTCTTTTAAAATTGTGCATATCTACTTTCTATGGTGCTCAAAAATAATCCAATTTGTCACATACCTGCCATTTACTCCGGATTTTACTTTTGTTGGATGTTTATAACATTTATCATACGTGATGGAAGAAAATTAAAATAAATATTTTACTATAGTTTTTCTGTTGTGAGATAAAATTGACTTGTTTCTTGTGAAGTTATTAGATGAGCTGCATGATATACTAGCTATTTCTAGTGATACATAAGAATAAATAAAAATGGCCAATGACATTTACATATAACAATGAAATCATTTTTAATGCAGTGAAATGGACAGTTATATATTGATTGAAATAAAGATGGATAATATATAAATATTTTAATATGTAATCTTGGAAAATATGCAAATATATAATTAGTGTTTAAGTTGAAATTACCACCATATTTTTAAAAATACTACTTACATTTTGAGATCACAAATACAGGTTCCTTACTTTTTACTTTTCAAATTCTTTCATATTCTTTTTGATCTTTTTCAAATTCATAGCAATTTTATTAAATATTAAAAATATATATGCATATACCTACATTTTTAAGTGCTTTTCTGAGCAGCTACAGTGGGGAAGGATGCGATGAATCCAGTTCTCAATAATTATAAACTGCTAGTATGATTTACCTGGTCATCTAATAATACAAACAGCAAAATTTGACTTCACTTTCTGGAAATTTATGCTAATTAATGTGAGTGTATTTTTATGACAGTAATAATATTTATTAATTAAAGAATCTTTTGAGAAAAATAGATATTTAACACATCAATGCATATCATGCATACATATGAAAGTATAAAATGTCAAATTAAATATGAACCACAATTAATCTTAAAATGAGACAGTGACAGATTTGAGTAACGGGAATGGACTCATGAAACCACACACAACAAACTAAAAGACTCATGATAACTCAGTGGTGTCTACCACACGTCAAAATGATCAGTACTTTTAATAGGTTAGTTTTTATATCAACAAAAGTAATGATAGTAGATTTACTTAATAAAATAAATAAAAACAATACAATAAGATCAACATAGCAAATCATGTTTGTGTATGCCTACAACCCCAACACTGACATCTAAGGCAGAGTGATTTCATTTGAGTCCAGCCAGTGTTCCACAAAAAGGCCATGCATTTCACAAAGTGAGACAAAATAATTTAAAAAAATTAGAGTCACAAATATCCTCCATTCCTCAACATTGTCTCCTTTATTTATTGCTCTGAGTTAAATTTAGACCCAGATACAAGCTAAACACAGAAGCTAAACACAGTACTTTCCACTGTGCTACAAGGAGAATATTTAATTTTTCTCCTAAGTACTTAATACTTGGTACAAAAAATAAAAAATTAAAAAACTCAAAACCCATTTACAATGAAAAAAATAAAACCAGCTGAAATTAAATTAGCTAGGACCAAAGAAGAAAAAAAAATTTGTACTAAAAGATCAATTTAAAATGATGCTGATTATAAAATTAAGAAATAAATCAGAAGTGACACAAGTATGCATATCTGGCTGAAGACCCTAAAGCTGAAAGTGGAAGTGTAAGAATTGGTAACTCAAAAAACAAAACAAAACAAAGCAATGGCAGTCCAGAGAACAGGTTTAAAAGGTTTGGCTATTCTTGTTTATTATTTGACAGAGCCCTGGTTCAATTCCCACCCACATGGCTGTTCATAACTGTCTGTAACTCAAGTACTAAGTAAATTCTGTTCTAACTTATTTGGACATTGCATTCATTTACTGCATGGACACGTTAGTAAACAAAATATTTAGAAAGATATTTTAATAGTTAAAATAAATAGTTGAAAAAATGAAATCATATAGGGAAAAACACTGAAACTTTAGGTCATAGCAGGAAATGTATATAAAGAAAAAAATTGGAGGAGATATTATCTGAAAATGGACAATGTAGATTGATAATAGAAGTTGCTAGTATTTTATGAATGAAACAGTGATGGAGCTTACAGTAACAACTTAAAATATAATACATATGAGGTTTTACCATGTGAAAAAATAACATATTTTGATGATTTATACAGAATATTTTGGGAAGTGAAGGTTTATCTTTTTATTCAATTAAAAATAATACTCCTATAATTGTGTTTATTGGAAGCATTTCTGATGAAAAGGCAAGTCTAAACGAGGGTCAGCTGCCCTAATATATATATAGGCACATTAAATTATGATGAATGAAGTAGTATTTTTACTTTATTTATTGTTGAGAATTTCATTTACATACAAACATACACACATATGTATATGATTACTGTATTTACATTTGCCTCCTTTTTTTTCCTCTCCTCCCGTATGGATCTTGACTCTTCAAATTTATGGACTCATTATTTAATTATAATTTTTGGGTTAATCTAGTATTACTCATTTGTTTATACATTTAAAAATGAAAGTTTTACTTAAAATACTGATGACAAGATTTATCCCTGGAACAAATTGATTCGTTATCTCTTTTGGGATTTCTTAACTTCCTGTAGCTATTCACTTAGGGCTGGATCTTGTGAGCCTTTCCCCATCCACAATATATTGTCATAGTTGTGGCATTTCTCAATCTATTTAGGAACTTTATTATTTGCATTTAATGGGTGCAATTTCACTGTCATATATTAGATAAAGAATTTCTCAGAAGATATCTTCATTTTCTGGATCTTAAAATTTTCTACCCTAATATTACATATTTCCTATCTCCAGAAAGAAGTGTAACCCTCATCTACCATCAAAGAATCTTCTTCATACATTTAGACCAAACAGAAAGATTCAACTATTTAAAATGCTGACCCCAATTGACACATCTACATCATAATTTCTAACAAGCTTTACATGGAAGGCTCAAATAAAACCAACACTAATAAAATAATAATAATAATAATAATAATAATAATAATAATAATAATAATAAAGTCCAGAGTACCAATCAGCAAACATGCCTTTCATTTAAAAAGACAGCAGTCTCTAGTCACAGCCAATTATATTTCTCTTCTCTACAGTTTCTTTTCATGTTAATAAATTAATTTTTATCTTATGTTTTCTGCCTGAATTCATTGTTTGTGGAAAAGGACATAGGTCAGGTTTAACTATCTTAGAATGGGAAATGGATAGAAAAGATTCCAAACAGTTATTATCACAACACACTTTCAAATATGAACTGTGTGTGTAGCTACTATCACTTAAAACCCAGTCAGGTTGGGGGCATAAATTAAATAAGCATCATTTAATATAAATAGAATAAGTATAAAACAGAAATAGATTACTAAATAGTATAAAATATATCTACAATGAACAGTATCAACAAAGACTGAGGTTCCCCAGATAGTATTACTGTTCCTAGGGCTAAGGTAAGATTCTAGGGAAAGAAATAACATGGGAGAGTCTCTACCATTTGCTGCTATATCCTGAAGCTGGATGCAGTTCTCTACTGGGAGGCTATACCGCTCTCACATAAGATGTTCAAGTTCTTAAACCAAGAGTATTTTGCTTTAGGTACCAATTTTTTTTTTAAAAAAAAAGAAGACCACTTAGATGTTAGAGTTGCTGGAATCAACCTAGTTCAGAATTGTAAAGATAAGCCTTTGGGTGTCTATCATGTACTATCAGCATGAAGAAGTAAAATAAAAACAATTGTTTTGGAAAGGAGAGTTGGTAAATTGATACCTGAAAATGAAACTTATTTCTTATATGTGTTATTACCTGAAAAGAAATTGGAACTCCAGTATTTATTGTAAATAGGTGCTGTGGGGATATAATAAAACATTTGGAGGTATCCCCCCCCCCTTTTTTTCTTTTTTCTCCAGAGTTTCCTGTGTAACAGTCCTGGCTGTCCTGGAACTTGCTTTGAAGACCAGGCTGGCTTTGAGCTCACAGAGATTCTCTTGCCTCTGCTTCCCAATGCTGGGACTCTCTGAGACATGGCTTCTTCTGCCACAAAAGGGGATATGTGGATAAAACATTCGGAGATATCAGAGGGATCTGCCCACAGTCAGTCTAAGAGGATCAAACAGTGGTAATTCACACCTTTAATCCCAGCACAGGGAATATCCCATGAGTGGCAACCTATGCCCTTAATCTCAACTGAGTTTGAGGTAATCTTAGTTTACAGAAGGAGTTCGAGGCTCCCAGACAGGAAGTGGTGGGGCCTTAATTTACCAAGAGAGTATTTAAGGCAGGTATAGAAAGACAGAGCAGGAAGAAGAAGCCAGGAGGAGTGAGGCTGAGGAAGCTGGAAGACATATGGGCAAAATCTGACTGTGGTGTTTACGCTGACTCTGATAACTCTGCCTTTCCCACAGATCTGGCCCTGAGTTCCCTTTATTCATGCAGCAAGGTGCATCTTTACCTAAACTCAAACTCTAAAAGTAACACAATATTCTATAAAAATATTTAAATTTTTTACCAGGAGTTGAATAAAAGACAGCTTTATTTTTTATAACAACAATTGCTTGACCACAACCTCACCTCACTTAACTCGTTTATCAATGAAAAAGCGTTTTCCAGAGTTTTTTTTTTTTGTCTAAATCGTTCCATTCTCTTTACATATGATGAATTAATTAATGTTCTTAGTTTACAGTTTTCTTTTTGTAATATTGCTAGTTTGTTCCTTAAGGAATATAATACTGAATCTTTCTAAATATTCTTAAATAGATGAAGTCTATTTTTTGAGCTCACTTAAACCTATTCTTTATAATTAAAACACATTTGAAAAAAATTAAATACTGTTGAGGTGCTGTAAGAATATATGAGCATACTCCTTCCCAGAAAACTGGATCCAGTATGATGCTACCATCAGAAAAAAAAAAAATCATATCTACTGATTACATATGATGATTAGGAATGAAGTATTTCTATATTTGATTTGATACCAACCTAAAAGTTATAGGTCAATAATGCTTTAATAAAAAGAACTTGTCTTTTGTATTACTACCCCTAAAGTCTAAATAAATGCGAGGAATATTTCATATTTGGTTTTGATATTCTGAGTAAATACATATTAATTTAATGTCTTTCACTTCCTGTCATGTACTCTTCCAGTCTTTTATCAGCTTAAGACTTATTTTTGCTAAGTTCATCTATCAACTTGACACCTAGAAAGTCCTCGGAAAGATTCTCATTTAGGATATTACCCAGATCAGATTGGCTTATGACAATCTCCCTGAAAGATAAAATGCTGGTTAGTTTGTGAGGCTCAGACCACTGTGCACAGCAGTATGCCTAGGTGGATTGTACTGACCCCTATAAGAAGCTAAAAGAGCATGAGGAATGGACAAGCCAGGACCTGACCCAATAAGCATTGTTCTTCCATATTTCTTCCTTACTCTCTGCCCCGACTTTCCTCTTAATTAACATACATATGGTTTTGTTTAACATTTATCTGGCTTAAAAGAAAAACAATAGAAAAATACGAGAAGCACATTTTACCTAGTTATATCCACAACAGGAGGTCAGTGACTGGAGTCTAAATAAAGGTAAAATAATTTTGCTTAGGGTAGAAAATATACATTAGATAACAAACTATAAGATATTAGGTATGTAAATTATCAGAATAAATTATAATGGGCTGGATAAATTACAACGACAGTAAAGTCACACAGAGCTCCCTATTTGTTACTAAAACTAAACTTTAATTTTTAAATATTAAGATAGAAAAAAAAGTTTAACTATGAATCACCAAAAAAAAAAAAAACTTATTAGCTTTTCCATAGCAAGTCTGTTAAAAATGCTAGTCTGCTGGCATGTGGATGAATGCAAGTAAATCCATATATATCTGCACAAAACTCAAGTTCAAGCGGATCAGGGAGCTCAACATAAACCAAGCTACACTGAACTTATTAGAAAAGAAAATTGGAAAAACCCTTGAACTCATTGGCACTGGTGACCACTTATCTAAATATAACTGTGGTAGCTCAGACACTAAGAACAGCAATTAATAATAGGACCTCCTGAAAGGGAGAAGCTTCTGTAAGGCAAAGGATATTGTCAATGAGACAAAATGACAGGCTAAAGAATGGGGAAACGATCTTCACCAATCCTACATCTGACAGAGAACTGATCTCTAAAATATGTGGTCAACTCAAGAAACTAGAGGCCAAAAGCCAGATAATCCAATTTTAAAAATGGGGTTCAGAGGTCAATAGGGACTTCTCAGCAGAAATCCAAATGGCAGAAAGACTCTTAAAGAATTGTTCAACATCCTTTGCCATCAGAGAAATGCAAATCAAAACAACTCTGAGATGCCATCTAATACCTGTCATAATGGCTAAGATCAAAAACACAGACAACAGTTTATGCTTGAGAAGATGAAGAGCCAGGGGAACACTCCTCCATTGTGGGAGGGAATGTAAATTTGTACAGCCACTCTGGAATTCAGTATGGGGGTTCCTCGGGAAAGTGGGAATTAATCTACCCAGTGATCCACAATACCACTATTGAGCGTGTATGCAAATGAACAAAAAGATCAGGATCACGAGGAGGAGACCCACCGGAGCTCCTTGGGATCTCTTGGGAGATCGCTGACAATCAAATAATCACTACCCCTCTGAATGCAGATGACAGTTTGTGGAGCCTCGTGCAGCAGGACCAGAGTTTATTCCTGGTACATGAACTGTCTTCTTGTAGCCCATTCCCTACAGAGGAACACCTTACTCAGCCTTAATACTGGGGAGGAGGGGCTCAGACCTAAATCAGCTAGATATGCCAGATCCAACTGATATGTGAGGTATCCAGGTCTTCCCATGGTAGACTGCAGAAGGTTATAGCTGGCAAATCTCACATTAGAGTCTAACAATACTATCATTTGCATTGTTCTGCTTGATTCAAGTTCAGATAGTTAGGAGTCAGAGGTTAACTAAGAGTGGGCACAAAAGACTTGAACGACATAATACATTTTCTTTTTACTACTGAAAAGTTCAAAATTTATCATAATTTCAACACCAAACAGGTAAGAAGGACGTAATGGCTGAAGCTGTGTAAACTGATAGACCATATAGGTAGTAATGCATTTTTGGGCATTTCAGTATTTTTGGAAAAGTGTTTCAGGTCTCTATTAAAAGAATGCCAAAAGTCATTATAATCAGAGTATTTTATTCTATAACATGAAGAAAACTATTAAGTTCTTAAACTGAAGTTGAGGCTTTATGTGCATATATGGGTTAATTATTTCTAGGAAAAAATACTAACAAAAAAGCAAATAAGCATTTGAAAAGAGGTTCTTATCTCTGACCCTGCTTTCACTTAATTTTTTCTATTTTTTATTTATGATGGTTTCACTTTATTCCAAACAAAATTGCACGTCAGAATGGCTTCTGATATGGAATGAGCAGAATGAACATCTTTAGTGAATATTTTTGTAGACTTTGATGGTTTTTCTTCCATATTTAGCAGCTAAACAGTTTAAACATCATCCTCCTTAATATAGGTTATTTTGTTTTCAAGTCACGCATAGAAATATAGCCTATTCACAACTTCCATGCATTTAAAATTATCTCCAGACTTATCTATAACTAACGCAGTGAGAGTACTAAACAACTAATAATGCCTAAAATTGATAGTGCCTAGAAATCATATGCATGTTTGGAACAGGCAATCTATCACAGTTTTGATCAGCTGTTGTTTGGCTTGTCAAATCTGGATCTTTAAGTATTCTGAAAGAAATGAGTGGGGATTTCCAAAATGTTCACAGTAATCCTCATCTGACAAAACTGTTATTCCACATTGTCATCCTATGGAAAAAATAATCTAAAACATATCACAATAAGGTGAAAATATTTAAACAATCAACTATATATAAACCATATATATGTATTTTTACGTATATATAAACCAATGAAATATATAACCAAAAAGTATAAACCACCAAATTTCTTGCTCTGAATTTTAAATCATGTTTAATATACTATTAGTATAATACTATATGTTATATTTCAAATAATATGTGTAATTCAAAAGAAGATATCATATACAGATTTTTAGCTTGATTTTATTGCCTTCATGATATGAATATTTTTTAGAAACAAAAATGGAAATGAACAATTGAGAACCATTTGGGAGAAGTTGGTAAGCTTCCATATGGTTATAATGTGACACCTACAATCTATGGTAAAGTCCTAATTTACAGTATCTCAAAATACAACAGTAATTATTGATAGAGTTCTTTAAAAAGTATGTTTAAATGAGTTCATTATGATGGGTATTAAGTCAATAGAGTTATTAATGTAGAAAATATTTGAACACTAATAAATACACGAAAAGGAAAGAAGAACATTCCAAGTCCCTATTTTCAAAGAGATTGTTCAGAAAAAAATTAAGCTTGTAGATGTGCAAATCTTTGGAGTATAACAATAAATGGGAAGTCAAAGCAAGGTGTTACAGTCATGGAAGCCACAGTATGCTAATATAGGTGATCTTTATTTTGAAATTCTGTTCTTCTGGATTGATTCATACCATGATGATATTATGACAGTATTAAATGGTGTATGAAGTGGAAGCTGGTGCTTTTTTGCAGGTAGAAAGTTAATTGCAGGGTTAATTCCCTGGGAGGATACACCATGCCACTGACTCCTGCTTGTCTTCCGTCTCATCTCCTTGACCACCCCAAAGTAAGCATTTCAACTTCCTCATGATCCAAAAAACAACAGCAATGAAGGGTTCATTGAAACTTCTTAATCTGTGAGTTAAAATAAATATTTATTTATTCTAATTTGTTTATTTAGTGTTACCTTTGACTTGCTAAACAAAATGTAACAGGCCCTACATAAAATTAAAAGATCTAAAATATCTAGAGAAATAAATGTGGCTTTCAAGAAGAAGCTTTGCTCCCACTGGTGAGGATTTATAACGCTGAAGGAGCTGAGTCCACTCCTCGAGAATAAAAGTAATCATGTGTCTCTGCCAGTTACAAAAGTAGAGTTATATAATACCAGCTTACTCACAAGAAATGCCGATCACATAATGGCACAACGTTATATAAGTAACACTACCTTTAAAAATTACACTTAATGCAAATAATCTGAGGTGCAACCCACACCTCACACTGTTAGTCAGACTAGATAAACCATGGGCCCAAGAGACGAACACACCATTTTTATTGTGCTAAAAAAAATTATCTAGACATAATTTAAAACACATCTCTAAAATGAGAACGCTCCATCATCTGTCCCTGTAGAGATCAGACACCACAGAAGTGGGAAGCAGAAATAGTGTACTAATCAGAAGAGAAACCAGAAAAAAGAAAATCCAAAGGTCATACGGACTCACGGAGACGGAAGCAGCCTGCACACATGGGGTCCCATGTGCTACATGCTCTCCGTGTACACTGCAACTTTAAGGTTAGCTAAAGTTAGCGTTTTTAATATGACTTTGCGTGTCTGAACAGGTGTGTCTCTGATTCTGGTGACTCCTCTTTGAGATGTTTTTCTATGGATTTGCCTTATCCACATCCAGTGTGATGCTTTTTGCTTTATTTCATTATATTTTTTTGTGTTAATTTCGTTTGTTATCGTTTAGAAGCCTCACCTTTTCTAATGAGATGGAAAGGGAGTGGATCCAGAGAAGGGAAGTGCAGAGGAATTGAAAGGAGTAGAGAATCGGAAATGTCATGATGATGTATTATGTGAGGAAAAAATCTAATTTTAATTCAAGTAAATAAATAAAATACCAATAAGCTGACTCGTAAAATGATATATTGATTACCCAGACCAATGCACCACTGAGCCCTCTTTTGAGAAAGAACTTTGATCATTCATCCCTGAATGGTAAGTCTATATTAGAATCCTTTCTTCAAAGCTCATAAATCTATGCAAAAGAGAAGGTAGAAAAATTATACGGGCAATCAGTAGTGGATGACTTCAAAGAAAGAGCATCTTCCATTCACAAAAGGGCTTGACAAGTATGGACTCACAGTCACTGTGGCAGCCCAAGACCTATGTAAACACTAACCAGATCCCTGCATGGATGAGAGGAAGTCTAGACAGTCTCTTCCCTAACTAAGAAACTCTTGCCACTGATATCTACCATGAACGGAAAAGTAACTTTTCTCCAATGAAGTGACACTGCGTTTGTTAATCACACTGCAAAGCGGACCTAAAGGTTTAGGAGTAGTTGAACAACACAAAATAGGCTTTATGTTTTTCTAGGTGTTGTTTTATAAATTATGTTTTGGTTTGTGTAGGGAGGTATAAATGATCTGGAAGGAGTCAGAAAAGCAGACATCAGGACTAAAGTACGTTGTTTGAAAAAACATTCTAAAAACATTTTAAAAGTATAGATTTGATCGTGTTCCTTTCAATAGTCTTATTTCTAGAAGATTCATCTTTTACCTCCTGATGCACCCACTTTCATCTTTCACAAATGAATAAGATAAAACAAAAACAGAAAATAACCAAAACATATCTCACAGACACACAGACACACACACAGACACACACACACACACACACACACACACATACACACACACACAGACACCATAAAATAAAAAAACTATACTCTCATTAGCAACGAGTGAGGGTGTACTTTCTCTCATATCCTAGCCAATGTTAAATCTTTGTTTTGGATTTTGGTTATTATGACTGGTACAAGATAAAATATCAAAATAGTTTAAATTTACATTTCATGGTGAATAATCATATTGGACATTTTAAAAAATATTTTTATATTTTAATCATAAAATATCTAATGTGCCTGAAAAATGATCAAAAGTGTGAAAATATTATATAATTATATTAATGTTAGAATACCTTTTAAAGATTCTGTTCTCACAATGCAGCCTTGTAGGGCCTGGAACTCTCTACCTAGATGAATATGACCTTGAACTCATTTATATCTGAACCTAACAAGTGTCAGGATTAAATGTATTCATAAGCATGACAACATTAAATTAATTCTTAAATATTACAATTCATCAACATTCCTAATTTTGTCTAAAGCTACACACAAAAACCATGATTTTATGAAAATACAATTTTACAGACATACAATCAGAATAATTAATTAAACAGATGTTATTGATGTAACTTCTCCCAATAAATTCTTCTTTTGTTTCTAATTTCATTCTAGCCTGTGAAAATCTTATTTTTCCTTTAGATAATTCTTCATTAGAAAATCTGTGTCTCTGCCAAGCAGTGTCTTTGCTCTGTGTTTAAGGTATGATTATATTTCTTCATCATTTGTTCACCAAATATTACCCAGTATGGGAGTTAAAATAATTTTGAAGGGATGGAGTTTGATTTTCAGAAATGACATCAAATATATGCATCCAAGTGTTGTAGGCAAGCTCTTGCTGCTTTCATATAAATGTACAAAATTATACTGATTAGAAATAGCAGAACCATCGATAAGTTTATATTATCCATATTGGTAAGTTGGATAGTACAATGGACACATCCCTGAACAGTGAAAGAGATATATGCTGTAAAGCCTAGTGGATATAATTTCATCTATATAAATACATATTTATTAAAGCATTTTATATGGTGTCCAAGGACCCGTTTCCTGATATCACACAAAGATAATTTCCAGTATGTTTTAAAATTATCAAATTACATTGTCCTTATTCCTTTCCAACTTTAGTCTCATTTCCCATAAGCTGTCATATTATACTCAATGTCAAGGTTTTTAACTTATTGGATTCTGACCATGACTGTGTTGCCTCTCTGATCCAACACTGTGAGCTATGTTGCCAGGCTTCATCATTTGGGCAAACTATATCTATTTTGCTTCTAAATGTTCATCTCTACTCATTTACTTTCAGGCATATATTTGAGATTAAAGCAATGAACTGGAGAACATTTAATTTACACAACCTGATCTGCAGGATAATATTACATAATATTTAAAACAATGTAAAACATGGGAACAGGCAGCCTTGAATATTTTTATATTCAGAGTGTGGTACAGCAGCCATATTGAATGACGCCTCACTTACTATCTTTAATTACAGTTTAACTGCGAGTTTGAAAGTCATTTTTAAATGGGTAGTCTTCTGTATTCATACGCTCTCATAATACATTCTAAAAATTCAAATTCATTCTTGATTGAAGTCACAACATGAGGTTTAAATGTTATCTTGTGGGCACTAATTTCCTCCTCCATAACTAGTTCTGTGAGTCCACATTTCAATTCTAAAGCCCTTTCCTTTACTCTGTAATATGTCTTGGAAGGTTTAAATCACACATTCAAGAAATAATTGCCATTTTAAATTGAACTCAGAGCAGAACAAACCAATTACTGCTGGTGCATCAGTGTAAAGCAGTTTGCTCCTCTCTGAGCTGCAGCAGCATGCACATTCTCTATCACTATTATCATCACGTTAACACTGCCTCTGTATTCATGGCCTGAAGCAGACTAAAAAGCTTCTAACGGGATGAACATCCTTGAAGTTCATATTGGAATTTAATGGTCATATTTGGCATAATTTAAAATATGAGAAATCTGTAGTTAAACTAATTTATATTCCCTCTCAAAATCTGAGGCTGTATTCTGATAGTAGAATTAGTAAAAATTAAAATGTATATAGTTTATTATACACTCTAGCTAGATTGATGTCTGTACATATTTAAAACTAGTGTTCAAGAAATGTATCTTAAAATGTAATGTTTTTTAATCATATATAGTAAAAAATAATAGGCTATCTAAGAGCTTTATATTATCATTTTAATTTAATCAATTTATTCACCTATATGATCCATTATATTACTCTACCTTAGGTTGGCCTCACAATTGACATATTATTGACCCAGTCTTATTTCACTTAGGGATGTTAGAATTTGCCACTCTATCTATGTGCATACAGTTTGCCTACAATAAAATGTATCCTACTTGAAATGAATACAATGCATCAGGAAACCAGACAGTTCCCTCACATTTTGGAAAATATGGAACACAAAATCTTTTTGCCTCTTTGCCTCTATCTCTTTGTCACTCTGGGTATTGTGAAGCATTGTCAAACAATAGATTATGGATATCCTTTGGATTACCTGTTGAGCTTTGAAATATTATGAAATGGAATTGCACAGCACATAATCTTTTGCTTTCTTTCTTCTCAGCATATTGTTTTAAATTCATGTATGCCATATTTACCAATAGGTCACTGTTAACTATGAGAAATGTATACTTTATTAATGTGCTGGATACTTGAATAAATTTCACATTGGAGGTTTTACATTTCATAAACAATTTTAAGTACACATTTTAATGAAATTCTGACTATAAAATCCCATTTAAAATGCCAACGTCAATCATAGTAGAAATTTAGTAAGACTTCACTATGATTTCAATGTGCATTTCTAAGATGACTACTGTTTAGCATTTTTATTGTGTATATTGCCCATTTAGAATGATGTTGACAAAAATGTCCTTTCTTATTTGTCTTGAAGACATGTTTTGATTATTTGTCTTTTTATTATTGAGCTATAAGATTTTCTTTCTTATGATAGATGTAAGTAGCACATTGATTGAGAAAGCAGTTGCCTCGCTCTTTATAATCTCTGTGCTGAAAGAAAAATACAAAGAGATTATATACAGAAAGAATTGTTTCCTGTAGCAAGACATGGATATTTCTAATAATTAACTTAGGAAATTATTATAACCAAACAGGCAAAATAAGGGCAGTGGTGATGGTATGGCCAACACATTTGTAGTTCCTATAGAGAGTAAATAGAACTGAGTGATAAATGAAGAAAAATATAGCCTACTCATTTTTGAAAGAAATAAATGAGCAGAGTATCAATTAGAAAAAAATTCAAATATATCAAGATTTACTTTTATTTAAAAGTAATAATTAATCACAAATCTGAACATTGTTTTTACTTTTATATTTGAGGTAAGTTCTGGTACATAGATTATGAAGGTTAGTCATCTCTTCTGGGTCCTAAAGAAGTAACATATGATTTCCATTGCTCTACTACATAAGTACACAAAGAATAAATTTTTCAGGCATTTAAGAAATACCAAATAAAGAGGTATAAATTATATAATAATTGAAATAAAGAGAATACCTAGATCAGATATTCACACAAACATATGCAAATATTTCCTTTCACTCTGTCTCAAGGGCACCTACACATGTAAAAGAAACACTACCAAAGCTTAGGCCTCACATCAAACCCCGCACACTAATAGTGGGAGACTTCAATACCTCACTCTCACCAATGGGTAAGTCAACCAGACAGAAACTCAACAGAGAAATGAGGGATCTAACAAATGTTATCAACTAAATGGTCTAAATGGATATATATACAGAACTTTCCACCCAAACACAAAGGAATGTAAATACTTCTCAGCACCCCATGGAACTTTCTCTAAAATTGATTGCATACTTGGTCATAAATCAAACATTAAGAGATACAAAAAAATGGGAATAACCCTTTGCATTGTATCAGATCATTACGGTCTAAATTTACAGTTCAAGAACAACAAAACTGACAGAAAGCCTACAAATTCATGGAAACTGAACATCTTTCAACTGGACCACCCCTGGGTAAGAAACAAGAAAGAAATCGAAGAGTTCCTGGAATGCAATTAAAATGAATCCACAACATACCCAAGCTTATGGGACACATTTAAAGTAGTGCTAAGAGGAAAACTCATAGCACTATACACCTATATGAAAACCATAGAGAAATCTCACACAGGAGACCTAACAGCACAGCTGAAAGCTTTAGAACAATTAGAAGCAAACTCACCTAGAAGGAGTAGACGGCAGGAAATAAAGTCAGGGCTGAAATCAATACAATAGAAACAAAAAGAACAAAACGAAGAATCAATAAGTCAGAGTTGGTTCTTTGAGAAAGTCAAAAGATAAATAAACCTTCATCCAAATTATCCAAGAAGCAGAGAGAGAATATCCAAATAACAAAATCAGAAATGAAAGAGGGACATAACAACAGACACCCAGGAAATGCAGAGAATTATCAGGTTGTGATATCCCAGACTTTGTTGACACCCTATGAGTAGATTGGGGGTGGAGGGGAAATGGTAATGATTGGGAGGAGAGGAAGGAAGGGGTACTGTATTTGGTATTTAAAAAACTTTTAAATAGATAAAATAATAAGAAAATGTATACTTCACTAAATGGAAGACTTAAAAGAAATGGACAACTTTTTGGACAGATTCCACTTACAAAATTGGACAAAGAACAGATAAATAACCTAAATAGATCTATAACCCCAGAAAATTGAAGCTGTTATTAAAAGTATCCCAATTTAAAAAAGCTCATTTTTTCTCTGACATAGGAATAAAGTCCTGTGTGCACAGTAACCAGAGAAGGAACACTTATTGTCTTCTACTTTGAGGTGAGGTCGCTCAATTAACACAAAGTTCAAGATTTTGGTAAGATTTACAATCAGAAAGTCTAGTAGTAGTCTTGTACCCCCACTGGATCTACTATTATAGATGTGCATAGAGCCACACTAAGATTTTTATTTGGAACTTTAATCAGGGATCTAGTACTCCTGCCATGTAGCAAACACTATCTAATCCTAAAGGGTTAAAGTTTTCTGTTTAATTGTGTATAAGTTCAAAACAATAAAGATTACAGAAAATTTGTCTCATAATTGTCTAATCCTAAACATAATCCTTAATTGTTTTAATACCTTATGTTTCCTTTGTGCAAAGGAAAATCTTGGGGAAATATGGAGAGACTAGAAAATTAGGAAGTAGGCAAAGCCAGTGTTAGTCAAAGTTTCCCAGGAAAATAAAGCCATTAATATACGTACTGTTTTCTTTCTTACACGGAACTAGCTCATCTAATTATACAGAGTAGGAAGTCCCAGGATCTACAATGAGTATGACAGTAACTTGAAAGAAAAAATTATTGTAGTCTGAAAAGTAAGACCACAACACCAAAAAGAGCAGTTGTTTCTGAGTATGAAATAACAAAAATCATCTCCTTTCAACTCCAGTCGATGACAATCAGCTCTTTGATCCACTCAAGCCTTTAATTGCCTGAACAAGATTAACCACATCATGAAAACCAGGCTTTTTCTTTCCTATTGGCCCAAATGTTAATATCTAGAAACATTCTCACAGACACATCCAGAATAAATTATAAGCTAATGTTCATATATTCTGCATGCTAGTCAAGTTTGCAAATAAAATTAATCATCAAAATAACATTTATATGGATCATTTCATTGCAGTTCCTTGTTACTCTATATTAAGTTCACTTAACTATAATGTAATATGTGAAATATATTAACATAATTCTCTAAAGAACAACTGAAACATGACGTGACCTGAGTGTGTTCATCTTTTTTGGTTCAGTGTCTTGTTCTATGCCCAATCCTTTCATTTCCCTTTTACTGTGTTATTGTGCTCTGTTGCTCACTGTAGACCAGATTCTTCATGTTAAATTTCCTGAAATTAAAAATAATGATTAGTAAACTTGCTGTGAGATTGTCAGATGCTACATTCATAAAGTGTCAACGACATGCTTGACCAAACGTGTAAAGAACAAAAACAACAGCAGAAATACACATGCAAAAATAGAGCCTACACATATATGAGGAACATAGGCCACTCAGGAGTGCTGGAAAGCAATATAATGTTTCTCTCTGAAAAAAACACCGATGATTATATAATATTATATAATTATTAATATCAAGCGATCACATCTACAGAATAAGTAACCTTATAAAGATTGAACAGGGTGTATTTATGTGTGTATGTATATCATTTATGTAAATCCTAAAATACACACACACATACTTAATGAAAAAAAGGCCATAAATTTCAAAGAAAGAAAGAAGGCTATATTAGGGTACAGAGGGATAAAATGGAAGAAAGAAGTAATGTAGTTATAATATCAAAACAGGTAATTTTTAAAAAGATACTTTAAAGTGTCTGTGTATTAGTTACAAGAATCTGTTGCTTTTCTACTAATATCTCTCAAAGTATTAGTTTATGATATATCATTTTATAGTTTGAATGGCCACTAGCTTACGGTGTTCCTGGTAGGTCGTGGAACATTTAGAAGGTAGGATCTTATGAAACTAAGTTACATTACTAAGTTCACATCCTTGAAGTTTCTAAAAAAAATTAGGAGTTTCTTAATCCCTTCTTTGTCTCTTGCTCTATCCAGTCTCAATCAGTTCAGTATAGATAGGCTACCATGGGTACAGAATGAAGCCACTGGATCATGTAGGATTGTAGAGTAAGCATAATAGTGCATATAAAAATGAAAATGTAGAAGTAGTAGAATAAAGGTAAATGGTGCAGTGGTATGAGGCTGGTGAAGGAAAGCGAAGCTATTACAAAAAGATAGAGACCAGAACCTTCTATCATGTAGACTCATAAATTAATTTTAGGAGCAGTAAAGCAGCATTTATTTGATTATTTTATTTTTGGTGTTGTTTTTGAAGTGATAGTTGTATTTTGTTGCAAATTGTTCTCCATTCTACTCAGTAACAGTTAACCCTTAATTAAAATATTAGAAAACAGCATTTGCTATTGCATGTTTTAGAATTTGTCTGTATGAATGCTAGACATGTCTATGGTGGAAAGCTACTCTATATATTTTATTCAAATGTGTCATTGTCTTATTCTCACTGTTTGCCCATTGTTTTGCGTCACTAGTTTTTAATGTGCTTTTGTATTATACATAATAATGCTCATAATAATATCAAAAGCTAGAGATTTACTTCTAGTTGAAAATATTATCAAAGCAATAAAAACATATCTTGATGTCTACAAATACAGTGCTAAATAAACTGGTACATAATTGCATTAATTTATGGGATCAAATGTATTTGTCCATATCATATATTTTAATATTTATATAAAATTTGATTTCTGATTAGTTTTATCTTAAAATGCTAACTATAGTACTATTCTAAGAATCTAGTATATGTAGGATAAGCACTAAATAGTAATAACGTTAATATTAATTCTTTTTACATATCATTTATTGAAAGTTTTCCTGTTATGTGAGCAAACTGTTCATGAATCAAATTCCATGACCCACAGAAAAGTACAAGAACTCTATCTTCTATGAGCTCAGCACTGGCTAGCAGCATCCTGAAAGAAGTCACTTAACAACGTTACAGCAGTAAATTAATGGATAGTCTCTGCTTCTAACGAGTGAACCTTGTCTCCAGAATTAGCAGAGCCTTATTTTGATTGATTTATCACCTGATCCAGCATTCAGAGTTTTCTGAGATTAGACATCTTTTTTTCAGGGTGGAAGTACTTTTATATTCATGTATGGGCATTAGGGGTTTATTATGGAAAGTATGTGAATGTTTTTGCTGGACTCTGTATCTGTTTTTCACTGTATCTCATGTGTAAAGTAGTCTAAGATCTACTTGCTATCACCATGAATTACCCCTTAAATTATGATAATTTTTGATACGTTAGCTTTTAAGGTAGAAGGATCTGGACTATCCTGGCAGATCTCATGATTTATCATGAGATTGTGACAAGAATTTGAGCCAAATGTAGATGACTCTCTAGGCCTGTAGAGGTCAGTGACAGTGAGATCAGTATTTTCTATGTATCTTATTGGAAGAGGAATGAATAGATTCCACTTCTCTTTCAACTTTTCAATATTGTCTCTTGTAGTATTAACACTGGTAAAAGTATCAATAAATCTATTATTTGGTGGATGTCGAACATCTGGAAAGTTACCACTTTTATTACTCTTGGGAAATTGCTTCCAAACTGTGATTAGCTACATAATTCCAAGTACCTCAACGGAGACCACTAACAAGGCCTAAGATCAACGCAACATGTGAATCAGAATAGATTCTGGAGCCAATTAGAATGCCACATTTACCAGTGTGGAGCAAGGAATGTAAATATATGCGGTTGTGGATGCTCAGGGAAACTATTTAATCTTATATAGAAAAACTTTTGGCCCTTCCAGGATAGATACAGCTCAAGATAAACAACATAAACCCAAGTTCTAAGGAAAGATCTCAGCAAACAACACTATTAACATTTATCAAGAACTAATTTGTGTTGCTAATAGTCTGGGTACACAAATATAGAGTAATTAAAATGGAATGGCTAATTTGGAATCCTGAATATGTATATGCCTTTCTGTTTCAAATGTTCATAAAGCTTATCTATTTATTAAATAATTTCTGGAGTGTCATATTCTTTGTAGTAGATAATTAAATATGTGTAATTTTGTTTTTCAGGTTTCAGAAGAAATTTTGACATGTTTCTAATCATTAGGCCTTAAAATCTCAATGAACTGGTATATTCCCAAAATGTTTAGTGTTAACCATGTATTATGTATCATTTTTATAATCTCCATGACACTGGCCTCTTTTTAGATGATCTGTTTTTTACTAGAATGACTTGCTCACAGCCCCTCTTCCCATTTTCTCTTGGCCTTGATATTAATATGAATCAAGTCCTTGCTCTTCTAATTTTCTCCAGGAAAAGCAACTTATAAATCATGACAAAAATTCTTTCAGACTGTGCTGTTTTGGTCTTCTTCTCCCTTGTCATTTATTAAGGTAATTGCATCTTTTTGTGTATGGGGATAAAATACTGTTATGTTGTCTTTATCAAATCAGGACATTGTTCTCTATCTGGACATTAAGAAATCCAGTTTGGTGACTACTGCACCTACAGTTTTAGAAGAAGCCCCCCAGTGAAATTTTTGGTGTATTTTGATTGTATGTACTCCAAATTATCTCTGATGATCTTTGTGAGTGACATGAACACTTGGAACTTACATAGAAGAGACTTTTTAGTATGTCCCTGTCATCACAAAAAAATGGTTATGTAGCATCTTCATTTATTTATATCTTATCCTGCACCATCTGCCAGGAAGTTACTCCATTTCTATTTTTCTAAAAATTGATCATCAATCTCTTTGAACTTCTAAGATAGAACCACCCTACTGAGAAGCTTGCATCATCCCTGGAGGTTCTTGCCAAAATGTTACATCTTAAATGGTGAAAAACTGTTCCCAAGTAGAATCCTGCCTATTCACTTCTCTCAGCCTACCACCCACAAAAGCCAATCTGATACTCCTTCGGTTCTGTTGCATATACTGGTGTTGCAATAGGGTTTCTTGGTCTCCGGCAGCCAGAGATCCAGACCCACAGACCTGCAGTGCCAGACCCCTTAGCCACCTGCTGTTGCTTAGTCTCTTAAAAATGATTTAGATGTGTATATTAATTCGTACTGTTTGGTCTATGGCTTAGGCACCTGGCTCTTTCATCTTAACTGGCAACTAATTTGGGGGGCTCATATATAGTATCATCTATGCTACCTCCAGCAGGATAGCTGAGTAATTTACATATTAACATTCTCAATCTTTAATAAGTGTGTTCAAAATCATATATATTCTGTCCTATAGAGTCATTGTAAAGTAAAAAGCCATATTGGTAGTATGGGATCTATCTGAATGCATTAGTTTTTCCTAAAATGTGTGAAACTAAATTTGGTTGTGATATACGTGATTAGAAAAACATGTGATAAGTTTTTGAGTAAAAACAAAATGAAGGGGAAAATCAAGAGGAAACAAAAAGCTAAGGAAGTAACTAAGAAAGAAGAAAGATGATGAGCAAAGCTTCATAAAGCTGAGAAGTATTTAGGCTCCATTTTAGATGGACCAGAAAAAGATAATGGGTAAAGAATGCAGAAAACATCACACTGTGAAGATAGACCTGAGAGTTTTATGAAGAATGGTGTTTTGGGTGGAAGCTTCATCAGGTCTACATAGGAGAAAGGAAATAAAATGAGGAACAACAATTCGCCAGTTCACAAAGAAATTTAGAGAAACTACAAATGTTCCTAATATAATTTACTACGTATTTTATTCAGGCATTTGCTTCTGTATTATATCTCTTATCTAGTATTTAGAAATCATGCTTCCTTAGAAACTGTCTTAACTTGACAGACAAAATTATATGCACTTTCAGGTATAGCACACTGTTTAGAATGTGTATACATTATTTATGGATAAAACCTAGCTAATTGACATATGTGTTACACTATAGAGACATTATATTATAAATCAAAATATTTAATATCCTCTTTATTTTTAGCATTCTGTAAGAAACAGTGTAGTGTTAATTATTTTGGTTTAAATACTAAATGTACTTAACAAGCTTATTTGATGGATGCCAGATTATCAGGAAGTGATTGATAATCTTGGAAGATAGTGAAAGTTTTAGATATTATTTATCAAATGTAATTTCAACCTTGTGTCCTTTGACCAACATCATTACACATTCCATTCTCACATGCACAGCTCTCTTAATTTATTATTGCAATCTCCATTTGTAGAACATAAACTATTTAATTTTTTTCCATACTTCCAAAACAGTTCAGTAATTCCAACAAATGTGAGCACAGTGAATGAAAAATCAAGATTATGCTTATAACAATTCATAGCCATTTATGCAAAAAAATGCAGAAATGAAGGAACATTTGTATATTACATTGTCTTACACATGTTGCATAAATTTAGTATTACTGATTTCAAATTTCCAACTCATTCAACGAATTCAGAAACAATCAGATTTGCTCTCAAGTTCTGCAAGTAACAGAAGGATTTTCTTAACTGTTTTTAATTTAAAGCAAGCAGAGATGTCAGAAGCCTTATTTTTCAATGAGAATTATTCATATTTAATGAGTTATCCATTTAATACATGTTTCAGAAATTTTAAATGACTCACATCTAGCATTTTTGGTAGAAAAATATCAAGTGTATTCTGAGGTTTCAAATAAACTAATACTTTCATGGTAAATTAATAAATTATTTTCACATTAAAAAGTTTCTTTCATAGGAATGAATTTATCTAGGTGAAATGTATGGAGGTGTGCTTGATACCAGAAAACATATTAAATATTTAAAATTAAATATATAAAAATTTAATCATTATTTTATTTTAGTTTAGAGTGTCTGCATAGATACAAGAGTTATTAACCATTAGTCCTTTAACTTAATGGAAAAGTGTATTTAACTTAACCTCCTTCATTTCTTTCTAAATTAGGTAGTATCTAAACATGCAATAAAATGTTAATTCCTGAAGTAACTAAGACCATGCTAATGGAAGTCCTAACAGGATTAGCACCTCCCTAATGAAGTGAAAGTAAGCTTTGTTTTGATGATTTCGAAGACAACTGAGTTGATTAAGTCAGTATTAAGGATTCAGCTCACATGAATGAGGTTAGTGTCACATGTTTAATATGCAACGTTTCAGGAAACGTGTTCAGTGACCAATAGATAATAGTAGGACCATGTGGTGCTTTTGGTACTGGTTCAGCTCGGTCTATTCCAATTTCTCTGTCATCCACCATCAACTGGTCTGCAATGACATGAACTAAAAGCTTCTCATTCAGAATACTGAGTATCTATGATATATTCTTTTAGAAAAAATGTACTTTACATAATTTAACTATAAAAATAATACATACATATTTTATTTAAAATTTTTTATAAATTCCCATTTAAATTTTAATCCCCAGCAGTTGTATCAAGCAGCACATAATATCTTATAAACCATTTATTTACTTTTCCAAAGGCTTATATAATAGAAAATTATAGTGCAGTTTCAAAAATATATAAGAACAGAGATGATAGAGCACTTAAATAAGTTGTACGCCTTTGAAGGTTTCTCAGTATTCAAAAGAATAAATGAAATAATTTTAGAGTTTTCCAATAATTTATTAGTTATCTAAAAATGGATATTAGAATGATATATTTGTAATTACTAATATCTTAGCACCTTTTTCTCTTGTGTTAAAATGCTTGGACAATATATATGTATGGCAGACAGAGTTTATACAGGCTCATTATTCTTCTGGGTATTGAACGGCCTTCATCCTTTACAGTTGTCAATATAGCTGGATACTTTAAGGTATCAGTACAAAATTGGGCCAATGAGCTGTCTGTTATGCAGGACTTGGGAGAGACCTTAAAAGACCATG
Organism: Phyllotis vaccarum; assembly: GCA_033318265.1. Lineage (NCBI taxonomy): Eukaryota > Metazoa > Chordata > Mammalia > Rodentia > Cricetidae > Phyllotis > Phyllotis vaccarum. The sequence goes on from JARWLC010000006.1 coordinate 143,397,642, forward strand.
CACCTTTCATGGAAACAGAAAGTTATTCATTGTTGGGAAGAGGATTTTTAACTTAACTTTTTACTTCTTGAGAATTTCACACAATATTGCAGTTATGTATTTCTATCCCTCTTTCCTCCAAGTTCTTACTGTTGCCTCTCTATCACTCATCTTCGTGAACTATTCTTTCTATGTGCATATTTGTGTGCACATATGCACTCATATATGTACACACAATTATATATATGTACATATACACATATATATATAAAACAGTGAATACATTTAATGCTGCTTATATTCACATGTGTTTAGTGCTGACCAGTCATCTACTAGAGACAGTTTTTGTATTTTCAATTTTTGATAGAATAGTTTCTGTTACTTGAAATATTTATATAATGTATTTTTTCACATAACAAAAAACTGCTCTAGTATCCATCCCTACTTCCTTGCTTACACAATTGTGTGTTCCTTTTTAAATCCACAGTATTCCTTTGTATTAACTTAATACTACTGAGTATGTTCCATTTTCTGGGGCATAGTCAACACAGCAGCAACTATACCCTTAAATAAAACTGATTTACTCTTCTAGCAATAACAGTGACTAGTAGTTCCTCATCTAGAAGAGGGGCTTCATATGCACTTCTCCACTCCATTTACAAATACTGGCTGCTAAAACTTATGCGAAACTACTAAGTTGTGCAGGGAAAACAGTTTTCTCATAATCATCTTCCATTTCTGCTCTTATAGACTCTCCACTCTTTTTTCCATGAAGATACCCTAGCCTTTGTGAAAATAACATGATATGTGTATCTCATTTAGGGCTGGGTGTTCTGTAGTCTCTTATTCTCTGCATCTTATACAAACAATTGTGGATTCTCTGTTAATTGTAATTTATTGCTAAAAGAGGCTTCTTTGATGACAGCTTAACCATGCACTGAGTATTTATATAACAATACATTATTAGGAATTGGTTTGATACTCTCGGATATAGTGAAAAACAAAAGTGGTAGAGTCTCTCTTAGGGCCTATGACCTTCCTAGCCATAGGTAGGTACTTGTCCCTGAAAATGGTAACAGTTACTAGCTCTATTTTCTGGGATTCAACTCAAAACCATCAGAAAGTGGCTAGTTAATACCATGACATTGATGTCACTATTGTGCCAATGAGCATACTTTTTCAGGACAGTATTTATTTTAGGTCATAAAGAACACAGCTGGGTAAAACTGATGATACCTTTCTTTAATGGTATGCACTGCACTTTGAAACTAGTTCAGAAGGATGATGCTTCCTGACTGGCATTTAGTATTTCCCTACTTTCTCAATTTTGGGGGAGGAGTAAAGCATTAATGTTGTCAACAATAGGTTCTTTAAATCAAGTTCCAGAGAGTACCAAGAATAACAATAGTAGCCCATCAGGGATATTTTCCCCTCAGTGGTGCAGCTGATTCAAGGTTAGCGTGTAAAGAACACCACTTAAACTTATTGCTTTAGTAACTGCATGCATGTGGGATCACACTTTATTTCTGTTGTTGGCTCTTCATATGGAATGAAGACACTTTTGTACGTATCTCCTCAAAAATGTTCATTAAATTTGTAACAATGAATTGTCGAAAAGCATGCAATAGAAATACAAGAAGATTGTTTGACTTTGACTAATCTTGAATTACTATTAATATTCATGATGCTAAGGTTTATATCAAGATCAAGTGTAGGATTCCAGATTGACTTCAATACACTCAGGGATAATATAGTAGAAGAAATCTCAGTATTATATACCCAGTTACAAAAGTTCTTTAAGAGATTCTACAATCCTTGTGCATTTATGAAACCTATTCATACCGATTCTTGAGGTTTCTGCTCCATATTCTGAAACATTTATCTTCTAAAATTTGTAGTTATATGTATGTAGTATTAAGTTTCTGGCCTAGACTGGTGGCCAGGACTTTCAGGCCCACAGTTCCATAGTCCCACTGAAACACACAGACACTTATATTAACTGTAAGCTAATTAATCTGGAGCCCAGACATAACTTCCTAGCTCTTGCTCTTAATCTAACTCACTGATCTTATCTTGTTTACCCATGAGGCTCAGTACCTTTTCTCAGAGCAGCATTTCAATTTCTTTCCTCTGCATCTGCTGGTATCTCATCGTGGTGTCTCCATAGTTTCTCTGTGACAGCTCTGCCCTGTTCTTCCTGTTCCCAGAGTTTTCTTAGTCTGGTATCCCTGCCCAAATTTCCTGTCTGCCTTTGGCCAATCAGCATTTTTATTAAACTAGTGGGTAGAACAATTACTTACAATGTAACAACATAATTCCACTACATTTCCCCTTTTCTCTTTTTAAAAAAAGAACCCAAAATCTTATTTCTTTTGCATATTTTTTCACTATATCTATAACAACTTATAACCAATACTGTAAACAAAGACAAACATCCATAATCCATTTTGGGAGAAGGTGGGCATAGCTCTTTAGGCTACTTCCTGTTGAATGGGGGTGCTGGCAATCCCATGTTGAACCAGAGAAAAATTTAGAATTATGGACAAGTCTTGAGTGGAGTAGTCTCCAAGGCTGAGTAATCTCAGCAAGGCTCCTAGAAGTAGTTTTGGATGCAGAGCTCAGAGGAAACTTCAACAGAGGTGCTCTGAAATGCTGAATCATCTGGGACATCTGTTTCCACTGGAAACTTTTCAGGGGGTCTTCCTAGATTAAACCTTATTTTCTTTAACCAGGAATAAATCCACAGTCTCTCACTTTCTGTGTAAATAAGAAAACCTCTTCTCCAGAGTAGCATATCTTTTGATTTATACTTTAACTTCAACTCATATACAAAATATCTATGTTTAGTTAATTCAACATTTATAAACAAGTGCCTTTTAGCAGCTTTTAATACTTAATTTTCAGTTAAAAATAAACTCAAAGACAAGACAATCACATACAGTATCCAGATACTCTTTATAATTTCCATCTTTATGTGGCTTATTATTTTTTTACTGTGTTTTTTTCCCTTTTTCTTTTCTCTCTCAAGCCTATGTAGATATATTTTAACATATACTCTAAAACATTTAGAGTTTTTTTTTTTTTTTTTAAATCTGTCCTTAATGTATATGTCTTATTTCTTATCTTACTCTGTTTCTGACCACACCTTTGCTTAGTTAGGATGGCTGACTCTACCCAGCTTCCTCTATTTCTGTTTCTGTCCTTACCTTTAATCTGTCAAGGTGTGGCTAAGGATTAAATGCTTCACAAGGGTGGCTGACTGGCTCCACCCAGCTCCTAGTCTAGGCTCATAGGATTTATCTTTCAGCAGAGGTAAAGGTAGAACCCACAATTACCACTCTGGAGAATTTTAGGATACATATAATCACCAAGTTAAGCTTTGCCATCTGCTTCTTATTAACTCCATTTAAGTAGTTGGCAGCAAGGCCTCTTAAAAGACTCACAAGTGTTTTGCCTCTAAGGCTGAATCAGGAAGCTTTTCTTTAAAAGGCCAAGACTCTGCTTGCCCCAGCAACAGAGCTGATCAGAGAAAATGCTGCTACTACTATGAAGCAGCCTTTTACTCTGTTCTCTTCTTGTCCTTATTAACAGAAATCTTAAATCCCCCATATACAGCTCCCTGCTTACATTGAGGCTCAGGAACTGGCCTTGTTCAGCTAAAATTTCATGCAGCAAACACACCATTTTGTAATTTAATCCCAATCACTACAGTCTCTTTACCACATCCTACTTGAGAGACATAAATCAGAAGCTGTTTTTGGCTCCATTTTTGTGCTCTAGACTATGTTTAAGCTTTCTTGGCTTTATGTGAGTATATTTTACCTACATTGTGCACCGTTTGTAGTATTTTGTAGTATTAAGTTTCTGGCCTAGACTTTCCAGTCTAGTCTCATGGCCTGGACTTTCCAGACTAGCCTGGTGGCCCGGACTTTCAGGCCCACAGTCCCATAGTCCCACTGAAATACAGACAATTATTTAATTGTATGCTGATTGACCTGGGGCCCAGACATATGACTTGCTAGCTCTTTCTTAATCTAACCCAATGTTCTTATCTTGTTTATCCATGAGGCTTGGTACCTTTTCTCAGAGCAGCATTTCAACTTCTTTCCTCTGTATCTGCTGGCATCTCATCATGGTGTCTCTCTGGCTTCTCTGTGGCATTTCTGCCTTATTCTTCCTGTTCCCAGAATTTTTTTAGTCTGGTAGCCCCGCCCATACTTCCTGTCTGCCTTTGGCCAATCAGAGCTTTTTATTAAACCAGTAGTTGGGACAATTAATTACAATGGAACAACATAATACACTACAGTTATGTTTATGTATTACCAGGTCTTAGTTATGGCAAAAGTATAAAGTTTAGTTCAACACTTTCTGCTATTTTGGGAATAGTGTTTCTTCTTTTACCTCATCCCCTCTCTCTCCTGCCTTTTTTTTTTTTTTTTTTTTTTTTTTTTTTTTTTTTTTTTTTTTGGTGATAATGAAGATTTAATTATTTGTTATACTGTGGAAAATATGAAAGAAAATGGTAGATCTTTTATTCTATAACATATTAGACACAAAAAAACTGAAAGAATGATTTGGAAAGATTTATATTGTATTACATGTTTCTTTAGAATTTTGATCACAAGTAGAACATATTTCAATGTGTTTATCTTGAGTAAAATATCACTATTTTGTTCTAAAAGATTAGAAATATTCATTATCAAAATTAAGAATATTTTTTATTTTATTTTTGTGTGTGGTTGTTACATCTTTGTGTATGTCTGAAACACTGTACTCACAGAATAAATTTCCTGATAGACCTGAAGTTACACACTGTTCATATTTGCCATATAGTGCTAGAACTGAGCCTGGGTCCTCTGGGAAAACAACAATGTGCTTAACACTGAATTATCTATCCGCAGGCAGTATGCCTGAGAAGATGTAGTTCAATAAGGCATTCAAGTCCAGCACAACAATGTTCATTACAGAAGCCAAACATGACATTGTTTGTATGCTGTCCTGTAGGTCACTGAGTTTTAGAATTTATAATTAAATGCAAAGTGATCATATTTAATCATCCTATAGGACTACTTTAATAAATTGCATTTGTTCTTATTTTCTTCCCTTTTGATTTTCAGTTTGAAACATTGGTGTTGGGATTTTATCATTTATTTTACCTTTACGCGGAACTCTGGCTTTTTCATGGTTGATAGACACATAGCTCCAGTTCATTAGCTAAAAAATGCACGTGGTATGATTTCTATTTTCTTAAATTTTTTGATTCTTGGTTTGTGACCTAATTCACAATATGACCTAGAGAAGATTTCATGTGAATTTGAGTAAAAAACAATTCTAGTGTGGATTGTTCTGTATATATCATGAGGTTTGCTTAGTGTATATTTTCAACTTTACTGTTTTCTTATTGACTTTCTGTCTGAATATTCTGTTAGTCTTTGAAATCAAATTTCTAACAATTCCATAGTGTTCCTTTTGTCTGAATTTCTGTCATTACTTACTATATTTATAGTAAATTTATAATTCACACAACAATAATTTATACACACATACATAAAATCTGTCTTTATTAGTGCATATAAATAACCATTTACAAATATTACACACTCCTAATAAATTATCTATTAATATTACACATTTTGCGATTGAGAAATATTTTTGTTAATTTATTTTGTCTATTGAAATACTGTAACTATTCCTTCTTTGGGTTAACAATAGCATAATTATTTTTCTTTTTTCTCATTTTTAATATGCTCATAGCATATTAGTGGGGTATTGGTATATAATGTGGGAATGTCTTTCTCTATGCTCTGAATATCAATCTTTAAATAAAGATAGGCACCATAGAAGAAGTAGGAGGAGGAATCAGAATAGGTAAGAAAGGAAGGGTGGAGTCAGAAGCAGATCGAACAAGCCGCTAAAGGAGCAACATGTAGGAACACAGATGAGCCACGGGCCACGTGGCAGACAGATTAATAGGAATGGGTTGATATAAGATGTAAGAGCTAGCTAGCAATGTGCCTGAGCCATAGGCCAAACAGCATGAACTTAATATGAGCGTCTGAGTCATTTCTGGGGCCTGAGCGGCGGGTGGCTAAGCGGTCTCGGGCGGCAGGTCTGTGGGTCTCAGACCTCTGGCCGCCTGGGACGGAGAACCCTGACTACTACAGGTATATATTTGTGTGTTTTTGTATGAGAGAGAGAGAAAAAAAAGAAAAAGAGGAGAGAGGATGTGCAGTTACAAATTGTTTAATGTGTTACAAAGAATTTAACCCTTCTATATTTAAAACAATGTGTTTATTGGTGGTAGAGACTTGTTATATTGCTACTTTACTAATCAATTCAAATGTATCTTGTAGATTTTTTTCCTATCCTCTTTCTTTTTGTCTCAATATTTATGTTGACTTTTGGTAGTATTATATTTTGAATTACATGTATTTAGACTTAGAGTACCCTTTTGTACAATTTTGATGGTTACTATACAGGCATATAACACATACAGAATATATTTTAAATCGATAAGTCTAATTTGTTAGAACTGTATATATTTCTTCTTTATCACTTTGTTATTAATGCTGCAATGTGCATACATCATAAGGTGTATTTATTAACTAATTTTTTAATTATCAATAATCTTGTGATTTTTCAACTTCTATAAAGAAACAAAGTTATTTACACATTACAATTAAGCTTTTTTATATTAGCATTCAACTATATCATGGATAGTTTATGTCTATTTGATGCAAGTTAAAGTCATCTGAGAGCAGGGAACCTTTACTTTAGAAAATATTTCCAAGAGAGTGGGTTTCAGGCAAGCTTTTAGACTCTAAAGTTAGAGCATTTTCTTAGTTAAAGAATGAAGGGCATGGGCTTAGCCCATTATGGGTGGTGCTCCTCCTAGCTGCATATTACTGAGCTGTATAAGAAAGCAGGGTGAGCAAGCCACACAGGACAGAACAGTCAGCAGCACTCTTCTATGGCCTCTGCATCAGCTCCTACCTCCAGTTCCTCTACTGTTTTAGTTCCTGTCCTGATTTCCTTGAAGACAAATAGAACCCATTTCTCCACAAGTTGCTTTTCTCATGGTGTTTTGTTTTAACAACTGAAACTCCAATTAAGACAGGTTACCAGAAGTGTTTTTTTTTTTTTTGACCAACCTAACTATGTTTTGGGGATGATTGTGGAAGGATTTTGGAATGTTAGACCAGATAAGCCATTGAGTGCTGAGGGCTTAGTGGGCTGTTCTATGGGAGAAAAGAATGTCAAGAGCAATGCAGAAAAATGAGGCCTGACCTGTGATGCTTCAGAGGAATGTTTAATGACTCTATTTGGGACCACTTATTATTTTGAAATAAGATGCTGTGATTCTGGGCATTTGTGGCTGAATTATTCATGATTAACAAGAGACCAAAACCATTGATGTGAAAATTTTGCTTTACTGGGACAAGGGATAGTGATTAACAGGAGCTGAGGAATTAGTAGTTATTATTAAAAGATTAGCATCATTGAAGTACAAGCTTCTGTAAAGAGTGTCAAGAGACACTGAACACAGAAGCTTTTTCCAGATGTTGGGAAGGTTGTACCTCATGTTAAGAGCTGAACTTGGTAGTCAAAGAGTCACCCAGGAATTTCTTTATTAAGGAATCAAGAAAGACTGTGAGGACAGGAAATGCCATTGTTGATGGTGCAACCTCAGTAACAGTAGAACACGGGGACTGAAGGGTATGTCAGAAACTGGGGCTTTGCACTATGAAAACAGCTTATGAGAGGCTATTGTTGAAAGTGCATCCCAGTTGCAGCGGAAGGACTCAGGGTTTTGGAGAGGCCAGTATTGGGGTACAAATACTAAAAAGCAGCATTAATGGACTAGAACCTCTCTGAGTTTAGAGAAGTGATGTAAGCACTTTGGAGGGTTCCAGAAGATTGTGAGTGGATTGCAATTGTTGGATATTTTATTTTTTTATACTGTTGAGAGTTTTATTTGCTTTAATGTGATGGTGTCTATGACCTGTTTCTTAACTCTTGAAATAGGAGAGTATTTAAATTAATTTTGATTTTTACAGGAGCCCATCGTTGAGAGATTTTGAACTTTTAAAAGAAAACGTGAAATTTTTAAATACATTAGATATTTTTAAGGGATTTATCTTCAATGTATTTGAATTTGTTAAGACTGTGGATCCTTTAAGTTTGTTTTATTTAAAGATCTTTTCATATTAATTTGATCACCTGAGATTGATCCTTCTTTGAAAGACTTCACAAAGTTGCTCCCTGAAGTCCATACGTGTTCCCCTACATAATAATTAATCTTTTTTTAAAAAGAAAATTCCTGTGCTCACTAATACTGCCTTCATGGCCCTTCTACCAGCCCTCACCCAGCCTCTCCCCTCCCTCCCTTTTCCATCTGCTGTTCATTCCCCCAAAAGGGCAAGGAATCTCAACGGGAATTAATTCCGTCTAGCATATCCAGTTGAGGTAGGACTGAGTGCCTCCCCCAGAGAAAGGTGTTCCTCCACAAGGCAAGGGATCTGCAAAGCCAGTTCATACATATGGGATTTTGCAAGAGGCTCCACAAACTGCCTATGCTTATTGATTTTCTACTGTATTCATAGGGTCCAGAATTGTTGGACTAGGTTCATGGTCTTGGGGATAAATGAAAAAGGTTTTGGTTTAATGATGATATTTTTATGTGTCAAGTTGACAAGTGTCCAATGTTTCAGGATAGTTTTATGATAACTTGATACAAGTTAAAATCATCCGAAAAGGGGGAACCTCTATTAAAAAAAAAAAAATGTCTCCAAAGATCAGGCTTCAAGCAACCCCACTGAATATTTTCTTAATTAGCAATTGAGGGAGGAGGCTCAAGCTTGTTGGTGGTGGTACCATCTCTGTGATGGGGGTCCTGGGTTCTATAAGAAAGTGGGCTAGGCAAGTCATGGAGAGAAAGCCAGTAAGCACATCTCTCCATGTCCTCTGCATTAGCTCCTGACTCCAGTTTCCTGCTCTGCTTCCAGTCCTGTGCTGCTGTTCTTTGACGGGGAAGTTTAAGACCAATAAATCCTTTCTTCCCTAAGGTACTTTTCTCAAGGTGTTTTGTCTCAGCATTAGAAAGTCTTACTAAGACAAACTATACATTTTATATTTGACAAGTTTGTGTGGCAATATTGTTAAATGAGAATGTTTCTTAAAATGACAATAACAATTCTTGTTCTATGCTTATAGAAATGTGTATGGTTACAGTTGTGCAGTATTTTCTGGCTTTATGAATTGATTTATCATTATCTCATCAACAAATATTAACTTGTAAATTATTATAATAAATTGTTGATAAATATATATTTACTTATATATTTTTTGGCAAAAGTTCATTTTTCTTAATTTTTATTTAATTTTTTTCATTACTCCAAAATCTCTCAATCTAGGAGCTGTTCTTTTGTCTCATCCAGGCACTATGTCTTAATTGCTACAAAAATTATTTAATACTTGTTATCACTGACATATAGAGGAAAACACTACAATCCCTTCACTGAAACATTATGCTTTATACATTATGTAAATGCAGACTATGTATAATATGCCTCATCTATACAATTGTAAGATGCTTCTTATTGCAGCATTTTACATTTTTGTGAAATCATTTTTCAAGAAGACTATAAAACTCAGAATTGATATGTTGGTATTTTAAGAGCTTATTCTAAGTTGCTTGTGTATAATTTGTTTTCTGAGAGTCTTAATTTAGATTATCTGCTAAAAAGAAGAACAAGAATATGCTACTTTGAATCACTTGCTATTGAGCCAATTCTGTATGACAAGTGGAAATAGCCAGATGGCTCCCTGAATAAAGTGCTTGTGATGGAACCTGATGGCCTGAGTTTGATTTATATAATGTAAGAGAGGTGAGAAGGGGAGAAAGTGATGCCACATAGCTGTTTTCTGACCTCTACAGACATAAATCTGTGTGTGTTTACCAGTCAATAACAAAAAATAAACCTTTGCTTAATTTGAAGTGTTTTTTTGCATTGTCTTACTGTGTGATGCCTTCTATCCTACTGAGAAATCAAAGAAGGCTTTCCTATTCTGAGCAGAATAAGCAGTATTCTTCACTTCCCAGGTTTCACATGTCTGTAATGAATACAGACACAGGGTCTATATGTACTAGCAAGTAATACATGTAAACATGTAGTACATGATGTACATATATGATCTATGTATACATATACTTCTATTTTAATTCTATATTTATGAATACAAAATAAGTATATATGTGTTTTATACAAATGATGCATTTATAATATATATACTTAGAAAATTTTACACTTATATTTACATTAAAATAAATGTAAATTTGCATTCATTTCTAAATATACATATTTATTTCTTTTCTTTTTTCTTAATTTTTTGTATTAAATTAAAGGTAACATTTTAACTAAAATCAGACCTCAGACTGAACAAGCGAAGGTAAATAAGATATTACATCTAAGATACTAATTTTCAAGTATGTCTCAGATGTATAGGATAAAGTAAAATTATATTAGAATTGGAAGAATATGAGGAAAATGGGAAATAATATAATATAACATAATCTCAAAAAAAAGTGATAAAAATATGTGAAAAAGTCATGTTTTCAAAACAAATTGATTTAATAGTGAAATTTGGTATGTCCATACAAATTATTACTCATCAATGAAAACACAAAATGTTTCTATGTGCCAAATACAATGCTCAGCCATTAAATTATATGGCATTCAACTAATGATTAGTAAATATAATTATTTTACCTTATCCAATATTTGCATTCTTCAGGATAAATTGTACTGGAGATATATTGTAACCAATTCAAATGTTATATAGTTTATTGTATTTGTTTTTTGAGGTATTTTTTATGTTTGAGTATATTGATCATAAGGCTGTATAACAAAACCATAGATTTTTTCTTTTAATGAAATAATTAATAGACATAAAAACTAAATGTTGCATATTTGACTAGGTTCGACGTTTAAATATGGGAGCATAATGATGTTTTTATGTAACCACCTTAAATACAATAACTGAAAATTACTGATAAACGGTACTACATAATTGAGAAATATATCTTATGATTTCATTTTGTTTCAATTGTTGAAAACATGACAATAGACAGAAGACACTGAAATAATTAACAAAATTCATTCAGATTTTCACACCTTTGAAAAAAAATGCCTGCATTAGACACATTTCTTCATCTATTACCCAATAATTCTTCAGTCATCATTGGAATCAGAAAGTAGCCCAGCTAAGAAGCCCAGTAACTTGCTTCCTAAAGAAACTGGTCCTGTGGAATGATAGCTGCATGGTCACCAGGCAACAGCAGGATATCTATGGAGTCTATGTGAGAGCCTAGTATTAGTGATGAATCAGAAGCCAGATGCCTTGAACCAGACCAACAACTCACTGCAATGGACATCCACAAATAAACGTGAGACACAATATGACACAGTGCTACAAAAGGGTGACGTAGTTCTGCTACCATGCTGATACAAAGCAGGAGGTGCTGGAGAGGCAAGAAAGAGAGAATCTAAATGTTTGTGTTGCTGTTGTTTGGTTTTCAATTAATACTTTTTAATTTTGAGAGAGGAGGGCTAGAGCAGATATGGAGGGACTTCAAAATGAGCAGCATGGGGTGCACTATGTGAAATTCTCAAAGAATCAATAAAGAAAAACAAAACCTAATCTGTACTAAAAGAAGAGAAACATAATTATTAAGATTAAGATCATGTAATTCTTTCATTTGCTAAGATTTATAAAAGATTTTGTGTTTATAATTTAGATCAAATCAGTAAATAAAAGAACTAAAACAAAAGTAACTGTGTTCTTACAGTGTAAGGGAGATACTATTTGGAAACTCAGGTGCCTTAGCTCCCCCTTAGGAAAAAAAACCTGGAGTCTCCAGTTCCTCATTGCCTCTGTGTTTTACTGGCTTCTGGAGATGACAAATCTTTGGACCTGAGATGGTTATTTGACTCAGAATCCAATAGTGCCTGAAAATTGTCACTACAGTCAAGGCTGAATGCGTGAGACATGCGTCTCATTTCTCTACTTGCACTTCATGGCTGACAATTTTATTGTTCCTCTATTTGAAATACACTCCCCTATTTAGCTATTAGAGCATTATTTTTCCCGGTGCTATAATTAAGATTGCCTCAAAACTTCTGCTGTGACACCTACACTGCAAAGGTTCTAAATCACCCTATTAATATTTGTCAAGGGGTGTCCACTTTTCAAATGATAACTATACATTGTTTTATAAGTAAAATAGAAAACAATACTTGGGCAAATTTGAATGATAAATTGTTTAAAAAAAAAAAAAACAAGGCATTTTCATGACTTCTGTGGCATTGAAGATTTGTTTTTAAGTGAAGCACTGTGTAACTGATACGTTGTGGGATAGTTACGGGTATTTTGTACAAAAAGTTATATTCAATTCCAAATCCAGGTTTTAGTTGTAGTGGAAAATGACAATGTATTCTATCTCTGTCCAATGCTATCCTGGTGTGGTACTCACCAAGGAGCTAAGTGAGCTAATTGTATGTCTGTTCAATCACCCTAGTGATGAGCTCACCCAGGCTCTGCAACACCTATAGTCTACAATAGCAATGTATTCCACCACTGCCTGGCTCTGTTGGACCTTGAACCTTCAGAGATCCAGGCAAATCTCACCGTCTGGAGTAATGGGATCAAAGGCCTGGGTCACCACTCCCTGACCTTCATGGCTTGGCTGTGGGTGGCTCTGTCCTCTGTTACCCAGACTGTCTTTATTAAATAAACAATATATCACCACAGTGTCCTCCTAAGAGTAGAAACCTGTAGCGATTTCATTTCTTTTCTGTGACCTTCCTTCCACCAACTGTCTTCCAGAAAATTTTTCTATCACTTCCTCTTACCAATCTCTACATATAGTTTCACAGGCAAATCTAGGTAATTATCACAGTTCATGATTGCCCCATTTTTACTTGTATTTATAAGTGTTTTTGTTTTTCTCTTCACAACTGTCTTTATTTTTCTGCCTTAAAAGTTTAGAACACAAATCCTTTATTTTCACATTCAGCACTCATGGTAATGAACATCTAACAAACGATTTCTATACTGCTTTATCTTTTTTTCTTCATGTTATTTTTTATTTAAAAATGTCTTTTTATCCATGTATCCCCCTGTTCCCCTTCCATTCCCTCCTCCCAATCCCTCCCAGTCAGCCTCCTGCCTATCCCTTCCCCATCCCCATCCCCTCCCCCATTTATAAGTGTTTCAATTACATCATTTTTGCCTTTTTGTCTCTTCTACTTCCTCCCATATGCACCTTTGTGCTCTCTTTCAAATTCATGGACTCTTAATTGTTGTTTTACACACACACACACACACACACACACACACACACACACACACACACACTCACTCACTCACTCATCAAGGCTTTTGCTATTGTATAACCCACTAACCTATTATTGTGTCCTTCCCTGGGGAAGACTTTCTAGTTACTAGCAATTTTTTTTTTTTCTGTAATTCAGTGCATAGGAGTGAGGCTTCTCATATCTTTCCCATTTTGTAGTGTCTACTGCTTCTTTGTTTAGTTAACATTAATGCAGTCATTCATGCTGGTTTTGCTTTATGGCTATAGATTCTGATATTGCTAGGAGACACAATCCCATAATAAGCTGCCTAATCCTCTGGTTCATAACATGTTTTTACCTTTTCTATGCAATGTTCCCCGACCTTCAGATTTAAAGAGTATTTTATGATTGTATCCATTGAGACTGGCTTCAAAACTTTTTATTTTGATTGTTTTATTGTAATGTCCTCAAACTATTGAAAATATAATTTTCCTCAATAAGTTGTAAGAATAATCATAATGCAGTTAAGGATTATGCTCATATACTAAAGTGGATTTGTAGGTTCTTCTCTAGATTTATGGGTCAACCAGATTTGGGTAACTAGTTATGGTTATTTTCTATTGTCTGTCGTGAAGTCCTTCTTGTTAAATGGGTTTTAACTCCAAATTAAATTGCTGTTGGTTACTGCAAAGATGTGTATACCATTATTGTACTACCACAATTATGTTGCCATGCAGGTTCTTGATGTAGCTTATTACTCAGCTGGATAAGACCGTTGATTTTTTCCATCTTTTGTAAGGTTTCATGTTATTTTTTGTGGTCTTCAAGGAGGAAACATTCAGGTTGGTACTAACTCAGGAATGCCTGGGTTTAGTGTCTGAAGCACATGGTGTCTTCAGCAATAAGAACTTACCTTCCACTTCTAGAAATAATAAAATGCAATAGTAATGTATTATTTTGGGAGTCTCCTGGAAAGCCAAAATCAACAATTCAAAAGGTGATTTCCCATGTATGATATTGAAATTTTAGTTAGATTGTTTTGGTTCTTAGAGACAGCATTTTCAGAGCAGATGAGAATATTTCATTTAAACTACTTATAAAACACACACACATGATATATATATATATCAATGATCTACTTTTCAAAACATATGTAGATCATGATAATATGATTTATTATGATTTTTTCATCTATATTCTGATTTTTAATATGTTAAATTTATATACTTTAAAAAAAATCCTTGTTTAATACATTCTGTTTCACTGTAGAATAACTTACAGCAAGTTATAACTGGAATTCCATGTAAAGATTCTTTGTGAAACTCAGGACATTCTGGAATAAAAGCAAGAACTTTCCTTTTTATTGTAGTTGTCATTCAAATATTTCTAGAATATGTTCCCACATTCATAATTGATTTTATTCTATCAGACTCTTGATGTCGGCATGCCTCAGGACTTTGCTGGTCAAGACCTGCATATTCCATATGACATATTGAACCATTGTCAAGTGTTCATACTTTTGAAATCTTGGCTTAATTAACGAATAGTAATATTTATGTCTTTAAAATTTATTATTTGTCACACTGATTTGTGAAAGACTCAAAGAAGAAGGAGATTGTCTTTCTCCCATATTTGAACACTTCTCATGTAAGGAGATTTTACTGTGGTGTAGATCTCATATTATTGGACGAGATAATATCATACTTGAAAGCATTAGATACTAAGTTATCATGGCATATAGTTAGTGAAGGTAATTCCATAAATAGTATGATACAAAAGACAAATTTGGCTCAATTAAGATGTGGTATGTAAAACCATAACTGTACTGGTATATTATATTTAATAGCATATAATCTGCTCTCCAGTTCTATTAATTACCAGTACCGCTTCAAGGCAATGTTTATAAAATCCAAATGTGACCAAACTACTCCCTCTGAAAGATTCATCTATGAATCTCACCTATTGCTGAGTTAAATATAGTTATGTATTGCTTATTTCACTCATATCTTATTGTAGCTTTGCTTACAATCACCACCTCAGACACATCAATATCTGATGAATTCCATCTTCTTTATTTTACCTTACATACCTTCTCTTTTTGATTGATGTATCTGATGGTAACACCCAGAACCAGTTTTATTGTAATATATTTTTATTCCAGAAAAAAATGACTCTATTTTTTCCCACATAGAGATAAGGCTACAATATTCAGTTTACTTGCTGTATCTCGTTCTGTTTTCTCTACTCTAATACTCACTCCTGGGTGCCACCCTCTTCAAAGGGTAAAACTGAACTCACTAATGGTAAATTCAGTGTTAGCAATAAGAACATAACATTGTCCTCATATGATTTCTGTAGAGCAAATCATCTAGATTACTATTTTTGTCCTCCGTGTTACAGTAATGGGAGATAAATGTTTGTGGATTAATTGAATCACTATGCTTGTTCAACATAAAATTACTGGATATTCTGATGGTAAGCTGCTGTTTGCTTGCTGTCTTGCTCTTTAAATTTTCCACAGTTTGAGAGACTGGCATTACCATAAAGTTACAAAACTAAAGAATATTCACAAATAAGTTTCACTTCCTTATCGAGCAGTGGAATCTACAGTGGAAAGGATGCCAAGCTGCCACAGAGAAGTTTAGCAGATTCCTAGAGGCAGACATTCTTATTTTGACCCATTTTATTCTTCTTCCCCATAGTAATTTGTAAAACGTTCCTATGCAGGAAAGGGAACAACAGATATCTCTAAATTACCCATAATAAGGCTTGTTGATTAAATGACACAATTAAGGCAACATTTACAGAAACCAAAATTGAAAAGATGTCAAGGAACATTATATAATTAACAAATTAGGTATCTGCTCAATGTTGACTGAGTATCTAATGTACATTCCTTAGTAATTCCTGGCTTTGGAAATGGTTACATTTGTCAACACTCTGTGCTATTAAACAAACCAAACTTTCTGTGTGGTAAATTTTATGTAAATGATAGAATTATCTGTGGATGTGGGGAAGGGCAGAATGCTTTTCCAGCAGCTGAGACAAGTTCCTTTTGCATCTTGCACTGGCTGGTTTGTGTGTCATTTGACACAAGCTAAAGCCATCAGGGGAAAGAGCCTCGGTTGAGAAAATGCCTCCATGAGATCCAACTAGAAGGCATTTGTGCATTTATTAATCAATGAGGAGCCAACCCAGTGCTGGATGATACCATCCCTGGGCCCCGTGTGTAATGAGCAAGCAGTGGAAAGCAAGGCAGTAAGTAAGACCTCCTCATGATCTCCGCTTCAGATCCTGCCTCTAGTTTCCTGCCTTGTTTGACTTCCAAACCAGACTTCCTTCAGTAATGAACAGCATTGGTGAAGTTTGTCATATAAACCCTCGTCTCCCGTGCTTTTCATTTGTGGTGTTGCTTTACAATGACAGAAACCCTAAGACACATTTCTCTTTCATTGTTTTCAATAGTGATGTCACACTTGGTCATGGCTCACAAGAAAGAGCAAACTAGATGTGAACAATAAGGGTAGAAGCAGAGCTTGAGATGAGGAAATTAACTAGATCACAGCTGACATAATTGAGGCTTTTAGTGAGTGTAAATACTACTCAGCCATTAGGATAATTTTCTCTAAGTTTTACACTTATGTAATGACATTAAAAATATCAAAGTATAAAAGAATTAGAACTCTCAGTGGAAATTGACTGACCTTCACCTTTAGGTTTTCTTTTAAAATAGTTTTGTACTTAATATTAACTATGATTATAGCCCATTCCTGTCCCTGAGCATGTTTTACATTATATGTTGTTGAAGTAGAGGTTTTAAATAATTTCATAGGACACATGTTTGACTGAATCCAAGTTCTAAGTGCTCTTTAGAAGCTATTATTTTCTTCAAGAACAATCTCACTCTCTAACCCTTGCCTTAGATATGGTTTTTATTGTTTTGAAGAGACAGCATGACCATGGCAACTCATAAAAAATATTAATTGGTGTAGCATTCTTACAATTTCAGATGACTAGTCCATTATACTCATATAGAGAAGCAAGTAAATATTCAGGGAGACATGACAGTGGAGAAAGAGATGGAATTTCTTACATCTTGACAAGCAAGCAAAAGGAAATGTCTGGGGCAGTAGGCTATATCTTGAGCATAGGAGACCTCAAAGCCTGCCTCCACAGTGACACACTTCTACTCCAACAAGACTACACCTACTGATGGTGCCACTCCCTCTGTGAGCCATTTTCTTTCCAACCTCAACCCCTATAAGCTTAAACCATATCATAATTCAAGATACATTTAGTCCAACTCCAAAAGTTGCAATAGTCTACTTACAGTCTCAAACTTTTTAAAATACATATAGCTCAATATCTCTTTTGAGAATCAGGCCATCTTTTACCTGTAATCCCCTGTAAAATTATAATCTAAACAAGATGTCATACTTGCAATATATAATGGCAAAGGATAAACATTGTCTTTCCAAAACTTAGGGAAGAGAGCACAGTGAGTAAAAACTGGACCGAATCAAGATCAAAAGCAGCCCATTTCCTGTACAGGAACACTAACCCAGCCTTAATACTGGGATAAGGGACTTGGACCTACCTCAACTGCATATGCCAGAATGAACTGACCCACCGTGGGACTCCTTGCCCTCCTTGTGGAATGGATGGGGGGATGGAGGACTGGGAGGGACTGGGAGGAGGGAAGAGAGAGGGAGCAGAGTTAGATACGGGGGGAGGGGGGAGATAAAGCTTTTAAATAAGTAAATCAATAAATACCAGCTGTGACAATTCCAAACTTTGCATCTCCGTGTCTGATGTCAAAACGCTCTTCAGATTGCTATCTCCATGCACTTTTATTAACCGAACACACTTCTCTCTCTCGTGCTGGATCCACTCCCAGTTAGCAGCTTCCCATGGCAAATATCCCATAACTCTGGCATCTTTAACATTTTGAGATGTCCAAGGCAATCCAGGCTTTAAATTCAGAACTTCACACAATGGTTTCTCTAGACTTCCTTTCAGAGACCTCCCTAATACATGCTGGGACGCAGAAACTTTCCTTAGATACACGGGCAAATTTATAGCCCCTTTCTTCTATACTTTATTTCTGAAACAAATGACAAGGCTGCCAAGTTTTGCTGCTTGCTGTTCCTAGAGCTTTCTCCCTCATTCAATCACATCTTCACTAACTTCCTGTTTCCAGTGGTTCCCTTCGCTGTCTAAGGTCTACTGTCCTAAAACCTGATCTTTATTAAGGCTGTTCTCCAACTCCGAGATCTGTCAGCCTCTGCTTTCTGATTGCTTGTACCTACTACCACCACTTCTCTTTAGTCCCTTACCGCAATTTGGCAATTTAACAAGGTGGGCTCTTGCCCTGAAGTCACCACTCTATTTTATTACTAAATCTTCTTATCTCCTTGAATAAAAGATTTAGCTAAATCCCATTTTCTAGTGCTTCTTTTCTCCTCAAACATCTTTCTTGCTCAGCTTTCTCCTTTTCTTTATATATCTTCATTAGAGTTAACACTAGTAACCACACAATGAAGTCTATACTAGGCTGCTTTTAGATTTCCTCTCTCAAGGGTATTATTTCTAAAGTCTTCACTGTACCACAATTCAAACTTTTCAGAAAAGGGCAAAATGCAACCACATTCTTCACCAACATATCTCAAGAACTATTTCTAGGCAACATATTAAAATTCTTCTCCTCTGAAACCTTTTTAGCCAGCCCACACAGTTCAAATCATTCTTAGAACTGTCTTTCATGATTCTGCCTAAATAATCATTAAAGAATGCTGAAAGCATTCCAATGTTTTCCTATCCCAATGTATCAAAATCAAAATTTCTTCAAATAAAATCACAGTCAGGTCCATCACAGAAAAACCCTACTCTATGTTATCAACTATTTTATGAGTTAGAATTTCTATTGTTGTGAAGAGACACCATGACTCCACTCCAATAACTCTTATAAAGAAAAACATTAATTGGGACGGTCCCTTACAGTTTCAAAGGGCTAGCCTATTATTCTCATGGAGACAAGGAAACAGGCAGCATGAAAGCAGAGATGGTACTGGAGAAGGAAATAAGAGTTTTTACATCTTGACCCAATGGAAACATGAAGTGGCCTCAGACACTGGAAGTTATCCTGAGCATAAGAGACCTCAGTTTCGACCTCCACAAAGTCAACATCTCTTGGTAGTACCACATTCTTTTAGGGCCGTTTTCTTCAAACCAGCATACTCTTCCTTCATTTTTATACCTCCCCTCCCCAGTCTGGTTCCAGCTTCACTTCATGGCTCTACATGCATTGGTGTCTACAATTAGTTTCTTGTCAATGTTAGTGTTCAGCATTGACAAGAAAGATAAACATACATTTATTGTTGTTTCATTTTTCATATCAGATAGTATAAAGGTGTGGTTGATAAAACAATGGCTATCCACCTGAAGCCTTCAATCTAATTTAAAGGGTCACACGATTTCTACATTTAAAAAAAAAAAAATTAACTTTAAGGCCATGGATTTGAAGGTGTGGGGAGAGGCAAATGGAAAAGTTTGGAGGGATTAAAGGGAATTATTTCAAAAAGGAAGATCACAATGCTCAATTATAATCTTCATGTAAAGTAGCATGCTAGATACTTAGACATTCATTGTATAAAAAGTGGACATGTTCCAAACTTTAAATATGATTTTCTAATTGTCAATTACAAAATGATCTATAATATGGTAATATATTGACAAATACTCTAATTCAAAACTGCTCATTTTCCTCTCCCATCCTATATGGTTCATTAGGTCCGAGTTGTTCAAATGCCTCGATCTATATGTTATTTGAGAATAATTTATATTAGTTGCTCTTATTGTAAATATGTCTTCTCATGACTTTCTGATGTCTGCATATTATTATCTCACAATAGCATTTATTCATGCACAAATAATAATGGTGTTTAGAACTCTAATAGCAATGCAAGTAAGGGAGCATTTCAAGGCTAAGACACAAGGCCTAACACTTTAACTCTCTGTTCATATAATAAGCTACACAGCATGTTTCGGGACAGGACTGGCATCTTAGTCAGATTTTATCTAAAAATCTAAAACACAAATTCTCTAAGATAATTTTCATAAACTTATTTTAAACTAAAATTAATTTCATTGTCATTACATTTGTAGTTGAATTTAAATATTTTACATTTACTCCTGAAATTGTCTACATCTCATACATTAAGTAAGTGACAAATACTGAAATTTAAAAGTATAATTTTTTTCAGGAAAAATGAAATAATTTAATCTTACTAAAACTAAACTCTTTAAAATTTTAATAATGCTATGTTTTCATATATGTTGAAAAATTAGTCATAAAAAATTCCACACCCATATGTATATTATTTTATAAACTGAGCTTCTTACCTTTCCACCATAGTGTGAGACTATATTCTCTTCCTTGAGTTTTGTGACAGTTGTAATACATGTATGACCTGTAAGACATAACAAAAGTGATGTGCAATTTCTGAGGTTAGACCATGGAACACAATGCAGTTTTCACCTTGTTCACCTGCTGGATCTCAGAGTTTCAAGTCAGACTCTAACAAGAGGCAACATTTGATTGTTATGACCAACAACCTCAGTTAAATATTCAGTACATATTCTGCTGGCCATATGAACAACCTGTTAATGTAATTCAGGCCAATGAAGCCTTTAGATTATCAAAACACCAGATAATATAGAATTATAAGTAAGGGCTCTTGTGTTAAACACTGATCACATCTATTCAGTTTTGAAGCTATGAAACAATGGGAAGAATAAATTATTCTTTTGAGATTTTTGTCCCCCAAAATGATGGCATCAAATGTAGTGCCACTGTAAGTAAAGGACCCCATAAAAGAAATTTCTATAGAAACCTATAGAATGAGCAATGTTTGTGGACCAAAAAGATGCTAATAAATGCTTGAGAAGATGAAAAATAGAGGCTGGGAGCAGTAAGAAATCCAGGATTTTTTATTATAGGGTAACTGTCGTGTGTAAATTTTAAGGAAGATTATAGCTTTGTACTTCGCAATGAGTACTTGTATAAGATTTGTGACAATTTAAACTTTCACTTATATTCATTTGTATTTACATTTTGATAATTATTAAGAGATCTAATTTATACTTTTATTGACATGTTAGTTTGGAGAAGTACAGCATCACTACTCTTTATTTCCATTTTTTGTTGTTTTATTCCAATATGGTAATTTAAAGATGACTTTATGGGGTAATTTGTCGAGTACACAGTTAATACATGACTGATTTTCTCTTCTTGTTTCATCTAGACAGTGTTAAATTATGCTGTCTCCTTAGTGTTATAAAAGAAATTCTAACCAGCATTATCATGTTGCATCAATATAAATGCCTGGTGGAACCTGAAAAAAGCTAGCTGCCCAGTGGTCTCTGTGGAGTAGTATTTATGACTATAACAATGTTGAGGGGGAAAAAAATAAACAGTGAAATCCAATCCCAAATTCAGAAAATATAAGGAAATTGTGTGTGAGAGAGAACAGAGAGCACACACATGGGTATATACGACTACAGGTACACAGTTCCCCCTCCTCCAGCAAACAACTATCTGCATACCATGTGCTCACTATATTCAATTATTCTATGTTCTATCAAGTGTGTAGAAGTTTCCAGTTATGTTCTATACAAATCAAAAGCACACTTATGGAGAAAGAAACACGGAGGCTGAAATTAGTGGTATATTTTGCAGAGCTTCTGATTGAAAAAATTTGAAAAATAAATATTGTCATGAACCTCTAGTGAGAAAGAGGTCACCGTAGCCAGCTAGCTATAAAATATAAAATTGTAACTACTATCACATACGGTTTCTAGAAATGTGTACCTGAAATATGAAGGAATGATCTTTCAATTAATGGTTTCTTTAACATTAAGAAATTACTTGACCCAAGAGGTCTCTCAGGACTAGTCTTAGCAAATACAATATTAAATATGTATACATCACTGCATTCTTTTCTACTAGCTCGATATGAAGGATTATAACAAAGGTCACAGCTTTACTGTTGTTATTGAGTTTTAATCCACGAGGTTGTGACAGTGTAGCTTGGCTGTTATTTCTCAGTCCCGGAATAATGAAGCCTGACGGGAGGAAATGCATGAGTGCTTTCTCATTTGTTTCAGTCTCCATTTAGAAAGTAGTATTTATTTATGGTGAGCAATGAGGAAATCTTGATATAAAATCTATAAAGTAGTGAGGAGAGCCTGGGAGTGTATTTGAATGTTTGTTTAATACAATGGTATCTATAATTTTAAGACTATTTGAGTATGAGGCAGTATTACAGAAAAGAAACATTATTATTTATTTCCTTTGTGGACTCATCATCAAAAGAGATATAGATAACTAAATCTGTCTGTAGTTGTCTTTGGCAGAACAAATAGAAGCCATCTTAAGCCTTTTGTTCTCTGTGAGTTAAGATATAAACAGTGAGCAAGTGCTGTGGGCTTGAAAAGCATTACAGATCAGCCAGTACTCCATGCCTTGTCTAATACATATGGATGCACTGGCTTTTCAAGATGAGAGCAACTAGGCTATTGGTGTGAGAGACAAAAAAAGATATTGTCTAATTCTAGCTAAGGCCAGGAAGGTCAGCAAGAGGAAAACACTTTCTTTCCCTTGGAGGGCTAGAAGAGCAATTGTGACTGCTGGCTTAAGCTTAAATCTGAGTAGGAGAAAGTAAAGATATAAGAAAAACTAAATAACACAAAAAGGTAAGAACAAAGAAATCAATAGACTAAATAAAGTAGTTTTTTAAAAATTTTACTTCTGTATATTAAAGGAATTAATCTGTCATTTATGACAGCTAAGTAAATACAAACCCCTTTTTATGGAATTCTCTTAAAAGTCTCTAAAAAGAAAATGCTGGTAATGGATCAACAAAGGAAACCAGCAATGAGGAATCCATGGCGCCCAAACACACCACATTAAAGCAATGTGCAGAATTTCTTCTGCTACCAAGGATCACTATCTTACACCTTAAAGTTACCACACTGAAAGTACTTAATAGGAAAAAAAAACCCTTAAGAAATACTTTTAATACATTTACTGTCATAACCTAAGAGCTTCTATGATATTGAAAAAGATTTAAAACCATAAAGCTTAAAATATATCAAAATACATGGGTTGATTATGTTGTTTTAGGTATTAAACTGAATTCAGATATATCTGCTAACACAGTGAAACATAAAAACTCTTATTTTCAGTATATAGTATTAATTCAACATTTAGTATTGGACAAAATTGATTAACATTATGTATATTTTAGTACTATTTTTGTTTAAATATATGTTAAAATAGTAAATGATAAAATATTTAAGAGAAAGTTTAGATGTGAGGATTACAATGAGCATTAATTTTTAATACATGAGGTACAACATTTTAGCAAGTTTAAAACATGCTATTAATGTATTGTAATATTTTTAATTTCCTATTACTGATTTTATTATAGATATAAAATGTTGAATTCAGAATATTACACAAAATATATTAAAGTTCAAAAACAATTTTAAAGTGCATAAAAAAACAAAATAAAATTTAATTGTGCAATTGTACTAAGACAGTTGAGGAGATAGAAAGAACACATAAATATATACAACACACATTATATTCCGTACACAGAGACATACAAATCAGATGTATGTGAAATCACAAAGGACAACTATTGAACATGTGGAATTAAATAAAGCTTCTTGGAAAAGAATATATTTACATTTAGCCTGGAGGAATTAAATTTTTAATCAAACCTAGGCTTTATTAAGGCATCTCTGAATACAAAGAAAATATGTATGAGAGTATATTTTGTCTTTAACACTATCAAATAAAATGTCAAAAATATAGATAATTGAGTTCTTAGTTTATGACCACCCATACCCTGTCCACTAGGTTCATGTTTTTATGGAACAATGCCGTATTTGATGTGAGGGTTAAGCATGAAGGAAGCACTCAATGTGCTTCTAAAAATAAACTCTCAGGGTATCACTACACTGATTAACTAAACATAATCATTAAAACCTTGCTAAAACAAAAAATTAATCAACTCATGACATTTTCCATAATTATATAAAAAGCCATTTTAACCTTTTAAGTGTGAACACATTATCTCAAAGGAATTTCTTTATTATCCTTTTTCTGGAGACACAGACAACCTTTCCCTGTTCACGAAAGAGCATGAACTGTAAATGTAGGACATTACTTTGTCTAGATTTGTCTCAGTGTCTCAAGATGTTAAATGCGTTTTTCAAATACTGTGCTTCTAAGAAAGTGGAAGTTAGGTTTAAAGACATAAGTTTAAATACACTGGCATTGCCTATTGATTTCACAGGTATATGCCATTCAGAAACACTAGATCTTTGCAACATTAATTGTTAATATACATTGTAGTTGGTTAAAATGCTGACAAGCACAATTTTGAAAAAGGATACATCTTACATTGTGAATATTATAAAAATATTGAGTGTTGCTTTAGCAATATTTGGATAACCCTCTCAAATTATAATGTTCAGAGACTATAGGAAAAATATTAAAAATTGTCATTCTTTATACATTAGTTATTTGATGAACTTTCCATAGAAAGTCTACCTCAACAAGCAGGTGAGGAATTTAGATACTAATTTGTTTTCTTAGACCATGTGTTTTAGAATAAGAACCTTATGGAGTAATCATCATAAATACTACTCAGTGAGATTCATTTTCATTTGCAATCACTGAGGCCTCAGAGATGTTTAAGTTATTCGTATGCAACAGATATCTACATTATCCTTACTGGTTAGTAGAATACGATTGTCACATTTGAGTCTCATTGAATCACGTCTTACATGTGCTTTATATAACTTTCTTTTTCTTGGTAAGTAGCTAATATCTCATGATCATCTTAAATAGCAAACATGTCTCAGTTCACATAACGAGTTGTTACTATGGACAACAGAATCTAAAACAGTCATTTAGCTATATCCTTGCCAGAAATTACCATTAGTTTTATTGATTTTGGCCATTCTGACTGAGGATAAGTTGGAATCTCAAGTAGTTTTAATTTTTACTTCTCTAGTTAGTAATATTTTTGAGAACTTTAAAAATTAATATTATTATATATTTTGGCCTATTTGTCAAAAATGAGGTGTTCATAGATGAGTAGATTAATGTCAGTGTCTTTGATTCAATTCCATTGATCCACAAGTTTGTTTTTATGCCAGTATAGGGCTGTTTTGTTTTGTTTTGTTTTGTTTTTTTTAATTACTATAGCTCTATAGTGTAGCTTGAAGTCAGGGACGGTGATGCCTAATGAAGTTCATTACTGAACAGGATTGTCTTGGCAGTTCTGAGTTTCTTGTTGTTCTATACGAAGTTGAGTACTGTTCTTTTAAGGTTTGTGAAAACTGTCTCGGGATTTTGGTGGGGATTGCATTGAATCTGGAGATTGCTTTTGGTAAGATTGTTATTTTTACTATGTTGATCCTATCTATCCAGGAGCATGGGAGATCTTTCCATTTTCTGATATATTCTTTATTTTTTTCTTCAGTGACTTAAAGTTCATGTCATACAGGTCTGTCACTTGTTTGGTTAGAGTTAACCCAATACATCCAATGCTCTTTGCAGCTTTTGTAAAGTGTGATGTTTCCCTGATTTTTTCAGCTCTTTTCTGTACAAAACTCAAATCCAAGTGAGCCAAAAACATTAACGTAAACCCAGTTACACTGAACCTGATACAAAAAAGTGGAAAATACCCTTGAATGCATTTACACAGGTGACCACTTTCTAAATGTGGCACCAGTAGCACAAACACTGAATACAACAATTAATAAATGTGACCTTATGAAACTGAGGAACTTCTGAAAGGCAAAGTACATGGTCAACAAGACAAAATGACAACCTACAGAATGGCAAAAGATCTTCATCAGACAGAGGACTGATTTCTAAAATATATAGAGAACTAAAATTAGTAGAAGTAAAACCCTAAGAACCCAACTAGAAAATGGGGTACAGAGCTAAATAGAGAATTCTCAACAGAGATCCAAATGGCTGGAAGACACTAAAAGAGCTGCTCAACCTCCTTAGACATCAGAGAAATGAAAATCAAAACAACTCTGAGATATTACACCTGTCAGAATGGCCAAGATCAAAAACCCATCTGTAGTATATAGGATGTGGAGCAAGTGAACACTTCTCTATTGCTGGTGGGAGTGTAAACTTGAACAGCCACTTTGGAAATCAGTATGGCAGTTCCTCAGAAAACTGGGAATCAATCTACCCAGTAATTCAATGATACCACTATTGGGCATGCACCTTCTTATCCCATGGGTATTAGCTCAACTATGTTTATGGCTGAATTATTGGTAATAACCAGAACCTGGAAACAAGTTAGGTGCTCTCAACTGAAGAATGGACTTAAGAATTGTGTTACATTTACACAATGGAGTACTACTAACAGAAGAAAAAAAAAATCCAGAACTTTACAGGCTAATGGACTTCTTTGGAGAGTATCATCCTGGGTAACAGACCCAGAAAGACAGACATAGTGTTTACTCACCCATAAGTAGATTTTAGAAGTAGTGCAAAAGATAACTAGTCTGCAATCCAGACTACCCTCAGCAGCTAATTAACAGGAGAAAGTTAAGGGAGACATCCGTAGATCCCCCTGGGAAGGGGATGTAGAGATCTCCTGAGAAAATTGCAGTCATACAGGGGGAGCAAGGGGAGGTGAGGCGAGAACATGGGAGAATGGGATGGCTGAGAGATGGGGCAGGGAGCAACAGAGAGGGAGAGCAAAGAGGTGAATGTGAACCACTGTGGTATTAGAGTAAAACCTGATACTAGGGAACACCTAAAACCTGGAGCTGAGCTAGGACTCCAAGCAATAGTGGAAAGGGAGCCTAAACTGGCCTTTTCCAGTTTCCCATCATGTTAATGACCACCATAATTCTCATTATAGAACCTTCATTCAGCAGCTGATGGAGGGAGATGCAGAGATCCATAACCAAACACCAGGCTGAACTACTGGTCCAACTGAAGAGAGAGAAGAGATGACATGAACAAAGGGATCGGAAGCACAATGAGCCCCATGGCATAGGCAGTATTGTGCTGTTGGGAGTTTGCAGACTCTAAAATAACAGCAGAAGAACTTTCAAGGAATGGATCTGGACCCCTTGAATATAGATGACAGTCAAAAGTAACGGGCACACTTTGGAGCCTTTTGTACTCGGACCAGAGTCTATCTTGGTCCAAGCACTGGCTCCTCAAAACCGTGCCTAGCAGAGAAACACCTTTCTCAGCCTTGATACTTGCGGGAGGAACCGAGTCCCACCTCAGCTGGATATGCTATGCTGCACTGACTCACAGGGGATTTCTTGTCCTCTCTGGGGAGGGGGGGAGAGAGAAGGGGAGAGGCTGCTGGAGGACTGGGAGAGGGGATATAATACGGGAAAAATAATATAAAAATATGTTTTAAAAGAATATATTTCTCAATACACAGACATATCTATTAAATGCTACTTTATACTTTATATTTTAAGCCATTTGTTTTGTGAACTTTGTTCACGGTTCTATACCATTGTTCTTCATTGGAGTATACGTTTTCTTACTAATTTTTGTGGTTGATTTTTGAATAGTGGCAAACATTCTTCCCATTCTGTTGGCCTTCTCTTCACTTGACTAGTGGATTATTATGCTGGAAAGACGCTGTATATTTTAAAGTGGTCCTCTTCACTGGCTGTTGGTCTTACTTCCTGAGTTACTGAAGTCCTAATCACAATGTCTTACCTTTGCCTGTAAACTCAATGCTCTGCCCAGTTTTTCCTGCTTGAAGAAGCTTCAAATTTCAGTTTTGGGTGAATATGGAATAGTTTTGTACAAAGTGAGAGAAAAACACTTAGTTTCATTATTTCAACATGTGAATAACCCATGATTCTAAGTTCGATGGTTGACTATACTGTATTTTTTTCCCCTCAAAGGCGTGTTTTTTATACTTAAAAAAAATCAGTAGCGTAGGCTTATATGTGAGGCTCCAATTCTATTCCACTGATCAACTCATCTGTTTCTATGACAATGCCCTTTTTGTTTTCGTTATTAGGCCTTGGTCATCTATATTAAAATCAAGAGTAATAAAGCCTCCAGGACTCTTAATTATCAGTAAAGATTGTTTGTCTATTCAGATTCTTTTGTATTTCAGAAATAATTTTTAGCATTTTTCCATTTCTGTTCAAATTGCATGGAAATGTTGGTGGATACTGAATTGAATATGTAGATTGCTTTTGCTAACGTGCCTAATTCTGTCTTTTCATGAGAATGTCTCTGCTATCTTTCAGTGTCATTCTTTGGCGTTTTATAATTTTCATTGTAACAGATTTCCAATTTTTATCTAGGTTTGTAACAAAAATTTGAGGCTTTTGTGAAGCTTCTTTTTTAAGCAGAAAAGTACAGAAGATAACTATGGAATTCCCAGACTTACGTGAGTCATTTACATTCTATTCTCTCCAAACATGCTCAGACATCATTGAAAAATGGGGGCAGTAAGATTTCAAGAACCAGAAGTGTGGAGAGCTTCAAAGACTGTGTTCTATTCATGTCAGAGATAGTACAGTCTTAAATTCATAGGGTCTCTGAGCTGTTGCCTGAATAAGACCTTCACAATGTCAATCCAGTCTAAATTCAAATAAAGTCTCACCATTTTTGAGATTTCCCAGTTGAAAATCACTGTAGTAGTCAGTTTTCTTCTAGATTTGTTCTATGTTAGGATTCCATGCTTAGGTACATGGCCGTATATTCAAGTACATAAGGATGGTATATGATTGGAGATATTCAGATTGGAATAGTTTTTGAGAAGTGCTGTAGGAGAAAATATGTGATTAAAATGTGTTGTATGAAATTTATAAACAATGAAGAACTTAAAAAAGAAAATCCAGGATTCTCATAATACTAGTAAAAGTCACCAGAGTCTCTTTTAAGGTTATACAAGTATCTGGGTAAGGGAGCTATATGAGTGTGGTGGTATGAATATGAATAGGACCCAGAGGCTCATATATCAGAACTATTAGTCACCAGTTCATGGAACCATTTGCAAGGATTAAAGGATTTGGAGGCGTGATCTTGATGGAGTAGGTGTGGCCTTGTTGGAGGAAGTGCATGAATGAGGCGAGGCTCAGAGTTTTCAAAAACCTATGAGAGGCCTCAGTTTCTCTTTCTCTGTCATCTGTCTCTTTCTGCCTTTGCCTCTATCTATCTGCCTATCTGTCTCCCTCTTTCTGCCATCTGTCTATTTATCATCTGTCTATCTATCTATCTATCTATCTATCTGTCTGTCTGTCTGTCTGTCTGTCTGTCCGTCCGTCCTTCCGTCCGTCCATGCATCCATCCATCCATCCATCCATCCATCCATCCATCTATCTATCTATCTATCTATCTATCTATCTATCTATCTATCTATCTATCATCTATCTATCATCTATCTATGTATCTATCATCTATCATCCATCCATCCGTCTATCTATCTATCATCTATCAATCTTTCACTTTCTCTGATATGGGTCTAGAAATTTAAGCTACTGTTCCACCTGCCTACCTGCTGCCTTGCCCCCCCCCCAATAATGATAATGAATTAAATCTCTAAAACTATAAACAAAACAATTAAATAATTTTTGAAAGTTGTCTTGATATTGGTATCTCTTACAGCACTAGAATAATGACTAGGACAGTTACTTTCTATTGATTGTTATAAAACATTATGAGCAAGAACAGGTGAAACAATTTATGTATTTTAGGGTTCTAGAAAAGTAAATATCCATCTGTTTTCCTAGGAAATCCTCATTCTTAAGTTTAGATGAGTATTAATTTATACAATTTTGTGTTACTTTTTACTCTGTCCAAGTTGACTCAAAATTCAAAGATTACACACTTGAAAGACAATTCTGTGAAATGTGTTTAAACACATGGATGTACGTGTAATATTTCACCATATGTAATCTAATCCTTTATAAAGATGCACAATATACTTACTATGTTGAAAAACTCAAAGGTTCATATGTCAACAATGTACAGACAACTACCTATTTTCTATGTGTGGAAGAAATTTAAGGTTTTGTTCATAGATGCACTGGTTGTTCGTGCTGATCATTCATTAAAAATTTCCTTTCCCTTTCTAGCTATAAACATCATTTCTTTTATATTCTATAAATAAATTATCTTATTCCTTTGAAAACATTTGGCTCTTCCAATATTTTTCATAGAGAAACAAGAATTTTCTAGTGTTTGTAATTGTGATTGTATCCATGTGTCTTTATAAGTATAAATCTCTATTATTATGTTATTAAGAATAGTAGAGAGACTTATTAAGACTAATGTGGATAAACGAGGAACCATGACATGGATTAATGAGTAGAAAAAAATTGGGGCAATGTATCATTTTAGTTTATGAATTAGTAATATTTCTGTGAAGCAGAACAAGTAATTTTTAAAAATGCCCATGCCATATGTAGTGTAAATTTCAATTAGATAAATAAAATTACTTGAATAATAAAGCAGAAGATGGAAAATATTTATAGTGGCCAACAAAATAATATGAGTGCACAGGAGTAAATATGAGTATTTTGTCGTAGCTTAAACAAAATTAAATAGATTTTATATTAGTTTGAATCTCTATATTTGCATATTACTTTAAATCACTGAATATGTCATTAAATTAAAATTTCATATTATCTCTGAAGTTATATGGAAGTTTACCTTTATGTGAGGTACTTTGAACAGTCAGAGATGGCTACTTAGTTTCATATATGTCTTGTGAATTCTGAAATTTTAAAACTATTGAAATTTTTAACTTTCTTTCTGACAGACTTATTGATACTTTACATTTTTTTAACTTTTTTTATTTGAAAATTTTTTTTTAACATACCCATTATTGTTCCCCCTTTCTCTGTTCTTTCCAGTCTTCTCCCAGAGTCCCCTTCCCCCATCCCAAATCCACTCACCAGAGAGGGTAAGAAATCCCATGATGAGTTAATACAATCTGGCATATCCAGTTGAGGTAGGTCTGAGCCGGAGAGAGGAGCAAGATGTTCCTCTGTAGGAAATGAGCTCCAAAAAACCAGGTCATGCATTAGAGATGAATTCTGATCCCATTGTCAGAAGCCCTACAAACTGCCCATGCTATTAGATCGTCATCTGCATTCAGAGTTCAGTCCCATGCAGGTTCCCCAGCTGTCAGTGAGCTCCCAATAGCTTAGATCACCTGCCTCTGTGGGTCTCTTCGTCATCACTTTGATTCCTTTGCTCATATAATCTCTTCTCCTTCTGTTCAGCCAGACTAGGAACCTGACCAGGTGCTCATCTGGGGATCTCTGCATCTACCTCCATCACCCACTGGAGGAAAGATCTATGATGACAATTAAGGTTGTCATCAATTTGACTAAAGGTGAAGGCTAGTCCAGTTGAAGAGAGGGGTTCTTTACAATTATAATGTATGTTATTTCTTTGTTTTCTAGTAAATCTCTACAGACATTCAGCTTTAAAGAGAAAATGAAAAAAATTGATTTTTTTTCATAATTAATAAAGACAAATTTTACTTACATTTGCGATTAAAATTAAAAATAACTCAGATAGAGAATGCACATTAATCAGATTTATTCAAAAAAAGAAAATAGGTAAATTCACAAATAATTTTAGTAAAATTTACATGTATTTAACAATTAAAATAAAGGCAATAAAGAAGTATGAGTAAATATCAGTCTGTTTTATGAAGCCCTAAGATTTTGAATTATGAAGAGAAAACTATGCTTTAAGCTTAGCTAGACTCAGACATTTTAAAGCACTTTTTATATTGTAGTTTAGTTACACTTCTGCTTTCTCTTCATCTCTTCAAAAGTTCTCATGGCCTATTTTTTCTTTAATTGGTATTATATGTAAAAATTTACTTGAATATACACATGTATTCCTAAATATAACTTGAAAATACCATTTAATGTTAATTTTCGATATGTTTTTAAGACAAATTATGATTTAAACTAGCTACCTCTAAATATGTTTTTTTCCAGCCCGTGTAATTTTTGAAAGCAAACAGACAAGGTTTCACATTTTGTTGCTGGGGAAATCTCAAAACTGAAAGTTTAAGAAATTGTCAATAATATATATGCTTTCTTATAGTTGAATATTCATATTGATACTATGAAATACACACATATACATAATACACATTCACATATAAACACATGCATACACATACATTCATAAATATACATATATACACACAGACACAAAAACATATACACACACATACATACACATGTACACAGAGGCATATACACATATGCATACACACAAACACACACACAGTTTTGCCAAATGTACTTTATAAATATCTCAGTAGAAGAAGGAATGCTATAAAATAATTAAATATTCTAAATTAAGTCTCACCATAGAAACTCTTCAGAGGAAAGCCCACAGGTCACTTGGATTTCTATTGAAATTAAAATGAAAAGCTATAGAAGAAAAGGGATGCTTACCTTAACCCATATTTAGATACTTATGGAAGAAGTAATATAATAAATATATGTAGAGAAAACCCTATCATTCTATGCAGATGACAGTATTATAATGAAGTAACATTAATATCAATCATGTAGCATTGTTAAACTTTCCTATCCTTGGCTGTGCTGCCTGTTTTTTATTACTCGTGGTAGGCAAACTCTCAGATGTTCTCCTATTTCATGTTGATGTTAATACTACTGTCCCTTTGAGTGTAAGCTTCATTGTGTTTCATTGTTAAAATGTCACTGTAGCATGTGGATAAATTTTACTGATTGCTTCTTCTATTTCTGGTGATGGGTGGTTGTGTTTTAGCATTGACAGATAATCCACCAATCTTTACCACAAAATACTATGACATAAATTTTGACTATATTAAATTATTTAAAGTTTAGAAAAGGTGGTCTTTTAAAGTCAAGGAAATTTTCAGATAGTGAAGTCATATTCACAGAAATTTAACATTAAGAGATGAATTATGTAATTAAGATATACATTATGTAATTAAGATATGAATTATGTATATATATATATTTATATATGCTTAAATAGGACCTATTTTGTCTCTATGATGTTACATGTGTTATCTTGTCAGTGATTACTCTTTGACGCAGGACAACCAATTAGCATGTTCTTCTCAAAGGGAATCAATCACTGCTTTACTTAGTCATTTAGAGCATTATCAGTAGGGTTTGAGGCCCTCTATAATTTTCCCCATATGGGATGCCTGGAACTAAAAACCTAAGAACTATTCAGTGCTAATGTCTTATGGTTAGTAAAAGAGTATTACGACCTTTAAATTTCCAAACCACATAATCCTTAACAATAATCTATAAATATTTGTCTTTATACCCACAGATAAGTGTATATTCACCATTCATTAAGGAGACTTTTCTTTTCAATAGACACAGACCACTAGAGAAAAAGAGAACCTTCAAAACAGAGTTAGGAACACAGTTACAATGGATATATCTAAAAATAGCTTCTGCACCTAAACCTTAGGAAACATTGGAGAGGACAGGTCTGGATATCAGTGAGTTTGCAGTGAGGTTATATCCCCCAGTTAGATAAGAAGCTACACTAATGAAGTCTTACTAGTAAGAAGGCCCAAATGTGAAAAAAGATGATACCAATGGTCATGGTCTAATTTAAAATGTTTTAGAAAAATAATGTGAAATCATGCATATGCAAAGTATAAGTCATGTTTAAGAATTATTTGATAGTATAAACATATCTTCCCATATTTTATGTGCAACCTGAAAGTAAATAAGGACTTTACTCAACTTCTGCAAATCTACAAATTTCCTATAGAGTCATTAAATAATAGTTGAACAAGAATATCTTCGCCTGATGACATTATGAAAGATATGCATGTGTCAGAATGTGTGACTCATAGTTTACAGTAAAAATAATTTTATCAAAATGATTTATGATGAAATTATATTAAATGTCATCTACTTTGTTTAAATGGAAGATTTATCAAAATGAATTTTTTTCTTTATCTTCATTTATTAGCAAAGATTATGAAGTGCCTTGGAGATGTGAGGGCCAAACAGTCGATCAGATTTAGTGTACTGGCAACAATCCAAAGAGAAACAACAAATCTTCACATTATTTCTGTAATTATAAAATGCCATTTAAAACATTGATACAGCTGGCTAGTGTATATTATTAAGATCATTTAGTTCACTTTACTAATTTTTGATGCTTTTATCTTCTAAAATGTTTGCCAGAGTGTGTTACTAACATTTAAGTTTTAAATTGATGCACACTAATAGCAAATGGTACTGAGAAACATTATTCAGTGACATTCCTAGATCGAGCCAATGTAATATTTGGATGCTAATATGTACCTGTTGTTCAGATATCTTTAAATATTCATCATTTGTGGAGAGTTAATTTGGGTACTGTTTCCTTTTAAACAGTTTGAAGGTTTGCAATTCCACAGTGTTTTACTTTTAATGAAATCTATAACCTCTACTCTTTGCTTAAACACTATCTTTTGCCTGCTAAACTATCTCATCAACCCAACTTGAATATTGTTTAAACCAGAAAAAAAATATCTTGCTTCTTTTTATATTAAAGTCACAATTTATAATAATGTATACTATCACCACATTGCTAACATAATCTTTAGTTTATAGAGTATTCTTTCTTTTTTAACAAGGTTCAAATTTCTTAATATTAATATCTTTTAGACTTATGTGGTGGAGAGATGTCAAGGAAGTAGAGACAGAATGCATTGGATAAACAGGGACCAGCTTGAGAGGAGACTCAGAGGTTAAGAACATTAGTGTTGCTGAGCCCCTGAATTTCATTTTAGTTATTTATATTGTGACTTATAATAATCTGATCTCTAGTTACAAGGACCTGATTCCTTCATGGCACACATATGATATACAGAGATACGTGCAGGCAAAACAATCATACATATAAAATATAATAAATTAATCCAATACAGGTAAAGGAAAATAATAGAACAAAGATGGCAGATGGGATAAAATGTGATAAGTAATGAGATGGCACAGGAGAGGAAAACAGAAGGAAATAAAGATTTTTTGAAAATGATATAATAAAACATACTACTGTATAAGTTTCCTCAAACACACACACACATACACACATACACACAAAGGTGTGTAAGTTGAAATACCCAATGACAGGGTAACTCTAGAGTCAGGCATAGGTTATTTGCTTGGAAGTTGTCTGCTAGAGAGTTCCCATAGACTCAGACATTACAAGTCTTCTGGAACTTAATTATAAGATCTATTTCTAATGGTACCTCATACTTATGTATAGAAAGATCAAGTTAATGATGGCCTTTACATTTATTTCCTATTAACTGACTTTCACAGTTTTGGAAAGTGTTATGTCTCCTACCAAAGGAGAAAACTAGTCATCAATTTAGCCATAAACATGGCAATCTACACTAATCACTGCGCTATCAACACATACAGGTATAATCGTTAATGGAGTATTGACTGAGTTTAAGCCCTTATCCAGAAGAGGAAACTCATATGTGTCACCACTATGTGGAATAAGAATCTCTAAATAGACTGGTCATAGGTCCTAACAAAGAGCACATTACTATTATTTGACTAATGAACACAGAATTCCTAATACAATGTTTCTCCTAAAGACTGTTGAATCATCCTTCAACCCTCATTAATGTTTTTTGTTTTGTTTGTAGCAGATAGTGATTAACATGGAGACCCACAATGCATCAACATGTATAGAGCAAGAGGTGGGGATGCTTAGTTCAGAGAGGGACATCTGTAGAACATTTCTTCCCCCAATTTGTCAGTAACTGCCAAGAAAGAGAGAGCAGAATAAGGTAGTAAAAATCAAGAGCTGATGGATGAATATGAGTTTTTTTAAACACAACAAAATTGAAATACGGATTCACAGTGATTCAACATAATAGGCATAACCTGTGTTGGATCACTTCTCAAACCTGAGAAAAATTCCAATGTGATTTGTTAGATAGGCATGAGGTACCTCCAAAACTGATTAGCGACTGACAACTGACAGTTGAAGAATAGAGAGAGAGTCCCATGACCACTTGCCAGGATATAGCACTCACCCTAAAGTACTAGCAGCACCTTTTGGACTCACTGAATTAAAGAGAGCAGTGAAAGGGGGCTCGAAGGTGGGTAGGTGAGGAAAGGGGGGGATGGTTCTAAAAACACTTTTGGAAAGGAAATACATATTATCAAAGTAGATTGCAAGAAATTATCAAATTACCAATAAATCATTTAAAAGTAGTATTTCTAATAGAATAATGACAATTATTTTTAAATTAACTTATGTGGAAACATTTTTTAATATGGAGAGAATAATCCTTTATCCTGTGTCTTGTTTCAAATTTTCAAGTATGTGCTACAAACATCTATCATTTTAAACACACATTAATAATAAAAAAGTATAGTTTAAAGTTGTTAGTGGCTTTTAACCAGGGAAATTATTTAATAGTTTTAAAGTCTTTAAATAATTACAAATAAATTTCTAAAGATACAAAATTATCATCTCACATTTAATTCTTCTGTTTGTGGTAATTCTATTTTAATTTTATAATTTTATACCTCTCCTCACATACCCTTCCTACTCTCTTAAATTAATAGTTTCTTTTCTTATCAATTGTGTTTGTAGGCATACATTTGTAGATAAATATATATTTCCAAAAATTCTCAATCTTAGACTTAAATATCTTTAATAGACAAACTCTACCAATATAAAAAAATAAGCTGTTAATATTTAATCATGAGTCAATTCTAGAAATTCTCTGTCAGTAAAATGCCTATTATCAATAACACAGTATTATATACTTAAACATTATTTTTGAATAGAACTCAAAGAATACTTACCAAAACAACACAAAGTAACAAAAATATGTTAGGTATTTATTAAAAGCAATTACTTCACATATGTTCTACTATTAGAAATAAATGCATTCATTTTTAATGTGTTTTATCCATGTGCAGAAAATGAATAATTATAATTTTGCCTGTAAATCTTGTGATGTTTTTAGAAAAGGTATTTTTTTTTCACTTCTTTTGACATCAGTTAACCAGGAAATATATTTCTCAGATAACAGACAAACATGTAATCACCCATGATATAGTTCTTTTCTTTATAGTTCTTTTCTTTTTTTGTATTTGACTTTCCTATGCATAGTCTCCAACTTTTAATAAACTACTATTTTTCTTAATTGATACATCAAAAAATATGTTTTTATGAACAAGAAATCAGTGTTTAAGTCCAACCACAATACTCATGAAAAAAAGTAAGACACAGGTTTTTGTAAAGTAACAATAACAATTAAAAACATTAAATACAAAAACATCTATTTTTATAATACACTGAATTCCTCCCTTGATAAATTTGATATAAAGATGATCAAGGATGATTGTTAAGAACAGTATTTCTACCTGTGTATACAGAGATCCGATCTAGAAATTCTGCAGATTATAAATCCCACATAAGCCCTCAATCCCACTTATTTGATGTCATGGAGTCATTATGTACAGATTTTCACCATTCAGCATACTTGCCTTTATTGTACAATATAATAGTGTGAGGTAAATAACCTTTAGATGTTATTCTATGCTTCTTTAGGGAATTACAAAAAAAAATCTTTCCATACATATTCACTGGTGATATGTCTATTAAAGGCTTCACCTACACTTCATAAAGTCACAAGGTTAGTGGTGATGGTGACTGCTCCTGAGTCAGATGATACAGACAAACGAACGATTTGATACCTGTAGATTGAGAACATGCACAAATCAATATTTACAGTTTTCATAGTAAGACTATATTATTTTTTATTTGTGTTGTTAAGCACATAGCTTCAAAGGTACAGAGCTAGCACATGAAACTATGATTTGAAAGATTTTTGTTTGACCAATAGCAAAGCCATAATTATACAATTGTAATGGCATTGATTGTATAACAACAGAGACTGAAGGAACCTGAGAAATGCTGATATGTACATTGTAAAAAATTATTTTGTTAGTCATTCAAATACTTTAAATAATGAGTTGGATTCATGTGGTGGGAATCATATGTCAGCTGATAAGGTCCGAAGACGCCTATCCAGGTCCTGGGCTCCGGAGGGGGAGTGGGCAACCCTATTCATAAGAGGCTGCTAGGATCTTGGAAGGCCCTGTTTCCTGGTCCCGGACTGCCAGAGGCTCAGACCCACAGGCCTGCCACGCCAGACCCCTTAGCCACCCACCGCTACTGCTCAGGCCCCCAGAAATGATTTAGATGCTTATATTAACTTCATGCTGTTTGGCCTATGGCTCAGGCACATTGCTAGCTAGCTCTTACATCTTAACTCAACCCATTTCTATTAATCTGTCTGCATGTGGCCTGTGGCTCACCTGTGCTCCTTACATGTTGCTCCTTTGGGCTTCTGGCTTCGGGCTTGGTCTCTCTCTGACTCTACCCTTCCTTTCTTACCTATTCTGATTCCTCCTGGGGACCAGGAAGGGAAACAGGGCCTTCCAAGATCCCAGCAGCCCCTGTTGCCCACTTCCCCTTCTGGAGCCCGGGACCCTGGATAGGCGTCTTCGGACCTTATCAGCTGACATCTGAATCCCGCCACAGAGTCACATTTAAGTGAAAGAGACATATTCAAAGAAAGAAAAATAGCTCACCCAAACAACAAAAAGAGCAAGTGAAAAAGTATATGCTTCTCTAGGAGAAACAGCCCACCAAATAACATCTTAAAGCCTGTTTTATATAGAAAAACAATCATTTCATTCATACTTTGCAGATGCCAAATATTCAATATACTTAATTTTCATTGACCAATGCTATCATTTAAATTCAGTAAGTATGTACATTATATAAGGTCCTCTTTTCAGAGTATGTCCATGCATGTAAATATATACCTGTGTGTGTGTGCCGTGTGCAGGTCAGAGATCAATGGGGATATGTCTGGCTTCACAGCTCTATTGTTCTGAGACAGGATTTATTACTGTTTTATTTATTTTACAAGCTCTACAAAAATATTTTCCCCCTGTTGCTAGTGTTACAGATGTCAGCTATGACACATAGTTTTTTACATAGGTGTAAAGAGACAAGCAGTTTACTGGCTCAATCATTTTCCAAGTTCCTTAAATTATTTTATTGTCTACACAATGGTCATAAGAAAGAGATATTTCATGAAATATTTGATAAAATGTATACCAGTATGTGACCTGCTCATCTAATATTATAAATATGTCTCAGGCTCTGCAGTTTTATAGCTTTGTGTTGATGTTAAAAATACCTTTTATTGAATATAACTTTTTTAATTGCTTACCTGTACATTTCATAAAATGTACCATGTTATTCTTAATTTAACCTTCCTAACTATGTAATACAAATTATATTTGAGTAACTGAAGTTACATGAGTAAAGTTAGTGATCTGATTAATAGTTTACCACTGTTGACAAGTTTTTGTGGGATGATAAGAAGTACAAACATTAGGGAAGGGAGAATCAAGGAGAAATGTGCCCCATTACCTCCAAACTGCCACTCTGTGACCCAAATATCCAGTAATTGAACTGTGCCAGTGCTTCCAAACAAATCTATAATAGAAAAAATAAATATAAGAAGATATGAAGATGAAATGTAATAATCAAATGGGTCAATATCAGCTCAAGATAACCCAAGACCAAGTTCTTAACATAAAAGAAATTTA
Source organism: Phyllotis vaccarum (assembly GCA_033318265.1). Taxonomy (NCBI): domain Eukaryota; kingdom Metazoa; phylum Chordata; class Mammalia; order Rodentia; family Cricetidae; genus Phyllotis; species Phyllotis vaccarum. The sequence goes on from JARWLC010000006.1 coordinate 143,437,712, forward strand.
TTTGCTTATCACATACGTTCTACATATAATGGCACAGAATATAGATTTCTATTCTAAAATGCAGGGTACAGAGCATAGTGTGGAAAAACTGGACCAATGGAAGACCCAAAAGTAGCTGGGCAAACTCCAAAATCTAAATCTCTATGTCTAATTTCAAAGCACTCTTCAGATTTCCAACTTATTTAAACTTTGTTGACTGAAATACATCTTTTGGGCTGGTTCCACTGGTTGTTAGCAACTTTCCTTGGCAGGTATCTCACAGCTCTGACATCTCCAACATCTTGAGGTCTCCAAAGCAATCCAGTCTCAACTATACATTTTCAAGCAAAGGTCTCTATGCCTCCATTCAGGAACACCCCTGACACATGCCTGACTTCAGCAGCTTTTCTTTAGTAGCTGAGTCAAATTCCAGGATGCTTTTCTTCTATCCTTAAAGCCAGAGCCATGTGACCAGACATTCAAAGTTCTTCTGAGTATTGGGGCTAGAATATACTCTTATTTAATTACATCATCACCAACTCTGTTTTTAATGGTTACCTTCACTGCCTAAACATGACTCTTCCGGAATTTAATCTGTGGGCCACGATAGCCTCAAACTCAGATATTTTCCAGCCTCTACTTTGAGAGTTCTGGGATTAAAGGGATAAATCACCATAATGTGCTCTAAACTTTTCCTCAATTCATTCTTTTTTACTAGTTGGAAATTCTGCTTGCCCTGAAGTCACCACTTCCTTTAGTGCCTCTTAATCTGTTTATCTCCTTGAATGTAGGATTTTGCTGCATTCCACTTCTCACAGCTCCTTTGCTCTGAAGCTTACTCCTTCTCACTATAAAATTTTATAAACATGAGCAGCAGTAACGACAGACAGAGTCTTTATTAGGCTGTATTAAGATTTACTCTGCCCTTGGAATTAATCTGAATTTTTTTTTCTTTAGCCTCAGGACAACTCTTCAGACAATGACAAAAAACAGCCACTTTCATGACCCAAATGTCACAAGAACTATGTCTTTGTTGCTTTGGCCCTGGTGGCACTTCAAAGCAATAGAAGCAATAATGAAGACATAAGTTGGTACCAGAGGGACATTGCCAAAATGGGCTGATCTTGCTTTTGTTTGGAATAATATGGACTATGGGAGGCTGGGTAAGGAAAAGAATGGAATTGTTTATGTTCTGTTTAATAGATATTACAGTAAAAATATGAAAGACAGTGGTACTAAGAGTTATCTGAACTGTGGAAGGCTGGCTCAAGTGGTTTCAGAGGAAAAGAATTTTAGAATGTTACAAGCAGTGCAAGGGACCTCAAGACAAGAGCTCGTGCACACACAATGGAGGAGTGAGTTTACTGGCTTATTCCCCATGATTTGCTGAGTCTGCTTTCTCATAAAACCCAAGACAACTTGCCCTCAGATGGACCATACATAAGGGTTTGGGTTCTCCCCCATTAATCATTTATTAAGAAAATGCCCTACTCAAATGCATAAAGTGTGATCTTATAGAGACATTTGCTGAACTGAAGCTTCCTCCTATCTGATGGTTCTACATTGTGTTGTGTTGACACAAAATTAGCCAGGACACTCCTTTGTTATTTCACAATCTGGACCACACTAGCTGGCCTGAAAACATTTGTGATTCTCCTGTCCTTTTCTTCCATCTAACCCATAAGAGCACTCCAAAAGCAAATTTATACTATCATATTTGATACCATATTTGTTTTAAGGATTAGAATTAATGTCCTTACAATTGTGTGGCAGGTGTTTTATAATTTGAGTCACTTGCAGAATTACTTTCAAATTTTCACCATATTTCAGAACAAATTCTCCAGATCTACTTCTGATGTTACCTTCTACTCTCTTAAACTCCACTTTTTGGATTTTAGGTTCTAAAAGTTCTGCATTTCAACTTTCCCCATATATTATGTTTATTCTTTTGCATTTTCTTTCCTTAACTGTTTACTTTAAATTTTCAGAGTAAAAGCTACCTTCTATTTTACTCTATGTAAACTCATATAAACTGTTTTCAAAGATGTTATTCATACATGAAGACTATAAAATATTAAAAACACATTGTTAATTCAACAATTAAACAAAATTTGTCAAAATAACTATATATTTCCATTTTCTCACACTTATAGCTCCCTTTCATAATTAAAAGTGAATGAACATCTCCTTTCATTTTGTCAAGTATAATCTAGTCAGCTTGGCTAATTTTTTATTCTGCTTGTACATATTCTGTAGTGAGATGAAAAATTGCCTTGTTTACTGCCCTCATAGGGAATATTAATGCTTCTGTTCTGTCCAATAATATATAGTAACTGAGTCTAGTAATCAGAGAGTAAATTGGCTGTAAGAAATCAACAACTTCATTGTATGCACGAAGTTACTGTTAGAACAAAAGCAACCATTAAGTGCTGTTTGTGGAAGAAAACATTTCATTCCCACAGTAATTCTCCTCTGTGAATATATCGAATAATTACCATGGAAAATGTATCAGAATAAGGGGTACTGTATGTGGTTCAAAATCAAAGATCTTAAATCAAAACCTCTATAGTGCATTAAAAGATTTTAAATAGACTTTATATCTTTCATATAACCAATTTCTAATCCATTATGAAGTTATTTCATCTTAATGAAAGATCTTATTAAAGATTCATTTGGAAAACAGGACACAGGTATAAATACTGCAAATTTTTATAGTTTACTCTGAACTGTTTTAACATAGAAGTGGAATGTGATTATACTATGGTGAAACTGTGTCTGTTGGCCTCCAGAGAAGGTCCACTAAATATAAAGCAGTGATAATCAAAGTCGGATTTCAAGGGAAGGAATACCAGTCTTCTAAAAGAAAGAACAAATGACTGTAAGAGTGATGGGAAATTCTGGGCAGTAAATCTTTGTCATAGTAGATTAGCACCAGGAAAGGAAATTCAAGACCAAAGTCTAGGACAGTGGACAGTGATATTAGTCTAAGGAAAATGAGTGTGTATTTTATTTAAAACAAAAAACACCTTTGTTTTATTTCAACATTGTAATATGGGATATTGAATAACTTTTGGTTATAATTTTCAATTAAGAACATATTTTGATTTCTTCTTAAGTTTTATCTTTATTAAGGCATGACTTACAAATAAACATGTTATGCATTCAAACTGAACAATGTAATATTTCAAGATTTTCATTCATTATATACCAATTACAAAACTTATGCTGGTTAAACTATTAAACACTTTACACATTTTCCTTCCATGTTTGTATTGTATGCAATTTGAGATCTACTTTGTTAGTGAATTTGTAAACATAACAATATTGTTAGCTGTTTTCCACCACACTGCTGTTTATTGACCAAAGCTAATCCAACTCACAACTTAGGGTTTGGTCCTCCCATGACTGTTTCACTTTCCCAGCCTACAACGGCAGTAACAGTTAAACTTTGCTTAGCTGTTACTTCACACATTTCAAACATTAGTGGACTCTCACGGTATTTGCTTTTCTAGACCAGTGTTATTTCATTTTAGTCATGGAAACTTCATGTTCATCTGTGCCTCAGATGATGAGATTTCATTTTTGTTAAAAGACAGAATCTTATTCTAGGCCATAAAATTGATTCTATTTTCCATGGATTAAACATGACTTCTATTTTTTTTATTTATATAATTTGACTTTATATGTTTATTATTTTGAATAATATATCAGCAAACATTTAAATATAGATATTTACACATCCAGACTAAGATTGAAGGATTATGCTATACTTCTTTTAAAATTTGAAAGAGGAATGACACATTCTTTTTCTGTAATCTGTGCTTCTTGTGTTCCTACCATGGAAATCTTCCTTTTCCTCCTTATTCTCACTAGTCCTTGACATCTCCTGACGTTTTGACAAGTACCATTAATTTCTAGACTTAGACCTCATTAAATTTGCTATTTACACTTGACAGTTGATTGTTGGATTTTAAATTAGGCATATGAACTTTTGTACGTTACTTTACTTTTGAGTAGCACATATTATTTCTGTGTATTAAGAGAAAGAAGTGTAATGTTTTATCACATGCCCACACTCTACATGAGTCAACAGGAATTATTACCATTTTCTTATCCTGTCAGGTTCTTATCTTTGGATGATTTGAATTCTTCTCTTCATGGTCTTTGTAAGCAACAGTTATCCAACTATGAAATATAACACACCATATAGTTCTACCTCATTTCCTTCTGTTAAGCTACTTTATTCCAATACCCTCCTCTCTCTCTCTCTCTCTCTCTCTCTCTCTCTCTCTCTCTCTCTCTCTCTCTCATCTATTATCAATAATAGATCTACATTTATATTGAGTGCTTACTTTCACATAGAGGAAATAGGTGTGATATTTGTACTTCTGTGCCTTGCTCATTTATCATGGTGAAACATGTTCTAGAGTAATCAAATTCTTGGAAATTCAACAATCTTGCATTTCAGTTTAAGCAAATTATTTGCCTCATCATGCGAATTGTGTAACTACTCACATTACTTAAGACATAGGGGAAAAATAGGATCCTTGACAGCTAGTAATTGAATAAATATAATGAGGAATACAAACAACCTAAAATAATAGTAGACTTATACCTTTAATCAAAAAAGCTGTAGTTTAAGGTTTAAAGCACGAATACCCTTTCCTCTTTTCAGATAGAATAAATATATAAATTGGACAGAGACATTTTGAGCATAATGAGAAGCACTTAAACTCTGTACTTAGAAAATAATTGAGTTTGTGACTAAGATACTAGTAGTCAGTTCTATACAAGGGCTAGGTTTACAACTTATCAAAGCTCTAATTAGTGTTAAAACAGAACTTTTGACATCTCAATATAAGAATACCATAGTAAAAGGAGTTCAAAGTCTTGTTTTTCCACATCTTAAATCACTTCTTTAGACATTTATAACTTGAATTTACACAACAAAAATGACCTTTTTAGACCCTCACTGCTTAATCTTTCATATACTCAGACATTTACAACTTGCATTTCATAGCTTACAGTATTTTTTTGGACACACAACTTACATAAACTTCAAACTACTTTTTGATATAATCATTTACCATTAGGAACAAGCGGTTGATAACTGGGAGAAGTTATTGCAAAGCAAGCTCTTTTAAATAAAGGAACAGGTTTTAAAAATACCCTTTTTGTGTCTTTATCTTATTCAATGTGATATCTACTAGCAAGGTAAACTGTCAGTGTCTGTTTCCCACTAGCAGACAACAGAGAAAGGCTTGATTTTTCCATATAAATTGAACTGACCATTCAGGTGCAGCCTCGGTGGGAGGAACTGATGTTTGCTTTTTTTAAAACTATTACAGCTACAGTTAACTCTGTCTGCATCATCAGAGATTACAGAAGCACAATTAGAGAAGAAAGTATAATCCAGGTGGCCTGTGTATCAATTAAAATGACAGAGAATGTTGCATTACCTGGACAGTTATCTCATGGTAATATTGATGATTTCCTTTGGCATAGTTAGCTAGTCTTTAACTGTCACAAGAGTTAGCATTAGCCTTTAGCTGCTAGATACAGAATGTCTGAGAGATTTTCATGTGGAGGAGAAACCTTGGAAAATTGACCTGTCTTGGCAAAGTAGTCAACTCACCATTGTCTATAATTTCAGTAAGGCGTGGGGTAGTCTTTGGTCCAGTAGTGTGTCAGTAAAATCCATGGGGAGTCCTGTGTGTCTTCTCATCTTATTTGAAGACCCAGGATCTTTGCAAGAAGCTAACATTTCTATCACAGGAAATTTTTATTAAATACTTTATATATAATAGTAATCAGATCTCTGAGAAGTTTGATGGTAATCCAGTGAGTTTACTAATTTAAAGCAAACATTACTTGTTTCTAGTTTCTTGCTTTAGGCATAACTTTAAATACATAAATAGAAAGAGCAATAACATCAATTATATTTGCTTTCTGCATGACCTTAAGCATAGTTCTGAACATATTAAAGAATTTGATTGTTTATAAGATAATCATCATAGATCTTAACCTGTATCTTTATTATCTATAACAGTTTACAATAAATTAGTTACATCTATAAAGGATTTTGTGGGTTCTATTCATCTCAATGTTGAATGTCAACAGAGCATTTCTGTGTCCCAGCAGCCACTTCCAAACACCCATTCAGAGACATTATTAATTATAAATCCTCAGCCAATAGCTCTGGCTTGTTACTAGCTAATTCTTACAACTTAAATTAACTCATTTTTATTAATCTATGTTCTGCCACATGGCATTACCTTTATTTCATTTGCAGCTCCTGTCTTGCTGGAAAGGATCTTCTGACACCACCTTTCTTTATTCCAGTGTCCTTAGTCTGCTTTTCCTACCTAACCTTATTTTGTCTAGGTTTTGGCCAGTCTGCTTTATTTTATCAAGCCAATTTCAGCAACATATACTTTTCCAGTGTAAAGAAATATGCCATATTTCTTATTTTTGTCTAACTTATTAGGAAGGTTTTCAATTTAACATAGTAAAATTATATACAACAAAACAGTTATAAAGTAAGAATTAATTTACAATATCCACTCCTATTATAGTTGGCAAAATTGAGAACATACTTAACTATGTTACCCTTTTGAGTCTAAAGTTGTATATAAAGCTTACTTACAGTAATTAAGAATATTTATAAGTTTAATTATATAGTCTTTAATTCTTTCAAATACCCAAGAAATGTGTAGTAGGATCATGGACGACCTTTTACTGAATCTGCTTTGATGATCTGTGAGAATTAAGATGTTTCATAAAAGAAGAATGTAAGTATATGGCCTAGAGACAGGCAGGTGATATTTTATCATAGAAAGTAGCTGCCTTTTGTACTTGTTTGAAGAGTCTGCCTGATGCTAAGGTGAAGAATTTTTTTAAATAATGGCATTAATAGAAGAAATCTCAAAACACCCTAGTATATATACTGTCATGTGAATACTAGTGGCAACTCTAATAAATATTAATAATGATAGGAGCAAGATGAGCAGGGTACATTACAAAATGTAAATATTAAGAAGAATAAAAGCACCAGGGAGTGGAATGGATTAAAAAATGAAATAAAGAAAGTGGTGACCCTTAGGACAAGGTCCCATCCAGCAAAGTTCCCAACTTGTGGAAAAAAACTAAAAAATGTTTAGAGCCAAGTGTACTGAGACACACCATTAATTTCAGTACTGAAAAGACAGAGGCTTGCAAATCTCTGATTCTGAGGCTAGTCTATTTTACAGAGCACATTTAAAGACAGCCAAACTCAGGTAGTAAAATACAGAAAGCTGGTGAAGATATAATTGAATGTGGAGCCATGTTCCAGCCTACTCTGCAGCAGAGCTTGGCAGGTTTGGCCAGGTAGTTCTATATGTAGAGTTTAGAATATAAGAAAGGATTTATGAAATAAAGCCAATGAGGACAGACATGTGTCAGATATGTCCCTGAATGCAAGCCTTTGAGAAGCCATTATGTGAAGCTGTGAAGGTAATAACTGGATTGTGTTATGGAATCATCTTTTCTACATAGTGAAGATGTGTTTTTGCCAAGGCAAATTTTGATTGATTTAATAAAATAGCTGAGTGGATGATAGCTAGGTAAGAGGTATAGACTAGAGAGCAAGGCACAGAGAATGCTGGGAAGACAAAGAGCAGAGTCTTAGGTGTTAGAAGAGACACAAAAAAGTAAGATGAGGATGCCATTTTAAAAGAAATTATCACCATGTATCACATAGATAAAAATATAGGTTAATTTATGATCTAAGAGTTAGCTAAAAACAAGTCTGAGTTATCAGCAAAACATTTATAATTATTAATAATTCTTCAAATACTTATTTGAGAAGTGGCTAGATGAGCAGAACTATTTGCAGCCCTGATGAAAAAAATCTGCCTACAAATACTTTCCAATGTCGAGTGGAATTTCCAAAGAAAACCTTAAAGTTTAAAAAATAATTTTAATTACACTAAAATGGAGCCAAACGTGGCTTTCTGATAACTATTTTTTCCTTGGGTAAGCTCAGAACTTGTCCCCCACAGAGAAACAGCCTTTTTAAGAGACAGCTTCATTTGCTTGGTGTTAGTGGCAAATGAAGTCCTGGATCATTTAAAATGCTCTGCTACCAAACACTTAGATGGGTTCATGAGCAGAAGGCAAAGTGCTCCTTGGTAACAGCATGGACCCAACAAATTCAAAGAGATGGGACAGTAAGTAAGGCTCCTTGCAGTATCTCCTCTGAGAGGCCAAAGTCTAAGGGAAACAGGGGTAAGAAGACAGCCAGCAAAATCACATACTAATAAGCTGAGTCAAGCTGACTAATATAGCAGTTTGAGATTCATGTCATTTGATCAAAAATCAATACAAATGCCTAGAAAAGTCAGATCTGAACAGGTTACAGTGTGTTAAAAATATACAAAGGCTTGAAAGAGTAATAAAAGAAGTAAGATAGTCATAAATAAATAAATAAATGAATGAATGAATGAATGAATGAATGAATGAATAAATAAATAAATAAATAAATAAATAAATATAAAATATAGTTTTAAAATAATAGTCCTCAAAAGAGGAGAAAGTAGTATTTTTTAAAAAAGCCATGTCAGGATGAGAAATACACAGAGTCTTTTTGTGTTGTCTTTAATTTTTGAGGCTGCTAAGAGACAGTGGATTATATAAAGTACAAGATTAAACCAACATATTTATTTTAAAAATGTTTTGACTTCAAAGTGGAATCAAAAGATAAGTTACTTTGGGAAAGAGGTTATTTTTTTTCCACAGGAGATGAGAGGCTGTGGATTCATTTCAGGTTGATATAAATCAGGTTTCATTGAGGGAAGTCTCCTTGAAAATCCTGACTACAGACATCAACAACCCTAAAAAAATCTAAAAGATACACAATGCATATTTTAGCTGCTCATAGATAGAACAAAAAAATATCTTTGGCTGACATATACACAACAGATAGTTTATGCTTGTACTAATGCATAAATGTGAAGGTTTTTTAAAATATTTTAATTTAAGATTAATACTTATTAAAATATAAGCTAACACTCATGATATAGGTAACAGCTTATATAGGCGCCTGATAGACTGGATTATCTGCGTTGTGGACAATGGATGATGAACCAGTCTCTCTAGCAGTCAGGAACCAGGAAACAGGGCTTCACAAGATTCCAGCAGCCCCGTATGAGTAGAGTTGACCACTCCCCCTTCAGGAGCCTGGGACCCTGGATAAATGTGAAAATTTAGTACTTGAATGTTTTTGGTTAAGGGATAATAGGGTAGTAACTTTAAATATTTATTTTTTAACTTTTTTAAGACTTGAGAAGGAAAATATATCACTTGAAATTCAGAAGTACATGAAAGTAGTAGTTTTTAAAACTTGGGAGGAGGACAGCGACACAGATATTTGGATAATTATTTATGGTTTTTGTGTCATTGGAGTATTTATTATTTTCAGACCTATATAAATGTCTTCATACCTTATCAGCTGAAACTTAAATCCCACCACAGATATATATGTTACCTTTAAAACTTTTTGTATTTTTCAGCGAAAGGGGACCAGACCCCAATAAAAAAAAAATTGCCCAAATAACCCAAAATCTCAAAATGTCTCTGTTGTAGTTTGTAAATTCTGTATCCAAGACAGCTTAAAGGATGCTACCTGAGATGGTTCAGCATCACAAACAATTCCAGCAAAGACCTAACAATTATCCTGACTTTATTAAGATTCCCCCTAAGATATCAGCAGCCACAAAGAACAGGAAGTATTCTGGAGAATGATGCAAATATTTCCAATGATGGATTATGAATATTTATCTTTTAAGGGGCATTGGTTACAAGGTGTTATTGGTTTTAGGGAAAAAAAAGCTAAACAACTAAGAGTTGAATTCAGAGAAGTTTTTCTAAAAGAATAAATAGCAATATGATATAGCAATAATAGAAAAAAGTGAATAGTGGGTCTACTGTAATCTAAAACACAACTATTAATACTAAAATAATTTACGTTGATACGTTATTTGATTTACTGATACAAATTTAAAATTAATTCTGATACACTATATATATGTTTGTATTCTTGTTTAGAGTTTTGTACTTAGGCAACTCATTTAAAATATAATAAAGTCATGCAGGCTATTTTTGAACTATGGCCTTTGGATGTAGATGAAATTTCTATGGCTTTGGAAGTTTGTGGGGCCATTGGCAATAGAATCAGGATTTATTCCTAGTGCATGAAATAGCTTTTTGGAACCCATTTTCTTTAGAGGCATACCTTGCTCAGCCTTAATACAAGGGATCCTGCTTCAGCTTGATATGCCAGACTTTGTTCACTCCCACGGGAAGCACTAACCTCCTTGATTAGTGGAATTTTGGGTGGAAACTGGTGGAGAAAGAGTGGGAAGAGAAACTGTGTTTGGTAGTAAAATAAAAACAAAACTTAAATAAAATATAAGTTAAAAATAAAATACAGGTTAGTAGGTAGTTATTGATAATAATCAAACTTGTAGTCATATTAGGTATGTTTTCAAGGTTATATATATATTTAGTCTTATATTATGACATTTATAGTGTTTTAATAACATAAGACCTTTTTGTTGACAGTGAGCCATATATGATTCTGGCAGCACCAAGTTACTTCAAATAAGAGAATGAGTATTGCAAACCACCATATAGAGTTTGCTTTTATTTAATTTATTTTTTTTCTTCATTTTGTTATTTTTATATAAAAAATGTCTCTTTTATCCATGCATCTCCCTGCTTCCCCTCCCTTCCCTCCTTTCAGAGTTTGCCTTCTTTATGTGAAAGCTAATTATTTGGGGAAAAAAATGAACTGCCCTTGCCTCAATTGCTGACAGTGTACTACTGTCAAAACTGGATCAGTAGGATGCAAAAGAAAGTGACTGTGAAACTTTGCCAAGAGAAGATAGTCTAGTCCTTCATAATTCCCTACTTCTCAAAAACCTCTGTAGGTCAAAGATGGAAGCCTTAATATTTCAAAACTTTGCCTGACTGTCCATACAGCCAGATGTTCATCCCTGTCATTAGATAACATTTCGCCTTTCTTCAGTCATTAATAGAGTTGAAGATTAGATAGTCATATTAAACTTTTCCTTAGTTATGATAAAACTCCCTTAAAGTAATAGAGGAAAAGGAAAACAAAAATTTTGAAGAGATCAACAAATTTCTAAAAGAAAACCAAGAGAACCAAGAAAAGATTGAACAGTTGAAGAAAACATTTTAAGATTTAAAAATTGAAATAAAAGCAACAAGGAAGACAAAAATTGAGGGGATGCTGCAAATAGAAAATCTGAAGAAATGAATTGGAACTACAGATGCAACTTAACCAACAGAGTGCAATAGATAGAACAGAGAATATCTGATGTGGCAGATTTGATAGTGGAAATAGATACATCAGTCAAAGAAAACACTAAAACCAAATGTCATAACACAAAACATCCAGGAAATATGGGACACCATGAAAAGACCAAACCTGAGAATAATAGGAATAGAAGGAGAAGACACCATCTCAAAGGCACAGAAAACATGTTCAACAAAATCATAGAAGGAAACTTTCACAGTCTAAAAAGGAAATGCCTATGCTGCTATGCTGATACAAGTTTACAAAACACATAATAGACAAGACCCCAAAAGTCTGCTTGCCACATAATAATTAACACATTAAACCTACAAAATAAAGGAAGAATATTAAAAGCAGCAAAAAAATAAAAGAACAAAAAACCTCCTCATGTTACATATAAAGGCAGGCCCGTTAAAATAGCACCTGACTTGTCAATGGAAACAATGAAAGCCAGAAGGTCCTAGTTAGATGTTATACTGACACTAAGAGACCATGAATGCAAACCTAGACTACTATGTTCAGCAAAATTATCAATTAACATAGATGGAGTAAACAAGATATTTAATGATAAACCCAGATTTAAAGAATACCTATCCACAAACCCAGCCCTACATAAAGCACTAGAGGAAAAACGTTAACCCAAGAAAGCTAGATACACCCATGAAACCACAAACCATAAATAATCACACAGCAGGAAGACCCAAAGAAGGGAAACTCACATATACTACCAGCAAAAATAACAGGACCTAACAGTCACCAGTGATTATAACACTTAACATTAATGGACTCATTTAACCTATAAAAAGAAACAGGTTAACACAATGGATACAAAAAAAGAATCCATCTTTCTGCTGCACAGAAACCGAGTGCAATAATTAATAAATGACACCTTCTGAAACTGAGGAGCTTCTGTAAGGCAAAGGGCATCATGGTCAAGAAGACAAAATGAAAACCTATGAAGTGGAAAAAGATCTTTACCAGCTCTACATCTGACAGAGGACTGATGTCTAAAATATATAGAGAACTCTAAAAAGTAGAGATCAAAAACCTAAGAACCCAACTGGAAAATATGGGGATTCAATAAAAGTTTCAGAAGTTTTGGAGATATCAGAGGGAATCTGCCTACAGTCTATATGGGGAGTTAATAAAAGCTCCAGAAGTCCCAGAGCTCTAACCACAGTCAGTCTAGGAAAGCCAGAGAGTGGTGATTCAAACCTTTACTCCCAGCACAGGGAGTATCCTGGGAGTGGTGACCTATGCCCTTAATCCCAACTGAGTCAAGGTCACTTCAGATTATAGAAGGAATTCCAGGATCCCAAGCAGGTGTGGTGGGACCATGCCTTAATTTACAAAAGTGTAGTTAAGATAGGATAGAAACACAGAGGGAAGCCATTCCAAGGGAAGCAGGCTGAGGAAGCTGGAAGACAGCTGGGTAAGATCTGACTGTGGTGTTTATTCCCTCTAGTATCTCCACCTTCTTCAGAGGTCTATCCCTGAGTCTCATTTATTCATGCCACAGGAAAATGGTTTACAGACTAAACAGAGAAGTCTCATCAGAAGAACTCCAAATGGCTGGAAGAAGTTCAAAAAATTGCTCAACATCCTCTGTCATTAGAGAAATGCAAATCAAAAGACCGCTGAGATCCCACCTTACACCTGTCAGAATGGCTAAGATCAAAACACAGATGACAGCCTATGCTGGAGGGGATGTGGAGCAAGGGGAGCACTCCTCTATTGTTGGTGGGAGTGTAAACTTGTACAGCCACTTTGGAAATCAGTATGGCAGTTGCTCAAAAAACTGGGAATCAATCTATCTAATGATCCAGAAATACCACTATTGGGCATATACCCAACGCATGCACATTCTTACCCCAAGGACATAAACTCAACTATGTTCATAGCACCATAATTCATAATAGCCAGAACCTGGAAATGATCTAGATACCCCCTAACTGCAGAATGCATTAAAAATAGTGGTGCATTTACACAATGATATACTACTCAACAGGGAAAAAAAAAATGACATTCTGAAATTTTCAGGCAATTGGATGGATCTGAAGAGTATCGGACCCAGAAAGACAGAGATTGTATGTACTCATTCATAAGTGGATTTTAGATGTAAAGGATAACCAGGCTACAATCCAGACAACTCACAGTAACTAGGTTAACAGGAGAGTTAAAAGAGACATCCATAAAGGGGAAATAGAATACTTCTCCTGAGAAAATTGTGATCATGGGAGGGTGGGAGCAAAGAGAAGTGAGAAAAAAACAAGGCTGGGGTGGGGGCAGAGATGGAGAGCAAAGAAGTGGATATATTATAGAGGGAATCATTGTGGGATTAGAGAATCCTGCTATCAGGGAACACCCAAAAATCCACAGAATGAGCTCAGCTAGGACTCCAAGCAACAGTGAAGAGGGTGCCTAATCTGGCCTTTTCCCTATTACCATATGAATGACCACCTAATTGCCATTATAAAACCTTCATTCAGCAGATGATTAAGGCAGATGCTTTCTGTAACTAAACACCTGGCTAGGCTACTGCCCAGAAGAAAAGATTACAGGAGCAGGGGAATCAGGATTGATGGGGAGACAGCCCTGCTATTGGGAATTCGCAGACTCTGAAATGGCAACTGATGAACCTTCACGAAGGAATCTGGATCCTCTGTATTTAGATGTTAGGGCAGTTTCTGGAGCCTCTTTCACTTGGAACAGGGTCTCTCCCTGTTCTATGAGCTGGCTCCTTTAAGCCATTCCAAGCATGGAAACACCTTTCTCAGCCTTGATTCTTGGGTGAAGGACTGGGCCCTACTTCAATGGGGTATGCCAGAGAGAAGTGACTTAACTTGGGATTCCTTGCCTTTCCTGGGGAGTGAACAAGGAGGGTGTAGTTGGGAGGTGAGAGGCTGGGGGAGAACTGGGAGTAGGGAAGGGATAGGGAGCAGCAGGGGATATGGTAAATTAAAACAAACAAACAAACAAACAAAAAACCAATTTCAAAGCCCTTGGAAAGACGTTCATTTATGCCTTGTTTTGGCACCAGATATATAACAAGAAGCTACCTGCTCCAAGGTCTGGGAGGACCAAATTTTGTATTGTAGATTTGAGGGAGGGTATCAATGGAGCAGAGAGAAAATGTAGCAGATGAAACATGGCCAGTAGACTGACCTGGGGCATGAAGAAAACAAAAGACTACGCCTGTAGAATGTGTTTTAAATTTTTTTTAACTCTTTAACATTAAAATTCCAGTAATGTTATTTCAGTCAATACTGAATCAGAAATGGACAGAAACATTGAACTTAACTAAATTGTCTTAATATGGCAATCAAATGTTACTTGAATTAGCTTTCAGTTAGTCTTAAATTCAGTGCTCTATTAGTTATGAAGGAGATAAAAAGTATTTGTTTATGATGGGGAAAGTGGTATAAAACAAATTTGTCCAATTATATGAAATGTGATATATTGATGAATTTTTCTTAAGGGATACTACTTAAGCTATTATATTGCAGGAATCTTGTTTTTAAAATTATTTATAGAAAAATCTGTAGTTAATATGTAACCTGTAATTAATCACAAGTTTGTCCGGTTTGCTTTGAGACTAAAATTATTTAATTTCCCTTAAAAGTAGGGAGCCAGTTTTTAGTGTTTCTGCTCTGTACATCTTCAATAGGGTCAATTCACTTAGGTAGATATTTCCTTTATAACACTCCAAAATGTTTCAGTAAGCTCAGAAATGTGGAAAATTCTTAAAATTGTTTCTTGAAATTCCATTTTTTCAATTAGCATAAACAAATCCACAGACCAGTTGTCATTAAATAGTCAGCTGTGCTCTCCCACAAGAAGGGCCTACTGGTTTCAGGAAAAGATGTTATGCTTTTGCTGTGACTCATCATTCCAATAATAAGAATCTTAGCCTGTATTACTGTGGGGATTTAATAAAAGCTTTAAAAGTTTTGGAGATATCAGAGGGATCTACCCCCAGTCAGTCGAGGAGAATCAGAGAGTGGTGATTCACACCTTTAATCCAAGCACAGGGAGTATCTGGGAATGGTGATTTATGCCCTTAATCCCAACTGAGTTCTAGGTCATTTTAGTTTACAGAAGGAGTTCCAGGCTCCCAGGCACACAATGATGGGGCCATGCCTTAACTGAGCAAAGAAAGTATTTAAGGCAGACATAGAAAGACAAGTTAAAAGAGGCCAAGAGAAGCCAGGCTGAGGAATCTGGAAAACAGCTGGGTAAGATCTAACTGTGGTGTTTACTCTCTCTAATATCTCCAACTTTCTCAGAGATCTATCCCCGAGTTTCATTTATTCATGCAACATATTGCTGTTCTTCTGGTATTCAAAAATATGCCTCCATGTCTTCAAGATATTACATACAGTCTTACAAAGAGAATTTCTAATCTTCTTATCTGCCTGTTACAATCTCTATGGCAATTTGTTAGATGCAGACTTAAGTATTTGATTTTCACAGAACCTTCATAAGTGGTCTTAAATCTCATTTATTTAAAGATATAGAATCAGGATACAGAATTTCACAATTATTTCCTAAGTTTAACAAAATTATTGAAAGATACCAGAGGATAGAATCCCTGTCTCTATCTTTTCTATTTCATTAGGCTAAACAATACTGGAAGACAAGAACAATGCAGTGAGAATATTATCCTCAAAATCATTTCTATTCTAAGACATCAGATATTCAAATATGATTTACATGGAAATAAGGTCATTTAATACCTCAACTAAAATTACTGTCTGCAATGCTGAGATTTATCAATAGGATATAAATTTGCTTTATCATTTTCACATTAAAGCGTAAAATTTATAGAGGGATTATTTTAAAAATTGCTCTACAGTGTCAAATTAAATGTTAACATTAAATCTTACAACACCCATTCAAGCAAAATACAGAAATATTCCAGATACAAAACAAATGATGACTTTAATAATCTTAATGGAACAATAACCATAACAATCTAGTTTTTGGTATGGTTTATTAATAAGAGAAAATGCGAGGACCCCCAAACTAAGAGGCTGGTACTCTGGATGCTTCTCTTGTTGTTTTTTTGGAAACAAGGAACCAGAAAAGGATAAAATTAGAAAGAACATCAGAAGGGGACATTCACTCTGTGGAGAAGTGTTTCATCAATTTGGATGCATTTCTCCTGGATAAATGTGTGTGAGTGTTGAGAAATTGACATTCATAAATAACTTCATGAATTGTTTCAGATTTAAACTATCACTTAGCTTACACTATTCTAAAAATTCTGACTTGTAAAATTATGCTTTTATTTTTCATCTTGAGAAGTGTGTATCTTACCAGTAGGTAGCATACAAGATGTCATTATATAAATACATTATAAGTTGTTTTTCCCCTTCATTTTATTATATTTTTATTTAAAAAAAGTCTTTTTTTATTCATGTATTCCCCTGCTCCCCCTCCCTTCCCTCCTCCCTATGCCTCCAAGCCAGCCTTCAGCCTCCTCTGTTCCCATCTCCTTATCCCCTTGCCACAAAAGACAAGAAGTCCCAAGGTGGGTCAGCTCACCGGGGCACATCCACTCCAGGCAAGTCCGATTTCCTCATCCCAATATCAAGACTGGGTTAGGTATTCCTCTGCAGGGAATGGGCTCCAAGGCGCCAGCCCATACAAAGGTACACAGGATCACTCCACCCCTGGAGGCACCACATACTTATAACTATATAAAGTGCACACACAAGACTGGATATGTGAGTGAGTCGTTTTTCCATTTTAGACTGAGAATAAATCAAATTATAATCTATATATGTCTGGATCTTAAATCTGGCCCAGCTGAAGAAAGAGAGAGGGGAGAATATAGGAACAAAGGGCCCAGGATCATAAAGAAGGGATGCACAGAGGCAGCTCACTGACTCAGAAACAATGGCCGAGGAGCCTTAGGGAAAAGGAGCTAAACCCTCCAAAGGTAGACGACTGTCAAATGCTGTGGGCAGTTTGTGGAGCCTCTTGCAGTAGGATCAGACTATGTTCCTGGTTCATGAACTGACATCTCAGAGCCCATTCGCTACAGAGGAACACCTAACACAGCTTTAATACTGGGATGAGGGACTTGGACCTACCTCAATGAATATGATAGTCTGAACTGGCGAGACTCCTTGCCCTCCTTGGGGAATGGATAGGGGATGAAGTAGGGGAGACTGAGGGAAGACTGGAGGAGACTGGGAGGATGGGTTGGGAGCAGAAGCAGATACAAAAAAAATTAAATAAAAATTCCATGTCAGATAAATGTATCTGGGCTTTAAATTCAGGCAAGTTTAGTGTGAATTTTATACCTATAGAGTATCTGACTGACTGTGATTTTTTAAATAGAGGACACATCATAGTTAAAATTTCAATTATACCATGATTCTTTTTCCTGTTGCATATCTCCACATTTAAAGAATATTATTTTGTATTGAGAATTCATAGTCTGAACACTCTATTTGCTGTATACTTAGTATTACTTGTAGTAGTGGGGTTTCTAGGTCCCGGGCAGAGACCCAGACCCGCCACCCGAGGCCCGTTAGCAACCTGTCGCTGCCCCTGCTGCTCAGGCCCCCAGAAATGACTCAGATGCTTATATTAAGTCCATGCTGTTTGGCCTATGGCTCAGGCACTTTGCTAGCTAGGTCTTACATCTTAAATCAACCCATTTCTATTAATCTGTCTGCCACGTGGCCCTTGGCTCACCTGTACTCCTACATGTTGCTCCTTGGGTAGCTTCAGCTCGATCTGCCTCTGACTCGGCCCTTCCTTTCCTACCTATTCTGATTCCTCCTCCTACTTCTTCTATGGTGCCTGTCATGGCCCAAAACAGCTCCTTTATTTAAAAATTGAGATTCACAGCATACAAAAAGGCATTCCCACATCAATGACTCTTTCTCAAACTTAGAAGAAATAGGTTTTCCTACTTATAACTTTAGAGTAAATTTGAGAATTAATACATAACATCTGTGAATCACTCTGAGTTATTGAAGGAGTTGTAATATAATGAAGTATCACAGAATTCTAAAAGGGAAATGCATTATAATAAAAAAAAACAGTTGATCTTTCAACAGATTAATCTTTGATAGAGCCTTGGGCAATTGCTAGGATGTTAGCATCACAGTCAGATGCCCTCCTGAAGAGACAGATAAAATAGGTTCATGTCACTTCTCTTGTTATTTTTGTGTCTTGGGTCCAACTGATAAAAAAAGAGAAAACATTGAGCAAGCAAATCAAAAAGTAATATGCTACCTTCTTTAGCCATTCAAAATTCTTGGCCTTTTAAACGACCCCAGTGAAGGGGCGGGGAATAATTAAACTCAGCATCTTAAAATGGAAAATTTATGTAATGTTTGTAAGGCTCCATAATTTTTATAACGCTTAATATTTGTACATGTGTAATAGGTAGGCTCTCCCATACATACAAACACACCTACAGATAGATGACCTGATAAACCTCAATATAAAATTCCTACCTAACAGTAATGGTGAAGTTATAGTCTCGTTTTGAAATACATTAAAAATTACATTTCAGTGGACTTGAACTTGCTTTAAACACATACTGTATTATTGAGGCTTTAGTTCTAAATCTTGGACAGCTATAATTGAATTTAGATATTTTTATATTTATATTAAGCTGTTTTTTATTTTGGAGATTATAATTTCAGCACAACTTTGTTTTATTTTGTTTTGTTTTGTTTCTCCCTCCCAACCCTCCCATTTCCTCTTCACTCCTTTACAATTCACAGGTTCTATTTTTATTACTTGTTATTACATGCATTAACGTCTTTGTATGCTACTTGTATTTAGGATTCCAGAGTTGACCATTTGACACTGGACAGTCACTTGATGTATTAAAAGAAAAGCTTATTGATAAATTGTCAATTTTATGTGTTTATGTGTATGATGTCCATGCGTGTTCATATGCGTGTGTGTAGGCAGGATGCTGAATGATGCTTATTCAGTATATAGTTTAATGTTATATTAATGAAGATAAATATATTTATATAGACAAAGTGAATTTCAAATATGACAGTTACTCAAAATATTTTGTTGATTATGTTTAATTAAAATTAGTATATAGAGTATATTATAAATGTATTGATTATACTATGTATCTTTCTTGAATCTATAGTCTCTTTAGGACATTTTTTTATGAAGAGAGATTAGATTTTGCAATGACATTTCTACATCTAATGAGTACAGGGATTTTATCTTTTAGTATATTTATACAGTAAATTACATTTACTGCTTTATGAATGTTAAAGAATACCTGTATGTCTGAAATGAAGTCAGCTTGACCATCGTGCTTTTTTAATTGAGTTCCCAAGTATTAAAAAAAAATACATATATATTCACAGTGGCTATTGGTCTATTTGTTATTGTTGTTAGGTCAGTGTGTGGTTTTAGTAGCAAAGTAATGCAAGCTTGAGGGCTTTTTTTTTTTTAAACTACTTTTGTAGATTCATTACCTAAATATTCACTTACCTCTAAACTACTGAAAATTATTGATTAGGAACAGAGGCACCGGATTCACTTTATGCCAATGCAGTGATTTTACAAACCAGTTGCTTTTGAAATTTGAAAAAAAAAAGCTGCTAAACCAACTAGGCATGCTTCTATAGACAACTCTGTTCATGCTACTTAATGGAACATGTGTGACGGCACATGTAAAGTTTGGAATTAGCTGTGGCTGTCATCCTAAGCATTGACATTTCTTAGACCTCTTACAATTTTTGACTGAAAAAAAAAAAACCCATTAGGGTTCTTGCTGGCAAATTCTACAAAATACTTAACCATGGAGCTCACATAAAATTATTACTCCATTGCTTGAAACAGAGCAGCATGGAATATGATCTCTTTTGGAGCTGAAAAATCCTTTGACAGAGGTCATCAAAGATCACAAGGAAACAAAGATATTTTACATTAGGATTCATAACAGTAAAAAAATTACCATTATGAAGTAGCAATAAAAATAAATTTATGAGGGAGTCACCACAACATGAGGGAATACACTAAAGGGTGACTCCATTTGAAGGTGGAAAACCAATAGACTTGAGTGATTGTTCCTACTATATCACTAAGCTATTTGAGGTTTAGCTTTCTAGACACATTAATGGGGACAATAATGAAAAAATTCCAATGATTTTTAAGAATATTACCCACCCCCAAATTCTCTATGTGTTCATTATATTGAATGTATAAGAAAGTTTGTGGAACTCCTTTTGTAACACTTTAAAAATAGACAATCTAAAATGTCCTTTATTGAGGAAAGACATAAATTATAGCAAGGAATTTTTAAAGCATGATTATGAAAATAGTATATTTTTTAGGGATTTAACTTCAGTTAAATATCATATCTACTGAGAACCTATTCTCCATATTCTCACCTGTAATTACCAATAAAGACCACATAATGTATTACATTTTTAATCTCTTAGGTGTGTACATATAAAAATTTCATTGAGTGATAAAACTATTAATAATATCATATATTTAATTTAGCTCATGGCATACATACATATATCAGAAAAGAAAAATACAAAATATTGTGAATGTTAAATTTGATTTTGCATATGAAACAAACATAGCATTATGAAACAAAATTAATATTTATATATTAATTTATCTTTCAAAAATATAAGCTATGATTTCAGAGTACTAATTTCTCTTCTGAAGCTTGCAGAGTCTTTCTACTAAAAAGGGTGAAAGTTCCTACTAGATTCAAGTTTGACTTGCCTACTCATAATGATAAAAGTAAATGTCTCCAGCAATACGTCCTTACTGTCAGGATGTGAAGAACAACCACAGCAGCCTGAGGTACTTGGAGGTTTCCCTGGGCCACTCTGGCCAAATCAAGTAGATGTGATTCATTCCTGGTAGTGAATGTTGTTTCCCTCTGTGACAAAATATGGCTTGTCAAGGCTTTGTCTCCTCTGGTGATTATTGCTCTCATATTTGGAATATTTTTCTTTAAGTTTTTACAGTAGGTGTCTATACAGTCCCTCAAATGATCCTTAAGTTTAGTTTCCCTCGTTTGATTTTCTTTCTAACCCGTTTCTCCATAGCTCCATTTAACCTTCCTATTAATATCTCCTTTATGTTTTTCCGTGACTACATGTTCTCTTTCCCCTTCTTTGGTAAACATCTACTCTCCCTGGTCCACTTCTTTATACCTAATACCTGTGGTTAGATGGACTGTTACATATCATAATGGTTAAGAGCTAATGTCCATATAAAAGAGAATATATTCCATACTTATTTTTCTAGGTCTACCTTAGCTCACTAGGAATAATTTTTCCTGGGTGCATCAATTTACCTATAAATTTTATTGTTTCAACAGATATAAATATTTTACTTTGTAAATGTGCCACATTTTTATTATCCATTTATCTATGTATATCAAGGTAGTTTTTAATTTCTGGCTATTATAAATACAGCAACAATAGCTATGATTGGATAAGTACCTCCATAGTAGGATATAGAGTATGGGCAGGGGCATATGACCAAAATTATATACCTGAGTTTTGAGGTAGATCTATTTCTAATTTCTTGAGGAGCTACCAGCTGATTTCCACAGTAACTATACATGTTTGCATGTACACTAATAATGGATAAGTTCTCCCCATTTTTTGAAATTCTAGCCAGCATATGCCATTTGTTTTACTGACACTGGTGATTCTGACAGCCATAAGATAAAATCTATTGTAGTTTTAATATGGATTTCCCTGATGACTAAAAATGGTGAATTTTTCTGGGTCTCAGCCATTTGTATTTCATCTTTTGAGTATTTTGTTTGGTTTTGTTTCTTATTTTTATGTGGGTTATTTGTTAACTTGGTTTCTAATTTTTAAAGCTGTTTTTACATTAACCCTATATTGGAGGTATGAATGGTTAAAAAATCACATTCTGTATTCTATCATTTTTTAAAAAATTATTCTTTCTTTTGCCGTTTGTAAAATATTGCGTTTCATGAGGTCTCATTTCTTAATTGGTGTTCTTAGTGAATGGGCTATTGGCAGTTCAGAAAACTCTATTCCGTGCCATTGATTTCAAGACTATTTCACACTTTCTTTCCCACTGGGTTCACTAAATATATCTGGATTTATGTTGACGTCTTTGATTTATTTAGAGTTGTGTTTTGTGAATGTGATGGCTAAATGCTTTGTGTTTCTTTTTCTTCAAGTTAACATTGACTTGTCTTGTTCTTGATTTCTGTAGAACTTCTTTATTTATATTTATTCATTTATATTGATATGGTTATAGACTTGTTCTAAATTACCTTTATTATGCTTAATTATGACCCTTGTATCTATGAAGTTTCCAAAGGTTTTATCACAAGCAGGTGTTGGATTTTATCAAAGGCTTTATTTTTTATTAGAATCTAATTAGATGATGTGTTTGTTTTTTTTTCTTTCAGTCTGTTTATATAGTGCATTGCACTGACCGATTTTCATCTGTAGAACCATTCCTAAATCTCTGGAACTATGCCTACTTGATCATGGTGAATGATCTTTTAGAAGTGTTCTTCAATTCAGTTTGCAGCTAATTTTTGAGAATTTTTAGATTAATATAAGGGGAAATGGTCTGTAATAATATTTGTTTGTGTGACTTATGTAGCAGTATGACTGTGGTTTCAAAATAAATTTAGCAATTATCCTACTAGTTATACTTCATGGAATAGTTAAAGGAATATTGTCTTTCTTTGAAAGTCTTTAGAATTCTGTGTTAAAACCAATAAAGGCTGGAATGTAGAGTAGTTGGTAGAGTACTTTCCAATCATGGAAAACCAGCCCAGCTTTTCATTTAAACACATACATACACTAGGTATGAATGTCATACCTACAAACCTAGAATTTGAGATGTGAGGTAGAAAGGTGAGAAGTTTAAGGTTGTTCTTGTAGGCAGGAAAATCTTGAGGACAGTCTTGGATACCAGAGAATCAATTTCAGAAAATATACTATGTACTATGACTTGTCAGTCAGAATTGTTCCTTCATAGTTATCAATCATTTTGTATTCTTGGGGAGGCTAATATAAAGCATTTTATATCATGAAATATCTGCATTTGTTACATTTTAAGGTATATATTCCATGTTACATTTGTGTGCATAAGTTAAGCACTTGACACTATTGTGTCTCAGGAAATCTTCTCATATGGGGGAATAAACAAATGTCTGAAGGATGGGGAACATTTGTTGTATTGAAATTTGCTATAAGAAAGTTTACACAGAGAAAAAAGCAAAGACGAATGTTGTAATGATGCTTGACGAGTATCGGTAGAGCAGAAAAGAGAAAGAACAGCCTGTTCAAACCTGCGAAAAGATTCATCATCCTAATTTCAACTGTTTCTAGTATTGGTAATTTTTGAAATCAAATGGTAATAAATCAGGTTCTGTTTTCATTCGTTATCCCCTCACAATGTCTCTGCAATCACTTAATTAATATATATTCATATACAAATATATAATCATATTAATATAATCTGCTCAAATCACTTACTGTTACACACATGCACATAAACACACACATATACATACAAATGTACATATACACACATATGTGTATATACATGTATACACATATACATAACATATATACATTTATATAAAATTTCAGGTTTGATCATGTAGCTATGGATATTTGTCTAATTAGACTTATGTTCTGGACAAAGGAGGTAAATAAATCATTTCTTGTACTGCAAACTTAACATTCTGACCTGGGTATAGTGAGATCATAAATTTTGTAAAAAAATTTAAAGCAGACACTATTGTACTGGAAAAATTCCTTGCTGAATTCTAATATTTTTATTTTTATAATCACAGATAAGTTTAGTTTTCACCATTTTCCTGACAATTTTTATTTCAACTTGACAGAGAAGATACATTTTGTCAGAAGGATATTATTTGCCAAATGACCCCATTATATAAACCCAATAAAAAAACTACGATGTTCATTTTGAGAGAGCCTTGCTCTTTATTAGTGGTAGTATTATGGGATGGCTGTAGAAAGCAGAATGAGCCAAGGATAAAGTGAGTGAGAAGGCACTCTTCCATGCCCTCTGCATTAGTTTCTGCATTAACTCTCTTGAATGATAGACAAGGAAAGTGAAATAAATTCTCCCAATGCTGCTTTTCTTCATAGTGTTTTAGCACAACAATGGAAAACTACAAAACCTCTGAACAAAGAAAGCTCTATTTACAACAGATGGAAACAATTATAATAAGCACAAGCAATAAAATGTATAAGGGTCAGAATAACAGAATATTGTTCTGAGATTGTGGCTCTTATCAAGGAATCTACCCTCATGGCTGCCTAAAAAAAGATATGAACAATAACATCACCAATAAGCATGTAACATGACAGGGATACATTTCAGGGGTTCTAACATTAGAACTACAGGCAAGAACACATGTGAGAATAAATGAAGATAATATTACTCAGTGAATCATTCCCCAAATGAGAAATCTCTTTAAAGCATATATACCTCCACAAAAATATGAAATAAATATGCTATATAATGGATGAATATTTTGTCTTAGAGAAGATGAATGATCTTAACACATTCTTAGGGTTATTAAAAATGACAGAGGAATAGGAATGTAGGTTTCTGATATACAATATTAATCTTGACAGGTCTTGTTTGGGTAATAAATGAACAAATAAAATTTAAAATATCAGACTGAGAAAATAGAAACAGGTTTATGTGGGGGTATTGTGTTATTTCGTGGTAAATAATTGTCCCACCCACTGGTTTAATAAAAAGAGCTGATTGGCCAAAGGCAGGCAGGAAGTGTAGGCTGGTCTACCAGACTAAGAAAATCTCTGAGAGCAGAATGCCAGACAGAGGACCAGAGAGAAGCTGCAGGATGCAGAGGACAACCATGCAGCTCTAAAGAAAGGTAACGAGCTGCATGGCTGAACAAGAGACATGGGTTAGATGAAGGGTAGAGAGCTAGTAAGTGATAGGCCTGGGCCTGAGGCTGATCAGCTTAAAACTATTGGAAGCATCTGTGTGTCTCTGTGGGACTGCGGGACTGTGGGTCTGTGGGCCTAGACCTTGAGGTTAGGCCGGAAAGTCGGGGCAGAAACCTCATACTACAGGTTTGATCATAGAAAACATAGCTGAATATTAAGAAAAAAATATATTTTCAGTACCACTATCATTATGAAGCAAGTACAAAAAAATTGAAAAAAAATTTTTCATTATAAAAATGTTTTTCTTAATATATCAACATTTAAAAATTTGACAAAATATAGGGAATACTACTGAAATAATCAAAATTTTAATTATTTTTTAATAAGATAAGTAAAATATATGCTGAATTTTATACTGAAACTTGTAAAACCTTTTTAAAAAGTGTTAAAATACACAAATATAAGCAGGAAGATAGAGGTCACATAATTATAGACCATAATGTTCAATAATGTTACAGTACCAACTGTCTTGAAATATGTCTACGTCATTAACACAATGCCAATTAGAACTCTAATGAGTCAACTTAATCAGAAATTTAATCATGCATTGCAAATAAAAAGATAGTAATAATTTGCTTCATCAGGACAAAGTTTATAATAGATGATTAAATTGAAAATTAGTATACAAAAAAAATAGAACCCAGGAAGTGAAATATATACAAATATGTATATATATGTATATATATACAAATCAGATTTATATAACAAATATGAATTCTTAGTTTTTTAAACACATAATTTTGTTAATAATTTCAAATTAAAAATTTCTTCTAATTTTTTGTTAGTATAAAAAGTGTTCAAGTAGTTATATACATACATATATGTGTACACACACATAAATCTTTGCCAAAGTTAAGAATAACTAAATTCTAGTTGTTCAAATAGTAAAACTTTAGCTGTATATGGCAAATGAAACATTAAATAATTTAGAAAATATTTGTAAATATGCAAGAAACTCAATATAATGTTGGTGATGGAAGGTTATATGTAGTTCCTACCATATGATGTTCAAATAATTTCCTTTCTGAGGTACTTACTTTTGTAACCTTTATAAAAATTCAGTTTCAAAATCTGATGGTATGTTATAAATAGTATTCAGAACAGCAGTATAATGTGGTAGGTAACCCATGACAGACAGCACCTATTCAACTCTGATATTTTATCATGAAGCAGTTAGGAAATATGTGAGAATCTGTGAAAAATATGATCCATACAGTGATTTTTGGGTTTTTTTTTTTTTTTGAGACTTTTGGTTGAGGTAGTAAATTTTTCTGATGTAAAAGCTTTCTCAAGCATGATACATTAATGGAAACTTTGTACTAAAGTGCATCTGTCCTTCTCTCTTTCATTAACATTGGGATTACTGTATTCAAAAAGTCATAAAACTAAACCAGAAATAATGTAAATTTAATAAAAATAAATTTATGAATTTTAATTAACATCTGAATTTATAAAACACTGGATTGATATTTTGCAGCAATATAAATTTGTTAAATCACTAGTCTTATACTTTGAGTATTATAAAAAATATTTCATTAAATGAAAAACACAGTTATTGTGCCTACCAAAGACACAAAGTATTAAAGAACAAAGCAATAGGAAATGTTAAAAGCAATCAAAAAGGCAAGACCAGATTCAGTTTGACAGTTCCTGAAGACTGAAAATAGACAATACCCACTTAGATATTATAAGTGTAAATGTATCTCTAAAATTTAAATTGTAAAAGAAAATGTAAAGTATATGACAAAAGCTTTAAAAAAGAATACTAATTCTTGATGTGAAATAACATTAGCATTTAATTAAATTGCAAATTGGTATAATGTAGAATTAATTTTTTCTGAAAGGAAAGAAAAATCTAAAGTGAAATATATTTTTACATTGTAAAATATGAAATGATTTGACATTTTAAATAAAGGTTCTTTTATAAAATTAATTTAATAGAATTATTTATGCTAGTGCTATTTATTAGTCTTTCAAACTTCTTGTATTAGTGTAACTTT
This sequence comes from Phyllotis vaccarum, assembly GCA_033318265.1. NCBI lineage: Eukaryota > Metazoa > Chordata > Mammalia > Rodentia > Cricetidae > Phyllotis > Phyllotis vaccarum. Next base: position 143,465,029 of record JARWLC010000006.1, read on the forward strand.
TAACATTTAAAATTTATAGTAACCTTTGGATTTCCCTTAGAAAATAGAAGGTTTTTTTGTTGTTGTTGCTATAACTTGTTTAATTGAGACCCTTAAGTCTCCTGGTCCACAGTAGCACACTAACCCTCAGACCAACAGGAGACTGGAGATTGTGGTCTCCAAATCAGGCGTTGACAGTCCTTGTCACCTCAACCACACTCAGATCTGCCCTAAACCAAAGAAATTTGAGAGAGACCACCCAAGCCCAATACTTAGCAAAACGCAGATGGATGGATATCTCACAGGCCAAACCTCATCCAAACCACAATCTGTCACCACACACTGACAATTGGAGACCCAGAATCCTCCTGGTCCATAGCTGACTAAGAGCTGAGTAAGAGCCAACTAAGAGCTGACTAACAACCATCCTTGTGACAACTGGAGACACACAGCTCCTTGGCCTACAGCCAACTAAGAGATGACAAAAAGCATCTCCTGCAATTAGTGGAGACACACTGGCCCAGGCCCACAACTGACTAAGAGACAACTAAGAGCTGACCAAGAGTGAACCAAGGAAGCAATAGACAAATACCAGTGCAAGAATACATACAACATATAAAGAACAACAAGACAGCACCAGAAGAAGCTGATGGCTCTTCAACATCAAGACCTGAGCATAACAATGAAGAGGAAACAGAAGGAAATGGCCTTAAAAACAAGTTTATGAAGATAATAGAAGCTTTAAAAGAGGATATAACAACTCCCCTAAAGAAACAGAAGAAATACAAGTAAAAATTGGAAAAGCTGAATAAATCCCTGAAAGAAAATAAAGAAAACCAAGGAAAAAAAAACAAAGAGGTGAAACCACATTCCTGGAGTTAAAAATTGAAATAGAAGCAATAAAGAAGGCACAAACTGAGACAAAACTGGAAATAGAAAATCTGAAGAAACAAACTGGAATCACAGATGCAGCATAGCCAACAGAATGTAAGAGGTGGAAGAGAGAATCTCTGGAGTGGAAGATTCAATGGTGGAAGCAGATACATCAGATAAAGAAAACACTAAAACCAACAAAGTCATAACAAACAACATCCAGGAAACTGGGACACCATGAAAAGACCAAACCTGAGAATAATTGGAATTGAAAAAGGAGAAGAATACCAGCTCAAAGGCACAGAAAATATATTCAACAAAAAAGGAAATGTCCATAAAGATAAAAGAAGCTTACAGAACACTAAATAGACTATACTCCTCCCAATCTGATTACCACATAATAATCAAACCACTTAACCTACAGAACAAAGAAAAAGTACTAAGACCTACAAAGGCCAAAGGCCAAATTGGCTATAAAGGCAGACCCAACAGAATAACACCTGACTATTCAATGGGAACAAAGAAAGCAAGAAGGTCCTGGTCAGATGTTATACAGATACAAAAAGAGCATGGCTGCCAACCCAGACTACTATACCCAGCAAAACTATCAATCACCATACATGGAGCAAACAAGGTAGTCCATGACAAAACCAGATTTAAACAATATCTATCTACAAATCCTGCCCTACAGAAAGCACTAGAGTTAAAACTCCAACCAAAGTAAGTCAGATACACCCATGAAACCACAAACAATTAAAAATTCCACAAAAGAAAATCCCCAAGAAAGGAAATACACACAAGCTACTACCAAAAACAACAGAAACTAACAATCGCTGGTCATTAATATCCCTTAATATCAATGGACTCAATTCAAGAATAAAAAGACACACTCTAACACAATGGATACAAAAACAGAAGCCATCCTTCTCCTACATACAAGAAACACATTTCAATTTCAAAGATAGACACAAGTTCAGAGTAAATTGTTGGGAAAAGCCTTTCCAATAAAATGGTCCTAAGAAACAAGCTGGTTTAGCCATCCTAATAGCTGACAAAATAAACTTCAAACCAAATAATTCAAAAGAGACTAAGATAGACATTACATATTCATATCAGGAAAAAATCCATAAAGATGAATCCTCAATCCTGAATATTTATGACCCAAACACAAGGGCACGTACATTTGTAAAAGAAACACCACTAAAGCTTAAACCCCACATCGAACACCACACACTGAAAGTGGGAGTCTTCAATGCCCACTTTCACCTTTGGATATGTTTACAGGACAGAAACTCAACAGTGACATAAGGGATCTAACAGATGTTATGAACCAAATGGATAAATAAACTCTTCCACCCAAACAAAAGGAATATAAAAATTTCTTAGCATCCCATGGAATTTTCTCTAATACTGACCACATACTAGGTCATAATGCAAGTATCAATAGATACAAAATTGGAAATAATTCCTTGTATCATATCAGACCACCATGGTCTAAAGTTAGAGTTCAACAACAACAAAAATCACAAAAAGTCTAAAAATTCATGGAAACTGAATATCACTCAATTGAACCACCTCTGGGTCAAGAAACAAGTAAAGAAAGAAATCAAAGACTTCCACCTAGAATTTAATGAAAATGGATTATCAACATACCCAAACTTATGGGACACAAAGCAATGTTAAGAAGAAAACTCATAGCACTAGATGCCTATATAAAAATCCTAGAGAAATCTCACACAGGATACCAAATAGTACAGCTGAAAGCTTTAGAACAGTTAGAAGCAAACTCACTTAGAAGGAGTAGAAGTCAGGAAATAATCAAACTTTGGGCTGAAATCAATACAATAGAAACAAAAAAAAAAAAAAAACAATACAAAGAATCAATGAAATAAAGAGTTTTTTCTTTGAGAAAGTCAACAAGATATATAAACCCTCATCCAAACTCACCAAAAAGCAGAGAGAGAGTATCAAAACTAACAGAACAAGAATTGAAAAAGGGGATATAACAACAGACACACAAAAAAATCCAGATAATTATCAGGTCATACTTTGAAAATTTATAGCACACTAAAATAGAAAATGAAAATGAATAGACAGGTTTCTGGACAGATGCCACTTAACAAAATTAAATCAAGAACAGATAAATGTTATAAACAGACCTATAAACCCCTAAGGAAATTAAAAATGATATTAAAATTCTCCCAAGTACAAAAGGCCCACAAACAGACAGTTTCAGTGCAGAAGTTTACAAGACATTCAAAGAACAACTAATATCAGTACTCCTCAAACTCTTCCATACAATAAAAACCAAAAGAATATTGTCAAACTCTTTTTATGAGGCCACAATCACCCTGATACACAAGCCACTCAAAGATGGAAAAAAGAAAGATAATTACAGACTTATCTCCCTCATGAATATCAAGGCGAAAATAATAAAATTCTGGCAAACCGAATCCAACAACATATCAAAAAAAAAAAAAAAAATCCTTCCACAATGATCAAGTAGGCTTTATTCCAGAAATACAGGGATGGTTCAACATATGAACACCTGTGAATGTCATCCATCATATAAACAACTGAAAGAAAAAAACCCACATTATCATCTCCTTAGATGCTAAAGATGCCTTTGACAAAATCCAACATTACTTCATGATAAAAGTCCTGGTCAGGAATACAAGGAAAATACCTAAATATAATAAAGGTGATATACAGCAAGCCAGCAGACAACATAAAACTAAATGGAGAAACACTCAAAGCAATCCCTCTAAAATCAGGAACAAGACAAGGCTGTCCTCTGTCTTCTTATCTATTCAATATCGTTCTCAAAATTTTAGCTAAAGCAAAAAAGAGAACGAAAAGAGATTAAGGGGATACAGGATGGAAAGGAAGGAGTTATACTGTCTCTATTTGCACATGATATGGTTTTGTAATAAGTGATTCATAAATTCTACCAGGGAACTCCTATAGCTGATAAACACCTTCAGCAAGCTAGCAGGGTAAAAGATTAACTTTTTAAAAAATCAATAGCCTTCTATACACTAAGGATAAGAAATAAAGGAACCATCCCCCTTTATAATAGCTGCAAATAGCTTTAAATATCTTGGTGTAACTCTAACCAAAGAACTGAAGAAATTGAAGAGGATATCAGAAAATGGAAAGGTCTTCCATGTTCCTGTATATGTAGGATCAACATAGTAAAAATGTCAGTTTGACCAAAAGCAATTTACAGATTCAATGCAGTCCCCATCAAAATCCCATTACATGTTTTTCAGACTTTGAAAGAAGAATACAAAACTTAATATGTAATAACATGAAACTCTAGGATTTCCAAAACAATAGTGTTCAATAATTGAACTTCATGAGGCATCACCATCCCTAACTTATACTATAGAACTACAGTAACAAAAACAGCCTGGACTGGCATAATATGAGACGTGGTTAAATGGAATTGAAACAAAGATCCCAACCTTAATACACACATCTATGAATACCTGATTTTTGACAAAAAGGCCAAAACATTTAATGGCAAAAGGTAGTATCTTCATTAAAACATACTAGATGGTAGTATGTAGATGAATGCAAATAGATTCATACCTGTCACTCTGCAAAATACTCATATCCAAGTGTATCAAAAACCTCAACATAAACTCAGCTACACTGAACTGGATAGAAAAAAAAATTGGAAATATCCTCCAATGCTCTGTCACAGTATTTCACTTCCTAAATATTTAATCAGTAGCACAAACACTAAGACAAGCGACTGATAAGCCGGACCTCTGGAAAGCTGAGAAGCTTGTAAAAGGCAAAGGACACTGTCAATAAGACAAAATAACAGCCTACATAATGAAAACACCTTCATAAACACTACAGCTGACAGAGGACTGATCTCTAATATTTATAGGGAACTCAAGAAACTACAGCCCAAAATCTTAAAAGTAACTCAATTAAAAAACCGGGTTCAGATCCAAGAAGGGAATTCTCAATAGAAAAATTAAAAATGGCTGAAAGGCACTTAAAAATTGCTCAACATCTTTAGCCATCAGAGAAACACAAATCAAAACAACCTTGAGATACCACCTTACACCTGTCAGAGTGGCTAAGATCAAAAACACAGATGAAAGCCTAAGCTGGTGAGGATGTACAGCAAGGGGAACACTCCTCCATTATTGGTGGGAGTGTAAACTTGTACAGTCACTCTGGAATGCAGTGTGACAGTTCCTCAGAAAACTCGGAATAAATCTGACCAAGGATCCAGCAGTATCACTATTGGGCATATACTCAAAGGAGTCACACTATACCCCCAAAACATTAGATCAACCATGATCATAAAAGCATTATTCATAGTAGCAAGAACCTGAAAACAACCTAAATGGTCCTCAACTTAAGAATGGATTAACAAACTCTAGTACATCTACACAACTGAGTATTACTCAGCAGAAACAAACAAGCAAACATTAAACAAACAAACAAACAAACAAATAAATAAATAAATAAATAAATAAATGACATCCTAAAATTTTTAGACAAATGGATGGATTTTGAGAATATCCTCTTGAAGCCCAGAAAAACAGTCACAGGATTTACCCACTCAAAAGAGACTTCATACAAAAACAAAGAATATAAATGCTGAAACCAAACCCCTGAACAGCTTGATATCAGAAGGAACTTAACAGAGAAAACCAGAGATTCCCCCAGAAGAGAACATAGAGGACGTTTCCTTAGCAAATTGGAATCATAACGGGTAGCAACCAAGAAAAGGTGGGAACAATCATGAGAAAAAAATGCTTGAGTGAAAGGAACAACAGAGAGGGAGAGAGAAAGAGATGGATATCTCAATAGAGAAAGCCAAGGCAAGGCTGGAAAGAGGTCAGGTGCTAGGGAAACCTCCAAGAACTTGGAAGGGGTGCCTAAACAGGACTTACCCTATAATCAAATGAATAATCACCCTGACTGTCATCACAGAACCTACATCCAACAATGAATAGAGGTGGAGGCAGAGATCCACAGTTGAGCACTGGTATAGTTCCTGGTCCAGCTGAAAGCCTGAGAGGAGAGTCTGTATAAGCAAGGGGATGGGGATTATGAGGAAGGTTCCCACAGTGATGGCTGGCTGGAGCTCTGGGGAGCTCACTGAATCAAGAACAGCCAATGGGGAATCATCAGGAAAAGGAGCTAGGCTCTCCAAGGGTAGGCAACTGTCAATTGGCATGGGCAGTATTTTGAGCCTTGAGGAATGGAATCAGACTGTGTTCCTGTGCGTGGGCTGGCACCTTGGAGTCCATTTCCTGCAGAGGAACACCTAACCCAGTCTTGACTTTGGGATGAGGAAATTGGACTTGCCTGGAGTAGATGTGCCATGATGTGCTGACCCACCTTGGACTTCCTGACCTTTTTAGAGAGGGGATGGGTGGATGGGGAGGAGGGAGGATGACTGGGAGAGATTGGGAGAAAGGAAGGGAGGGGGAGCAGGGGACATGGAAAAAAAGACTGTTTTTGAAAAGAAAAATCTAGAAAAGATTTGCAGACAGAAGGATAAAATCTTTTATTCTTTTGATTATTTTTTCTTTTCTTTTTATTATTTTATTTTAATTAATTATTGATACTTTTATTAATTGATCATAGTCAATTAATTATTAAGGTAACATGAGGAAATTTTAAAATGGTATAATCCACAAAATAAAAGTGCAATTTTTTAATAAGAGAGTAAATACTAAAAAGTTTGTAGCTATGCTTGATGTGGGAATGCTTTTCTGTATTCTGTGAATCTCAATCTTTAAATAAAGGAGCTGTTTTGGGCCATGACAGGCACCATAGAAGAAGTAGGAGGAGGAATCAGAACATAGGTAGGAAAGTAAGCGCAGAGTCAGAGCAGACCGGGCCAGAAGCTCAAAGGAGCAACATGTAAGAAACACGAGTGAGCCACGGGCCACATGGCAGGAAAGATGAATAGAAATGGGTTAAGATGTAAGAGCAAGCTAGCAATGAGCCTAAGCCATAGGCCAAACAGCATAAAGTTAATAAAAGCATCTGAGTCATTTCTGGGGGCCTGAGCGGCAGGCAGCTAAGTGGTCTGGCGCAGCAGGGTCTGGGCCTCTGGCCGCCCGGGACCAAGAAATCCCACTACTACATATGCTCACACAAAAATAAGCATTAAAACTTTCAGTAAATATCTTCATAATACAATACAAAGATGAAAATATGAAAACCAATACACAGCAGAGAGTTTTACAACTAAGAGCAAAAATTTGTGAAATGAAAATAAAATAAGGCTCTGTATGATCATGCTAGTAAGATTCTTATTGTTTTAAATATAGATAAGACTCACAAATTTTAACCAAACTAACCAAAAAAGATAGCAAATGTACAATAAAATATTAAAATTAAAACAAAGGTACAAATCTGTACAATCAATAAGATACACTCACAGATCCTGTATTTCCAAACTAAAATATTTAGATAAAATTTATAAACATGAATAAATGGATACATTCCTAGACACCTTTGACCTGAAAAAATAAAAAAGGATATAAGAAAGATAATTATACTAATAACAATAACATTGTTGAAACAGAAGTTAAAATTATCATCCCCATTTAAAAAAAAATAGAAGACCAGAGAAATTAAATATTGGAATCTTGCATATTTTTTTTCAGGAAATGCTGACATCTATGCATATCAAATGGCTATACATAAAAGAAAAAAAGATAAAAACAGCCAAACTCATCTTACAAAGCTAGGATCAAAATACCAAAACTGGAAAGAGACATAACATAATTATTATTTCTACTTGAAAGTCAAGAACTAACACAGTTAGTCCATCCCACATTTTCAAACTAAGCTTAACATACAAAATGTAGTAAATGCCCCCCAAAATGTAGGCATTTAAAATAAATTTCCATTTTAATAAATAAAGTAAGAAAATTTGACAGAGTTTATCTCTTCTTTATAACATCCCTGGGGAAACAGAATAGAAATAACAACATTCACCAATTAAAAGGTCACATACGCAGAGTTATTGGGAACACCAACTAGTAAATACTGAAATTATTTTCTCTAAGAGCACAGATGGGGTATAGATTATTATCAGTCTTTTAAGTGTGGTGCTTAGATTCTATTTTGTGTGTGTATGTTATTGTGTGTGAGAGGGAGGTCTGGAAGTTTAAAGTGTGTGATTACGTTGTGTTGCATGGATAAACGAGGGACTTCACCCTAGAGGAGACTGTTTCCCTTTACAGGAGCTGTTAGCTCTCTATTGTTCCTTTTAGAAAACCATTTTATTTTTTAATATTCAAAATGTTATTTCTATTTTTGTTTAAAAGGTTTTTTGTTTTCCTCACGCAACCTCCTTGCTCTCTTTCTCTTCCCTCCTCCCCATCCCTCTCAGGCCTCCCTCAGTGTTTCCCTCACCTCATCCCCCATCCTTTCCCCAAGGAGGGTCAGGAATCCCAAAGCGGTCATTTCAGTCTGATGTATCCATTTGAGGTAGGTCTGATCCCCTCATCCTAATATTTAGGACAGGGTTAGGTGTTCCTCTGTAAGGAATGAGCTCCAAGGTGCCAGTTCATGCACAGGAACATGGTCTGATCCTACTCCACGGGGTTCCACATACTGCCCATGCCCTTTGACAGTCACCTACCTTTGGAGGGTTTAGTTCCTTTTCCTGATGATTGCCCAGTGGCTGTTTTGATTCAGTGAGCTCCCCAGAGCTACAGCCAGCAAACTCTATGAAATCCCTCCTCACAATCCCTATTCCATTGCTCATATAGATGCCCCTCTCTCTCTCTTTAGTTGGACTGCAAGCTCTACCTGTTGCTTAGCTATGGATCTCAGCTTCTGCCTCATTCATTGCTGGATGAAGGTTCTATAATGACACTTAGAGTGGTCATTCATTTGATTATATGGGAAGTCCTATTTAGGCACCCTCTCCATGATTGGTTGGAGACCTAGCCAGGGATATCCTGTGGGCTCTTGGAGGCTTCCTAGCATATGGCCTCTTTCCAACCCCATGGTGACTTCCTCTATCAATTTATCCATCTATTCTTATCAAGAGAAATAAAATCATTAAAACAAGTAGAACAAATTTAAGAGAAAAAATAAAAAAAATCAAGAGATCCTCATTTTCAAAAGATATGGCACTTTATTTAAATGTTCATGAGGACACTAGATGTAAGTAGAGGCTAAAGCAATCAATATATATAAGCCAGAAGCTTTTCAGTATACCAAAAATGCAATAACAACTTTCCCAAAAAGCATTTCTTGAAAAGTTATGTACAATAGCTTCTAAAATTGTTCAAGAATAAACCAAATAATTAATTCAATACATAAAATTTTTATGATCACACATTGGCAAAATTAATAAATCAAAATGGTCATATTACCTAAGATAATATACAGATCAAAATTTATTGCAGCCTAACTCCATTTACAATCTGCAAAAAGTAAAAATTAGTCAAAATTCAAAGCAAAGTGATCCAGAATATCATAAGAAATTCTAACAAGAGAAATACTGTATATTTCTACTAGAAGAAAACAAAATGTGCTTTAGAGCTGTAATTATAAACATGGCAGAATGCAGGCACAAATTATAAGTATATACAATAGAGCATTTGACTCATAAAAGTGTCATAACTACAACTGCCTATATGTGACAAATGTCAAAAATTTACACTAAGAAATATATAGCTTATTTAACATATATTTAAAGAAAATCCTTATGAACAAGAGAAAAAAATGGGAGAAGTGGAAAAATTTGAGAGAATAGAAAAAGTTAAGAAATTTGTATGACATAAATAAGGAATGCAAGACAATTTGGGGGGAAGGAAGAGTAATTACTAGGGAAACTGGGAGATGTAGATGTGGCCACAACAATAATATCACACATGTAAAATGATCTAATAAAACTTCCTCTTGATTCAAATTTTAACATTTTAAATAAAAAGAGAAAAGAATATTGTCAATAAAACTGTCTCCTTTGTTGTAATGAGGTTTCTTGGTCCCGGGGCAGCCAGAGGTCCAGACCATATGACCTTCAGCCCCAGACCCCTTAGCCACCTGCCACTGCTCAGGCCCCAAAATGATTCAGAGGCTTATATTAACTTCATGCTGTTTGGCCTATGGCTCAGGCACATTGCTAGCTAGCTCTTACATCTTAACTCAACACATTCCTAATTGTAACAGATGGCGCCCAAGGGTGAATATCCACTGAAAGTCTGAGAAAATTTAAAAAAGGGTTTTAAATCAGACACTGAACCAAAGCAGCTTCCAAACTGTGTATCTGAAGTGGGTCATTGTACAGAGAAAGCATGGTGTCTGGGTCACATTCAAAATGGCACCAGTGGACTGGTGGCAGGCAGTGTAAGCTGCAGTCAGGTCAGTTCATGAAATCTCATGAAGACTCAGTAGCATGTGATTGATTTAAGGTTTTTGTATATTTTGAAAAAAACAAAAAACAAAAACAAAGATGGTTTCTTAGTAGCAGCATTTTCTTGGGTCTGTTCTGTTTGCTGGCCACAAACAGAGACACAGTCCATTTAAGAGAACTTACTGATTCAGCTTTATCTGCAAAAATTATGTGGCTCTTCAAGAGAATACAAGTAATTTAAAAGCCCTTCTGGTTGAAAAATGACTAAGGATTCACAATAAAACATATTCAGATGGAAAAAACCCTATAAACAGGTTATAATATGTGTAAAAGGTACATAGGCTTCAGAGAGAAAGGAAAGAAGGTAGAGAAGGTTTTTAAAAAGAGAAATAGAGTAATAAAAATATAATAAATCATATAAAGATGGAAAATAGACACAAAATCTAGATTTTGGTTATTATTGTGTTTTCTTTTATTTTTTTTAACTGTTAATTGGCTAACTGCAGAACGACAATGGATTGCAAAGGCTGCAAAGTTAAACAAGAATATATATTTTAAAGGTATCTTAACTTTGAAATTTGTGTCTAAGGATTTATTGCTTTGGAAGATTTCTGCTTTTGTTTCCACAGAAGATGAGAACCTGTGGATTACTTCTAGGCAAACATATCTTCATCAATCAAGACCCCCTGTAAAAAAAAATCTCTGATGGGAAGAGATGGTCACATGGGCTTCAAGACTGCAGACTATGATCCAGTCTCAACAACCCATGAGAGTTTCAACGCCTCTTAATCAGCAGGAAGTAGTAATGGAAAACTATGCCCAAATTCCCAAAATATTATTTTTAAATGTTTGTTTTAATTATAAATTGTTAATAGTCATAGTTAATCTCTTTCTAAGGAGAAAAGGGAGATATGGTATAATAAATATATTTTTAAAGAATTAGATTATTGATTTTACTTAGATCAGGAAATCAGCTGTTAATCACAAAATGTTTTATATTGGTATGATTTTGGTTTATTGATACAAATTTAAGGTCAATTATCTTATGCTGTATGTATTTTTCTACTCTTGTTTAAGATATGATGTTTATGTAACTGATTTAACATTGTAATATATAATTAAGAAATGCATGCTAGTTACATTTTTAGGTATACAAGGATATATTTCAATTAGATAGGTAATCTTCAAACACTTCCAAGACCTACAGAATATGGCATTTAAAACATCTTAAGAACTTAGACTTTTCTGGACAGTAAGACAGGTCTGCTCCTGGCAGCACCAATTTACTTCAAGAGAAAAATGGGCATTGAAGAAATTCCATATGGAGATTAGTTTCTCTGTGGCATTGGTTAGCCACTGAACATGAACCTATTCTTATATTGACTGCTGGACAGTATGCTATTAAATCTGGACATGCAGGTTCCATAGGAAGGTAACCTCTGAACTTTGGTAGAATAAGCCGAGATGGTCATTCAGATTCCTACTTTGCAGAGAAAATTATCAGACAATCCTCAGGACTCAAAGAGAAGTGACTGACGAATTATACTAGAATTTGCAAAGAGAATTCCTGCTTCACTAAAAGACACTCTGGGCCAGTAGGCTGAAGATGGATGCCCCAACTTTATAAAGGAACTTTGGGTGCCTGTCCAGGCAGATAAGTGTCATCTCTGTCATTTTTAGACTTTGGAAGTTGCTTGCACTTCCACTTTACTTAGGTAAATATAATCCTTCTATGGTCTTTGATGTAGTTGAAGATTAGACAGTTATAGGTATAGTTTTTCTTAGTTATTTGAAAGGTATATTGGTTATGAAACTTTAGATTCGTAAAGATAAGCTAGATTATAGAGTATTTTCTTTAATTTTGCTAAATACAATTAGATTAGATATTGGAAGTGTAATTCTTTCTTGATAACTATTTTGTTATATGTAATTTTGCTATGTTAAAATTGAAACCTTCTTTTTTGATTAGACAGAAAGGGTGAGGTGATGTAAGAATGTATTTCTGTAAGATGTGAATATCAATATTTAAATAAAGGAGCTGTTTTGACCCATGACAGGCACCATAGAAAAAGTAGGAGCATAAATCAGAGCATAGGTAGGAGAAGCAGGGCAGAGTCAGACAGACTGAGCCAGAAACCCAAAGGAGCAACATGTAGGAACACAGGTGAGCCACGGGTCATGTGGCAGGAAAGATTAATAGAAATGGGTTGATTTAAGATGTAAGAGCAAGGTAGCAATGTGCCTGAGCCATAGGCCAAACATCATGAAGTTAATATAAGTGCCTGAGTCATTTTTGGGTCAGAGCAACAGTGAACATCTAAGGGGTCTGGGGCTGAAGCTCTGTGGATCTGAACTTCTGGCCGCCTGGGACCAAGAAACCTCATTACAACACTCCTTTAATATTTTTATCTCCATAAAATTTCTCAAAGCAACTTTAATGATAAATTTCATACAGGGAATACCAATAGATTCTCTAGATAAGAAGGGAATGCAAAATAAAAAGGAAATTTCACTAATAAGCATGGTAAAATTTAAGTAAACTACTTTTCTCAAAAGTGTTAGTGCTAATAAGTAGATAAGTATAGCATTAATTAGTGTTGTCCACACAGTTAGCTTCATTTTTCCTTTCTGTCTTTTAATGCTATACCTTAGAATTTTAGCAACTCAGTCAAAGACAAGAACATAGCACAGTAAGATCAAAGTGACAGAGGTTGCCATTTGATGTAAGCAGATTTCTGCTTCTAGTTCTATCATTTTGAAAGGCGACAGTGAGTAGCTAACAAAAATATTCTGTAAGAATTGCTGTTGGCCTCAAATGTGCATGATAATGTGCTCAAAAAATAGATGATATATATAAAAACATCATTTCAAACAGTTCTGATATGCAGCTCCTTTAAATGCATAAGACAAATGTAAGAGCTGTGCCAGCATTTGCTATTTCAAGCTTGAGTCAGTGATGATGACAATTTAATAATATTAATGCATTTTTATGTCAGGGAATGTATTTACTGAAACAGCCACCATTCAGATTAATAAATACAATGCCCCAAATAAAGAAAATCAAAATATTATTTATAAAAATATAAATAAAAACAAGTTTACTATTTATGTCTAATTTCCATTTGAAATTAAAGAAATAGCTTTATCACTTTGATCTACCAACTAAAAGCTGGTAAAATTTTTCTCTGAAGTAGAGTTTTATAGCCTAAAAATCTTTCCTTTGTTTCTTTTGTTTAAAAACATACCATATTGTTCTGTGAGTATTGTCAATATATAAAGTGATTATATATAATATATAAAGTAGTTGTTAAATTAAAAATATAAATATATATTTTCCTCACAAAAATCAATTTCTGAAATTTGAAAACTGTAAGCATCTGTGTGTCTCTGCGGGTTTGTGGGTCTGTGGGTCTAAACCTTGAGGCTAGGCCTGAAAGTCTGGGCCAGAAACCTCTTACTACACATTAATAGTAAACATTTCTGTAAATTGAAACTGTTTCAATTGCATTCTAAATACCATGTGGTTGAGAATTATGCCTTTTATTGCTTCTGTTTTAAATTCTATAATAAGATCATATCCTCTATTTCCATTATTTTTTTTAGCTCATTCATAATTCCACCATAAACACAGGATCCAGGAACCTGAGGCTGTATCTCTGGTAGCATAGCACACTGCCACACATGCAGATGAGTAAGTAAAATGGTTGAATGAGCTCAAAGTTGTTTTTTCATTTAATCTTCTGTGTCCTTCATCCATAAAATACAGTTCATTTAAAGGCCTCTTTGTTGTTTCACTTCATTTATTTGGCATAAAAGCAATAAATGTTCTATTTTTTGTGTTTTGCAATAGTGAAACAGCTCTCAGCTCGACAATAAAACCAAAAGAGTTTATTACATGGCAATGGCTTTTTGAGATGAGGACAATTCACAGAGGAGTAATTTTTTAATGTATTAATACTTAATAATGTTATAATAATACTGGTTATCAGTATTTTACAATTGTAACTAGAGCCTAAAATGTTCATATATAATCTATAATTTCACTTTATTTCTTTATCTTTGCAGATATAAATATTCAGTGATATTGTATCGGCTCATACTACATTGATTATTTTATTCAAGTAAAATGTTACACATAGCCATTTTTGCTTTAAATAACACATGTAAATTTAGTTTTTAGAAACAAAATGCTTCAATATGCAAGGCAATACTGATTTCTCAAAAAGAAAATTCAAATATTTGAATAACTTCTTAAGGAATAAAGGTGATCATGAAAAAAATATGGAAATACAATGAAATATGCTAAAAATAACTTACGGGAAATCCACATATTATATTTGAGACCTGATATGGAATAATCCTCTTGTACACTATAATAAAATTATATTTAGTTTAATAAAATACTGATTGACCTGTTGTCAGCCAAGAATTACAGGTGGGAAGACCAAACTAGGAATGGTGGGTCAGGAAAAGGTAGAGTCAGGAGTCATAAGCTAGATGTTGAGTGAACAGAAGATAAATGTGCTGTGCTAATCGAGTTACCATCACATGACAGAGCATAAATAAGGAATGCAAGTTAACTTAAAATTAACCAGAGCTATTGACTAAGGCTTTATAATCAGTATAAACCTTAGTGAAGTAATTTGGGAAGTGACTTCCAGGTTTTTGGGATAAGTCAGGACAGGAAACGACCTCTCTACATACACCACCTAAATGTTTTGCAAGACAGAAAACCAAGCTTGTAAAAATGATTCTAAACCCACTAAATGGACTCAAACTCTGATTCTTGCTTATTCTCAGGTGAGCTTTGCTGGTGGTGAGCAGAAGCGTGACTACTGTAAAAGATGGATTCCTGGCACCTGGTAATGAGCAAGAACAGGCGGCTCTTTTAAGAGGTCCTGCTACCAAACACTTAAGTGGAGTTTGTGAGCAGAGGATGGCACTATATTCTGTGGCACTGCTGACCCAGAAACTTCCCAAAGTTGTAGTGGTAAATACGCCTCTGTCATGAGTCTGGGCTCTCAGGGAACTGATGGGGAGGATCCAGCTCCAGGATGCCACCATCTAAGTCACACAACAATGTAACTTTTGCCCGTGCAAACAGGAAAGTTTACAGCAGACGCTCAGTCAGAGATGAAATCGGGAAAACAACAACAAAAACCAATCCTCTTAATAAGTTACAGTGTATTTCAGAAATAAGCACATGCTTGGGAGTCAGAAAAAAAGAGAGAAAATCTTTATTAAAATGAATATTAATGAAAAAACAGTATCTGCTAAGAGACTTTTGATTATGAAAACTGCTAGATGAAATCAACCTACATAATTTTTTAAAATACCTTGATTTCAAAATTAAGGTAAAAAAATAAGTTACTTTAGGAAAGAGGGTCCTCTTTCATTTTTATAGGAACTGAGATCCTCTAGATTCATTTTGGGTTAAGAAAAAATCATTTGGCTTTGAGATGTATGCATCATAAGAAATAGGGATCTTGTTTCATTCCCATACATGTGGTTATACAGTTTTGAAAAAAAAAAAAAAAAAAAAAAAAAACCCTATTCATTGAAAATACTGTATTTTCTCCAGCATGATTTTACTCTTTGAGACATGTTAGTTGGCTAAGGACGCATGTACTTATATTTGGGTCTTCTATTTTATTCTAAGTATGCTGGGTTTTTTTTAATGCCGACATTATTTTAGTTTTATTATTATAGCTTTGTAGTATTAACTTGAGATTCTGAATACTTCTCTATCAGTATTTTTGTTGTTCAAATTGTATTGCTTATCTTGTGTCTTCTGTATTTCAGAGTAATTTAGATTTTTTTTTTTTAATAACTGGGAGGAATTTTGATGTGGATTGCATTGAATATGTAGATAATTTTCTGTAGGATGAGCATTTCTACAATTGTAAACCTACAAATTTATGACCATTTTAGGACATTCTATCCTCTGGTATCTTGATAATTTTATTTCCCAATAGCAACATGTCTTTATGGTACAGATTTTTTCTTCTCCTGGCAGGTTCTATTACAAAGCACTTTTGGAGTTATAGTAAACTGAACTTTTCCTCTCCATTTTTTTTCTTTGTAAGTCTGTTGCTGATGATTATCAAGGCTACTGCTGTTTGTGTTAATTTTTGCCCTGTAATTTTGTTGTTGTTGTAAATGCATTTATCAGCCATAGAAGTATTTTTGTAAATTGTTCAGTATTTTCTGTGTGTATAATCTTATTAACTGAAAATAAGATTTTGATGTTTTTCATATATAGGAACCCCAGGAAGTTGTTCGGTGCCTTCTAGGCCCCTTTCAGCCTGCCTGTCATAATAAAATAGTGAATTTACAATACATGTGCTGTATCTCAACATGATACAAACAAAAATTTAACAAATTTTGCTGAACAGAAAATTATCTCAAAATATTTTCAATAAAATTAAGAATAAGGAAGAAGTCCACACTCTTTAGTACTGTTTTGTATAGGTTACATCTTTAGTCAAAGCAGTAGTAAAACAAGTATATTTGTTGCTATACACTTATATAAAATATGTACATATATAAATGCAAAACAAACACTTTTACTTTTGTTATTCTTCTATTTCCCATACTGGCCATAGCCTCCTTTCAGTCATTACTTCCCAGGCCCCCCCCTTTTCCACCTCCATCTAGGAAAGGTCAGGTCTCCTATGAGTATCAAGAAAACATGGCAAAATCTAGTTGCAATAAGACTATGAATCTCCACATGTGTTAAGGCATGGCAAGGAGACTCATTATGAGGTGTAGGGTCCCAAAAGCCAGTCAGAGTCAGACATAATCCTGTTCCCGTGCTAGGCTTTCCACAAAAGGACCAAACTACACAACTCTAACATGTATATCTAGAATTCCTAGGTTAGTCCCATCCAGGTTCCCCAGTTGTTGGTTCATTCTTTTAGCCCAGGTTAATTAATTGTGTGGGACTTTCTATGGTATCCTTGATACCTTGGCTCCTTGGTCTTCATAAGCACACACTTTAAATAAATAAAATTTAATTTAAACTTAGAAGTAAATGTATGCATTATATTTAATGAATGGTGAAAACAAAACTATTAGGAAAAGTAAGGAATTACACAGCTAATATAATTTTTGCTTTTTATTAGCAGCACAAATTATCTTGTTTATAATAAAAAATAGATATCTCAATAAATATGATTCATTTTTTTCAAGGAAACCAAAAATAGACTCACACCCAGAAATTTATACAATATACTTTTGTAAAACAGTCTTCAAATCCATAAGAATAACATCAAATTTTTATTTGATTATTTGGTCTTCAGTATCTAACTAAAGTCAATTAAGGAGTGCTAAAAAAGGAAGAAATACATAATTTATTATCCAATATTAAATGTGAACCTTGGAAGCTGGCATTTACAAACACACACAGACACACATACACATACAAATAATGCCACATATATTGAGCAGGTTATATTATACATTCATACATATGGTGGTTTGAATAGAAATGACTTCCACGGTCTCAAAGGATTGAGTTCTTTGTCCATAGGGATTGGTAATTGAGAAGTTATGACCTTGTTGCAGTAGGTGTGGCCTTTTTGGAGAAAGTGTTTCACTGTGGCAGCAAATTTTGGAGCCTCTATTATTATAGCCTAATATTATTCCTGCTACTTGGGAATCAAAATATAGGCATCCCCATTTCTTCCCCAGCATTATGTCTGCCAAATATTGTAATGTATCCTTACATCATGATAATAAAAATGAATAAGTCTCTGAGACTGTAAACTGTAAGCCAGTAAGCCAGCCCCAATTAAATGCTTTGCTTTAGAGGGTTTTGGTGAGGGTGTGTGTGGGGGGCATTATTTTGTTTTCTCACAGCAGTAGGACCTGGAGTATTGTTTCATTAGATTTTACCATATTCATTTGAAGAAATATGGATTTTGGATCTGTGGATTAGAAAAGCAGTTGAACACTTTAAGTGGGGCTCAATGAGCCGTCCTAGTAAGAAGACAGAAAACATTGATCTTAGTTGGATTTGAACTGTGGTGACTTGGTTTAATAATCTTTAGGAGAGAAGTATTTTTGTATGTGGTCTATAGACTTCTCTGATGTGGGAATCCCTTTCTGTATGCTGTGAGTATCAATCTTTAAATAAAGAAGTTTTTTTGGGCCATGACAGGCACCATAGAAGAAATAAGAGGAGAAATCAGAGCATAAGTAGGAGAAGGAGGGTGGAGTCGGGCAGATCGAGCAAGCTGCCCAAGGAGCAACATGTAAGGAACACAGGGGAGCCACGGGCCATGTTACAGACAGATTAATAAAAATGGGTTGATATAAGATGTAAGAGCTAGCTAGCAATGTGCCTGAGCCATAGGCCAAACAACATAAAGTTAATATAAGCATCAGAGTCATTTCTGGGGGCCTGAACAGCTGGGCGGCTAAGGGTTCGGTGCAGCATGTCTGTGGGTCCGGACCTCTGGCCGCCCGGGATCAAAAAACCTCCACTGCAACACTTCTCTTCTGGTATTTTGTTACAGACATATGTCTGATTTTTACCCTTGTTGGAAGAGTCTCTCTGAGGCCAAATTCAAGAGACTTGGATTAATTCTGTTGTCAGAAAAAATATCAAAACTGCATAGTATTGGCTCTAGTATATGGTTACTAGGGTTCAGTCTCATAAATATAATAAAAATTATCAAGTTACACAGGTAAAATTACAAAGTGTACAAACTGAAGAAAAATGTGTCACCACAAAGTGTAATGGATTTAAGCCTTATGTTCAAGAAGATAAAAAAGAAATGAACAAAAAGCATGATGTTGAACAGTATAAAAAGGGAAAAATCTTACCCATTTGAGTGCCCAATTTCTAAAAAGAAAATAAAACTGCTTTTTTTCAGACATGGTGGTGACAACCTTAATCCAAGTATTTAGGCAGAGACTAACAGTTCTCTCAATTTGAGGCCAGTCTAATCTGCACACTAAATCTTAACCATTGAAGAAAACTTTGAAAACAGAATGTTGGCGAATATGTAATTTAATGAGGGGATTACATGTCAGGCCCATCAAGCAGCAGAATTTAGGAGGTTTGACCATAGAATTATAGCTTTAGATTTGAGGAGAGAAGAAGGAAATTACAGAATCTTACTCCACAACAGAAGAAAAACACAGAGACCAGGCACATTTTAGCTGTGTACTTGATTTAAGGCTCAGAAAGGTCATTGGATGAAGCTATGAAAGTGAAGCCTGGATAAGACTAGAATACGTTGGATATGCAGGAGTCATGGAATACTTGTGGATGAACAAAAATCAAAAACTATTAACAGGGACTGGACACAATCTAAGATAAAAGTATCTGCTGTAGTCAACAAAACTGAAGGGAGCTGAAGGTCTGAAGACTTTGACATGAGATGTGGAGGTGCAGAGTTTGGAGTTTCCCTAGCCAATTTTTGCTCTTATCGTGGTCCAGTATTTTCTCATTCTGTTTTCTTCCCTACATTTTGGAAAAGTTTTTGCATATAAAGGAAACTCAGAGACAGATATCATGGAAAGGCTGAGATATCAAAGAGAGGAAACACCACAGTCAAATCTCACCCAGCTGTCTTCCAGCTTCCTCAGCCTCGATCCTCATGGTTTCTTCTGCCTGCTCGGTCTTCCTATGCCTGCCTTAAATACCCTCTTTGCCCAGTTGTTTCACATACAGTTTAAGATTAAAGGCATAGCACCACCACTGCCTGCCTAGGAGCCTGGAACGCCTATAAACTAAACTGACCTCAAACTCAGATTTGCTGGGATTAAGTCCGTAGGTCACCACTCCAGGATATTCCCTGTGCTGGGATTAAAGATGTAAATCATCACTCTCTGATCCTCCTGGATTGACTGTGGGTTGACCTCTATGATATTTCAGACTACTTCATATTAAATATGAACCATATCCCCACAAAAATAATCTATATTCTGTTCTATTATCTGTTGGAAGTATGTGATCTACTTCTTTATTTTGATTTAATATATGATTACACTTAAGATACTACATAAATCTCAAAAAGACATTGAACTTTGGACTTTAAACAGTGTTGAGAATGTCATAGACTGTGATCATTTGTGAAGTTGGACTGAATGCATTTCTACATTACAGTACAACTGTAAGCCTTCAAAAGCCAGGGAGTGGAATGTGGTAGTTTGAATAGGAATGACCTATTGTATTAGATTTCTGGCCCAAACAAGTTCCACAGTTTGGACCTGCCCACCACTGTTTATCTGGACCAGCAATCCAATGTCTCACAGAAACACACAGATGCTTATATTATTTTCATACTGATCAGCCTATGGCTTTGGCATATTGCTGCCTAGCTCTTGCTCTGAAACTAACCAATGATTCTTATCCTGTTCAGCCATGTGGCTCGCTACCTTTTCTCAGAGTAGCATAGGTATCTTCTAAATCTGCTGGCATCTCTGCTCTGTTCTTCCTGTTCTCAGAGTTTTCTTAGTCTGGTAGCCCCACCCACACTTCCTGTCTGCCTTTGGCCAATCAGCATTTTTATTAAACCAGTGGGTGGAACAATTATTTATGATGTAACAACATAATCCCACTACAGTGACCCTAGAGACTCATGTGTTTGAATGCTTGGTCAATAGAGAATGGCACTGTTAGAATGTGTATTCTTTTGAGAGAGGGTATGACCTTGTTGGACATGGTGGTTCACTGTGAAGTGATTTTTTTTTTTTATGTTTCATATACTCCTAAGCTATGCCCAGTGTGACATATAGTGACTTCAGTGTGACACACAGAGACTACCTGCAGATCAGGATGGAAAACTCTCACCTCCTTCTCCAGCACCAAGTCTTTCTGCATGGCACCATTACCCACCATGATGATAATGTACTAGACTTCTGAAAATGTAAACCATTTTACATGTAAAATGCTTTTCTTTACAAGAATTGACAGTCATAATGTTACATCTCAGCAATAGAAACCCGAAGATGTATGACATTCATATATACTTCATATGCATAAAATCATAAATTATAAGCATATGAGTGCAATATTTTTTTAAAGATCATGAATATGAAAGGAACAGAGAATATGAGAACAAATATGTGTTTGGAGGTAGAAAAAGGAAGCCAAATTAAGATAATTATACTATAATTTTTTCAAAGAAAATAACTGTACAAAATAGAATCTAAAACAATTTCTCACAGAACATATCACATCTGCAATTTCTGGCACTTGAGCAATTTGTTCCTGATAGAATGTGATGACTTCAGAAAGAAAAGCTGGTGCCCTTCTGCTAAAGTGCATCGCAGGTACAAGAATGTCTGGGTCTCCTTTGTATGCGGACACCTCTCAATTACTGAATATGCACAATTCTGCTGAGGGCAGTGCAGTAGTTTGTGAAGTGTGGCAGTCTTTGGTATGTTCATGGAACATTTAGAATGTAAGCTTTGCTGGAGGAAGTGCTTACCTGTGGGTAGACTTGAGGTTTTGTAACTTGAATCCACTTTGTGTTTCCTCTTTTTCCTGAACATATATCCAAACCTTTGAATACATTTCCTGATGTTTATTTATTTATTTTCTGCCTATTACCATGTCTTTTCTCCTTAAGAGATTCTATATATAAATCAAAAATATTCCTTTGCCCTGAATTTGCTTTATGAAAAGGTACATTATCACAGAAATTAATGCTGCCGATATGTGATTTTTCTTTGGGGTTATTCTTGTAGATTTATTAAATATCTATTAGTTTATTGAACTGAGTCTAAATTTTAGGTCATGTTATAAATTTGATAAAAGATTAACAGTGGAAATATCTGAGAAGTTATAGTGCATATCCAAAATAATTATTCCATATGTTAATATATGTACACTTCCTACACTTTTCTATTATTTCTAGAGAAATAAATTTTTACATGAATATTGGAGTTATATAATAAATAAAAATATTGTTTAGAGTTTGGATATAATCAAATAAAATTTTTGTATTGTAAACATGTGATATTTTTATACTATATTGGTCAAAATGAGCCAATCAGACACATTATTATTAACAAACATCATTAATAAAGCCTACATTCACACTTTATTCACGTTTGACACTTTTTTTAGAACCCTTTTCTTTACCCATATAGAAAATTAAGAAAGTAATTTTATTTTACAAAATTAAAGAAAGTCAAAGTATTTTATACTTCTTTAAGTATAATTTATTCTGTAATTATATTACCTTGAAAATCTGAGGGAGATACATCATATAACATATATTTTCCTTGAAATTTATATGATTACTTTTTTTTAAAAAAAAAAACTAGTTTGTTGTGTTTTAATTAAAGTCCACAGATGATAAATGTAATTCCCACTTCAGCAGGCAGCATAGAATCTAAGTAGTTTGCCATTGTTGATTCTAATCACGGTATCTCCTTACGACACTGTTTGCCTGTGTTCTAAATGTGAGTATTTTCTCTCCAACAATAGTTGATATTTTTCTCTAGAAAAAAGTAATTTTGATGAACTTACATCAAAAGTGTGAGAAATAATGCTGGAACTAAAAGGAACAGAAATAATATAAATTTTTAAATTTTCTGAAAATATATTTATTGTCCTTTATTAACATGTCCATTACATCTTATGCCTTGAATATATACTATATTCTTTATATTACATTTTTAATATATTGGCAGTTGAAATTAATCAATAATGAATATGAAATAGTATATATCTCTTCAAGAATCTTCATATTTTTATAATGTATAAAAATAATATTTCTGGATCAATATTCAATAGTTTTTATTTTTGCTGAGGAATACCTAAGTTACTTTACATTTTTTTTAAATTTCTCAGTATCCGTGTATTAAACACTCTCAATATTGAGATAACTCTTTTTACAAAATACAGGAAGCGTTTTTTCTAGGTAATTTTCACTGTTCATATGAATATTGGTATAACCTAACATCATTTGTGGGAAAATTATCATTTTCTCACTATATAGTCTCTGTACCTCTAGTGAAATTCAAATTATTACATTCCTATACTTTTATCTAAGTGCACTCCATCTGACTCTAATGATCTACATGTTCATTCTTTTGCTGTTTGCCATGTTTTGCTGATATACAATGACATATGTCAGGAAGTATAACTCTTTCTTAGTTTATTTTTGTTTTGTGCTACGTGTTTTTTTGTTCTCCACAAATTTGTATTATATATTGGTGTCTACAAGTTCATTTTTTTTTACTTGGAAGAACTCATATTTGGGCTAAATAATTATCTTTTATTCATATCGTGGGACAACCAACAACAGACTTTATTCTTGTGTTGATCCTTCTGTTCATATAGAGATTATAATCTGCACTTGCATGCTTTCTCAATTGTTAATGGACACTTGTAGTAACTGGTTTCCTTGATCAGTTGAAAATCTCATGAGCAGAAGAGGAAGAGGTTATTTCTGACATCTACAACAATTATGACTGTGAAAAGAAAAAGACTCTCATAAATGCCTTTGCTATGTAATCTACAAACTTCTGCTCTTATTACAAGATAGAAATGAGTTATTTAAAATGGCTCATCGGAAGTGATGAAAAATAAATTAAGGAAATTTTATTAAGCAAATAATACCTTAAAAACATTTTATAAGCTTAATCAACATGCAAAAATTTGAAAAAAGTACAAAATTTTAAAAAGGCAACGATGTTTGAAATGTAAAATCCTAAGAGAATGTATTTTTCATATTTTATGACTTTGGCTTTTACGTGAGACATTGTAAATTGTGTGTTCTAAGTGCAATTGAGTGCCTGTTTTCTATGTAGTTTAGTCCTTTGATTATTTGTTCTACTAATGGCTTGCTGCTTGATTTTGCTTTCTGTATCTGTGAAAAACACTATGACAAAACACAACTTGGAACAAAATAAGGATTATTTCAGCCTTTATCAGATTCTGCCATCAAAGAAAGCCAAGACAGGAACTTGGAGGCATAAATTGAAACAGAAGACATAGAGGAAGCTTTGCTAACTTAAGCCTGATTTTTAAATAGCACCTAGGACTACCACCAAGGTGTGGTACTGCCTAAAATTAAATGAATTTTCCCACATCAATCATCTCAGCAAAAAAATGTCATAGGCGTGTTAACAAGCCAATTATGCATTGAAAGCACCTGGTTTCAATTGAATTTTATTCTTACAAAATTGAATATGTTCCTTACATTGTGTTAAATTGACATGATAGGAGGTAACACACTTGGCTCTACTACACTTAAAATACTAACTGCAGTTTTCATATCAAAAAATTCTCCTATCTTCACTTTTCACTGATGGCTATGGTTTTGCATGAATTATCTTTGGTGCCACTTCATCATTTCCTTTGAAAGTTTTTTTTTGTTGGTTTTTTTTTTCCAGATCTGACTCAATGCTGTACCCAGATCCTGGTAGCTAGTAGTTGAGTAGTGTTTTTTGTTGACATTGGTCTTAGTACTCCATTAGATGATATGATAGACATAACTCTTTGCATTGGACATCTTTATGTTAGTCTTGGATATATATTCCATGATAAAGGAATACTTTTTGATGTCTAAATTTTTTTTTTATGTTGAATTTTAACACTAGATGTGTTAAAATTACCTATCACTAAGTTCTCTCAGATTTTGATAGGGACTTTAGACTTTAACTTCATAAATCTTTGCTTCAAAAGATTAAATTTTGTTGGGAGAAACTACAGAACTCTCTTTTCTTATAGGCAGTCTCTCTTTCTATGGACAATGTCTACACTGTTCAAAACAGACCTCAGGTAGGCATGCTTCTGTCAGGTAAGTTCTCTCATGAGGTACCAAAGGATTTGAAGTTTTTTGGTCTTCTCGTTTTACTTCTTCTAACTGAGAAATTCTGCTTGACATCCATATACTTAGCCTGCCTCTGACCTATCATAGTCTAAAATGAGGCTAGTTGAAAAAATGAGAACCCAAGCATATCCACTGAATTTTCCAAAAATAAAATTTATAAAATATGGGGCTGGAAGAAGTCAGAAGTGTCTCTGTAATAAACATCATTTTCTTGCACCTGGAAAACTAGATAAAAGCAACTCATTTCCCCAGTCATTTCTCTAAGGGTCAAGCTAAAATCCTTCTACTGAGTATTCCAAGAAAACTGAGGGCTAAATCAGATGTGATAAATAGAGAAAAATTAGAAATATTTTTATCATGAGA
The DNA here is from genome assembly GCA_033318265.1 of Phyllotis vaccarum. NCBI lineage: Eukaryota > Metazoa > Chordata > Mammalia > Rodentia > Cricetidae > Phyllotis > Phyllotis vaccarum. Next base: position 143,490,406 of record JARWLC010000006.1, read on the forward strand.
AAACATTATTGTGTCTGGAACTATAATAACAAATATAGATAGACAAATTCAAGCAACATGGGTTAGCCCAGGATTTTAGAGGAATTTGGGTCTTTTTATAAATGGTTGAATACAACATGACAATTAAGAAAATAAGTTTATACATATTCTCTCCTTATTGAATTATAGCTTGTAGAGTAGATAATGAATTATTTTAGTTAAAAAATGTCCTTTAACATACTAAAATAGAACCATAATGAAAATCTGTTACAGTAAGTTTTTCTGGCCTTGTCCAGCCAGAGGTCCAGAATCCAGACCTGCTGCTCCAGACCCCTTAGTCTCCTACTGCTGATTAGGCCCCCAAAATGACTCAGACTTTTATATTAACTTCATGCTGTTTGGCCTATGGCTGAGGCACATTGCTAGCTACTTCCTTCATTTTAACTCACCCCATTTTCATTAATCTGTCCTCCATGTGGCCCTTGGCTCACCTGTGTTCCTCACATGTTTCTTCTTTGGCGGCTGACTCGGTCTGTCTCTGACTCTGTCCTCCTTCTCCTAACTATTCTGATTCCCCACATACTTTTTCTATGGTACCTGTCATGGGCAAAACAGTCTTTTATTTAAAGATTGATAAGAAAAACATTCCTACATCAAAAAATTCTCATTTGATTACATTCTCTAGATTCTTAATAAAATAGAATTACACATCTTACAAATAAGAGAAAGGACCACAGGGAAAAACAAAACAAAACAAAAACAAACAAAACAGAAGTTCATTTTGAGTCAGCAAGAAAGACCTGGCATTGAAAAACACTTTTTTAGTATAAACTTGTAGCCTTTACAGTTGATGACAGAGTGCACACCTACTCCCACTGCATTTATTACCATGCAGCCTTCTTCTCTCTTCCTCTGCAGAGAGAATTATTTCTTTCCACTTATTTTATACCTATTAGATCTTTAATTTGTTCTAATATACTGGTTCAACACACTTGCAAATGTTAGGTTACATACAAGTATCTGATATTTAGATTTAAGTTCTGTTAAAAAGATACTCATAAATATTTCATTCAGAAAGCATAAATATTCAATCATAAAATCACTTCCTAGGCCTTTCTATGTATCTGAAAATAATAAGTAATTTCTTCAATATTAAAGCCAAAATACAAGATTTAACTTTCAATGTTTTTTGCTAACATGAGTTGTCATATGCTCTACATTTACGATATTATCACATCTATTTCATTTCAGTATTATCTTGAGATAATTGGGTGTATTATACATGTGCAGGTTATAAGAATTTTACTAAAGGTGGTTCAGGACAGTGAGTTCTTTGTATCTATAAAGTGCTGAATGTTGACTTTCAGTTGATATAGCAACCTTCAATTAATAAAAGTATCATTAAATTCATCTCTCTATGATATTTAATAAGTTACTCTCATCAGATATGATGGAATGTTCCTTTCTGACTCCAAGGGCCAAGCTGAGGATAAAAGTATATCAGAAAAAATATATATAATCTTTATTATTTAATTATGAAAAGTCCATCAGAAACTACTTTTAAGAATAAATTTTTTTAAAGCTAGCTGAAGACATGTTGCTAATAAAAATTTTATAGTCCCTATATATTTAGCTTTTAAAATAGATTTAAGAACCATTATTGATTTTTATTAGGCTAATATAAAAGAGATGATGATTGTAATATAAATAATATTGATGATAAAGAAAATAATGCTTATCACTGACAAAATTTAGCTACTTATAGATGAGTTGACAAAATTAAAATAATTATATTTATGTTTTCTTTTATAAATATAAACTTAGCCAAAGATATTTAAAAAGAGATTAAACCAATGAGTGTTCTTGAGAAATAAAACGAATTTAAATTACATATTTTTTATAAAATAAATGTTATTACATTTTATAATTATAAATGCAAAAAATGTATAATTTTATATGTTAAATGAGGGGATTTGTGTGTGTGTGTGTGTGTGTGTGTTTGTGTGTGTGTGACTGTGTTGACCATGGCAGCCTGTACATATACAGACATAAACAACAGGTTTCCATTATTGTTTTCCCACCTTATGCTTTAAATAGTGTCTCCTACTAGACTTGGAACGTTGTATCTTGATATTTTGGTTAGATTGCCCAGACAGTAATTACAGGGATTCACTGTCTCTGCTTTACTGAGGTGCTGGGGATCTAAACTCAAGTCCTCAGGTGCAGCAAACTGAGCTATTTTTATATTATCCAAGGCTGATATTTATTTGTCACACTTGATAAAATATAAAAATCAGGTTTTGGAACAAAACTTAAGCATTTTAAGGTTTATATAACATGTGGTAGAACAAGATCTGTGCAAAGTCTAAGGAATGCCACAATTTTGTCCTTCTGTTAGTGAAGGTTATAACCTTAAAAATGTTCAAACTTTTCTGTGTCTATTAAACAGCTATAGTTAAAAAGGTATTCATTTAATTATGTATAATTTTGTAAAATGAATAACACAGTTTATTAACTGTCTGCTAACTGTGCCTCAGGTTTAGTGCTTAATTCCAAAATATCTCCTCAGAGTAAATCCCAGGATGATATAAAAAGTAACTAGAGCATGATGAGAAAGGAAAATATTCTCTGATTCAGTGATCAGCAATGTGGACCTTGGGATGAAGCTAAAGCTGTAGCTTGGAACAACTAGACAGTTTACAGTTAACTGAAAGTGTCCTAGATAACTGAGCCTATTCATTGCACTTTATGAACTCAAGAAAGCTTCCCTAAGTGTGAAGACATATTTTCTCCTGGCCACAGCCAGAAAATCTTAATGCCTTACTCTCTATAATGTTGAGAACAGTCATAAAATAGACTTTAGGCTGGTGAGGCAGCTCACTAGTTAAAAGCCATGGATATTCTTTCAGTGGACCCTATTTTGATTTCCAGCACCTACTAAGCAGCTAATAAATATCTCTAACCACAGATTTAGCATATCTGAGAACCATCTTCTCGTTTCCATGTGCACCAGATATACTTTTAGTGTGTAGACATACATGCAGTCAAAATACACACACATTTAAAAAATCTCAAAGAAAAAACTCTCTCTCTCTCTCTGTGTGTGTGTGTGTGTTTGTGTGGGGTGTGTGTGTGTGTGTGTGTGTGTGTGTGTGTGTGTGCACATGTGCCCTCACCAAAAGGGAGGGTACCAATTATATTCAAGATTTGTCTCTCACTTTGAATAGCCCTTTTGGAGATTATTCCAAACCTACCCAGATATGCTTGATTCAATTAAATTATAAGCCATGCTTAACCATCACAGTTCATAGTAAATGTTGTACCACAAACCCAAAACTGCATTCTTCCCCTGAAATACAATCATCAATTTCTGATGTGGGAATGCCTTTCTATATGTTTTAAATCTCAATCTTTAAATAAAGGAGCTGTTTTGGGTCATGACAGGTACCATAGAAGAAGTAGGAGGAGGAATCAGAATAGGTCAGAAAGGAAAGGCAGCGTCAGAGGCAGACCGAGCTGAAGCCTAAAGGAGCAACATGTAAGGAGCACAGGTGAGCCATGGGCCAAGTGGCAGACAGATTAATAGAAATGGGTTGATTTAAGATGTAAGAGCTAACTAGCTATGCGCCTCAGTCATAGGCCAAACAGCATAAAGTTAATATAAGTGTCTGAGTCATTTCTGAGGCCTGAGCGGTGAGTGGCTGGGTGGCTGAGGGGTCTGGCATGGCAGGGTCTGAGTCTCTGGCCACTCAGGACCCAAAAACCCCACTACTACAGACGGCACTCCAATGTGGGGCAAATATCCACTTAAAGCCTGAGAAAGATTAGAAAGGGTTCTAGATCACAAAAGCTGAGCCAAAGGAGCTTCTGAATTGTGCATCTAAAGTGGGTCATTGTACAATGGCGCTGGTGGACTGGAAGCAGGCAGTGTATGCTGCAATCAGGCAGGTTCCTGAAGTCTTACAGAAGACTCAGTAGTATGTGATTGATTTAAAGTTTCTGTTTATTTAGAACAAAAAGGAAACAAAGACAGTTTCTTAGTAGCAACATTTTCTTTAGTCTGCTCTGTTCACTGGCCACGAATAGAGAGATGTGGTCCCTTTAAGAGAATTTAGTGATTAAGCCTAATCTGCAAAAACTATGCTGCTCTTTTAGAGAGTATATTTTAAAAGCTCTTATGGTTGGAAGATGATTAAGGATTCACAATAAAAACAGATTCAGATTAAAAAAAAAACCTGTAAATGGGTTACAATGTATGTAAAAGGTACATAGTCTTCAGAGAGAAAAGAGAGAAGGTACATAGTCTTTAAAAGATAAAGTCTTTAAAAAGAAAAATGGAGTAATAAAAATATAATAAGCCATGTAAGATGAAAACTAGACACAAAATCTGAATTTTGGTTATTATTGTGTTTTCTTTTAATTTTTTAACTGTTAATGTGCTAACTGCAGAAATACAATGGATTACAAATGCAAAGGCTACTAAGTTAAACAAGAATATATATTTTAAAGGTATTTTGATTTTGATATTAGTGTCTAAAGATGTATTGCTTTGGAAGAGTTCTGCTTTGTTTCCACATAAGAAGAGAACCTGTGGATTGCTTCCAGGCAAATATGGTTTCATCAACCAAGACCCCCTTAAAAAACCTTGATGGGAAGAGATGGTCATATCAGCTTCAAGACTACAGATTATGATCCAGTCTCAACAATCTGTGAGATTTTCAACACCCCTTAATCAGTAAAAAAATAATAATAAACTACACCCAAATTCCCCAAATATTGTTTCTAAATGTATGTTTTTATTATAAATGGTTGATAGTCTAAGAAGAAAAAGGGGATAAGGTATATAAATTATTTTTTAAAAAATTAGATTATTGAATTTACTTAGATCAGGAAATCAGCTGTTAATCTCAAAATGTTTTAGATGGGTATAGATTTTGGTTTATTGATACAAATTTAAGGTCAATTCTCTTATGCTGTATGTATTTTTCTACTCTTGTTTAAGATAGGATGTTTATGTAACTGATTTAGAATTTTAATGTATATTAAGAAATGCATGTTAGTTAGATTTTTAGGTATACAAAGATATATTTCAATTAGGTAGATAATCTTCAAATACTTCTAAGACCTACAGAAAATGGCATTTAAAATATTTTAAGAACTTAGGCTTTTCTAGACAGTGAGATAGGTCTGCTTCTGGCAGCACCAATCTACTTCAAGAAAAAAAATGGGCATTGAAGAAACTTCATATAAAGTCTATTTGTGCCAATGGTTAGCCAATGGACACGAACCTATTCTTATATTGACTGCTTGACAGTATGCTGTTTAAACTGGACATGCAGATTCCATAGGAAGATGACCTCTGAACTTTGGCAGAACAAGTGGAGATGGTCATTCAGGTTTCTGCTTTGCAGAGAAAACTGTCAGACATTCTTCAGGACTCGAGGAGAAGCAACCAATGAATTATGCCAGAATGGGCAGAGCAGACTTCCTGCTTCACTAAAATGAATAGGGACTCTGGGCCTGTGGCTGAAAATGGATGCCCCAACTTTATAAAGGAACTTTGGGTGACCAAAAAACCCCACTACTACAAATTTCAGTAAATGTTAACTCATAGTAATAGTTGGTATCAAGATAATAATATGAATTACCAGCCAAAAATTAAAAGCTTTTGCTCAGTCAAGAACAGTTCAGGATGCACTAAACAGATATGAAAATAAATACCACAGTAAAAAAATATGAAAATTCTAGGTACATTATATATTATTTTAAAAAACAAAGAAATTAACCCTGTTTATACCTGTTTATATTACTCTTGAATGTTGAAACCATAATATATAGAGAGCATGGTTACTTTTGTTTGTATTTGTACAATATGTGTCTTAAATAAATTGTCTTACTGGTCCTTACTCAGCTGATAAATAATGTTATTATTTTGGAGAAAATTTCCACTATTATCTGCCCTTATGGTGCATGATTGCTTTTGACAGCTGATATTGGTAAACTAATACTCTGTTGATGTTTTATAACTCTTGCTAAGGGAAAATGGTATGAGATTAAAGTTGCATAAAAGTTTTGGGGAAGCATTTAACTCCATCTATTTTCTGGGACAGAATTTTTCTGCTGTAATTTACACTTGAATAATTGAAACTTTATGACATTTAGTCCTTAATGTTTCCACTAGTTTTGTTCAGAAATACAATTTTACATTTTGACTTATGCAGATTTAGTTATGATTTTCAATGAGGGTGTCTATTGCTGCTAACAATATGGAAAATAACTTACAATTATTTTAGTGAAAGCATTTTTCAGTTATGCTCATTTCCTCATATCTGTAAGAACTCATCACTCCTTATTCCTTTATTGGCAGTATGTGTATTCACTGTTATTTTGTGCTTTAGAGATATAGTATTTTGTTCTCATTTTTTTCTGATTATTTAGTTTTTGTTCTTTATGTCCTTTAGTCTCAAGTGGCTAAATTTTGTGATTCAGTTAATCAAATGCTTTTCCTTTGGATTTGAACCCTGCTACATAGGAAAGAGTCTACGCCTGTCACTTGAGATTTATCAAAAACCATAATTGAGATAGTAATAGGCCATTATGGAAAAGGTACTTGGTTGTGGAATGTCTTTCTGCATGCTGTGAATATGATTTATTACCATTGTTAAATAATTTGTTTTGGCCTATGGCAAGGCAGCTTAGAGGTAGGCGAGAAATTTAAGCAGAGGTAAAGATGAAAGAGGGCAGAGTCAGAGAGAAAGCTGCAAGTTGCTGCCCAGAAACAAAGTTGTAATGGAACAAAAGTAAAACAATGGAATACAATAGATTAGTAGAAATGGGTTGAGTTAAGTTATGAGTTGGTTGGTAATGAGCCTGAGTTACAAGGCAAACAGTTTTTAATGAATATAAGCCTTTGAGTAATTATTTTATAAGCAGTTGAGGGCTGAAGGTGAGAGAGATTTGCCCAGAGCACAGGCTCAGGTTGGACAAAATAATTTCAGGATACAGTTCACGATATTTTTCGATGTACATATGGTTGCTATTTTCTCAATATGCCACCATTACATATAATATAGAATTATATATAAATAATAATATAGAAGCTGTGTCACCTGCACATATAATATAGAATTATATATAAGTAATAATGTAGAAGCTGTGTCACCTGCACATATAATATAGAATCATATATAAGTAATAATATCAAAGCCGTGTAACCTGCACATATAATATAGAATTATATATACATAATAATACAGAAGCTGTGTCACCTGCATGCAAAGAAAAAGACACAAACATAGAGACTAGTTTAGATGAGAAGAGAAAGCTGGTGGATTTGAGGAGGCTATAAGGATAATGGTTGGTGAATATTATAAGAAAATATATTGCATATAAATAGTAAAAACTTTAATTAAAAGGATTTTAAAATTTTATAAGTATAATTTCTATATTATTCATTTTGATTTCTATGGTTGTTGTATGTATGGTTTATATATTAGTCTTACACTAATTAATGTCATTATTAAAACCTTCTGTAACTTTGTTTATGCTTTTTTCCATTTTTCAATAATAAATAGCCATTGAGTGTTTTTATCACACTTGAGAAAATCAACATTTCTACTATAGTATTTTAAAACGTACATTCTGTCTGCTGTTAACATGACCAATCTGATCATTTTTAACTTTGGTGTTATGCGGTGCTACCTCTCACTTTAAATTTATGATTTCAAATATCCACATATGAAATGGAGTATTGCAGAGATAATACATATAAATGATAAATTCTCTTAATTTGGATAATTATTAAATTAATTTTAATTTGACTGAAATTATCAACAGAGAAAGATAGCTTAAAGCAATAATTTTACCATGCTTTTCCACATATCCCATATTTCTATTATTTCTGAATTATGTGGCTGTTCTTTGGATTAAATAAGTAGTCTTTAAAATTAATACATTTTGTGTTGTACTAATTTCTCCTTTTAGTTTTGCGTTTTGTTCTCATACTTGGGTTTATGATCCATATCAACTATATTCAGAATTCAAATATTAAGATTCTATAATATGTACATGATAAACATTTTATAAGTTTCAATTTTCTCTTTCCTTTTATGTATTTCTCTGTAATACATACTGTAAACTTCACAATATATTTTGTTTGTTATCATAAAATGATATAAAATGAGGTAATAATATTTTCATGTACATCAATTTTAAAGGTATTTGTTCTTACTTTTGTACATGCACATTTCCTGGAGATATTTTACCACTTTTTTTCTCTAGAAAACATCTACAGGTTTTTTTTTTCTTTCTATTAGTGACAACTGGTGATAAATTCTCTTCATTTAGTCTCCTAAAAAGTTATTTTTTATTTTTACTTCTTTTGAAAGATATTTTTTTGTGTGTAAGATTTCCAGGTTGATCTTTTTTCTCTCTGGACTTGAGTGTTCTTTTGTACACAAGGCTTAAATAGCAATTGTGCAATTTGATCAAATATGTGTCACAGTGAATATATAATTGTACCTTTCAATATTTAACATTTTTTAGTTCTTCGAGAACTTTGTATGTTTTCATTGTATTCACCCTTCATCTTCCAATTCCACACCCATTTTCCTTCCAAATTTGTGAGCTTTTTTCCATCATCAAGTCCAATTTGTAGTGCGCAAATTCTTGCATGTTTTTCCTTCTGTTGGAGCATGACTGACAAATCAAGGTCTAAATTTTCTCAAAAAAATTGATCTCCACTCTTCCAAGAGGTAAGTATTTCCAATAGTTTCTAGCTAGGAATACAGATGTGAAGGAATTTTCTCTTTATTTTCTGAGATTTAGTCTGGATTAGGCTTGCATGGATCTTGAAAATGTTGTCACAGTAACTGGTAATTAAATATGCAGCAAGTGTCTCATAGTATTCTGTGAGAAGCCAGGAGAGGACATTTGTGAAGGTGCCACCTCAGCAGCAGTTGAATACCAAGGATTGAATTAGTCAGAGAAGTTGAGGCTTTGCGCTATGAAGAGAACCTATGAGAGACTATTGGTGAATATGAATCCATCTGTAAAGGAGGATCCAGGTAGTATTAAAGTTGCCAGTACAATGGGAAGATTGCCAAAGATAGTAGCAGCAATAGACAGAAACCAGCTGAAGCCTAGAAGGCAATTGTGTGTGTTTGAGAGGGCAAAGCATAGGCAGTGACTCTCGCCACATGGAGGGACATAAAAGATTGTGAGTACATCTCAGACATTGGACATTGTATTGTTTTCACTGCTGGAGGAGGTTTGGTTGGTTTTACTTTGATTTCATTGTGTTTGCTGGTTCTTACTTCTTGAAGCAAGAGATATTTAATTTAATTTTGATATTTTGCATAAGCCCACACCTAAACAACTTTAAACTTTCAAAAAAGGATTTTAGAGTTTTAGATTTTATAGATGAAAAATATAATGTGTTTGAGCTGTAAAGGCTTTGGGAATTTCCAAGTTATTGTGGTTCCTTGATTTTGTTGCGGTTATCCTGGAAACTCTCCTTTTGGATTAAACTGATCTCAAATTTTCAGAGATCTACCTATATCTCCTTTCTAAGTGCTGAGATTAAAAGTGTGTGCCACCACACCCAGTGTTATATATAATTTTGATGTAAAATTTTGGCAATAAATAAGAAAGGAAAGGTTGTGGCTTAATAGTGATATTTGTGTTTTTGGTGTTGACAAGGTGTCAGTTGTGCTGGCCAAAGTAGATTAATCTCCAAGGTTGGCAGCTCAACTGAGGAAATGCCCCAAAGATATCTGGCTGTATATTATTTTTTAGTTGGTAATTGTTGGGTCATGGCCCATTCCATTGTGGGCAGTCCCATCCCTGGGCTGGTGGTCTTGGTTTCTATAAAAAGCAGTCTGAGCAAGCCATGACGAATAAGACGAAAGAGCACTTCTCCATTCCTTCTGCATCAGTTTCTAACTTCAGATTCCTGCCCTGTTTGACTTCCTGTCCTGAGTTCTTTCAATGATGGACAGCAATATGGAAATGTAAGCCAAACAAACCATTTTCTTTTTTTTTTGATAATGGTGCTCTGTTGTATTAATAGAAAATATATCTAAAGCATAGATATTCTATTAAGAGTTATATCACAATAAATCTCACGTGCAATATACCAAATACAAGGTTAATATTTATTAGATAGTAATTTAACTCTCAGGAATACAAGTTACACCTCAGGAGGGTATTTGAGCGATCTGATGGTCTAAGCGATGGATGTTAATCCAAGAAGGCAGGAACAAACGGCGGCTCAAGGTCCCAGCAGCCCCTTTTGAATGGGGCTGGCCACACCCCCTTCAGGTACCAGGGACTCTGGATATGTGCCTTCCAATCTTATCAGTGAACATCTGAATCCCACCACAGAGCTGAATATTTTGTAGCCTCTAATTGCACTTTGGCCAATCTGTGTTAATCATCATTTACTTCAAACAGAAGATTTTCAGGTGAGAGAGTATAATGGATTTATTTGTGAGTATAATAATAGTTCATAAAACTACCTTTTTTTTTTTTTTTTTTTTTTTAAGGGTTTCTTGGTGTAGTCCTGGCTGTCTTGAAACTTGCTATTTCAATCAGGCTGGGCTTGAACACAGAGATCTGCCTGTCTTTGTATTCCAAGTGTTGAGATTAAAGGAATGTACCATCACCACCACTACCACCTCCAAAAATAACTTTCATGAAGACTGGGGAGCAAGTAAAATGAGGGATGAGAGTAATCTATAGTGGGTATGTGAAATGTATAAAAAACTTAGTACATATTTATAAAATTACTGTCTACAGTGGCTAAAGTGTACTGATACTTGATGCTAAGCAATAGTCATATCAAGAAACTGATGCCTATTAACCAAACAATAGAGATATACTTTGTAGTGATTCCTAGCAAAAAGTATAATTATGACTTAGTAAAATATTGTGTCAAGTTAGCAAAATAATAGTAATAGTTCTCTCCTACAAACTGCAATCTTTCTGTCTATAGGTAGTTTATTATTGTCAGATATGAAACAGATCTGAACTTTGATCCAAAATTTGTTGGCTACTCCTACAGTGTTCATACCACTATTGCATCAATGAGCATGTCTCACAATGCTTGTCGTTGTTGGAAAAGATTGATGATCACTTTTCTACAAAGGTCATGTTTACGATGCCTTCAATCAGTATGAAAGCTTGCCAGGAGTTGTGAAGCTTCTGTGATTTTCAGATACATGGTTCACTGTTATTAATTTTGATAACTAGTATTTTTCCAAATATTTATTCAGATGAATTATCTTAACAATAAAAAGAATACTATAAACAATTTGATCACGTGACATGAGTCCTAACTTTTTAATATCTTTTCAGATATTCTTGCAACTCTCTTTATACTATTGGCTACTTGGCTTGTGAGAGATTATGTGGTTACATTGTAAATAATTGTCCCACCCACTGGTTTAATAAAAAGCACTGATTGGCAAAAGGCAGGCAGGAAGTGTGGGCAGGGCCACCAGACTAAGAAACTCTCTAAGAACAAGCGGAACAGAGCAGAATGCCAGAGAGAAGCCAGAAGAAGCAGAGGACAACTATGCTGCTCTAAGAAAAGGTACAGAGCCCCATGACTGAACAAGATAAGAGACATGGGCTAGATGAAGGGTAAAGAGCTAGCTAGTTATATACCCGAGCCTTAGACCAATCAGCCTAAAACAATTGTAAGCATCTGTGTGTCTCTGTGGGTCTGTGGGTCTGTAGGTCTGTGGGTTTGCAGGCCTAAACCTTGAAGCTAGGGCTGAAAGTCAGGAACATAAACCTTATACTACATTGGCTTCCTATTCTGATATTTCTTTTGTTAAAATTTGAATACTTTACTCATCCTTAGAATATTTCTGTTCTTGCTAAGATAAAATAATTTATCTTTGTAATTGTTTTAGTTGAATTGTAAGTCATTAGATTATAATTTATATATAGAAGACATCCCTATCTGACTGTTTCCCACATTACCTTGTTTATTGTCCATTTTATTACTAAATATTTCAAACATTATTTTAAGTATCTGAATAATCTACATCTGGGGATATATGGATTTTTTCTATTTTACTTTTTGATTATTGATTTCTTTATTATATCTTAAAAATAATAAAATATAAATACTGAATTAAATTTTATTTTCACATTAAAAGAGGTTTATTTCTATTTTTTACATCATCAATAGCTGTCGCTGATTGGCGCTAATTTGAAGCTCTTATTTGGTCTCAATAATCTTTAAAAGTTCATATCTGATTCCTTCATAAATGTAATACTGTGAGGCTGAGCTCATTTTCAGGCATTGATTTCAAAGAAATTCTTTTATTTTTTCAGTTTACTTTAAATTCTTCCATTCTTTATAACAACTTGTGGCTCCATATTCTGTTGCTGTGGCTTATAGTCTAGACCTATCAGGAGACCTAGAAAATTTGCTGCTTTCCAAATCCCATCTCAGTCAGTCGAGTAGTAGCTGGTTCTCAGGTGGGACTTTTCCACAGTGTTTTAATGTCCCCAAATAAACGAGTAATTCTACTTCCTACTCAGTTCTAATGTATAGCTCTTTCTTCACTCTAGGTTATGATTTGAAAAATGCTCCAACTTATACATTTAATATGTATACCCAAAAAATAGATTAGAATAAAGATATAAGCAACTTAGTGTTGAAATTAACAAAATAGAAATCAAGAGAACAAAAATTATTGAAACAAGGATGTGGTTCTTTTGATAAATCACTAAAATCAACAAATTCTTTTTCAAATTAGCTGAAAAGCAGAGAAAGAATGTCATATTTAACATATAAAGAAATGAATTTTTGGACATAGCGACAAACATGGAGTGAGTTCACAGATTCATAAGGACATTATTTAAAAACCTGTATTAAACCATATTGGAAAATTTATTAAAAGGGTTAGTTTTCTCAATAAGTAATATTTGTTGAAGTTAAATCTAGATTAGATGAGTAATTTAGCCTCTGGTTTAATAAAAGCAGTCATTAAAACTCTCCCAACCAAAGCACCAATTCTCAGATAATTTTACAAAAAGAATTTTATCTGTTGTTACAAAAAAGATTAAATCCAATAGTCTTTATATAATTCTATAAAAGAGAACCAAAAGAAATATTACATAATTCATTCAACCAGGTCACAATTACCCTGATAAACTAACCAAATACAGTCCAATATAAAAGAATTACAGAACAGTTTCCCTTATAAGCAAAGATGCAAAAACTATTCAATAAAACACTTGAAAACCAAGTCTATGAACACAACTAAAAATTCATATACCATGATTAAACAGGCTCTATCTTAAAGATGTGGTAATTGTTCTTTATTTGGAATAAATCTAATAAAATCAAGAAAAGACCTGTATGACAAGAACTTAAGTCTTTGAAAGAAGAAATTTAATAAGATATTAGAAAACAGGTAATATTTTTGATGCTCATGGATAGGAAGGAATAATACTGTAAAAATGACAATCTTATTAAAAATCAGTCTACAGATTCAATGAAATTCTAACACTTTATTTTTTTCACAGACCTGACTAGAAAGAGCAGTATGAATATGTGAAAAAATAAAAAACTCAGAATATGCAAAACAATTCTATACAATAAAGAAACATCTGGATGTATCACCATCTTTGCCTTAAAGCTGTGCTATAGAGATAAAGTAATAAGATATATCTTGGTATTGGCATTAAAATAGATACATGGTTTAATGGAGTGAAACTGAAGACACTGACATTATTCAACACACCTATTAACACCTTCACAAAGAAGTCAAAACTATACCATGGGAAAAAGCATCTTTAACAAAATGATGATGGCATGCCTGGTTGACTACATCTAGAAAAGAGCCAATAGATTCTTATCTATTGCCAGCACAAAACTCGAGTTCAAGTGGATCAAAGACCTCAATATAAATCTAGTTAAACTAAACCTGGTAGAAGAAAAAAATGAGAAGTAACTTTGAATTCAATAGCAGAGGAGACCACTTTCTAAATATAACACTGCCATCACAGAAATAGAAAAATATTAACAAATGGGACATCCTGAAAATAAGAAGCTTTTATAAGGGAAAGACCAAATGACATACATGTTACAGAATGGGAAATGATCTTCACCAAGCCTACATCATAAGAGGGCTAATATCTAACATATAGATATTATGATACCTATCAAAATAGCTAATAATCCAGTGACAGCTTTAGGGTAACCAACCCCAACAATGTTTTCTCTCAGGATTCAAGAGGGGTCCTCCAGCTGGTAAAGACAATTAAGTGTGGATAAAATGTATACAGAGCATTCTTTTTACTTATTTTATCTTTCTTGGCAAAGGATCTATAACAATGAAAGCATAGGCTTATATATTCATGCAGGGAGATATCTTTGGCAAGGCAATGTGGGACTTGAATTCTTCAGGTGATTTACACGAAGGCAGGAACTGTCAACTTAGGTTTATGACACCAAGTGGGAATGGCTAGTCAAAGTTATTCTGGTTGGGGGTCAACTAAATATTAGATCAATGAAGCAATCACGGTTTTCATATCTATTCAATGTAGCTCTTAAAGTCATAGCTAGACCAAAGCAACAGCAGAAGGATACGCATATTGGAACGGAATAAGTCAACATATATTTACTAGAAGATGATATGATGATATAAATCACCTTTAAAATACTGCTAGAAACTTCCACCGCTGATAGGAAACTCACTTTCATCAGAGTAGTGGGAGACAAAATTAATTCTCAAAAATCTGTGTTCAAATGACAGGAAGATTGAGAAAGAAATCATGGTAACAACAACTTGTACAATAGCATCAAATAATACAAATACCTTAAGCACAATTTTAAGCATCCATGTACAAAATTTGTACAATAAGGCTAAGTATTTGAAGAAAGAAGTTAAAGAAGATATAACAGAATAAAATGACCTCCCATTCTCATAGACTGATAGTATAAACATAATAAAAAATGCCATTCTACCAAACTAATCTACATATGTAATGCATTTCCTGTGGAAAATTCCAACTACATCTTTTTTTTAACACAGATCTTGAAAGGCCAGTTCCATTCTTCATTTATTAACAAAAAAGGCCAAAGAAAGCAACAGAATGAACAATTCTGAATGATAAAAGAGCTGTTGGAGGTTTCAACATTCTCAACTACAAATTATACTGCAAAATTAGCATAATAACAACATAGTACTCACATAAAACATCAATGTTGGCCAATCAAATCATATGGAAAACGCAGACTTAAATCAATCCATCTATGGACACTTGAAATTTGATAAAGAAAACAAATATACTCAATGAAAAAATGACATCTTCAGTAAAAATCCTGGTTAAACTAGACCACTGTGTGCAGAAAAATCTGAATGTACCTCTGCTTATCATTATACACAAAAATTTAACTCAAAATGGATCAATGACCAAAATATGAAACCAGATACATCTATACTCCGTCTTAAGTAGATTATGGGCACTTAACAATAATAGATAGATAGCTTTAACTGGCATCTCTTGTGATCAGAATTGTGAGTACCTCAATTGTCATTGGAGACTTTTTCTTCATCCAGTGACTGATGAAAACAGATGGAGAGATCTATACTCAAAGAATAAGCTGGGGGAATCCTTTGGAAGACAGAGAGAAAAGATTATAGAAAATAAATAGTCAATGTCATTACAAGGGAATCCAAAGAAAAATCTAACCTGGATTCATACAAACTCACAGACTCTAGACTGGGAGCAAAGGAGCATACATGGGGTAGACGTAGCCCCTTAACATATGTATAACAGTTGTATAGCTTAATCTACTGTGGGACTCCTATTATGGAAGCACAGTTGGCTTTTAGTAACCTATTCCTCATATTCATTTGCCTTGCCAGCCTTTGTACAAGATAAGAAGTTCACTTCAGCCTCATCATGATATGCCATGCTCTGTTGATATCCATGGAAGTCCTGCTGCTTTGTAAACAGAAACAGAAGAGGAGATGGTGGAAGGTTTGGAGAGTAAATGGTAGTAAAGAAGGAAGGAGAAACAGATTAGGATATAAAGAAAATGAATAAATTTAATTAATAATAACAAAAATAATAAACATATACCATATTAGAGAACAGTTGAAAAATTAAATTGAATTCACTAGCACAGAAAACTCTCTGAAAAGAACACAGTTAGCCATTAACATGGGCATGGAAATTGACAATGAATAACTATTACCTAATAAAACCAAAAATATTCAGTAAAAAAAAACAATTATTCATATAAAATGACAACCTACAAAATGAAAAAAGGTGTTTACCAACTCTATGTCTGATACAGAATGAATGTCCAAAATATATAAAGAACACAACAAAAATAAGTATCATATGCCAAAATATTCTAATAATAATTGGGGTAGAGATCTAAACAGAATTCTCAAAAGAAATAACTTAAAGGCAAAGAAACAGTTAAAACTGTTTATTACACATTGCCATCAGGTAAAATGCATGTCAAACTAAGCATCCACCTGTCTGATGGTTTAGTTATTTAACTTAAGTGAAGGTACTAACAGCAATGATATAAAGTAAGAGGATCACTAAACTAATGCAGGTTAGCTGTAAGTCTTCTAACGACCACTGTAAAAAATATTCGTTGCAGTTCCTGAGAAGATTGAAGTCTTCTTACTTCAAGATCCAACTATGACACCCTTGCACATATACTGAAAGGATGTTTTATCATACCACAGAGTCACTTGCTCAACTATGTTCATTAACACTCTACTAATGACAACCAGACGTTGTAAACATCTTAGATGTTCCTCAACAGAAGAAAGTTAAGGAAAATGTGTCACATTTAAACAATGGAGTATATAACTCAACAAATATTGACAATAAAATAAAATAAAACTATAAAATTTGCAGACAAATGGATAAAACTAGAAAATCATCTTAAATGAGGTACCTAAGGCTCAGAAAGACAGAGTGTGTATTGATATAAGCTGTAAAGTCAATGATATCAAACCCTAATTCAGAGAATCATAACAAGTACAGGTGTTGAGTAAGAGACTAGAAGTAAAAGATAGATCTTATTTTTTAAAAAAGAGAAAAACAGAATGAATAGCTATTTATGGAATAGGGTTTCTAAAACTGGAAGACCAAGTGTGGAGACAGTAATAAAGGGGGGGGGGTGCGGTGAGAGGGAATACAAGAAAGCACAGATTAGAGTGTAGTAGGAGGTTTCTGGCCTGGACTTTTGGGCCTAGCCTTAAGGTTTAGACCCGCAGACCCACAGACCCTCAGAGACACACAGATGTTTATAATAGTTTTAGGTGATGGGCCTAAGGCCAGGCATACAACTTGCTAACTCTTTACCCTTCATCT
Source organism: Phyllotis vaccarum (assembly GCA_033318265.1). Lineage (NCBI taxonomy): Eukaryota > Metazoa > Chordata > Mammalia > Rodentia > Cricetidae > Phyllotis > Phyllotis vaccarum. The sequence goes on from JARWLC010000006.1 coordinate 143,507,752, forward strand.
AACCTAAGACTCTTACCCTGTTCAGCCATGAGCTCGGTACCTTTTCTCAGAGCAGCATAGTTGTCCTCTGTGTCTTCTGGCTTCTCTCTGGCATTCTGCTCTGTTCTCCCTGTTCCTAGAATTTTCTTAGTCTGGCAGCCCTACGCACACTTCCTGTCTGCCTTTGGCCAATCAGCGCTTTTTATGAAACCAGTGGGTGGAACAGTTATTTACAATGGAACAACATAATCCCCATACATTAGAGGGCATTTGATAAATAGTAAGTTACTAAAATATACACACATTTGTCTAATGTAATTGCCAAAAATAAGCAAGAAAGATTGCCAGTGGATAGTTCTTGTCACCAATAAAGCTTCCAGGATACAGATTCAATTAATTCTAACTCAGTTAGTCAAAGAACATCAAAGAAAATATTCAAAACCTCGGGTTGTTGCCTATATAATTTGTTCTTCACAAACTAACAGCATATCACTATCTCTGAAGATAACACCTCCAGCATTTACTAAAAATAGAAATATTGAGGTGTTCCTCACTTAGACCTTTATTTATTCAACCTAGGTACAAGAGCATTCTCTTAAAACTCTCAAAAGAGAAATAAAAATCCTAAGCCATTCACAAACCCATTATATCCATGCTAGGGCAATGGTGGCACAAACATTGTGGGACTAATCAACCAATAACTGATTTGAATTAAGGCCCAGACTATGAGTTGGAACCTATACTGACACTGTCCAAGAACCTGTGAGCAGATATCAAAACACTTAGAGTAAAACCAAATACTACAATTCTAAACAACAAAATAAAATGGAGCAATAAAAATATTCTTAGGGATATTTTGGAGGAGCTTGGTCCTGAAAGAGATGGAAACAAATACAGAGACCCATATCCAGGTGTTATAAAAGAATAAGCAACCTCAGAACTCTCAGCCTTAATTGTGATGTATCCGTCAAATTTATCCCGTGAGAGCCCAGAGAACTTTGAGGAGAGGGAGAAGTAACAGTGTGAAAGCCAGGAAGGATGGAGGACACCAAAACAAGGTCTTCTAAACAAACATGAGAGAAGTTAATAGGAACTCACAAAGCCTGAAGCAGGATGCCCAGGAACGGCAGGGCTCTGTGTCAGGTCCTCGGAGCATTTATTTTTGCTTCCTGTTTAGTGTTTTTATGGAATGTCCGATCATGTAAACATGTGATTCTGTGACTCTGTTTTCTTTTGAGCTCTTTTTATTGCATTTTATCTGTTATCATTTAACATTTATATTCGTTATGTATTTTAAAACATAAATTAACTAGTGAGTTAACAGCTGAATCATCACATATACATTCTGGGAGAGGGAAAATTAGTTTGCTCTAATAGCACTACACTGGGTATTTAAATCACTCTAAGATGGACCTCATATTTAAGAATAATTGACCAGTGTACTTAACTTTACACATGTTTACGTATGGTTTTATTTGGTTAAAGTCTGAGGATTTTGTTTTATTTTATTTTGGATTCATTTTTGTTATTGTTGATACCTTTAAATTTGCTTTTATTTTGTTTTCTTGTTTTGAGATCTTTTTTGAGCAAGAAGCTAAAGTTGAGTGTGTGGCGATAGAACATATGGAGGGACTCTTGGGAATGAAGAACATGATCAAAATATATTTGAAATTGAAAATTGTTTTAGCTGGGCTAGGGTGGCAAATGTCTTTTATCCCAGCACTTAAAGCTAGGTAGATTTCTGTGTTTCAGAACAGCCTGGTCTACAAAGCAAGTTTTATGTGGTGAGTTTTGCATAGAGATATACAGTCTAAAAAAACAAAACCTTAAAAAAAATGTGTTACAATAAGGTTTCTGGGCCCCATTTGGCCAGAAGTCCAGACCCACAGGCCTGCCATCCCTGACCCCTTAGCCGCCCGTCACTTCTTACCCCCCCCCAATGATTCATACCCTTATATTAATGCTCTTCGGCCTATGGCTAAAGCACATTACTAGCTTGCTCTTTCATCTTAACTCAACCCATTTCCATTAATCTGTCTGCCATACAGCCTATGGCTCACCTGTGTTCCTTACATTTTTCTTCTTGGACAGCTGGCTCAGTCTGTCTCTGACTCCACCCTCCTTCTCCTAACTATTCTTATTCCCCACCTACTTCTTCTATGGTGCCTGCCATGGGCCAAAACTGTCCTTTATTTAAAGACTGATATGCACAGCATACAGAAAGACATTCCCACTTCATCTCCCCATTTCTGTCTAATCCAAAAGGAAGGTTTCAATTTTAACATAACAAAATTACATATAACAAAATAGCAATCAAGCAAGAATTACACTTACAATATCTAGCCTATTTGTATTTAGCAAAATTAAAGAAAATACTCTATCATCTTCCTTAACCTTTTGAAACTAAAGTTTCATATCTAATATACTTTTTAAAATAACTAAGAAAAACTATACCTATAACTATTGACTCTTCAACTACATCAAAGAACACAGAAGGATATATTTACCAAAGTAAACTGGAAGTGCAAGCAACTTCCTAAATCTAGAAATGACAGAGATGACAACTATCTGCCTGGACAATCACCCAAAGTTCCTTTATAAAGTTGGAGCATCCATCTTCAGCCTACAGACCCAGAGTCTCTTTTCATTTAGTGAAACAGGAAATCTATTCTGCCCATTCTGGCACAGTTCATCTGTCACTTCTCGAGTCCTGAAGAATGTATGACAATTTTCTCTGCAAAGCAGGAACCTGAATGACTATCTTGGCTCGTTCTGCCAAAGTTCAGAGGTCATCTTTCTATGGAACCTGCATGTCCAGTTTAAACAGCATATTTTCAAGCAGTGGATACAAGAACAAGTTCTTGCCACAAAAAAAGTAAACTCCATATGGAGTTTCTTCGATGTCCATTTTTCTCTTGAAGTAGATTGATGCAGCCTGGAGGAGATCTGCCTCACTGTTCAGAAAAGCCTAAGTTCTTAAATTATTTTAAATTCAATATTCTGTAGGTCTTAGAAGTAGTTGAAGATAACTTATCTAATTGAAGTATATCTTTATATACCTAAAAAATCTATCTAACATAAGTTTGGTTATCACAGATGATTATTAATCTGCATTTCTTAATTATATATTACAATTTTAAATGAGTTATATAAACATCATACCTTAAACAAGAGTAGAAAAATACATACAGCACAAGAGAATTGACCTTAAATTTGTATCAGTAAAGCAAAATCCATACCAATGCAAAACATTTTGAGGTTAACAGCTGATTTTTGGATTATAATAAATTCAATAATCTAATTTTTTTTAATCACTCATATACCATAGCCTCCTTTTCTTCTTAGAAATAGATTAACTATGACCATTAACCATTTATGATGAAAACACACATTTAAAAAGAATATTTTGGGTATAGTTTTCCATTACTACTTCCTGCTGATGAAGGGGTGCTGGCAAACTTACAGGTTCTATAGCCTGGATCATCTTAGTCTGCAGCCCTGAAGCTGATGTGACCATATCTTCCCATCAGAGAATTTTTCAGGGGGTCTTGGTTGATGAAACCATATTTGCCTGGAAGCAATCCACATGTTCTCATCTTCTGTGGTAACAAAAGTAGAACTCTTCCAAAGCAATAAATCCTTAGACACAAATTTCAAAATCAAAATACCTTCTAAATATATATTATTGTTTAATTAGCAGCCTTTGCAATCCATTGTATTTTGGTAGTTAGCTCATTAACAGTTAAAAAAATAAAAGAAAACACAATAACCATAATTCATATTCTGTATCTATTTTCCATCTTTACATAGGTTATCATATTTTTGTACTTTATTTCTCCTTTTTAGGGACTTCCTCTACCCTATTTCTTTTCTCTCTGAAGTGTATGTACATTTTACACACATTGTAATCATTTACAGTTTTTTTTTGTCTGAATCTTTTATTGTGAATCCTTAATCATTTTTCAACCAGAAGAGTTTTTAAAATACTTGCACTCTCAAAGAGCCACATAGTTTTTGCAGATAAAGATGAATCAGTAAGTTTTCTTAAAGGGGCCACATCTCTGTTAGTCGTCAGCAAACAGCAGATGTTCCTAAGAAACAATCTTTGACTCTGTTTCCTTTTTGTTCAAAATCAATATAAACCTTAAATCAATCAAATGCTACTGATTCTTCTGTGAGATTTCAGGAACTGGCCTGGCTGCAGCTTATGCTCCCTGCCACCAGTTTGCTACCGCCATTTTGAAAGTGGCCCAAATGCCACACCATCTCTCTGCAATGACCCACTTCTGATACACAATTTAAAAGCTGCTTTGGCTCAGTTTCTGTGCTCTAGAGCCCTTTATATCCTTTATCAGGCTTTATGTGGGTATTTGACTCACTGGGATACCATGTTTTACAATATGGTTTCTTGGCCCGGGAAGCCAGAAAAAAATGTTTTAAATAATAAAAAAAAATAATAATTATGATAGTGATAGTGATGATAATGAAAGAATTATTAGAAACAAATAAAAGTTGGGAGTGTTAAAAATGGTCTTCCCCAGAGAATGCCATAAGAATTATCTGTTGGTAAAAAGATTGATTCAGAAATCATATAATCAAGTAGCATTATACTGAATGAGCAGGCTATTTTAAAAATACATATGTATACATATACATTAACAGTTAATGACAAAAGAGGCTGTGAGTTGGATGGAGATCAGAGAGAGGTATATGGGAGGATTTGAAGGGATTAAAGGGAATGTATAAATTTTGTATTATATTACAATAACAAAAATTAAAATTTTAACAAAAAGTTATAACTATAAAGATTACATTAAAAATAAAAGAGATCTCAGCTAAATAACTTAAAGAAAGTACTCATTACCATACCACAATAAAAACAACCTGAACTTCAAAGCTGAAGATAGAGTGAAATAAAGTGTTTGGGTCACAAATTAGTGGAATGGAGATGAATAGAATAATGCATGAAAGTGAATAAGAGTTGTTCCCTGACAAATACCTAACCAACAGTGAGAGAATATTCAAATTAATGAAGTTTAGAGTTGGTAAAGGAATGGTCTTATACAATCCAATGAAATAAAATTATTAAGGAGTATTTTGAATTTATTTATATTTCAAAGACTAAAGAAATACATATGTTAGTATAACTGATGTGAGAAGACTTATCTTAACTCAGACAGCATCATCTCATGGATGGGAGTCATAAACTGAATATAAAGGAGAAAAATAGAAAAATACAATTATTGGTCTCGGAAAAAAAGTCAATAGCAGAAGGTACAAAGGTGGGTACAAAATTTTACTTAAGGTACAAAAAGGTACAAAAATTTACTTAAAACTATAGTATTTTGTTTTTGATCAAAAGTACCTATGTCACATAAATGGTTGAGAATCATCAATCATGTCTGGAACATTGTTTGGAACTGTAAATTATAATATTTGTATATATATGTTTGTGTATATTTATACATATATTTTTAAGCAATAAGGACATGTTTATATTTACCTTCAAAATTCTATCCTATTTTTCAACTTCTAAAACAAATAATTTAATCTTTACAAGATTTTTAAATTTAGATATAAAGATATTTGCATTTATAGTGCACAGAATTTTAAAATTACTACACATTGTAAAATGGTTAAATCAGCATTATTCACAGTCACCATTGTATTTGGGACCATGACACCCACTTTCCTTGCTTTTTAAAAACTAGACTCTATGATCTTTTGTAATTATCGTGCTGCTTTGTTATTGAAGTTGAGTTTATGTTGCTATCTAACTGTAATTATTGTTCTTTATTAAAAGCAAGCATTTTTCCATACAATCTGTATAGTTCTCTGCCCCCACACCCCCAGCTCCTCTCTATGCCCTCCTCTAGCCCCTCCCACTCTATTTCTTCTTCGGAAAAGGACTTGTCTCCAAGAGATGACAGTCATATTAACATCTTCCCAACATCTTATATTTTATTATCACAGTAAGGAAATCTTTCCTATAGCAGAAGATTTAAATCATGGATTTAACAGAGATCACTCATGTGCATTTGAATATATGCACATGGAGTGTTTTAAAATCCAATTAAAAATTGTCAAACCTTAACAACTTATATTTAAATATGCAGTAGTACTATTTTAAATTTTCTTTAATTTACCTACTTATGTGCTATTACTTTAGAAAGGTGTCTAAGACAATTTTATTTTAATTATTGTTTTTATTTCAATTTTCTAGTCTGCTAAATTAGGTGACGGGTGATTCTAGCAAGTTATGTTAATATGACAGATTCTACCATCTGTCACTTACAGTTTTTGCAGTATAGTTTGAAATTTATAGTGCTAAAAATAGTTGTTTTCATTTAATTTTAAGTCAAACATATTTCAATCACCTTGAGTTATATAGTTTGTATTGCTTATCTTCTACCTCTAGGGTAATGCAACATCTGATTTGTTTATTAAATAAGATGCCTTCCAATTATTTTATACAAGATTTGAAAGACTAGTAACAAAATGGCCGAGGTTGACCAAACAAATATTTTTCATCTATCAATCCATAAAATTATTTGGTGTAAAATAATGTAAGAAAACCTAGTTTAAAAGCATTTTAGCTTAGCAAGTGCAGGCAGAAACAGAGATCCATATCTAAATGCTGGATTGACCTCCCTGTATATCTGAGGAAAGACAAACTTGTCAGGGATATTTTTGTCAGATATAATGAGGAATATTTATAATTTAGATAAGTATTAATCTGATATGTGTAATTAGCTGCTAATTAAAATTATAACATCTAAATTAAAAATTTCATCACTGAGTTTTAGAACATTTATTAGTGTAAAGAGTTTCAGTGATTATAATGACTGCATATATCTCTGAACAAAACAGATGCACATGTGCCTAAAGACCTAAAAATCTTGTCAGATTATGTGTAATACTTCCAGTGGCAAAAGACGAGATTCTTTAAATTCAAATTTCATCCATGTATCTAATTGCATTATCAAACTGTAACAACCTAATTTTTCCCCACTTCTAAGGTTTGAAACTAAATCTAACACATGTTAAGGAAATGACTGATCACTGATGGATAATCCCCAGTGGTAAGTGCCAGTTCTTGAGTTTTTAAAAAAATTTTTCTCAAACTTTGTCCCTGATATTTACATTCTTGTAAAATTTGGTGAGAGTTATGTGAAAGTATTACTTATCTGAGTCCGTTTTCTTTGTGTGAGAGCTAGTCTTTGCCCTTTATGTTATACGGTTTTCACAGAACATGATAGTTTGTATTGTTTATCTTCTACCCCTAGGGCTTTTAGTGATGATACTTAAAGTCCAATATTTGATTCATTTTTGAAATGTCTCTGAATTACAATAGTGTAGGGATATGTTTCAAAAATAATAAAAACAGGCGGAGATATCATAAGGATCAGTGGTGACCTACATCCTTAATCCAAACAAGTTTGAGGTCATCTTAGTTTGCAGAAGGAGTTCCAGGCTCCCAGGCAGGCAGTGATGGTGCCACACCTTAACAAAGAAAGTATTTAAGGCAGGCATAAAAAGACAGAGCAGGCATGGGAAGCCATGGCTCACACTGTTAGTCCCAACACTTGGGAAGCAGAGGCAAAGAATCTCTGTGACTTCAAAGCCACCCTGGTCTTCAAAGCAAGTTTCAGGACAGGACAGCCAGGACTGTTACACAGAAAACTCTGTCTTGGTGGATCAGTCCTCTAATACCTCAGACTTTTTATTATATTTGAGCATATCCTCACACAATAGACTTAAGACTACATGTATATAATGCAATAGTATATTTCCTACTGTAAATAGTTGTAACACAGTGGTCTACTGAATACAAATATATTTACTTAATTAAATTATTGAGAAATATATATTACATTGTACATATATAGGTATATATAACATTTTCAGAAGAATCTTAATCAATTATTATAACAATGTGTGAAATATATGTATATAAATGTTTAAATATTCTACATATATAAAATTTCACTATATAAAAGAACATAATAAGGACACATGTTAAACATTTACTGTAAATGGATTTATATGACTGGTGTTTGCTCTGAATGAATGAAGAATTAAGAGTAAATGTGAATGCCTAGGCCACTGTCTCACACTGTAGTAGACTTTCCAAACACTAAAGATTCAGGCTGCTGTGCATTAATGCTCTTGTACACTATAAAAATTTGTTACTCACATTTCTTTAAGAAAATATTGATTTGCCAAAAGCTAGGCAGAATGTAGATGTGTTGCAACTAATCTAAAATAATTCTAGTCATGACTTTTTAGAAGTTGAAAGGCTCATTTTGTCAGTTAAAGATATCAATATACAATTAAGACAGATTCAGATTTTAAAAGCCTTCTAAGCTGTTTATAGTAAGTTAAAAATACATATAGGATTGGGTGAGGGAAATAAAAGTTAAAAAAGTCCTTAAATAAGAAATGTTCTTAAAAAATATTAAGGCACATAAAGATGTAATATACACGGAAAGTCTCCATACTCTTTGTTACAGTGTTGACTTTGAATCTTTTGACTGCACAAGAACCATTAAGAGCTGATAAGAGATATTTGATTATAAATGGTACTTAGTTAACCAAATATATATTTTATAAATGTTTTGACTTCATAATTGTAGCCAAATAAATGTTACTCAGAAGAGATTTTATTTTTATATCTACAATAAAATTAGAGGGTGTGAATTTATTTCAGCTTGGATAAAATAAGGTTTAATGGAAAATGACACCCTGAAAAATCTTCAATGAAAATAGGTGACCTATATGGTCCAACATTTAAAAGCAACTCTGTTGAAGTTTTCCCTGAGTTCTGAATGTATAACAGCTTTAAGACTGCTGGCTGAAATGAGCCAGCCTCAGGGACTCCTCCAGTTAGGATTTGACCATAATCCTGAATTTTTGGGGTCCTTATAAGACTACCAGTGCCCTCAATTAGCAGGAAGTAGTCTAGAGAACTACTTCCTCATTCCTAAAAGAAGGATTACAGACTTTGTCTTTATTTAGAATATTGGTTACAAATTATTATGGATAATGTTCAGAGCAAAAACTATTAGTTTTTTTTTTCTAACAATTACCAATAACAATTTGTAATCTACCATCCTAAATAATGACAATTATCAATATCCCATTAAAAGGCCAAAACAAACCAACCTGCTTGTTGTACTGTGGGTGTAATGTTCTTAAATTTACTCCCTGTTATCATGAATGATGACATATTTAAGGGATCCTGAAAAAAAGAAAACTTTCAATAGTCAAGTCCTGGAATAGGTAGCTGTATCAGTTGTTGTCCAGTCTTTGTATAATGAGAAAGGTTAGAGTACTCTGTGTGGCTGGTTCATCTCAGGTAAACATTTTGAAACTGTCCTAAGCAGTTTGTAGCCCAAAGTCAATCTTTAGTTTATGTTTATCAGCTTAATGGCATTGTCATAGTCTTTGAAAACTTATTCCTGTAAGGTTCCAACTTTCATTTAGATGTTTCAAAGGACACAATTAGGTATTATTGTTGTTCACTGCAAAAAAATGATAAAATTCAACTCAAGAAATATACAGGAAGCAAGATAAAGCCCTTTTGTAGAATAAATTAGTATTTTATATGAACAATTATATCACTACAAAATTTTTAAAACATTTATATATTTTTCTTACAAATTTAATAACAATTGTAGATTATAAGATTAGTAGTAATAAACAGTCTTTTAAATTTGGTTATTCTTCTGTTCCATATCAGGTGGATTTTCTGATATGAAACAGACATACTGTATTTTTCTTTAAAATGCATTTTTATGTTTAGAGAAGAGATCTATACTCCAACTCCAAAACCAGCTTTTATTTCTCAATTGGACTGTGACTTCAACATTTCTTAGAAGTAAAAAGATACAGATGATAGCAAAATTTTACCCTGTTGTGCATATTGATATCAATAGGTATGATATTTTTCTGCCTGTAACTTTTTTTCTGCATTCTGCCTTAGACGTTTAGAAGTACAAGGTCTTTTGATTTTGAAAATGGATATTTTTAAGTTTCCTTAAAGACAGAAACTAAACTCTAAATTATTGCTGGGTAAGTTTTTCTTAAAAATCAATTTTCATATCAGTGGATAAGCCATTATTTCTTCTTATGAAGAATCTTTCCCAGTTCAAACAAAGTCTTTATTAGTTTTTATGATATCCATAGCTTTTCTTCCCCTGGGGTAACAAAATCAAAACCTTTTCCTCAAAAAAGCACATATTATGACTTCCATTCTAAGGTTAACACATCTTTAAAGTAAACAGGTTGATTTTGAGAAATAGATTTTTCTATCATTCATTACTTTTCTGAAACTGTTATTCTTTTCTCATTATCATTGAGAAAATTCAGAGTTAATAAAGGATTAAATAATCTATTTTGTGGGGAGGCATGTTGTTATCCTTTTATATTTATTTAACATGTCTGTTAGAGTTTGATTTGATCTTTATATGACTCTTTGCCATGTAGATTTGTGTGGCATTCCTGTAATATACTTTATATCAGAATAAGAAAAGAATATCTGTTTTATTTTACTAAAGACATGTTGGATCACTGTTATTCTTAATTTGTACAGGTATTCCCATGAAATCCCAAAATTCTAGCAAATTTATGCTTGGAGAATCATGGAACTCAAAATAGTTGTTCATTGAAATCCTGAAAACATATCTATTGTATTGTGAACATTTTTTAATTTTTTAAAGTCTGTAAATGATTCACATCCACCAGCCAAATTTCTTTTCTATATATACCTTTATGATTACTTCCTGATGGCAATGATGTTTGGTTATAGAAGGGTAAGACCTTTCTTTTTAGAATTTCTTCAGCTTGCCACCACTTGATCAAGAAATTTATTTTAAACCTTTGTTATTGATGCAAAATTTTTAAATAAAACTTTGAGGCCTCTAGCTAATATTCTATTAATAAGTTATCAATTTTATTATTACCTTGTGCTAGTGGACCTTGTAGACCAGTACGGGATGTGATAAGTGTTAAATGTAAGGGAAGATTCATATTCCTAATTATTTATTTAAAAATAAATAATAAAGTTACTTTTGACTCATCAGGAAAAAAAAATTAGCAGTTTCTATGTGCAAAGCAACTACTTCTGGGTATTGAGAGTAACTGACTATGTAACAATGAAAATTCTATAAAATCCATTAATACCATAATAAAAGCATATAATCCCTACATTTGAAAGAGAATTATAAGGGCTTTGAGATACTTCACTTAAATTTTCTGATATGTAACAAGCCTCTTAATTTGTATCACTATAAAATGTAAGGGCTCCAAAAATCGTTTTCCCTGTAAAACATGAAGAAGTCAATTAGTTCCCTTTATAAATTAAATTCTTTTCTTTGCAGATATCTGTTGTGAATCTCTCCCCCAAATTACTGCAAGTTCTTTGCCAAGGTTCTCTTTCTACTGTCAATCGGTCAATTTCTTTATTAGTTAAAGGTACAACAACTTCTGTTAAGTCTATTTGTGTCAATTGGCAAAGACTTAAAAAAAAAGATTTAAAAATGTCCTTAAAGAAATAGAAAAAAAGACAAACAACAATCAGAACAGATCAAGAAATCTCTGAAAAAAAACAAAGAAATCCAAGAAAAAGCAAGCAAATGAGTGAAGAAAATATTTCAAGATTAAAAATTGAAATATAAGAAATAAAGAAGACATAAACTGAGGCAATACCAGAAATAGAAAATCTAAAAATCAAACCAGGAGCATAGATTCAAGTGCATAGAATGGTAGAGATGAAAGAGAGAATCTCTGGACTTGAAGATTCAAAATGAAAATAGACATGTAAGTAAAAAAAAAAAAAAAAAAAAACCAACAACAACTCACAAAACCCCCAAAAGTCATAACATAAAACATCTAGGAAAAATGATACACCATAAAAAGACCAAACCTAAGAATCATTGGAAATGAAAAAAGAAAAAGAAACATACCAGCCCAAAGGCACAGAAATTTTATTCAACAGTCATAGAAAAGAAACTTTTCCAACCTAAAGAAGAAAATGCCTATAAAGAAGCTTACAGAACACCAAATGGACTAGAGCCCTCAAAAAAGTCTACTTACCCCACAATAATCAAGCCACTACTTCTGCAAAATAAAAAGAATAATGAGAGCCACAGAGCAAAATGTCCAAGTTATCTGTAAAGGCAGACCTATCAGTGGAAAAAAATGAAATTAGGAAGACCCTTGTCAAATGTGGTAAAGACACTAGAAGACCATGGTTTCCAGACTAGACTACTATTCTCAGAGAAACTATCCATCACAATAGATGGAGTAAAGATAGTATTTCAGCACAGAACCAGATTTAAACAATACCTGTCCACAAATCCGGCCCTACAGAAAGCACTAGGGGGAAAACTCCAACCTAAGAAAGCTATGTATACCCATTAAACAACTAGCAACACGTAATCCCACAGAAGAAAAACCGCATATACACTGCCGCCAAAAATATGAGGAAATAACAATTACTGGACATTGATATCCCTTAATATCAACGGACTCAAATCACCTACAAAAAGACACACACTAACATAATGAAAACACTATCTAATAAAGTGAATCTAAAAAACAAGCTGGTGTAGCCATCCTAATATCTAACAAAATAGTCTTCAAGCTAAAATCAATCAAAGAGGACAGGACAGTCATTACTTATTTATTAAAAAAAAAAAAATCTACCCAGATGAAGTCTCAATCCTGAACATCTATGCCCTCAACATAAGGGTACCTATATACGTATGAGAAACACTACTAAAGCATAAATCTCAAATCAAACCACACACATTAGTAATGGGAGAATTCAATACAATTAGACAGATCTACCAGACTAGAACACAGCAAAGAAATAAGAGTGCTAAAAGATGTTATGGCCCAAATAGACTTCAGATGTATAAAGAACTTTCCACCCAAACACACATACACAAAAATACCTTTCTTCTCAGAACAACATGGAACTTTCTCAAAAATTGATCACATACTCAGTCATAGTGCAAATATCAATAGGTAGAAAAAATGGAAATACCACCTTGTATTTTATAAGACCACCATGGTCTAAAGTTAGAGTTCAACAACAACAAAAATCACAGAAGGCCTACGAATTCATGGAAACTGAACATCCTTCAATTGAACCACCTCTGATTCAAGGAAGAAGTAAAGAAGGAAACCAAAGACTCCTAGAATTCAATTTAAAAAATCCACAACATACCCAGTCTTATGAGACACAATGAAAGCAGTGCTAAGAAAAAAAAATCTAATGCCTACATGAACAACCTACAGAAATATCACACAGGGAACTTACCAGCCCAGCTGAAATATCTAGAACATTTAGAAGCAAACTCACTGAAAAGGATTAGAAAGAAGAAAATAAATAATCTCAGGACTGAAATCAACAAAATTGAAAAGAAAAACAATTCAAAGAATCAATGAAATGAAGAGTTGTTTATTGGAGAAAGTTAACAAGAAAGTCAAACTCTTTTCCAAACTAACCTAAAGAGAGAGAGAGAGAGAGAGAGAGAGAGAGAGAGAGAGAGAGAGAGAGAGAGAGAGAGAGAGAGAGAGAGAGAATTCAAATTAATAGAATTAGAAATAAAAAGGGGACATAACAGACACACACGAAACCCAAAGAACCATTAGGACATACTGAAAAAACATATACTCCATTAAAGTGGAAAAATAATAATAAAGAACAGCTTTCTAAACAAGATTAAATCAAGACTAGATAAATGACCCAAATACACCTACAAACCACAAGGAAATTAAAAAGTTATTAAAGTCTCCCAAGCAATAAAAGCCCAAGGCCAGATAGTTTCAGTGAAGAATTTTACCAGGCATTCATAAAGTAACTAATACTAAAACTCTTCAAAGTGTTCCGTACAATAGAAACTGAAGGAACATTATCAAACTCTTTTTATGAAGCTATAGCTACCCTGATGTCTAAGCCACTCAAAGATGCTACAAAGAAAGAGAATTGTAGACCAATAAATATCTCTTATCAACACTGATGCCAAATTACTCAATAAATTATTGACAAACTGAATTCAACAACATATCAAAAAAATCATCCACCATGATCAAGTAGGCTTTATCCAGAACTGCAGGGTTGATTCAACATAGGAAAAACTGTCAATGTTATCCACCATATAAACAACTTGAAAGAAAAAAAAAAAACAGTATATAATCATCTCCATAGATGCTGAAAAAGCCTTTGACTAAGTCCAACACCTTTTGTGATAAAAGTCCTGGAGAATCAGAAATACAGGGGAAAGACAAGGCTGTCCCCTTTTCTCTTATCTATTCCAAATAGTTCTTCGAGTTCTTGAATTCAATTCAATATAGTTTGTAGAGAACAAAAGGAGATTGAGGGGATAAAAAATTAGAGAGGAAAGAAATCAATCTTTATTTGGAGATGATAGGATAGTGTACATAAGTAACCCTCAAAATTCTACCATGGAACTAGTGCATCTAATAAACACCTTCAGCATTATAGCAAGGGAACAAGATTTACTGAAAAAAAATCAACAGTCCTTCTATACACAAATAATTATTGGGCTGAAAAAAAAACCAGGAAATCAACACCCTTTATAATAGCTGTAAATACCATTAAATATCTTGGGATAAGTCTAACTAAAGACATGGCATACCTATTTGACAAAAAGTAATGTTAAGTCATTGATATAAGAAATTGAAGAAGATATCTGAAAATGAAAAGAAATTCTATATGTCTAGATAGGATCAACATAGTAAAAATGGAAATTTTATCGAAAGCAATCTACAGATTCACTGCAATCCCCATCAAAATAACACTTTTTTTTTTTTTTTTTTTTTTTTTTTTTTTTTTTTTTTTTTTTACAGACCTTGCAAAATCAATACTTGAGTACATATGGAATAACAAGAAACCAGACTGGAATCAATAATCAGTTTTTTTCTTATTGACTGTGATCTTTGCCTTACAGAAGCTTCTCAATTTAATGAGGTCTCTTTATTGTTTTTAGTGTCTGTGCAGTTGGTATTATATTTAGAAAGTAGTTACATGTGTCAGTGCATTCAAAGGTATTTGCTACTTTTTTATATTTTTAGTGTAGCATGATTTGTGTTGAGGTCTATGATGCATTGAATTTGAGTTTTGTGAAGGGTGATAGATATGGATCTATTTACATTCTTCTAAACACTACCATCCGGTTAGGACAGCACCATTTGTTGAAGATGCTATCTTTCTTTTTTCATTGTATATTTTTGATTCTTTGTCAAAAATCGGGTGTTCACAGATGTATGGATTAAGGTCAATGTTTTTAATTTAATTTCATTGATACCAGTCTGTTTTTATGCCAGGACTAGGCTATTTATTTTTATTATTGTAGCTCTATAGTACATCTTGAAGTCAGGGATAATGACTCATGAAGTTCTATCATTGAACAGGTTTTTTTTTTTTTTTTTTTTTTTTTTTTTTTTTTTTTTTTTTTTTTTTTTTTTTTTTTTTTTTTTTTTTGGCAATCCTAGGTTTCTTGGGTTAGTTTAAGAGCAAGAGGTAGCAATTTATATGCCTTAGCCCAAGTGTACATATTAGCATATCAGTGTAAAATTAATATAAGTGTCTGTATGTTTCAGTGGGACTGCAGGTCTGAAAGTCTGGGCCACAAGGCTAGGTCAGATAGTCCAGGCCACAAGACTAGACTCAAAAGTCTGGGCCAGGAGGGTAGACCAGAAAATCCAGGACAGAAACTTCATACTACAGACATATACAAATCATTCTACTCAAACCTGAAAGAATATATCTTTCATAGAATCTTGCCTAAAATTGACCAGATACTTAGTCCTAAAGCAAATATTACTAGATAAAAAAAAGTTTGATAACCCCTTGTATCCTATCAGACCACTAAAGCCTAAAGCTGGAGTTCAACAGCAAAACAAAATACAAAAAGCATAAAAACTCATACAAACTGACAAAGTGCAAACTGAATCGTCATTTGTTCAAAGAAAAATAAAGAAATTAAAGAATTTCTAAGATTCAATACAAATGAATTCACAACACAGCTAAAGCTGAAAGGAAAGTCTGTAACACTGAGTGCATTCATTAAAAAAAATGGAGAAATTCATACTTAATAGCACACCTAAAGGCTCTAAAACAAAGACAATCAAACTCACTCAGAAAGAGTAAATGACAGGAAATAAACAAACAAAGGGCTAAAATCAATAAAATTGAAGCAGAGAACAGTATAAAGTATCAGTGAAGAAAAGAGTTGGTTCTTTGATAAAATCAACATGATAGGCAAGGCTTTATCTAAACAAGCTAAACGGTAGAGTTAGAATATTCAAATTAACAAAATCAAAATTAAGAAGGGGGTCATAACAACAGACTCCAAGGGAATACAAACAATTTTTAGGTCATACTTTAAAAATCTGTACTCCACAAAATAGGAAAACCTAAAAAAAAAAATAAATATTAAATAAAGACCAATTAAATAATTTAAATATACCAATAATCCCTAAAGAAAGTAAAAAGAGTGATTAATATTTTCCCAACCAAAAAAGCCATGGATATTTCTTCCTAGAATTCTGTCAGAATTTCAAAGAACAGTTAAAATCATTTTGTTCAGTACAATATACAACAAAGGAGCACTGAGGCTACCATCACCCTGATTACCAAAGAACACAGAGATGTAATGAAAAATAGCATTATAAACCAATCTCCTTCACTTACATTAGCACACAAATACTCAATACAATAGAGGCACACCAATTCCAAACACATCATAAAATTGTTCTACATAATCAAGTAAGTTTTATTCCAGTGATTCTGGGATGGTTCAACATATGAAAATCCATCATTAGTATCCATATTATAAACAAACAATCAAAACCCCATAAGATTGTCTTATTATATACTAAAACATGCCTTTAGGAAAAAATAATAACCTTTCATGATAAAGGACTTAGAGATATCATGATACAAGAAACACATGTAAACACAGTAACAACAATATAAAGTAAACTAACAGCCAACATTACACAAAATACAGACGAAGTGTAGTAGTGAGGTTTCTTTGGTCTCGGGCAGCCAGGGGACTGGACCCACAGATCTGCCACACCAGACCCCTTAGCCACATAGCCACCCACCCCTCAGGCCCCTAGAGATGACTCAGACACTTACATTAACTTCATGCTGTTTGGCCTATGGCTCAGGCACATTGCTAGCTAGCTCTTACATCTTAAATCAACCCATTTCTATTAATCTTTCCTGCCACATGGCCTGTGGCTTATGTGTGTTCCTTACATGTTGATCCTTTGGGCTTCAGCTCGGTCTCTCTCTGACTCCGCCCTTCCTTTCCTACCTATTCTGATTCCTCCTCCTACTTCTTCTATGGTGTCTGTCATGGGCCAAAACAGCTCCTTTATTTAAAGATTGAGATTCACAGCATACAGAAAGGCATTCCCACCTCAACAAAGTCAAAGCAATATTACTAAAATTAGAAACAGGACAAGGCTGCAGTCCTCCCAATATCTTTTCAGAATAGTACTGAAAATTCTATATAATACAATAAAACAATTTATGTAGAACAAGAGGATTAAAAATAGAAAGGAAAAACAAATTTTTCTATTTGCAAATTATAGTATATATGTATAATATATTATGACCCTAAAAATTCTATAAGTACTATAGCTGATTAAACACCTTCAGCAATGTATCAATAAAACAAAATTAATTCATAAAAACATCCTGCCATATATAAATAATAAATGGGCTAAAAAATAATCAGGGAAACACCATCCATTTCTATAGGCACAAATATCATTATAAAAAATGTAAAATATCTTTGAGTAACTCTAAAAAAGTAAATGAAATATCTTTATGACAAAATCATTTTCACTGAAGAAAGAAATTGAAGAAGATATCAGAAAACAGATTATCATGTTCTTGGATAGGTAGACTCAGCATAATAAAATAGCAATCTTACAAAAAGCAGTTGACAGATTCAACACAATTCCCATCAAAATTCCAAAACAATTCTTCATGGGCCTCCAAAGAGAAATATTCAAATTTTTATGGAAAAACAAACAAACAAAAAAATTCTAGGATATCAAAAAATGGTGTATGATAAAGGAACTTCTGGATGAATCATGATCCATAAGATCATGCTCTACTACAGAGCTATAGTACTAAAAACAGCTTGGTATTCACATAGAAACAGATATGTTAATCAATGTAAACAAATTACAGATGCTGTCGTTAAATCATGCAACCATGTACAACTGACTTTTGTCAAAGAAGCCAAAAATTTATAATGAGGAAAAGAAAGTATCTTCAACAAATGGTGCTGGCATAAATGAGTAGTGGAATGTAGAAGAATGCCAATAGATTTATATCTATCACCTTGTACAAAACTCAAGTCCAAGTTGATAAAAGACCTCAACATAAATTCAGTTACCCTGAATCTGACTGAAGAGAAAGCAAGAAAAAAACCTTGAATGCACAGTAGTCAACATTCTAACTATAACACCAGTAGCGTAGTCACCAAGAGTAGCATTTAACAAGTGAGACCTCTTGAAAATAAGAAACTTTTGCAAAGAAAGTCAGAGTCAGTAAGACAAAATAGCAGCAAAAAGAAAGATGTTTACTACCCTACATCTGGTAGAAGGTTGATCCTTATGATATATAAAGAACACAAGAAATTAGATATCAAAATTCTAAGATAATTCAATTATAACTTAGAGTACAGAAATTTTCAACAGAAATCTCAAATGACCCAAAGACGCTTAAAGGAGTTCTCAACATCCTTAGCCAACAGGGAAATGCAAAACAAAACTTTAGGATACTTTCTAACAGCTGTCAAAATGGCTAGGAACAAAACTGCTTATGCTGCAGAGGATGTGGAGTAAGGGGAGCACTCCTTCATTGCTAGTACAATGTAAACTTATACAGCAATTGAAAATCAATATGTCAGTTTCTCAAAATACTGGGAATCAATCTACCTCATAATCCAGTAGTATCACTCTTGGGCATAAGGCCAATTGATTCACATTCTTTCCACAAGGATATGTGCTCAACTATGTTTATTGAAGTATTATTTTTAATATCCAGAACCTGGAAAAAATCCTAGATGCCCCTCAACTACAGAATGAATAAAAAATGTAGTACATTTACACAATGGAGTGTAACTCAGCAGAAAAAAAAATGATGACATCTAAAACTTTGCAGGCAAATCAATGAAACTAGAAAAAAGAAACATTCTGACTGAAGCAACTCAGACTCAAAAGACAAACATGGTACGTACTGGCTCATAAGTGGATATTAGATGTAAACCAAAATATAATAGGCTATAATGCACAACCCCAGGTGAGCTAGGTAACAAGGAGGACACTTAAAGCAATTTTTCTTGATTTCCCTGTTAATGGAAAATAGATAAGATCTAAGTAAATTGAGAGTACGGGTTGGGAAGGGTAAGGAGAGGTGAGAAGAGATCTTGAGGGAATGGATTGTTTGACCTGGGGGAGCAACAGAGAGGGGGAGCAAAGAAACAGATATCTTGATAGAGGAAGCCATTTTGGAATTAGGGAGGAACCTGGTGCTAGGGAAATTTCCAGGAATCCACAAGGATTAACTCAGCTAAGATTCCAAGAAATATCAAATCAGTACTTTAACTAGTCTTTTGCAATCAAATTGATGGCAATTCTAAGTGTCATCATAGAACTCCATCCAGCAACTGATGGAATCAGAGGCAGAAATTCACAGCTAATCACTGGACTAAGCTTTCAGCCCAGTCAAAGAGCGGGGAGGATGGGTGATATGAGCTGAGGTGTTAGAATCATAATGGGTACATCCACAGAGACAGCTGATCCAAGGTAAGTGGAGCTCACTGACTCTGGGCTGACAGCTTGAGAACCTTCATGGAACACAACTAAGCCCTCTAAATATGGAAGACAATTGTGTGGCATGGGCAGTTTGTGGGCCCTCTGGCAGTGAGACCAGAACTGGTTTTCTGAAGCCTGTTATCTATGTAAGAATACCTTGCTCAGCCTTGATACAGCGGAAAGGGGTTGGTTCCATCTCAACTTGATATGGTGACTTTTCATGGAGTTGATACTTTCTCTAAAGAATGGATGTGTTGGTGGGGATAGGGGAAGCTGAGAGGTAAATGCTAGGAGGGCAGGTGAGAAAAACTGCAGCTAGTATGTAAAATAAATAAAATACTTTAAAATAAAAATGAAAAAAAGATAATGAAGGAGCAAAATTATGTGATTAATTTTATTTTAAAATTATAGAAAACAAATTACAAAAGGAATTAGAAACATTTTTGTAAAATGATGGTTAATGATGTTAATATTAATATATGGTCTTGGGGATAAATAGTATGTGAAAGGTTACTAGCTTAATAGCAATGAATTTTCACATCAAGTTAATAAAGTACCAATCTCACTGGCTGGTTTTGTTTTGTTTTGCTTTTTTTTTTGTTTTATTTATTTTCTGTGTCAGTGTACCACAACTAGTTTTATATGGGAACCACAATTACGAATGTATCCTCATTATATTATCCTTTAGGCAAGACTAGAGGACATTTTCTTGGCTAAAAACTGATGTTATGGGCCCATAGTGCAATTAATAGTTCTATATTGTGCTATTGGTCATTGGTTGTATAAGAAACAGTTTCAGCAAGCCATAGTGAGTAAGCCAGTAACCCACATTCCTCTATGACCTCTACCTCACCTCCTGTTTCCAGGCTCTTGACTTGAGCTAACCTTTTCTTTGCTTGATGATGAACTGCAATCTGTAAGCTCACAATTATTTTTATATTTTTTTTGCCATGATCATTATAACAGCAGTAGAAACCTAATTAAGATCTGCATACATTGATAAGACATATTCACCAATTTCAAATCAATTGCTTGGTTTCTTTCTTCACTTTCTCACCACGATGATACTTCAGTTGGAACACAACCATGTTTTGATAGTTTAAATATATTTGCCCCACATAAACTCATAGGGAATGTCACTAGTGTAAGGTGTGGCCTTGTTGGAGGTTGATGACCTGTGCCTTTAATGCAGGCCTTGAGGCTGAAGGACACACATTAATCTGGTCCAAACATTGTAGTGGAAGTGTGTCCTTTGAAGTGGGCTTTAGAGACCTTTTTTTCACACTTTATTTATTGTGATGGTCAGCCAACATTCCATGGCCTTTTTGTCAAGACATAGGATTCTCATCTCCAGCCCCACATTCACCGGCATGCCTCCGTGTTCTCCATCACTGATAACAAATGAATTGATCCTCTGAAACTCTTAGCTAGTACTCTCAACTAAATATTATCTTTGCAAGAGCGGTGGTAGTCATGGTGTCTCTTCATAGCAATAAAAACCCAAAGCAAGGGACAACTATATTTTCTTATAATTTTTTTTTTATTTTGAAAGATAAAATACTGCCACATAGGTATAGTCTGTGTTACATATAATCACATTTAAAATCTTTTTTCTATTAGGCAATGAACTCCATCAAAACTAAAATAAAAGTGTATTTTTAAAGACACTGAAAATCTTGCTTGAAGAGAAATTTTGTTATGACAGTTTGAGTTATGCTCTCTATGCTATTTTTATTCAAAAGTTGTAGATTTACAGAACTAAATGCTGCACATTCCGGACTAAAGCTATAGTATGTTTTCAGATGCTTTATTTACTCATCTGTTACTCATGTTTTATATATTGCAATATACCCATGTATAAAGGGTAGCCACACACAGTTGTTGTGGTCACAGAACTGAGATCATTTTAGCCAATAGAAAATAAAAATGGTAATTTAAATTAAATACAACCTTTACTACCATGCAAAACCCATGACATTGTAAACATCCTAACATGTCTATCTTTTCCATAATTGTTTATATGTTATCAAAAACCTTATAGTTGTCAAGTTGTATCAAATTTTAGACTATGTTGGACTTCTGAAATTTTGTTCCTGAGTAGCCTAGAAAAAAATCATCATGTCATAACATTCTATATAGATCACATAAAATGCAAGCATTGTTTACACAACACATAAAGTAATAAAGCCACAAGAAATTACAGCTCTTCTATATTCCTGGATAGATTACATTATGATCTATTCTGAATTTTTCAACAATATTATTTATTTGTGTTTTGGCAATGATTATGATAAAAATTTTTAATGTATACATATGACAAGGAAACATAAACTGCATAAGTTTACATATTTTAAATGAAGACACCTTAAATAAACAAGTTAAAGATTTTGAGTGTTTTAGTGCATATTTTGTTTCCATTAAGCATTTGTATAAGATATTATATACATTTTGGAAATTTATTATTGAAATTTCACATTCATAATGTAACTATGTCCAAGACTCTTGGTATTTTCATCCTGTGTATAAATAAATTATAGATAAACATCCCATTGTCAATTAATAGATTATCTCTGTTTACACCTTATATATTAACTTACAGATCTTTGTTTTCATTGGCTTTCTAATTTTTATGGTAAAACACTAACAGAAGTGAATTGGGAAGGAAAAGTTTACGTCATCTTAACAGTTACTGTCCATATCCATTCCTCAAAAAAAAAAAAAAAAAAAAAAAAAAATCAGGAAAAGGCCTAAAAACAGACACATGAAAACATGAACTCAAACTAAGGCTATAAATAAATAGTGCTTATTGAACAGCTGTTCATGTCTTGTTCAGCTATATCTCATATACAGCCCCGGTCTACTTTCCTAGGCATGGGATTATCCAATGTGAGCTTATCACCACGACACCAATCAACAATCTTGAGGACGTCTTATAGCCTAATCCAAAGAATGAACTTATCAACTGAGGTTTCTTTCTAGGCATGTCAAATTTAAAATTGGAGGGACGTTACAGCATATATCTGTTTATATGAGCGAAGAACTTTGATTAAATAACATTACTTTAGTTATAATCAGCAATATGTTTATAAATGTTCTTAGCGTCAATATTTTGTTTATTTTATACAAACGTGAGTGTCTTGAAAGAATTTTAAACACGAAAATAAGTTCTCTATAAAATTAAAGTTTCTAATTATGCTACTGGGTGAAAATATAATCATTATTACATTGTCTTAATTGAAGATGCAATTTTGCTTATAATATTAATATTTTGTTACAAATATATGGGGATAACTACAGCATAAAGATAAAGCTATAAATATTTAATATCTTTGTATTTATATATTATATATAGAGAAAGTTATAAAGATATTTAATTAGCATTTAGTAAGATAGTTATGATTATCACTACTGTCTACAAAGTATAATTCTAAGTAGAAACTGTGATGCTATGTTCTAGTGCATTTAAAAATTGTTCTGATATTTCATGGATGATCCGGAACATATATTTAAAATAAATCTTTTCTAAATGAGTATGTATGAAGCATGCAAATATATAAAATTTCAAAGGAAGCAAAATGATTTGTCTTACAATATTTGAAATACAATCATTGGTTTTTGCTGTAGCAACTGCAAAGTCAGGCATCTGATACTGCTTGGTGTGGTGTTGAATTTCATGGTTTGTTAATTTTGCAGTTCTGTCTACAAAGCTTATACAAGTAGAAATGGCAAGCCTTTCAAACTGAAAAATATCAAAATATCCCCTGGGTAATTTTTCCTTCACAGACTTCAATCCACATTTTCCTTTTAAGTGAATGTGATAAGTTTTCTGCTTTTTTAATTCATCAAAAAGTGTTATGGGTTACTCAATTTTAGACCCGTTAAAGTAATAAAACCATGGACACACATCATTAAGTCTCGAATATTGGATTCCAAGATTCTTCTGCTATATACAAACAAGATAACATAAAAACATGCATAAAAGCCATCTTTATATACTGATAGTTCACATAGTTACTTTGATAATAACTTTTTATTGTTTTCAAAATATATAGTGCATTTTAATTTTTACCTGTTTAAACATACATTCAGTTAACCATATAATTTTATTTAAAATGTAAGACATTAAATATTTACTGGTGCTAGGATGATATTGTACCATGTTGTAGACTATAGGTCCAAACATGAAGGTCTCAGTAATTTAAATGTGTGAGCCTGAAATAAGATTCTTTATCTATTCTGAGCAGGAAATTTTAAATGTGTTGAGAAAAGAAGAAAAACACAATGAAAGCCTATTGATGAATGTGCCATCATCTTTATACAGTCCAAGGACTACTTAGTACAGGTAAAAAGGAAATACAATGCTTGATTTACAAGCAAGAAGAAAATGAGAAAATTGGTCACCTAGGGCAATTGTCATATGGTGGACAGTCAAGGAAGCCAGAAGTCATTTGGAGAAACTGAAGTTACTAGGAACACATTAAGAAGTTTTATAAGAATTATTTTTCAGAAGCTTTCTATAAGTAAAGAGCTTACAAAAAAGTTCTGTACTCTCAGAGAAACCACTGATTCAAAGGGCTCCACTGTCAGCCACAAACCCATTTTCTCAGCAACCACACCCCCCAAAAACCCCAAGAGCTTGTTATGACATTCACTAGAGCTGCCTTGAGTCTGCACTATACATAAAAGTCTCTGGAGAATAGTGGCTTCTTTCTTTTTTCTGCCTCTGTAATATTCTACTAATGTCCCTCATGAATGGACTTTCACAAAAAATACAACAAAAAGAAAGTTTAAAAAATTGCATTCTGACATCAAATAATTTTACACCAAATTGATAAATAAAAAATATGGATAGTCATAGGTTTTAAATTCTGTATTTGTTAGTATAATATCTGCAATAACATATTTGAATTAGAGTTTCTTAACTATTATCAATAAGTTTTAATTAGTATATTGTAAGTTTATTTTAATTTAATCAGTTCATCAAATACAATGATAATACATTTTACTAATTTCAGATAAGTAAATCACTACAGTTGATTTGTTAGTATTTCATTTGTTTTAAAATTTAAACTTTTCATGCATAGTTTGGTCCTCTAGATGTGTGATAGTTTTCTTATAAACATATTTAGAATAAAACTGTCTTTTTTCTTATTACCATGACCCAGACTTATTTAACTACTGTAAAATGTACTAAGTTCACCTTCCACCTGATATTCGCACAGCCAATTATTTGCACTTCTTTCCATTTGATTTCACATTAGAGTTAGATGGATAATTTCTAATTATATATTCAATGATGTCACATTCAGTTATTAAACTATTAAAGATATCCAAATATTAGAAAAACTGAGGATCATTCAAAATACTTTCTCAGATTTATTTCTAATAATGAATTAATTTTGTATTCAAAATACCACTAGTGACTTATCAAGTATTTATCAAAAATCCTCAAAAAGTGAGGATTAAGAGTATAAATACTAATTCATTGCCTTGGAGATACTCAGTAACTTTTATTCTTAACTCTTTTATGTAATAAAACACTTGTAATTAATGATAAAAATACCGTATATTTAAAAACAGTATAAACACTTTTTGCTATGTTTTTATTTGCTATTATAGTTATATTGAAGTATACATTTAACATGCAATAAAATTCTCAAGGTTAAATTCAAAATTCTTTTGCACTTAAAAATGCATTCAAGGAAACTGTTACCATAATAAAAGCATCAAGTAGTCTTATCATTACTCTTGAAAAAGTAAGAATCCTTATTTTCTTAGAACTGAAAGAATTTTTAATTTCTGATACTACTGTCTTATACATTAATTTAAACAAAAATTTGTTGAAAATAGTATCCTCTTTCACTTTTATAAATTTTCATTTTTGTCCAAAAATTAACTAATTACATATGTGACCTTTGTTGTGTATATTTCCTTTATCAGTTGTTCTGTGGAAAGGCAAATGTGTGGCTTCTGATGTCTGACCACACTATATATAGCTTACCATAATAACACTTGATCACCCTGCACTGCAGCATGCCAGGCTGCCCTACAATTTCTTTTCCCTTACAGGACAAGTGATCTTGTGGAATAATTGAGAAATATTGGAATTAGCTTTTTCTTAATAATCTTATAGAATTTCTCACTAAAACCATTTGGTTTCAAGGATTATATTTTGGCTTATTTTAAATGGAAGACTATTAATTAACAATTCTATTTCACCAGGACCTATAGGTCTATTATGTTGCATTATCTTATTTTAATTTAACTTGGTAACTGGTATATACCAAGAAATTTATCCAGTAATTTTATTACAGAAATGTTCTTATGGGTCTCAGAATTTTTTAGGTGTCTATTTATATGTGATTCTTTCAATATATAATTATGTTAATGTGGATACTGTATCTATTTTTTTAGTTTAGCAATCAGTTAGTTTAGTTAATTTTATCAATTTTATTAAATTTTTAAAATAATTCTTGTCATTGGCACTTTGTATTTCTGTACATTTGTTTCTATATTGCTAATTTCAACCCTGAGTTTGATTATTTTTTGACGACTGCTCCTTTGGCATATTATTATTATTTAGAATTTACAGGTGCACTGAAAAGTTACTATGAAAACTAAGAGAAATCTCCATTTCTTAATATAGACAGTATGATGAATTTGCCTTTTAGAACTTGCCTTCAATTTGTCCCATATCTTACAGTACTGTTTTTATTCAATTGTATTCAAATCTAGAAAATCTGTAATTTACTTATTTATTTTTTTTGACACATGTTCATCATTAAGTTCAGAGTCATATAGTTTTTTTTTTTAATTTGAAGAGAGGTAATAAAACAGGTGGCAGAATATAGATTACTAAAAATGGGTTAATTTCAGTTATAAGTGCTAATATGACAAGTATAAACTGAGGCTGAGTTTTTGTAATTAGTAATAAATAATTTTTTGGGACTGGTGGCAGAAAAAAAAAAGTTTATATATGGTGCCCAGTGTGGGGCATACATTTCCACAGTAGGCCTGAGAATATATCTTAGGTAGGCACAGCATACAGAGGCACGGTTCCTTTAAGAGACCCTGCTACTGAGGATTTAAATTAAGTTAATTAACTGTAGATATTGTAATATGCAGGAGAGGGACACTAGGTAATAGCATCCACTAGAGTAGTGGTGAATACAGTTACTCCAGTTTGGCCTTCAGGCATGAGGCTCTCATTATTCTGAAGGGCGTAGTGCCAGCGAGTAGGCCATGGGCTGGCAGTGGAGGGTCTAGTCATCACTTCGCAGATTAAGGTTTAGCTCACAAAACAGAGAAAACTACATGTGCATAGATACAGCACTTAGTAAAGCAGTTTAGACTGAGAAAACCTTCAAACAGATACAGTAGAAAATGACTGTAGATAGTTATAAGGTAAAATTACTACTAGAAACTGCTGTATAAAAATGTTCTTATACATTGTAAAGATTTGTCACTCTAATTGGTTTAGTTATCACTTAGCCAGTAGCCAGGCAGGATATATACATACATACATATATATATGTATATATATATGTGTGTGTATATATGTTTGTGTGTGTGTGTGTGTATATATATATATATATATATATATATATATATATATATATATATATATATATATATATATAGGTGGGGTGACCAGATCAAAATATTTCTGAAAAAGGAAGAGTAGAATCAGGATAGATGCAATCCAGCTAGCTGCCAAAAAAGCTGTACATGTAAAAATGATGTAAGAAGCCATGAGCCAGGGGGCAAAGCATAATGAGTAACATTGGTTAGCTTAAAGTAAAAGTGTTAGCTAGTAACAAGCCTGAGCCTATGGCAGAGCATTTATAGGTAACATTAAATCTCCAAGTCAATTATTTAAAAAGTGGCTACTGGGTATTTGGGACTGGGTAGACAAAATAAGAAACATCTGATTATAATGAATAGTTTTAAAATAATGAAGTAAAGGCTTTTTAGAGAGAGTAAAATAAGAGGAAATAAATAATTATTGTAAAAATAAGAAATACATTGAATTTTTAAATACTAATGTACAAAATGATAACTGCTGAAAGACAATGCATTGTGGAAGGTACTGGTGAATTTAACTAACCTATATATGTTGGGGATGTCTTGGCTTCAAAATACAACTTTAGATGCTAGGAGATCAGCCTTTTCTAACATCTTCACTCATTTGCTTCGTTGTCCCACCTTACACCCTTATAATTCAAGAACCTCTCTATGGGGCTGCAAGTACAGTGAAGTTGAGCCCACAGCTACCCTTCTGCTCATAAGAGCCAAACTTTCAATTTCATCAAAAGCCTGGTACCATAAAATCTGCTCCCCTTTCTTTCTGAACACATCCCAACAAATTAATTCTTCTGCAATGTTCCTATTTCCAGCTCATCCCATTACTCTACCCTCCAATTCAAGCACTGCTGACATGAATATGCACTAGCTGTATAGGCAGAAAATAGGCAGTAATCCACCACAGTCTTGGAGTATCTAGGAAGGAAAACAAAACAAAAAAATAAAATACTCAACAACAACAACAAAAAAATACAGAAACTGTCACCTAAACTTACACCAAACCCAGAAGCATAAATACTCATAAGAAAACACAATCATTACCAATGAGGGCCTTATGTCTCCACCAGAGCTAAACGTTAATCCTGAATTTTCCAATGCAGTTGAAATACAAGAAAAAAAAATCTTAAAAAAAAAAAATATATATATATATGTATGCATATATCTATCTCTCTATATATGTATACAATATACATTATATATATAGAGAGAGATAGAGAGAGAGTAGAAATCCTGAAAAAGTAAATAAAAATCATTTAAAAATGCTAGGAAATACAAACAGTTGGAAGGAATAAATAGGTCCCTTAAATAATTCAGAATAACAAATATAAAACTAACAGTATTGAACAATGACCAAATCTCTTAAAGAAATTAAACAGAAAAGAAATGGTCATTGGGAATAAAAATGTTCATAATATGAAAGTGGAAATATAATCAGCAGAGAAAATAATGAAAATGAAAAATGTAAGAATTTAATCAGGAACTATAAAAAGAAGCATCATTAATATTGAATGGATACATCTGTCAATGTAAAATGTAAATGCCACACCTTTAATACTAGCCAGACCTTGGCAGATTAAAGTAGTGTTCAGAAACAAACAGATAAGTGATAAACCAGTAAAGAAAGATTTAAAAAAAAACACTCTAAATGCTTTACAGTATGTTTAAAAATATGTACATACATATATATGAGAGAGAAATATATACATATATATAATACACACATATGTATATGAAAGAGAGGCAGAAAAGAAAAAGTAAAAATGATAAAATTAAAAAGTTACTAGAGTAAATAATAGCAATAATAATAATCTAAGTAAAAATGGAAATTTCAATGAGTATTTAGATACTTATTAGATACTTAATGTTATTGTCTTGTCTTTAAGTTTTTTGATTGCAAAAGAAATAGTAAGAACAGCTAAGAGACACTTGATTATTAATGCTGCTGGATTAAACCAACCTATATATGTTGTGAATAGATTGACTTTAAAATTGAAATAAAAAGATATACTACTTTGGATAATAGGTTTTCTTTTTATTTCCACAGAAAATAAGAGGCCTTAGATTTATTCCCTGTTAAAGAAATGGGTTTGATCAAGGAAGACCCCTGAAAAAAATCTCTGATAGAAAGAGACAGCCACGTCAGTTTCAAGGCTGCCAACTAAGATGACCCAGGCTCAGGATCCCACAAGATTACCAGGAGCCCTAGTCAGCAAAACATTTACTGAAAGCTAAGCACAAATTCTCAAAATATTATTTATAAATGTTTGTTTTTTTATTATAAATGGTTATAATAAATATTTTTCTAGAGAAGGATGAGAATATGATATAGAAATGGTAAAGAGATAAATTATAGAATCTACTTTGATTCCCAAAATAACTTATCTCAAAATATTTGACATGCATATAGGTTTTGGTTTATTAATATAATTTTAAAGTCAATTTTGTTACACTGTATGTGAATTTTTACTTTTGTTTAATATATTGTGTATATGTAATTTCTTTAAAATTGTAATGTATAGCAAAGAAATATAGATTAATAGTTAATCATCTATGATAATTAAATTTAGTTACGTTAGGCTTTTAGGTATACAAAGATATATTTTATTTAGATAAGTAATCTTCAAATACTTCAAAGACCCACAGAATATGGAATTTAAAATATTTTTTAAAACTTAGACTTTTCTGGACAGTGAGACATGTTTGCTCCTAGCAGTACAATCTATATCAAGAGAATGATGGGCATCAAAGAAACTCCATATGAATTTACTTTCTTAGTAGCAAAAATTAGGCTCCGGACAAGAAAGCATTTTTGCCTCAACTGCTTGACAGTATGTTAAATAAACTGTATTCAGGACCCAAAGAAAAGTGACCACTGAACTTTGGCAAAATGCCAAGATGATGCTTCGGGTTTCTGCTTCACAGAGACTGCCAGACATTCTTCAGGACACAGAGAGACGAAACTGATGAACTATGCCAAAATGGATGGAATAGTTCTTCAAATTTTCAGTTTTACTGAAAGGTATGCCAGAGACACTAGGCCTGAAGGCTGACAATGGATGCTCCAATGTAACAAAAGATCTTTGTCGTCCCTAAAATTTGGAAGTTGCATACAGTTTATGTTTTCTCAGCTAATATAATATCCTTCTGTGGTCTTTTATGAAATTGAAGGTTAGGAAGTTATAAATATTGTTTTTCTCTTTGTTATAGTTAAAGGTATAATAGATGTGAAACTTCAGATTTACAAGGATAAGGTAGATGATAGAATATTTTCTACAATTTTGCTAAATTCAATAGACTAGATATTTACTATAGCTGTACTTCTTACTTGATAGCCGTTTTGTTATACATAACTTTACTATATTGAAATTCAAACATTCCTTTTGATTAGACAAAAAAGAAGAAGTAGTATGGTGTGTTATTCTGCATGCTGGGAATTATCATTGAATAGTAAAGGGACTGTTTTGTCCTATAGCGAGGCATCTTAGAAGCAGATGGGAAATACCAGCATGGATAAATGGAAGGGGAGCTGCTGAAGAGAGAGAACAATATAAAGGAACTGATGTATGCTGTGAGTCATATGTGGTAAGATATAGATGAATAGAGAAGGGCTAAGATCAATAAGCCTGAGTCATAGGCTAAACACCATGTAATTAAAATAAAACATTGTGTGATTATTTGGGACAAGCAGACGAGGGCACTTTATTTGGGACTGCTGGTCCAGATATTGGGGTTAAGCCAAACCAGAAAATTCATACTATAGATCCTAAGAAATGTTTACAAAACATTTTACCTAGCATGAAAAAATGTAATTTTTTTTCTGTATATTGTGGAACTTCCTCCAACATTAACTATAGACTTGTACAGAAACTGAGTTTCAATAAATATTTTCTAAAATGAAGAAAATAGACTACCACACATTAAAGTTAGATATCAATAAAATAGAAGCAACATAAAGCATATGATCTTATAAAAGCTAAACAACGCCCTACTCAATTAAAAAATTTTCAAGACAAAATAGAAATTAAAAACTTTCTAAATGTCAACAAAACAGTCACACTATAAACTACATACACAAACTGATGTTATGCAAGAATAGCAGTGCCTAGAGGCCAGTTCATAGCACTAAGTGAGTGCATAAAAAATTTGAAGAGCTCTTCTACCAGCCACTTAACAACACACTTGAGATCTCTAGAGCAAAGAGAAGCAATCACTCTTAATAGAAGTAAAGGCTAAGAAATAATCAAATTGAGGGCTGAAATCAATAAAATAAAAAAGTGTATGATAAAGTATAAAAAACCAAAAAGATTACATCTTTGTAAAGATCAATAAGATAAACAAACCATTACCTAATTGAAAAGTAAAATATTAACTATCAATAAAAGGACAAATGGGGAAAACAACCAGAACAAATAGATATAACGGAGAGAATCATATGGACAATGCTTACAATCCTCTTTTCCAAAAAAATTGGAAAATCTTAAAAAATGATAATTTTCTACATATGTTTCACTTATCAAAGTTAATACAAGTTTAAATAAACAATCTAAATATACCTATTATCTATAATAAAATAGAAGTAGCCATTAAAATATTCCTAAAAATACCCAAAAAGTCTTAGGACCAAAATTTTTTTCTAGGTTTCCCTCAAATATTCAAAGAGTTAATGACATTTCTCCCCTAATTATTTCACAGAATAGAAAAAGATTTAACATTTCCCAATTTATTTTATGAGGCTAAGTTACCCCATAACACATAAAGACTCATAAAAGAAATAAAATCATAGACCAATTTCCTACATGAATATAGATGTGAAAGTAAACAATAAAATATTGTAAATAGAATCTAAGAACACATCAAAAATTATCAGGTATACTTCATTTTGAAGATCTAGGGGAGTTTTAATATATGAATAGCAGTAAATGGAATAAAACACAAAAAATAAAAGAAATGGTATGATCATACAACTCAGTGGAGGAAAAAAATTCTATAATAGTCAAAAGAACTTTTATAATAAAAGTCATGGATAGATAGAAATACAAAGACCGTACCTAATCATGCTAAATGCAATTTATAGCCAGTCTATAGGCAACAAAAATTAAATGTAAAGAGACTCTAAACAATTCCCCTAAAATAAAATTTACAAAAACTTGGAAAAGATTTCCAGTCTATCATATCCATTCAATATAGTATCTGAATGTTTATCTCATCCAGACAACTGAGAATGTAAAGAATACACATTGAAAAGGAAGAAATTAAAGTGATTTTATACGCAGGTAATTTGTTAGTATACACATGTAGCATCATAATGTTTCCAGGAATCTCCAAAATGTTCTAAACACTTTCATGGAGTGAACTTCATACAAGATTAACCAAACAAAAACTAGAGGTTCTCATGTATACAAATGGCAAATGCACTAAGAAAGATTAGGGAATGGACATCTTTCACAATAGCCTAAAAAAATGTAAAATATCTTGGGGGAGGCTATGAACAAATGAAAGACTTACAAAATAAATCCATCAACTTCTGAAGACAAACTGAAAATATCAGAAGACGGAAAGATCCCCCATACTAATGTATTCAAATGATTAACATAGTAGAATTTCCCATTCTATATGGCAATGAAAAGCAACTTAAAAACTCAATGCAATCCCCATTCAAAATTCAAAGAAGGGTATTTACAGAGCTTCAAAAGACAATTTTTAAAACCCTGTATTCTTTTAAAAAATCCCAAATAATAAAAAAAAAAACATACTGGATTTATCACCCTGCCAGATTCCGCTGTGTGCAATAGAGCTAACATAATAGCCACATGGAACTGACATAAAAACAGAAGCATTGATCAATGAACTTGAAATGAAAACCAGCCACAAGTCAAAACACAAGTTGACATCTAAATTTCGATTTAAGAAAACCAGAGACAGAAATATTTTCTGTAAATAGCATCATCAAGAAGTGCCAATGGTAATTCTAGATGTCTGTATGTAGAAGACTGGAAATAGATCCATAGCATCTCGCTGCTGAAAATTGAAGTCCAAGTAAAGCAATGACCTCAATATAAACCAAATACACTGATCCTAATTGAAGACAAATTGAGAAGTATCCCTGAACATATGAGCCCAGGAGATGACATTCTTAACTGTCATGTTATGACATTCATAACATTCTTAGTGCAGTCACTAAGACAAACAATAAATGTGACCTCATGAGTGTGAAAAAAATCTGAAAGGCAAAAGACATAGTCAATTAGACAAAATAGGAGCCCCCAAAATGGGAAAAGATTTACCAACTCCATATCTAATATCCAAAATGCAAAAAATCAAAAATAGATTTTAAAACCAAATAATACTGACAAATAATATGGTACAGCCCTGAACAGAAAATCATCATTAGATGAAACTCAAATGGCCATGAAATACGTATCAAAATGTCTAATATCCTTAGTCATCAAGAAAATGAAAGTCCAAATATTTTACCTTTCATTTTGTGCCTGTCAGTAAAACAAGTGGGAACTTATTCTGGGGAGGATGTAGACCAATGGTATCACCCTCTATTGCTGAATGGAATAAAACTTTGAATAGCTACTATGAATAAATGTTTCATGTTTTCAGAAACTGTGGAATCAGTCTACTCCAAGATCCAGCTATATTACTCTACCATATACTCTAAGGCTATTCCATCAAACCAGTAGGACACATGCACAAACATGTTTATGTTTAGTTCTCTTTACAATAACTAGAAACTGGAAAAAAAATACATATTTCTTTCAATCACACAATACATGAAGAAAATGTGTATATTTATGCAATGGAATATTATTCAGCTCTATTAAAAAATAGCATCGTGGGAGTGGCAGGCATATAGATGAAAGCAGGAAAAATCATTCCGAGTAATGTAACCCAGACCCAGAGAAATAATTGCGCTATATATTAGCTTCTGTGAAGATATAAACTGTTAAATAAATCCTACAATTATCAGACCCAGAATAGTTAGGGAAAGAAGAGTGTACTGGGAAAGGGGGCACATGGATTTCCTATGGAGAAGAAAACAGTAGAATTTAAGGAAAGGCTGGGAGTCTGGGAGATGAGAGTCTGGGATATAAGTTAGAAGGTTGATGAGGTGGAGAAAGAGTGTGCATACAGAGACAAGATAGCTGGATTTGAGAGCATTTAGTAAGTGGTTTGAAAAATTAGTGCAGGTTCAACGTTTTTGGAATCCATGCAGGTTACTCAAAAGGGAATTGCAGTCATAACCGGCCGTCTATTGTTGCCAGACAAGTCTTGTAGTGATGGGACTGGGTTGCATTTGAATTTTTAGCCAAAGGGATCCCATGAAAATAAATCCCCTAACAACCCAAGCTATTGCTAAGAAAAAAGGTGTGCTTTCCATAAAATGACAGCAGGGCTCACCTGCTGAGGCCAACACCCATACATTTCATTGAGCATGAAGAAGTAAAGCTTCTGCCCACATGGAATATCCACCTAGGAAGAGACTGTTGCGTCTGCAAATTATGTCTGGATTTGGTGGCTCAAAACTCATAAAATCAGCCAACAAAATTCTGATTTAACCAAATTCCCACTTCACAAGAAAGAATTCTTACCCAATGCTGTTAGGGTGTCTAAGAACCAATGACTGAATAGCTGTGTCATCTAGGCTAAATTGAAGAATACTGATCCAAAAAAGTATCAATACATGACTCCTAGTGATATTCTGCTGTACTTACAGGTCGGTCATCATCAGAAAGGTTCTCTCCAGCAACAAAGGAAAAAAGATGCAGAGACCCACAGCCAGACCTTGAGAAGAGGGAAAGTTTAAGTGGGAAGTTTTCATTAAATCTCTTCCTGCAGGGAATTCTATGGAGTGCTGGAGACAATGAAGGTCACTGGAGGAAGAGGTGTTTTGATTCAACTGAGCAGGCTTATATAAACTCACAAATATTTAAGCATCAAGTATAGGGCCTACACCATATCCTCTGTGTATATATTATAGCATTTAATTTAATATTTTTCTGGGAGTCATGACTGTAAGAATGAGCGTGTCTCTGATTCTCGTATCTACATGTGCGGTTCTTTTTCTCCTCTTTGAGGCCATTTCCAACTTAGTTTTGAAAGATTCTGTTTTGTTTTATTATATTTCATTTTGGCATATTGGTTGCTATGGATTATAAGCCTGTTCTTTCCCAATGAGAGACAGAATTTGTAATTAAATAACTTTTGACATGGATTATAATATTAGAACAGCATAATTTAAAGAAAATTACATTTTAGAAATACATTTTTGAGTCAGAACTTTCAAAATATATAACTATGAAATTTTTGAAAAATTTAAAGTTTCAGGGAAAGGAAGTAAACCCTCCAAGGTAGATAGATGACTGTCAAATGGCATAGGCAGGATGTGAAGCCTCTTGAAATAGGATGAGACTATATTTTTGGTCCATAAACTGACATCTTGGAGCCCATTCCTTACAGAGGAACACCATACTCAGCCTTAATAATGGGATGAAGTACTTGGACCGACTTCAATTGGACATGCCATACTTAGCTAACTGACCTTGGAACTCCTTGCCTTCCTTGGGGAACGGATGGAGGATGGGGTAGAGGGACTGGAAAGAAGGAAGGAAGAGGAACAGAGGTAAACATAAAGAAAAAAACTTGTTAGATAAAAATCTATTAAAAACAGAATGAAGCCTAAATAGAGTAAATATTGAAGAATATGTAAATTTATAAAAAGAATGGTCATGAGCCTAACCTATTATTTCAAGACTAATACAAAACTTGGAGTTTTAAACAAACAAAACAGAGAACTGATTCTCAGAGATTTTAAATTTGGAGTGAGGGCCATAGCTGCAAGGTTTGACAAAAATAGTCTACTCCTGTCAACTATCCAGAACAAGTGAAATAATGACATTGAAAATTCATTATATTGTAGGATCCTGAATTTTAGAAAATATAAAATAATTTTGCCCTGAACGTTAGGCTAGAAAATCTTATCAATTTAGAAAAAATATGATTTGTGTGATTTGAAGAATGTTACTTATATTATTCCTACAATCCCTGAGGGATTATGACCTGCTAAACAATTTTAAATATACATAGAACCTCTAGTAAAAAATAAGTCTTTTAAAGTATTTCAATAACAACAAAAAAATACTAAAATACTTGCAAACAAAATCCAAAAACACTTTAAAAATATCCTTCACCTTGAACAAATGGCCTCATCCTATAGATGTAAATGTAAATTTACATGTCTAAATGTAAATTTAATCCATCAAATTAGTAAACAGAAACATAAAAACTATATGGCTATCTCAGAAGAGGCAGAAAAACTTTTGAGAAAAGCCAAAAACTTTTCTGATAAAAAGCGTTAGAGGAATTATAGATATAAGAGAAATGCTTGAACATAAGGGCAACTGACAGCAAGAATAAAGACAGTGTTAAATAGAGAACAACTGCAGACTCACTAAACTCACGATCAAGACAGGGTGGTGACTCTGCATATCTATGCAATTTAGTACTTGAATTTCTAGCTGGAGCACAAAGAAAATTGAAAAAGACCAAAGAAATACAAAATATGAAAGACAGGTCAAAGATAGTTATTTTCTAGTGATAAGATGATATATAGAAACAACTACAAAAATTCTATCAGGAAACTTGTATGTACATCTGATGAACATTTTGAAAGAGAGTGACTGGCTACTAAGTTAATTAAAAGCAAGGAAAGCAACAAATATAACAAAACAAAATACAAAGCGTACTAGTCCCCCATTCCTTCAATATACAAATAACAAATAAATGGAGATAAAAATTATGAAAACAACACCTTTCCCAATAGCAAAAGATAAAATAAAATATCCTAGAATAACCCTAACAAAGCAACGAAAGATGTCAGAAGATGTAAAGGTTTCCTATGTTCATGGATTGGTAGAATAAACATAATAAAAGTGACAATCCTTCCAAAATCAAACTAGGTTTTTCCACATTCGCCGTCAAAATTCAACAAACTTCTTTGACTAACTTGAGGAAAAACAATACTCATATTTAAATAATAAAATAAAATAAAATCCAGGATAGCTACAGCAATCCTGTACAATCTTAGAAGCTATCACCACCTGATTTCAAACTATGCCCCAAAATTATAGTAATAAAACCAACATGTAATTGACAAAAAATAAACATGTTGATAAATAGAATTGAATCACAGAAACAGACATAAATACAAATACCTATGAAATTCTGATTTTATTTTAAATAAAGAATGTAGAAAAACAAAATGCAAATTAAAAACCTCTTTACAAATGGTACTGATCTAGCTAGAAAACTACATGTATTAGGACACAAATAAATCTGTTTATCACCACTTACAAAACTTAAGCCCATGTGAATCAAAACCTTAACATAAAATCACACACATTGAACATTATAGAATACAAATTATTCAGTATCTCTAAATGCATTAGCAGAGGAGACAACTCCTGAGACAGAGCATCTATAGATCAGACTCTAAGATAGATAATAAATATGATCTCATGAAACCAAAAATCTTTAAGACAAAAGATACATCCAGTAAGACAAAAAGGTTGCCTACAAAGTGGGATATTTTCACCAGCTCCACATCCTAAAGAGGACTAACATTCAACACATATAAAGAACGTAAAAAACTAAATGTGAACAAAATAAATAATATAAATTTCAAAATAAGGGTCCAGACTTAAGCAGAGAATTCTAAACAGAGGAATATCAAACTGCCAGGAAATGCGTAAAGACATGTTCAACATCCTTAAACAAAACAGAAATGCAATTCAATGCAGTTTGAGATTTCGTCTTACGCTTTGTAGAGTGGCTAAGTTGTCACACTAGTAACAGCTTCTGCTGCCCAGGATATGAAGCAAAGGTAACACTCCCCCACTGCTAGTAAGAATATAAATCTGGACAGCCACTATGGATATCATTTTTAATATTTCTTTAAAAAGTGGGAATTGATTTACCATAAGACTCGGTTATACCACTCAGACAAAAACCCCAAAGACACACCCTCTTACTATAAGTATACTTGCTCATTTGTACTCATAGAGGCTTTATTGATAATCATCAAAATGAGAAACTATTGAGATGTCCTTCTGCCAAAGAATAGTTAAAAAAATATTTACAGTGTGTAATATTATTCAGCTGTTAAAAAAATGAGATCATGAACTTTTAAGGCAAATAAATGGAACTCAGAAAAAATCTTGAATGATGCAAATTAGACCCAGACAGACAAATATGGTATTACACTTTTACATGGATATTGACTGTTAAGTAAAGAATAATTATGTTACAATCTACAGACCCAAAACAAGAAGAGCTTTATGCAGAATGCGTGGACATTATAAATAGAATAGATTTTGCAGGTGGATTCCATACAACTGTGGATGGAAATAGGAAGGTTCACGTTAAGGAAGGAAGAAGTAAGAGAGAGAGACAACTTGAATTGAGGGTATTTGGCAGATGATTTGGAATCTTAGTACGGTGGACCTTCCGGGAGCTAGTGAAGTAAACCCTAGTAAGGTTCTTCTATTGAAGAAATATAAGGATCCTGAGCAGGCCACCTTCTGTCACCAGATATGGTTTCCAGTGGTGAACTTGAACACCAACTTAACCACAAAATCTTCAACCTATAACTTATCCTGTTTCAAAATGTGCTCTGGCAATTATGACTCAGAAGTTCTGGTAGTGGTCAACCAATGAGTAGTGTAACTTGAGGCCCATGCCATTAGAGAGAGAGCAGAAGCTCATGCTTCACATTGCCTGGATAGACAGTAACTGGAACATCATTGTCTCAGAGACTAAGAGTAAAGCAAAAAAGATGGGAAAACAAAAACAAAGCAAGCCAACACACAAAAACAAATTTAACACAACAATTTCTAATTTTACTCTGCTAGAGAGTCATAGATCTTTGCATTAAATTCCCAGTTTGTAAGAAAAGCAAAAATAAAGCACACAGGTTATATAAGGGATGATGATAAAAATAATAATACTAATATAATAAAATGCAAACCAACAAAAGTATAAGAGGACAAGACAAACATAAACAAAATACTATTAAAAGACACAAGAAATAGGCTTTGACTGCTGGGCATTCAGATTACATTTAAAAGGACATTGTATACCCAGTGGGACATCTTGAAAAAAGATGAATTTTCAATTGAAATTGGATATCTCACAGATATGGCTTCTGGTATTGGGGCATGTGTCTATTACTTTTAACTCTGAAATCCCATCTGGTTTAAACTTGTTCAGGTTCTGTGCATGTTGAAACTTTCTCCTTGAATTCAGGTGTGCTTCAGTGCTTCTGCGTTCAGAGGGCCTTGTTTTCTTGGCTGTGCTCCATTGGTTTGGGCTCTTACTTTCTTTCTGCTTTCTCTATTGCAGACTTTCCTGTTGGGGGATACTCAATCACACAGCGAACTCTGAGTTAGCATTTCCATTAATTATATAAAATTAAATTTGGGTCAAGAGGCTAAGTTAGCTACTGGTTGTCAGAAAGTAGTCTTAGAGCAGTAGATAGCAGCTGGAAGAGAGAGGGAGTTGTACTCTAAGTAGTTGGTGGGGTGTTTAGTATTCTAGATATTTTTTTTTGTCTTTCTGGAGCAAAAATGGGACTTTTGGGGAGATACTAACAAGGAGAGGTTAGCTAGTTACTACTCAACCTCCCTCAGATAGTACGTTTTAACTCTAGCCTCTGAGTCTTGCGTATCATTTTAAATAGAATAATAGAGATTTAGTAAAAACCTGCCTCTAATGGCAGCAATAGAGCCCGTGCCTGTGGAAACAGAATTTCTGTCAGGCTGTAGTCTGAAAAACCAAGCCACATCCAGAAAAGAAAGCTGGCAACTTCAGATTTGCCAGTGCTGGCTAAAATTGCTTGTAGACTAAGGCACATCTACTGTGCTGAAGATAAAACAGTATTTGGCACACACTATGCGTCAGTACAGAATGGGTAAATAAGTCATGCCAGCCAGCTCTGCTTCAGTCTCAGTCTGGACCTCTCCATGTGAGCACTCACAAGAGTTGGCTGTCACTTTTCGGGATTGTGGAAAGTAGGCTTATACTTGGAAATTGTAAGAGATGTTTTAATTTGTACTGGACACTGCAGACAAACTGAGAAATCAATAGTTGTGCTGAGAAACCTGGGAAATCTTTTAGGAAAGAATTAAGTGATATTAAGAAAACAATTTCCACATTAAGAATAAGAAACTTGACGTCGTATGCTGCTAGGACCCTGTATAATGTTATTATGGATGGTTTAAAAAATTAGAAATTTAAATGAGGAGATAAATGATGGAGCTAGGGTTAAAATAATGCTGGATGAAATTATAATCAGCTTGATAATTGATATTTTGTCTTTAAAATGTGGTTTTACAGCTATGCCAAGTATGATAATTTGACTGATAAGATACAAACTTAAGAAAGACTTAGTATTAATAAAATACAAGACAAACAAATGTAAGATAATGACCTATGTGTTCTTCATATGATTAAACTCTATTGTTTGCATGATGTAACCAAATGATAGTGAAAGAAATAAAATCTGGCAAATGGACACATTTCATTTTGCAGAGTTTTAACCAGAAAGTGATATTCCTAGGAAGAGAAAAGGTTATAAGGTGAGAGGGGGTGACAGAGTGTGACTCTCTCTTGGCTTAGAATTAGGAAAATGAGAGGTGACTGTGGCTTGTGCCTCTCTCCTCTCTCTCTCTCTCTCTCTCTCTCTCTCTCTCTCTCTCTCTCTCTCTCTCTCTCTCTCTCTCTCTCTCTCTCTCTCCAATCCTTCATCTTATTGCCAATATCTGTCTCCAGGTTTTTATTTTAAGACCATATAAGCTTCATGTAGTGTCTAACATCCAACTTTTGAGGAATAAATTCAACAAAAGCCATACGGCTATGGCTTTGTAGCCATTTGCCTGTGGCTTTGGGGTCACCAGCACAAGGTAGATTCTATATGAGCAGAGTGCCTATCCTTCGGGCTAAGTTTTTCTAGTCATCTTCTCACCTCCAGCCAGCTTTGTCTTTTCAATAGTTTCTGCCACAAACGATTCTTCCCTGTGGTCACTTGGGTGCATTTTCAGACAGTGAGTTCCCTCTCCCA
The DNA here is from genome assembly GCA_033318265.1 of Phyllotis vaccarum. Lineage (NCBI taxonomy): Eukaryota > Metazoa > Chordata > Mammalia > Rodentia > Cricetidae > Phyllotis > Phyllotis vaccarum. Next base: position 143,549,312 of record JARWLC010000006.1, read on the forward strand.
CTGGTTTGTGGCCTAGAGTGAACCCCTCTTGAACATTTGCTAAACTGAGTAGCTGTTTCACTACACCCCCAACTAAATCTACATTGTCAGCAGATTTTGTGAGTCAACAGATATTTCTGAAAAGAAAAAATTATTTTAATACATAGAGGGTTTTTTTCACATTAAGAAAAGGGAAACACTGTTACAATGGAAGTTGTTTGATCTATGTTTGATAATATAGAAAATTTGAAAATGTAAAAAATTAAGAGTATAATTAATATATATTAAATGAATGTACTTACACATATACATATTATTTGTTTGAACGTTCTTATTTTAGCCCTAAATAAGGTAGTTTATATGAGTGTCAAGTTGGTTGCTATGAGCACCAAGAAATAAGTATTAAGAAACCTAGTGTAAACATGTCATAGAAATATTCAGACACAGACAGGGAAATTTAAAGTATAACTAGTCCTAACATTGAATTATAAAATTACAGAGAAACAGTCTAGGCCTTCAAGCAGCTGATTTTAATATGTCCAGTAACATTATAGGAATTGTCAAATGATTTAAATTCTCCAGACAATGTATGTGTTGAATGGACTCCTATGCAAATGTTTGATTTCAGGAGATTCAAGGAAGCAATAGTCTCACATGGCATGCATGCACCTTTTGTTCAGGAGATGTTAAATCTCACAGTCAACTTGTAATAATCTTAAATACTGGAAAGATTTTGTTACACTGGTTTTTGAAGTATGTTCCTAATGACAACGGAGAATTTGTTAAAGAGTAAAGCAAAATTATTGAACAGGAAAGTAGGGGTAGAAGTATTAAAATTTCCCATGACTAGCTTTTGGGGGAGAGAGATTATGCTAATGTGAAAAGGCAAACTTTATATGGTGACCACATCCTGGCTTTATGCATACATCAGCCTTGAACCCTTAGGATACAACTGAAGAATTAGAAAAAAAAAAAGATTTATTTATAAAAGTGATATAGGGCCCATAATAAACAAAGATTAATTTCAGCAGTAAATAAAATGGTACCAAATTCAGAAAGTAGATAAATAATAATTTAATTTCTGGCTTTTAAAAATGTAACGCACAATGCAAAAAGATAACTAGGCTATTAGAGGCAAGATCACCACTCTTGAATAATGGATCTTGGAAACAGGCTATATGGAACCCAAGAAATATAATGTTGCTTGGGTAGGAGAATTTATTTCTAGAGGTTTAAAGAGAAATAAATTCAAATATTACAACGCTGGAAATGAGGTCAACTAAAAAGGGACTGTAAACAAAGCCTTTCTAGAAACAACGTTTTTACTAAGAATAACTCCAACAGAATGCCCCTTCTTTATGTATTATGCAAAAGGTATGGTGAAGGCAGGCATTGGACTAATAAGTGTAGGTCAACAAAGGACAGACATTGTAACTATTTTGTCATCAGGAAATGCCCTGAGAGGCCTTTCACAAGGTTCCTGTATCAAATTCACTTCCGTCTTATTCTGTAATTGTGGAGGAAATAATTTCTTAGAGCATTTAAAGAACATAATATCTACTGTACAAAGCCACACTTCTCTGGATGACAGAACAATATTTAGGAAAGAAAAAAAAATTAGGACAAACAAGAAACAAAAATTGATAATGATTATAAAGGGACCTCCCAAAAGTTAAAGTTGGGGAAGAGTTTTGTTTTTGTTTCTACAAGTGAAAAAAGGCTATGGATACCATCAAAATTAATAGACTTGATTCAAACAAAAAAAGCCTCTTCCACTTATGTGAAAATTTTATAAGTTGTAATGAAAAATCATCAAACAAGGCCAAACAAGGGTCATTTTTTTAGTTTTTTTTTTTTTTCAATAGAAATACCCATCTACAATAAGTGAAAAGACCTTGGACAACTCAGTGTCTACCAGGACATGAAAATTAACCAATATTTTCTCATCAGTATCGCCTAAAAATTTCACTGCCTTCAGACAGCAGAAACTAAACTTAAGAGCAAGCCATCCACATTCCCACAAGGTGAGGTCGGTAGTTTTTGCTCTTCAAATGGCTTATGAGTAATTTTGTTTGCTTAGGGGTTTAGGGTTGCTGGTTGCAAATTTTTATCTATGATGATGTTTAAGGAAGCTGAAAAAGATTATATTCAAAGATCTTGTTTAAAAGAGAAGAACAAAATGGGAAATTTATATGTATATATATATGATAAAAGAACAGATTATTGGATCTACTCTGAGGAAAAAAGGAAAATAAATATGATAATTTAAAAGAGTAGGATATTGAATCTACATTTTAAAATTAACCACTAATTTTCAATTATATTGGGTTGGATTTTTCTATATTGTACACAAATTGTGTATATGGATAAAAAGTCAAGATTAATATTGGTACTGAATATATATTTCTACTCTTATTCAGAGTATTTTACCAATAAGCTTATCTAACAATTTAGTACAAATTCCTAATCTTTGAACCTTATTACCATGAACTAATTAGGGTATAAAATGCAAGTTAAAGTTAGACAGTACAATCAAACTTGCTCTTTCTTAAGTAAATAATCTTATAAATTCAAACATCTATTCTCAATGGTGACATATAGGGATGATACTGTAGTCACAGTGACATTTATTTCTGGCAGAAAAATTTGACTCAGTCCCATAGTCAGGACTCATATATAGAACAAATATATAGACATAAGAGTATAAATTTTTGATAAAATTTATAATTTATTAGTTAATGTACATGAGTATAAGGGACACCCACCCAGCATACACTCTCATGCAAAGCAAGCAAGCAAGCAAACAAACAAAAAGCCTTGTAGAAATGTCAAATAGCAAAGACCTAAGTGTTTGTACTTATTGGAACAGGGAGTTTGGTAAACCATAGCTGGACAATCATTCATAATTTTATAAACTAAATAGTATAAAGAATTAGCAATATTAAGTGATAGTATTAAAATTATTTGAGCACTCTCTCACAAATTTGACATGTTTGTTGCTCAAATTCTAGGTACCATAAATTTCACAAATCTACATGATATATTATATTTGGTGTTTTTATATAGAAATTAAATGTTCTAATTAAAACAATATCATACCTTAAACTTGTCTAACACTCTTATTTCCATCACCCAAGTGCTGTAATATATGTCAATATTATCCATCACAAGGTTAAAGGTCAATTGACATGATCTTATATGAAAAGCCATTTGTGCTAGCTCCACAGATATGTCACCTACATTGTTTCTATTAGAGCAAGACCTCAGTTTATAGGGTATCTTCTACTCCTTAGAGTTCAAGGAAACTAGATACGTTTTTAACTTTTAAAACTTTTTAAAAGTCCATGTTCTAAAAAATATTGTTTGAAAATCAAGAACTTGACATTAGTTTTTCATTGTTAGTAAACACCATTTCAGGATTTACACAGTGAAGATCTTGTGAGATACATGCATTTAAAGCATTAACTATTTAATGTATCTATTTCTTTAAAAATAAATATTCTTTAAATCATACAATGGGAAAAAAAGAATCTTCAAAAAAATGGTGTTAACATAACTAAATATCAAAATGTAGAAGATTGCAAATAGATCCATATCTATCACCATGATAAAATAAAAGTCTAAATAGATCAAAGTCCTCAACAGAAATCTAGATACACACTGAACCTGGTGGAAGAAGAAGTTGGACATAACTTTGAAGGCATCGGTACAGGAGACCACTTCCTAAATGTGAGACCAGTAACACAGACACTAAGAGGAAAATCTATAAATTGGAATTCCTGAAACTGACAAGCATTTGTAAGGCAAAGGACGTGCTGAACAAGACAAAACCAAAATATACAGAATGTTACACCTGACAGAATGCAGATATCAAATATATAAAGAACTCGATGATAGACATAAAAATATCAAATAATCTAAATGAAAAATGAAGTTCAGACCTAAACAGAACATTTTTAACAGTGAAAATTTTAAATGACCAAAAGACATTTAAGGGGATACTCCACACCCTTAGACAGCAGGAAAATGCAATCAAATGACCCTGAGATACCATCTTACAACTGTCAGCATGACTAAGATAAAAAAAACACCGATGACAGTTTATGGAGAAAATGTGGAGTGAGAGGAACATTCTTCCATTGCTTGTGGGACTGCAAACTTTCACAGAAATTTAAAAATTAGTGTTAGGACTTCTCAGAAATCAATCTACCTCAATGTCACCACTCACTCTTGGGCTTATACTGAAGGGATATTTACTCTTGGCACAAGAAAACTTGCAAAACTATGTCTATAGCAGCATTATTTATAACAGCCAGAAGCTGAACAGAACCTGCCCCTCAACAGAAGAAGGGGTTTAAAAATGAAGTAAATATTCACAGTGGAATATAACTCAACTGTAAACAACGACATCACAAAATTCACAGGCAAATTGATGGAAGTGGGAAAGATTCTCTGAGTGAGGTAACCCAGGCTGGGAAAGACAAACTTGATACCTACGTACTCAGAAGTGGATGCTAGACGAATAGCTGAGTTTAACGAAACTACAGCTCCAGCTTTAGTAAGTAAGGTAAGAAGGAAAACCCTGAGGGATGTGTGAATCACCCAGGGAAGGGGACTCAGGGAAGGGGAAATAGATGAGAACTGCTGAGTAAACTGTGGGTAAGAGAGAGCAGCAGAGAGAAGGAGAGGAGAGAAACAAGAGCAAACAAAGTAGTCGAGCTGGAACAAGAGTGAGTGAAAGAGTAAAGAAAAATATCTTCATAGAGAGAGACACTATGGGGCTCTTGGGGAACCCGATACTGAGGAAATTCTCAGAAATCTACAAGGAGGATCCAAGCTTAGATTGATAGCAATAATATAGAGGGTGCCTGAACTGGTCTTTCCCTGTAGTAAGATTGTTGACCACTCTGTCGTTCATTATAGGGTCTTCATCCAGTAACCGATGGAAGAAGATGACAGATATTTATATCCAAATACCAGGCTGAGGTCCAGAATTCTAGTCAAACAGTGGGGAGAGATTGTATGAGCAAGAAAGTATATATATATAGTCCTACATATCCGGCACTATGCCACATGTATATTAGGCATATATTAAATATAGAATATGTATTATATATTTTTTACATGTTTTTTATATTTGTGCATATATATACACGCACACATACACACACACTTTTTTAAATGAATGGTTAATATACTTCAAAACCTGTACCTCAGAGGATATTTTTTCACTTTTTATAATTATAAATTCAGTTCCAAATAGTAAGACATCAATGTTTTGATTCTTTCAAAACTGTAATTATTTTGTCTGATTTAGAGTGCAAAGCAAACTGGTGCAAAAGAAATATAAAATTTAATAAATAGAATATTTGTTTAAGTAATAGATTACATCTAAAGTATGTTTTTTTAATTTTACATACAATGAAATGCTTCTCACTTCTTATTAGGTAATGTGCTCACTTAATATAATTAAATATACAAATTTATTTTTAACACAATCATATTAAGGTAGCAGATTGCTTTTTCAAAATAGTTCTTTATTAAAATCTATAGCAACACAAAAGTGTACTCATTCTGTTCCATTTCAACTTGTTTATTAATTTAAGAAATATGTAATTCAAAGAAATTCATATGAAATTCAAATTTCATATACTTGCATTAATAAAGTTTTTAATGTTCATCATGCTTTTAAAGAACATATATCTGTTATTTAATTATACAACATGATTATAGTTTTTGCAGAGTGCTGCTAATTTACCAGAGACTATAGGTATATATAGCCAATGACAAATAATGTTCAGCAGTTCAACTCACCAGATAAGTGGCTTTTTGATGGGTTACCCCACATTGTAAGGGCATGGTATTACTGAATGTAAATGACAAGTTGCTCCTGTCTATAATTTCATATGTGTAAACCAGCTTTGGTATCTCCCCATTATCTTCCTTTTTTATGTAATGTGTAATTGTAAACTCATAATTACATCCCAAAATTATGGGTTCATCCTTTGTGGATATTCAAGAATGTCATTTCTCATTAAACTATATTATATAATTTTGATGTATATAAAATAAACTAAAACAGTTCTGCACTCATCAGACTAAGAGAACCTTCCCCAGAAGTGAATAAAGGCAAAAGCAGAAATCTATAGCTAAGCACCTGGTCAAGTTCCTGGTCCAGCTGGAGAGGGAGGGAGGAAGGGAGAGAGGGAGGGAGGGAGGGAGAGAGGGAGGGAGAGGGAGGGAGGGAGGGAGAGAGGGAGAGAGAGGGAGGGAGGGAGGGAGAGGGAGAGAGGGAGGGGGAGAGGGAGAGAGGGGGAGACAGAGAGGGAGAGGGAGAGGGAGAGGGAGAGGGAGAGAGAGAGAGAGAGAGAGAGAGAGAGAGAGAGAGAGAGAGAGAGAGAGAGAGAGAGAGAGAGAGAGAGAGAGAGAATATGAAGAAGGGACCAGGATCATGAGGAGGAGACCCACAGAGACAGCTGACCAGAACTATTGGAAGCTCACTGTCTCTGAAAGAAATCACTGCGGAAACTTCATGGAAAGGAACTAAACTCTACAAGGGTAGATGACTGTCAAATGGTGTGGCCAGTTTTGTGGACCCTCTTGCAGTAGCATCAGAATATGCTCCTGATGCATGAACTGACATCTTGGAGCACATTCCCTACAGAGGATCCCTAATCCCCTAACCCAGCCTTATTGCTGGGATGAGAGACTCAGACCTACCTCAACTGGAGATGCCAGAATGAGCTGACCAACCGTGGGGCTCTTTGCCCTCCTTGAGGAATGGCTGGGGGGATGAGGTGGGGAGGCTGATGGGGGATTGGGAGGATGGGAGGGAAACAGTGATAGTTATGGAAAACTAATTTTTAAATAATGTAAAATATGCTTCATATTTAGATCTATTTGTCCACTAGGGCTGTGGAAGATTTAAAAGCCTGTTTTGATTCTTTAATTCAAACTAGCACAAGAAAATAACAATTTCTTCCCACTCTGTGACAAGATACATACATTTTGCTGATTTAAAACCTCAGAGAAATTTTAAACTATACTGTATATTTTTGTAAATTGATCATAAGTTAATGACTTCATAGATAAGCAAAAAGAGAAAGCTACAGATATCTAACCAAGGTTGTTAACACAAAGCATTCTAAAACACTATGCCAAGATACTTAACTAAATAGGCTAATGTTAAATCCCTATTGAATTACTTAGAAGTTAATACACTACACAAACATTTAATATATAATATTTATGATATAAAACCAAGGTTTAGCTAACTAACCACTTATTACTTGAGTCTCAAATAACAATTAATCAATTAACCTAGTCTAGTACAAATTAGCCTTATGAGCACATACTGTGGATACTGTGGATAAAGTTTGACAATTAACCAGGGCTACAGAGGATGGTATGGTCCATCATAAATTACAAGGTTCCCCCTTTTTGTGTTCTTGGCTAAGAACAGTATAAGATAATATGATTTTATAGTTGATACATTTTTAATGTCACTGCCTTGGAAAGTGCCAAGCAGCATGTCCCCACCTATGTATTGCTATGGAAAATGGTAAATGGTTCATTATCATCTCTGGAGAAATGTGCTATGATCTTGAGAGGGCTTTTAAACTGTTCTTATTATTCCAAAGTATCTGCTGTTAAAAATGCATATTTACAATGCAAAGAGAGGAGAAGACACTGAGAACTGAGAAAAATTAGAACTTAATGGTGTTGTAAAGAAGTTGTAGACTGAGAACTGAAGGAACATGAAGAATTATCCTCAGATCATCTCTCCATCTATGCTGTGGGAAGTCTTTCTCTAAATAACCTTGGGTAGCAGCCTTCAGAGCTAGAGTTTCAAGCCTCTAAACTTTCTCATGGTTTGTATTATGACATTTATTGTTATGAGTTACATTAAAAGAAAGACTTTGAGGTTAAAAAAAAACTTTCATTTTAGTAATCTTCAAATAAATACTTTGAGTGAACAAAGATAAGTATCGCAAACACTCTTCAGAGCACAATTACTTATAAAGAGTTCTGACAATATTATATCATTTGAGTATGACAAAATAATACCTTTTACTTGACTCTGTGTTCAATGGTGTTCTATATCATTTGTAATGGGTTTTAAAAATAATTTATTTACCTATATTTGTATGGGTATTAATTTGTGTTTCTTATTACATTATTTATTCCATTTAAGTATAGGCAGTTTTCTGTAGTCATCTTGGAAATTAGATGAAAATTATCACAAGTGATTCCTTCTTTAAGGCAGTTTTATGACTTGACATATTTATGTCCTGCTTTCAAGTTTACTTGGATAACTACCTACAGTCGCCTGTGTTTGTCCATGTAATAGACAGTTTGGGTTAATTTTATTCCAATGATTTCTAAGTATTCATTGTTATTTGTATTTGTATATGTTTATGTGCACATACGTGTGTATGCCAGGTGTCAGCAAGAGTCCGAAAGCAGCAGAGAACACTCAGTGTTTCGCCTGTGTCTAGATTTACAGGTGTTAAACAGCTGAGTACCTGGAAGTGAATCTATTTTCTCAGCCAGAACAGTACAAGTTATAACTGCTGATGTATTTCTTTAGCCACAATAAACACTTTAAATATGTGCTCTTAATTCCTTGCCGTCTTTACTTGCTAGCTTATCAATTCTCTCCATATTGCACAAACTTTTGAAGCAAATTTTCACTCTTTGAGCAGTGCTCTTTAAATCCTTTTAAATAAATTTGATGGCTACTGTGATCAAAATATTTTTGTTAAACACAGTCTTCCTGCCTGATAGATTAAAATATTTTAAGCTGTGTTGTGAGTAGGTATATATGGAGAAATTACCTTAGGAGCTTAAACATACTTTTTAATGTTATTTTTATGGTTGCTTTCTATCAGTAGAACAAATCCAATTAATAATTATTTTACATTCACAAAATATACTGGTTTGGTGGCTGAATAGACTATTTTACTACTTTTATAAATTTGTTTTTCATTAAAATAGAATTATGTCATCTATTCTTTCCTCTCCTCATCTATTTTTCTATGCCCCTTTAAGTTACCTCTTTTTCTTTATTTATTACTGTTACATATATTTAATAAATGAATATTTTAGTTATATATTTCTTTATCCTGCTTGGTGTAGCCTCCAGCCACTAGTAAAACAATTACCCAGAAGCTTAATATTATAATAACTGCTGGTTCGGTATCTCAAGAACATTACTGTCTAGTTCATAGATTTATATTAATCTATAATTTTTAATCTATATTTAGCCAAATGTCTTGGTATCTCTGTTCAGGGGAGCACTCTTATCTTGCTATTTCTGCACCTGGCTGGTGACTGTTGGTCTGTCTTTCCTCTCCCGAGAATTCTCTAGTCTTGTTGCCTTGTGTCTACTTCCTGCCTAGCTATTGGCCAATCAGCATTTTATTAAACATTCCAAGTAACAAATCTTTACATTTTATAAGAGCATTATGCCACAAAGTATATTGTTACATATTTCATTATTGTTACATATTTGTATATAAATATATAAATAAATTACTGAATCTGTTAAGTGTTATGTATTTAGGGTTTACCTCTGTTAGTGAATAGCACTTTAGAGGGTCTATCTTTGGGAATGATTAATTCTCCCACATTCCACAGTCAGGAACTGCCTGCAGATATTGACCCAAAGATAAATTATGATGAAATTTCACATTGGTATTCTGAAGCTGCATTGGAATCCACTGACTTTTCATTTAGAAATTGTGGCTCTGCTGTTACTGGCCTACTTCTCAGAAAGCACCCCAGTGTGACATTTATGTCCTGCTGGATCTGCCTCCTGCTGCTGGCACCAAAGGTAGTTTTGAACTAAATCTTTATTGTTCTATTTATCTGTAAGATTTTGGAGTCAGAGGCTAGGGCAAAACCTGCTAGCTCAGAAAAATTGGGGAGCAACTAACTTAATGTTACTATTCACTGGAATGTTAGAAAGACAGTAACCTTCCATTACACCAAACCAAAAGGTTCTCAAAATTTCTTCCTACTTTTTCCTGGGCTTCTCTCTATCTACTTTCTAGACCTCTGTCTCTCTATGATTATTTTCTGTCAATTAGTTGCTGGCTCTGCCTCCAGACGCACAGTTTTTTTTTTTTTTGTTGTTTTTTTTTTTGTTTGTTTGTTTTTTTTTGTATGTTTGTTTGCTTTATTTTTTTTCAATTCAAATAGCAAATACAAACTTGAGGTACATAAAGTATTTAAATATTCAGAAAAAAAATTGTCTAGATAAAAATAATAGGTTTTAACTTTAGCAGTAAAACTATATGCAACAAAACAACATCAGGAGAGACTTATATTATCAATGTCCAATATATATTTAAATTTGGGTACGCTGGAGAAAGTACCCTATTATCTATCCTATCTTGGTTAAACTAAAGTTTTATACCTAAACTACTTTCTGTAATAACTTAAATTACCTAAGAATATATTTTAAGACCTTAAAAGATTTTATTAGATAAACAACTTATAGCTTTAATGTGACTCAAAATTCATAAACTTTTCATCTTCTTTACATGAGCTTTTCTGAATTTGCTAAAATAAACATTATAAATCTATAACTGTGCAATCTTTAAGCTCACTAGAGATAAAATGTTACCCAAAGAAACAGAATGACAGAGCAAGCAACTCCCAAATCTATAGAAATGCCAATGAAAACTAGTTGCTGGGGAAGTCACCCAAGTTTACTCTGAAACATTGGGCCATCCATCTTTTATCTACAAGCCTAGAATATTTGCCAGACTTTTCTATGAAGCATAAAAATTGAAGGACTCTCCCCACTTATCTTGTAAAGCTTAGCAGTTGGCTTCATTGTGTCCTCCTTTTCCAACTTGGAGAGCATACTGTGGGAAGCTGAGTCAAGGATAGTGTCTACCCAGGGGCTAGCTTTGACACATTGAAATTAAACTACTCACTGATGTTCCTCATCTCCTGCAGTCACCGCCATGAAAAGCTTTAACTTATTAAATCATCTTGAATGCTTTCTGCAGATTTCTGAAGTATTTAAAGACAACCTATATACTTAAAATGTGTCTCTTAATAAAATTAAAACTATGCTCTCATACTCTCCAAAATAAATTAGGGGATATTATCATTGATTACGGTGCTGGTTACATGATGTTATTGGTAATGGTGAGAAAAAAAGCTGATCAAAAGAGGATAGATTTATGGATCTCACCATGAAAAGAAAAGGGGAATATATACATGAAAGAATAAATGGGTAGATGACTGAATATCCTTTAATAAAAACAATTATTAATCTCTCATATTTTAAATTGTTATGGATTTTTATGTTATTGTTTCAAATGTGAATTCAATTTTGTTATACTATATGTATATTTTACTCTTGTTTAAGTTATTATGATTATGTGGTTATTTTAAAAATACAAAGTATAATTAAAATACTGATTACTAGCTATATAAAATAGTCATATTTAGTTTAGATATGCTCTCAAGGTTATACACAGTTATATTTTTGATTTTGAGATGATTTTCAAATGTCCAAAGGCTGACAGAACATAGCATTTGATGTTTTATAACATTTGGCTTCAATGAGAGTGAGGCAGTCTTACTCCTAGAGCACAAATACACTACAGAAAACATGATGAAAGTAAATACGCCATGTGAAGTTTTCCTGTGGCAAAAGCTAGCCACCGAGTAAACATTTTCTCTTGCTTAAACTGCTGACAATATGCTGTCAGAACTGGAGAAGAAAGACGCCAAACATTACCAAGAAAAGAAAGGCCAGTCCTTCAAAATTACCTGCTTCTATAAGCCAAAGACTGATGTCCAAGCATTACAGAGAAACTATAGGTGCCTGTCTTGGCAGTTAGATGTCTCTGCTGTTAAATAGTAGTTCCCTCTTCTGAGGTATTTCATAGAGTTGAAGACTAAATAGCTATATTTATAGTTTTCCTTAGTTATAATAAAAAGTAAATTAGATAGAAATCTTTAGATTCATCAAGATAAGATTATTTTGTATTTTCTCTAACTTTGTCAAATGAAAATAGATTAGATAGTATTATAATTCTTACTTGATAACTGTTTCATTGTATATAATCTAATCTTGTTACAAATTTAAAACTTCCTTTTTTATTAGAATGGTGAAATTCTTGAAATAATATTATTGTACATGCTAGTTAGTAATACGCCTGAGCAACTGATTAAGCAGTTATTATGATTATAAGCCTCTGAGTCAATTATTTGGGAATTAATTGTCAGGTATTTTTAAAGAGAGAGAATGGAGAGAAATGTTTGATACTTTCATTAATATCATTATAATATGCTATTAACTAGATATAGTTATTGGGAAAACTCTATAAATAAATTTTGCTAAGGGCTTTATGTTTAAAGTTATATCATTTTTCAAATGTCAACTTATAAATCTTGACAATGAGTTTGTGACAAATACTGAACCCAAAGAAACACTCAATTTAGAAAAAAAATTCTCAGAGGATAAATTTGCAAAATGTGGAGGACTTGCACTTAGGAGATTTCAAAATATAAATATATTAACCATCTTTTCATCATAAAATTCCAAAATCAGCTATAAAGCCTGTATCTTGGTAGCATACAATATAGTGGAGATTCTAAAAACCCAAAGTCATTAAAAACTGTAAGCAACTTAGAAGTGATTTCACTCCCATACTATCCTGTTTTATTTTAGTAAATGTCATCGTGATATTGAACATAATGTAAGAATATTGGTGACTTTTTCTCTATAATCTGATAAGCTCTAGCAGTTGTTGAAGAATATATAATCAAGGGCTGACCTGAAGATGGTATTCTGTGTCTAGGGAAGCATGAGTTTTCCTTTAAAAACGATTATAAAAGTATGTAACTATAAAACACTGTGTGCCAAAATTAAAAGACACATTATATATAGGACTCAATATAATCACGTATTGTTAGTCATACTGAAGCTTAAAAGCTTCACATTAAATTTTTTAGTCTTATTATCAAATATATTTTATGTATTTTCCAACAGAAAACAATAAAATTAATACCAACCAAGCAACTAATTTTATATCTTTCATAATTCCTGCACATTGCCTTTATTAAGACCATATTTATACTTTTACAATTAGCTTTTCTTATTTTTCTTCTATTTTGCACTGTATCCATGTGTACAATTCTTTACATACAAATACATTATAAGCACCTTAATTTTCTTGAACACTATTCCACATTAGATATATGACAAATTTCATTATCCATTTATGAATCGGTTGTCAAAAACCCTGCTGTATTGAACACAGTAGACAGAAACAGGGCACATGTATCTCTATTTTGAGGTATTGAAATTTGAAAAACATGCTTAGAAAGCAAATAGTAGGTTCACATGTGATATCTTTCTCTCTCCCTCCTCCCTCCCTCCTCCTGTGAAATATCTTAAATGTGTATCACAATGGGTATATAAGTGTTCTCTTTTAACACCCTTTTATATTTCCATCAGATATGATGATGATATCTATTCTGACTGAAGTATGAGGATACCTCTAAGAAGTTCAATTTGGAAGAAAAGCACTTCATGTACTGTTTGGATGGAGAGCAGTAAAGAGCACAGTGGCACACATCAGTTAAGATGAGTGGTACAGAATGAGTGCAGAATAGGCTGATTCTGAGCAAAGCTAATGAAATTTGACAAAAGAAGTCACGATAGTTCTGCCACACCAATTTTCAAGAGAATTGGAGAACATTGCCCTCGACCAAAAATCTGTAACTACTAACAGTGTGAAATCTAATCTACAAGTGTTCTTTACCTGTGGGAACCATATACAGGCACACAAATGTATTCAAGGGGTTGCTCCTCTGTTCCTTTGCTCAAGTTCCCAACACTTTCTGACAGCATTAGAATAAAATTGGAATATATAAATAAAAGAATTTGTGACTTCTGATCAATCTTGCCCTACATACGCCAAGTTTTCTAAATTTTCAAATTACTTAGACTAGTAAAAAAGACATTAGAAATCATAGCTGCGTGAAATATTTATTGAAGACACTAAATAAAAATATTCTACATTTTTTAAAAACAGAAATAAAGCAACAAAACATTCTGATATATATTTCTATATTGTCTAGTCAATTGGAGCCTTGAGTTATCTTCTGCATGGTTTGGGAAGTCTAATTTCACCCCCATCCAAACACCATCTACTCAGAGTTTCAGAACAAAGAATAGGAACCAAGTCCAGTTCTGTATTCTTGGTGGCTGTTTCACTTTTCTCCTCTCAAGTTGCCAGCTGCCCAAATTGTGCCTTGACGTCTCAGCTTTCAACAATACTTGGGTACAAATACAGCTTGTGGTGGACACATCATTACTTCCTGCCTACAATCTGAGTTCCCTCTGCCTGAGCCTGGGCATTCAACTTCTCTGACCTCAAATTCTGAGACCCATAAACCTAGGGTTGCTTTGCTCAATAAAACTGTAGCTGTATGTTTTCAATTAAACCTAATATGGCTTATTACATCAGTGGAGAAACTTACTATAGGGCATAAGGGCTGGCAGAAAACCTATTAATTACATAAAATTTACTATTAAGAAATTAAAATATTTAAATATCTTATATTTAGAAAAAAACATATGAAAACATAATAAGCCCTTAAATTTATTATGAGAAAAGCTTAAATTTTATTCTTAGATGTTTTAGAGACATGTTTTAGTTACTATTACTAAGTGTAAAATTTTAATGATTGAATTATTTCAGTGAATTTGGAGGCCCTCCTATTACAACAGTCTCAAAGACAAATTCTCACATTTCTGATTTCAGGAATTCTCTGTTATAAAATTAACTACCAAATAGGAAAAAAAAGCAGTTTCCTCAGAAAAAAAAAATCAACATATTCCATGTAATTTTATTAGCTAAAATATTTGCAACTGCAAATTATAAAAATAGTGCTAATCCCAGAATGTCTTTTCTGGTACTGTTTGCTCTGGGAGCCATAATGCTTACTTTTGCCAAACTAGTTACAACCTGGATCAACCGGAGAAGAGAAACTTCTATTAGGAATCACCTTCATTAGACTGGCCGTTAGGCATGACCTTGGTACTTTCTCTAACTTATTAACTCCCAGGGGAGCCTATTCCACCGTGGATGATGTGGGTTTTAGGAGATTGGGGTCAGGGGTTGGATGAGAGAATTCAATGGAAGAAAACCAGTGAGCCATGTTCCCCTATATGCTCTATTCTTGCCTTCATGTCCCTGCTTGAGTCCTTACTCTGAAGTCCATCCGTGATAGACAGCAACCTATGAGCTTAAATAAATGCATTCTTCTCCGACTTGTGATCTCTGCTTTATTATAGCAACAGTGTGTAAAATAATGAAGGGGCATTTGGGGTATTTTTTGGCTTAGATTGTGAGTTTTAATTAATTTTTTCTTTCACATTTCTAACGCTTTCCCCTCTTTGTGTCCTCCTGTCTACTCTCCACAACTGTCATCTTCCCCCTCATCCATTCATCTTCTGTCTCCACTCAGAAAGGAACAGACCTCCTATGCTGTCATCATAATTCTGAAAGTTTCTACGAAATCTAAGTAATGAGAATGAAGTTTTATGCCAGTATCCATCTGAGTTACTGTTGGCTTATTATTCAGATATGTTCAGAAACAGGGGGTTGCTATAAAGTTTGGGAGGGTAAACAAGAATAATGGTAATAGATTTACATGTTTCACAGGTGATTGTGATCCCATGGCCAGCAACTCAAAAATAGGCATGACCCTTCATTCTACAAATATTTTCATTTCTAATATGTGGTGACTTGTTGAGACATTGTCCTCCCATATTATATGATAACTCACTTTAATCTCTGTTTACACATACAAGAGAGAGAGAGAGAGAGAGAGAGAGAGAGAGAGAGAGAGAGAGAGAGAGAGAGAGAGAGAGAGAGAGAGAGAGAGAGAGAAAGGGGTGGGGAAGGGGTTTTTCAAAATGCTTTTAGTGTTATTTATCCTCTAACCCATTGTTGCCTACATGATTGTTTTCTATCCCCACCTCATTTAATACTTATTAGCCATTATCCCCCCATGTTTTCTCTCCAGAGAGCTTTGTAAACCCTTAGAATAAATGGAAAAAAGAGTTCTGAACAAAATATAGCAACATTGGGGCCTGGCCGACCAAAGCTGAAAAATGCCCCTCATATCCACAAATAGTAATTGTGTCAGATTCAAATACTGGAAAACAAATTATACTCTGGCAATGTATTGTTCCTTTAAAATGTACTGTACTTATAAAGTTTTGTTTTATTTTTTAGTTTCTTTATAAATATTTTACTGATTTTTTTTTTATTTCTTAATGTTCTTTGTGTGTTTTTGCCTGCACATATGTGTCCCTCTCTCTCTTTCTCTGTCTGTGTGTGTGTGTGTGTGTGTTTGAGTGTATGTGTGTGTGTTTCAAGGACATTGGATTCTCTGGAATTGGAGTTAGAGACAGCTGTTCTAAATCTATGTAGAAACTTAACAGGATCTTTGGGAAGATCACGCAGAGTTTTTACTTGCCATCACTCCAGCACCATATATTCTTGTATAATTTCTATAGAATATGTTTTAAAATGTAGATTATTTCATGCACACACATACTATATTTCATCATATGTTTTGCACAAATTTCTCAA
The DNA here is from genome assembly GCA_033318265.1 of Phyllotis vaccarum. Lineage (NCBI taxonomy): Eukaryota > Metazoa > Chordata > Mammalia > Rodentia > Cricetidae > Phyllotis > Phyllotis vaccarum. The sequence continues at coordinate 143,565,928 of JARWLC010000006.1, forward strand.
AATTTCTCCTTCCTGACCATTTTTTCCCACCCAGGTAAATGTGATATCATTTTTTTTTTGTTCTATAAACCTATGTAGTTGAAGTTTTATTTGCTTACACATACATGAAGGACATTTGCAAGGGTAAGTTTAACCTATCAAGAACAACCCTTCTGGAGATGACTTACTATCTTTCCTCTAGCAGCCATCAGCTGTCGAAAGCTTGGCATATTTGTTGCAACCTGTGGCTCCCCTTCCTATTGGAAAACTGGATGACTTGACTTTTGGTAGGTATTTTACCCTATAACTGAGGAGAAACACATCTAGGAATTAAAAACTAAATAATGAAAACTAGAATATAAACAATAAAAACCTAAAAAATTAAACATAATTGTTACTATCAAAGGTTTTGCCTTAACTGGAAAGGCTGCTGAGCTGTTAAAATTGACAGCATTGGTGGGCAGAAGGGATCGCTCAGTAGATAAGAATACTGGTTACTTTTTTCTGAGAAGCACAGTTTATTAATAGTACTTAACTCTTCTGTTCACTCACGAATACCTGAAACTATAGTCTAGAGGATACAGGTCCAAAGGGTATGATAAATTATCTCATGACCTCCAAGGGCAGGAGCCGCACAAGAGGTATATTGTAAGCTATAAAATCCAGATCCATAGAAATGGCAGTTAGAGTTTGTATAATAAACCACTTAGTAGAGAAATCTTGTGTATATATATAATATATAAACATATATATTTAAAATATATATATATATATATTAAATTTGAGGGTATTTACAATAAGTTCCTGTCTGAGGTTCATGTTCAGATAGTTATTTTCTTTTTCCATTTCCTTCTTTTCTAATTCTATGACTTCATTTCATCTCCATTATCTCTAAGATTTACTTATTTTCATCTCTCAATCTTCTTTGGTTCATACTCTTACCCCTCTTGCTATCTAGCAATATATACACTTTTACCAGGAAACTCTTTTTCAATAGTCAGAAAAGTTTCAAGCCCACTCAAGATTATAGCTTATTTCTAGAACATACAGCAAGAGCCAGAGCTATTAACCTTGGCAATGAACAGGTGGGAACAAGGTGCTTTATACTTTCCCAGTCAGTCCCATCCACTGTAAACACACATAAAAAGGACTATTTCTATTTGGACTTGATTAAATGATTTGTCTTTATTTGGAAACTTAAATAATAAAATTATTTAATTAAAACAAATTTACAACGTAAACTTAAGTTACAATGTTCATGCCAATTATTATTCGAAAAGTGGCCAAAGTCGGTGAATACTTCGGATCTGCCATCAGCTGCCAATGGGGAAGCTCAGGACATTTCAGTCTCTGGAGGACAGAAGTCAATAAACTAATTTCATCCTTGAGTGTAATCTGTAAAAGTCCTGCTTATGATCTCTTCATAGAAACTCTGTGTTTAGACAAATTGCCCATTGATAAATTTATTATAGAGAGCAGGCTCTTCTAAGTGCCTCCCCATAATGTGGAACATGTATTTAACTATGAGAGCTTGTTTTACCTACCAGAATAACACAGAGTAAAGAGAAGTCATCCTCCAGGTCATCCACAAATAGATATGACCATAAGATTAAGAAATGATCATAAGATTACATGTACACAATACTCGAAAATGTATTGCGATGGGGAGATACCACAGTTCTTTTTGTACATGTAAAATTACAGATAAGATAAATCTATTTTTTCAGAATCTATGAACTTGCCAGCCCGTCCTGACATGGTTCCTCCATTAGGAAACCATTCTCTGGTGTGTTGACATCTGAACACTAGTTGTCCTGTTGCTTCAGGCTCCCAAATCCTCTGGTAAAGCCATTGCTACCAGTAGCTCTCTTCAGTTGTTCATAGAAGTGCATTACTAGAAAGGTCCATAGACCCTTTAATCAATTTACAATGAATAAGAACTAAAGCTTTTATGATTTATATTTTTCTGCACTGCAGGTTAAATTACCATGGCAACATCATGCATTAAAGAGTATTCCATTTTGCAGATTAATAATATAGCAATTTGAATATTGTTAGTAATTATATATTTTTAAGTCTGGACCACTCAAATAACCATTTATAATGAAGAAGCTAGTTCTCTATCAATATTGACATTTGCATTTTAATCTTTGGAACCCATGGCTTTCACATTCTCTTTCAAGGAATATCCTAGAGACAGAAAATAAAATTTAGTATATAGACAGAGAGTCTCTATGCTTGGTAGACAACTATTGAGACCAATGGTAGTTTAATTAAACTACAATAGTTTCACACTTTGAATATTTGTGTTCACCAACACATATATACTTCTTCTAAAGTTTAAGTTATAAATACATCAAGAAAGATATTATCAGCACAGAGTAATAATAAATAAAAGTTATAAAAGTGTAGTTTATTATTAAAAAGATTGTTAATATAATTTTTCTCAAAAATTATTGGGTTTACCTTCTCTTAGTAAACTACATTTCACTTGAACTTCAGCACTATTCTTTGTAACAAAGAGGTTTCTGGCCAAGAATAGCCCCACAAATTGCCACTTTTCAGGACCACCAATCCCAAAGGCCCAAAGAAACACACAGATGCTTATATTAACTTCATCTTGTTGGCCTATGGCTTAGGCACATTGCTAGCTCCTTCATCTTAACTCAACACATTATTATTAATCTGTCTGCCATGTAGCCCGTGGCTCACCTGTGTTCATTACGTGTTGCTTCTTTGGGTGTCTGGCTTGATCTCTCTCTGGAACTCTGACCTCCTCCTACCTATGTGCCTGCCTATAGCTACGGTGTTTGCCAAGGATCAAAACAGCTCCTTTATTTAAAGATTGATATTCACAGCATACAGAAGACATCCCCACATCAATTATTCATCAGGGTTAATATCATAATTCAGATGGCTATTATTTGACCAATAAGAGGGTAGGGTGAGGTATTAAGTGTGAAGATTGCTGAATGAAAGAATAAGTCAGTTCATGTTGTAAGAAGGCCAGTGGGAAGGCAGAAGACTGTATCATGCCACTTGGCATGCTAACATGTCCACGTATACATTATTCTTGAAATTTTCAGTTTAATTTATTGAGACTCTATTTTAAAAGAGGTATCTGAAACTTCACCGAGTTGCAAATAATAAAGGATTTTAACTCTTAAATGTGCTTGTAAAAAAAGTTTTATATATTGGAACGCACTTATGCTTACCACTATATCAAATCATGCACCAAAGATAGTTGCTGATTCTGCTGTCAGGGGCCCCTTAAACAAACCAGGCAGCACAACTGCCTTTCATCATTTTCAGTACAGTACAGAGCACAGATGCCTTATTAAATAAAAGCTCTGCTTTTCCTCGTTCTATACCATGGACAGTAGTATTTCAAGTATAAACTCGTCTTGGTAAATGAAGCAGACAAAGGGACAAAAGCAAAAGATGAAATAAATGAATTGGATATAAGAGATAGAAAAAGGATTAGGAGGTAGGAAAAAAAAAAACATTTTTCCTCTTTTTAAGATATGAACCAAGACACAAGACATTGTACTTAGAGCAGCATCTAAAGTTAACTTGTGTCTAGAATCTAAGAAATAAAGAGAGGGAGAAATACAAGTTGCAGCATTAGTTCAACTCCAATGTTTTCAACAATTATCCAGTCACTCTACAGCAAGATTTCTCTTATTTTCATGTAATACATTTTTTAAAAAATATTTTAACTGATATTTTTTAAAAACTCATTAATATATTTGCAAGACATAATGTAATGTATTTGGCCTATTTATTGGCTACTGTATAAATCTACTTTTACAAGACTGGAAAATATTTTCAATGTGAAGTACTATGCTTTTGGAAAATCATGAGTCCTGCATAAATTTAAAAAGATGTAACTATTCATGCACATTGAATATGTGAACCAATAAATTAAATGTTTAATTTTGTTTGAACTATTAATCTTCAAAAAAGAATAGCAGGATGAAGACAAAAACATTTTTTGAAAATCTTCATTGTATTTATATAAATCTGAATTATTCAGTTGAGTTTATTTTCTATGAATTATTTTTATTTAGACTTTTCCTATAACCACCACTACTCTTCCTGCCTTCCCTATTCCCATTTTCTCCCCATTACCCCACCACCCTGTTCCCAATTCATTCCTCAGAAAGAGTAAGAACTCTCTCATGGTCTGGTATTTCCAGTTGAGGTAGAATCCAGTCACTCCTCTCTAATACCAAGGATATGTAAGATTTTCCTCTATACAGAATGGGCTCTGAGAAGCCAGTTCATGCACCAGGAATAAACTCTGGTCTAACCACTGTGCACACCATTTAACTGTCATCTACTTCAGAGGGCTTACTTCAGAGTTCTTTTCCATAAAGTTTCCAAGGGTGTCATTTTAGCTAGTGAGCTCCAAATAGCTCAGGTCAGCCGTTTGTGTGGGTTTCCTCAACATAATCTTCGTGCTTTTATCTCTCAACTTCTCTTTAGTTTGACTGGGAGCTCAACACAGTGCTTAGCTATGGATTTCTGCATCTGATTCCGTCTTTTGATAACTGAAAGTTTCATAATAGCAATTAGGGTTGTTATTCATTTGATTCCAGGGGAAGGTGAATTTAATCACCCTCTCCACTATTGCTTAGAATCTTACCTGGGGTGATCTTGTTAGTTCTTGGGTGTTTCCCTAGCACCAGGTTATGCTCTAACCAACAATAGCTCCCTTTATCAAGATACTTTTTTTTTTATTCTCCCTCTCTGTTGCTCCTCCCACTCAACCATCCCATTCTTTCAAGTTCTCTTCCCACCTTCCCTTTCCCCCTCCCCAATATAATTCCAATTTACTAAGAAGATTTTTCTCATTTCCCTTCCCAAAAGGATCCATGTATATCTTTTATATTCCTCCTGTCACATAGCTACTTCAGGGAAGGAGTTGTGGATTATAGCCTGGTTATCCATTGCTCTATGTTTAAAATCTACATATTAGTGAGTACATACTAGGTTTATCAATCTAGGTCTGTGTTACCTCACTCAGAATGCTATTTTCTAGATCCATCAATTTGCCTGCAAATTTCAGGATGTCATCTTTTTTACTGCTGATTAGTACCTCATTGTGTAGTTGTACCACAAATTTTTAACCATTTTTTAGTTTAGAGTCATCTAGGTTGTGTCCAGGTTCTGGCTATTACAAATATTGCCGCCATGAACATCGTTGAGCTAATGCCCTTTGGTTAAGTATATGCATCCTTTGGATATATGCCCAATAGTGATATTGCTGGGTCATTGGGTAATTTGATTCTCAGTTTTCTGAGGAATTGCCATAATGATTTTCAAAGTGACTGTATAAGTTTACATTCGCATCAACAATATAAGAGTGTTCCCTTTGCCCCATATTCTCTCCAGCATAGGCTGTTATCTGCATTTTTGGTCTTAGCCATTCTGACAGTTGTAAGATGGTGTCCCAGAGTAGTTTTGAATGACATTTCTCTGATGGCTAAGGGTGTTGAGCAATGTTTTAAGTGTCTTTTGGCCATTTGAGGTCGTTATGTTGAGAATTCTCTACCTAGCTCTGTACCCAAGTTTTAAATTGGATTACTTGGGTGTTTTGGGGTTTTTTTTGACCTTTAGTTTCTTAAGTTTTCTATATATTTTAGAGATCAGTCCTCTTGCACATATATTTGCCTTCCAGAAGATTCTCAGGTTCAGGAAGTCCTATTTATTGTTGCTCTCAGTGTCTGTGCATGTGGTGTTATATTCAGTGTCTTCTGTGCCAGTGTGTTCAGGTCTATTTCTCACTTTCTTTTTTATCAGGTTCAGTGTACGTAGGTTTATGTTGAACTCTTTGATCCACTTGGACTTGTAGTAATTGTGACGGGTGATATTTCACTGGTTTCTTTGTCAACTCTTTTATTATTTATGTATATGAGGGCCATTAATTTTTCTAGTTAATATTGTGTCCTGTAAATCGCTGAAGGTTTTTATAGGCTGTAGGAGCTCCCTGGTAGAATTGTGGGGCTTGCTCATGCACACTTATCATGTCATCTGCAAATAGTGATAGTTTTACTTCTCTACTTTTTATCCTCTTTATCTCTTTTTGTTGTTTTATTGCTTTAGCTAAAACTTTGATAACTGTTTCAAGTAGATAAGAGAGAGTGGACAGCCTTGTATTGTTCCTCATTTTAGTGGGATTCTTTTGAGGTTCTCTCCTGTTGGATTTCTCAAACTCTACATTACCAGCATTTCTTCCGTCTTTTGTCTTCATTTCTTTTTTTTTTTTTTCAGTTTCTGAATTTTGAACTGTTTCCTTTACCTTTTGATGGCTTCTTTTCGGTTTTCTGTATTTTCTTTAAAGGATTTGTTGATCACTTCCAATGTTTTGTGCATCTTTTTCTCTATTGCTTTAGAAAATTTTCAAAGGCTTCTATTATTTTCATAAGGTTGTTTTTAAGGTCTTTTCCTTCTGCTTCTTCTGCATTGGCACATTCAGTATTGCTGTTGTAGAACCACCAGATTCTGTGGTATCATATTGTTTCTTATATTCTTATATGTATCCTTGCACTGATGCCTTCCCATTTTTTTCTCAAACCTATGAAGGGTTTTCTGTATTTCATGGAGCTGTTCTTGGTGTAAACTGTTCTGGCTGTGTTTGTGGCTCAGGAAGAAAATTAATCAGTAAGTAAAACCACCTGCTGCCAAGACTGAGTTGCATAACCCATTTCATTAAATGACTATGTACCTTGTCTTCTGGTGCGCACATGTGCAGTATAGCAACCACAAGACTGTAGACACATAAACGTACTTAAACACTTATTAGCAATATATAAAACTTCTTTTATCATACTCAAGTCATTCTTTAATTTACCACATATTGTTCACTGTATTACTTATAAAGAATACAATTCAGAAAATTGTATTGCAAATAGAAAATGCTTGCTATAAATGTTGGGCAAAGGAAAGCAGAGCTGTAGCATATGTCGGCCAGCTTCCATGTGAGCAAGATATAATATAACAAACCTTGAACTACATGGAAAAGCAGAAATAAGAAATATTGGTTAATTTTAATGTGAGCTATAGCTAATAATAATCCAGTTCCATCAGCCAAGCAGGAATAATTCATATAAGCCCTTGAGTTGTATTTTGGGAAGCTACTGCCATGTATAATTGGGCATTTTAGACAAAAGTTGTGCCCCAAGTTAAACACACTCATTCTCACCTTCAGCAACCTTTTGAAAGTAGCAATTTGAATGCTGTAATGCATATTTTGAGGACTTGGTTCAGACCAGCGTTGGCCCTGTGTTTGCTACTTCAGTGAGTTTATGAGTAACATTATAACCACAACAAGGTTTGTGCTACCATTGCCCTATCATATTTCTCACACAGGACAGAGTGTATATCAAGCTTCTATGATTGGATTTGTGTTTACCTTTCTCTTTCTGTGTCTTACAGAGTACCTTTCTGTGTCAAAGACAGTAGAACACAGAGTTTTGGGTTCTCTGCAGGCAACACCGCAGTCTGCATGTATAGTGGGATTAAGGTGTCAGCTGATGGGGTTTTAAGACACTTATCTAGGGTCCCGAGCTCCTGGAGGGGATGTGGCCAACCTGGAGGGGGTGTGCCCAACCCCATTGAGAGGGGGCTTCTGGGACACAAGGCCCACTTCCTGGATCCTGGCTGCTGGAGAGACAGGATCGGAATCCATTGTCCAATGGAGCACTGTAGTCAATTTTTAGAGAGGAACCTATAATCTTGGCAAAAGCCTTGAGGATTTCCATGAAATCCCTTCTGATAACTGAATTTGATAAAAGTCAATTGGATGATATTTCTTTTGGTGACAAGACCTGATAAGTTGGAGTGGCATTTCCCTCATTATTTGGAGACCTCATTAAAATCACTTTTGTATATTATGGGATAGTTTCCCACTGCATTGCAGTTCCATATCACTCCTCAAATGCCCTTCACTTTTGTTGTCACTTCTTTCTTTTCTTCCCTCTGTGACATTTTCCACATTTTTTTTCACTCAGTCCCCCATTTCTGTTTCCCTTCGCTGCCTATTGTCTTCCCATAAAATTCATTTTATTTCCCCATGAAGTCAGGATTCAAAGCAAGTTCAGAGAAGCAAAGATAAACTTCCACCAGATGTGCCCTGGGGCCAGCCAGTCTCATATCTAAATGAAGCATGCTTGTGTAAAGTGTTTGAATGAAGTAAGCTAGAGGAAGGAAACATCCTGCCTGCATGGCATTCTTGAGCAGAAGCATTCTCTCCAAGGGAATAAACAACGTTCTAAAGGGAATGTAGCATAATAATGTAGAAGAGCATTATTTTTAGGGTGTAGACTAGAAATTTATCTCAGTCTCTTAGGTAAGCTAAGATTAGAAATATTTCTTCTAAATTATTTACTTAGTGAATCAAATGGGACCAGACAATGATAAGTATGTATTTTACAGAGTATAAAGGAACCATTATCTTCAGGGTCAACGTGGTAACAACAGAGAGGACATAGAACCAGGTATATCCTGTCTGCTACACTTATATTAAGAAATAACAAATGAACTTTGACCTGAATATCATGAACATAGGGTTTCAACCGCAGCTTTATATGCTCAGACCAGGAAGAACTGGTTACAGATATTCATCCATTTATTCTTTTATTCCATTGGGAACATATTATTAATTAAATTTATTAATTTATTCTACATGCTGACAAAAACTTCTCCTCTCTCTTCCCCTGACATTTCCTACAATCCTCCGCCTACATGCTCCCCTCTCAATCCACCCTCCTCTGTTTATTTTCAGGATAGGGTTTGCCTCTCATGTGTGTCAATAAAGCATGACATAAAGGTGAGATAGTGCTAAGCTGCTCCTCTTGTATTAAGGCTGAGAAAGGCAAACTAATAAGAAAAACAGGTTCCTAGAAGCCAGTCAGGGGATTATGGAGTGGCTTCCTTTCACCACTAGGATGCACCAAATGGGATTGACCTCGGCTCTCGGGTCATTATTGAATTTTTCAGTCAGATTTCAACTGACAAATGGAGCCTAGGAGTTAGAAAGTGTTGCTATCATCATATGAACTAACCATAACTGTGACTTCAAGTATCATCAAATTATTCTCTAATTTTGTGACTGGGGTAGGTATTCAAGCTTCTTTTTGTCAAGTAGTTTTCTAACTAAAATGTTAGCTTGTTGTTTTTTGAGAACTTGGAAGATAACTATGTCAGCAAAGTCCTCTTCTTTGATACTCTAAACTCATGTGAAAAAAACAAGCCAGGCATGCTGATACAAACTTGACATTCCAGATCTAAGAATGCAGAGTCAGACACAATTCTATAACTTACAGGCCAGCATTCCTTGCCTTTTGGAAAGCTCTATGGCTGTGAAAATATTCTTTCTTAAAAATAATAAGGTAAATTGCTCCCAAGGAACCACATTCATGACTATTCTATTTCCTCTGTATGAATATGCACAGCCACAAATACATATTTTTGACTGCATACACACACACACACACACACACACACACACAGAGAGAGAGAGAGAGAGAGAGAGAGAGAGAGAGTTTTAAAGCTTAAGCTTAGTCTTTGAGAATTTGTTTGCTTTCCAGTTCCCTGAATAAGACACCATGATAGTACCACAATTTATTGACACAACTGTTGTACGGGAATCTTGGTAGATTACTTGCTTTGACACTTATGAATAAAATTGTACTGAGGATTTATGTACAATTTTTTAGCTTTTCAGAAGTTTTCTAAATGGTAGAGTGGTTTCTAGATAACATGAAACTATGTTTAATTATGTAAGAAATTATAAAGTTGCTGCAATATTTTCTGTTTGAGACATGAAAGGTCATTTTGTAGTTTCATGCTTTCAACAGTTTTTGATGCTACAGCTGTCAAAAATAGTGGCAGAAAGAAATGTAGTGGTTTTATATGATTTTAACCTTTAAATATTTCATGGCTTATGGTATGGAGCACACTCTATGTGTATTAGCCTTCTCTACACTTTCTATAATGAGCTGTCTTCTTAAAGTTTATGACATTTTTCAGTAGTTTTAGGTTCCGTCTCTTACTCTTCTTTATCCACTATGGATGGCATTTATCACTCGGACTTACTCAAAAACTTTCTTATGACTTTTCATTCATATGTTCTTTTAATATTACCCTGTCCCTTATAGAACAAATGGCTTAATCTTGACAAATTCTAGTTTGTTAATATTTCCTTCAAAGATTATGATTTAATGTTTTAATAAAAATGTTATCATATTCATACTTATTTAGAATTTTTCTTTTCTAGTTACAATGTTTTGAATTTTACACACGTGTCCATGAACTATTTTTACCTAATTGTTGAAAATATGTGCATGAGATAGTTTTTTTCCAATGCTATGATGGAATCCCTGACAAGAACCACCTTTAGGAGAAACTAAATATTTTGTTTATGTTTCCAGTCCATCACTTCACGAAGACAAAGTAAATAAGTCATAATGGAAGGAGCAGGACAGATGAACATATTGTACCCACAGTAAGAATGTGGAAATTGATAAATTACTACTGCTTTGTTAACTTCATATTTTTATACAGTCCAAGATCATAGTCCACAAAATGGTGTCAGGCACATTTAGGGTGAGATTTTCCAAAAAATTAATTTAATCTAGGTTGTCATTTATTGTGAAAAATTTGATAACTATTTGAAGATATACTGCTGTAACTGATTTAATAAAGGACTGATTGTCCAATAACTAGGCAGAGGATATAAGTGGGGCAGAGTAAAAATAGAAGATAATAGGCAAAAGAGACTCCAAGGTAATGTGGATGGAGTCAGCTATATAATGAGAGACAGGTGAAAGCCACAGAGTATAAACAAATAGATTAATAAAAGCAGGTTAATATAATTTATAAGAACCAATTGGACAAGCCTAAGCCAAGGCTGAGCTTTCATATTAGTAATAAGCCTGTTTGTCATTATTTGGAAGTTAGCTGGCAAGAAAGAGATAGATTCATTACAATCACTTATAGATATTCCAAATTTATCACAAGGTAATTTATTCCAAATTAATTTTATATGCTATCCTGGCTGCATTCAACATGAAGTGTAACAAATCTACCCTTTGTCAGCTTAAATCAGATATTTTACTTATTTTAATATATAACTATTAATTCTTTAAAGTTTCATGCATGCATGAGTGCAATGTCCCAGCAGTCATCCTTTCAAACAGCCCAATAACACAGCACATGTGGCAATGGTTAAAAAAAAAAAAGATAATTGTTCCACATTTGCCTCCACAGAAACCTCAATAAATATGAATGCCATGTAGAAGAGATATAAATTCATGCATGTAGTATCTGCAGTGATATAGAAGTAATGTCATGTTCTATATTATAAGCAACAGGAATGACAGTAACCAGTACTGAGAATGGCCCTGTATAGTGGTGACTTGGGTACCTACTGGGGATATAGTTCCATCTTCATACTAAATGTTAAGTTGATAAGATTAAAATTTTTGAGAATAACTTTTCCAGTTCAAAAGTAGCTTTCTGTTTTAAATTTGTTTGTTGATGATTCAATCATCATATTCCTGCTAACAATTAAAGGTGGGTTTTGCCTGTTATAAGCCCCACTCTATGAATCACAATTAATAAAGATTTATCTCGCTATCAATTCTGCAGAAATACTTATTCATAGTTATGAGTATCCTTTAATGGTGACATTGTGCATTATCACGAGCATGCTAATCTGGTATGAAATATAATTGTATTCTTCAAGGATAGGAGTAAGCCTTGTGTAGTCTATTTTCTAATCACATATTTAACAGGGAGATCCATTTGCTAGTGGCAAAATCAAAAACACACACATGGAATTGCAAATATATCAGAATATCTCATAGGGGAGCTGACACTGCTAGTCATTTATTTTTCATTCAATGTAGTTCCTTTATCACGTGATTATATGGGAACCTAATGTGCACACTCCAGTGGTCCATAAACACACATAGCCCATTTGATAAGGGCTTATAGTTCTTGGATTTGGAAGGTCTTATATGCCATATAAAAACTATAAAACCATTTAATTCCTGTTGAATGTTGTCATATATTTACTTCCAAATATGTCATTACTATAGGACTAGACTAAACATTTGTTATTTCTCCATTTTAAGATTCTTATCTATTAAATTAGGCCTCAAAATACAGTAAAGTAGCCAGTTTTGATAGTCTCTTGCCCAATTTTATAAATGCTATATTTACCCTTTCTTCATTTTATGTTTCTGCAATCCAGTCTCATGTTGATCAAGATAACCACTTTTGTATCTATTTTCTAATATTTAGGTTTCCCACTTATTTACCTGTTTATGTTCATTAGTTTTCTATTAAATTATCTTGTCCAAAGTAACACTTTCCTTCTGTGTTTTGATGTAACTAATTAGTGTATGAATTATTAACTGGCAATTTATTATATAAGAGAATTAATATTTATTAAGGGGTTATATAAATACTAACTGATACCAGATTAAACCTTAGTGGAATTCCTGGAGAGTTGAAATTTTCTACTAGACTACAGCAGCAATCTTTCCTCTGAGAGCACAGGAACAAACTGGGCTAGCCGGCAGCATGCAAGCAGGTCTTCAGAAAGGGTCATGCCACATACAGGGTCCTAAGGCCCTAATGATAATAAGCCTTTAGGTCTCTGCAAATAATGCCTGATTCTTACCACATCTTCCATTTTTGTCTAACTAAGGAAGTTGTAAGCCTAAGTATAAGAAAATAAATAACAATAAGGTTGTTCAGGAGGGGAAAGACAACATAAACAAGGTCAAACTACAACTAACAAACAACAAATATAAGGTATATATTAAATGTCTAGAATACGTGGCAATATAGAGAGATTACTTCAAAGTTATTTGCCTTGAATAATACCGATCTAATACCTGAACACTCGTATCTGAAATCTGAGATGGTAGTAACCTTAACTATCTAATCTTCTGCCCAATTAAAGACCTGAGAAGGAAAAATTATTACCTAAATAAGCTGAGAGCACAAGAGAATAGCTTCTAAATTTAGGAGAGAACAGTGAAAGTCAACTGCCTAGACAGTCACCCACAGCTTTTTGCAGAGTTGGAACATCCACCATTTTTGACTACAGGCCTAGGATATCTGACAGATATCTTCAGGTACAGATTCAATTAATATGTTCTGTAATTCATAGTTGTACATTAGAGATAAAAGTTTTATAAGAAATTTTAATTTTCTGTCTGTTGTCTATTTATCATCTTTCTCTTAAATTTGCATATTCATGTCCCAAATATACATCTTATAGGCTTGTTAATTAGAAGCCAAACTTGAAGCATTCTAAGTCAGTGTGAAACCAAGGTACACTTAGAGTTGCATAATTTCCCAACACTTTCCTGTTAGAATGACTGGAGATACGGGATTGTTTATGTTATAATAAATTAGAATTAATAGCTAGAAATTCTGCTTTGCAAGTCACAGTACATAATTTTTTAATTTAGTGCTTTTAAAATTCTTAATATATTAATACATAGCAGCTATTTTAAATATGATAATTGAAATTATATTTTATATATTTTGATGTTTTAAAGTTACAAAATAATAATAATTTATAATATAACATAATTTCTGTTATCTATAAATATATACTACATTTTTAAATCGTGTTGCTGATAATTCTATTTGGGAATGATAGAGAAGATAAGATGAAATTTATAATAAAATATACCACTCTATACTTACTGATATCATCTTTGTATTTATGGATTTTATCACAAAAATGCAAAAATTAGTTACTCTTATGAGTTTTACTTAGTAAAATGAAATTTAAACATGATGATTAAGTTTGGGAAAACTGTACAGCTGAATATTTCCACTAATGGTACAAACATCCACTTTTCCCCCCTGTATTCAATCTCTCCATGTAAACAAAATTCCACACTTAGTTTTAAATTAATTTCAAAGTTTCAAGAACTCTCTATCATTAAAACTCTTTTTTATTAAAACATTAAAATGAGAGGTTATTGCTTAAAAAATGAAGGTATTTATTATAATGACAATTCACTGTAATTTTACTTAGTTTATTTTTATTACACCTTAATTTTCATTATCAAATTCTGAAAGAATTTATTTGAGCTAGAAAAAAAACAATTATAGTATAAAATGATTTTTTATAAAATATTTAAAAGAAAAAAATTACTATCTTTTGTGTAAAGGACACATTTAAAAAAAATGGACAAGGGTGATTTTGTTTCTAATGGAATGTGGAATGGTCTACATTAAAGTACCTAAAACCCATCCAAAGACCACATATTCTGTCTTGTCAATACTAGGCCAATGTTGAAATAAACCGCCATCTGTCCCCACTGCTATAACAGAAACAAGCTCTTCTATAAATTTACTCTGCAAACAATTATTTTAAAATTTAAATATTTTACCTATTTTGCTTTGCATAGAGTTTTGAAGTCCAAATAAATCCCTATTTTGACAATATAAGAGTCACAACTATTAAATGAAGCCAGATTGCTAGTGTATATTCAGATCTCTTAATGGATAACAAGGTTTCCTGAAAAAAACACAGACAGTACTTAGGCTAAAAGTCCAAACTGAATTGTATCACATCAGCCATGATCTTTTCAAAACACAATAATAAAAATATGTATCAAAACACACTCAGTATTTGGAAATTAAAAACAGAAAGACTCAAAACAATCAAATTTGGAAATTTAAATAGTGAGTTTAAATAAAAAAGAAAATAAATGGTATTATTTATAATTCTTTTGAATGGTTAGTAAGTTTAATGCAATTCTCAGAACTGAATATACTATCAGTAAAATAAAGTAGAAATAAACAGCAGAACTTAATTGAGAAATTAACTAAATAAATTCAATATTTAAGAAAATATCGAAAGCATTTTATACAAAGTATTTTTGTTTCTTTTCAAAATTTCGAGATTATAATTTGAAAAAAAATAATCTTTTTCTTTTCTTTTTCAAAATTCTGTAGTAAGACGTTTCTGACCCATCCAGGCCTGCAGACCAGAAAAATATTTTTGTGATCCACCAACTACTTATAGAATAATTACACAAATACTTGTATTAATTGTAAAATGTTTGCCCTATGACTCAGACTTCTTGTTAGATAGCTCTTGCACCTTAACCCATTTCTACAAATCTATGTTTTGTCATATAATTTATGGCTTACCTGTACTTTGACATATTTTTCTTTCTAAGGCAGCTCACAGCATCTCTCTTTCTGACTCTGCCCTCCTTCCCTTTATTTGTGATTGGATCTTCTGCCTACACATAAGATGCTTTGCTACAGGCCAAAACACTTCCTTCATTATCCAATGGTAACACACAGCAAACAGAAAAACATCCCACATCACTGTTTCTTTTCTGTCTAATCAAAAAGAAAAGTTTTAATCTCAACATAGCAAAATTACATTTAACAAACCAGCTATCAAGTAAGAATTATAGATACAATATATAGTCTATTTCTATTTAGCAAAATTAAAGAAAATATTCTAACACCTACTTTATCCTTGTGAGTCCAAAGTTTTATATATAATTTACATCTTATTATAACTAAGGAAAACTGTAATTATAACTGTTTGATCTTCAATTCCATCAAATACTACAGAAAGATATAATGTTACTTGAGTAAAAACAAGCAAACCAAAAAGGGCATGTAACTGCCAAATTCTAGAAATGGCAGACCTTCCAGTGAAGCAGGAAATTTGAAACCCTATTCCTGTCAAGTATTCTATCAGGCAGTTGAGACAAGAACAATCTCTTGTTCGGTTGCTAACTTTTACCACAAAAATTACATTTTACATGGAGTTTCTTCGATATCCATCATCCTTTTGGAATATATTGGTGTTGTCTGTATCAGACATGTCAAACAGTCCAGTAAAGTCTAAGTTCTTAAAATATTTTAAATGTCAGATTCTGTAGGTCTTTAAAGTGTTTAATGGTATGTATTTAATTGAAATATATCTTTGTATGTCTAAAAATATTTAACCAACAGGACTATAAGATCAATTATTATAGATGACTATTAATCTGTAGTTTTAATTACATATTAAATGTTTTAAAACTGTATGAACATATTTAAAAAGTAATGAATATGCATACATTATAGCAAAATCAACTTTAAATTTGCATCAATAAACCAATATTCACACCAATGTAAAGTATTTTGAGATTAACAGTTGTTTTATGTCAAAGTTTAATAACTTCTTATCCAAAGTAGCATATCTTTAAAAATCAAGGCAGAAGAAACACGTTAGTGTACATGTGCTTAATGTGAAAGACAGAGAAGTAAAGACTATGGAAATATAACCCTGGAATTTGAAGTCTGAGACATTCTATGAGCTTTAGACTCAGGACAGACCCTTACTTTGTGTCCTGAATGCAGGGAGGCCCTGCATGCTTGAGCACCATAAAGGCAGTTGTGCTCCCTTCAGTGCTATACTCTCCAGTTTCACTTGATAGAGAACACTTCAAATTGAATGCTCTTTTAAAAAGTAGTAGTGAGAAAATGAGCGGAATCTTCAGAGTCTAAGATAAAGGAAACAATTTTCTTAAAGGCAAAAAATATCCACAGCCACCTGCTTCTAACATAGTTTATTTTCTAAGTTGAAAGCACAGATAATGATCAGAACATTATAGAATATTAAGTTATACTATTTTTTAATTCATACTGTATTTTTAATTGATGTGAATTTACTTGAAATATCAGTTTTCTTGCCAATTCTTCATAAGTGAGGGGTTAAAACTTGTTTACTTTCTTCCTTAAGGCTTGTTTATTTTATTCCATTACACTAATCAAAATATTTGCTTCTCACTGTAAATATGAATGAAATAGATTCCAGTTTGGAAAAAATATACGTAAGCTTTATTGCTCTTAATATGAATTTAAAAGGCATAATGTACCTTTCATACAGAAAAATTAGTTATTATTTTTCTCATTTGTCTTTCAAGGAAATGTAAAATGTTTCAAATTATATTATTTTGTTATTTTATTAAGCTCTTTTTCTCATTCATAAAAACACATTAGATAACATATATCTGCCACATATGACACACACATATGCATATACATATATTAACTTAGTATAACCAACTTTGCTCTTCTCTCTCTCTCTCTCTCTCTCTCTCTATATATATATATATATATATATATATAGTATACATATATTTGTGTATGTATGTATAAATGTGCGTTTGTATGTGTACACATAGCTATATCTACCTCTTCATTTCAGGATATTTATATTTATAATTTATCACTATTTACATGTTACTTGATTATTTCTATCTGTTAAAGTATATATAAGGAACACAGAAAAATGTTAATGTTTAAAATATTGAATATCTATCTTTTCAGAGGAAACAGATTCTACAACAAGTACCTGGTAGCTGGCTAGCTATAAATCAAGTTTTAAGTCAAACTCTGGCCTCTATGGGCACTGATTTTATATAGTTCATAAGCAAGCATACATTCAGCCTAATCATACAAATAAATAAATGTTAGATAAAGAGATAGATGACAGATGAATAGATCTCTAAAAATTTAATATTCCACAAAGATGATTTTAGAATTTTGATATTTTCTAAAATCGTTATAATTTTAAAATTTTGTTTCTATCTAGCATCAGATGCAATCTGACATTACAGAAATACTTATGAGAAGAACCATGATATATTTCTAATTAAACATTAGACTAAAATTTTTCATCTTCGGGAGGTGAATGGGGAGGAGTGAGGCTGAAGGCTGATTGGGAGGATTGGTAGTAGGGAAGGGAGGGGGAGAGGAGGATACATGGATAAAAAAAGACATTTTTAATAAAAAAAAGTAGAAAATAATGGAACATTAATAAATATTTAATAATTTTTTGTAAATAATTTTAGAAATCAAATTTATTGACAAAAGATAATGACAATAGGCACTTAAGTTTTGAAATGAGTTGTTTAATGTTGTGTATTAGCAGTTATACTGTATTACATATGTAATAATTTTCAGTTCCAATTACTCAGTTTCTATCATAGTTTTTAGGTGTTTAAATTTATTGTTTTTTCCTTAAATTTCTCAATGCCATTTTATTTTCTTCATAATTAATTATGTTCACTGGTGTTCCAGAATATGGAAACTTTCTAGATCTTTATTGGCTGAAATATTTGGCCTACCTCATGTATATTTTAAAGCAAACACATAGGTAATTTGTTTCTTATTGACTTGGGAATCTATTTTTCAGTCTGTATAGACATTTTTTGAAATATACATACATGATAAGATTTGTGAGTTCATCCTTTGTGAGCTTTTCACACTTTCTCGTGACTGTTGCCACAAGCTCTTTACTGGAAGTTGGTGTTTTTCAAATTTTTTATTGCTGTAAAGATATACTTTATGCAATATTCTATTTATTTCCAAAATTTCATATATTAAAAAAATTATAAACAGAGGAATTTACAATAAAAAAGATTGCTAAAGTCTAGAGATCCCACAAGTGTTGAGACAAAATTCTACTGTGCTTTCCTATTTTATTACACTGTATTTCCTAGGAAACTATGCTTTATTCCCTTCACTTCCCATGGTATTAAATCCTAAGAATATAACTAGACATCCTATACATTTAATCTATTCCTGGTCTATTTAAAATATATTCAAAAGTATGAGATATGTCACATGAAAAGATACCAGGAATAGATTTATTTAACACCTTGTTGGTAATGAATATATAATTATTAATTAAATTTGATATTGATTAGTACCACTTAACTATTGAAATATTTACTCTTGTCAAATGGCATTGTTAATTGAGAGATAAAGGACTCATTGCCAAATATAATCGTTCTTGTTTGTGCATAAATATAACTGTGAGAGCAATTATACTAAGTGATTCTCTAGTGAAAACATAATTGAAGTTTTCTATGGAGAAATGGTAATAAAATTGTGAGAGTGGTTACTTGATAATTAAAATTCAAATATGAAAACCGGTGAGCTAAGAGAGAAATGCATGTTAGTTCAGCTTACTAAAATTTTACTTGTTACCGCCTCACAATGCTGAGACATAGAATATAACTTCTGTTTTTTATTCCACCATCCTTTTCTTCTCAAAGCATTATTCTGTCTTAACTTCCATATTATAAAAAATATTAAATTGCCAATAATTATTATAGCATTCATTGAGCTATTACATATTTTTTATAAACAAAACTATTTAAACAACAAAGGTGTTAAAATTAAAGCTATATTAAGATTTCATTTTACTGAATTAAAAATAGATATCTTAAAAAATATTCTCACAACATGTTAGTTATCTTTATTTTAGTCTTGAAAGAATGGATCAACATAATCAAAAAAGTATATGTCACACATTAGGTGACATGTACACCTCAACATATGAAGAATAAACTTTTAAAATCTAGCAATTTTTTTTACAATAAAATAGTGGAATATGCAAACAATTGAAAGCATAAATATTAATATAATTGTTATAAAAATAAATAAAATAAATGGGAGAAAATATTGTATAAAACAATAATTATACATTTTTTATGGTTTTGAAGAGAAATGTCCTTGATTTAAACACCTGCTCCCCTGGCCCCTGCAGCTGAGAGTGCTAGTCAGGGAATATACAGGTGTAGAAGGACAGGCATATGGGGTCAAGGAAATTGCCTAAATCAGTTGTCAAGGCATGTACACAATGTATTTTTTTTAAAAGCCAACTTGGGGTCTGCCTGAGGGCATAGCAATAGACACTGTCCAATGTTCCTGATTGCTTGGAATCAGCCTAGCAACAGGTGCTGCCCAGACTTCCTGGTCACTTAATCTGCATAGCAGCAAGTGCTGTCAAATTCCTAATGGTGCCTATCAATGAGGAATGGCTACACAATGTCACCAGATCATAATACAGCTGAGTGCTAGGAAGAGGGCATAGGCGGCTCTCCCCATTATTAAATAAATGAGTTACACATTTATATAACCATGAGACTATGTAAATATAATCAAGGAATATAAAACAGATTATTTTATTTGAGAATGTGTTAATAATAAAAATTCTCATTTAGCCAGGAATGGTTACATAAACCAATTATCCTTGTACTTGAAAGGCAGAGGCAGATGGATCTATGTGAGATCCAACTGAGCCTGGTCTGCAAAGCAAATTTCAGGACAGCTAGGGCTGCTGTGAAGAGAAAACGTACGCAAAAAAATTACACTGAAAGCATATGCATTTCAGGAAATAAGTAAATTTTTTAAATCCTCCTTAATTAATGAAATTACAAACCTGTAAGATACATGAGCCAAACAATCCCTACATACAATGGTTATTACCCGAAGAGATACTTTATTGACTTCAGAGCAGATTCTGCAGCTATTCTGAGACCATGGCATTTTATAAATACATTTGTTGAAACTTTATGTGAAATTCTTTGTTGTGATCCTTAAATAATTAGTTTTCCAAAATCTAGAAAATTGCCCATATTGTGCTTAGTATTTATATAGTCAGGACTTGATGAATTATAGTAAAATACCTTTGTTAATCTATATTTAATATTTTTATCTAAATACTTTATATGTATAGGCATCAACATGATGATGTATTGTCATATTATGAGTAGTTATGAAAATAATGAAGCTAAAATGGATATTTTATAGCTTAGTACAATCAAATACAGCCTCTATAAACCATCACTATTATTTTCCAATTTAAAAAATGTAAATGATGATGTTAAATGACTGTGTTGACAACAGATGGATCAGGAAATAACAGATGGTTTATGGCCGCTTTGTCATCTCAGTATTGAAAATGCCTTACATGTGAAAATTTGGCCTCTGCTCTCATGCAGTCAGCTGCTGTTGGCCACATTATTTCCCTAGGTCTTGTGGATTTATTTTGTTTTTAGTGCTGTTGTCTTGTTTTGCCAAAATTTATTCCTGAATTTCTCTGATTATCTTGAATAACCAGTTACAACTTTCTTCTGCATTCCCAAATTTCTACGCCTCTTTCTTGAATGTAGAAAATGTCTTCTTAATGACATCCACTTTGTCTACTCATTAAATTAAATGTCTATACAGTTTTGTGTCTTTCTTAGTTCTATAGTCATAATTCTAATGTATTGTAATTTAATTTAAAATTAACCATATAGGAATATAGAACTATGAAGTTTGTGAATAGCTTAAAGTAAAACATATACTTTAATAGGAGTATATTGTTTTAAATTTTTTATTTATATATATGTATTTGTATATATATACATATTTAATAATCTTCAATATTTTATTTTTCTAGATTAAATGTAGTATATAATATTTAATGATGATAGGATATATTTACTTATACACAAACATATATATATAATATAAGCAATTATTCTTATTGCTGCATCCATTATAGAATGTTATTATAATCTATAACTATGAAAAAATTGAGCACTTTACAAAACATTCTAATGTTGTCCACATTATCTTTGTCGATATTTTGACATTATTTGTTTAAAATTTAATAAATTTTGTTCACTGAAGTGATATAGTTATGGTGACACTTGGCTGACACTCGTTTTTTTTTTTTTTGTTTTGTTTTTTTTTTTGTTTTTTTTTTTTTGATGCATTTTTTGTTTAGGCTTACCTAGCTTCAGTTGAGAGAATTTGGATGGTATTGAGCTCTTATTTCATAGAACAAGTCATAAACTGGTCATAATTTAATTTCCTTGCAATATAGTGTGTGATGCTATCACTGGAAAGTTATGAAAAATTGTCTAAGTATTCCAGATAGAAAAACAGTGACTAAGTGTCATAAAATTTGACTTTGGGAACCCATGGGTTTTCTGCTAGAAATTAAAGAATTAATGATCACAGATTACTTACAAGAGCAGTTTTGAGAGATCATCTGTTAAAATAAAAATGATCAAATATGACTTATAAGTAGAAGCAGAAAACTGTTCCCCATATTACAAGAAGATTTAATGAGGTTTTCCTATCTGAAGCGTTCACTATAAACAAGAATAATTGAAATTGTTGAAGTTAAATTCTAAAAGCTTTTATTTTAATGCAGCTTTAGTTTTGAAATAAACCATTTATATATAACCATAACCTTTCTTAAGATTCCTCTTAAGAATTTAAACATGCTTTATTTTTATCTAGAATTTATTCATATTCTTGGAATATGATACTGAAAAATTATAGGCTAGCTTCTAGACTGATCATTGAGTGTTTCATTGTTCTTGGGTAAATAAGATGATAGCCATTTTTATATAATTGGTGTTTAATATGGTTTGGCACCTCTTATTTGATGATAGTACATGATTATTTAGTGACTTTGTAGTCCATTTTTAGTATGAGTTTGGTAGAAATAGACTTAGGTCCCGTTGTCTTTCCATATTCTCCCTCTATCCTCTGCCACCTATGACCATGCAAACCTTTGTCATATTCTCTACCGTGTCCTCCCCTCCAGAGTTTATGGCCTTTTAATTTTATTGTTAATACATGCATATTTGCATATATCTACATATATATATATATATATATATATAAACTATACAAACTGATATACAGACTGTTGAATTTGCCTTTGATGTTTTCATATAAGTCATTTAAAGACTGAGCCCTCTGCCTTGGAAAGCCAATAATCAGATTTATCCACTGGAGAAGCAAATTCTCCTCTGAGCAGTAGATTGTGGAAACTAATTATTTTCTAGGGAAGGGATCCAGTGAAATTGATCCTCTTCCACATTAATATATTATCACTGTTCTTGTGTTCTTTCTCCAGGAATTAACAGGAAAGATTGTTTTACAAAAGACTTCCTGGCTTGTGTAATCGTTTTGCCCCTTCTATTTAATGAAAGCTCATGATATTTAGTTATGATTAAATAAAATGTATAATTATTGCTTTATATGTGTCTAAATTTGTCTAATATTAAGGGAGTAGAAGATAAATTAGAAGAAAAATTAATCTCTATACACAGATGATGCAGTTTACTAATATAAATAGGATTTTACATTTAATCATGACTTGTGAAAGAAATTAAGAAGAATTTAAACTTTCAGAAGAGAAAACAAGCAACTGTGGGAAATCCTGAGTGTCTTACACGTTAACACACCAGCAGCCTGCCTTTGCCAGAGCAAAGGAACAGAAAATGCATTTGAACCTAAGGTTGTAAACAACCTTGTGATCTTATAATGCTATTCAATGACAATATTTCACCTTACTTCTCTGCATGCTTATAATAAACTAATTGCTTCTACACAGAATTTGTATAGAAAGTAAAATAATAGATTTTGTAGTAGTCTCCGTAGTCACAGCATTACAAACATATACCTGTTAGATTACCTCCTACCCCCTCCCACCCCAAAACCAACCCTGGTAGGTGTTTTGAGGCAGAGAAATAATAATATATGAGGTAACCTTGAAGTCTTCCTCTCTTTAAGTGAAGGCCTCTTCCACTTATTACTGCCCAGACTGTAACCAAATATAGTCTTTACCTATGCCTTAGCTTTGTCTATAATGTAGGCTAAGTCATTCATGGAGCTAGTCTAGCCCACCATTCAAGACAGAAACTCCCTATATTGTATATAATTTAGGGTTCTTTCTTCCCCAAAATTTATCTCAGACAGCATATGCCATGATGGTGTAATTCTCCAGATATTCTGGTCTCACAAAGAAATACTGATAAACTGAAAATAATTTGTCCCTTTAAGGCCTCATCATAGATGCCTATGGCCATGATTCTCTTCCTTCCAATACTCAGTTACTTCAGGCCATGTGACAACTCTCTATGGGCATAACCCTGTATTTCTTCGTATGAAGTTCTCCTGGTGGACAGTTCATCAGCTTTCTTCCTAGACATTTAACCTTTAATAAAGGTACCTTCTAAATTTCTATATTTGTTAATTCTTAATGACCATCTCAGGAAGATCCCCAACCTTAACCACAAACAAAGCAATCTTGATCTTAGAAAGCACAGACAGTTCAGCAAATAATAGTAATAACAATAAGGTTGTGATATTAAAAATATATTACTGCCACTAGGAGAGTCTGTTTGTTTCAAAGTCTATTTTCTCTATCAAGCAAATAACTTAGTTTGAAGTAATTCACTTTAGAATATTGTTTTATTAGAGATTCAGTTTTACAAATATTTTTTAATGGTGTTATTAAAAATTGTGGGAGATTGTGTTGTTTCATTGTAAATAATTATCCCACCCACTGGTTTAATAAAAAGTGCTGATTGGCCAAAGGCAAGCAGGAAGTGTAGGCAGGGCTACCAGACTAAGAGAACTCTGGGAACTGGAAACATAGAGCAGAATGCCAGAGAAAAGCGGGAAGAAGCAGAGGACAACTATGCTGCTCTGAGAAAAGGTACCGAGCCACATGGCTGAACAAGATAAGAGACATGGGTTAGATTATTATTATTAGCAAGTTATTATTAGCAAGTTATATGCCTAGGCCTTAGGCCAAACAGCCTAAAACTATTTTAAGCATCTGGGTGTCTCTGCAGGTCTGTGGGTCTGTGGGTCTGTGGGTCTGTGAGTCTGTGGGTCTGTGAGTCTGTGGGTCTGTGGGCCTACACCTTGAGGATAGGCCCGAAAGTCCAGGCCAGAAACCTTGTACTACAAAAAATAAGCAATTTTAAAATGATTTTATAATTTTGCTATTATTTTCACACAGAGAAAAAGCCTTTCAGGTCTTGGATTTAAACAGGATATATTTAAATGTTAGAATGCATTAAAATATGAAAGATATAATTTCCTAGAATTTTATGCACATAAATTCTAGGACAAGCAGTATTTTGCTTACTAACATGTAGAATTTATCTTTGGCTTTTTGCTTAGTCTTTGAAGTAAATTTCACTTTGGAATCTTTTAAAACTTTAAAAACAGCTAAGAATAGACAAAGTGAAATAGAAATTAGTGGGTAAATGTTTCAGAATTCCATTAATATGTAACAACAATTATAAATTAATATGGAAAATAAACTCAAAAATTTTCTCCAATATATCATTTCAATTAAATAAAAAATAATTTCAGACCATTTTTAATATAGTCAGTGGGTATTTGTCCTTCTTCAGAAGAACACAGCTAATCAAAGTATTCGCATAATATAGTGCATATAATTTAAATGAACAGAAGAAAATTTTATTATTATTAAAGTTGAAACATCCTTTATTTTTGGATATATATGAAAATCAGAATAGTTATTTATATTTTTTTCAAACATTATAATTCCTCATTTTCATGGGGCAATTTTTAACATCTGTATTCAATCATTCTCCATCATAGCTTTATGGATAAAATTTTATAAATGATCTTTTTGGTGCTTGTTACATGCATTTTAATACTTTTAATAACTCAGCTTCATTTGTAACTCTGCTCTATATTTGACATAAGATCTAATTCAATGTTCTAATTAAAATTAAATGCTTCAGTTTTGTTAAACTTATCACACAGGATATGCTGAGGAATTTCTATCTTTGCTGCAGATTTAGAGCTACATTCAAGCATTTTTTAGTCAAATCACCAATGCAGGATTATTGAAGTTGATCTTTCATACTGAAAATGATTTCAGCTGTGCTGCCACTAAAAATTGGCAGTGTTCAGGCTGTTAAGTAAAATGAAGTTCAGTTAAAATATGATAGCCATGTGCAAAATAATGAGATTATTATGGCTATTCTATGGTAAATTTACAGGATGATTTAAGTACATATTTCATAAACTTTTTAAAGCAAAGTATATTTTTAATAAATAGTAAAATGATTAATAAATTGTGAAATTGTTTGTAAAGGTTGAATTTAGTTTTAAAAGACCAAGGACAGCAAATATTACATGGTCTGTCTCTCATATTAAAAGTTTGAAAGGGTTAGGTAAGTCTAGTCTGAGAGTACTGTATATCAGGGAGTTTTAAAATTATGTATTACTCTTGATCTATAAATAAGAAAATGATATTACATAAATGAAGTTCATGAAAAAATTTATAAAATGCTACAGAGTTATAAACTATTGATGTTTTTCACAAATATCATAACTCTGATGATATTTTTACTGTCAAACATAACCCCAAAAAAGATTATGTGACTTAATACCATCATTAAATCATGTGGCAACTGCTAAATGTGACATGTCAGTGGGTATTTTTATTGTTTTAATATGAACTGTTTGCTATAGGCACATGCATTGAATGCTTTGTTTCTTATTACTAGTGATAATTTAGGAGTTGTGCGGGCTTTTTGATTTAAAGCATATAAGGTCAAAGTGGTGTGTTTTTTGTTTTTGTTTTTTATGATAGTAATTTATTTATTTATTTTAGTGGGTGTTTTTAGCAATTCACACAAACGTTTTTTTTTAACTTTCTTTTAATTTGCTTGTTGACTTTTCATTTCCTGTAACATCTTCAGATTAAAGAATAATGAAAAAAGTTTCATATCATGAAACTCACTCATTCAGATAAGTAAAACATTCAGAGATTTTATATATTCATGAATCCAAGGTATGATATAACCTGAGAAGACAGATATCAAGATATAAATTAAATCCAATTTATAGAGTGAATGGATCCAAGATTAGAAAGTTAGATTTTTTTTTTAAATACGGTAACTCATGAAAAAATAAGGATCAAAATGTTTATTTTGTTTTACTTATACTTTACCTGTAGGAATTAGTATCTTTAATTTAATTTCTCTTTATTGATAAGAGATTTGCTCCTCATAAAACATATCCTGATTATGGCTTTTACTCTCCCATTCTTCCCAAATTCTCCTCACCTTTCCTCCCATCGCATCCATTTCTGCTCTTAAAGCATTAAAATCTATAAAATATGACATAAAATAAAAACTACCACATTGAAGTTATACATTATAAACAAACAGAAGATAAAAGACCTCAAGAAAAGGCATGAGAATCAGAGACTTGCTCATTAAGAAACTCAGGAATCCCAGTAAAACCCTTGGTTCAGAGGACCTGATGCAGACACATAAAACCCTTGTGTATTCTCCTTCAATCTCTCATAGTGTATATGAACTTTGCTTCTGTTTATTTAGAAGATATTGTTTTCTTGGTGACCTCTATCCCATCTGGAATTTTTACTCTACCCAGCTCTTGTTCCCTAAGTTCTCAGTGGAGGGATTTAATGGAGACACCCCAGTAAGATTGTAGAGTTCCAAAGACTCTCACTTTCTGTGTAATGCCGGACTGTTGGTTTCTGTTTCTTCCCATTTTCTCTAGAAAGCAGCTTCTCTGATGATGGGTGGACAAGGCTCTATCTAGGAATATAGAAATAAATCCATAGGAGCTGTTTTATCGCTGTATAGGTTGTTTTGTTTCATTTTCTTATATATTTTTTACACCAGTATGATTTGGTGTTTTCCTAGGTGACCAAGCTATCTATTTTCTAGTTCTTGGTAAGTAACAATGTCAGGATTTATTATATCTCATGGAGTTGCCACTGTGTCAAAATAGTAATTATTTATTCCCACAAGCTTTGTGCCACCATTGCACTAGTATATCTTGAAAGAAATACACCATTGTATATCGAATGCTTTGTTTCTGGCTTGTTGCTTACATTTCTCTTTTGATAAAGAGTACCATTATATGCCAAAGAACAAGCTGGTAAAAGCTTCATTTAGGTGATAACTTCACATCTCCATGTAAGTTGTGGAAGTGTTGTCTACAGCAACGGGGCCTTACTGTCAGTTTGTACTGAGAAACATCTAGACTTGGCAACTGCCTGAGTTGTTTGGGGATTCTTGGGAACCACATTAGCCAATATCTCAATCAGATAAGACCTAATAACAGAACTGGAAACACTTATGATTGGCAGAAATGCCCAGTTGTTACTGTATCAGAATTATTTGGCAATTTCTATAGGGTCACATACATACACAACACGCATGTGCACACGCACACACACACACACACACACACACACACACACACATAGATGTGCGTTATGAACATTTTATACTGCATTTAGTTTCCATAGTACCCTAAAAATGTAGTTTAATTTTAGTTATTGTTCCTTAACAAGCCCCTTCCACTCTCCATTTACACTAAGCCCTAACAGCCCAGCCATCCAAAGCTTTCATCCATATCTATCTATTCTATTTCTGTTTCCTAAAGAAATCTCTTTGTTTCTAGTTCTTTACTCTATACCTACCATTTGTTATTGTATAGATTAAAGTTTTGTTATCATTGACTTTGGAGCTATTATCTACATATAAGAAAATATATCATATTTGTCTTCCTGAGGCTTGCATTACTTTTCTGGGGGATTTTTCTAGCCCCATTCATTTGCCTGCAAATTTCATAAGGTAATTAGTTTTAAGAACTGAGTAGTACTCAACTGTTTAAATGCATCACATTTTCTTTATTCATTCTTATGCTGAGAGTCACGTAGTCTTGTTTTGATTTGCTTTTCCAATTTCAGTCAATTATGAGTAGAAAAACAATGAACATGTTTAAACAAGTGTCTGTATTAAGGTGAAGTAACTATTGAATATGTGCCCAAAAGTAATACTTTTGGTAGATTGATTCACATCTTCCTAGGGAACTGCCACATTGATTTTCATAGTGGCTTCAGATCCTGGATTTCTCCAGTGACGGGGTGCGTGATTCTGTTACTGTACATACCAGGATTAATTGTCATTTGGCCATTCTTATTGTTGTAAGATGATATGCTAAAATAGTTTTGATTTTCATTTCCCTGATGGTTAAAGATGTTGAGAATTTTTTCTCAGACATTTATTTTCATCTATTAATATTTTTCTGCAGACCTATATGACACCTTAAAGTTGGCTTCTTTTTTTAATGAGTATTTTCTTCAGTTTTTTAACTATGTTGGATATTAGCAGTTTCTCAGATGCATAGTTGGTTAAAATATTTAACCATCTCTAGACTGTATCCTTTTCCATTTAAAAAAATTATAAGTTTCATGAAATTCTTTTTATAAATTGCTTATATTAGTTCCAGTGCTAATGGTATTCTCTTCTGAGTATTTTTCTGTGCCAATGAGTTTCAGGATATTACTTACTTTCTTTTCTATAAGATATAGAGTATCTGGTTTTATATTGAGTTCTTTAATCCATTTTGAGTTGAATTACATTTTGGGATGTAAGTATGATTCTACATTATATTCTTCTACACATGCTCATCTCGTATATCTGGTACCATTTGTTGAAGATGCTGTCTATTTTGCAATTAAATTTCTGGCCACTTTATAAAAAAGCATCTGTTTATAGGAATATGAATTTATGTTTATGTCTTCAATTCTGTTATATTGATCAACTAGTCTGTATTTATGTCAATGTTATGCTGTGTTTATTATTATTTTTTGCTGTAAACCTTCATGGGATAGTGACATCTTCAGCATTTCTTTCACTAATCATTACCATAGATATCATGTGTGCATATATTTGTGCATATATGTGTGTCTGTGTTTTCATATGAAGCTAAAATTGTCATTTTAAAATTTTGGATAACATGGGCACTATGTGGAGCCTGGTTGATTGGGATCAGACTGTGTTCCTGTGTGTGGGCTGGCACCTTTGAGCCCATTCCATGCATACTAATACATAACCTCATCTAGATTTGGGGATAAGGAAGTCAGACTTTCTTGAAGTGCATGTACCATGCTGAAATGGCCCACCTTGGGACTTCTTGCTGTTTTGGGGGAGAGGATGAAGAGATGGGGGAGGGAGGTTGAACGCTGACTGAGAAGGGTTGGGAGGAGAAAGGGAGGAGGAGCAGGTGGATACATGAATAAGAAAGACTTTTTTATATAAAGTAATAAAATGAACATACAAAAAAGTTTTGGATAACTGTTAAAAATAGATGAGGATTGTTTTGAATTTGTGGATTACTTGGTTGAATGTTCATATTTATTATTCCTACTGATACATGTTTATGGAAGATCCTTCCATATCCTGATATCTTATCAGTTTTTTAATGATTTGAAGTTTTCATTATGCAAATTTATTATTTGCCTCATTAGAGATACCCAAAATTATTTATATTATTTTAAACTATTATGAAAGGTAACAGATTTCTTTCTCAAACTGTCATTTGTTTATAGAAAAGCTACTAATTTTTCTGAATTAATTTTGTAGCCAATTACTTTTCCTAAATTGTTAATCAGTTGTAGAAATTTTCCCGTAGAATTCACTATGTCTTTTATAAATACTACCATTTCATCCACAAACATATATACTGTACTTCTTTATTTACAATTATTTCTCCTTCAGTTGCACAAAACTCAAATCCAAGTGGATCAAAGACCTTAACTTAAACCCAGTTAAACTGAACTTGTTACAAAAATAAAGTGGGAAATATCCTCCAACATATTGGCCCAGGTGACCTCTTCCTAAATATAACACCAGTAGCACAGACGCTAAAAACAACAATCAATAAGTGGGACCTCCTGAAACTGAGGAGCTTCTGTAAGGCAAAGGACACAGTCTACACTAGAGGCAAATATAGCACAACAGGCTCTGAGTAATGCAACATAACTGAAGAATGAAATAAGAATCTTAAATTAGCCTTTATAAATATAATGAAGCTCTCTAAGAGGAAAAGAATGAAGCCTTAAAAATGTATGAAAAAAAAGGAGTAATGGAAATAAATAAAAGCATTCAAGACTTGAAAGTGGAAAAACTTCAGCATATCCTGAAGAAATTTGAAAAATGAAAACTATTGGATTTCAAACAGAAAACAAAGAAAGAATCTTCACCAAAAAAAAAAAAAGACAGGAAGTAGTAATCATTGGTCATTAATATCCCTTAATATCAATGGACTCAATTCTCCTATATAAAGACACATTTTAACACAATGGATAGAAAAACAGAAGCCATGCTTTTCTGCATACAAGAATCACACACCAACTTCAAAGACAGACACAGGCTTAGAGTATAAAGGGTTGAGAAAAGCCTTTCCAATCAAACGGTCATAAGAAACAAGCTGGTGTAGCCATCCTAATATATAACAAAATAGACTTCAAACTAAAATCTATCAAAAGAGACTAGGACAGACATTACTTATTCATATGAGGGAAAATCCACCAAGATGAAGTCTCAATTCTGAATATTTATGACTGAAACAGAAGGGCACCTACATTTGTAAAAGAAACACTACTAAAGCTTAAACCTCACATCCAACCCCACATATTAGTAGTGAGTGACTTCAATACCCCACTTTCACCCTTGGAGAGGGCAACCAGACAGACACTCAAAAGAGAAATAGGGCATGTAACAGATATTATGACTCAATGGACTTAATAGATATGTGCAGGACATTCCACCAAAAAACAAAGGAATATACATATTTCTCAGCACCTCATGGAATTTTCTCTAAAATTGACCACATACTCAGACATAAAAAAAAAAAAATCAATAGAATAAAAAAATGAGAATAACTCCCTGTATCATATCAGACCACCATGGTCTAAAGCTAGAGTTCAACAACAACAAAAATCACAGAACGCCAACAAACTCATGGAACCTGAACATCTCTCAATTTAACCAACTCTGGGTCAAGGAAAAAAAATCAAAGACTTTGTAGAATTTAATAAAAATGGATCTACAGCATACCCAAACTTATGAGACACAATGAAAGCAATGTTGAGGAAAACTCATAGCACTAGATGCCTATATGAAAACCCTAGAAAAATCTCACACAAGAGACCTAACAGCACAGCTGAAAGCTTTAGAACAATTAGAAGCAAACTCACTGAGAAGGAGTAGATTCCAGGTAATAATCAAGCTTAGGGCTGAAATCAATACAATGAAACACAAGGAGAGCAATACAAAGAATCAAAGAATTTAGTGTTTTTTTTCTTTGAGAATGTCAACAAGATAGATAAATCCCTACCCAAACTAACTGAGGAGCAGAGAAAGAATATCCAAATTAACAGAATCAGAAATGAAAAGGGGAACATAAAAACAGACAACCAGAAAATCCAGAGAATTATCAGGTCATACTTTGAAATTCTATACTCCACTGAAATGGAAAACCCCAAAAATGGACGGCTTTCTGGACAGGTACCACTTACCAAAATTAAATCAAGATCAGATATAGACCTACACAGACCTATAAGTCCGTGGGAAATTGAAGCTGTTACTAAAAGTCTCCCAAGTAAAAAAATCCCAGGACCAGACAAATTCAGTGCAGAATTCTACCAGACATTTAAATAAGAAATAATACCAATACTCCTCAAACTAGTCTGTAAAGTAGAAACTGAAGGAACATTGCCATCCAAAACATCCTTTTTTAACGAGGCCACAATCATCCTGATTCCTAAGCCACTCAAAGATACAACAAAGAAAGAGAATTACAGACTAACCTCCCTCATGAATATTGAGGCAAAAATATTCAATAAAATTCAGGCAAACCTAATCTAACAACATATCAAAAAAAAAAAAAATCATGCACCACAATCAAATAGGCTTCATCCCAGAGATGCAGGGATGGTTCAGCATATGAAAAACTGGGAATGTCGTCCATCATATAAACAAACTGAAGGAAAAAAAAAAAAGCATGGTCATATCAGTAGATGCTGAAAAAGCTTTTGTCAAAATCCAACACTCCTTCATGATAGAAGTCCTATAGAGATCAGGAATACATGGAAAAATACCTAAACATATACAATAAAAAGGCGATATACAGCAAGCTGACATCCAACATAAAACTAAATGGAGAAATACTCAAACCAATTCCACTAAAATCAGGAACAAGACAAGGCTGTCCCTTCTTTCCTTAACTATTCAATATAGTTCTCAAAGTTTTATCCAAAGCAATAAGAGAACAAAAGGAGATTGGGGGGATCCAAATTGGAAAGGAAGAAGTCAAACTATCTCCATTATATGATTGAGTACATAAGTGACCCCCAAAACCCAGGATTGCCAAAACAACACTACTCAATAAAAGAACTTGAGGAGTATCACCATCTCTGACTTGAAGCTATACTACAGAACTACAGTAATAAAACAGTCTGGTACTGACATAAAAATAGACTTGTGGATCAATGGAATCAAATTGAAGACCCCAACATTAACCCACACACCTATGAACTCCTGACTTTTGACAAAGAGGCCAAAAATATTCAATGGAAAAAAAAGATAGTATTTTCAGTAAATGGTGTTGTCAGGATGGAAGTATGTAGAAGAATGCAAATAGTTCCAAACCTACCACCCTGCACACACACACACACACACACACACACACACACACACACACACACACACACACACACACACACACACACACAAATACAAGTGGATCAAAGACCTCAACATAAACCCAGCTACACTGAACTTAATAGTAAAGAAAGTGGAAAATACCCTCCAATGCACTGGCACAGGTGACCCCTTCCTAAATATGACACCAGTAGCACAGACACTAAGAACAACAAT
Organism: Phyllotis vaccarum; assembly: GCA_033318265.1. Classification (NCBI taxonomy): domain Eukaryota; kingdom Metazoa; phylum Chordata; class Mammalia; order Rodentia; family Cricetidae; genus Phyllotis; species Phyllotis vaccarum. The sequence continues at coordinate 143,599,293 of JARWLC010000006.1, forward strand.
CAGTAAGTGGGACCTCCTGAAACTGAGAAGCTTCTCTAAGGCAAAGATCACGGTCAATAAGACAAAACGACAGCCTACATAATGGGAAACGATCTCACCAACCCTACATCTGACAGAGGACTGATCTCTAAAATATATAAAGAAAAATTTCTGGAAGTAAAATTTCTGCCTTGTTTTTATACCAATATATCCTTAAAAATTAATATATGAAATTTAATGTAAGCAGAATTAGATTTCTTGAAACATTTTCAGCCAAATTAAGGAAACTAGATTACAAGGATCATAAAATTACAAGGGAGATAAGACACCAGGTTTTTATCATAAAGGATAAATATAGAAAAGACTAAATATATCTATGAGAAAACATAGGAAGAATTTTTCATGATAATCTCTCTTTTATCCTTATGTACTCATCACTCATCTGGACATTCTATCACATAAGAAATGGAAATACTATTTTTCCTGTATTTCCAACTTTAAGTAATAAATCACATTTCACACAGTAATTAGTGAAACACAGACAATTTTCCTAATAAGGACTGTTGCTAAGAAGTGGGTCTGACCAAAGCATTAAAAACTATTGATTGCTTAAAATGGAAGTAGAAAAAAACTAGATAAATGATATATTATAGAAGTGTTTTTTATAAATGAAACAAATTATAAAAATGGAAATAATTATGTAAATTTTCAAAAACAATAATAATTAGAACTGAAGCTGTAAGATCTATTTTTGTATTTAAATGAACAATGAATATTTTTTTGTTTTTTGTAATGCACAAGATTATGACATCTCTGGTATTGATAACTGTTGATTTTGGAATAAACTTTGCCTTCAGCATAACTGAGAGAAATAATTTGTTATAATTATACTAAAAAGTAATATAAAGAGATAAGATATTAACTCTGTACTTATGAGGAAATAGCATTTTGTTTATAAGGAATAGTAATAAATGTAATTCAAAAATGTCTTATCATTGAAAGTATTTCTGTTTTATTGAAAAAGAAGACAAGGGTCAAATTTCCTATGCATACATTTTTTGTTTATGTACTGACAGATAATAATGACCATTGAGATAATTCCATTAAGTGTTTGATTTTAAGTATACAAATTAAAAAAGAAGACAATATAGACCTTTTGAATCTTATTGATGATCTATTGAGAGTTCCTTCCAAACTAAGTGATTTTGTAAAATATCATTAGCAAATAAATAGCAGTCAGGAGCAAACAGGAAAGATTCTGTTGCTCATAAAAAAAAATTACACTATCATGTTTTATCTAATAGTCTAGTGGAACATCCACTTATGTGTTCTTTCAAGGACACCAGAAAAGAAGATATATCCCAAATTGTTTATTTAGACTACTGCAAGAATTCCTTAATTTTCAAACCTGAAATAGACTTTATTATGTGATTATACTTCTTTTTTTATATAAATGATCCTTGAAATATAATTTGTGAAAGTAAACATGGGGATGTACATTTGATACAAGTGTTGATTAATTTTCCAATATGGAAAAAAGGCAAAGTTGAAACTAAAGTGCTCACTCTGGCCATTGTGGCTAAACTTTTTTTGAGTGTGCTCTGTGCCTTTTCACTTACATAAACATAAAATTTCAAGTTCATCAATTATGAATGATTTTCTTTACTAAATTCACACTGCCAACATTATTTAAATATTGATTAAGCTTCATACAAAAATATGAGATTTATTTAATAAGTTTATACTGTCTTTCAATTATCTTAATATGAATAGCTAAAATTATTGTGTCAATAAGCCTAGCTGTGCAATTAAGCTATCATCTATTTTGTGTGAAATTCAGCAGCTTAGAACAGTTGAACTTCTGCTTCTAAGGATCCCCATAATTCTTGAATAGCAAACTATTTTCTGGTATCCCAAACTCTCCACATCTTTTTCTGGCCTCATTTAAGTTAAGTTATTCTTCAGACCAAGTAGCAAAATGATCAGGAAAAGTAATGAGTTAATTGATACCAAATATAACAACCTATATTGGATTTCTAGATAAATAAGGTAAAGATTATTGATACCCACCCTAAAGACCTGATAGGATTGCTAGATACATACATAGAGGAGGGAGAGATCCAATTCCTGCAAGTTGTCTTCTGACATTTAAGTGTATGCGCATTTAAATACACCAACACAGACACATAAACGCAAAGCACAGACACAGACACATAGATATAAGATCTACATACACACAGTGCCCCATAATAATTAATACTAATTAAAACTTTAAACAAAAAGTTGTTCCTAAAGTATAATTGCTCTTAGGAAAGAGTCATTAAAAGGAGCTTATACCTTTGAAATTATTATTTTTTAAAAAACCTAAATTACATCATAATTTACAAAGCCATTGATGTGGAAATGCCTTTCTATATGCTGTGAATCTCAATCTTTAAATAAAGGAGCTGTTTTGGCGCTTGACACTCACAGTAGAAAAAGTAGGCAGAGGAATCAGAATAGGTAGGAAAGGAAGGGCAGAATCAGAGGCAGATCAAACAAGCCACCCAAGGAGCAACATGTAAGGAGCACAGGTGAACCACGGGCCACGTGGCAGACAGGTTAATAGAAATGGGTTGATTTAAGCTGTAAGAGCTAGCTAGCAATGTGCCTGAGCAATAGGCCAAACAGCATAAAGTTAATATAAGTGTCTGAGTCATTTCTAAGGGCCTGAGCAGCAGCTGCGGGTAGCTAAGGGGTCTGGCACCCCAGGGTTTGGGCCTCTGGCCACCTGGGACCAAGAAACCCTCTTGCAACAAGCCATAGAAAAATGTTTTAAATCAAAAGAACAGTTTTGAATATTTGGTTTTGTCAATGTATTATGAGAACTGTCACTTTGAAAAGCAATAAAGATAATAGAAAAATATAATTATTAAATTATATCCTTAGACTACACTTTAATGTCACCAGATTGTCTTGAATTTGAAAAAAAAAATTATCTTTTGATTTTAAACTCATGGGCAGATATCCAATGGCTATTTAATCCTACAGGAGAATTATGTTAATTACTGAGCTATCACAATACCCAGTATTGGAAACAACCCAAATATCCATCAAAAGAACAATAGATAAAGGAAATATGGTACACTTACACTATAAAATATTACTGAGGCATTAAATAGAAATAAATCATTAATTTTCCAAGTAAATGATGGGAAAAAATTGATCCCACATGAGGTATCCTAGATAAGGAAAAACATATGCTATGTGTTGACTCAATTGTTAAGTCAATGATAACTAAGTTACAATCAAAAAACCAAAGACATTAGTAATAAAGTTACTTGGGCTACGGTTATAACTCACTAGGAATCATAAACTTTATAGATTATTATGGGTGAGTGGAATGGCTGGTCACTTTGGACCATTGTGGCTACCTGATTCAGATGAAGGAGCAGGGCTTTCCAGATGCCTTGTGCCCACAACATCACCTGGTGGAGAAGAACAGGAACACCTCTCCCAAGTGATGGGTTAGGGGCAATGTTTGCCTCTATTCTTGTGTGAGTGCAATGTTTTGAGACCCTACAACAGTATTATCATGAGTTATAATTAAGGAACCACTTGACAAACATTATATTTTCTCTTATTGTTAGGCAGACAAATTTACATGCCAATGGAACTTACGTTTAAAAAGAACACATTTTAATAATATATTTTTACTCCAGTACTCTTACTATTATCTTTTACTCAGAGGAACTCTTAAAAGCCTGAGACCTATAGTTCCTTTATTTCCTTACTATCATTGGAATATTGTAGTATTGATAACAGAAATGGTACAGAGATTGACAGTGACGTTTGGTTCACCTTATCATATGTATTAGATTCATATTGTATATGATATCTTATGAACTGTGTGTATATCTCAATATCAGCTGATTTCTCAGTCACTGACACTTCCACATGAGTAATTTAAAAAGTAATACATGACCACAAATAAGAACGGTACACCCTTGGTATTGACAAATATGCTAACTGGTTCATATTTAAATGTAATTGACAAAGAATGGAGAAAGTGTGTAAAAGACTTATATAATCATTTTAAAATATGTATGTTCTACAAACCTTTGAGGTAATGTACCTTCTCTTCTTGAAATACTAATTTCAAAAATATATGAGTTTTATATTCTGCTTTGTTCAATACTGGCTCAACTACTTCTGGTATTTAAATTTTTATTAAGAAATTATAGAAAACATTGCCTTTTTCCTACCTATTAGTTTTTCATATGAATGTACCTGGTAAACTAGTACATATGGGTTAAAAATGCTTTTAAAATAAATACACACACACACACACACACACACACACATACTCAAAACTCAACTCTCCAAACCAACAGAAATAATAAAGCCACTACTTAAAACTCATTTTGATTGAAATTAAAATAAAATGTTATTTTACTGTATCTTTTTCTGGTACAGAGATGACAGGACAAGTCATTACTGACCTCATTTCTCCCCCCAAATAAAGTAGAGCAAAAAATAATAATTACATGTAGATATAGAAAACATTCTATTGATTTGTCTATCAATATACAGCACAATCTTTATTGTATGAAAAAGATGAAAGGTAAGGTAACAGAAGAATAATTTAAATTGTTTTAATTATACTGAAGCCTAAAAGTGATCTAGAGTATACAAGAAAATATATGTATCCTGCAAGAAAAAGATAATTTATGAATGTGAAATAATGTTTCCCATATGGTGAATTTTCCTTGCTATAATATTTTGTGAAAAAAATATAATTGTGGAAAATTATAGTAACTAAATTGAAGAAAAGACATGAATAAATTTAAAGGCAGTAGATTGTTCTTTAGATTATTTTCTAAAATTTTGGAGAGTTTGTTCATCAATGATGCTTAGAAAAAAAGAATAGTAAGTTGAGGGAGTTTTATTTATAATGTGAGTTTTACATTTTAGTAATAGAAAGGTTTCAGTTTTAGAAGTAAAGTATCAGTTAAGTGACAACTTTTGTAAGACGTTTAGTTATTTTTCCAAAGTAAATCGGTAAGAGGGGTTAAATCTCCAACTTAAATATTAGAAGCAATTTAAAACTCTCTAGAAGTTGCACCATGAAAGAGTGGCTATATCATATTGAAAATATTTGAAAATGTGTTCAATTGATAAAGTCAGTTACCTGCCTATTATGGACCATGAAAACATGTGATTTTAATTTCATATGGTGCTTTTAAATCTAAATTTGTATAATTGTATTTAAATCAACAGTAAACAGTAATGTTCAGTGCACTACTATGTGCACTACTATGGCAATCTGTATTTGGCGTATCTTCATGCCTGCATGCATCTTGCTCTGTGAAATCACAGTGATGCTACATGATTAGAGCTGTCAACATTTTATGGGTTCTTTGGAATTTATAATTTTCCCTTTTTAACTTGACAAGTGATGATTCTTTTACATATCCTTAAGGCTTTGCTGAAAATATTTATGTATTAACAAAATTCCACACTCCCTCACACATTTCACAAATGATGAGTACACAAAAGTGACACCATGTTTGATGTCACACATCATAACAGTTGATTCATCCCTCAGCCTTGTCTTGACAGGTGCTGCTGGTTTCTGAGCTATCTTGGTAAAGTCTGCAAGCTGTCACATCTACTTCCAATTAATACATATCTGTTACAGCCCAGCAGCTCTAACAAATGCAAAATTACAACATTTTTTTTTCAAAGTTTACTTATCAGGTGTTGCTATGGTTTCTGTTATAGAAAAATTTCCAAGCAGCCCATACTGACGGGCATATTGTCAATTAATGGCCGCATAATTCTGCACATTGAAAAGGGCTTTAAACATAATAACAAGACTCTGCCCTTCAGTGAAACTCATTTAAAAAGTGTAGGGATAAATCTATAAACATTTTTCAAAATTCTTCATGGCTAGATAATCATGAAGATGATATTTAAAAGTTCTTGCTCATTTATGTATTATATGTTCAGGCTTTTAATTTTTAATTATATCCTTTAGTTTTTAAAATACAGTATCATTTCATTATTTACCTCTTTTCTCTCTCTTAACTATTCCATATGCTTCTCTTACCTCAGCCATGGATTTTTGCACTTTACTCACGATAGCTAGGAAATGGAAACACCAGAAATGTCCCATAGTGTATTTATGGATAATGAAAATGTGATACATTTAAGCTATGAAATACTATTCAACTTTAAAACTGCAGTCATGAGACATAAAGAAAAATGAATAGAATTATAAAAAGTCATAATGAGAGAGTTTAATTCAAAAAAAATGTCATGCTCTCTCTATTTTGAGGTTTTTATTCCCAAATTTGAAATGTGTGAAACATCAGAAACCTGGAAAAATTCTTCAATTTGAAATCTGGCCTCTGGAGAAAGATTTTAATTTGCACAAATTTATGATTACTTAATTAAAACATCAGGACAGGACCAAAGAGAGAGCCTATATTGTTCTTCCAAAGAAACAAAGTTTGATCCCAAACACACTGTTAGATATCTCACCATTGCATACAACTACAGTGACAGAAGATCTGACAAACTTCAATGGTATCCGTGGGTATAACAGTTACAGACACAGAGAAAATCCCAGGCTCTGACACAGGCACAGACCAGTATTTTATTTAGCAGATTATTTTATAAAAGTTCTTAAATCACAGCAAGTGATAGAATCGTTTTTCCACGTCAAATTCAGGAATGACTGATTAAAATTCTTAAAATGATAAGGAAGAGGTCTAATAGAAAAGTTAAGTAAATATGATAGTCTCTGTTTTGCTTTAAAAATAATTATTCATTTTAATAATTGTACTTAAAGGTCACCAAAATCTATAATGGACTGTCTTGGCACATTTATGTCAATAACCCATGGAGAGTGATAAAACAGTTTGGTTCACTGCAAAACAACAGAACCTTCAGTTTGATGGACAGGTCAATATTAATTAAATTTATCTTCTCTTGGTGATAGAGTCAGTATATAAGCACAAATGACTCTGGAGGAGAATAGAACTTGAACACCTTTCTGTCTGTTATGCTGCCTAAGAATATGAGACTATGAAAGATAGTGGTTTGGTGTCTGCACAGTTTTGAAATTGACAATATTTGCTTAGACAAATAAATTGAAATGAAATACAATGAACATGAATAGAAAGAAGAAAGAGGAGAAAGGGTTATAAGAGAAAAGTAAACTTGAGGAAATTATGAATGTATATAATTTTAATTAGAAAGAATCATACTAAGCTTTGGTCTATCTGAAACACTTGTGTGGTTTTTTTTCCTCATGTGGTAGATAGTTTATAGGTCTGTGTGTCCATCCTTCTTCACTTCTTATCAGTATTTTCAGAGTGTAACACTGTGTGCCAAGTGGCATCAGAATTCAAATAACAGCTCTATTCATTTATCATCAAGTACCATAGATTTGTTTTCATTCTATGCATTTTGAAATGTTTGATCCATGATATAATTTGAATGTCAACCTTTAAGGTAGAAATTTTCAAGAGGTATTGAGATATTAAGAGGTAAGAATATGTGTTAACTTTAAATATATGTATTTCCATTACATTTTGAGACTATTATATAATTATATGATTCTTACTTTCTCTTTTCCTCCCTCCCTCATGATTCTAAGCATATGCTGAACATCAAAAACAGCAATAAGAATGGCAAAGAGCAATAGGCATGCTAACTTGGATGAAGGAATATTAGCTCTTAATCATTGTCTGCTGTTCAGCATCCTGCTTTCTTAAATGGCTGAATTCATTCACGAATAAACAGATACATGGACTGGTGAATAATTGGGAAAGTGGGTTACTTAGGAAAGTGACTCTTCCCTAGATTTCTGTGCACTAACATTTGATGTCTTTAAAATCTTGTGTATTGACCTAATGAGGTTTCTCACCAGATAAAAATCCCTAATCCATGACCTTCATAGCTTCAAGAACTGTAATATCTGACTTTGAAATGATCGATTCTGATATTTAGGTATCATCATAATAAAAATAATAAAGCAAAAAATAAAAAAGTAAAAGTTTATTACCAAGAGGAAAATATTAAATATATAGGGAAATTTACCAGTGACCATACATGTGAAGAATAATATTTCATTCATTGTTCATTGTGAAGTACCAATATTTCTTCAGTGTAAGATTATGCTTTAAAAGTTTGACCCAAGCTATGCTTGATGCTGTGTAGGTAAACATAGCTGATGTGATTTTATGAGAACCTTAGCCATGTCATGTCCAAAAGACAGCATCCTGCAGCTCTTTTCTGAATCTATCTTCTTCTCACATTCCATCTTTTAAAAACCTTTTTGTTAAGTTATTTTTTTTAATTTTTTCCCATGTCTACCACTATCCCCTCCTTCCAGTCTTCCTTCAGCTTATCCATATCCTCCATCCATTCCCCAAAGAGGGCAAGGAATTAAAATTAATGTACATTCACACAATAGAGCACTACTCAGCAAGAAAAAAAAAAAAAAAAAAAAAGACATCCTGAAATGGGCAGCCAAATGGATGGATCTAGAGAGTGTCATCCTGAGTGGAGTAACACAAACCCAGAAAGATAGACATGATATGTACTTACTCATAAGTAGATTTTAGACATAAAGCAAAGAAAACGCAGACTACAATCCACAATTCCTGAACAGCTATGTAACAGGAGGAACTTAAGAGAGACATCCATGAATCTCCCTGGGAAGGAGAAATAGAGAATATCTCCAGAGGAAATTGGGATCATAAGAGGGAGGAAGCAAGGGGAGGTGGGAACAGATCATGAGAGAAGGAGATGGTTGAATGGGAAAAGGAAAAGAGAGGAAAAAAACAGAAATGATTATCTTGTTGAGGAATCCTCTGTTGGGTTAGAAAAAAAACTGGTGCTAAGGAAACATCCCAGAACCCACAAGATGTTTTTGCCTAGGACTGCAACCAATAGTGGAGAGGGTGTCTAAACAGGACTTCATTTATTTTTTTCTTTACAAGGTGTCCCCTGAGCATTTCAGATTTGGTATCTAGATTGAGATATTCAATTAGTGATGAACACTCAGTCTTTTCTCTGGACTGTATCTAATTAGGCACTTATGAATTATCATTATTCCACTACAGATAAAAAACCCTCTCATCTCCCCAATCCTAAATTTGATAAAAAAATTATTTAAATTTATTAGGATTGAAATCAATGATAAAAAAAATATGTACTTAATGGTAAGTAAAGAAAACTTACTTTTGAAAACAAGAAGTTAAGCCTGGTAGTGATGACATAAAACTTGAATCTCAGCAGCCATTCAGGGAAAGGTCATTTCCAAAGTTGAGGCAATTCAGGTCTTCAGAAGAAGTTCAAGGACAGCCAGGGTTACATGAGACACTCTGTCTCAAAACAAAACCAAATAAACAAACAAATAACAAATCTGTAGCATAGCTGCTCATAACTGTAATCTACTGCAATCTACATCTACATATCATAGACCTATTTCTATGGAATATTATTGTTATTTCTTATTCCAAATTTTCTGCTTATTTTATTTTAAAATATATAAGTTAATGTTTAAAACATGTAATTAATTAATTAATTAAGTCAAACACACACACGGTGCCTAGAATAAGGGAAAGTCAAGATACAGTATGACAATCAGAGGGATCCAGCCAGAAAAGATTTAAAGACTCCCTTCCCCACATGCCAGAGCCCTCTAGAACCTCAGGGCTACAGAGAACTGAAGCTACTTCTTCTCTCATAGAGTACAGAGTAGAGTTCCTGGAATTTAAACAGTCAGAGAACTTCAGTTTTAATTCAGGACATCTGTGCTAAGAAATAGCTCCATGAGGATTTACTTTTCAAGGTCCTATTATTTTATCCCATTCTTGCACGTATGTAAGATGATGAATTTTCTTGTTTCCCTGTCATTAAATTGGATTTTAGGAGAATTGCGTGTATTTTTCTACCCACTTTACCACAATGAATTTTTTATTGCACATCACCCAATTGAATAGATTTGTTTCTATAGATTTTTCCTTTTTCTATTTGTCATTTCCTTTGAAAATTTTGCTGAAGGGGGTTCTTTAAAATTGTAATAAAAGGAAAAGACTATTATTTTAAATCTATTTTATTTAAGAAATTTCACATGTGATTTTTTTTTCTCAGTTCATCTAAGTCGCTTTAATTCTTCACACTAAAGTTTCTCTTTGAGATAATCTTTTTAAAAAGAGCCCATGATAAGTTAAAATTTGTAAAACAAATGTGGTGATTAGGGAGGTATATATACATCATGCTAGAAAACCATGTTTGAAGAATGCCGTTCTGCTGAAAAGCTCCCTTTTGGGTGACAAGATTAAGAATTTTTTTTTCTCATCCCATCAAAATCCTCTTATACAGGTCCATCACATTAACAGCTCCCCTGTTAGCTGAAACTTTATCCAAGAGAAATTTGAAAGATACAATTGAAGCACAGGAAATTGACAACTATCAACCCAGTCAATTACCCAACAAAGCTATCTGTCATGGTAAAAAGAGAACCCAGAAAACCGTTAGGATGAAATAAGCTAAAGTAATTGATGACCACCAAGGCCCTTCTTTCTACATAAGATAGTTGATGGGGTCTTTACTTAAAACAAAATACCTGTCTAAGAGGTCACAAAGAAAGAGGATGCCATGCTAGAATACTTCACATTGCTTTCTATTCCGTCTTACTCTGAGATCAGCATTTCTCACCCACAAACTTTTTTGTGTCTTAAAGTAGCATCTTCTCAAGAGTGCCTAGACAAATTACCTCAAAAAAATTAATTTTTTATAAACAGTTCAAGCCTCATTTAGCTTACTTTGTTTTCAAAAGAATAATGCCAATCTGTACACAATATAATTTAATTATTTTCTACATTTATGGATTCTCGTCTGTAGAATTCCACTAGAATGTAGGCTTTAGAAAGAGGGTTCTTGGGTCCCGGGCAGCCGAGACCCACAGACCTGCCACCTAGCCGCTTAGCTGCTCACCGCCCACCACTCAGACCCCCAGAAATTACTCAGATGCTTCTATTAACTTTATGCTGTTTGGCCTATGGCTCAGGCACATTGCTAGCTGACTCTTACATCTTAACTCAAAGCCATCCTTGGAGGAATAGTTAATTCCTAGATATCCAGGACTCAATATCAATACTTGCATTCAAATTTTACTTGCTTAGTTATTATTCTAGCATGCTAGTTCTTACGTCTTAAATCAACCCATTTCTATTAATCTGTCTGCTACGTGGCCCATGGCTCACCTGTGTTCCTTACGTGTTTCTTCTTGGGCAGCTTACTCAATCTGCTTTTTACTCTGCCCTCCCTTTCCTCCTCCTACTTCTTCTATGGTGCCTTTCATGGCCCAAAACAGCTCCTTTATTTAAAGATTGAGATTCACAGCATACAGAAAGTCATTCCCACATCAGTAGGCTCTATACACTGAGATGATTTCTTCTTTCTGTTCAATGTCACTTAAAATTATACTTAGGAAAATATTAACAAATCATTTTGTGAGTTTATGGGCCATGTCTACATGTTATAACACATGAAAAAACAGATTAGGAGATTAAGCAAGAGAACAAATGTTTCAAAAATAATTATAAAGATATGGGAATTTCAGTGGTGTGGTTGCTGTTGTGATATTTCTTCATTTAATGCTTTAACTTTATCATTCTCAAATAATTTTTCATGTTTGTTTATTCTACTTCATTAGCACTCCATAATGATATATCAATTAATTTTTTAATTAATTTTTAAAAAAATTAAATAATTTTAATTAAAACTATAAAGAGGTTTTTGATAATTGAATATATGCTATTATCATATTATATGAATAAGAAGTGAAATACTACTGGAATACATCTCAGTGAGGCATTTTATATCAGGAAGCTAACAGAATATAAATTTAAATTGTTTTTTGTTTTATAAATTTTAATTATACCATAGAAAATCAATACAAATTAAAATAGACAATTTGCTGTTCAAGTAAATGTTTTGCATCTTCGCAGACCACTTAATTCTAGTTTTAAAAATACCTTTCATTTCCAATAGGAAAAAAAATCACTGTTATTAATAAAAGTAATAAAAATTTTTCTTTGTAATTTGATTTGATTTTTTGTATTTATTATATGTAATTCTTACTGTGTTGTGAATTATTTTTTGACAAATGTGCAGGGTTATGTCTCCTTTATACATTGCTATATTTTACCCACAATAAAAAGTTAATAAATTTGTAATTGTGTAAATATTTAAAAGCAAAGGAACAAAATAGACTCTGGTTTTATTGAATGAATATTTTTTTTTTTTTTTTGAAATGATGACTAGGGTCATTTATGCCCTGTGCAATCATTTTTAAACAATGCAAAATTGAATTACTTAAGTGAACATTTCTGTAATTTTCAAGATCTAGATCTATTAAAATAGTTGAATTAAAACTTTTGTCCTGACTGTTACAAAGATAGAGTCACACATAAGTCCACCATTTCCCTAAGCTTTAGTTCAGAACTTAAGTTTTTGTTTGACTGTTGAAGAGAAGCTTGAGAATTATGTTCCAATGTAAAAAAATCTTTATAAATCCCTTGTTCTTTTGAAGATTTTACATTGCATGAATTCTAGTTGTGTTAAAGGAAACTCAGAGCCAGATATCATGGAAAGGCTGAAATATCAAAAAAAAAAAAAAAAAAGAAAGAAAGAAAGAAAAGAAACTCTACAGTCAAATCTCACCCAGCTGTCTTCCAGCTTTCTCAGCCTGGCTCCTCAGGGCTTCTACTGCCTTAATATGCCGTCCTACACCTGCTTTGAATACCTTCTTCACCCAGTTGTTTTACTTCCGGGATAAGATTAAAGGTGTGAGCTACTATTTGGTAGTTAGGCCTTGAAATCACAGAAACACAGAAATGTCTCTATCTATGGAGTTATGGGATTAAAGGAATGGAACATTGAACTACCACTGCCTGCCTGGGAGCTTGGAACTCCCTCTGTAAACCTAGCTGGCCTCAAACTCAGATCTGTTGGGAATCCCTTCTTTCCCCATGCTAGGATTAAAGGTGTAAATTACCACTCTCGGATCCTCCTGGAATGACTATGGGTAGGTAGATCACTTCTCTGATATTTCAGACTGATCCTTATTAGATATAAAACATGTCATCACTATTTTATAACAGGGAAAAGTCAACATTTTGAAGGAAGTAACAATACTAAACTTATTAAATTTGAACAAATAGAATTTTCTAATTATTAACACACTAATTTTTTTTTAACAATTATGGCAACTTAATGTTTTCCTTTCTATTTTTATTTAAGGAGTTTTTTTTTTTTTTTAACATTTCTGTCACTGCTGTCCCTCACTTAACTCTCCCGCAGTCTAAATCAGTCTTCCATCAGCCTCCCCTGCCTAATAACCCCATCCATTCCTCAAGGAGAGCAAGGAGTCTGAAGGAGTGTCAGTTCAGTGTAGCATTTCCAGTTTAGGTAGGTCTAAGAGCCTCATCCCGGAGTAAAACTCAGTTAAGTATTTCTATGTACAGAATAAGCTCCATAAGTCAGTTCATGCACAAAAAAAATCTATTCTGATCTTACTTCAAGAGATAAAAAATAATCTTGGGAATAACCCCTTGTAACATATCAGTCTAAAGCTAGAATTCAAAAACAACTAGGAAAAAATAAAGAAAGCCTACAAACTCATGGAAAATGAGCATCGCTCCATTGAAACAATTCTGGGCCAAGGAAGGAATTAGGAAAGGAATCAAAAACTTCCTAGAATTTAATGAAAATGAATCCACAACATACCTAAGCTTATGGTACACAATGAAAGCAGTGTTGAGAGGAAAACTCATAGCACTAGATGCCTATATATATAACAAACAAACAAAACAAAGAAATCTCACACAAGAGACCTAACAGCACAGCTGAAGGCATTAGCACAATTAGATGCAAACTCCCTTGGAAGGAGTGGACAGCAGGAAATAATGAAACTTAGGGATGAAATCAATACAGTAGAAACAAAGAGAACAAACCAAAAAAAAATCAATGAATCAAGTTGGTTCTTTGAGAAAGTCAACAAGATAGATAACTCTTTATCCAAACTAACCAAGAAGCAGAGAGAGAATATCCAAATTAAACAGAATCAGAAATAAAAAGGGAGACATAACAACAAACACCAGAGTTTCATAGAATTATCAGGTCATACTTTGAAAATCTATACTCCACTAAAATGGAAAACCTAAAAGAATGGACAGCTTTCTAGACAGATACCACTTACCAAAATTAAATCAAGATCAGATTAAAGACCTACAACCTCATAGTATTTTGAAGTTGTTATCAAAAGTCTTACAAGTTATAAAAGCACAGGACGAGACAGATGCCATAAAGAATTCTACCAGACATTCAAAGAACTAATGTCAATACTTTTCAAACTGTGCCATAAAGCAAAAATTGAAGGAACTTTGCCAGACTCTATTTATGAGGCCACAATCATCATGATTCTCAAGCCACTCAAAGAATCAACAAAGAAAGATAGTTAAAGACTAACCTCCCTCATAAATATTGATGAAAAAATATTCAATAAAATTCAGGCAAACCAAATCCAGCAACATATCCAAAAAAAAAAAAAAAATCATCTACCACAATCCAGTAGGCTTCATCCCAGATATGCAGGGGTATGAACATATGGAAAACTGTGAATGCCACCCATCTTAAATATAATAAATGTGCTTTACAGCAAACTGACAGGCAGAATCAAATTAAATGAGAAACACTCAAAGCAATCTCACTAAAATCAGGAACAAGACAAGGCTGTCCTCTCTATCTTATCTACTAAATATAGTTCTTGAAGTTTTAGCTAAAGCAGTAAGGGAACTAAAGGAGATTAAGGGGATACAAATTGGAAAGGAAGAAGTCAAGCTATCTCTATTTGCATATGATATGATCATATACATAAGTGAGACCCTCCCCCCAAATTCTACCAGGGAACTCCTACAACTGATAAAAACCTTTAGCAATGTAGCAGGGTGCAAGATTAATTTAAAAAACTCAGTAGTCCTCCTATATACTAAGAGTAAAAGGGCTGAAAAAGAAATCATGGAAACAACACCCTTCATATTAGCTGCAAATAGCATTAAATATCTAGCATAATTCTAAACACAGAAGTAGCAGACATGTTTGACAAAGACTTTAAGTGACTGAAGAAAAAAATTGAAGAGGATATCAGAAAATGGAAAGCTCTCCCATGCTCCTGATTAGGTAGAATCAACACAGTAGAAATGGTAATTTTACCAAAAGCAATATACAAATTCAATGAAGTTCCCATCAAAATTCCAACACAATTTTTTAAAGAACTCAAATTCATATGAAAAAACAGGAAACCAAAGATCATCAAAACAATCCCTCTCAATAAAAGAACTTCAGGGAGAATCACTATCTTTGACCTCAAGCTATACTGTAGAACTACAGTAATTTAAAAAACAAAACAAAACAAAACAAAACAAAAACCCTGGTACTGGCATAAAAACTGACTTTTAAATCAGTGGAACTGAATCAAAGACCCCTTCTTTAACCCACACATCTATGAACACCTGATTTTCGACTAAGAGGCCAAAAATATTCAATGGAAAAAAGATAGTATCTTCAACAAATGGTGTTATTATGACTGTATAGTAGTTAACTGGATGCAGAAGAATGCAAATAGATACAAACCAATCACCCTGTATAAAACTCAAATCCAAATGAATCAAAGATCTCAACATAAACCCAGCTACACTAAACTTGATGCAAAAGAAAGTGGGAAATATTCTCCAATGCATTGTCACATGACCACTTAATAAATATAACACCAGTAGCTTAGACACTAAGATCAACAATCAATAAGTGGGATCTCATGAAGCTAAAAGGCTACTGTAAGGCAAAGAACACAGTCAATAAATTAAATGATAGCCTGCAGAATGGGAAAAGATCTTCACCAACCCTACATCTGACAGTGAACTGATCTCTAAATTATACAGAGAACTCAGGAAACTAGAGCCCAAAAATCTAAATAAGCCAATTTTAAAATGGGGCTCTGAGCTAAAAAGGAATTATCATAGAAGAATTACAAATGGCTGAAAGGCACTTAAAAAAAAATTGCCCAACATCTTTAGCCATCAGAGAAATGCAAATCAAAACAACTTTGAGATACCACCTTACATCTGTCAGAATGGCTAAGATAAAAAGCACAGATGACAGCCTATGCTGGATAGGATGCAGAACAAGGAGAACTCTCCTCCAAAGTTGGTGGAAGTGTAAACTTGTACACCCAATCTAGAATATATTACGGGGGTTCCTCAGAAAACTTGGAATCAATCTCCCCAAGGATCCAGCAGTACCATTATTGAGCATATACCCAAAGGATGCACATTCTTACCCCAAAAGCATTAGCTCAACTATGTTCATAGTAGCATTATTCATAATAGCAAGAACCTGGAAACAACCTACATGCTCCCCAACTGAAGAATGTGTCAACAAACTGGTACATCTACACCATCAAGCACTACACAGCAGTAAAAAATAACTGATATCCTAAAAATTTCAGGCAAATGAATGGATTTGGAGAATGTCCTCCTGAGCAAGGTATCACAAGCCCAGAAATATAGGCATGAGATGGACTCACTCATGAATGGATTTTAGACAAAAAGCAAAGAATACCCAAGTTGCAAACCACAACCCCTGAACAGCTTGGCATCCGAAGGCACTTAAGTAAGACATCCAGAGATTCCCCTAAAAAGAGAAAGTAGATAACATCACCTTAGCAAATTGGGATCATAACAAGTTGCAACCAAGAAGAGTTGGGAACAAATCTTGAAAGAAAGAAATGGTTGAGTGAAAGGAGCAAAGAGGGAGATAGAAAGAGATGGATATCTCAATAGAGGAAGCCAATGTGGAGTTGGAAAGTGACTGGATGCTAGGGAAACCTCCAATAGCTCACAGGATGTCCCTGGCCAAGTCTCCAACCAATAGTGGTGGGGATGTCTAAACAGGATTTTCCATATAATCAAATGAATAACCACCCTAAGTGTAACCACAGAACCTACATTCAACAAAGAATAGAGGTGAGGGAGGAATCAATGGCTGAGCACTGGGCAGAGCTCCTGGTCTAGCTGTGAGCAAGGGAAGAGAGTCTGTATGAGTAAGAGTTTACTTGAAAGCTTTGGCAAAGAAAAAAAAATCTAAAGTGCTTACAACATGCTTTTTTATTGGATGTTTAATCCATGACTATGTGTAAATTTTTGTGTATGGGTGTGTATGTTTGTATGATTATGTACATATTCATCAAGTATGTATTAGAAAAGAGTGTATAGAAAGTACAAATTCTGCTCATGTGTTAAGGAATATTAAGATACACAGTTTATGCATATAAGATGTATTGTGAATCTGAAAGCAGTTGAGAGAAGAAAATATCAAAACAATGTATGAAATTTTCAAAAATAATATTTTAAGAGGTATTTATTTTATTTTGAGATTAAAACAGTTACACATTTCTCTTCTCTTTGTTCTCTTAAAACCTCTCCATGAACCCCTCTCTTCTAACTCTTGCTTTTCCTCATTAATAATTTTTCTTATACATATAGGCACATAATAAATTTTTGAATGTAATATGTTTTTTCCTACAAGCATATTTCCACTTTCTTCAATCTTTATGTTACCTTCATGTGCCTTTTTCAGGTTGTCCTATAACTGGATAACCAAATTGCTGTGCTTTTCCCTTAGAAAAGCTATTTCTCCATCTCTCTTCATTGAATAATTTCCTGTTCTTTTGGTAATTGGAGGCATCCTGGTGCTCCTTTGTTCACATTAGCATGTTTATTGCTTCTGTTATTGTTTGACTCATTAGATAGTAATGATGGTTGGATGTTATTGGTGTGGGTTTCAGCATTTCTAAAACCCATTACTTCGTAGCATTTCCCCTTGTTTATAATATCTATCTGCCCCCTTGTCCACAATGATCCCTGGGCTTTATGAAAAATATTAAAAGGATTAATTACAAAATAAAATGTTCACTTAATAACATTGTCATAAAGTAAATGAAAAATAGATTAAGGAACATATTTGTGAATTCAAAAGTAAGATACTCAGTCTAGAGACAGGATTCAGCAGTAAAGAATACTGGCTCTTCCTCAGTAGAAGAGTTCAAGTCCCTACAAATATGTTTGAAATCTCAAATCTTTCTTAAATTCCAGTTTTGAGACCAAATACCTGCAGTGGTGTCTGCTGAACATCTACACAGATGGGTAACATATACACAAACACATACACAAAAATATAAAATTAAAACAAAATTTCAACAGTCATTTACTTTGGGCTTGCAAAGAAAACTACGAGTTAAGTGTACTGCTTTCTCTTTCAGAAAAACGGGGTTGAATTGCAAGCACTTACATTATGGCTTGAGAGTGTTTGTAACTCCAGTCTCAGAGGGTCTGTTACCCTCTTCCAACCTTGGTGGGCACTGCATAGACATGATGCATAGACAAATACACATGTCATACACTCAAACACATGTTAAAAAATTCTATACAAAAATTTTGCTTTAAATAGTGATACGCTATTAAATCTAAATAATATCACCCAAATCATCCATATGCCAAATACAGTGGACATGTTCTCTATGTATATGTCCACATGTGACCAGTAGAGGGTGGTAGAGATCCTGCAGCTTCAGTGAGAGGCTTTAATGGTCTCCTTGTGTAGGTTCTGATATCAAAACCTAGATCATGCTCCAGTTCCAGAACTTACATTTTTTTTAGTTTTATAATTTTTTTTTATTTTGTTGGCTTGGATGTTTGCCTTTATGTATGTATATGTACCAAATAGATTCTAGGTGCCTAATGTGGCCAGAATTGGGCATTGTGTCCCCTAGAACTAGACAAGTAGATATTTTTTCAAAACTAAAATATTTTCCCAAGCCTCCGGAATATTTTTCTGACATACTGAATCTTGTAATCCATGTAAACATGTGGCACATGTTCTAAAATTTCTTTGTCTTGTGTTTGGATGTCACTGAATTGTGGAATGTTTCAGAAGTGAATTAAAGAAAATGATAAGTTAGAAAATTTTAAAAAGGTAATCAACAACAACAACAAAAAGCTAAAGCCCATGTCTAAGTCCTCATGAATCTAAAACAAACTTGAGTAAAAGGAGCATACTGAAATCTTTCTAATATCTAATTCAAAGTACACTGCAGAGACTGTGTTGAGAGTTCATCAAAATAAAAGATATCTCACTACACTGGGACAAAGTAAAGAGGGCATTATATATTTTAAGCATCAGCAATGAACTGATCCACCATAATACTGGAAAAAGCATATAAAAAATGAACAGACACTCGATCAAGTGTGTGTTGGTTAGGATTTCTACTGTTGTGAAGAGAGACCATTATTATGACATATCTTATAAAAGAAAACATTTAATTCAGGCTGAGTTACAGTTTCAGAGATTTAATATCCTCAAAGTGATGTGTAGGCAGACAAAGTGCTAGGAAATAAGCAGATGGTTCTTCATTTTAATTCTTAACATTAAGAACTGAATTGAATGTGACATTGTGCATACCTTGAGTTCAGGAAACCTTAAAGCCTCTCTCCACACTGACACACTTCACCCAACAAGGTCACTGCTACTCCAACAAAGCAACATCTCCTATAGTGGTACTTCCAATCGAGGCTATTTTTTTTTCAAACAACTGATTTATGAAAGCTCAATGTTAATATCTATATCCTAGAACTTAGAGTCCAATTTCATCCATCATAAAAAAGTTTAAAATGAATCAAACCCCTAAGTAATTAACTATATCTTTTAAACAAATAGAATAAAATATAGTAAGATACACTGTAATGCAATTCTCTAGCTGATACTAAAATATCTCAGTACATAAAAGCAACAAAAATATAACCAAAAATTAAAGTATACTTAAATAATGAGAAAGTAACCAAGACTGATCACATAAAATATAAAATGATTAAATGGCTATTAGACTAAAAAAAAAGTTTATTTTACTTTCTGATGTTGTAAAATACCTAACAAAAGTAATTTAAAAGAGGAAGGGTATATAGTTCATCATTCACAGGTCATCATTTGTCATAGTTTGTAAGTCGTAGAAGGGGAACTCAAGACAGCTGATCATATTACATTCAAATTCAAGAAGAGAGAGGGTTGATGAGTCTTGACTTTTTCCTTTTGATTGAGTGTAGAATGTCATCTCATGCAACAGTGCTGCTCACATTTATAATGAGTTTCTTATGTTTACTTAACTGTATTCTTCACAGACATTACCAGAGGTCTTTACTTATGGTATTCTAGACTTTTCCATGTTAATAATATTAGCATTACAATGTCCAACAACTGTAGAGTCCAAGAGTCCAGGACTCAGCCATTACCCAGGGTTCCTTAGAGAAAATTTCTCCGGAGTGAGGAAATGAAGGATTTCTATAACTTCACACAAAGGGCAAGTGATCTTCATTCTGTAAGTTCTTTATTGTTTCTTTCATTTTGGTTGTTTTTTCTTTTCATTAAATATTCCCAAGCATATACATTTCTATTGACTAGAAAAAAATCTTAGAGACAGCATTGCTTTTAGATAAAATAAGAGCCACATATGGCAAGGACTTGGTCAGCTTAATTGGTGACTGATAACAGCAGTGAATTGTGAAGGTTTTGACTTACCTTTTAAAAAGGCATCTACAAAAGTTACAAATGGAAACCTAAAGCAATGAGAAATCTAATAAGCAAAGACTACATGTATCATTTTACATTTGTTAAGTACAATTAACAATAACCAGACAAGGTTATTCAGGTACAGCTATTTCCTGCTATTTATCTGAATCTTAGGACCTAAACTTGAACAATTAGTGTCTGGAACCTAAAATCTTACATTAAAAACTAGTGTAGAAATATATACAAGTGTTAATTGCTTTTTGAAGTCAGACTAGGGAGGTGGCAATAACAAGGGCTGGTGTAGGATGTTTAAGGCAAGATATGTGGTTATTGATCTCTTGAAGGACTGTGATATAACAAAGTCAGAAACCTGCAATGCCACTAATGAATAAAATCTGTACAAATTCTTCCTGTAATCTATCCTCAAATACACTTTGGCCAAATTGCTCTGTGAGTAAGCCAAGGATGGAGAACAGACTTCTCAGTGTATACAATAGATCTAGTTAGGAACCATGTTTTAGTACATTTCTATTCACCAAAATTATACAACTAATGGAGAAGTCATCTTCCTGCACATCCTTGATATATGTGCCCTTAAGAGTGAAATGTAATTGTGATATTACATGTACACATCACATGAAAATGTAATGATAATGAGGGATATCATTACTATTTTTACACAAGTAAAATTACAGGTGGATCAATTGGCTTTTCAGACTCTGTTGCCCTGCAGGCACCGTTCATCTTGTGGGTTGACATCTAAATTATCAATTACTATAAGCTACTACAAAATCATAGACTGCAATAGTTCTTGACAATTCCTCATGAGAAATACCAAAAATATCTGTTGATATACCAAGCAAATTACTTGAAAAGACATTTCACATGAGAAGCAATACAAACTTGATAAGGCACATAGGAAAACATTTAGTGAAAGATTAAAATCATAACTATGTAAATATTACAAATAGCTTCAATTAGTGTGGAAGTTAAATACACAAAATGTTTATGTGTATAAATACATACATACATACACATATACATACATATATACATACATACATACATACATACATACATACATACATACATACATTCTGCTAAAAGTAAAGGAAGCCTTATACTGTTTGGGGGAATGGAATTTTATAAGCAATATAAAAAATGGAATGGCAATTCCTATAAAACTAAAAAAAAGAGATAACATGATCTAACCATATGTATATTTCAAAAGACACAAACTCGGGTTATGAACAATATCAATAACCTTTCACATTAATTATGAGATTATTGCCATTGACAGAGATAGAAGAGATGTTAGTGCCTTTCAGGTGGTGTCTATAGAAATAAACATTAATTAATTTATTAATTAATTATATAAGAGGGTTATAAAATTTCCCAAATAGGTAGAAACCAGACAAAAGATATGATAGCTTACATAAGTGGATGTGAAATATGAGAAGAGTCTCTATGAAAGCTGAGAAGAGCAACACATGAAACACCATAGTGAAATCAATAAGTTTACATATTTGCAACAATAATTTTAAAACAAGACAATATTTGAAAACTAGACTTTTGTAATGCAATGTACATCAGGTAGCAGAGAAAAACAATGTTTTATTTGGAAAAATATCTATTGCTAGCAGTATTATTAATCAATGTAAGGATTTCATAAGTCATGCTATAGGAAGAAATGTCTACTATGCTCAGGAGGTTCTATAATTTAAAGATACATATCCAGGTAGTTTGAGCTGTACCGAAAGACCATGTCTCAAAATAAATCTATGTATGAAAAATAAAATGTCTTTTTGGTGAGTCTGGGTAGAACCTAGAGCAATAACTGAAAATGTCCATGTCTTCTGAAGGTTTCAGATTGGTGTTGACTTATCAGAAGGTATATGAGTCCTTTACTATAGATTTACTAAGCATCGTAATACAATATCCCATTATTTCACTAGATCATTATGGATTTACTAATCTAAAGCTCAGATAATCTAACAAAATCTTAAATATTCCCCCTGATTTTCTTCTGAATATCTGACAATGTAAAAAGTGAATTTAGTACATATTTTGATGGAAAGAATTGATTGAGATTTAATAATAAATATTTGCTTGTTAATTAATACATAAGTGAATGGAATATATATGCTTGTGTATGTATAATTATGATGCATATGTATAAATCTGCATGAGATGAAAAATAATTTAGTGGGAGCTGCTTTTCTTCAAATGATGTTTAAACAACTCAATCCATGAGAAATCCAAAGTTAGTAAACTGAAAATAAAATTCAGACAGTATTTACATACAGTATTTGCATACAGTGTATTCTGCTTTCTCCCTCATGCTAACCCATCTAATTTTTATCTAATTTTTGTTGATATCCACTTTCCTGTGTCGTTAGTTTCTGAAGTAACCATAGAGAATTTTTAGAATGGAATTTCTACTTTTCAATGCTTTGAATATTATTATTTCATAATATTGAAAAATAACTTGTTTTGCATATCATACTAGACATTGAACTCAGGGTTTATGAATGCTAGTCAAACACTCTACAACAAATCTATGTTTCAGTTATAAACAATTTTCCCCCACTGAAAGAAACGGATATAAAGTACCTATATATTGTATATTATAAGGTAATATTTTATTGTGAAAAAATTGTACATGAAATCTTTAAAGGCTTATATCATTATTTTAGCATTGTTTTTGACTTACATGTCAAATAATTTATAACAACAAATGACCTTTTCCAATTATCTGGATATAAACATCTGTTTTTGTTACAATGTTATAAATATGTTAAATTAGAAACAGCATTTACTCTTGAAAAATATATAAAAAAGTAATTTACTTTGAGATTAAAAAATCAAAATTAATGAATAACTTAAGAATTTCCAATGCAAATTTAGATGCCTATAATCTTCATTTGCATATTTGCAATTCTAAAATAATTTTACATATTTGATGAAGATGACTAAGAAGCATTTGACATAGGAAGCATCTGTTGCACATACACAGGGATATCACTCAAACAGAACAAAAAAAATTAGTATATGCATCAAGTCGACATTGCACAGGCTGTAAAACAACAATAAGATACTATTGAATAAATCATATTTGTTCAAATACACTCCTAATGATAAACATGGTGATGTATGCAGTAGTTTACTCATTTGTTTTTACGTCAATTCACATACTTTTATATATTTTATTTTTCAAGTTTTACAATTTGAAAAGTAAAAATAACAAAATAAGAGATCTTTGTTGTTTTTTTAATCAAAGCTGTCTTTTATATTTTTGTACATGTCTTTTATTCCTTAATGCATCAGTCTTTAGGTATAAGTCTCATTCTGCTTATAATTATATTATATAGAACAAATATATGTGCATGTGTGTGTTTACATACATAATACAGAACCCATGTTGTATAACAACAATTTTTTCAAATCCAAAAGAAACATTGAACATATGGGAAAAACTGAAGGGAGCCTGAAACAAATATTCAATAACAAAAATTTCTCTTATACCCATGAAAAAAATGACTATGGATGAATAGTGAAGTGAGCAATTTAAATTTTTTTTCAGGTTTTTTCTCTAATCACTTCAGTGAGTGTACATCCAATTTTAATTTGATCCTTCTGCTTGAATTGCTTATAACAGCAATGATAATTTAATTGCACACTATGTCAGCAATCTGTACCTAACACTATATTATAGAAATACACTTTTAAAACACAAAAAAATATACATTCTAAACAAAGGGGAGGGGATAGCCTCAGCAAATTCTGGACAAGAGTACAAGAAAGATGTCATTATAAGGAGGAATGGCTTGGATTTCATTCTGTTGTTTTTTTTTTTTTTGGTTTTGTTTTTATAATTTCAAATGAATCTCATTTGATTATATTCCAGTTTTTAAAAAACATTTTGTTATTCAATATGCTATAGTATATTTAAGTAATAACTATCACTATGAGAGATAATTTGTTTATAACGTTTACCCTGTTACACATATGGACATCTGTAGATCATATCACTCATGATTATCCTAAGGGTAATTTTATCACCTCAACCGGCTTCTCTGTAAGTGTTTGTCCTCAACTGCACCTCTAAAGCTAATGTTTTTCTATATGGTTCATTTGTAATAATAAACCTATGCTGGGTATCCTTATTTAGGGAAAATTGATATGATGTTCTAAGGTGGAAAATCTATTTAGTTAGAGTTGGGCTGTTCCCAAACTTTGCATTGATCCCTTAGTACTCACCCAAAATGTTGTTCTCTAATTGACCCTCAGTGGGGCATGCACTGTCCCATTTACCCTTAGAAATACACAGGTAACATCAGTCCTTGCAGTTCTGGAGAAAAGGTCTTAATCTCTTTCAAGTCCAGCTGCAATGAGGAACCTCCCTTGATGCTGAGTCAAGTATTCCAGCACCCTAACATAGAGCTCTAGGGTATATCTCCATTAATTTCACAGGAAAAGAACTGGAACAGCTTAAACTTTCAAAGGACTGTGATATCTAGTGCTATTGATCAGATATTTGAAAGACACAGGAAAATTATAAACATAAAATCCGATTAAATGATTGTGAAAGAGCAATGCTAATCTTTTGGGAAAAATAACACCAAGCTAAATAGAAATTTGAAACACATAAAATCCAGTGGGTTTCTTGGCGGCATCCAAGGTTTTTTGTTTTGTTTTTGTTTTGCTTTTCATACCTGGAGGAAAAACAATGTCAGAGTAGATTTTTAAAAACACATAATTTCCAAATATCCGAAATGATTAAAAACCAAACAAAATCAAGGTAGGTTAATTGGAAAGATGTAGAGTTCTAGTGCACATATTCTGAATGTATAACATTTTTAGGCGTTCATGATGTTTCTGGCCTACAGTAGTTACTCATCACTCTCTAAGGAAATGACAGTCTTCTAATGCTAAGAATCACAAACAGCTCCTCAAACAACATAAATGCAGATACCCAGCAATTTCTGCCCCAAATCTGATGTCAAAGAATCTGAAAACATGTCATAACAAGAAATACATTATGGAGCAAAAAAAAATAATAATAAACCTAAAAATGGTGTTGCAATGTTTTGTTTTCTATTTGTACCGCTAACAAACTATTTGATAAATAAAAGAATATTGAAGCAGTGATACATGTTACACCATACAATTCTGCATCATCCAGAAAATGCATACTTGAAAAAATAGTCAAAGGAAGACAATTTCAAAAAAACTAGAATTACAGGGTTTGAAAGAAATTTACAGATCTCAATAAGCTCCTTAAGCCTTGAATGTACAGAACGTAAGACCACATGTCTGTATTAATTCAGAGGTCTATAATACACTATTTGCTCACAAGCAAATGTCTAAAGAAAGACCAAACAAGTTATCATGCAGATATTTGTAGTACTTAATTAAAACAATTCTAATAAGCATATATAGTATTAGGTATTGTGAAGTCATTAGCAATCAAATGCGTTATAGTTGACTCTCCCATCTTCTCATACTCCTATAATACTCTGCTCTCTTCTCCTTGCCCTCCACACTTATTTTTCACTTATCTTGGTCTCCAATCTGCTTTCATGTCACTCTCTACATTTCATTCCCACCCTTTTTCTGACATCTCTTTATATTTCCCTTGAATTTTTTCTCTAGATTTTTAGTTTTATAAATGGTTATACCCATTCATTTATATACATATAAATATTACAAATTAAAATCTATGCATAAAGAGAACCTGTGGTTGTTGTATGTTTGAGTTTGGAAAATTGCATATTATATTTTTTCAATTCTATTAATTTTTTTCTGTAAATTTCAGGACTTCATTTTATTGTTGCTGATTAATATTTAATTGTAAACATGTACAATATTAGCATTATTCATTCCTCTATAATTGGACATCTAGGCTGCTCTAGGTTTTGCTATCATTAATAGTACAAAATAAATATTAACTTGGAGATTTTATCAATAACAAGATAAGAGAACCTTAGATTTAGTGATCTGGGTATTGTGGTAGTTCTACCTAGATTATTTTTAAAATTCTTCATGTCAATTTCTGTAATAATTATATTAGTTTGAAGGGTCCTTCAACCCATTTTCAAAAATGGGAATATTCCCATTACATTATTTGTTTCTTTCAGGAGGTGATATACAAAGCACTATTGTTGTCACAGAAGAGGGTGAATCTCTGCATGCTATTGACTCAATAAGCTTTTCAGTAGAATAAGATGTGGGAGGGAAATTCTGAAGGTTCTAACTCGGACTATATCTGGACTGATATGTTTAGTTATGTCTTAGGTTTTTGCAATTACAAAAGGTAACAGTAAAAAATCATAAATAAATAAATAAATGGAGTCATATTTAGAGAATAATAATATAATAAAAATATATTGGGTAGCAGCACATTTGATGACCTAAGTAGTTTTGCAGAATTCCAAATATATAAAAATTTGAGGTACTGTATATGTACTGATTCACATGTTTACATATTTAAATGCTTGTTATTGGTTAGTATTTGCCTATACTATTCAACAGTTTCCTTCATATATAAGAGTGTTATCTGATAACAAAAGCCTGTATCACTGAGTTTAGATGGGTGAAAACTTATTAAATTTGGGTGTATGGATTAGCCCTCTGTGTTTAGATCATTTAATGATGGAATTCTTAAAAGTTATTTCAATTATTATGTCAAGCATAAAATATTTCTATTATTAATTCAAGCATGGTTTTATGTAAAATGTGTCATCCATGTTTCCATAAACATGTATGTGTAGATGCATTATAAATAGGATTAGGACTATGTAAAGCAATTTCTGCTCACCCAGGTTTTTTCGGCTATGTCATATGATGTGCTGCATCATCTTCTTCCCTTCCTGCTGTGCTTTTTCTGTGTCTGTGCGAATCATGTGAGTATTGATTCTACATTCTGGGTGTGGTCATTTCCCCACAGCAATAGCTAAATCAATTTGGCTACTTTTTTCTCCATCTTTAAAATCTATATTCTTTTGTCTAATCAGGAATTCAATGTCAGTTGGCCAGTTTTCCCTCGATATTTCTGTTAGTGCTGTGAGCTGCCAGTGGCAAGCCCATACCTTCTGGGTTTTAATAATTCTACCCTCTCTGCTTTGCACTGTGTGTTGCTTATAAAATTTCTATATTTCGACTCCTTTTGAGTTGTCTTTTGTTTCATGCTTCTGTAGCAGAGAACACATTGTTATTAAAATTTCTATTTATAAATATCTAGAGAATGCACATTGTATCTTTTAGAAACTTTTTATTAAGGTTGGTAAGATTGCATCACTTCTTATATCCAAATCACATATCAAATTCATTGCTTTGTATAAAACTATTTTAAGCACATTATCAGCAGAAAGAAAAACATGTTCACCAATAAAGCAGAAAATGTTATTCAGACATCAACTTGTGTATTGTATGTCACTTGTTAGATATTTTTAAGATAATTGACAAATTTTTCTTTGGAAAATAAAAAAACATGGTTCTGCGAAATTGGATAGCAACATGTTGAAAAATAAAATTAGATATACAAAATTAAATTTAAATGCTACTGCATTTAATGCTACTATTGCTGGAGAGATGTAAATAAATACTTATTTATCCCATATAAGAAACTGATAATAGACTAAAGTAACAAAACTACAAAGAATCAATTGCAAAACAAATAAATTTATTGGTATCATTTACAAGACTATGGATGAATAAAGTTTGGTTTTCTTACTGAAAGCTAATTACAGCTTGGGTCATGTGTCATGAAAGGTGTAACCCTCTAACTCTGTACATATTATAGAAAGTCAGTAGATAAGAGATTCCATTTTTGCTCAGAAGTTCTTATTGAGAGCCTGACTTTAGGAAGTAAGTACAATTGTGTATCTTGTAAGTTTTAGATACTTCCAAATTGTTTATTTGCTAAACTTTAATGATTTTTTTCCTCTGGGAAATAATATGTAAACTCTGAAGAAAAAGTTCCTCACAGCACATGCTCAGAGACTTCAAAGTCAAACTTAAAACTCACTAATTATTATACAAAAAACACTGTTAGAGATAAGCATGGGAAACAACTTCCTGAAGGGTCCTAAAGTCATGACTATTGTAGCAATGGATTAAGAATAATTAAAGCAACAATATCATAGTAAATCCCTGTATAGCAAAGAAACAATGCTGTTAATGAGGATTTGGGTATCCAAATAAAGATTGGCTGGAAATCTTGGCCAGATATTATCAAAGAATTAATTAATATTCAAGAATGTAAAGGAAAATGAAACACCACAAAGAATATATAGTAAAAACAAATAATAAAATGAGTCAAATATTTTGATGCAGGAAAAGGTATAACATTTTAAGTCTCAACTCTCCATATAGATAACTTATATCCTTTTTCCAAAACTCTAATTGGAACTAAAGATCACACTCATGTAATATAAAACAAAATTTTTTATTGTGTGTTGAAAATAGGCAGCAAGAAACATCTTCCATTTTAAAAACTGTCATATAAAGAATGATCAATTTTCTGAATGTCAACTGCTCTTACATTGTTCTTATTATATGAAAATGTAGAACCATATAATAACATTGCTTATAACTTTGAAATCTATAAAAACAGTTTCCATAGAGAAAGGTCTCAGTGTGAATTAGTCTTTTCACATATGCTACCTTATTTCCATAATCTAAGCTGTTAACTCTCAGAAAGTTGTTTTTATATTAAAGAGTAAAAGTTGTCACAAACATATTTTACAAACTTTAAAAATTGAGAATTTAATCTTTTGATATGAAGTTATTAACTCTGCATGCTATTCAGTTATTTGATAGGATTCTTTACGAAAGGGAACTGGTTGACACTGAAATACAATCAGTAGAATCTTTAAGTATAATATATGTATCCATGAAGCCTAAGAATTTCTTAAAGGATCATGCTTCCAACTCACTGTAAACTAAGGATGCCTCATGTTTCATTATTTTCATTTAATTGTATGGACAAGACATTCAGCATTCATGATAGTAAGTAATAATAAAGAATATAGATTTTAATTTATAATATAAATATGCATAGAAACATAATGTTTCTATAGATAAGAATGCTTGCAATTTTGTCCTTGATTGTATACAATTATATTATAATATATAATAGCTACTTATAATATTATGTATATATAATTTCTTTCTTTGATGAAATTAAGAAACTTCTAGGTATGCATAAGCACTCCATATTTACAAAGCATGACTAGACAAATATCATGATTTGAAGCATTGTTACAATAAATAACTAGGACATATGGATATATTGCATATTTAATTTTTAAATATTAATTTAAAAAAGCAAGGCAGCGGTGGTACATGCCATTAGTTCCAGCACTTGGAAGGCAGTGGTGAAAGGATTTTTGTGAGTTTGTGACCACCCTGTTCTACAAAGCAAGTTCCAGGAGAGCCAAGATTTTTAAACAGAATACACTGTCTCAAAAAAAGGTGGAGAGATGGCTTTGTTCCGACTATTTTTATTAAATATACAATATACCTCCATACTAGGCATGCTTTAAGTATCCACCATGCCCACGGACTCTACATTAATAGGAAAAAGTCTGGGACTGATCTAGTTCAAACATAATCCTTTATAAGCCAGATACTCTGCACTTCCCAATTTCTAGCATACAGTTCGCATAGCTTCCTAAAAGCATGCTTTAACTGATGGTAAATTTTAATGTTCATATTGTCCTTTAGTCTCCATTATATTATTTCCTTTTAGTAAAGTGGTTAAAATAATAACAATAAAGTTTGTTCTTTTTAGTGAACAGTCCTTTTAATTTATGACTGTAGAAAACTAGTTCAGATTCTTGCTCTTTCCATCTCTTCTACTATGTAGGTTAAAAATTTGAAGTAATATCCCTGAATGTACAGTTTGGAATTCTTATCAGAAACTGAACTACTCAGAATCTCAATTATGGACTCTCTACCATGCATAGCTCCAAAAACTAAATTTATAGCACTTAAATGTTAGACTCTGGAGTTAGAGGATCTGATTGATTTCTGATATTGGATCCAAAGAACTGGTACTTTACTTTCCTGAATAAGTGCAACAATATAACTATAGCACAGTTGCTTTTTGTATGTGTGCTTTCTGTGTGTCATGAATGCATCTGAAAATATGAAAGAACAAGTATAGGACATTATTGTGGATCTTCATAGAATCAAATGATTTTCCACCAATATACTGCTACTCCATTGTGTAATCCCCTACATATGATCTTGAATGGTAAAGTAGGTATCTATGATTTGATATTGTTTATGCATCCAGGTATATCTGCCCTGTTGCCAATGAGATATATGCACTACAAGGTAACTATGAATATTCTGTGGCCCTCAAGATATACACACTACAAGATAATCAACATAAAATTACCAACGTAAAAGAACTTTTTGTTTTTGTAATTTTTATCTTTATGTTCAATTCAGTTTCCCATTTATAGATGGCAATCATTTTCTAATTTATTGTGCAACTGTCCTTATACAAATAAATATGTTTCTATGTGGGTGTGTCCTGTGATACCCATGGAAGTTGGATAAAATCTTTACGAAGTTGTGGTGGGATTCAGGTGTCACCTGATAAGGTCAAAAGACACTTATTCAGGGTCCCGGGCCCCTGAAGGGGGCGTGGAAACCCCATTGATAAGGGACTTCTGGAACACAAGACATCCTCTTCCTGGTTCCTGGCTGTTGGGGAGACAGGATCAAAATTCATCATCTGTCCATCATTCGTCCACTGTTCCAGACTCCAGTCCCTGTTCAGGTGCTACTATAAACTGTTACCTGTACCGTGAGTATTGGTTTATATTTTAATAAATATCTATCCTGCACTGGTGACTTCTAAGTACACTCTGCCTATATCTGGCGTAGCATCAAGGATCTCTTTTGAAGAAGAGAGGGGGAATAGATAGGATAGATAAAGGTAGACTGTTCTACCTACCTATACACCATTCTAGCTGAATGTATGGGCTAAGCTAAAGACAATTTGCACTAGCATAGATATTTGTATATTGATACAAATGTAAAATCATTTTATATGTTTAATTGTGATAATTTGTACATTGGTACAAAGTCTAATCTGAGATTGCTTTATATAACCAAAGCAACTTGTATTTCAATGTAAATCTGAATCTGTAACTATTATGTAAAACTGAATCTGAAATTTCTATATTTTATGTATGCTTC
This sequence comes from Phyllotis vaccarum, assembly GCA_033318265.1. Taxonomy (NCBI): domain Eukaryota; kingdom Metazoa; phylum Chordata; class Mammalia; order Rodentia; family Cricetidae; genus Phyllotis; species Phyllotis vaccarum. Next base: position 143,631,168 of record JARWLC010000006.1, read on the forward strand.
TACCTTTGTTTAAAATATTTGCACATCATTGTCATATATACTATGCAATTACTTCCTCTATTTAACTATACTAGATATAATATATGATTGTGCTAGTTATGATATATGTACAAGATGTTTTATATACGTCTGTTTAAATGATATATATGTATTTACATGTCTAAAATGCTGTGGCCACTTTACCTGGTAATATACTCCTGGCTAATGTTTGATAGTCCTACTAAAGGTCATTGTTCAGGGATTGTACACCCCTTATATAGGTATTCTAATTTTTAGTACAGGGTTTATTCCTTAAGACAATAAGAACTGCAGTCAACATTACTTAAGGTATCATATCCCAGTCATATCAGATACAGGTTAGAATATCATAGACAGGAATCTTAAACCATTTCATAGACCCAGAGAATATGGCATTTAACATTTAAAATTTGGCCACGAGAGACACGACAACTCCTGGTGTCACTGTTCCATTCACGAGATGGTGTTGAGTATCAAAGATACTCCATTGGAGTTTGTACTTTTGGCAGAGAATGGCCGGTTGAGTAAGAAACTGTCCTTATTTTGATTGCTGACAGTACACACATGGTGTCCAGCAGGACAAACAGTTGATGGATGGAGACTGACAAAACCTTCCTGGACAGGATAAGACAGTACCTCCAAAATTGCCCTGCTTGTGAAAAGATCTGTCAGATACCATAGGCCTGTAGCCAATATGATAGATGCTTCAACAGTGCACAAATCCAGAGGTGATTGTCCAGGTAGCTATGTTGCTGTCCTCTCCCAAATTTTGGAAGCCACTACTTCCATGTACTTCTGACTTTCAGGTGATTCACCTTCCTTCTCGGGTCATGAAGAGGTTGAAAAATGGGTATATAAGGTTATCACCCTATTATCCCTTAGATAAGAACACTCAGGTGTTGAATTTTCACTTTCCAAAATTAACCTTTTGACGTAATTTTTATACCCTACCCTCTACCGATATTCTAGAACTATTTGATGTACCTTATATAGGTTAGGTTTTGATTAGAATTTGTACTTTATCCTCTCCTAGATACTACCTCATAATAATTCCTATTGTACACAGTGTTAGTTTACACCCTTCTTAGTTAGACAAAGAAGATGTGGTGGAATTCAGGTGTCTGTTACCTGTACCGTGAGTGTTAGTTTATATTTTAATAAATATCTATCATGTATTGGTGCCCTCTAAGTAAATTCTGCCTACATGAAGTCTCTTCTCCCTTTCAGCTTCTTTGCAGAAGATGTCCTCCTGTTTCTGCCATTGATTAGAGAATTCCATGAGCTTTAAGCTCACACCCCTGTCTCTCTTTTTTATCTTTCCTTAGGAGTGCTGCAATTATAGACATGCCCCATTGAATCCAGCATTTCAGGTAATTTCTGGAGATAAATCTAAGGATTTCAAGGTTGTGTATCTAATGCTCTTACCCACTTAACCATCTCCACTGTGAGTGTGTGGTTCTTAATAACAAAATATATAGATTACAACATTTTGTCACAATGGTAGAAGGTTGGAAATACCTATAAATTAGAGGCCAAGGATGAAAATAGGCATATACAGCTTTTTAAGAGTCTTTGAATAGAATCACAATGAACAAAACTTTTTAAGTATTCTCTAATAGTATTGACTGTCAACCTAGAATGATGACTATTCATTTTGATGCTGCCTTGTGCTTGTGTATATACTAAATTGATCAATTAAAATAGAGTTAACCAAATGTATGTAACATACAGTTATCAGTGTCGGATTTTAATGCTTATTACATCACTTCAATAAAAGTGGCAAATATTGTATTTCCTCAAATATATCCTGTGAATACTTGTAATGAAGTCATTTTTGGTTTTTTGTTAGAAGTTTTATGGACTTGTAATTTTAGACATGTAATCATTTGTCATTGTTTAGGCTATTGCAGTAATATTTATTTGTAATATATCATAGAAATGATTCATATTTATTGAGGAGTATAGAAACATTTACAATTTTTGAAGATAGAAATTGTTTTATGAAGGGCAATTTGTTATTTGAGACTATATAAATAGGAATTATTATACGGTAATGTTTTTAGGAGGAAAAGGCAAAACAAAAGCAGGATCTAACTCTAACTAAAAATTAATAAATATTAGGTAAATCTTTTATGTTTAGAGTATTTGTAAGTGGCGAGGAATAAGAATTATTTTAAAGTTGTTTATTTTGAATAGTAAAAATTTAATATTTAAATGCTATTTGTTAAGAGATGAGTGGATAGGAACTTTAACTGTTTAGTTTTTGATTATATTAGTCCTGAGAAGTAAGATATATTGTTTTAAGTTTGGTAGTAAAAGAGTATAGTTTCTAAAAATTTTGGAGAGGATGATCGTCAGATATCTGGACAGTTACTTACGATTTTGTGTCATAGGAGCATTTATTAATTTTTCTATAGGTCTAGGATGTTTGACAGATCTTAGAAGCAGGGCACTGTTGGAGAGACGGTTTAGCTTTGTTTAGGGCAGTTTTGGCAGTCTTTATTTGTTTATCTGGTTTGGAGAGTGTGTATATTGACAACAGTCTAGGATAGGAAAGTTTTTTGTCCTATTGGCCATTGTTTATCAAGGAAGACAAACCTTTACTGGAGTATCTTTGATGTTTAACATTATTTTGAGAAAAGAATAGTGACATAAGGAGTTGTGTTCTTTATGGCCGATTTTGAATAACAAAACATTAAATGTCATATTTTTTGTCCATGAAGGGTTGAAGACTTTTGTTTATTTGGTATATTTTAGTGTGTATTTGGGTAATCTAAACAACATGACTTTTATAGGGCAAACTTAAGTAATGTTGACATGTAATTTTTATCATCTTAAAGACTAAAGCTTATATTGTAAAATTAGGCAATTAATAAATGAGTGTATAGTTTTTGAATGATAGATTTTAGTTTGACTATCATATAAACTTTATCCAGATGTACATGCACCATGCTAAATGATAACAGTATCTTAAATATATGTCATATATAAAATATTTAAACAGAGGTATATAAAACATCTTACATATATATTATGGCTAATATAATTCATGGGAGTTTCATTCTAAATAATTGTCCCAACCACTGGTTTAATAAAAAGAGCTGATTGGCCAAAGGCAGGCAGGAAGTGTACGTGGGGCTCCCAGACTAAGAAAATCTCTGAGAGCAGAATGCCAGAAGAGCACCAGAGAGAAGCCAGAGGAAGCTGAGGACAACTATGCTGCCCTAAAGAAAGGTACCGAGCCACATGGCTAAACAAGAGACATGGGTTAGATGAAGGGTAGAGAGCTAGCAAGTGATATGCCTGGGCCTGAGGCTGATCAGCCAAAAACTAATGAAAGCATCTGTGTGTCTCTGTGGGACTGCAGGACTGCGGGACTGCGGGTCTGCAGACCTAAACTTTGAGGTTAGGCCCAAAAGTCTGGGCCAGAAACACCATACTACAATAATTACATATTATGATTATATAATTAAATAGAGTTTAGTAATTAAACAGGGAAGAAATTACATAGTAGAAATGATAATAATATGCTTAATATGTATTGATATGCAAAACATTTTTAACAGAAGTAAAAGCATGTGCAAAATATGGCAATTACAGATTCAATTTTGTATTACTATATACATTACCTTAGACATATGACATTTTTACAGTTAAATTTGTAATAATATTTAAATTATCTGAATTGAACATATAAAATGATTTTACATTTGCATCAATATAGAAGTATCTATAGTGAAAATTGTCTTTGGCTCATATTTGGCTAACAATTATTTATAGGTAGATACAACAATCTACCTGTGTCCATCCCATTATCCAGTCTTTTATGGTGTTTTCCATGGCAAAATTGTCCTTTATTCACAGTATATAGAAAGACATTCCCATATCACATACTGATATATATTTATAAACATATCTCAGTAGAAAAATATACTTGAAAGAAAAATGATAAATCACATAGTTCCCACCTTAAATTGAATTATACGTATGTGTATGTGTTTGCAGGACATTAGTAGAGGTATTGTAAAGAAACTCATCTAGATATCAGAAGCAACAATGGTACTAAAGTCTAGAGTTGGCATGAAAAGGAAACTTTTCTATGATAAATGTAAATTTTAATTTCTGAAAGAAGAATGGTGTCTATGTCTAGTGTCTGTGCAGGATTATGCTGATTTTGAAGAATACTTTTTAGCATTTAAATACTGATAAATTGTATGATCGTAGGAATATTTTTAGTCAAATTAATTGATGATGAAACAAAGACATGATTTTAATAGATTCAGTCTTGAGGGTAAACCATCTTTCCTCCCTGAGCTGCCAGTCAGCTGTTATATAACTTTAACCGTATTTCTTAGCTTCTCTGAGCTTCAATATCCTCATGGAAATACAGAAATAGGAGAGAGAAACTTTTTGGGCAATTGTCATGGGGCTTAGAACTAGTTTAGTGGTAAGCACAAGGTGAATACTGGACATGAAGTAGTTCTTAAATTTTAAAAAAAATATAAATTATATATTTTACAACAGTAAATGTAACTTTCGTATAAAATATTCTTACTTTGTTGATGGAAAATGGTACTTAGTTGTATTTTCACGGACAAATTTGCAGAACCTCTGTTCATTGCTTAGCTTGTTTCCTGTATTTATTTTACAGCAATAAACAATTGAAAGGACTTGGTTACCACAGAACACATTAGAGTGAGAAGTTCACAATCCTTCCCCTTAGGGAGCTTATAACATCCTATGGAAGTAAAACACAGGCCATTACATTCAACCAACTGCATTTAATTGAGGCTGCAAAGTCCTCCTCAGAGACTGCTCTGAGACTCACAGCCTCGGGGAACTGTGAAGTCCTGGAGATGAAGAAATTCTAGCAACACTCATACTAAAAATACAAGAGAATTGACTTTTAGAAAAGCAACATTGCTGCAGAGAAATGTGTTAAAGACTAATCTCAGTGTCGGGAACTGAAAAGAGAAAGTAGAGAGAGAGAGAATGCTGAAGTGCCAAGGGAGCAGCTTACAATGTATAGACATACACACACATACACACACACACACACACACACACACACACATAAAATGAGTTAATCGTATGTATGGCTGTGTGATCTCTTAGAAAAAAGTACAGCATGGTAGTCCAACAACTATCACAATGTCTGTCTCACAGTAAGAAAGGAAGAAAATTCAGTATTTTTTTCAGACCAAGAGATTAGATTTCTCTTTAGCACAAATCTAATGCTTGAATCTGTGTCTCCCTTAGACATCTGAAGTTGTATTTAATAGTGGCCAATAGCAGCAAGATAGATGCACTTGCCAGAAGGAAAACAAATTCTTTCTTCTATTGTAAGTAGACTGAATTTAGAAGGTCTTGCCCAGGTTTAGTGGTTCTACTTACTCCACATAATGTAGCAAACAAAGTTCCTCAACGGTATGCCCATCAACTTGGATTTCAGGTGATTTCAGATGGAGTCAAGTTGACAGTCAAGATCAGCCATCACATCAAAGATTTGATACAGGTAAATAAGTATTTCATTTTTTGTATACTTACTATAAAATTATCAAAAGAGTAAATTTAATTCTCTCCTGACTCTGCCCTCCTTCCCCTTTATCTATACTCAGATTTCCTGCTTCCTTCTAAGAGAAGCTGCCATAGGCCCAAACAGTTTCTTTATTAATGAATGATATTCACAGAATTCAGAAAGACATCCTACATCATTTCCTCTTTTCTGTCTAATCAAAAACAAACACATTGGAATTGCCCGAGACAAATTGTAAGAAAGGATCCAAGAGAAGACATAACAAATAAAACCTACTCACACCCACTCAGCAATTTTATAAAAACACTAAATATAACTCACAATATAAATGTGATAAACCTGGTGCAGACTCATGCAGGCCCTATGCATGATGCCTCTGTCTCTGTATGCAAGTGTGCTCTAAGCACACTGATTAGGAGGCTCTTGTTTTCTTGCTGTCCTACATGGTCTCTGGCTCTTACAACCTTTTATCTTCTTCAGCACGGTTCTGATGTGGGAATGTCTTTTTGTATGTTGTGCATATCAATCTTTAAATAAAAGACTGGTTTGTCCATGGCAGGCACCATAGAAGAAGGAGGTAGGAAATTAAAATAGTTAGAAGGAGGGTAAAGTCAAAACAGATCAACCCAGATGCCCTAAGAAAAAACATATATAAACACAGTTGAGCCATGGGCCAAATGGCAAGACAGATTAATAAAAATAAGTTAAGATTTTTTTTTAAAAGAAGCTAACAATGTGTCTGAGATATAGGCCAAACAGCACAAACTTAATATGTGTCTAAGCCATTTTAGGGGCCTGAGCAGTAGGTGGCTAAGCAGTCTGGGGCTGCAGATCTGTGGGGATATTTTGTAATATAATAAAGACATTCAGAGATATCAGAGGACAGATCCACCTCCTCCTGTCTTTTTTTTTTTTTCCAGAGTTTTTTGTGTTAACAGTCCTGGTTGTCAGGGAACTTGCTTTGAAGACTAGGCTGGCTTTGAACTCACAGAGATTCTCTTGCCTCTGCTTTGCAAGTGCTGGGACTAACAGTGTGAACCATGGCTCTTTCTGCCTTCCCTATCTTTCTATATCTGCTTTAAATACTTTCTCTGCTCAGTTAAGGCGTGGCACCACCACTTCCTGCCTGAGAGCCCGGAACTCCTTCTCTGAACTAATATGACCTTGAACTCAATTTGGATTAAGGGTGTAGGTCACCACTCCTGGATATTCCTGTGCTGGGATTAAAGGTGTGAGTTACCACTTTCTGATCCTCCTAGACTGACTGTGGGTAGATCCCTCTGATATCTCCACTGTTTTTATATATATACACCCACACAGGTCTGTGGGTCTAGACCTCTGGCAGCTGGGCCAAAAACCTTATTGTAACGGGGCTCAATGCACACTGTTATGGGGGAGGGGATTGATGTTCTAATATAAATGTATCATGTACTTAATAAGATCAGCCTGGAATATCAGACAACAGAGCCATCTCTCTAGCCTGTTTTATTTGTATGTTGTTGTTTGTAGAGACAGAGTTTTCTGTGTGATGTTCTTGACTATCCTGGAGCTGGAATTGTAGACAGGCTGGTCTTAAGCTCACAGAGATCCTCCTGCCTTTGCCCTTCAAGTGCAGGACTATTGCCATGTGCCACCTCTGCCTGTCTGGTCACTCCTATAGAATACCTGAATGTTTGCCTATGCCTGCCTTAAACATCTTCTGTGCCCAGTTGTTTCACATCTAGACTCAACTCTGCATCTAAACCCTAGACTTAAGATTAAAGGTATGTGCTACAGAAAGATCTCTGTTTCCTGAGTGAGGGGATTAAAGATGTGAGGTATCACTTTGTCATCCCTGTGACTGGATTAAAGGTATGAATCACTACTCTCTGATTCTAGTGAATTGACTGTGGGTAACTCTGTTTTCTGATATTCCAGGCTAATTATATTAAATATAAGACATATAACCACACCTTTTGTGCCAAAAACATAAACAAAACAAAACATAACCCAGAAAGGTTGGATAGATGGCTCTGTCCTCTGATATTCCAGGCTGATTTTATTAAATATAAAATATATCACCATAATTTGATGCAGAATCCCATTAAGGATGAACAGTACTAAGGTCACTCATTCACTGCATAATGTCTGCATGTCCATGTCTATATTTTCCCCATAAGTTGTAGGAAGAAGTCCACCAGAGGTTAAACTTATACTGATAAACTATTTTGTCCACAGTTCATTCTACCAATTATCAGTCTGGGCACCAGAGTTTAAACTTAGCGGAACCTGGAAACAGAAACACTGCTTGAGCTCATAGACATTGTACATAACTGTAATGACAAAATGAAATATTTTTGTGATAGCCTTTAAAAGCAATTTTCTTATACTTGTTTCTGTTTTCATTAGAGTATCTCCAAGTTACTTAGCATTACACTGCTAATTGGCAGTGTACTAAACATTTTTAAAATCTCCTTTTGATTAGATTATAGTATAAAGAAAATATTCTTTGGTCTATAAAGGCACAAATTATAGGACGATGAAGATATACTTAGAAATGGAAATGTTTAATGGTTTTAGGAAGACGAGAGAAATAATAATAATATAAATTAATATGTCTAAAATTTCAATAAGTAAAGGCTTATCAGAAACTAGTATATTAAAGAGCAATCTCAGTCAGTAAAATATTCACCATATAAGCATGAAGTTCTGAGTTCAGATTTTTAGCATATCTCTGAAAAGGATTGCATGGTGGTATGTACTTGCTTATAATAATGCTAGAGAATTAGAGGGTAGTATCCCTAAGGATAATAATAATACTACAGAATTAAAGGGTGGTATCCCTAAGGATACTAATAATACTACAGAATTAGAGGGTAGTATCCCTAAGAATAATAATACTACAGAATTAGAGGGTAGTATCCCTAAGGATAGCCAATGAGTTTCAACAATGAGTAAGTTGCAGGTTCAGTAAAAGACCTTGAATGAAAATTAAGATGAAGACACTAGAGGAAAAGGACATCTGATACACAGCAGCCAAACACAACACACTCATTGAAATATATTCAAACATGTAAACACAATCTAAAGATATTTATAAAACAAAATGCCACAGAGTGCTATTAATTTCCCCTTAGTGAAATGTTCAAGACAAATATTGTTTTTTTGGCAACCAATAATATTTATCTAAACTTAGAATACTAAAATAAAGCTGATATTAAATGTGATATAAATAAGAATAATTAAGACAAATCAGAAACATTTTGCCAATATCTGAATTAATTATGCTATAAAGTATGAAAAGTGGTAAACTGCTATGGAATCATCCTCTTATACACTATAAAAATTTCTCACTTGTATTGGTTTACTAAATGCTGATTGGCCAATAGCTACACAGAAATACTTAACACAAATAGAAATACTGGTTAACTTAAAGTGTAGGAGCAAGTTAGTAATAAGCATGAACTGTAGGCCAAGCATTGACAGATATTGATAAGCCTCTGTGTCAATTACTTGGGATGTTGCTATTAGGTATTCAGGAACGGGTGCGCAGGAGAGAAATATTTGACTATAATGAACCGTTAACATAATTATATAAAATACCTGGTGTATCTCTAACTTCACTGTAATTTTATTCCAATTTTAGGCACTGACAATAACACAGGAACATAGTTTGATTATATTCCACATACTTCCCATGGCATTTGACAGTCATCTAGCTTTGGACAGTTTAGTTCCTTTTCCTGAAGTTTCCCCAGTGGCTGTTTTTGATTCAGTGAGCTCCCAATAACTCCAGAAAGCCATCTTTGTGGGACTTCTCATGATCACAGTCTCTTTGCACACATACACCTCCCCCCCCCCATCTCTCTCTGTCTGTCTCTCCTGACTGGGAGCTCAACCTGGTGCTTAGCAATGGATCTCCACTTCTGCCTTTATTAATTGCTGGATAACGTTTCTATAATGACACTTAAGGTGGTCATTCATTTGATTATAAGGGAAGTCCTGTTTAGGTACACCCTCCACTACTGGTTGGAGTTCTAGCCAGGAACACCTTGTGAGTTCTTGAAGGTTTCACTAGCACCGGAATCTTTCCAACCACATAGAAGTTCCCTCTATAAAGATATCCATTTCTTTTTTTTTTTTTCCTTCTGTGTTGCTCCTCTCACTGAACCATCTCTTTCTCTCATGGTCTCCACCTCTCCTAGGTCTCTACTCATTATTCCAACTTACTTCTCTTTTAAAACATCACAGTTAAACAAATGAAACATTAAAAAATATAACACATTGTTGAATCATTAAAACAAATGTTCCACGTCATTAACAAATATAATAGTCCTTAAAATAACTCTACAACAGCATATTATTTTTATTTTTGTCCTTTTTAAATCTCACTGTGCAGGCCTGTTGTGGGATTCAGGTGTCAGCTGATGGGGTCCAAGGAAGCTTATCCAGGGTCCCGGGCTCCTGGAGGGGGTGTGGCCAAACCCATTGATAAGGGGCTGCTGGGACGCTGGGAGGCTCTCTTCCTGGTTCCTGGCTGCTGGAGGGAGGATCCCATCATCCGTCTGTCTGCAGACTCCGGTTCCTGTTCAGGTGCCACTGTAATCTGTTACCTGTACCGTGAGTGTTGGTTTATATTTTAATAAATATCTATCTGATATCGGTGTCCTTGTGGGTAAACTCCGCCTACACAGGCCAAAAGACATACAAAGAATATGACTGTTTTTACTATTGATTTAAGAAGAATCTTTCCTAAATAAATGTGATATGCTAAGAAAAATAAAGTTGATCAGATACTGGAAGCCATTTTTATCACTAATTTAAGGTTTAGAATTTATGGCCACTTAGTGTTTGTAATAAACTAAATAGAAATTATATTCAATCACATTATATTATATTTAAAGTTAAATTTGAGGACAGAAATTTGATACACAGAAATCAAAAAATATATTGACTTGAGAGTTGATAGAATATACTGATAAATTATAAACAAAAAATCTTGTCTCACATAAATTTAATTTTTGGAACTACATTAAGAGAAAGAAACTAGACTGATAACAGTTTGTACTTTCCATTTATCTAAAGCAACATAGCATTAGCAATCAGTGATTGTTTATGACTGTTTCTCTGTATCACTTCCAGATGTGGGAATGCCTTTCTGTATGCTGTGAATATCAATCTTTAAATAAAGGAGCTGTTTTGGCCCATGGCAGACACCATAGAAAAAGTAGGAGGAGAAATTAGAACATAGATAGGAGAAGCAGGGCGGAGTCAGGCAGATCGATCAAGCTACCCAAGAAGAAACATGTAAGGAACACAGGTGAGCCACAGGCCACATGGCAGACAGATTAATAGAAATAGATTGAGTTAAGATGTAAGAGCTAGCTAGCAATGTGCCTGAGCCATAGGCCAAAAAGCATGAAGTTAATATAAGTATCTGAGTCATTTATGGGGGCCTGAGCAGCAGCAGCGGGCAGCTAAGGGGTCTGGGACTGAAGGTCTGTGGGTCTGGGCCTCTGGCCACCTGGGACCAAGAAACCCCACTGCTACAAACAGGTAAAACTAAATTACTTGTTTGGATATGCTTTTCTTGATGTATTTCTACATTCTGATTATTGATATCCTTTAGAAATGTCCCATGGCTTTGGTATTTACAACATCTTGAGCTATCCATTACAATTCAAGCTTCACCTTCACTGACTCATGCCATGGGATTTCAAGGCCTCCATGTAGAGAAACTCCTGACACATGTCTGACCTAAATATCTTATTGTTAGCCAAGGAAGGAGATTCTACAACTGATTTTTCTATCTTTGATTTCAAAGCCAAAACACCATAGCTAACATTTTCAAGTTTCCTCTGCTTGCTTAGGCTGGGACTTAGTCATTTTTTAAATTATATTTTTATATCAGCATTTTGTTATTGAAGGTTTCATTCCAGTTTTAACTTTTTATTAATTCCTTATTACAAGTTGAGAATGTAGCTGGGAAGGGTCTTCCCCTTAAGCCACAACTTCTAAGATTCCATTTAACGGGAGGATTTCTTTTTCTAAACATTTCATATTCTTGATCAATATCAACATTGCTGTGCTTCTTTTTTCTTCACTCTGTATTTTTTTCCTTCTTGCCCTTTTGCATCTTTTCCTTGTAGATCTGCAAAGGAGTGATATTAGCTATCAAGTGACCCAGCCTATACTAGGCAGTTATGAAATCTCCTTTGACAATATCATTAACCCATTACTTAAATTTGGCCAAAGGCAGATTTTTAGGATGAGGTCAAAAAGAAGCCACATTCTTTGTGAAAATATCTCAAAAATGGTTTCCAGACCACTTACTAATATACTTCTATTCTGAAATTTGTTGAGCCAAGCTTCCAGAGTTCAAATCACTTTCAGCCCTCTCTGCTATAGATCTACTAGAATACATCTCTGCTATACTACTACTATACAACTGATTTTTCTAGTCCAAAGTCTTCAAGTATTCCATATTCCTCCAATAATCAGAATAGTCAGATCTGACACAGCAACACCACCCTACCTGGTATCAATTTCTGTCTCAGCAACAATTCTATTGTTGTGAGCTGATACCATGAGCATTGAAAACTCATATAAAATAAACTATTTAATTGAGGGCTTGCTTAAAGTTTCATAGATTTAGTTCATTATCATCACAAAAGAAGCATTCCAGAAGGCATAGAAGACATGTTGCTAGAGAAAGAGTTGAGAGACACATTCAGATGTAGGGGTATTGTGTTGATTCATGGTAAATAATTGTCCCACCCACTGGTTTAATAAAAAGTGCTGATTGGCCAAAGGCAGGCAGGAAGTGTGGGTGGGGCTACCAGACTAAGAAAATCTCTGAGAACAGAATGCCAGACAGAGCACCAGAGAGAAGCTGCAGGATGCAGAGGACAACCATGCAGCTCTAAAGAAAGGTACCGAGCTGCATGGCTGAACAAGAGACATGGGATAGCTTAAGGGTAGAGAGTTAGCAAGCTATATGCCTTGGCCTGAGGCTGATCAGCCAAAAAATAATGAAAGCATCTGTGTGTCTCTGTAGGACTGTGGGACTGTGGGTCTGCGGGTCTGTGGACCTAAACTTTGAGGTTAGGCCCGAAAGTCTGGGCCAGAAACCCCATACTACATTCAGATGCTCAGACCACAGAAAAAGAGACCTACTAGACTTGGTGTATAACTAAAAAGTGGAGAGTCCAAACCCAGTGACACATTTCCTCCAACAAAGACACATCTATCTTATAAAATCATAATTCCTAATGCTTTACCCATTTCAAAATTTCTAGACAGGTGACAATATATTCAAAACATTCAAATATATGAGCTTATGAAGATCATCATTTTTCATATCAACACAGTCACACTCATATGAAAAGGAAAAAGCTCTAGACAGAGAAATACTTGAAACTTAGGAATGCTGAGTGTAAGAAAGAATCTTCCTGAAGGAATAGCCCATAAATTGATTATCTTTTCTATTTTATGTGTAAATACTATAATGTTTATAAGATAGTATAAATAAGATTAATGTCTTAATTTACCTGCTGGTTATTTAGCTGGTTTGACATAGGAATAGTAATGATGTTTTTATGTTTATTTTATGTTTTTACAATTTCAGTGTAATACAGTAAGCATCAATCTTTACTGTATTGATAGAATATTTTGGCTCTTATCTGAATAAGATAATGTATCATAAGCAAACAAAAACAATTTAAAATGAGTAATATTTTCCATTCTCTTGCTTTGTTTTTAGAACTAGAAATTGTAATTGAAGTTCTTTTACAGAGGTAGATATTCACATTCCTGTTGGGGTATGCTATTGTGAAATACTTGCATCTATTTCTCCTTCAATGCCAGGTCATAAGCTGTTCTCTCATGTACAGGGATTACCCTAATGGGGTATGTTGCTTCTCTTTCAGCTACTTGAGTTTTTATCAAGATGGAGTGTAGTGGGATTTAGGTGTTATTTAGGGACGTTTAGAGTCCTGGCTCCTGAGTATTAGAACCCCTACATGGTGTATCCAGAACTGATTGAGACCCAGAAAACACTGACCTTTCCACCTGTTTGGTTTCTGTGTTCTCAGAGAGCAGATGAGCATCCTGGTGTGGGACAGTTCCACTTTCCAAAAATCGACTGAAGGTTCAAATTATATCATGTGTGTTTCCATACCCTCACAATAAATATTAATCTTTTATATGATATAATGCAAGTGAATATTTCTGCAATGTCTGTAATTCATGTGGGTTTAGTTCTCTAAGCTAGCCCCTGGACTGAGAGAGGCTAAGCCAGGATGCAGCTCCAGTGGAAATGCCAGCTTGTGTTTGCACATTCAGCTAAAAGTTGTGGCCATTTAAAAAGACATCCTGCAGCTTCTGCTGTTTCACTGGCAGTTTCAAATCCTAAGTTTGCACACGCCCATACCAGAGACCAAAGGCCAGTAACATGGCTTAAGTCTTGGTGCTTATTAATTCCTAAATTAGATTTCAACCTTCATCTGTTTTCAAAGGGAATATCTTCTATCCAACAGGACAGGTTGGAAAGGGTTTGGCATTTTTTCCACTACCTGCTTTCCTCAGTAGCTTGGTGACTGGTGAACACTTATCCTCTTGGCCTGTATCCTGCTGTACTCTGACCATGTGCAAGGCCACCATCCCCAAGGCTTTTACAAAGCCAGGCAAAGGTTTGCTAGAAAGGACAAATGAATAATATTAGTGTCTTTTGAAGAGGGATCATAGTACTTTATTCTGATTTTGTGAGAAATTGCCTCTCATAGGGTTATTTTCATAAAAAGGCATATTTTGGTTTTCTGTATTGACCAGATTGGGCAATTACTGTGATGTCTGCTTGCTGAACTTCAACATGACCTCTGGTCTGAGGTAATTGTGTGTGTGTGTGTGCGTGTGTGTGTGTGTGTGTGTGTGTGTGTGTGTGTGTGTGTGTATAAGAAATGTATGCTTTATATTAATAATGAGAATAAGAAACTTATTAATTCCCTGAAATTATATGTTAATGACGATAATAGGAAAATTGTTAATACTATGGAATCATTAAAAAGATTGACTATTCAGAGAATCAGACCTTAGGAAAAACGTTGGTTTCTAACTTCAAGTGTGTGAGGACTGGACTGTGTTGCAATAATGGAGAAGGATAGTAAAGTACTGTTATCCCAGAACAATTCAGGACAAACATCAAAGAAAACTTATGGTGAATAGGATATTTTGCCTAAAGTAGTGAACATGAAAAAAAAAAAAGAAATCCCCTGTCCCCTCCATTAATATTACCAGTTACAATTTCAGTAAAAGAATACATATGGCAAACTTCCAGAATGATGTACAATTATGAGTCAATCCATATTGGAGATATAAAGGACATCAGAAGCAAAACTACAACATGAAATCCAATCTACATACATATATAAAACAAATACTAAATGTATGTTTAACAAAAAACAGAATAACTCCTAATGATTGGATGCAGTTAACAGTTGCTTTATAGAAATATAGCCAACATTTACAATAGAGAAATTGGCTGAGGGAAGAGGTTAGGCCCATAAAAAGTTAGGGGCTTTGACATCTCTGAAGACCAAATATGCTATGAATATTCATTTGCTGATATAAAGTTTCAGACTACATATGATGAACATATATTGCTGTCATAAAATGCTCTGCCTGGAATGCTTGAAAAATATTTTAGACCCAGGAAAGAAAATTGAGCTATATACCAAAGTTGGGCAAGGATTAAAAGAAATTTATACTGACTTTCTTCAGAGATGAACCAAGGCTAGAGCAGTATCAGATCCAGGAGATAGGAAGTAATTAATACTTTCTTCAGATTTTAACCATGCTAAACTGGAATGTAAGAGAATGCTTATGATGCTAAAGATCAGATCTGTACCCATAAAGGAATGGATTCAGCATGCAATCAATGCTGAATCTCTCCATTATGATGAAAAGAATTGGGTAGGTCTAGCCATTTCCAATGTTAGAGTAAGGAATCAAGGAATCAATTACTTTAATTATGATAAACCAGGCCATATAAGAAATAATTGTATGCAAGGCATTCCCTGGAAATAACGTCCCTCTTAGGAATAATTCAAACAGAAGGTCCCTCCTTTCTAGTTATGCAGAAGATATTGCAAAGGCTGACATTGGACTAATGAGTGTACATCTATAAGAGACAAACAAGGCAACCCTTTACCATTGGGAAATGCCTTTTGAGGCCTTTCCTGGGAAAACTCCTAAAAATCAGCTCTCAAAATGAAGGAGGGTTCAATCATATCCAGTCACAGTGGAGGAATAGTCTCTTCAGGATGAGTAGAAAATCAAATGCCTAATACAAAGAATGATACAGCATTGGATAAGAGAACAACTTTAAGGAAGGAATCAAAATTTCCAAGAAAAAAAAAAAAACACTAAATGAATATTATGGCAGACTTCTATAAATGAACAAAGGCCAAAATTAAAAATAAAATGATATAACATTTATATCCAATTCTTAATCAATATGAGGGCAGATGTTTCAATCATAATTGCACAATCATGGCATCCAAGATGGCCTCT
The DNA here is from genome assembly GCA_033318265.1 of Phyllotis vaccarum. Classification (NCBI taxonomy): domain Eukaryota; kingdom Metazoa; phylum Chordata; class Mammalia; order Rodentia; family Cricetidae; genus Phyllotis; species Phyllotis vaccarum. The sequence goes on from JARWLC010000006.1 coordinate 143,647,270, forward strand.
AGAGGTGAATGTTCATTTCTGGAAAAATATCTCAGGTGAAACAGAGTATAAGATGGCTTGAAGGCATAGGACCTAAAGGACAGATAGGAAGGTTGAAGCTGTATATGGCTGACATAGCAGTGAATCTATGGGATTATGACCTTCTATAGCAATGAAATATCCAAAATAAAATCACTCCAGGCTCAGATAATCTAGAGACTCAATTATGGTTCTGAAAACAATATTTGAAGGAACTATAAAAAACTATAAAAAACAGTCACCAATCATAGGTGGTGAAAAAAATAGCTTAATAGCTACTGACCCTGTAAAGACACTCACAGTGCTACTTTTAAAATGGTTTACAGAAAAGCTTATTTGGGTTCAGCAAAGATCCTTGATGAAGAAGAAACTGCAGGCTCTAGAACATCTGATATAGAAGAAGGTACATTCTCATTATATTGAAGAATCAACCAGCCCATGGAATTCTCTAATATTTGTTGTCAAAAAGAAATCTGGTAAATGGAGAATGGTGACAGATCTAAGAGCAATAAAAAAGATGATTCAGCCAACGGGTTCTTTACAATATGGTATTTCCCTGTATTCCCTGCTATCTAAGGGATGGTTTATTATAGTTACAGATTTGAAAGACTGTTTCTTTAACATACCTCTACAAGAACAGGACAAAGAAAATTTGCCATTATGGTGCCCACATTTAATAATTCACATCAGTAAGAGATACCAATTAAGAGCCCTCCCACAGGGAATGTTGAATAGTCCTAATTATGCCAATATTTTGTACAACAGCCATTAGAAATGATATAGAAACAATTCCACAATCTATCATTTACCATTATATGGATGATATCTTATTGGCAGACCCAAATATCAATATACTAGAAAAGATATTTGAAGAAATAAAAAAAATTGTCTGACTTTGGATTACAAATTGCTCCTGAAAAATACAAAGAGGAGATTCTATTAATTATTGAGACATAATCCATGTCTACAGAATATTAGACCCCAAAAGGTGCAACTCAGGAGAGAAAGATGAAGAACTCTTAGCAATTTCCAAAAACTGACAGGAGATATTTCTCATATACAACCCATTATCAGAATTTAAAAAAAAACAAAACATAAATGTGTTAAGTTATTCAAAACCTTAGGTAGTAATAAGGGCTTAAGTAGTTCCAGGAAACTGAGAGAATTAGCTTTAGTAGAAAAAAAATTACAAGAAGCACACGAGTCACGTAGATCTAGACCTCGATTTTATTCTAGTTATTTTACCCTCTAAGCATTTTCTTACAGGAGTTATATAATGCAAAGAGAAAGTATATTAGAATGGATATTTCTGACACATAGATATTGGATTCCTATTATTGAACTTAAACAGCCTTGAAGTAATCCCTTTCCACGGCCACTTTCTAATATACTAGACATTTAAGATATACCATATTTGTTTGTTAGTTGTAGTTTGACCTTGTTTATGTTATTGCCTTTCCCTCTCCCAGACATTGCCTTATAATTACTCCTGTTGTATGTAGTCTTGTACTTAGTTTAGAACTTTCTGAATTAGACAAAAGGGGGAGATATAGTAGAATTCAGGCTTCATTCATGGAAGCTTAAAGTCATAGCTCCTGAGTGTCAGGATCCCTAAAGAGAATGGCCAGACCTGCTTGAGACCCAGCAAACACTGACTTTCCATCCTATTTGGTTTCTGCATTCTCAGAGAGCAGATCAGCCATCTAGTGTGAAACAACTCCACTCTCCAAGAATTGTCTTAAGGTTCAAATTGTATCATGTTTATATAACCCCTCAGTAAATATCAGTCCTTTATATGATATATTACAAGTGAATATATCTACAATAATGGAATATTTAACTATAATGAATTCCTTTATTTTTTAATCCAATGAGATCAACATATGCTTTTTGTGTCCTCCAATGGTCCATGTTTAATTAGCACAAATTGAACAATTCTAGAATGCAAAGAGTACATTTGATTTATATATTATCATTTTTATTTGCTAATGTATTTATTTTGCAAGTATATTGTATAGTATTTTTACAACTTTATTTTAAGTGGGTATTAATGTATATTTAAAATGTTTTGTATTAGTTTTGGGTAAAAGTTTTGTGTCAATTCATTTGGGAAAAAAATCTACATGTATTTTTCAATAGCTAATGATCAGTTAATAAAATTTTTTGAATTACTACTTGAACTTTGATATATTTGCACAGAAATGATATTCACGTGTAGGAATCATTCCTCCATAAAATATTTTGTTTGCCTATGAGTTCAATTTCATTACTTATTGTTCTTTACAATATTTCTGCATGGTTCAGCCTTAACTTATTAACTGTGTCCAGAAATGTATTATTTTATTCAAATAACTTTTAAATATTTCTGTACGGTAGCTTTGAGAGATTTAAAAGCCTTTTTATTTTGGTAGTATTCATTAATTATGTATCAGTTTACATCATTTTGCTTCTTTGAAAAATTAAATAATGTATTTTAGACAACCAATAAGTTAATAGCTATGTCTCATAGAAAGCATATGATCATCTTCGGACCTCTGATTTTCATGAAAATTCCCACAGTGATGACTATCTGGAGTTCTGGGGAGCTCACTGAATCAAGAATAGCTACTGGAGATTCATTGGGAAAAGAAGGTAGGTTCTCCAAGGGTAGGCAACTGTGGATTAGCGTGGGCAGTATGTGGAGCCTCAAGGGGTGGGATCAGACTGTGTTCCCGTGTGTGGGCTGGCACCTTGGAGAAGAACATCTAGCCCAGTCTTGACTTTGGGATGAGGAAATCGGACTTGCCTGGAATGGATGAGCCACACTGAGCTGACCTACGTTGGGACTTCTTGCCCTTTTGAAAGAGGAGATGGGGCAGGGGAGGAAGGAGGCTGAAGGCTTACTGGGAAGGGAAGGGGGGCAGGGGCTACATGGATCAAACAGACTTTTTTTAAGAAGAAGAAATAAAATGAAAAAAGAAAGCATATGAGTGATACAAAGCATATTAATAAAGGCTCAAGACTAAGTCATTGCCAAGCATTTATCAGCTTAAAAAATCAAAATAAGTAACTTTATTTTAGCTGAATTGTTATTATAAAAATACAAAATCATAAATTACATTCTGAATACCGAGTAAGTGACCATTTAGTTCACTGAAATAGAATTGTAATAGTTAAGGAAGTATAAAGAAACAAGGAAAATAATTTTTTTAAAAAAATACACAAAGGTAGAATTAAAGTATAATTAAATATTCAATTTCTTTGTATAAATATTAAAAGTAAAGACAATGATCTAAATAGATTATAATGTTAATTTTGTTATTTTTCACTAGTCTAATAATTGAAAAACAAAATGTATTTGAATAAACAATGGCAGTATAAAAATTATATTTGATATGATCTGTACATTTTTAGCTCTAAGAAAGATGAGAATACTTTCATTAGTACAACTGTACAGAGAGATAAACATTTCACATTGAAATAATAGAGTAGACTTCATAGGAAAGAAACAAGGTCTGGAGCAGTGAGAAAATGATTTCAGAAAAATCAATGAGAAATAAAGAAATTGCTATTATAACTCAAACATGTGGTTTCTTTTAGAACATGAAACTATAATCCAGACCTCATTGCATGTGCTCTCTTAGATGGGACATAAAGAAGCCATGCAAGAACCAAAAAGAAGTTTCTGATTTAGGCTTTTCATCCTTACTTGACTCCTTTGTCCTATACACTATGTTGAAATCAGTCTCATAATGTAAAATGTCCACCATGCTCAAAAGATGATGAAAAATTTAATTTTGCTTTTGACAATGGAATTATTGTAATATTTCCCAGTAACTTCTAAATAAGTTGCCTCTGTCCTCCCCTGAAATCTCTCTCATGATGTTGTCTGCATCTTGTTGTCATTTATATATCTCTCTCATTTTCACTCTTAACAAACTTTATCTAAAAGTTTTAGTGAAGAAAGTCTTCCATTTAAAACCTCATTGTGTATAGATCTCCGTATATATTTTCATAATAGAGATAAGTCTATGTGCTCCCTCTCACCTCAGCGTTCAGTATTAGCCTTGAGTTCTTATAACTTTAAGAAGTCTTATAATTGAAGAAATTATAGTTGTGAATTACACGTCAATTTTATTTTACAGATCAACTATCACTGCTCTTTTTATTTCATAACTCTTAGGCCTTTGAAACAGTGTGTGGAAAATTATTGGTGAAAATGGTTCTCTTGCAATTTTTTAGTTTCCATAACACCATTTATAAGTGTCCCAAAAATAAAACTTAACTTTAGCTATTTAAAGAAAAAAAATCAACAGAGCATGGAACCTGTAAATTTTAGCAGCTGCTACACACACGCACACACACACACACACACACACACACACACACACACACACACACACACACACAAATATAAGAAAGTCAAGCTGTTGCAATGAAGGTAACAAGTTGACAGACATGAAGAAGACAGCAGAGGAAGACTGAGAAAGCCACAAGTCCCCAGGAAAACATATTCTGTCTTTGGCATAAACTGATAATTTGATGATCCGAAGTACAGAATTATATTGTAAACGTATTGATAAATCTGGATATCATAATATTTAGCAAAGATATCCAAACACAGAAAGCAAATAAGAGCTGCATGCACAATATTCTTCATACGTGGATATTAGTCTACAATAGTAAGTTGTATGTGCAAACAAATGTCATTGTGTATATAATATAAACTTTAAAAAAAGAGAAGAGAATAAGAAAAGGTTCTGAGGAACAGTGAAAAGTGAGCAAAAAAATGAGTCATAAAAATGGATTAAAGCTATTCTTTCCTTGTTTAAGCTCGATCATAACTTTGATTTTTCCTGTATTGTCTTCAATGAGTGTATAATTGTGAAAATGTGAACCCTTAAGCAAAGGAAGAACGGCCATTCGGACTGTGGAGATAACTGTGGCTACAGTCACATGTGCTTTAGTGACCGATCTCTTTTCCTCCTTCCTCCCAGCTTCTCCCCAGTCTTCCTCACGTCCGGATTCACACTTTAAGTGACTTTTTAAACTTAAAACTGTGTTTTTTATTTATGTTAATTTAAATAATATGATCATTGTAAGAGAATACAACAAAACCACTGATTAGACACCTCTGTGAGTGTATGGAGTTTGTTGGTAGGAAAACTGTAAGGCTGTCTCATGGAAGTAGACAGAATCAGCTTTCAGGAAAGTCATGTTACTTATATGCATGACAGCAGGGTTGGGTTTTTGAGCTAATGAGAGCTATTAGGGTTAAACAGGGCCTACATGTTACCCCTATCATTAGACTGTCAAGACAAGAGAAGGACAGTAGTAGGTATCCTGAAAGCACAAATTTGCATTGTTAAATTTCGAAGGAATGCTGGGTTTACATTTTTGTTTACAATTCAAATAGTTCTGTTTACTGGAAAGAATCATTCTGTTTACTTAATAAAAATCTGTCCTTGGTTGAACCCTGGCCATCATCCTAAAACATTGCTAGCAACACTGCTATTTGGGGACTGCTTTGTGACCTTACATTTTATGACAGAGAAAAGAAAAGGTGAGTTTTAAATGTGTTTTTGACAAAATTTTATAATCTGAAAGTTTTCTTTATTTGAATAACATAAGATGATTTTATAATGTTATTTAACATGAAAGTTGTATTAGTATATGTAAAATAATACAAGATATTTTTAGCTTTAAAACAAGAAAAAGAAAGTAGAGTGAATACTCAGAAGTGTGGGCAGCTTCAGAGTGGAGACGTCACAGCATCTCCTTATGTGACTGAAAACCACTGAGAGGGGTTCTGGGAAGTAAAGGTTCATTATCTTCTTAGTAAGAGGGCAAATATCTCTCTCTTCGTTTTAGTATTATGAGATGCAATGTCTCCATATAAGCCTTAAAATTGAATGAAGAAAAAAGTCTATATACCATCATCTTTCAAATATTAGTTGAAGTCCACTGAAAGGCAAAGCTAAAATTAGTAACTTACTATTATCAAGAAAACAGCAGGAGCAGGTGAGGCCCAATCTTTAGTAGCCTGAGAGCACTTTAGCCCTTGGTATAATAAAGCTAATGAGTAGTTTAAGTAGAGCTTAATAAGTCATGACATTAGGAACTATAGACACCAGAATATTTAGAGAAACATAGACTCTATAATCAAGCACATTAGATTTTATCAAAAATTAATCTTATTAGAAACCAGCCCAGCATCATATACAATTATGGGAAAGAATTTGATTTATATCCTGAGCTTTTCAGCAAGGGTGATTTAAAGATAATGGACTAAATTTTTATGGAAGAAATTTCAACACTGAATAACATTCATAATGTGGTGTAATATTCTTCACCGACCTCGTGCAGAACTAAAGGAAAAGCAAAAAATGAAAGACAAAGATAAGAAATATAAAAACTTGGTGAGGAAAAGTATCTGAAGAATTTTGAAAGGTCAGACAATGATAGTGAAGATCATTGAACACCTAAAGCTCCTCAAGAGCAAAAACCATAGACGAGAAACCTGGTGCTTTGCACTTGGACAATAGAAAAAGTAATCTAAGAGTAAGACCTGTAACATCTGAATCTGCTAGGGGTCTTCATCTGTAAATGCCAGTGTCACAGAGCAAGCTTCACCAAGCAAAGGCTTACATATTGAAACATAAACACACGCATGGGTCACTCTTGAACCAAGAATGCCATCTATTGAAGCTCAGGGAAAACCTTAAATACTGGAGGTTGCCCTTTGACCTTGAGTAACCTCTGCAGCTCACAAGCAGCACCTGACCTTAGCCAGCTTCTTTGTCCTCTGCTAACTTCCTAGTTCCTAAATTGCAGCACATTCTTGGGCATAGTTCCTGATAATGGAAATGGATCAATTGGTTCCTGTGAACACCACAGGCCACTAAACAGTGCTAAGTTCTGGGGGCTGCAGGCTAACCTATACAAAGTCCCAAACATTTAACATGCCATACTGTAAACACAAAATATCATTTGAAAAAAAAGAGTGTCTCAACAGTGGAATGCAGAATTCCTGCTTGAATACAACCCACTAAATAAGTATCTCCCCAGGTTCAGAACATAAAAGATAATAAGCATATAACCTATGGGGATTAACCTCCATTTTCATGTTGGAGGTGCATTTACATGTTATTATTTTGCAAATAATGAAATTTGCCAGCCTGAAGTTTTTACGGAGTCTCTCATTATGGTTCTAGAAACCTTTAAAGTCGGGCACTTTGTGGAATGTTTAAGTCTCTGAGAGACTACTTCTTGAAACTAGAAAGATGAAACACATATTGCCACGTGAATCAAGCATGTTTAAGATTTCAGAGACATAAATTATTCTTCTTTAAAGAACTCTTCAGGCTTAAATGGAGCAATGCCTGGAGAGAGATGTAGTAGTGGGTTTCTGGTCCCGGACGCCAGAGGTCCGGGACCCACAGACTTGCCCGCCTGAGACTGCTTAGGAACCCACCGCCGCCCAGGCCCCCAGAAACGACTCAGACGCTTCTATTAACTTCATGCTGTTTGGCCTATGGCTCAGGTACATTGCTAGCTAGCTCTTACATCTTAAATCAACCCATTTCTATTAATCTGTTGGCCACGTGGCTCGTGGCTCACCCGTGTCTCCTTACATGTTGTTCCTTTGGCGGCTTCAGCTCGGTCTGCCTCTGACTCCGCCCCACTTCCCCTACCCATGCTCTGATTTCTCCTACTTATTCTACAGTACCCGCCATGGCCCAAAACAGCTCCTTTATTCAAAGATTGAGATTCACAGCATAAAGAAGGGCATTCCCACATCAGAGAGACCATATATTATGCTGTGGGTGGTGCTAAGTGAGATCTTTAGTGCCTAGAACGGAGCAGTCAAATGTTTCTTCCTTTACATTCAGGATTGCTTTAGTACAATGATTGCTTGCTGTTTTCCCATCCCCTTTTTGTAATAAGAATGTTTATTTTATACCATTATATTTTAAAATGTTTATTATGTGTTTTGCATTTTGTATGGGTACATGCCTAAAGGTTGTTTTTAGTCTTGGTACTGGGGATTAGAGTTTTAAATAGTGTTGGAACTGGTGGAGATTATGAGGACTTCTGAAGTTATACTGAACTCATTTCACAGTCTCCAAAGTACATTTGCCCATGGAGATAAGGACTATGTCTTTAGAATTTTCCATTTGAGTATCAAATTTAAAAGGAATGTAGCTGTGATGATGTATTATTAAGGGTTCTCTAGATGAAGAGAGATGGTCTAATAGATCTATGTATAGTAAAAGATGATTTATTAGAATAACTTAAAGGTTGAAGTCCAGCTAGGTAAACAATGACTTTTTCCCAAGGGAATTTTGTAGTTGCTCAGTCTACGAGGTTTGATGTCTCAGTTGGTCTTCAGTATATGCCAGTATCCCTAAAATGAACAGGCTTTCTTAAAACTAAGTTGTAACACAGAGCTGGAGAATTAATATATCCTTGTGGTAAAATTGTAAATGTTTAATACTGGCCTTGCCAACTGAAAGCAAATTGTTTCTTGTACTCCTTATAGGCACTGCTTATGGTACTAAAAAAAGATGTTTGCTAGATCAGTAGGTGCATGCCATGTACCAAGCAATGTGCTGATCTGTTCATGCAAGAATATGATCTTAACAACTTGATATAGTCTAAACTCACCATGGAAACAAGTCTTTTCCTAGATCTGTGTAGGGATTATGTAAATCAGATTAAAAAACATCAGGTATCCCATCTAAAATATTAATGGTTATGTTTGCGATCATATAAAGGGAAAATATGATTGCATGAAAATGATCTTTGTTTCTTAACCACCTCTTTTGCTTCCTGAGCTACAGATTACTTACCTAGGTGGACTGCATTTTTTAAAACCAGAAGCTCAAACAAATTCAATATTCCACTGTAAAAGTAAAAACACTAATGTTAACCAGGTCAAAAAACACATAGGCATGGATGAAAAGAGCATCTGGAAGGAATTTTGGGAAAGGAAGAATATGATCAAAGTGTACTTTAATTTAAAATAATTTAAATAATAAATTGATTAACAAAGGAAATATAAGTTAAATAGAGTGAACTCATACCAGTACATGATTCATGAGCATGCAGAGATTTCTTGAACTTGTTTCTTCTTCAGGCCATTTTAGGTTTGTTTATAATTTGATATCCTAGATAGAAAATACCATGTACAATATTCAAACTCTAATATAGAAACCCAAGACCAAGATGCAGCAGCTAATTTATTTTGGCTTCTGTTTAACTGCCTATTGTGCAAACCTTATCCTCCAGCTAACTGATTATTTAATTTCTATTAAACTGCTAGTAAGGGCAAAATACTGGGAGGTGTTTTTCCTTACGATACACTTACTCTAAAAGATGGTGCTAGAATACCAGTGTAATCCCAGAAGGCTGGAGTAAATACCTTCAGTGGGGAAAAAAATACATGTTTTGTCTTCCTAAATGCTTTGTTGGACTCAAGAAAGAACTACAAATAAGAGCTTAAGAGCTTTAATCAGTATAAATGGGGAATCTTTAAGTTTACTGAGCTATAACTTAAAATATTTTTCAAGGTAGAATTATCTCCCAAACCTGACATTTGTCCTAGTTTCCAAATTTCTCATAAGGGAGCAATTTTGAAATATAAAATTTCTCTTGATGGCTTTTAAATATTATATGATTAACTTCTCCCATTGGTCAAAATCAATTCACAAGATTTTATACGAATCATTTACAAGAGGAAATAGGAAGTAATAGCTGGTAAAATATGTTCACACAACTTCTTGGAACTTAAAACAAAGCTATGAAAACATAATACTGAAAATGATGAGTGTATTTAAGAAGTAAATTTATATACTGATGGGAAGTGCAGACATGAAAGTTGCATAGTTAATTCCTTTCTGTTACTAGCCTTTCATAAATGTTTGTATATAGCCCTTCAGATCCCTTATGGCATCATAGCACAGCCTCAAATTTCTAACAAGATTGACAGACCTTGTCTGCTGTCACAATTTCAAAGAGGATTTTTTCACATTCCATTATGCTGATGGCTCTCAGACAAGAACAAAAGTGAATGTTTTACCACAGTCATATGCTTTCTATAATTCATATGTCATAGTCTGCACACATAAAATTATCTACATATTATGTTTAAGTAATAGAAGTTATCACATATTTTATATGCACACTTCTGTGTGTGCAGGTACCCCCCAGTGTGAAGCATAAATAAGCTGTGTACTTGTATATGTGTGATTTACAAGTGAAAGTACATATTTGTGTGAACAGGCAGTATTTTGTATTGGTGAGAATAGAAATATTTCTGCATTCTCTGGACATACCAATATTTGTGTGTGTGTGTGTGTGTGTGTGTGTGTGTGTGTGTGTGTGTGTGTGAATTCTTGTAAAATTCAATTGAGGTGGCTTACTTACAGTTTCAGGGGTTATTCCCTTAACATCATGGTAGGGAGTATGGCAGTGTGCAGACAGACATGGTGTTAGAGTAGTAGCTGTAAATTCTACATCTTGAAGGCAGCAGGAAGTCAACTCACTGACACACTAAAAAGATTGAGCAAAAGACACCTCAAAACCTGTCCCAGAGTCACACATACTTCATCTAAATGTGTCATATCTACTCCAGCGAAGCCATAATGCCTAATAGTGCCACTCCTTATGAGCTTAAAGCAGACAATTACATTTAAACTACCACAAATATACAAAGGAACAGGCTGTGGGTATATCAGCCTATTTTGAAAACAGACATACTTAAACACATATATACCATGCTCTACATATCAATTTAATTTGTCAAATAACAATATAACTCATAATTACCATAGATAATATAAAACTATTTTATACCAAAGTACTGGATTTTTTAGAGTACTTAGAAAATGACCTAGCTGTAGTGTTCTTTGTGTATAGGTATGTTTGTGTATGTTTCTGTGTTTCTGAACAAATAAGATCAATTCAGTTTGCATTTTGGACACAAACTCTACTACTATTTCTCATACACAGAATATCTTTCTTCATTACCAGCTAAAATTGGAGAAAGTAATCCATATAATTGAAGTTAAATTCAAAACATTCTCGAAGCATGTTAGTAAAATAAATCTTAAACTCAAGAAAGAAGGATAGGTTTATGTTTTAATAAGAGTGACTGTAATATCTGCTTCCATTCATGAGTGCATGTGTGTTCAATCTGGAAATGGACATGGAATTGGTTGATTCTGTTAATAGACTAGCTCTAAGATCATTTGAGTGATTAAACTCCAAAGTAGTTTAGTTGTAATTCCCAATCTATATCCTAAACCTGCTCTGAATCATGCCTTCCTTTTCCCCAGACAGCGCGCTCTCTCTTTCTCACACATAATGTTGAGTTTCAGTCCCTCTGCCCCAGATGTCACTGTCCATAAATTGTGCCTCATTACTCCAGTCTTACTGACCCTAATTTACTAGCACTATTTAGTATTTTTTTTTTTAGGGCAAATCTATGCAATTGTGCTCAACCTTCTTACTGTAGAACAAAAATCACCAATGAAACTGGTGTGTTAGTGACACAGTAATCAGTTCTGGATTTCAGTCATTGAAAGTTACATAAAATAATTTAATATCTTAAAGTCTTGGTTTCTGAAAGAATTGGTAACCTATACTTTTTTGTAGCCTAGGGGTAATCCTTTTATTATCTAAAAATTCTCAATAGTATCAACATCGAGGTCCCCTGCTTACTGATCATCTTTCTGACACAAGGTTGCATTTCAAATTGCTGCTTTAACAGATGCTTAAGATAAAAGAAAAAAGAAAATACAAGTTTCATGTGCAGCAATTTATTTCTCAACTGGTTTACTTGATAAATTTTGCTTCCTATTCTAATCCTCCAGGGCAAGAATGTATGTTTTATGTAATCACTGAAAGGCTATAACAAATTATAAGTAATAATATGTTTAAAGCAGAGAAGCACATTTCTAAATATCAGTTAAAATTTTGGTCTTATATGCTTAATTTTAACTAAAATATTTTCTCTAAATATATCTTATTTATCATCAATCATTTATATATTTATCTACCTATCTATCATATGTACATATGTATATTCAATCTATCATCCATCCATGGTGATATGTAATGTTATTTACTTTTTTAAAAATATGTCATGTGAATTTTCTCTAACAAGAGAATCATTTTCCTGAAAAACATGGGTAGAGCAAATGACTTCCTCTCTAATATTCAATACACTTTAAAACAGAAAGAGTACATTAATGCTAATCTAATACTACTATTATCTTTAGAGGTACTCTGTTTACTTTAGAAGTTTTCCTCAGGTGTTGTTTGACCCCAAAACACAAGGACAAAAGCAGCAGAAACAGTGAGCAGGGTTTGGAAAGCTGTGATCACGATGGTAATAATTTCTAGGAATAAGCTTCAGAGGACATCTCAGTTTACTGACACGACGGGCCTACCTTATAAAAATGGAATTGGGGAGAGGAAGGCAAATGAACAAAGAAGGAAAAACATCGAATTTGCATCTGTACTCTGAATGGAGGACAAACATTTAAGATACATCAATTCATGTACCAAAGCTTATGGGAAGAAAGTGGAAAACACAGGGGCTGAGTTATGTTGTGCTTCCAGGGATCTCTGTGCTGAATAGTTAAGAAATTTCAGATTCCACATCTAAGATGTTTAAAGAACTACTTTAAGCATGTGGTGCAATGTTTACAATGTGCATTAATGATACCTCCCTTATTAATAAGATAAATGTAGAAATAAGTAGGACCTATCTGAATCGCATGTCCCTCTTCATTAAAAGTTTAGTTGTAATCCATATAAATCAATAAATATGTACATATTTTAACTCCAAATTTAAAAGAAAGTATTTTCAAACTACAGTGTTTGCATGATGGGCATTTGTTTTTAATTTTGGAGCTTGAGCTACAAATTTTTCTGCTAATTTCCTTTAGTTTTTTGTGACATGCTCATAGGAAGATACACTGTAAGCTTTGGGATGGAATGTGCCCTGAATAGCAGGCTGAAGATGTGATCTACATTCATTCAAGTCCTCTGCACTAATCAGTGGTTTGCCCATGCCTTGTATGTAAGAGGCCCATAATCTCGATATTGTGTTCAAATGTCCATACGAAATATGTAACTCTGAATGGTCATATTAGGAATACATAATAGTTTAGGAAGAGTATTATTGCAAAAATGTGACTTTATATTAGATATTTATCATGTTTAATTTTTACTATTAAATGCAATTCACATTTTTCTTCTTATGAATAATAGAAAATAGAGAACCTATACTAAAGAGAATTGATTGTAATATTTATATTAATATATATTTAGATCTACCTTTTTTACTGTTGATTATTGATGAGGATGAAATATAGGGAGTTGTATGACCTGGGCAAATCTTCACAAGTGATACAGCCTCATCTCTGTGTTATTTCAAATTATGTATTATTTTTTATGCCTCCTCATACATACACAGTATAACCTATTTAGTTCTGTTCTTATCTACTATCTTGGTACATTATGATTTAATTTAGTTTTATAATATTTTGGTTAAAATTGCCTACTGCATTATAATTTAGTTGACTAACAGTAAACTACTGAAGTATTTTATTTTTATTTCCAATTTTTAGGAACAAGAAAAGTCAGTACCCAATAGGTAGATGCTATATTCGTTAATGCAAACATGGATACTTTATGCAAATTAATGCCTTCAGACATATGCTTTTATTTAAAATAATAGCCATTTGACTGTGCTATGAACTGGGGAAAATCTATGTCTTTAAGAAATTTGAACTATACAGATGATGGGTGAGTAAAACCCCAAGATTAGCTGTAACCCAATTTATAAGCCCAATTCATTATCACAAGGAGATGGATTATTAGGGTCAATATTTATTCAAGCAATTTATGGTTGATATGAAGGAAATAGAGAAAGGACACACTCTTCTGTAACAGATCTTCCTTCCTGGTGGTAGAGAAGCAGAGAGCATTGTTCTCCAGGACTAGAGAAAGGACACACTCTTCTGTAACAGATCTTCCTTCCTGATGGTGGAGAAGCAGAGAGCATTGTTCTCCAGGACTAGAGAAAGGACACACTCTTCTGTAACAGATCTTCCTTCCTGGTGATGGAGAAGCAGAGAGCATTGTTCTCCAGGACTAGCACTTTAGGTTGTTCCTGGCCATGCCTTGAAGCTAAAGCTCAAAAGTCATGGGTGAGGCCATGCTCTTACATCAGGGGGGTACAGAATCTCAATACATCTTCTCCTTTTGTCTCAATATAAAAGATTTAAACCTATCTATAAAACTACCCAAAAATGTCCAGTAATGGGAAAGTAGAAGCCATGGCATAAATAAAACAAAACTACAACCAGAAGAACAAGAAACATGAAACATATTAAATGTTCAGAATAATGATGTATAACAAGATACAGAGTTTTCTCCAAAGCTTTTTATCTTGAATATGAATCTGGAACCTAAATGCTCCTAAGGTGAGATAGGAAATGATCATAACTGAAGTGGTGTGATCTTCAACTCCATCTAAGTCTTGAGAAGGAAAATATATTAATTGAGTAAGGTGAAGTACAAATGAGTAACTTGATAAATTTAGTAAAAGAAGACAGTGACATCAGCTGCCTGGACAGTCACCTACAGCTTTTTTGCAAAGTTGGAGCATCCAAATTTTTGGCTATATGCTTTGGATATCTGACATATTTCTTTATCAAAAGCAGAGTATTTTGAGAAATCATCTTATCCTGTCTTGGCAGGTTTCAGCAGTACTTGGTCTTCCATCCTGCTCATCCAGGTTAAGGCACACCTACTGTCCATAACTGAGGCAAAGACCGTTCTTTGCCCAACAGGGCATTACTTGTTAAAGAAGACAAACTCCATATGGAGTGTTCCTGTAGTCCAACATCATCTCTGGGAAGGAATGGTCCTGCCAGGAGCAACCATATCTCTCATAACCAAAATTTGAATAATAAACATTTTATTCTCAAGATCTATGAAGTGTTTGAGGATTCCTGTCTGTCTGACATATTCTACTATATATCTGAGAGACCTGAAGAACATGACTAGTATATGACAAGCATAGGTAACTGTGACATACTATAATTTTTATCATCTTAAAGACTGAAGCATACATTACAAAACAGTCAATCTATAAATGAGTGTACAGATTTGGGAAAATGACTTTAAGTAAGACAATCATACAAACATTAAACAGAGGCACATGTATAGTACAAAATGACATCAGAATCCCAAATGTGTGTCATTACACAAAATGTGTGAAGCAAAGGTAGATTACATTATAAGTATAATTAAACAAAGGTTGAAATTGCATAGTGGAAATGACCAAAATATGTTTAATATGAAATATTTTAAACAGAGGTAGAAGCATGTGCAAAGTATGACAAATACATATTCAATTTTGTATCAACATACAAATTACCTTAAACAGACATGTAAAGTTTCAGATTTAAATTTGTATAAATAAATAGGCATCTATACCAGTGCAAGTTGTCTCTGGCTTGTATTTTCCTAATGATGCTCACAGGTAAATACAATAATCTACCTATGTCTCTCCTATTTCTCCCCTTCTTTAAAAGTAATTCCCGAGTATTTTATCATCCTACTTTTAACCCAAATAAAACTTATAACCACCCTAGCAGAAGGATAATTATTTATAACCATTAAAAGGCAAAATTTATCAGTAAAAGAGCTTGGTTTTTTATAGAATCTCTTTCTATTGATTTGGGGGTGACATTATCTCTTGCAGGATCCTGGCAAAATTATGTCAGCAGTTAAGTCCCACAGAACTGACGATAAACATCTATAAACAGTTTCAGAGAATGTGGCAAAGCTATCTCTTGTTAGAGATGTAATATGATGGATAATCATAGTAAGCCATGTTGCAACCATTCCAAAACATCTGTAGTTCAAAAGCAGTGATTGAGTGGTGTATAACAGTTTTAAAAAATATCATGAACCTTGTAGTTGGGCACCATTTTCTTCTGGATGCCTTGGATGTTTGATGTGGGAATGCCTTTCTATATGCTGTGAATATCAATCTTTAAAAAAAGGAGCTGTTTTGGCCTATGACAGGCACCATAGAAAAAGTAGGAAGAAGAATTAGAATAGGTAGGAGGAGCAGGGCGGAGTCAGAGAGAGACAGAACAAGAAGCCCAAAGGAGCAACATGTAAGGAACACAGGTAAGCCTCGGGCCACATGACAGGAAAGATTCATAGAAATGGCTTGATTTAAGATGTAAGAGCTAGGTAGCAATGTGCCTGATCCATAAGCCAAACACCGTGAAGTTAATATAAGTGTCTGAGTCATTTTGGGGGCTAGAGCAGCAGTGGGCATCTAAGGGGTCTGGGGCTACAGGTCTGTGGGTCTGGGCCTCTGGCTGCCTGGGACCAAAAAACACATTGTAACAGAGATTGCTGTTAGGAGAATTTGTTTACAGTGGAAAACTTAAATAATATTGATATCAAATGGAGAATTTACATTTTAGAAAAGAAGGTCTTAAGTAGTCAAGAAGTAAGCACAGAGACAAATCAGATTAGAAATAAAACTATAATAACAATAGTCCCTATATGTCTTGGCTGTCTTCTATCCCACATCAGGTGGCTTGTCTGATATGAGATAAAAATCTTTTAAATTTTCTTTTTACCAATGTGCTTGGGTTTAGAGAAGGATAGAGCCACTCACTCTAACTCCAAATTCAGCTTTATTTGTATTAGAATTGGGACCACATTTTTTATGTTATTTTTATTTTTTATTTCATTGTTTTTGTTTTATTCTAAAAAATGACATTTTTATCTATGTACCCCCCACTTTTTTTTTTAAGAAATAGAGAGATATATATGGTAAGCAGTGAGAATGTACCCTACATTGCATGTTGGCAGCAATTGGCATTATATAACTTTGCTGGTAAACCTTTTAAAACTGGTTTCATTTCAGCCTTAAATGTCTGGGTGTCTGGCATCTTTTTAACTTCTAGGAGATGTTTATGTCTATCTTTCTGGAAAAAGACAAACAAACAAACAAACAAAACCCTGTCCCAACCTTTTAAAGTGAGTTTTCTTTACCATTCACTAAGTGATCATATTGGTAGATGAACCATTACATCTCTCCTTCAAGAAGTATCTCCTTTTTGATGTGGGAATGTCTTTCTGTATGCTGTAAATATCAATCTTTAACTAATAGAGCTGTTTGGGCCAATGACATGCACCACAGAAAAAGTAAGTAAATAAATAAAAATAAATAAATAAATAAATAAATAAATAAATAAATAAATAAATAAATAAATAAATGAATAAATAAATAAATAAATGAATAAAGACAAAGTCAAAGACAAATAAACCCTGATGCCCCCAAAAAACATATAACAATACAGGTCAGCCACAGACCACATAACAAACAGATTAATAAAAATAAATTAAATTAAAATAAAAAACCTAACTAACAATATGACTAAGCCATAAACCAAACAACATAAACTTAATATAAACATCTAAATCGTTTTTAAAAGCCTAAACAACAACTAAAAAACTAAAAAGTCTAAGACAACAAGTTTATAAGTCTAAACCTCTAGCCAAACCATGTCAAAACCCACATCATAACACCTTTTCAATGGGATCTTTATTGATTTTCTTGGTACCTGTAGTGTTTCTTCTCCTGATGAAAGAAAAGTAAAAACCCTTACCCAATAAAGCATATATTCTGGCTTCCATTCTGAGGTCATCACATCCTGGAGGTTGACAGGTTGGTTTATCTCAGAATTTTTTTTCTAATATATAGTTTTTCTCTCTGCTGCTTTTCCTTTCTCATCAGCACTAAGAAATTTCAAGGTTAGTAAGGTATTATGCCACCTCTCCCTGGATTTTCTCATTCCTCCTTTCTGTTTATGGAGCGTCACTTTTAAGGTATAATTAGACCTTTCCACAACTTCTTGTTCTGTAGGATTTTGTGATATACTTATAATGTTCTTTATATTATTGTTTCATCCTTTGAGAAACATGTGCTGGAGCATTGTCAATCTTAATTTGTACCGGTATTCTCATAATGGTAATGACTTTCAAAAGTTGTATAATTACAGAATCAGTTTTATCAGATCTCAGAGTAGTTGCCCATTGAAATCCTGAATAAGTACCAATGGTACAGTGTATATATTTCTGTTTTGCAAATTTTCCAAAATAAAATAAATAATCTACCAAATATCATTTTTTGCAGGCCTCTAGGATTGCTTTCTGCAGGTAATGGTTGATTATAGAAGGAGCACTAAGTAGGACATTGTTTTAGAATTTCCTTGGTCTAGTGCCAACTGATGGAAAAACTCATTTTTAATTCTTTGTTATTAATTAACGTGGTATTCCTTTTAAAATTCTCTAGCACATTTCCTATTAATAGCTGATAAATCTCATCATTACCTTGTATATGATCTGATATGTTAGATAAACTCCATTTCTAATAAAATTGTGTAATTATTTAAAGACGTTAATTAATTCTGTTTTTATCAGGAATGTAGTCATCAGTTTCAATATGTAAAACAACTCTTTCTGCATACTGAATGTCAATTACTATGTTAAGAGGCTCTGTAAAGTCCATTAATACCTTAGTAATAGCTTATTATTCTGACTTCTGGACAGAATTATAAGGTCTTTGAGTTACTTAAATTTTCTGATTTGATTCCTGCTTTTCTTGATTTGTTTACATCAATATAAAATTTAGGGGCTCCAGAAATGGGTTTATCTCATAAAACACAATGAATAATCCAGTTGGTTTTCTCTATAAATTGATTTTTTTTGTAGATATCTGTTGTTATCTCTCCCCCCAAAATTACTGTAGGCTCTTGGCCAAAGTTCACTGTCTGCATATATTTGATCAATTTCTTCATTAGTAAAGACACAGAAGTTTCGGTTGTGTCCTGTACTTTCAATTGACAGTCTTAACTGTCAAATCAGAAATCTTTTCTACAGTTTTTAATTTTATACTCGGCATTTGTAGAATAAATATTCATTCTAATATAATATTTTCTTTTTGCATTATAACTCAAGTAGGAGAATTCTTAGGTGGGAGGTTAACCAGTATGCAATTAAAATGTGGATCTGCACAATTCTCATGTTCACGTCACAATTGCTTTTCCACCAAACTCAATTGTCTCTCCACTTCTTTAGAAATTTATTTTTGCCCTTATCACCACCTAAATTTTTTAACATATTAAGTTTATGATGATTCTTCAAAATAACAGGCCATATATGAGACATATCTCCTAGCAATCTTTGGTAATTGTTAAAACTTTGCAGTCTATCTTTCTTGACTTAGACTTTTGGGGATCTAATATTTGTAGAACTATTTTACACACACACATATACACACACATACACACATATATAATTAATAAATCTCCTCTCTATTTTTTTCATGAGCAATTTGTAATCCACAATCAAGCAAAAATCTTTACTTCTTCAAACATTCTAATGTGTCTATATTTGAGTTAGCCAATAAAATATTATCCATGTAGTGACAAATGATAGACTGCAGAAATTGCTTATGTATTACTTCTAAAGGCTGTTGTTAACATATTTTTTTTTTTTTTGGAAGAACTCTCCACTGATATTTCTTAACAGATCAAGAATTATAATGAGTGGGTACTGTAAAGGCAAATTTTTCTTTGTTCTGTTCTTGTAGAGATATAGTGTATAAACAGTCATTTAAATCAATAACTATAATAGGCCATCTTTTAGATAACATGGAAGGCAAAAGAATTCTAGATTGTAAACAGTCCATTGATTGAATTACTTTATTTACTGCTCTTAGATCTGTCACCATTGTCCATTTTTTCAGATTTGTTTTTGACTACAAATACAGGAGAGTTTCAAGGGCTACTTGATTCTTCAATATGTTCAGTATTTAGTTGCTCCTGAACCATCTCTTCTAAGGTATACATTTTTTTTCCTTTTATTAGAGGCCATTGCTGAATGCATATAGACTTAATTGTCAACAATTTTGCAGTTAAAACAGGTAGTACTGTGGGTGTCTTTAAGGAGTCAGCAGCTTTAGTGCTTTGTCTTTGTACAACTCGAATGGCTGGTGACTGTTTTGTATAATGCTTTAAATTATTATTATTAGAAACATAATTGGGTCTATGGTTCATATCTGAGCTTGGTGCAATTTTCATCTAGGTATTATACTGCTGTAGAAAATCACAACTCCATTGATTCACTGCTATATTAACTATATATGGCTTCAGCCTTTCTCTTTGTACTTCCTATGCATTCAAGTCACCTCACATGTTGATCTATCTGTGATATGGTTTTAATACCTAATAATTTAACATCTACCTCACCTACAGGACTAAAGAAGGAAGTTAACCACAACACAGCATGGGCGCACTTGAACCCAGAACTCAGTGCCTGGCAAGACTGCTGACGATGCTACCTACCACAGGGTTAGTCATTTGGGGCATATTGGAAATTAGTCACTTAATGTGACCTGGATTAATAAACTCAACTAATTATCACAAGGAGATATATTCTTAGGGGCCAATATTTATTTAAGCAACTTATAATATAAATGGGAAAAAATGCAAGAGTTGAAGAAAGAAACCGCTCATCCAGAATGTATCTTCCTTTCAGGTGATGTGCAGGGAGAGTGTTAAGATCAAAGACCAGCACTTTAATTTGTTCCTTGTCATGCCCTAAGGGTACAGCACCAAAGGTCATAAATGAACCCCAAACCTGTAATGGCCCAGAGAGCACACCTTCAGGTCAGGGAGGTGCTGAAATTCACTACAACTAGCAGGTTTAATAGGTAATGAAAATAAAATAAAACTTTCTTTGGTTATTTATTACAAAGTATTAAAACCATGTAATTTATAAAGGCTTACTTCACATATCTAATTGATGAAACAAACAAAAAGCACTGAAAGTGGGATATTTTACTTGTTTCTAATAATAACTACATATATTGATTGAAGTTATCTTCACTAAGACTTGCATTGTGTACTAGGGATCACTAAAAGATTTTTTGCATAATAGGATTGACCATAGCTAATGTTGTCATATGGATATTGAGCTGACTTGTATTTTAATTCTATTCTTTTTTTTTTTTTTTTTTTTTTTTTTAGATATAATCAGTTTTAGAGATAAAATAAAGACTAACTGAAAGCTTCACTCCACTTTTTAAAAGATTTTACTTTGATGAAAAAGGCGATTTGTGTGATAGTGTGAGAGATTAAACTATCAAAAACATCGTATTACTCCAATAAAAATTTCAAACCTAATATCTGGATTTGTTGTTAATAGGTGGTGAAAATTCAAGAAAGATTTCTGAGTAGATTGGTGTGATTGCTTTCTTATAGGTACACCTCTTAATGGAAATAACTATTGTGTCTTGCTTGCAGCTATAATTAACAGAGTAGTTAGTTTCTGCAAATAACTACTCAGGAGTATGAGCTTTCTCTAAATAACAAATTTTCTTCACGTATAATTGATCTCTAATCTCTATGCAATATTTCTTCCAAATATATTTGGTGTATGAATCCTTCTCAACATTTATTCATAATGCAGAGAAAGGGTGCTGCCTTTGTAGCAACTATTCAAGTTACCTCCTGAGGGTTTTTTTTTTTTTTTCCTCACTAATTCTTTATGTAACAGCTTTGTGTTTTTGTTTTACTGAACTGGTCTTTTTTCACACTTTGGGGCTAAGATCTAAATATCTCTATTATCACAGCATTTCCTTTATCATTTACTTCCTCACACTATGTTCACAGTATATTATTTTCAGGAATTAAAATGAATCTTTGTTTATCCAAGACTTTGTACAAACAATTTTCAAGAGCATTTGCTTTACTCTTAACAGTCTTCACTCTCTTTAGTTAAATGTTATCCTTAATTTAATCTTATTTCAAAATATTATTCTCAATGACACTAATCCCCAAAACCTTCAGTGTTGTATGTGGTGGAATTCAGGTGTTAGCTGACAAGGCTTGGAGGCATTCAGGAGTTTGAGCCTGAACGTTGCATAGTCAGACCCACTAAAGAAGCCAGTGGGACTCTGAGTTTGCCCTGTTTTGTTCCTGTGTTTTGGGGAGCATATCAAACCATCCATAGAGGGATATTTTCACTCTCCAAGAATTGTCTTGTTTCAATTTGTATCATTTAGTGTTTATATAACCCCTTAATAAATATTAATTCTTTAAATGATATATCAAAAGTAAATATTTCTACAATAATTGTGTCCTTTAGCATTCATTATACCAATAAGAAATGAGTTGTAAATGATTCCACTTAAATTATTTTTTCTTCTTAAGTTCTACAGTTTAATTACTCTTCTCTGTTTCTCCTCTATTTCCCTGTGTATGTGTATGTGTGTATATATCTATCTATGTGTCTGAATATACATATTCACACTGTGAAATGCAATGCATTATTGACACAAAATAAATGTTGAGTAGATGAATTGGAAGAACATCATTTAGAAAATGTATTAGGATTTTTAATATTTTTGCATAATATTAATAAAAATAGCATTTATATAAACATATATATATGTGAACATTTATTAAATGAGATGTCACAAACAGAATCATAGGAAAATCTCCAAATTTCTGTAATTTTTCCAAGAGTATGTGCTTTACCTTTCTGTGGTTGTTATTGAGATAGTATGTCCTGATAAATTAGCAATTTTCAACTTTATTCCCTAACATTTCACAATTTTCCCCAAGGCTCATGACCCTGATATAATATAATATGAAGAATACAAAGAAACCTCAAAAATTTCAGACTCTTATTTAATTTAAAGTTATTATTTTTTTTTCCACACCAACCACAGCTCCCCCACCCCTGACCACTCTTCTACAGCTTCCCCACTATCCACTTCTCAGAGAGGGTAAGGTGCTCCACTACTGGGTGGTCAAGAAAGTCATCAAATCAAATTAAGGCAGGAGCAAGCCTCTCCTCATGTATCAAGGTTGAGCAAGATATCCCTTTAAAAGAAATAAACTTCAAAAACGCCAGTACATTCACTAGGAATAAATTCTGGTCCCCCTGTCAGAGGCCCCACAAGTTGCTGGAGCCTTTTCAACTGTCATCCACATTCCAAGGGCCTAGTTTAATCCTGTGCAGGTTCATCAGCACTCAGTACAGAGTCAGTGAGCTCCCAGGAGCTGAGGTCAGCTATCTTTGTGGAGGATCCCCATTATAATCTCGATCAGTTTGCTCAAATACTCTCTCCTGTAGTAGTGGGTTCTCGGGTCCTGTGCGCCAGAGATCCGGGACCCACAGACCTGCCGCCGGGACTGCTTATCCTCGCGCCGCCCAGGCCCCCAGAAACGACTCAGTCGCTTTTATTAACTTCATGCTGTTTGGCCTATGGCTCAGGCACCTTGCTAGCTAGCTCTTATATCTTAAATCAACCCATTTTTATTAATCTGTGGGCCACGTGGCCCATGTGGCTCACCCGTGCCTCCTTATATGTTGCTCCTTGGGCAGCTGGCTCGATCTGCCTCTAACTCCGCCCTGCTTCTCCTACCTAAACTCTGAACTCTCCTCCCACTTTCTCTATGGTGTCTGCCATGGCTCAAAACAGCTCCTTTATTTAAAGATTGAGATTCACAGCATACATAAAAGCATTCCCACATCACTCTCCTTTTCTTTTCTTTTTTTTTTTTAACTTGACTGATAGCTCAGTCTAGTGCTTAGCTATGGATTTCCACATCTGTTACTGAAGAAGGTTCTATGTTGACAATTAGGGTGGTCATCATTTTGATTACAGGGGGAGGCCAATTCAGGAACTGACTTTTTTTAAGTTTTAGCTGGGGTCATCCTTAAAGATTTCAGGTTTCTCCCTAACTCCAAAGTTGCTCTCTCTGTCAAGATATCTCAATCATCTTGTTTCCTCCAAATGTTTTCTTATAATTTCTCAACAACCTTAGTCACCAAGGAAAGGTACATCAGAATAACTCTGAAATACCTGTCAGAAAGGCTAAGATCAAAAACACTGATTACAACCTGTAGTGGGATTGTGTTGCTACATTATAAAATATTATCCTACCTACTAGTTTAATAAAAATGCTGATTGGCCAAAGAAAGACAGGATGTGTGGGTGGGGCTACCAGACTAAGAAAGCTCTCTAATAGAAAGAACAAGGTAGAGATGCCAGAGACGTCAGCAGATGCAAAGGACAACTATGCTGCTCTGAGAAAATATACCAAGCCCCATCGCTGAACAGGATAATAATCATGGGTTAGATTAAGGGTAAATAGTTAGCAACTTATCTTCCTGGGCCTTAGGCCGATCAGCCTAAAATTAATGTAAGAATCTGTGTATCTCTGTGGAACTGTGGATCTGAACCTCAAGGCTAGGCTGTTTCTGGAAGATACTGGCCAGAAACAATATAACAGCATCCTATACTGAAGGGTATGTGAATTAAGGAGAACACTCTTCCATGGTTGGTGGAAATGTAAATTTGTACAGCCACTTTGCAAATTACTATAATGTTTTCCTGAAAAACTTGGAATTAATCTGTCTCATAATCCAGCAATTCTACTCTTGGGCATATAAAGAAAGGATGCTCAATCATACCACAAGGACATTTACTCAACTATGATCATAGCAGCATTATTTGTAAAAGCTATAACTTGGAAACAGCCTAGATTTCCCTCAACTAAAGAATGGATAAAATAAATAAATAAATAAATAAAAACAAAAAAACAATGGGGTGCGTATGCACAATGGAATATTGCAAAGCAGTGAAAAAAAAAAACATCTTTAAAGGTACAGGAAAATGGATGGATCTAGAAATAAATATCCTGAGTGAGGTAAGCCAGACCCAGAAAGACAGGCATGGTATATACTCACTTAAAAGTGAATAGTAGACCCAAAGCAAAAGACAACCAGGCTATAATTCACAACTCCAGAGAAGCTAGGTAAGAAGTAGAACCTTAAGAGATAAACATCAAAATCCCCTGAGAAAGGAAAAGAGATAAGAAATCCCTATTTAATTGGGAAGAATGGGGGAGGAGTAAGAAATTCTTGGCTGTTTTCGAGTCCTAGTGTCTTTTGTTAAAAAAAAAAAGAAAAAAAAAAGAAAAAACCTCAAGTCTTTTAAATTAACTTCTATAAAACCAAAAATATATTTTATATTCTGACCTGGGTATTTAAAAAGAAGTCCTAGCAATGAATGGTGATTGACCTTAAGGATGAAAAACATCCAACATGAATAACACCATAAAATTTAGTCCAGTGTCCTTTATTTTGAGCTTATAATATAATAAACTGACTCTTTAATGGATCAACTAGTCTCAAAATACCATCTATTTAGACCAATATGTTGGGCTACCGCTAGGCCTTTAACAATGATCCTGGACCTGGTGTAACTTCCCGAGCCTGGCTCGAGTTTGGCGACCTGCCCCTGGTCATGACTTCCACATATGAGTGACTTAGCATAGCCCGACCCAAAGACCACTTCTGTCTAATTACTGCACTCATGACATAATCTCATTGGCACTGAAGACTCATCCATCTTCCTTCACCCAAGATAGCTGCCTCCTCCTTACCTAAGTCTATAGAACTCCATCTGATACAATAAAGTGAGATCCTGCTTTAACAAGACTCCAGGCTCAATGGGCTTCTCTTTGTTGGATGGGGGAAGTCTGAGGAGGGGTGGCCTGGGCCATCCACACTTACCATTCTGCTCAGCCCCAGGACGTACCCGGCTGGACCAGTCCTCCCTCAGCCCTCATCTGCCAGCTAACCAGACTCGATATACAAGTTTCTGTCTTCATCCAGCTCTGCCACAGGCCTATAGCATTCTTTAGCAAGAATCCATGGCTCTTATATTTCCAACATCTTAATGTTTCCCTTTGCTACTGGGAGTACCCTTTGACTACTTTACAGAGAAGCCTTTTCCTGGCTTCTTTGCAAGTCTTTCTTTGGACTCATATTTTTCTAACATCATGGAACCAACTTTCTGTCTTTGAATCTCCCCAAGCAGGTAGCACAAGGACAGTGATGCCAGAATCTTCTACCAGCTCAAGAAGTAGCAGCTCACCTTGGTCTAGAGCTAAATCAGTTTCTGTGAGCTGATTAATAAAACTCTTTCATAGGCCATTTTCACTTTAGACTTTTTTCTCTCAAATTTATTTGAAACTTTTCAGTTTGAAAATCTTATGGGTGAATTTTGCTTCTTGCAGTTGAAAGCTTTTATATTGTCCTTTGCAGCAACTGAAGTTTCTTTTCAAGATGCTATTTCTTTACCAATTATATTTACTTTCTTGGTGTCACTCTGAATGTTCTTCTGTTTTGACAGATTAGTCCATTATCTTTACATTAATTTTAGTAAGCTATCAGAATACAGTCAGAACAGAGCTAAATTTCTATCCAGTCACACAAATGGCCCCTCACCCAGTTCCTGGCAGAGTCTATCTATGCATCATTGTTATTTGTAGTCAGTAACTTTACTGGCAGGCAATTCTAAGAGAGAGAGACTGAGAATTTTTGTCATGGAACATCACTTAACTTCATCTTTAAACTTCTCTACAATAACAACACAAAGAAATACCACTAAATGATGCTTTTTTTAACTTTTGAAACTGCTGCTCTCAGAATTAGATCTTCATTTCATTACTGGATGTGCTTCTAATGTCTTATAACCAATTTCTGATTCAGTTTCCTTGTCTCTTTATTAAGGAATAGGGGACACATCTCAACATAATTAGAAACCCTTTACCCTAAAATCTTCCCATAGTTGTCAAATCACAGATAATATTTATTACTTTAGACATTAAATTCACATCACAGTTTTTCAATAGTGAGGTTATTTACACAGTTTCATCAATGTTTTAATAGAAAAGTTACTGAAGTTGTGTGCTTTACTTGCTTCAACTACATGCATGAGCTTGATCATGTTTGAAAAGGTAAATTGATTTATTTTCATTACAATTTTAAAATACAAAGAAATAAATTGTAAAAGTTTAAAAAATACTTTGTTATATCTTTAAAATTTTCAAAATATATGGATTGTCCCAATATGCTGGTTATTGTAATTCATGGACATTATGGCTGATAGGGTATCAGTTGTTTGCCAAGTAGGAAGCTTTCTTCCTTCTGGAACCATGAAAACTAATTATCCCTAGAGCTTGCTTTCAGTGATGATCGGGTTTAATTCTCCTGGACTCTGTGTCTGAAGTCTTTGCCATGTTCAGAAAAAGGGATTTACCTTGTATTTCTAGGGTGAACCACACCCATTAACCATAGCCTATAATGTAGGACAGTCTTTTAGACAGCCCTAAAAAAAAACACACAGGTGCATTTTCCATCTGTGGCCTTAGGGCTTTTGCTACACAGACTATGAATTTTCTAGGACCATTCTCTGAACATGTGAGAAATTTTCTTTTAAACTATACATGTATACTTATACACCAGCTTAGAAACATCATAGATATTTCTACTAAGATGAATAGTATTATGATATTTTTTAAACTTTTTTATTTATAAAAAAGTTTTTTGTTAATGGACCCCCCTAATCACCTTCCCTTCCCTCCTCTCAAGCCCTCCCAGTAAGCCTTGAGCCTTTCTCCTCCTCATCCAGCCATCCCCTCACCCAAAAGGGCAAGAAGTCCCAAGTGGGTCAGCTCAACATGGCACATCCCCTACTGGCAAGTCCAATTTCTTCATCCCAAATCAAGACTGGGTTAGGTGTTCCTCTGAAGGAATGGCGGCCCAAGTGCAGAAACAGTCTGATCCCACCCTTCAAGGATCCACATACTGCCCATGCCTATCCACAGTTGCCTATACTTGGAGGACCAGCTCCTTTTCCCTATGGTTCCCCAGTGGCTGTTCTTGATTCAGTGAGCTCCCAGAGCTCCAGCCAGCCATCTCTGTGGGAAAACCATCTTTGCAGGATAAACCTTATCCGCTTGCTTATACAGACTCTCCTCCCCTGCTCTCAACTGGACCAGGAGCTCCACCCAGTGCTCAGCCACATAGCTCTGCCTCCAACTCCATTCATTGTTGGATGTAGGTTCTGTGATGACACTTAGGATGGTTATTCATTTGATTATAGGGGAAGTTCTATTTAGGAATCCCTTCCACTATTGGTTGGAGACGTAGGGCAGGACACTCTGTGAGTTCTTGGAGGATTTCCTAGCAACTGGTCTCATTCCAACCCCACATTGGCTTCCATCTCTTATTTTTCTCTCTCTTTACTGTTCCTCTGACTCACATACCTCTTTCCCTCATGATTTGTTCCCACCTCTTCTTGGTTGTAAATGATCCAACTGTTGTGATCCAAGCTTGCTAAGGAGATCTCTATTTTCTTTTATTAGGGGAACCTCTGAATGCCTCTCTTAAGTTCTGATTCCAAACTGTTCAGGGGTTGTGGTTTGTAGCTTGGGTATTCTTAGCTTTTTGTTTAAAGTCCACTTATGAGTGAGTACATATCATAGCTCTCTTCCTGGGCTTGTAATACCTTGCTCAGGAACATATTCTGCAAATCCATCCATTTGCCTGAAAATGTTTGGATGCCATTTTTTTTTTTTTAACTGCTGAGTAGTACTACATTGTGTAGATGTACCACAGTTTGTTAATCCATTCTTCAGTTGAGGGGCAACTAGGTTGTTTCCAGGTTCTTGCAGCTATGAATAATGTTGCTATGAACATATGTGAGCTAATGCCTTCGGGGTACAAATATGATTCTTTGTCTATATGCCCAACAGTGATATTGCTGAATTCTTGGCGATAGATTCCTAGTTTTCTGAGGAACCACCATTACTGCATTCCAGAGTGGCTGCACAAGTTTACACTCCCACCAGCAATGGAGGAGTTTTCCCCTTGCTCTGGATCTTCTGAAGCATAGGCTTCATCTGGGTTTTTGATTTTAGCCATTCTGACAGGTGTAACGTGGTATCTGACAGGTGTAAGGTTGTTTTGATTTTCATTTCTCTGATGGCTAAAGATGTTGAGCAACTTCCTAAATACCTTTTAGCCATTTGTATTTCTTCTGTTGAGAATTCCCTTTTGAGCTCTGAACCCCACTTTTTATTGAGTTATTTAAGTTTTTGGACTCTAGTTTCTTGAATTCTCTCTATATATTAGATATCAGTCCTCTGTTGGTGAAGATCTTTTCTTACTCTTTAGGTTGTCATTTTGTCTTATTGAAGCTTCTGAGTTTCAGGAGATCCCACTTACTGATTGTTGTTCTTAGGGTCTGTGCCACTGGTGTCATATTTAGGAAGTGGTCACCTGTGCCGATGTGCTGGAGGGTATTTCCCACTTTCTTTTATATCAAGTTCCTTTTAATACTGTATCTCTGTAGTATATCATGAAGTCCAGGGTGGTGATTCCTTCTGATGTTCTTTTATTAAGCAGGAATATTTTGGTAATTCCTGACTTCCTGTTATTCCATATAAAGTTGAGTATTGTTCTTTCAAGGTCTATAAAAATTGTGTTGGGATTTTGATGGGGGTTGCACTGCATCTGCAGATTGCTTTTTGTTAAATTGCCCTTTTTACTATGGTGATCCTACCTATCTAGGAGCATGGCAGGTCTTTCCATTTTCTGATATCCTATTCAATTTCTTTCTTCAGTGACTTAAAGTTTTTGTCAAACAGATCTGCTACTTCTTTCATTAGAGTTATGCCAAGATATTTAATGCTGTTTGCAACTATTATAATGGGTGATATTTCCCTTATTTCTTTTTCAGTTCTTTTATCCTTAGTGTATAGGAGGGCTTTTATTTATTTTATTATTTTTTTTGAAGTTAATCTTTTACCCTGCTACATTGCTGAAGGTGTTTCTCAGCTGTACATGTTCCCTGGTAGAATTTTGGGGTCAGTTATGTACACGATCATATCATCTGCCAATAGAGATAGTTTGACCTCTTCCTTTTCAATTTGTATTCCCTTTATCTCCTTTTGTTCTCTTATTGCTTTAGCTGAAACTTCGAGAACTATATTGAATAGATAAGGAGAGAGAGGACAGCCTGTCTTGTTCCTGATTTTGGTTAGATTGCTTTGTGTTTTTCTTCATTTCATTTGCTCTTAGCTGTCAGCTTGCTGTATATTGCCTTTATTATATTTAGGTGTGTTCCCTGTATTCCTGATCTCTCCAGGACTTTGATCATGAATGAGTTTTGGATTTTGCCCTAGGCTTTTTCATTATCTAGTAAGATAATCATATGTGTGTGTGTTTTTGTTTTTTCTTTCAGTTTGTTTATATGATGGATGACATTCACAGTTTTTCATATGTTGAACCACCCCTGCATCTGTGGGATGATGTCTACTTGATTGTGGTGGATGATTTTTTTGACATGAAGTTGGATTCAGTTTGCAAAACTTTTATTATTTTTTGCATCAATACTCATGTAATTCTCTTTCTTTATTGCATCTTTGAGTGGCTTTGGAATCAGAGCGACTATGAACTCATAAAAAGTGTTTAACAATGTTCCTTCAGTTTCTACTTTATGGAACAATTTGAGGAGTATTGGTCTTAGTTCTTTGAATGTCTGGTAGAATTCTGCACTGAAGCCATCTATTGTCTTCATAAAGTTGTTTTTAAGGTTGTTTCGTTCTGTTTCCTT
The DNA here is from genome assembly GCA_033318265.1 of Phyllotis vaccarum. Classification (NCBI taxonomy): domain Eukaryota; kingdom Metazoa; phylum Chordata; class Mammalia; order Rodentia; family Cricetidae; genus Phyllotis; species Phyllotis vaccarum. Next base: position 143,677,859 of record JARWLC010000006.1, read on the forward strand.
ATCATTGTTACGCTCAGGCCTTGATATTGTAGGACCACCAGCTTCTTCTGGTGGTGTCTTATTGTTCTTTATATGTGATATGTATTCTTGCACTGCCATCTTGCACTGGCCCATTGTGTCCTCAGTTGACTCTTAGTCAGCTCCTAGTCAGTTGTGGTCTCTGGGGCTGTGTGTCCAGTAATTGCAAGGGTTACTCTTAGTTGACTGTTGGCAAGAAGCTGAGAGTCTCCAGATGTTACAGGTGTTGCTCTTTTTAGTTGGCTAGAGACCAATGTTTGGTGAAGTTTGTGGTTTGGGTAGGGTTTGGCCTGTGGGATGTCCCTCCAGCTGTGTTTTGCTGGGGATTGGGCTTGGGGCCTTGGGGGAGGGGGTCTATCAGCTTTCTTGGATTTAGGGTGGAGTTGGATGTGGTTGGAGTACCAGGGGCTGTGTCCCAGGCCAGAATTTGGAGATCATGTTCTCTGCTTAGACTGATGGTCGGGAAGCTGCTTACCTGTCTGTTATCAGCTATGGACCAGGGACTTCAGATTTTCTGTATTATGATTTTTTTATGAGATTTTCAAACATACTTACTGTTATCTTGCCTTCCTTCCATATTCCTATGTTTTTATTTTCCTTTTCTTTAACTAGAACCTCCACATTTTATCCATTTATCCCTAGCTCTTTGTACTCTAATCCTCTCACCTTTTACTTTTTAACTAGTAGCTCCATTTTATTTTTCTTGTTTCTAAAATTATCCCAGGTTATACTCTAGCATCTAAGATTTGGAGCTAGGAACCTCATATGTGAAAGAATATGTGTCTCTGTTTTCTGAGTCTGATTTAGATTTTTTTCTAGTTTTATCCTTTTGTCTACAAATTTTATGATTCTTCTTTTGGGCTTGTCAGTATCACAACGTATTTGTAACACCTTTTCATCATCAATTCACTTGGTAAAAAATTTACATTTTTTCACATTTCTGAGCTGTTGTAAAGTAAATACTAACAAACGTGGCTGTCCCAGAACCTGTGGAGTAGAATGTCTCATATGTTGACTAGCTCATGTGCCACAGAACGGTATGTCATACGGTAGATTTAATTTTACCTTTTTGGGATTCCCCACCATGACTTCTAGGCAGGTGACAGTTTAGTTGTACCAATAGTGTACGGGTTTCTCTTTCCCCTCATTTTCTCCATTATTGGCTGTTGATTATTTCATTGAGTTGTTCTGACGGGAGTATCATGAAATATTAAAGTTTTTAGATTTGCATTTTCATGCACACTGTTTTGAGATATACCTTAGACATTTTCAATTCTTTCTTTAAAAACTCTTGGTTCAGATTCCAAGTCAATTATTTAAATGGATTGTTGTTTCTCTGAATCTATTTTTTGCTATGAGTTTTTTATATATATAACTATATTAAACTCAGCAAGATGAATGGCTTGCAAAGATTTTTTCACATTCTGCAGGCATTTTCTTTACTTGAATTATTGTTACCTTAAAGGTATAGATTTTTAATTTCATGATTTCTTGTTAATTATTGGAATTATTTGGCAAATGGAGTCCTAGTCAGAACCTTCATTTAAATAACCATATCATGTAATATAATGGCTATATTTTCTAGTATATGTCTTTGGCATCATCAGCAAATAGTAATTGATAAAGTTACATGTTCTCATTATTCAGTTATTTATTTTGTTACATTTATTATGAGTATCCAGTCTTAACTCAGGTTCAGGTCCTGAAATTGGGAAAATATGCTATCACAAGGAAATCTTCTGACCAACAAGTGTATTACATTCATGTACCCCCAAATAATAGCTCAGGCCATTTTTATTTACACATATACATAGACATTTCTTACTAGGGTTATGTGAACAGCTTTAGTATTATGTATTACTATAGCTTTGCAATGCATCCTGTGATCTAGAATGCCTATTACTCTAACATTGTTCTCCTGCTTAAGATTGTTTTGGTCACACATGTGGATTCCTTAAGGATTTTGAAATTATTTTTCTATTTCTTTAAAGAATATGACAGAATTTGTTTGGAATGCATTAAATTTGTAATATTTATGAGTAGATTGCTATTTTCATATTATTAATTATATAATTCTATTTTATTTCTTAAATGTTTTTATTTTATATTTTTATATAGCTTATCGTCTTCTTCAGAGGATGTCCTTAATCAATTTGGTTATTTTTATTCCTAAATATTTCATTTTCTTTTTTTATTGCTTATTTTCCCATACAATACATCCCAACCACAGCCTCTCCTCCTTCAACTCCCTCCAGTTCCTTGTGATCTCTGCCCCTTCATATATCCACTGCTCCTTTGATTACCTTCAGAAAAAAAAGCAGGCCTCCAGAGATATCAATCAACCATGGCGGTAGTAGATGCAATAAGGTTATGTATGTACAAACCTAATATCAAGGATGGATGAAGAAACTCAGTAGAAGAAAAGGGATTTCCAAGACAGGTTAAAAAAAAAAAAGTTTGAGACATCCCACTCCCAGAGTTAGGAGTCTCCAAAATAAACCTAAGCTAAATGGCCATGGTGTATTTGCAGAGGACCTAGTGCAGACTCCTGCAGGCTTTCTGAGTGCCCCTCCAGTCTCTGAGACTCTGTGAGTCTTTAGGGCCTGCATCCTTCGGGATCTTACAATCCTCTCTGCCCCTAATTGAGGGAGTCATTCCTCAAGTTTTGCTTAATGCTTTGCTTTGGGTGTCTCTGCATCTGTTTCCATTGGGTGAGAGAGAAAGCCTATGGGATAATGATTGGACTAGGCATCAGTGTAATATGAAGTTTTTAGCCCAGACTTTTTGACCTAGACCAAAGGTTTGGAGTCACTCACAGCCCTGCTACTGCTTAGTCTTAAATAATCACACAAAGTCTTATAATAATTTTATGCTGATATGCCTATTGCTCAGAAATATTGCTAGCTAGCTTTTGTATCTTAATTCAGTCCATTCCTATTAGTCTGTATTGTCATGTGGCCTGTGACTTACCTATTTTTTTTTTTACACCTTGCTTTTTGTGCAGCTGAATAATGTCCCTCTTAATTCTGCTCTATTTCCCCATTATCCATGCTCAGATTTTCTGACTTTTTCTAACATGCCCTACCATATGCTCAAACAGTTCCTTTATTAATGATCCAACATACAAAACAACATACAACATCACACTAGTCATGAAAATAAAATCTGAAATCATTTTATTAATTTTAACATTTATTTTACAGTTGTGTTTGGTTCTACCCTAGGACTCTGGGAAATCCACCTTGCAATGCATGATTATGCAGGAATGTCAGTCATGAACTTCCTCTCATGGCATGGGCCTTAATTTGGAATGGTCATTGTATGGCCACGCTCACAGTCTCTGAATCAACATTAATCCAGTACAACTTGCAAGCAAGTTGGCAAGTTGTGGGTTGAAGGTTTTGTGGCAGGGATAGTGTTTCAGTCCCACAGTTAGAAATCTTACCTGCAGAGAAAATGGCCAACGTAGGCTCTATATTCCCCATTACTAGGAGTTCTCACTAGGGTTGCTGTGCTACATTTCCACGTGGCCTTGAAATACTCTCAATTGCTGTTGTCTCTCTTCATACACTACTCTTACTTCTTCCCTTCCCCACCTCATGTTTCTGGGTTTCGGTTGCTTTACTCAGTAGGGTTTTCTCTAATTCCACCCACTTGCCAGACAATTGCAATTCCATGACGTATTTATTTTTGTATTTGAGAACTGAGTAATATTTCATCGTAAAAATGTACCACATTTTCTTTCTTCATTCTTCAATTCAGAGGCATGTAAGTTGTTTACAGTTCCTGACAATATTAATAAACCCCCTATGAAAATAACTGAGCAAGAGTTGTCATGGTGGGATGGAATGTCTTTGAGTAGTACATACTTGAGTCTGGAAGCAGTTGGACTCTCAGTGTTCTGAGGAACCACCATATGTGTTTCCATAGTGGCTATAAATGCTTGCACTCCTACCAGCCATGGGTAAGTGTCACCTTTTTTCACATCTTTGCCAGCATGAGCTGCTGTTTATGCTGTACATTTCAGCCATTCTGACAGGTATAAAATTGAAACTCAAGTAGTTTTGATTAACACTTCTATGATGCCTAAGGATGTTAAACATTTCTTCAAATTTTTCTTGGCTGTTTAAAATTCCTTTTTTGAATTTTTTTTTTTTTTGTTTAGATCTGCATCCTTGCTTTTCATTTCATTGTTTAGTTGATGATGTATACTTTCCTGAGGGATATGTGTGTGTGTGTGTGTGTGTGTGTGTGTGTGTGTGTGTGTGTATTTAGGAAGATACCATTTTTACCATGTTGATCCTTCCTATCCTTGAACATGAAAGAATTTAATGTATTCTTCATTTTTTTCTTCAAATCTTGAAGGTTTTGTGATACATGTCTTTCATTTGCTTTGTGAGGGTTGTCTCAAAATATTTAATCAAAATATTTAATATTGTTGGAGACAATTGTCAAGGGTATTGGTCAATTTAATAGAGGAGGGTTATGTATTTTTTGAAGTTAATTTTGTATGTAGCCACCTCATTGAAGGTATTTATCAGCTGTAGAGTTCTCAAAAAATCCATGTACCTCACCACTAAGCCTCCACATTTGGCATAGACAATACCTGAATGCTAATTTACTAGTCAAAACTAAACCCAGGGAGATTCTTCTTAAGCAAGGCACAGAGGCAAGGTGGCTGAATTTCAATTGAGCAGAAACAGAAGCAAATATCTGTGCTAGTGTTTATTTGCAGATGAAAAGTTGGGATCTGTTTTAGAATGAGCTAAAATGGCTGGCTGGATAAGATCTGACTAGGTAAGTTAATTAGTGTAGATGAATAAGCATTTTGACTGCTGGACCTTGATATTTTGATAATTGGAGCTTGGTAATCAGTGTCGGGAATGAGGCAGACATCAGAATGGAGACAAATGCTGTGAAAGGCATTGGTGGCCATGTAACTCGAAGAATGCTGTCTAATGGTTTAGCATGAGGTTTACTAGAGTCTTTCATCCCACCTTTTGGTTTTGATATTAAGTCATTGGGTGTCCGGTAAATGAACATTGCTTTTCTGGCTACTCCTTGTTGCTCATGGAAAGAGATGAAAGGGATGGAAGCCATTAATCTAATGGATTTGAAAGTGAGTCCAGCAAGGGAGGAGGCAAGAAGAGTAAGAGATACTAAAGAAAAGTACAAAATTCAATAAGCTCTGTGACGTGCAGCTGGAAGCTTCCTTAAAGCCAAAGATCAGTGATTGCCTCTTACTACAGTCGTTTGGTTTGTGAATGGCTTTCTTAGAAGCTTGGCATCCTCCTAGAGACACTCAAAGAACTGTCCCCGTGCCCATATGAGGTGATCATGGGCTGAACAAGGAAACAATGTCATCTTTCGTGGTGAGAATTTGGTAACACCTGAGAAAGCGATGATTAAAAGTTTTGTTATTGATGTATAAAATATGTTTGCTTAATAAAGAAGAAATTTAGGTAATAATAGGGCAAATGTAATAGATAAGCGATGATAATAAGTATGACCATAAAAAGTATGATCCACCTCATTTGTGGGGGAGGGGTTAGAACTACCTTTTCCAGCTGGAATAAAAGATGGAATGTTCTTTTAGTAGATTCTCAGATGGACAAGTTAAATTAAAAACATTTTTCTCTACCACCCCTAGGTCATTGAGGCAATGGAAGTATTCTCTAAGGAACAGAAACATTCTCCCTTTCTGTGCTGTAAGATATCTCAGGTTTGGAAGAATGAGATAAGTGAGTTGTCACTTGGAGGGAGGCCAGACACCAGGCTGTAGATTGTAGATAGTTGTAATTTGCCCTAGACCACATACGCTGTGAGGACAAAATGGGTCCAGTGTCACTGCCTATAAACATTTCAGTTATAGCAGTGGCCAGACTACAATCACTGTAGTAGAATAAAAGACAGCACTGGAAAACAGGCTCTTGAGAGAAACCAAGAGAATTCAGGTTAGCTAGATAAGGTTAATGTCTGTTTGTACTGCTATGTGTTTCCCTCAGGAGAATAACCCTCAAATCAAATCTGAAAATGTTTGATTACATCCATTGTTAAACTACTATTATATCACTAGGTCCATTTTACATAGCATGTCAGTACTGCAGCATGTAGGGTTTGGTGCTTTTATTTATTTATTTTCTCCCTTGGCAGATTGCATAGCACATTCCCACACCATCTTCTTAGTTCTGATATGTTATAGACCTTAGTATCCCATATATCTAATGGCTTCATGTAATGTGTTCTACAATGCTCTACCAGTAACATGACCTCTTTCTTCTCTCTTCTCTTGGGCCCTTTGGAATCACCTGGCTATGAATGCAGTGTACAGTTGAATTAGAGAAGCTAATCACTACTGCAAACACCTCCATATGCAATGGAGAATATAATGCTGGCTTTTCTGGGTCTTGGTCACTACAGTCACATTTGTTATATGTCTGTAAAAACATGGTGATTGTACCTTATGACTTACATGACTTCAAAATGTAGTACTTGGACTGTGTGGTCCAGCAAAAGTTCTAATCTAATTTTTAAGACTGTAAGAGTTATTTTTAGAATATTGAATATTGGAAGCTATTGAGAACAAGAGGGGAAAACGTTTTATTCAGAGAAGGCACCAGGTAGAGCTGGCACTCACATAGTAGCTTTAACTTACATCCTTCCAGGTTGCTAAACATTTAAACATTGCTAACATCAAATATTGTGAAAGACCTTATGGTTTCCATATTATTAACTCTGGAAAAAATAATTGGAGGCACTTTTTTTTTTTTTTTTAAGAAGTTGAGTTTACTTAGATAAGCTCATACGCTATGAAGATGAGACAGCAAAGTTCATTCCTGAGTGGCAGGCAGAAAGAGCTGTCAGGATTGGTTACAGGTAACTGCCTGTTACAGGGAATATTTCCCAGGCATAAATATGTAACTATAGACTTAGAATATTGAGCTGTACATTCTAGTAACATAAAAGCAGATATGTGCAAATGTGGGTACGTTCTTATTTCTGGGTTTTAATTATATCATTGCCGTGAAGAAATTGATGCAGTCCTTCATTAAATTTCATCATATTTACGGCTTCTTTGGGTCTAATTCACTCTTAGGTGCAAGAGCTTTGTCCATGTGTCTGCTGTAAATACTGGATTTTCAGACTCTCAGTATGTAAACATTCTAATCCTATTACAAAAATGGATTTACTGTAATCCTGGTATTATCAGGATCCAATAACAAACTATTCCTCCATAGGACTCCACATGCATGGTGCTTCCTCAAGAGCTAGCAATCATCCAAGTTCATGTGCTTCCTTCATTTATTTTTATTCTGGCAGAGCATCTCAAAAGCAGTATCTTTGGATCTCATCTTGAAAACTAATGATTTTTCATTCTGTCCTGTGGCATATCAATACTCTTGTGTTTTACTCAACCCAGATAGGAACCACAGAAGGATCAATTTGCCTTTGTAAACTTTGTTTCTCACTCAGCCTTTGATTAAATCCTGAGCTTTAGGCATTCTGTAACTTGGCTGAACTACCTCTCCTGATTGCTTGCAGAAACCTTCAAGATGGGACCTTGCATGAATGGTACAAAGTTCTTACAGCTCCTCTCTCTAGCTTTATATCTCACAAATAAATGTACTTGGGTTTTCATGTTCAATGATTTTTATTGCATTACTTTCTTAAGATTTTTTTAAGTTGCATAATAAACACTTCAAATATAACTGAATATAATCTTAACAGCAACATTCATAGTTGAACATATTACAAACACGAAAATAAAAAGACCTCTGTCTTTGTGTTTATGACACTGGACAATCTATCAGCTGTAACTAACTGTCCCTGGTACTGTTTACAGCACTCCTCCTCTATACCATGGCTTTTTATAGTGTTAGAGATTCTGGAATAACTAGGGAAATCTCGTCAGCTCTAGATGCAATGTGAAGCATGCACACTTTCACTGTTCTGCCCTGTAAACCACTTTTATAGTTTAAAAAATGTTTTTCTTTCAAGTCTGAGACTTCTTGCAGTACCAGGTCATACAAAGAGCCATTTTCTGCCAAAGATTTTCCATAAATGCCTGTCTTTGGTTATCGGAGGAATATTTTCTCCCACTGCATTTCCAGGTGATTACACTGATGTTTTTATTTTCTTTCAGAGTTGTAGAGAAACTTGTAAATGTTATTAAAAATGAGCTTTATTGTGGTTGGAAAATAATGACTTACCATATAAGAAGTGTCAGAGATGCCACAGCTGTTTGAAATGTCACTGACTTTATAATAATATTTTTTCAGCATTAAGCATACTGTTACAGTTTTTTAACTATAGAAAGTTCTCTTTAGCAATATTGCAAATGTATTACCACTGAGTGAAATTTTAAGCATTCTTTTATGTGCAAATTATACTGTGGACTCCCACCTCCCTAATGATTGAGAGAGAGAGAGAGAGAGAGAGAGAGAGAGAGAGAGAGAGAGAGAGAGAGAGAGAGAGAGAGAGAGAGAGAGAGAGTCTTATTGACTTTGCTTTTATGTATGTATAGAAAATATTGGAAAAATTCACATATATATGAATATATCTCTTATAAGTATTATCAACACTTCCCAAAGTTAGCAAAGTTAGCTTTCTTACCTGATGTTGCTTAAACTCTTCTCCCACATTTTTATCAGAAGTTGAACTCACTTTGTCTTCTGTCCTTTGGTTATTTTCATACACACATTTCCATATAATTTGTTTTACTTGACTTTGTCAGATAATTATACTGAGAAAATGCAAACTTCTCATTTGTATATCTTCAGGATCCCCTTTATAAAACTCATTTATTTGTAATGTGCATCATCACTTTAACTTATTGGTCAATTAAATTTCCAATATCTGTTTTATATTCTGTGCATTTATAGAGAAAGATATTTGCCATCCTATACTGCATTGTAATATCCTGATTCAGATTTAAAATTATAATAATATTTCTTAAAAATTAGTCATAGTTATTAGTGCTATATTTTAGAGAGTACTAAATGCTTCTTTGACATATCAGTCTACAGAACATCTCTGGAGATTATGTGATTAAAGATCTTTGACATATTAGTCTACAGAACATCTCTGGAGATTATGTGATTAAAGAATATTTTGATTTCACTTTTATCCTTTTTTCTTACTTCTTAGACATTTTATTAAGCTTTGATTATGTATCTGTGCTGTTATGGGGACATTTTGTGAGCCAATCTATTTAGACAAAACTGTCCCTTTACCAGAAGTGAGGTGGTGTGAAATCTCTGATACAGATGCTTGGTAACAACTTGAGTCTTTTTCAAGAACATTATGTGCTCCTAATTACTGATCCATCTCTCTAGTATCACTTCCTTGTTATTATACTGTAATTATATGTAAATTTTTATCTTATTTACATTAATCTATATTTATATTATTTATATTCCTATATAGTTACCTATGACATTGCTAAATTTTGCATCATCTTACTTGAACAAATGTGAAGGACATCATCAATAAGATTGCTATTGTAAATATACTAATAATAAATTATATTGTTAGAAAGTTTTTATTTTCTGTTTGTGTGTGTGTATGTATGTCTGTGTATATGTGTGTGTCTGTGTGTATGTGTGTGTATGTGTGTGTCTGTTTCTGTGTGTGTGTATGTTTGTCTATCTGTGTGTGTGTATGTATTTGTATGTGTGTGTATGTCTGTTTCTGTGTGTATGTGTGTGTGTGTATCTGTGTCTTACTGTGTGTGTGTGTATTTGTATGTGTGTGTGTCTGTTTCTCAGTGTATGTGTGTATCTGTGTGTATGTGTGTCTTACTGTGAGTGTGTATAAGTGTGTGTCTGTATCTGTGTGTATGAGTGTGTATGTATGTGTGTATGCATATATATCTGTGTGTGTATATGTGTGTGTCTGTGTGTGAACTAGCACACATGCATCTGTATGTCCGAAAGTGTTAATGTATTCTTTCTGTGCCACAGTATATATTTTGTTGTTGTTGTTTTGTTTTATTTTTTATGGAGGACAAATTTACAGTATGTCTGGCCCATACCCTCCATTTTGCTTGACTCAGGGATTAGTTGTTACCTGCCAGTGTGTACCTGCATATACAACATTAGCTTACTTAACATACATCAGTGAGTCTCATGTCTATTCAACTCAACACTGGGCACTGCCTTACTGTATTTTGTGGGAGATTGTGTTGTTTCACTCTAAATAATTATCCCACCCACTGGTTTAATAAAAATCATTGATTGGCCAAAGGCAGACAGGAAGTGTGGGCGGGGCTACCAGACTAAGAAAACTCTGAGAACAGGAAGCACAGAGCAGAATGCCAGAGAGAAGCCGGAAGAAGCAGAAGACAACTATGCTGCTCTAAGAAAAGGTACCGAGCCGCATGGCTGAACAGGATAAGAGACATGGGTTGGATGAAGGGTAGAGAGCTAGCAAGTGATATGCCTGGGCCTGAGGTCAATCAGCCTAAAACTATCCTATGCACCTGCAGGTCTGCGGGTCTGTGGGTCTGTGGGTCTGTGGGTCTGTGGGTCTAAACCTTGAGGCTAGGCCGAAAAATCTGAGCCAGAAACCTCTTATTACAGTATTTAGGGGTTTTTTTTGGTTTTGTTTTGTGGGATCTTGGAAAATCTACCACATGCTTGTCTGCTCCCCCCAAAAAGTCCTTTCCCCAAAGGTAGGCATTTAGACAAATGGCCCTATTTCCTGGAGGGCTGAAGAAAGTTCCTGGTTGATAGAGCAACCTTATCTCTTGAAGGAGGAATTTGTAGTCCTTCATTAACTGTATGACTGTGGTGTCTTTTAACTTGTTAAGGTCAGTGTTTCCTCAAAGGCAACCTACAAACCCTATCCCAGCTAAAATTCTCCTTTCCCAGTCACATTTAACCCTGAAAAAAGTCCTTGGCAATTTAGAATAAACTTTGTTATCTCTCCCATAGAACATCCATGTTTGGTTTCTTTCCTGTGCCCGTTTTTCATTCTGGGAAATCTACTTTTTTCATGCTGCTCACTGAGAAGGCATAGACTTACCATTGCAGAGCTTTGGTGCCTGAGAGCAGGGCCCAGGTCTGAGAAGAGTCTAGGAAAGATCTCTAGAATATGCTGACAGCCAATGGATTCAAAATTTGGATTCATGCTGAAAGTTCAGCCCGTACATTCAAAACTTGGGTTTATACCAAAAGTTTAGCCAATAGCTTCCAAGGATTAATGTATCCTATACCCCTTTACCAAATCCTGAAATGCTAAGACATGTATCACCTCACTTACTCACTTATACAACTTTTTCTTAAAAACAAACAAACAAAACCACACAACCCCTGAGCTATGGGCCTAATTCCTCCATTGCATCAGAACAAAGGGTTTTGGACCTGGGTTCATTAGAACCTGTCTAAAAGAATATATTGAGCCTCATGTGTTTGCATCGAAATTCAACACCCTGGTGATCTTTGCGGGTCTCACAACATGGGTACAACACTCACCTTAAAGAAATTTTTATTAATTATAGTCTTTTAAATAATTTTCCATTATTTCAACAATGCATTTGTAAGTTTCTTACTTTCCCAACTAAGTCATTGTGAGGTCTTTCATCAGTATGTAGTTGATGTATGGAAAACTGTACTTATATGTGTGTTTTGTTTGAACTTTAAATATCTTCACTTTATTTACTTTCTATGGGATTGCATTATATTATGTGTTGGGATCATATGTTGGTTCTGGCTTGATAGAATCAAGCTTTTACCCAGTTAGCTGGTGGCGGGAGTCTATGAATGGATAGGCCTCATGCCCTATGCAGGATATGCCATGGGAGGCAGTGGTGGACAGCAGGAGACACTTAGAGACTGTTTCTACATAGATGGACTTTATTATTATTATAAAAAAGAGATATTGTTATAATAACACAGGGGAAAAGGGAGAGGTAAAATAAAGAGAAAAAGGAAGACAGAGACTTAATTGCATTACAGTGAGAAAGAATAACATTAGAAAGCACAGCTCTGAAGCAGATGTACCTGTTAAATCTCCCCCCACAAACTTACAAGAACCCAATGCAGACGGGCAAGAGGAGGAAGAGCAAAGGAGAAAGAAGGGCTCCAGGAGAACAAAGGCATCTACATCCCGAGCACAGCCCATATGAACTCACAGAGGCTCAAGCTCCACGTCTGCATGAGTCTTCATTGCACATATGCTATAGCTTTGAGATTAGTGTTTTGAAGACTCTCCCGAGCTTGTGAAGGAGTCATTCAAGTGCCATCTTCTGTAGGTCCTCTCCTTCTGTTGGTTTATCTTGTCTAACTTTGGCTTTATCTTATTGTCCTGTTTAGTTGTTATCTCTTAAAAGCTGTTCTTTTCTAAGGAGAAGCAGCAAAGGAAGGGAAGAGAAAAGAAACTGGGTAGGAAGAAGTAAGGGTGGAGGAGCAGGGGAAGTAGAGGAGGAAAAACTGTTACTGCGTTATATCGTGTGATGAAATCATTTGCACTTCCTTATTCTTACCTACTGTTTCCTTTTGAATCACAAAAATAAACATTTATACTATATTACATTTTATTTTGTGTTTTCTTATTTATATTTGCAGCAATGTGCCCTAGTTATTATTAAATAGATTATTAATTAATAGGTCAATAATTGTTTCCTTTTTTTAATTGTCAAGTAATCTTTTATTGAATAAGTAATTTTGTTTAATTTAACTTTTTGTATTTTTCTACTTGACCTTTCTATTGGTATACTAAATGCATTAATAATTTACACTGTCTTTTTCCATCTTATAATGAAAATTATAATTATTATGAGCCTCCACAAATAACTACAATTTCTGGATACATAGATGTCGGAGATTGTGTTGTTTCATACCCATTGGTTTAATAAAAAGCGCTGATTGGTCAAGGGCAGACAGAAAGTGTGGGTGGGGCTACCAGACTAAGAAAACTCTGAGAATAGAATGCCAGACAGAATGCCAAAGAGAAGCCAGAAGAAGCAGAGGACAACTATGCTGCTCTAAGGAAAGGTACTGAGCTGCATGGCTGAACAGAATGAGTCATGGGTTAGATGAAGGGTAGAGAGCTAGCAAGTTATATGCCTGGGCCTAAGACTGATCAGCCTAAAACTATCATATGCATCTGTGTGTCTGCAGGTCTGCAGGTCTGTGGGCCTAAACTTTGAGGCTAGGCCCGAAAGTCCAGGCGGGAAATGGCAGCCCAACGTGGATAAAATATACTCACATAAAGCAATAGAAAGCTTTAAATACAGTCTAGAGCACAGGAACTGAAGCCCAAGCAGCTTCTGAGTTGTGTCTCTGAAGTGGTCCTCGGTAAAGAGACTGATATGGGATTAAATTATAAAATGGTGTGTTTGCTAAATGCAATTTAAGGTGAACAAGACCAGTTTCTGAGTCTACATGTAAGCAAAGAGCTCTGTATGGTGGATTTAAGGTTTCTATTAATAAGGACAAAAAGAGAACAGAGTCAAAGAAGGCTTCTTAGTGTTGATGTTTTCATGGATCAGCTCTGTTTGCTGGAGGCAAACCGAGGCTTGGCATATTTAAGAGAATCTTCCTGATTCAGCCTTAGAGGCAAAACACTTGTGAGTCTTTTAAGAGGCCCTGCTGCCTAATACTTAAATGGAGTTAATGAGCCGCAGATGGCAAAGCTTTACTTGGTAATTATATGGACCCTAAAATTCCCTAGATTACCTGGGTTAAAAAGATAAATTCTATGAAATTAGATGAGGAGCTGGGTGGAGCCATCCACCCATCCTACCAACCTTGAATCTTGGCAGATTAAAGGTGTGTTCAGAAACAAAAAGAAATAGAAGAATCTGGGTGGAGTCAATCACCATAGCCAACCAAAGGTGTGATCAGAGACAGAAAAGGTTAAGAAATAAATATACAGTAAAGACAGTTTTTTTTTTTTAAAAAAAAATATAGTCTAAGTGGTTTAGAGTGTGTTGAAAATATATATACATAGGCTTAGAGAAAGAAAAGAAAAGGTAGAGAAAGTCTTAAAAAAGAAATAGAGTAAAATAAATAAATAAATAAATAGATAAATAAATAAATAAATAAATAAATAAATAAATAAATAAATAAATAAATAAGCCATGTAAAGATGGAAAATACAAAGAATGTCTGAATACTGTATATTATTGTCTTATATTTAAGTTTCTTGACTGAAAATGACATAGTAAAAGCTGCTAAAAAACAGTTGATTATAAATGCTGTTGGATTATTTCAACATATATATTTTGTAAATGAGTTGACTTTAAAACTGAAATTCAAAGATATGCTACTTTGGAGAAGAGGTTTTCTTTTTACTTCCACAGAAAATGAGAGGCTGTGGATTTATTTCTGGATAAAGAACATAAAGTGTAATAGAGGAAGACGCCCTGAAAAATCTCCAATGGAAATGGATGAACCAGATGATTCAGTACTTCAGAACACCTCTGTTGAAGTTTACTAAGCTCTGTATCCAGAACAATTTCGAGGATACTGGCTGAGATGACCCACCCTTACTGATTCATCCACTAAAGACTTGTCCATAATCCTACATTTTTCTTTGGATTCCCATGGGATTGTCAGCATCCCTATTCAGCAGGAAGTAGCCTAGAGAAAGATGCCCACATTCCTAAAACATGGATTATGGATGTTTGTGTTTATTTACAGTGTTGTTTATAAGTTGTTATACATAAGGGGGGAAAAGAATATTAGATTTGGAGTTCTTTTTGTTTTAAGAAGAGAAAAAGGGATATGTGGGAGATTGTGTTGTTTCATATAAATAATTATCCTACCCACTGTTTTAATAAAAAGCACTAATTGGCCTAGGGCAGACAGGAAGTGTGGATGGGGCTACCAGACTAAGAGAACTCTGAGAACAGAAGCCAGAAGAAGCAGAGGACAGCTATGCTGCTCTAAGGAAAGGTACTGAGCCACATGGCTGAACAGAATGAGTCCTGGGTTAGATGAAGGGTAGAGGGCTAGTTATATGCCTGGGTCTTAGACTGATCAGCCTAAAACTATCATATGCATCTGTGTGTCTGCAGGTCTGTGGGTCTGTGGGCCTAAACCTTGAGGGTAGGCCAAAAAGTCCAGGCTGGAAACCTCATACTACACATAGATGGCAGTGTCTTTCTTTGTTTTTGTTTTTATAGGTTTAAGCCCTAAAATATCAACGGCTTGCATAGAAACCACTAAATTTTACTTGATATACAGGCATTGCCTGTACAAGTGTATGGATTTGTTGGTGGTATTTGTATCTGTTGGGGGGGATTGCTCATTTGTTCTCTAATGTGGAAATGAGTAGGAAAGTCATCTTGATAAATTTATGCTTCACATGTCTGGATCACTTCCTGTTAGTTTTTCTGTATAATTTATAGTTAGACTCTAAAGGCTTATTTTTCTAGAGCTCAACTGTAATGTAGTCTTTCCTCTGGTAATTCATACCAGAACCCTCAATTTTTTGTTACACGGTTCACTTTTACTTAGTTTATTATTCTCTTTGTTCTTCAAAAGAACCCTCATAAATTTTAGTACAACTCACAAGCAGTAATTTGGCACATTTATCTTAAATTGTACTTTTCTTAAAGCCTTACTTCTTAAATTCTACTAATTTTGGAAACTGCAAAATTCAGGTTTTTGTCTTTAAAGCCCTATAATATTTCACGTGTTCCCCAATTTTCTATAGTCTCCACACATGATCTTAACAGCACAGATAAGTATTCACAAATGTTCTGAAATTGCCACTTTCAGAAAATTTCCACTCACAATAAATTGAGAAATTAAATCCAAAGAAGTATAATAGGTCACTCTGATATCAACCTTTTTTATTGCACAAGTTCAAAAGTATAAGAACTCCAGCTAAATGGCATCAGTGATGTCTTTATGCAGGACTCCAAACAAAGACTCATTCTGAGTGTTGGGAGATTGTTCAGTTTGTGAAATGCTTGCTACGTAAATTTTATCTCTTAAAACCTCTGTTAAGAAACTGGTTGTGATAATATTCCTGTGTAATTCCAAGGAGAGTGAGGCAAGTGAATCTATGTGTAGTCCATGAACTCCTCATCTAGATAAGCGGCAAGTTCCAAGTTTTAAGCAAGTCAAAACATAAGTTTTGAATAAAAATGAAAACATAACTAGAAGGTGGGAAGAGTCAAAAAAGGTCAATCTAGCTGCCCAAAGAAACAACATATAAAAAGACACAAGTGAGCCATGGGCTACATGGCAAGACATATTAATAAAAATAAATTAAATTAAGATAAAAAATTAAAATATGCCTAAGACATAGGCCAAACAATATAAAATTAATATAAATGCCTTAGTCATTCTAAAGGGCCTGAACAATGACAGGTGGCTAGGGGCCAAAGATTCCAAGTTTATAATTCTAGAGCTCTGGCCAGATAAGGCCAAAAACCTCTTGTTACAGAGAAACACCAAAGGTTACAAAAGGAACAACTACCCAGGTTGGTATAAAGTCTTTATATATAGGTACTCATACAAACATACCACTTGTGAGTACACACACACACACACACACACACACACACACACACACACACACACACACACAAACATACCACACCCCATCCAAAATCTCAGGGTAAGAGAAAGGCACTTTACACATGAATATATGACATACTACCTAGGCCTGGGAACAAGAATAAATGGATCAATAAGAGGAACTATGACTTGTATACTACAGAGTATTTTAGATTTCCTAACACAAATGAAAAAAGAGTTTAAAAATTGAAATTTATTTTGTAACCTGTATAGTTTTGTTTAGAACAGACAATATTTTCTATTAAGTTTATATATTTCAACATAGATTAAAAGTTAAAATAATCTACATTTTCCATAGTAAAAAAGAAAGAAATTTTATTCTGTTTACATAATTAATGGGGAATGAGATTCTTATTTAGACTTATCTCCATGTTGCTCCTTTTTCAGTCACAAAAGTCACAGGGACATGGCTGTTCAGTGTCTTCCAATGGTTCCTTACATGTTTGTTCCAGCTGCTCTTTTATTGTGATATCAGATTAGCTGTCCTGCCTTCACAGGATGGAGAAATAAAAGGTAATTTGGGGTGTCTGTAGTTTGTATTTGTCATTTTCATGTTTAGTGTTAAGGATTAATAGAAGTAATTGATCTTTTGAAGAGTTTCCACTGATTATTTTTACCTAAATACATTATAAATTCTTCAATCATTTATCTATTATCCAAATATGAACATATTACTGATTCTAGAAAGAATGAAAAGGTTGACATTTCTAAAAGACAGACAATATTTTCTACTAGTTAGTAGAGGCCACAGTTTTCTCTAGTTTATAAAGGCCACAGTTACATGTATATTCTTCTAAAGCAAAATAATTTGAAAGCTGGATATATATCCAAAAAGATTTCACCAAAGTATTAGAACATTATAACAGCAAAGACTATTTGTGTATTTTGTACTTTCTTTACATATATCTTTTCAATATATATAGTATATAGAGTATTTGTGAGCCTAGGTTCTGTTGAAAGACAATGTTACCTTAGTATCTTATATTTAAAAAATACAGATGTGCCACAAATTAAATTAAAATAATGAAGCAAAATCTAAGAAATGGTGCATTTTGAAAACAAATCTTACACTATTTATTAAAACATCTTGTGTAAGAAAAGTAGAAGTGTATATTATTATGCAATTTCATGGTAAATATCTCAGATCACAAACTAATATTAGCACAAAACAAAAATGTATTTATTAGTCGAATAACTTTGACGTTATTAAAATTTGATTGTAAAGATTATTTCATATTGTTCAAACTTCTTAAAAATATTTGTTACACAT
Organism: Phyllotis vaccarum; assembly: GCA_033318265.1. Lineage (NCBI taxonomy): Eukaryota > Metazoa > Chordata > Mammalia > Rodentia > Cricetidae > Phyllotis > Phyllotis vaccarum. Next base: position 143,695,682 of record JARWLC010000006.1, read on the forward strand.
TTTGGAAAAATTTCCTTTATAACTCCTGATATTTTCTTCAAAGCATTGTCCTCTGAACTTGTCAGTTATTTGTTTTGTTTATATTTAATAACCTTCATTGTTCACTTCAGTGCCGCTCATGAATTTATAGTATTTTTTCTTATTATATGTATTTTTGCTTTAACAGAAAAATATCATGTCAGTCTTCATGGGTGTTCATGTTCCAGAAGTTTTGGTTTTGAAATGATGTAGGAAATTTGAGAGGTGTGTCCTAGCTTGAGAAAATGGATCTCCTCAGAGCACACCTTGGGAGTGATAATTTGGTACGATGTCTTGTTCCATCTACACATGCTAATTCATCAGATGTGAGCAAACCACCTCACTCCAGATTCCACCAATTTGAATCACTCCTGAAGCTATTTTTCCTTACCAAGGAAGCTATGCCTCAGACAATAAGTAAAAATAAACCTTCTTTCCCTTAAATTTTTTCCTTTCAGATAGTGGATTAGAGCGATGGCAAACATTACTAAACCACTGTAGTTGTTGCTTGTATTTCATATGCTTATAACATCTTACATGCTTAGCATTTTCATATGATATCTACTACTTAAAATATTTTACTTATAGATAAAAAGACCTAGCCAAATTTTAGGAAAAAAAATAGATTCAACAAAGCTTTCTAAATTTTTCTTAATGCCGCAGCCTTTTCTTTTTATCTCCATTTTCACTTACATTTTTATCTTATGATTGGTCGGCATTAGCCGTATTGACACCATAAACAGTATTTATAAACAAGACATGTCAAAACTCAGCCATCTCTGTTAATATTAATTATCACAGTAATTCTCACTTGCAATATACTATAAGAGGATTAATATTTGTTAGAGGGTATTTTAACACTCACAGATACAAATTGAACCTTAGTGCAATTCTTGAAGTTAGGATTGTCCCACAATGGGTGCTGATCTGGTCTCCAAGAAAGCAAGAACCAAACAAGCCACTCAAGATCCCAGCAGCCTTTTTCAAAGGGGCTGGCCACACCCAGTTCAAGCTCCTAGAACTCCAGACTCATGTCCCCAACCTTGTCAGCTAACACCTGAGTTCCACCACAATTAATGCTTTAGGTGTCAACATAAATTTAATTTTATTCACTTGTAATTATTAATTAGTCTCTAAGAGTTGCTCATCTATATTTCCTATTTCAAGCTCATAATCACTTATTTTACTTTGCTTTTATACATTATGGTATACTAATAAATATGTGCCTTTTTTCTTCCTTTTCTCTCTGGATTGCCTTCAGATAATACAAAATTTAAACTTAATTATATATTTTTAAACTATTTGAGATTTATCTCTCATTTATAGGAGACCATGTGAGAAATTTTAGGAAACCTGAAATCTCTGTGTCTTTTGAGAGGTGAGTAATTTTCATCTCATTAGGCAATTAAACATATATGCCTCTTGGACTTTCCATAAGAGCACAGACAAAAGAATGGAGACTATCTCTATATTTTCTTCAGCTTTACTCATATGGAAGAAAATCTAAAGCAAAATAATAATAGTAGTTTATCCCTAAAGATTATGAGCTCCCAGGATACATACTTTGTATGCTGTTGTTAAAAAGGTAAATATATTTTATTTTTTAACAATTTTAAGATTTAAGAGAATATTATTAACTGTAATCCTCAGTTATACTTTGTATGCTAATACTTATTTAACTAACCATAGTTACTTTGAATAGAATATGAAAAGAGCAAGATTTTCTAGGAAAAAAAAAACTCATAAACAAAACTGGCAGATATGATTGATATTTTAAATAAATAATTAAAAATTAAGAAAATCTGGACCGAAAGCTGTATGAAATTAGTATGCTTAATCAGATATGGTGGGGGGAGGGGGAAGCTGAAGAATCAGAGAAGCAAGGGAGCAAACACTGTCAGTTCTTACCTCTTCCAATCAAATCCTCCGACCAAGAGCCAAGATTCTAGCTCTGTCTGATTATCACTTCCTGTCTCCTGTCAGTACAGACTCCCAGAATTCTCTGGTTAACCTGTGGTTAGCTCTGCTCCCTGACCCCACACAAGCTTTATTTGTTCAGAATGTAAATAAAATATAACACAACAATTCTCCCTTTTCATTATTTTGTTTCATTTTAAATACCAATCATAGATTTCCCTCTAGGGCCTTTCTCACTCCCCAAGCCTTTCCCCTACCTGCCACTTCCTCTGAAAAGATAAGAACTCTTCTTTGTCTTAAAAAAATTAAAACAACAGAAAAATTGTTCACAATAACTATAAACAAATATATACAGCCAGTAATTACATTAACAATACCTAGTACATTAGCATTTGACAATTTCAGAGAAAATACTTCAATATTTATTCTATCTTGATGAGTCCAAAATGTTATACCCAATTCACTTTCTACTATGTTGTGCTATATTACCAACCCAAAAGTATATTTTTTAGGTCTCCTATACACTTTACACCTCTTTTACCAGTGTTAGGGTTGAGAAACTCGCTGTGTCCGCATGATGGAAGACTCCAAGACACACTCTCTCATGCAAAAAGCAAGGGGATTTTTATTCTACATGCATGGGACTCACTGATCTCAGAAGAACAGAGAGCCCAGAGCTGAATTTGAACAAAGCTTTTATAGGATGTTTAGACAAGGAAGTTCAGGCATAGGTCAAGGGAGGGTTGCTATGTGCAGGAATGTGGCTATGTGAAAGAATGCAGTGGGCTAATAACTTATATCCTGTGGACTAACATTTCTGGGAACTAGGTCAGGGGAGCTGCTACATGCACGAATGCAGGTAACAGATAACGTATACCTCTGAAGTCCCTCCTTGGTGATTCATCAGTTACACAGAGTTTAACAAGATTTTCTCTAACACCAGTGTCTTTTGTAAAATTATTAAAAATGAAAACTATAACTATATATTAACTGAGAAAACATGAAGTGCCAAGCAAACAACTTACAGAAAATAGAAAATGACAGAAATAACTGGCTGTCTGAACAGTCATCCAAGGGTCCTCCGTAACATTTCTAGCCTTCAGGCCTAGACAGACTTATAAGTAAAGTATAATTTTTTGGAAAAGTGTCCCACACTTTACTATGTGAATTATAAAAGTAGTGGAAATAGAATAGTATTTTATTTTTTTATTTTTATTTTGTTCAACATTTAATCACTTCTTATCTGAAAGAAAAAAGAAAGAAAAAGAAAATAAAAACATTATATATTTGATCTATTAAATTAGTAACTACTCACATTAGAATCTATAATGACTCTTACATTATAGGTGCAAAAGTTTGAAAGTTTTACTTAGAATTTTAAGTAAAAAACATATATGTTGTCTAATATCTGTGGGGATTCAATAAAAATTTCAGAACTAGAGAGAATAAGCACCACAGTCAGATCTTACCCAGGTGTCTTCCAGCTTCCTCAGCCTCGCTTCCCTTGGAATGGCTTCCCTTTGTGTTTCTATCCTGTCTTAAGTACCCTTTCAGTAATTAAATCGTGACTCCACTACTGCCTGCTTGGAGGCCTGGAATTCCTTCTATAATCTGAAGTGACCTTGACTCAGTTGGGATTAAGGGTGTAGGTCACCCTTAATCCTCCCAGGATACTCCCTGTGCTGGGATTAAAGGTTTGAATCACCACTCTCTAATTTTCCTAGACTGACTATGGTTAGAGCTCTGGGACTTCTGGAGCTTCTATTAACTCCCCACATAGACTATGGGTAGATTCCCTCTGATATCTCCAAAACTTCTGAAACTTTTATTGAATTCCCACAAAAATCTTCATTGTATCATCAATAAATATATTTGATAGCTGTGTCAGCATATCTGAACATATAATTTGATATTATGGTATAATGTGTCTATTCTACTTGAGAACTATTAAAATATTATTCATTAATCAACATACATATATGTTATAAATTTTATTACTTATTTATTTTAATTTATTGTGATTATATGTGTTTATGTATACTTATGTATATTATATTATACTGTATATGTTTTTGTCTAACTTTAAGAAATATTACTAACTATAAATTATCTTCTTATATGTACCAATAGTCTATAATGTATCCTCTTGAGTCTCCTGATGTACTAAATGATAATCATATGAGTTATAAGACCAAGACAACCTTGTTTACATTTGTCACAGTATTTTACATGCATGACATGAGATATTTGTAACTGGATGAAAATGTGGTCTATTTTATACTTATTTGTTTACTTAAATGATTAATAAATGACCAACTGACTATCATTGCAAAAAAAAAAAAAACATAGACTGCTTTTGATTTTACCTCCACAATAACCAAGAATTCGCTTATTAATATTCAAGTCTGGTGAGTGTCTTAGTGAATCTCTTAACTCATATAGTTATTTTCTTCATATCCACACTCTCTCAAAATGGACTTGATAGATAAGTCTAAGAAACATAAAAGAATAGATTTATTTACGTAGAGATTATCTTATGCTTGCTGGAAACAGCAGAAGGATCCCAGGAGAAGGATTTGAAGCAGCCAGTCAATCTGTGTGCCTCTCATCTTCAGGCAGTTCCTAGGGGTTACCTATAAGAAGATTAGCAAGAAAAAAAAAGCATTGCAATTGAAAAGCTTTCTAATGAAAACTAATTTACTATGTTTAATTTTGTATAATCACCAAAAGTTTTTGACAAAACATGATATGGAATAGTAGTTTAATACTCTACAAATATTTATCACATAAACAAATTACTAGAGGCATTTGGCTAATAAGATATGACTAGTAAATCCACAATAATTTTAATGAATTGTTTTAAATTATGCACCTACATTGAAAAAGTAATGAAGGAGAAAAGCAAAGGTACAGGGGAAGAAAAAAAAGAAAGACTAATAGAGAAACATGAGAAATAGGTGGTGGTGTTTGATAATTTTTTTCAGTATCACTTAAAAATATGAAATGGCAGCATTGTATATGCTTCGGCATCACAAACTAATTTATTCATTTTACTAGTTGGCACAATTCCAAAATGTCTTTTTAAATAGGTTGTTTGTTTCTTAATACATCTAGTAAATAACTGAAAAACAAATAAATGTGTAATAATAATTAAAAAAAACCTACTAATGTCTATCGTCTTAATGCAGTAAGAATACAGAGCTATCTCTATTCAATACAGTGCTGAATACCATTGTCAGTTTGGGAAGCATTATTACCACCTTTTCTTTATGGCACTACATTATAGGTGTCTAGAGAATTCTTTACTCAGAATGTGGAGTTGTGGGTAAAACACTGTCCGTACATTTCTATCATGAGCAGAAATGGTGCTGAAATATGTGGCAGTGGGTGCTTGCCAAGCTATCCATATTCTGCTTCATCCTTATGTTTTCTTCTGGACTACAGATGGTATCTGGGTAACATCAGCAATCCAAGAGACAACTAGCAGACATGAGGTAGTGATAATTGTGTGCAAACAGCAGCCTCTCTTTTACTAATCTATAAGGTATCCCATTGTACTCTGAGTTTGACAGCAAGTGAATTTGATTTCCATCTTGCCCCACTTTTTTTTCCCTCTAGATGCTTTATGTCTCATTTAATCCTTATATTTTAACCCCAGCTGACACAGGCCTCTTAGATAGACCAATGGGATGGGCCTCTACTGGGGACATGGCTTCAGTAGTTAAATGCCACGAAACTTTATTAGAAATGAATAAGTACCTTTGAATGTGATTAGAATTATTCTGCTTGAGTGTCACCTTTTCAAGTCTGTGTAGTAGACATCTTCCTAATGGTTTCTGTGAATGATTAAACTGCCAGGAAAAAAACACTCTTCCTTTATGCCTGACAGCCTCGGGGGGGAAAAAAAAAAAAAAAAAGCTGTCATAGAAGTTGTCCAATTAAAGTCAACTAGCCGGACTGTCCTCATAAAAGCCTTGTAGCTTTGGAAACTTTATAGTCACACTGAGGAACTGACAGCTGCAGAGGAACAATATAACCTTGGGTGAAGTCACTCTTTGCATTCACACCAAGGGCACTGGCAGTTGCAGAAAAATTAGGTAATCTTTGGTTGCAGTCACACTTCAGTGACTACCAGACCTGAAGGGACAAAGTCTAACACTGAAAAAGTAGTTACTATCCAAGGCAAAGGGTCTTAAATTCTATACCAGAAAAAATTAGCATCAAGTGTGCTTGAGATGCCATGATTGTCAGCATAGTGTCTACAATTAATGGTTCTATTTTTGATTACACACACACACACACACACACACACACACACACACACACACACACACACACACTTATATATAAACACAATCTACAACTTAGTCCATTGTTGCTTTTTGTATATGATTTCAGGGCTGAACACTTGAGATTCAAGTATTCCTAGGAAGGACCAATTTCCCTTTTTCTTTTTTGTACAGGTGAGGTTCCTCTCTTAGGGGCTGAGATTTTTCTCCTGTTTTAGGATATTTATTTGCACTGTCACCTGTTAATTGTTCTGTTGATCAGAGGGATAAGATGAAATATAAAATTGTTCTAATTGTAATTTCTTTTTACTGTTAAAGATGGTGGACACTTTGCTTTATATTTTCTTAGCCACTTTTATCTTATGAAGAACTCTAGATTCATAGTCAATTCCTTAAATTATGTCATTTGTTTTTCTGACTCTTTTTAAAAATACATTCTGTATATCCATCTTCTGTCAGATGTATACCTGGTCAGGATTACTCTGTGTGTTTTTTCCTCTCTATGGTATTTTCTCAGACTCTCACCTGTGTGAGAGCTCCCTCTTATCAATTGTAGTCCTGTTCAGAAACTAATGCCCTACACCTACATCTTTTAGGGTAATATGCATCCTTCTAGCAGTCAGCTGGGAAACTCATTTTTTGATAATTCAGTTTTATGTTTACTTACATATGTACACATTATGTGTACCTACACACATACAACTAAATTCTGTTTAAACATTCAGGAAAAGTATAGCTATGTAGCATAATTGTGTTATAACTTCAGAGGAAAAAAAAAACTGAGCTGTCTGAAAAAATTGGAGTCTTTCTTTACCCAAGCAGGACTGTTTCAAGTCAGTTCAGTTTTTAATTAGCCAGATTCTTTTTTAAACTGCTTCAGTCTTCAGTCTCCTATATCAGATTTGAGATTGTAGTCCTGACTAGAGCTAGGCAGATTTTCTTTCAAGGCATTGGCCTCAATTCTTTTCATGTGGACAAACACTTATGTGTGTGAGAGAGAACATTTGTTTTGTTTGTCTGTTTGTTTGCATTCCTTGAACTCCTGGTATTATCTTGCCAGCCTCGTGTCCAAATGGGGCTGGCATCACACCTAAAATGCCGGTTTTCTTCCCCCCCAAAGGTGACATTATTTTTAATTTAGAAGTAGTGGCTATATTATACTTTTATAATTTTATTATGGATCTTACATCGTTAAAAATTATTAAACTGACTGTTAAAAAGGCTTATACTTCAAATGCAAAGATCACCTAGGACATTTTCTTATGCTGAACTCCACTTCTGTATCATAATATTTGCTATTTCTTTTATAAAAAAATATCAAATCATGACTTTTTCTGCATGGGCTTTACAAAATTTTAGTGAAATCAAATATCAGACCAAGGAAGTTTTAAATTAACATATAATAATCAATTTATTTCTATTTTAAATATCTTTTAAAAGATTTATTTACTTATTATATACACTTATTCTGCCTGCACACCAGAAGCAAGCACCAAATTTCATTGTAGATGGTTATGAGCCACCATGTGGTTGCTGGGAATTGAACTCAGGACCTCTGGAAGAGCGGCCAGTGCCCTTAAACTCTGAGCCATCTCTCCAGCCCCATAAACTTGCTTCTATGGCATGAATGCACACCAGACATTAAACATAATCAATCTTGGAAGGAGTAAATTGAGCATCAGAACACCAGCCCTCACCCCACTCACCTCTGCCATATGACCTTATGTATAATAGCAAGTCAATATGAGCTTTCTCTAAAGTAATAGAAAAGATTCAAGTAGCATAAAAATTTAAGTGTCATTGGGCTAATTTCAGAAATGGAAACATGATATTGTCTGATAATAACTACAGTAGATAAATAAAATGCATGATTCATTTATCCATTCACAAAATCATCATTAACAATTTACAATCTTCTGGGATCAAAAGATACGAGTCCCAAAAAATAAAATGATTTTCCTGCATTATTTTGTATTATGATTAGTTATTTACATCTATAAGCAAGTGCCTATGAATATATGTGTGTATGACATAGTGGATACCAGAAAGTCAGAGGACAATTTGTAAAATAAGTTCACTCTTAACATAATTTTAGTCCTGAGGATCAAATACTAGTTTTCAGGCTTTTTCACAGTTGCTTTTATCCAATAACACAACTTGAAAGCATAAATTTTCTTGGCCCTACACATTGTTGAATTTATCATCAGTGAGATAAATTGATATAATTTAAGTGAAAACACTTTTATCTTTTTTTCTAAAGTGAAGAGAAACCCTTCAGCGTTTTCCCAATTCAAGGTCTCTTTTCTCTTGTGTTATAAATTGGAGCCTTTGATGTGAGTAGTAAATTGCAAAGAGGTTGCATTTTCTTTTGTCTGAATGAAAACTGTGATTTTTCTTTTGAGACACCCTAACCTCTAACAATTATAACTACTCTCTTTGTACTGAGTTTGGCCATATCATTAGCCACATTTGTGCACATTCATTGTCAAAGTGTGCATTTTTATGCACTTCTTTCTCCTGCACAGGTGAATAAGAAAACTGAGCAGGAAGTGTCCCACTGAAATTTCTAAAACTGAATCCACCACTTCTAAGTAATGCCTTACTAAAATTTCAGGATATGGATGAATTTCAGAATGTAACACGAGTAGCCTCTATAGTTGACTCCTTTCCTATCTTAAACTTTAAGAACTGAGACTTCATTGTCCCCATTTGCCTCTGTTGTTCTCTAGCCCATAATTCCAGATCATTCCACATTCACCCTGTAATCAGTCCCAAAAGCCCATTCAAGATTGCTTTCTATGTCAGTTACCTTTAAGGCTGTTGTGACAAAAAAAAAAAAAAAAAAAAAAAAAAAAAAAATCAACCGACTAACCAACCAAACAAACAAACAAATAGAAAGAACCCAACAATTTAGGAAGAGTTTATACTGGTCCATGGTTTATAAAGGGCATCAGGAGAAAGTATATTGGTGAGAACTCAAAACAAAGTGAATGCCAGTGTGACCATATTTTCTCAATTTTACCTTTGTTTTTAGTTGAGGTTCATAAGGAAGAGCCATTAACACTCAGGGTAGTTAATCCTCTCTGGAAGTAGACTTATAGACACATAGCTGAGGTCTTTCTCTTTGGGGTTCTAAATCCCTTTGACTGGTAAGCATAAATAATATTCATTATAGTTTCAGTACTGAAAAAAATTATATGATTGCAATATTTTCCTCATATGGTTGTTGAAAAAAATAAACAGGGGAACTAATTTAATGAATTAATACAATGTCTCTCAAATTATCTAGATAGTAGCTTGAATTGTCATTTTTGTTGTCTTGTGTTCTAACTTAATAGAGTAACTAGAGTATTTGCACTCCATGTTTTGACTGCTTTCTCTTCAGTTGGAACTTGCAGTGTCCCTGTGTGATCTGCAAATCCCCATTCCTGTCTTTCCCAAAGTTCATCTACTTGGATAATCTCCTAAGAAAAGGAAGGCATCAAAACACCCAGTTCTGCCTTTTTTTTGGCACACACAGCAGCTCTCCCCCCCACCACCCTGAAGTTGCCTGCCACTTAAGTCTTTGCTGAGAGTGTTCAGCTTTTGACCATACTTATCCACAAACTCACCTTGTGGTGGACACGTCATCACCCCTCACCGACAAGCCATATAATCTTCCAGCTTTAGGTCAGGCATGAGACTTCTCCAGCATTGACATCTGAGATTGGAGAACCTGCCCAGGAGTTGCTTTGCTCAAATAAGCATATTTCATATTTTTTCAATTTGGCGTGATTTGTTAACCTTGCCAGAGGAGAAATAGTACTGAGGGACTGAAAACTTACTATTCTCAATTAAAACTAACTTTTAATAATCTCAATCCAGGATTCCAATTAAAAAAATATGAAATAAAAACAGTAAAATTTTCTCAACTAAGTTTCACTTAAGTAGAATGTGAAATTGCAGCTCAGCTTTTATAAAATTAACCCTTTAAAATCAATCAACTTTAACAACTTTTTCTGTATATCTACTTTCGTTTAGAGAAGTTTGGCAGGCATGTGTGTTGCATTGTAATAGAGTGCACAGCTATCTGTTTACCCAGGGTCTGCTGGTTTTCATTTTTCTCTTTTGACATCAAATTCTCAGCAAGGTAGTTACAGTAGCTGGGGTGCCTGTATAAACTCAGTACAGTGCAACAATCTCATTGTATAAACTCATACCCATAAGCAGAAACTCTAAGGTAACTACTGTGACACAGCATGTGAAGCACTCTTTTACAACACAGTGATACACATCAATCTCTTTTTAAATAGCCAACAATAACCACTAAAACCAGCATGCACTCATTCTCTGAAATTCTCTTTGGACGCAAAAGTACCTCAATTCCCACTAACCTGTACCTTCTCATTACATTCTAGTACTTAGGCTATGCATCAACACACTTAGTGTATATTTTGTTTTATTTTCTTTTTTACATCAGGTAACCAAGGTCCAATTTTCTAACGATTTCTGAATTCTTTTTTTTTTTTTTTTTTTAATTTATGGTTTGGGGCTGTTTGTGTGGCAGTCATTTAGCAAATTAATATAGAGCAAAGCAATAATTTTACAGATGTTTATTGCAATCATGCTGTCATCCCATACTTAAAATGCTAATCTATTGACATCTATTCATTAACGATGAGCTTCACTTACTCTGTAACATTAGTATTTTGTGACCCGGGGTGTTTTGAAGTAGACTGAAAGTCGGAATTTTAAGCATCTCTTTCAGAATGGATTTTTAAAGAGTAAATGTGTTTTATTTTTTATTGCATTGAGAGTATGTCTCCCTTAGCTGCCATTATAAAGCCTTTTACTGAATTTTTGCATCAATATAAGCAGCAGGACAGATATATTGCTTATACTAATATTGTGTTTCCATTATAAGTCTAGATATTTAACAGAAAAGGGAGACTTCATCTGACTGGTAAAATCCTCAGCATGATCAAGAATCAAATCACACCACAGAAAAGATATGGAGGAGGACACTGAAATAATGATAATATGTCACAAGTGGGATTCCAATTTAACCATAATTTAGAGACCAGAATCCTTGGATCAGGAAAAGAAAGGCTGAGTGTTCAACCTTAGACACTCAGCTCTCCTTATATCTTGCACAGTCACCCTAATGTGGATGATAATGACTGGATGTCTATGTTTGTTATTTTATTTTTTCAGTTTTTATATATTCTAAATATTAATCTGTGTACAGTAGAATACCTGTGTTTGTCTAAATTTATATGCTAGATGACTGGCATGCAAATATCACCAAACCATTAATTAAAAAATCATTAGTAATTGGACCTTGGCTGTTCTTATATTAATTAACTTTGTACAATTCACATATATGTACATATATACACACACATATAGACATAAAAATAAAATGAGGGTGCTTGGGAGATAGTTCAGTAGTTGAGAGCACTTGTAATGCTCTTGCAGTTGACTCAGAATAATGACTCATCCCCCATGTGACGGCTCTTACACATCTATAACTGCAGTAATAAAGAATCTGACACCCTCTTCTGACCTCGATGAGCTCCTGTACACACATGATACATGAACTCATGCAAGTACACACAAATATAAATAAAAAGAAAAATACATATATGTTTAAGGGAAATAGAGGTTGTTAATTTTAGCAAAAATGAATTTAAGATTAGCATACTCAGGAAAATAAGTCAGATGAGAACTAAGAAATAAGACAAACACAATAAATTTCCTCTAATATGTGGATTTTATACTGTGATATGAAAGTAGAAGAAAAACTACAGTGGAAGAGAAGTAAAGGAGTTGTAAAGGCAAGACTAAAGGAGTAACAGGGTAAAATATGATCTTGGCCATTGTAATCATGAATGAATAAGTTCTCATGAATCCCATCCATTTGGTGAAGTATTACATGTTGATAAAAATATCAAAAAGATAAAAATATCAACAAGAATTCTCTGGTGGGAACTTTGACTGAAGATCAGATGTGATCCTTCTGCTATTTTTTGCTTTGTTTAAATAAAGACCTCAACTTATTAGTAAGTGTCTCCAGAAACTATGCTAAACCAGGTTAATTCCTGACACAATCAGTTGGCTGACACAGAATCACAGAATACTCTTCAGTCCTGATGATTGGGTTGAGGTCAGATGGAACATTCATCCGTTATAATCTACAGTGCAGAACAATTGCCAAAAGTTTGTAGAAATCTCTCATCTTCATAAAAGATGTTATAAATATAATAATGTAACTTTATTATTTTATAACAGTGTGTGATGGCAATAAATATTATTACTAAAATGTATAATATATAACTCATATCAGAGATTATATTAGCACATAAATAATAGTGATATGTATATTTTCTTATTTACTTAAAGAATTGTAGTATGATCATTCACTTTGTACACTTCTACCGAATTAGTTAACACATTATATATTTTCTCCTTTCCATGTAACATATTTGTGCCGTTTCCTACTTATCATTCTTGATTCCTAAATTATTATAGCCATTCCTAGTATGACTAACATAGGCCTCTGTATATTAAAATGCAACAAAGATGATGCTTATGATAGATTTGATTTAGTTAAGTTCATGACGAATAATGTTAATTTTGAAGTTAGACAAAAATTATCCTGATGTCAATATTATGATGACTAGAATAACATTGTATGCCTAACATTTGCCATTCATTGTGTTTACGTTTGTCAATTGAGTAAGACATTATGAACATATTTCTATAATAATACTGAACTTTCTATTTTTCTTTCTGACAATTTTTTTGTATACCATAAATATATTTGTTTATATATAAAAGTTTATTCTACCTCTGAAGTTTTTATAGATTTTAAATTAAATGATGGTTAAAATTATAAATTTATTACCTTGATGTTTTGTTACATCTATAGATAGGGGAGAAGGACAGAGTCAAGAGAAACATGATTCAGCCGCCCAAGAATCAACATGTAACTTAACACAGATGAGACACCAGACATGAGCAAGACAGATTAATAAAGATGCTTGAATTACGATGCAGGAACTAGCTAGTAATATGCCTGAGCCTTAAGGCAAGCAGCATGAAATTAATATAAGCCTTTGTGTGATTATTTGGGGCTAATCTGTCTGGGACTGCAGGTCTGTGGGTCTGGTTAAGGAAGGGTCCAAGCCTCTGGACCACCAGCCACAGGCCAGAAACCTCGTACTACATCTGAAGGTGACCCTGAAACTCATCTATTTCCATCTTTTGGATAATGGAATTACATACAAGCCCTACCATGTCTTATTTATACAGTATGTGGATAGATACTCGGTTCTTGTGCATGCACAGAAAACATAGTCCTGTTTTTAGAACATTCACCCGCCCCGCTTGTTTTCTTCTTATTCTATAAACCATATGAGCCATTGAAAATAACTGCTGCTAACTGGGCAGCGTTCTGGGAGCCACAGAAATATAAAGTTGGAACTCAATTGGCACTAACAAGGCCCGACCCATCAGAGTCAAAGGCCTTGGTGAAGGAATTTTGTTGTTTTTTTTTTTTGCCTTTGAATGTGTTAGCTGTTTCCTGTGAAGGATTTCTTGTATATAATTGTAGCTTTTCTATTTGTTATTTTCTTGGGATTCATTTCCTAAGAACTTTCAGCAGTCGATTGATCATATTGGGCACAGTTTACCCCATGTAACTATGGCATATTGGTAATTTCCCCTCACTATGTGTGAAAACAGCCACACAGACAAGATCTCTTTTCTCACAAATCATGTATTTGTTCCTTTTCCCAGAGCAGATTCAGGGTCTCCCCCCTCCCATAATTATCTTTACTAATAGACAGACACCTGGACAGAGTCAACCCTTAGATTAAGGTTTTTTTTGTTTGTTTGTTTGTTTGTATGTTTGTTTTTTTTAAAGATTTCTTTGACATCTAAGGACAGCTATAGATAGATGACACACTGATATGCCCTAAGCTCACCCCCCCACACACACACACAGATAAGAGAACTGTCAGGAGCTAACACCACTAATCTTAGGTCCTTAACTCCCTTACACTTACTTGCACCTGAATTCACTAACACATATTTCTAACTCGAAGATTTATTGTGATGTAAGTAAAGAGGTGATCAGCCAACTCCTAGTTGTAGGTATGAAAACATGCATTTACTCTGAAGTCCTGCACGATAAAACCAGAGCAACTAGAAAGTGACAGGTCCTGTTTCTGGTGCAAATAGAGCCTTATTCTCTCATCGACACACAGTAAAAGATCCCCTTAAACAATCTCCTAGTAAAGTTGCTACAGCAGAGCAAGAGCTGCACACCTTTCTCCACTGCTTACTCAGGTCACCTGGCAACCAAGGACATTCACACACCCTTCAGTTAAAGGGGCTGCAAGCAGGGCCTCATGGAAACAGCACAAGACTTGATTTTGTTCGTGGTTTTTGGCTGATGAGTGAACTTTTAATTTTTTGCTTAGCCACATTTAGGGATGTATTTAGAGCACATGATTTTCCTCCTTGAGACTGCTTTGTTGATTTAATCTTTAGTTGACCTTCACCAGAAAAGTTTGGACTAACCAATCCCACTTTGTATCATTAAACAACGCTGACAGTTACTGCTTGTTGTGAATCTTATCACGCCTCTCTATGACCCTGAGAAAATCAAGCCCTGCATTAACTTTCAAATAATAACTGTCTGAATGAGTATATAAACTTATGCCTTCACTGTTGTCATCATCATGCCAATAAAGATGATGGAGTAAAGAGAAGAGTGTAAGCATATTTCTTGAGATCTTCTTTAGATATCCCAGCTGGTAGCTGCATATCTCTGGAGCTCTAATATAAAGTCTTTGTGGCAGGGACTTAAAGACTTTTGCTAATAATGGAGGCGAAAGCACGGAGAGGCAGCGGCATGGAGATCTCTGTGAGCTCAAGGCAAGCCTGGTCTACAGTGCATGCTACAGTACAGCTAGTCCTGAGAATATACAGCAGGTGACAACTAGTATTTAAGAAGTTGACCCACCCCTTATGGGGAGTACTATCTTGCAGAGCCATGGGGTCACTGACAGTTGATAACCTATTGTTTTCTGTCTGTAACTTTTTTGGGTGCCACTGCTGTGCCTCCCAAATAAGAACAGCTATAGAGTTCCTTCCACAGCCCATTGGTTGGGTGTTTTACATCTTTGTGCACACTTATAGTTGTGAATAGTCAGGCAAGTTGATCTCTGTTTAAGCAATAATTCTGATGCATAAAAATAGACCAGAATATTCTTATTTACTAACACAGGAAAGTAAAGTGGTTTGTTTATTTGTTTTTTGTCATAAAGACAACTAGTTATAGACTTCAAAAAAAATCAAGCACACTAAACTACCTCTGCAGAAAATATACAAAGACAAATTCCTAGGTTGTTTATTGCTAAGTCAAAGCCAGGCTGTTTTGAGATTTACCCCCTTGCAGTAGGTGACTTTCTCCACTCACTTGACTTCTCAAGGTTCAACCTACTACTGTTATTGTTATGTCCAGAATCTCAATGCCATTTTCTGTCTGGGAAAAAGTTACAAGCAAGGCCAAGCATTTACATTGTCTGGTCTTTGTGACCTTACTAGCTTGAGAAAATCTGTGTGACTTAATGTATTATGAAAATGGAACATATAATAGTCCAGAGTTTGTCTAAGGAAGTGGGGAGCAGTGGCAATTGAGAGGGGAATAAAGAAGGAGAAATGAGTCTATATAAAGAAGAATATGTAAAAAGCAGGGGCGGTGTAAGGATGAAGCTATGTAGAGTGTGAGAGCATGTGTGCTGGATGAGAGATGAAAAAGAAGCTTAAAGAGAGGGTGAGAACTATATGGGAGAATGAATGGATGAGTGAGTGACCACAGAGTGAGTGAATGATATGGAAAAAGCATATATGTGTGAGTGAATGTGTGGGAGGTAAAGCTGTATGAAAGAGCCATTGCTATGCATAAGAACCATGCAGAGAGATGTATGAGAGGGTGTAAAAATAATATAAAATGTTACACGGTGAGAGAGCCATGTGTTTGAGATGAATAGCTATGGGTGTATGGGGATTTGTAACTCTGTGGATGCAAGGAATATGAAACTGTATAAAAGAAAATGTATGTAAAAGAAAGATGTGACGGCATATAAAACATATGTAACTGCTATAGAGAAGTATGGCCATATATATGTAAACTAAGAAATGCAGTTGTACATATAGAATGCAGCAATGTGAACATATGTAGCTGAATGGAAACAGCAAGAGTTATAGAGACCTTTTTTAATAAGTAAAAGAAAAGGTTATCATTAGAAGTTGTGTGTTTTCCAGTCAGTTACATAAAGATTTATTCTTAATCACTGTCAGATTTTTAAAAAGATAGTTTCTTAATTCTTCGATACTCTGAGGCATTCATTTTATACTCTGAAGCCTCTCACTGTCTACGTTATCCAGGTCCATGCAGAAAAACATAGAATTACGCACTCGAAAAATAAAAATATAAAAGAACCATTGCTTCATGCATGGTGCTCACTTCACTGAATAGGATAGTATCAGTGATTAAAATAAGGATGCTTATGTTGGACAAGTGTTTATGGTATGCTTGAGAACGTCACTAGGAATCCTTGCATTATTGTCTGTAGTAAATTTAGAAATTTAAAAAGCTATTAATTAAAGATTAAACGGATGCATCCACAGTGCTACAAAGGACTAACCTTCCTCTTCCTCCCCCCCCCACCCTCCTCTCCAGGCCTCTTTTCTCTTTCCTTCTGCTGTGTCTCTCCCTCCCTTCTCTTTTTCCTCGTCTTCGGTCTTCTCCTACAGTATTCTCTCCTACCCCATTGCTGCTTCTCCTATAACTGCTGACCTTTAAGAGAGGAAAATACAACATAGCAATTTTACACATTTCCATAATAATCACAAATCTGCTTTAGTGCTTACCTATGTTCCTTTTCTCTAGATTTTTGGTGAATTCATTTTATTTTTCTTAAAAGTAGCCACACAGAAATTCCTTAGTGTGTCTTAAGTGTCTGATCATGCTTATTTCAGAGCACACTGGGAAAATAGAATCCTCCACGTGTTATATTTCCAAATCCAGACAAACATGTTAAAAGCTAAAAGCTGTGTTTTTACTATTTTTCTTATTTGCTCAATGAAAATTGTTGCTTTCTGTTAACTCCAGTTTGCTTATTCCATTACTGTCTTTTCACAGAGATGTTAACTAGAACTTTAAAGCAGAATGGCTGCATTATCCTTACTTTTTTTCTATTTTACAATCTATCACAGGTATCTTTCTCACAACAAGTATATAAACATTCACTAACTTTTCTCTTTAACAGAAGCTAGAAATGGAATTTCTTCTAAAGGCCAAACTTTGCCAGTATACATTATTTCCACTAGTACTATGATATCTTGATTTTTCTTACAGAACATTTTCTCAAAGTTCTACAAATTTTGTCATTTCTTTATCTTCTCAATTTGTAAATTGTGCTGGAATTGTTCTACTTAGCTCTGCATTAAGTGTTGTGGGATAATCTCCTGGTATACTGCGAGGACATGTTTTTGCCAATGCACCTTCTGATTTGTGTAATAAAGAGCTGACTGGCTAATGGCTAGAGAGAAGAGGACAGGTAAGATTTCTTGAAAGGGAGAAAAAGAGTAAATGAATTTAGTTCCTGAAGACACCAGGGAGTCATTGAAGAAGTCAGGCATACAGTACAGATGTAAATGAGCCATATGGTGGAAAAGAGATTTAAAAATCAGTCTAACTTAAGTTAAAAAGCTAGTACGTAACAAGTCTAAGCTAAGGTCAAGCTTTCATAATACATAATAAGTGTTCATGTTGTTATTTGTGAGCAGTTGTCCCAAAGAAAATCTGACTAACATTAATATTAATAAATTAAGCATGATTTTTTATTTTTTATATTATATAAAAAACATGAAATCTACTGTCAAACAGTAACAGTAGTTTTACATAGTGTCTCCATTTTTAATAACGATAATTATGAATTCATTCGATTACTTGTTCCCTAAACCAGCTTATTTCTATAGATCACACTCTCACCTTTAATTCCCCTTCCTTTATCAGCCTTCATGTACACTAAAATATTTATTTTTCTTTCTAAGTCATGATCTTCTTATTTAATGTCAAATACCATTCTGTAAATGCCGTGACCTCCTGATTTATCTCACAGTTCCACAGCTGCTCTTTCCTGTTCTCTCTGTGGATTCTTGGAGGACATTTGTTCCAGTTTTCATCTCTACGACAAACTAAGAAAAACAGAATGTGAAGTAAGATGCAGAGGAAGAAGAAAAGGAGGAATAGGAAAACGTGACAGGAGAGCAGGAAGGAGAAAGGCAGGCAAGAAGAAAAAGGAGAAAGAAGGGAAGCAGGGAACAGAGGAGGAAAGGAATGAAGACTTCGAGGGCAAAAGGACGACAGGAAGGAAGAAGAAAGAAGAAGGCAGGTGGGCAGGAATGATGGCTTTTCACTCAAGTTTCCCATTCTCAGAAACAACAGCCAATTACTCATGTCGAAAGCCATTGAGCTGATAAGTCGCACCATTACAACCAAGTCCCATGTTTACTACGAATTCCGATCCTTTCCCCAATCTCATTAAAGAGGAATAAAAAGCTTAGTGCCAGACACAAACAACTCTGCTTTGTTATATTCTATAATTCTATTTTGTAGATGTAAAGTTGATAAATACTCAGCTGAAAAGAGAAACATAGAGATAAAAAATAAGTATCTATTTTTAGAAACACTTAATGCCTAGCTGAAAACTATCAAACATAGGGGCAGAAAGATGCTCAGAGATAAACAGCACTGTCAGCTCTTGCAGAAGATCAAGAATCAGTTCCCAGAAGCTCCATGGTAGATTACAACCACCTGTAGTTACAATTCCAGGGAACCTGACAACCTTTTCTAGACCTTGTGAGTAGGACTCATAAAACAAACATATATGCATGCAGACAAAATACTAACATACATAAAAATAAATGTTCAAAAAAATTATGGATAATTATGTAGAAAAGTCTAATGTCTTAACAATGTTCTGATGTTCATCAGAAATATAGAAAGACTGCAGAATTGAATAAGAGAAAAACATGCATTCTTTTAATATAAATATATTAGGTGAACACATTAGGATTTTGATGTTTTCACATTAGAAACATAATTTTTACATCAGACTACAAATCAGAAATACAACTAAGGTTTATATATACATAATGTATATATGTATGTATGATGTAAGAATGTCTTTATGTATGCTGTGAATATCAATCTTTATATAAAGGAGCTGTTTTGGTCCATGACAGGCACCATAGAAAAAGTAGGCGGGGGAATCAGAATAGGTGGGAAAGGAAGGGCAGAGTCAGAAATAGATTGACCCAGGTACCCAAGAAACATGTGAGGAACACAGGTGAGCCATGGGCCACACGGCAAACAGGTTAATGGAAATAGGTTGAGTTGAGATCAAAAAGCTAGCAATGTGCCTGAGCCATAGGCCAAACAGAATGAAGTTAATATAAGAATCTGAGTCATTTCTGGAGGAAAAGCAGTGGCGGACAGCTAAGGGGTCAGAGATGGCAGGTCTGTGGGTCTGGATCTCTGGCTTGATTGAGACCAGAAACCCTTATTGTAACATATATATATGTTATATATATGTTACAAAGTATATAATATATGTATAAAGATTATATATAAATATATATGAGAAACATATATATATATATGAGAAATAAGAATTTTGACAATTGTTCTGTAACTTTTAGAATATAAAGTAGTGTAATATATCTAGTTTATAAACAGGTAGTAAAATATGCATAACTTTAGTTAGTGAGCTGTTAAATGAATAAAATTAAAAAGGCATAGAAATAGATGGTAATAATAGAGATGTTTTAATACAAGAACATGTGTGGCATACACAATGTTTAACTAAAGCAAAATGGAAGGAGGTCTAGCAAAAAGCAGAGTAACAAGAACATGAAACAAATTCAAACTCCTTGATGTGGAGAAGTGGTTAGTGTATGTTACAGATTCTTCCATAGGAAAAATGCACCTGCACAACAATGAACAGGAAAACATTTCCAGGAACAGGTTCCCATGTAGCCTATTGACACTATAGTAATCCTTGGCATTTAATAGGGAAAAATATTATAAACTAGTTCAATGCATATGCTAGGGAAATTGTTCTTTAACTAACTCAAGGACAAGAGGCATATGATAAAAAAAAATTTTTATGAAGAATTCCTTTTAGGTGATGCATGGTAATTCACAGTAGAGACTCTAGGGAAAAAAACAATGTACTCCTTGAGAGGGATCCACTATGATAGTGGGTCAGTATGTGTATGACAGAATATACCTGAGCATTTGATATGCTCACTTGAAATACATACTTCATTTACGAGCATCATTTGCAACAATTTCTAAATTTACTGTGTGAAAATAAAAACTAAACAATAAAACAACATTGGTATAAATTTATATTAAAATGTTCAAAACCACTCAGCAATGTTTCTGCCCACTAAATCAGAAAATAAAACTTGAAGAAATGCAGAATGCAGGTAAGAAAAGTTTTAAATGTGGGTTTACACAAAATAAAATTGAGTCATCTGATGGATATTTAACAATAAATGTCAAAAAGGCAGTTAGATACCTGAGGCTAGAATTAAAAAAACAAAAAAACAAAACAAAACATAGTTTGAGGTCATGTATAAAATGTGGAGAGAATATTACATATAGTTATTTAAATTTTTTTGGAAGAATTGTAGTATTCAGAAATTATTGAGATATATGCTGCATGCACACACACACACACACACACACACATGTCTATATCTTGCTTTATTTATATTAGCTGAGACATTTTTTAAGTATAGCAAAGTGATTTCAGGAGAAAGTAGAATCTATCTTGATAAATAAAAATATATCCAGATCAAAATGTATGAAAATCATTTTCAAACTGTTGCTTTCAAAGAAAAAGTCTAAATTATTCGAAGTAGTGTAGTGAATCAGTTCATATAAAAGTTCCACAGTGCTGAACATGTTATATAGTGGTTTCTATGTATACAAAACCTCTGAAGACTTTCCAGCAAGCAAGAAGCTCATATGATTTTAAGAAAAAAAAAAAGACTCAGAAAAGATGGGTGTCATAGTATTAAATGAGGTACTAGTTACAAGTGAATATATTAGCAAGAACCAGAGCACTCAGAACTTTCTATGTCTTAGATTCCCTATTTAGCATGCCACCAGGGTCACCACTACCATCAAAAAATTAATCAAAAGAAAAGAAAAATAATAGCAATCTTTGATGTCCTAGAACAAGACAAAACAAAACTCCCCCCAAACCACAATTTTTGTCTTGTACGGCTGTGGTAGAGACAACCTTTCAAAGAGAACAAGATGTCGCTGGGCATTTGAGGAGTGAACAGGAGAAGAAGGTTGTTCTGAATTGATAGTACTTTTATAAACTTATAGAAATGATCATTATATTTGTTACATTAAATACCTGCAACACAATTTGTATGCACGTACAAATATAGCTTATATATAAAAATATCCCCAAATAAGTCATTTCTAAGAGTACCATCTATAAATAAAACACAGATAAAATACTGATTATATAACTAAAAAATAGATAATTCTTTTTAATATATGGTAATTTTTATAATAAACTTAAAGACAGACATTAGGTTTTAAGTTGAAAACTAAGATTTTTATTTTTTTCATAATTTGGATTCTAAAGATTAAGAATAATTTGCAAGAAGAAACAGGTAATTGGAATTGTTAATCTTTATGATGAAAAGGTATTTTCATTTTTCAGGAATTAATACTAGATTAATTTGTGTATTTGAAATAAATTTACATAAAAATAATGTAACAAATCCCTCTGCAGAATTTGTTCTAACAACAGATTGATCAAGTTATTACTGAGTTACTGAGTAAAGTACATTTATGACAAAATAAATTGAGCATTTTAATTGCCTATAGCTAATTTGTTTTAATGAGTCAAACCAATATTTTAATTAAACAACCTTAAGTAACATGATAAAACTGAACTCAATAAAAGTTAATTACAAAAAATAATGTGATAAAATTAAAGTGTCTGTATTAAATTAGAAAATGTCCAGAAGAGATATATAGCTTTATAGTTAAAAAGAAAAATTGATGTTGTTAATGGCATTATGCTACTTTCAAAATCCAAAGAATTTAAAGACAATTATAAGTACAAAATGAGCAATAAGAATCTAAGACTCTTCATAAATTCCAATAGGTAGTCCCAAATTCTTTTATGAAAGTATAAGAGAGTTGTAAATTTTTATATAAAAACTGGCAAAGTCATGGTGGTTTCCCTTAGTTTATCCATAGTGAATCCCAAAACCTATAAGATATTCTGGTGCCTAGCCGTGATATTTGAACAAAAAAATATGCATAAGTAAAATATAAATGTTTTAAACTCACCATGAGTGCCAAATCAAATGGTCTAGTAATAATGGCATATATATATATATATATATATATATATATATATATATATATATATATGTGTGTTTTTTTCTAAATTAAACCAGACAATAAATGCATTTCAATATTGTTCCCAAAACTTTCAGTCATTGCTTAAAAGGCTTCTTCAGCAGTGAATGACAGTCAAAGCAGAGAATTATAACTTATGAACATAAGAATAAAGAACATCTGAGTGCTCATCTCTCAATAAACAGCCTTTATAATTCAGTCTGAGAGAACATTTCAGAAAAGAGGCTAGAAAGATTGCAAGAACTGGGGAGTGGATATTCTAAAACGGTGTCTTCTGAACATGGTGGGCATTGATTGAAAAACACAAAACAATTGTGGCACACTTAAAGACCTGCTCTAAAGGAAACATGGAAATAGAAGGGAAATCGGGGTAGGAAGTATTGAGGGTGCAAGGAAATGACTGCAATGCCAGGAAGAAACTGTCAGAGACGTTACTGCCGAAACAAAGAATAGAAACCAAAGACTATTAGAAATGAAACAATTCAATAAGTAAGATCAGTAGCTACAAAAGGCAGCAGCTGAATAAAATAATGTTTAAATTAAAAATTGACATACGTAAGAACCTTGGTTTAAATTAATCAGTACTTAACCACCAAGCAAAGCCATAGCTACATTTGTATTTATTTATGATTAATTTCAGCTCTTTCAGAGATTACTTTGTTCTCTTTACTAAAATAAATAAAAAAAAATTTGCTTGTAACATGCCCAGTGAGAATTCACATCTCTTCTCATTAAGTTTAGAGAAGTATATAACCCCACTGAGTTAAAGGACTGTACATACAGCCCGAGTTCAATGCTATTACAAGCACTTACATTTTATCAAGTACATTAATTGTGAAATGTAAACTTCTTGCTGACTGGAAAGTATTTACAGATAGAATTTCCTATTAAATAAGTGAATATCTGTATTTATAGAATCATTTCAAAAATTAAGTGTTTGCATTTATGATAATTTAATTAAGAATGTTTTGGCTTCCTTTAACAAACCACGAGTAGTATTTCAGGAAGCAAGCCAATCTATGGACACGTGAATTCCCCTAAGTCATAGAGCGCAATTAACTACAATTCTAACCATGCTGTGGCACCTGCAGACAATGGAGAAATCTGTTACAAGTATTTCCATAGCATGAATATGCAAGCTCCAAATTAGTGTTATTCATTCTGTGGCAGGTTATTGAGGCCCAGCATTAAAATACTGTATTGTCATGTGCCATTTAACTGATGGCTTCATAAAACCTATTCAGGAAACATTAGGTGTTTATCTTAATCATCTAGCAAAAAAAGAAGCCTGAGGGAATTTTTTTCTTTTCATCAAGCAATGTGGTTTTACATTCATATACAAATCTAAACTACTTTTATATCAAGTATAGATAAGAATTATGTAGTAAATTTGTACGTTTGTATCTTCCCCATTTGACAGTCATTATTTGACAGATACTCGAAACTTCTAGCTAGATATCTACTGACCTCTCATAGAAAAACCATTATTCTCTTCTTTTTTTTCTGATTTATCCATATTAAATTTTTTTTTAAAGTCCTAAATTATGAATTGAAATCTGGATTTCAATACAATGTGTATTTCATAAATTAAAGCATAAAACAGGCCGGTGGTGAGCATACTTGACTTAAATATTAAAGTCGTTCAAAATCTTCTCAAGATATTAAAAAGATGTTTATTTAATCAACTGCTAATGGTTGTGTTTGAATGAACATTTTATCAGATTGTAATGAAAACTGGTCTAAACAAATTAGTTTTCTTTACTATGTCAGAATAAAATATGTTTAATATTTTCCAGTCTCCCTTCACATACATGCTCTGTGTCTTCTGATTTATAGTTCTTTAACTGTTCTGACCACTTGGTGTGTATCTGAACAATTAGGAGGCCTTCTCTCTCTGTCTTTCAAAATTTATTTTTATATGCTATAATGTTTCTGCATTTTCTTCATCCAGTTGCATTGCAACCTTCTTTATGAATTTTGTAGAGTCGTGCTTGCCACTGATTCTAGAAAAGAATTTTTAGGTCCAAGTTGAGCAATAACACCTTCTCCTTGATGCCGCCTTTCCTGCTTGTAGTCCACTCTTGAAAACAAAACAGAATCACTAAGTTCAAGTAAATGGTTTTCAATTTGTTTTTCATATACATAATGTATTTTTTTTTAAGTGGGTGACGGACAGTGGAAAAAAAAATCAAGTTCAAAAGGCAACTTCTCAGAGGAGGTTGTTTCTATTCATCTGTACATAGGTTCTGTAGACTGAACTCGAGTATTCAGAATTTTACTTACCAAGCAATCTTGCCAGCCCCTGTGTTTCTTCCTTTTGAGCCAAGATCTTACATAGTAATCCAAATTGTCTTTCTATTCTCCATTCTCATGGCCACTAAAGGATTGGGATGAGGTTATACCGTTACTCCACATTGGTCAACTCTACAAAGTATAATTACCACACTCTTAAATTTGTAGGGTAACTGAAAGCATGGGCTGTGAATGTGAGAGACTTCCTTTCATAGGGAACAACCACTAATCATGGTGTGAGAATCTTCTGTTTCACACAACATAGGAATACCAATATAAGGGAAATATTGAGAAGTGTATGAGAAATTTTGAATGCTAGCTCTGCTAAAATGGACAGTAAGACTATTAGAATTGGCTTTTTAAAATTTCATAGGTTGCCCTAAAGTTGCATAATTAGGGCAGCCAGTTTTCATTGTGAATCTATTGAGTTATTGTGATCATTTAAAAAAAATACATTTTGCATGTTTTTTTCTTTAAGAAAAATAGATTCTCGTATCATGAAATATACCCCTATTATAGTTTTACTTCTATCCATTCCTCCCAGTTCCTTTTTATACCCTCTTCTATGTCTACCCACTTTCTGTCTCTCATTAGCAAAGAAAAGACTTCTAAGGGGTAATAATAAAGTAAAATATAATATAATAAGAAAAAACAAAAGCTATCATTTCTGACTTAGATAAGACAGAGTGAAGGAAAAGAGCCCAGGAAAAGGGACAAGAATCAGTGATCCATTCATCTTCACACTCAGAAATCCTCCAGACAGTTAAACTGGGAGCTGTCGTATATCCACAGAGGACCTGCGCACAGACCTGTGTTGGCTTCAGTTCCTGGGAGTTCCTGTAGCTTTGATCCTGTTGATTTAGAGAGTCTCTTTTCTGGGTGTCCTTAATCCCCTGTGGCTATTATTCTCTTTCTACTTCCTTCTACTTGGGGTTCTCTGACCACTCAGGGGAAGTATTTGATGAGGAAATTCTAATTAAAGCTGAATGTTTCGAGGATTCTCATTCATTGAGTAATATCTGGCTGTGGATCTTATATTTGTTCTTATTTGTTGAATGAGGAAGGTTCTCTGGTGATGGTGGAGCAGGCAGTAGCCTTTGTGTATAGTTGGATGTCATTATGAGTAATATTATTACCGTATTTTGTTTTGTAGTTGTTATTGTTATTTGTTCTTCAGAACAATATGACTTACTTTTACCTTAGGTTGATGAACTATCTCATTTCACGTTTTAATCGACTAAGCAGTCTTGAGCATAGGTTCCATCCATTGGAGTGGAATTTAAGTCAAATAATATATATATATTTTTCTCTCCACAAGCTGTGTGCCATCATTGCCCTAGCATATACTGCAATCAAAATACCATTGTAAAAAAAAAGTTTGTGAATGGCTTTGTATTTATTAAGAAGGAGGAGGAGGAAAAGAACAAGAAATATAATATTTAACTCACATTGCAGAAGTATTAGGACATGTGATTTAGAAGATTTTTTTAAATATAACACAATTGTTTTCACTCTTACAGCTTAGTATATTTATACATATACCTTATTACATTTAAGTTACAAATAGTTCTCAGGACAGTATTTTGAAGTATATATAAACATTGTGAAAATTGTAGAATGGCTCACAATGAGTAATTAACATATGCATACATATTCTCAAAGAATTTTATGGCTATTTGAGGGAAGTATTTAAAAGAAAATTATTAAAAATATTATAAATGACTAATGCGAGTTCTGTAACATACAAAACCAAAAATGTTTAACAAATTAAGATTTTTAAATGTTTCAAGATGTTTCACAGTATGTACAGAATGAATGAAGTCTACACTATTAAAAATGGTATAATTATAACTTACAAACTAGAACATTAAGTAGTAAAAAGTATCAGTGGCAGTCATGAATAATATCAGTACAAATTACTGGTCAGTGAGGTTACAAAGATCAAAAAAGATCAGGATAGATTATTTATTCATCTCAGAATAAAAATCCATAAACCCTGAACATTTATGCACCAAATTTAAGGCCACACACATATGTAAAAGATACATTAATAAAGCTTAAACCTTACATCAAACCCCACCCACCAATAGTGGAGATTATAATACTCCGTTCTCACAAATAGATAGGTCTTCCAGATAGAAACTGACCAGAGAAATAAGGGAGCTAACATGTTATTACTCAAATGGATTTAACAGATATATACAGAACATTCCACCCAAATACCAAAGAATATACATTTTTCTTAGCACCCCATGGAACTTTCTCTAAAAATGATCACTACTCAGTCATTAAACAAATATGAATATATACAAAAGTAGGAATAACCCTTGCTATCATAGCAAATCATAGTGGATTTAAGTTAGAATCCAACAACAGCACAAACCACAGAAAGCCTCTCAACTCATGAAAACTGAACATCTCTCAATGGAACCAATTCTGAGTCAAGGAAGATGTAAAGAAATAAACTAAATACATCCTAGAATTTAATGAAAATTAATCCACAATATACCCAAATTTATGGGACACAATTAAAGAAGTGCTAAGAGGAAAGTATATAGCACTAGATGCCTACATTAAAAAAAAAAAAAATTGTGAAATCTCACACAAGAGACTTAACAGCACAGCTGAAAGCTCTAAAACTAATAGAGGCAAACTCACCTAGAAGAGGAGAGGACAGGAAATAATCAAACTCAGGGCTGCAACCAATAAAACTGAAATGAAGAGAACAATTTAAAGAATTAATAAAACAAAGACTTGGTTATGTGAGAAAGTCAACATGAAAGACAAACTCTTATCCAATCTAACTAAAAGGCAGAGAGATAATATCAAAATTAATAATCAGAAACAAAAAGGGTGCCATAGCAATGGGCATAAAGAAATACAGAGAATCATTGGGTCATACTTCGAAAAATCTGTACTCCTCAAAATTGGAAACTCTAAAAAAAATTGAGCAGTGTTCTGGACAGGTACCACTTACCAAAATTAAATCAAGACCAGAAAAACGAACTACATAGACCTATAAACCCCAAGGAAATAGAAACAGTTATTAAAGGTCTCCAAAGCAAAAATGAAAAATAAAAAGTCCAGGGCAAATGGCTTAATTTCTGGATTCTGCCAGAATTTCAAAGGAAAACTAATACCAATACTCCACAAATTGTTCCAGAAAACAGAAACAAAAGAAACACTACAAAACATTTTTTATGAGGCTACAGTCACCCTGATACCCAATCCACACAGCGGTGCAACAAGGAAAGAGAATTACAGACCAGTATCTATGATTAATATTGATGCAAAAATAATCAATAAAATACTGAAAAATCAAATTCAAGAACATATAAAAAAATCATAAATGAAGATTGAGTAGGCTTCATCCCAAAATTGAAGGGATGTTTGAACATACAAAAACTGTCAATGTCATCCATCATATAAACAACCTAAAAAAAGAAAAACCACACATCTTATTATATGCTGAAAAGGCCTTTGACAAAATCTAACACTTCTTCATTATAAAAGTCCTGGAGAAAACAGGAATACAGGGAAAATACCTAACCATCAAAAGGCAATATACAGAAAGCCAACAGCCAACATCAAACTAAACGGAAACTCAAAGCAATCATACGAAAATCAGGAACAAGACATAGCTGTCTATTTTTTTGCCTATCTATTCAATATAGCTTCCAAGTTTTTGCAAGAGCAATAAGATAGCAAAAAGAGATCAAGGGCATACAAATTGGAATTAAAAACATCAAATTATCATTATTTGGAGATTATATGATAGTATATATAAGAGACGCCAAAAATTGTATCAGAGAACCCCTACAGTTGATAAACACCTTCAACAAAGTAGCAGGATACAGGAATAACTCAAAAAAATTCAAAGTTCCTCATATACACAAATAATAAAAGAACCAAAAAAGAAATTAAGAAAACATTACTCTTTACAATAGCTGGAGATAACAACTTGGGGTAACTCAAACCACAGAAGTGGAAGACATGTATGACAAGAACTTTCAGTCATTGAAGATGAAGTTGAAGAAAATATCTGAAAATGGAAATTTTCCTATGCTCTTGGATAAGTAGGAGCAACATGATAATAATAGCAATTTTTTCTGAAAGCAATCTACAGATCCAGTGCAATACTCATCAAAATCCCAACACAATTCTTTACAGATCTTGAAAGACCAATACTCAACTTCATATTGAAAAACAAAAACCCAGTATTGCAGAACAAAACAAAACAAAAAACAGACAGACAAACAAACACAAAACGTGTCAGGTTGGGACTCCAAGCAATAGTGGAGAGGGAGCCTGAACAGGACCTTCCCTGTCATCGAATGACCATCCCGTCATTGCAAAACCTTCATCCAGCAATGGAGGGAGGCAGAAGCAGAGACCTGTAGCTAAGTACAAGGTTGAGCTCCCAGTCCAGCTGAAGAATGAGAGGAGAGAGTATATGGGATCAGGATCATGAGGAGGAGACCCACATAAAGGGCTGGTCTGAGTAGTTGGGGGTCTCACTGATTCTGAAATAATCAGCTAGGAACCTTCATGGGAAAGACCTAAAGCCTCCAAAGGTAGACCACTGTCAAATGGTGTGGACAGTTTGTGGATTCTCTTGCAGCAGAAGCAGAGTATCTTCCTGGTGCATGAACTAACATCTTGGAGCCTATTCCCTACAGAGGACCACCTAACTCAGCTTTAATACTGGGATGAGGGACTTGGACCTACCTCAGCTGGATATGCCAGACTGAACTGACCCATGTGGGACTCCTTGCCCTCCTCGGGGAATGGATGGGGGGATGGGACCATCCAATGAGGGAGGACTGGGCGGGATGGGGAGGGACTGGAAGGAGGGAAGGGAGGAAAAGTGATATATATCAAAGAAATTTTTTAATAAAAATATGAAAAAAATTGTATTGTGAAAAGCCAAAATGGAAACAATTTAGAAAGTATGAATATACAATAAATACCTAATAGTTACTGTTTAAAAATAATTAATCCTAGAGTTTTTCACAGTATGTCAAAGAGTCTGGGCTGCATACCCTAAAATTAAGCATTCACTTGTCTGAAATTACAAGGGCTGAATATAGCCAAGATTGGGCCCGGGAGGGGGGGGGTGTAAATAAGTGCCTAACTTATATAATGGCTTGAAGCAATGCACTTCAACATCAGTTCCTCTTTATAATTATTTTAGAATTTTGCTTGGGTATTTTTTGTTATATTATGTTCTGCTTTATTCTTTATAAAGCTTTTTTTTTATTGGTTCTCATGTTTATAGAATCTGTGCAATCTTTCCAATTAAAGATAGTTAACTTGAAATATAAATCAGAATTTATTGGTAAAAGAACTGAGTGATAACAAAAAATATGACCCTCTCCTTTTGTTTTCCTAGGATACAAAATAAAAATTACAAATAACTATTTTAAAACATCACATATATAACTAAATATATCCTCTGTATACATAGATAGCTGCAAAAATAACACAATAGAGTAGGTGTGCATACTGAATGTAAAATGCATCTTTATATTAAACTATGGGAAAGCTGAAAACTTGTTTGTTCTTAAATAAAACTTGGATGTTACTTATTATTTGAGAGGTAAATTTATAAGAATGCTACATCCAGTCTTACAGCATCTATTGATCTGTTTTGAAGGCCTCATTAAAGACCATTGTCAAATTTAAATGATGCATTTTAATGATTGATGTTTTTAAACACTAGAAAGTTTAAAATAAGGTTTTCTAAGAAAGATACTTGGCTTAATTAAGAATACAGGTACACATAACTCACTGGGAATGAGGTATTGAAAGCCTGTGCTTTCTTGATAAGGTTTATACTCATCTGTCAAAGGAAGAAGGAAGATTATGCTTTATTTTGTGCTAATGGATTTTTTTTCTCTTGTAACAAGCCCAAAGCTTGACATAAAGTAATGTTGTTACACATTATTTTTTAGATATTTATATCTATTTTTTCTGTTATTGTATTCTACAATGCACTATTTTACTACTCTCCTACAGATATTATTTATGATTTATTCTTGTTTTATTTATTTATGTTTTAGGATTATAGAACATGTACAAATGTTTATTTGGACCATAAAAAAGAATATGGTGAAGTATTAGTGGAACAATATAATAATAAACACAAGATAACTAACAAAATTTTCAAGTAAATTCTATTATATATGTAAAATAACTGCAGGATATAAAAGATATAAAAGAGAATAGGGAAAAAGTTGGAAATATTTTAATTGAAAAAAGGGGAAGAAGTGGATAGAGAATTACAGAGAAGATGGAAATTGGAGAAAATGTAACACTAAAGATGTTTCAAAGAGCCATAAATTGTATTATGTTTTCTTTGCCTAAAATTACATGTAATACATGTAAGTGTCTGTGTGCACATCATAAACACATTTATTTAGCCAAAGTTCTGAAACTTGGACTGACAATGCTGACAATGCTGACACATAGATTATCAAACAAAACCTCAAGTACAAGTCATGAGAAACTACATTATGGTTTGTGGTCAGGGGAATTCAAGAAGTGTCCAAAGCAATATAGAGGATAGTAGTTTATTTATTAGAGGTTTAAGGTAAGTCTCTATTATCAGACATTTATTACTTCAGACACAAGACTCAGATAACTCAATATGAATCTAACTTAAAAACCTATGTTGAGGTCTAGATTTCTAATTACTAATTAGTTTCTACTATTGCCATTTTTATCAAGCCATAACAATTCCTAACTGCATTCTAAATATATAACCTCATATATAGTTATAAGTGTAGTTCAGATCTTTCATCAAAGGCTTTTTTTTTAATCAGGAAAAAACTACTTTAAAAAGTACAAATGATGAAAATATAACTTTAAATAAAAGTAATTAAAGAAAACTTCATCTGGTAAAAGATTGTCCATAAGGTAGTCAGCTCTAATTCACACATTAACCACACAACTTCTGTACTTAAGCTTAGGAATAGTGCAGAAGAGGGTGTAGAAGGATTGATTACAAAAGCCAGGGATCCAGAAACACTTCTCCATGCACGTCTTCTCGAAATGACAGTGGAGTTTCATCCAAGAAAAAGTCTGTCTGCCTCAACAAGACCTAAGCAAGGACAATTTCAAAGGACTGGCTAACCTGAGGTAGCATTTTCATGAAGCCCTACTCACAGACAAAACCTACAGATAACTGAGAGGTGCTAAGCATGGGAAAATAGTCTAAGGGATGAGCCTGCTAAAAAGTTGTCAAATATCGAGTGACCAATCCTAAGGCAATGTTAAATGCTCATATATGTACATATATATACACACACACATATCTGTATATATGTAACAATAACAATATATACATATATGTAGCAATAGATATGTATAAATATGAAACAATAACAATTAACATATAAATATACATGTATATATTGTAACAATGATAATTAACATATACATATATGCAACAATAACTATATGTACATATTATATATATGTAACCATAGCAATTTATATATATACATAAATGTATATATAAACAATTACAATTTATACATATATGTATATATGTAGCAATATAAATGTATGTATGTAACAATGACAATTAACATATACATATATATATATATATGTAACAACGACAATTAAAAAGAATGAGGCCTCTAATTTGAGGGAGAGTGCAGTAGAAGAATTTGAAAGAAGAAAAGAAAAGAAAGAAAATTTTAATTTTAATTCAAATTTGATAATTATTGCATTAAACATATTTTAAAAGCCAACAAATAATTACATAAAGTAAAACAATTTTTGTAAAAAGATTAAATTAAGAATTAAAATTTAAAGAAATTTACCTCCTTTTAGACCTTTAATTGACTAATGAGCTTCCTTATCTTTTATCTTCCTAGACGACAAATTCTGTAATTTCCGGAAATTCATTCATTTCTGCCCCTAGAAAACACCTTCTTCTGTTCTCATGGACAGTGATGAAAATCACTCAGGGATGATGATTGAAATTCTAATACTAACAGATGTTTATAGAAACAATCAAAGTGTCTGAATGCAGTAAGAAAGACTTCAATTCAGATTCAACAGAATCACCAGGCATTCGCTCTAATTTTTATTAAAATTAACTGGAGAAATTTACACTTGAAATTTTCTGATCTCCAGATACATTCTTTTCATCAACTCCATCTGTGTCATTCTTCCAAAATACATCTTTAAATTCTGCTGGCTACACTTTTCATAATATATGTAAGACTCTTTGTAAAGTCGAAGCCTGATGCCTGATCACTGTGTAATGCAATTAAATTAATGCAACTGGATTGAGTGCACTCTTCATGACTCCTTCAATTTTAGTAGTAATTACTATATTGAATTGAGGACATTTTACTTTTTTATATTTAATTTGTTTGCCCTAGAACTCAAGCAAAAAAAATTGTAAATTTGTCTTGGCATTTCAATGAATTAATCTTGTCTCAGAAGATACAACGAAGTTTATGGATGTTCTGGAAACATCATGGAAGAAGAAACAGTATTACAATAAGGACTAGAATACCAAGAATTCTGTTGTGAAACGCACTTTCCTAGAAATGGCTATCTAACAAGGCCTGAACAGTATAAAAGAAAGACACGTCTACTGGAGCGTGGACCAGTAATGGAGTCTAGTGAGGAGAATTCTAAAAGAAAATTTCAAGAAAACAAGACAAGAGTCTTTTGACTCTTTAAAATACAAATTGTTCTTGAAATGTTTCCATGTTCCTCTAGGAATAGCAGATTGGAGTGAGTTTGCTGAAGATTATTCATTATTGCTCTTATTCAGTTAATTGTTTAAATTATCCTTTGTATGTCGCCATGGAAAAGATATGCCTTTTGCATATGTGACTTGTTAATACAGCTTGAACTCATCAGAACTTTATTCATGTGATCATCCTCTTATTTTGTTGTTTGGGTTCTCTTTGCTTGTTTTTGAGGAATCCTTTTTCTCTGTATTATTGGCTTGTCTTAAAACTCACTCTGTAGCACAGGCTGGCTTCAAACTCAAATATCTGCCTGCTTCTGCTTGTGAAGTGGTCAGACTAAATAAATCCACCACCACCCAGCGATCATTATTAAAATTGTTGCTCAGAATAAAATTGGTTATTGCACGAGACATACAAACTGCCTCATTTTTTACAAAAGGTTTTTCCCAGATCTACTAGTGATCCCCCTCCAGTTCCTGCCAGTTTCTGCCCACCCAGCACTCCATCCATTTCCCGAAGAGGGCAATTCTCTCATTCCAGTATGAGGGCTGGATTAGGTGTTCCTCTGTAGGGATTGGTCTCAGGCTCCAAGATGTCAGTTCATGAACCAGGAACATAGTCTGATCCTATTGCAAGAGGCTCCACAAATTGCCCATGCCATTTGACAGTTGTCTACCTTTGGAGGGTTCATTTCTTTCCACAAAGGTTCCACAGCAGTTGTTTCTGATTCAGTGAGCTCTCAATAGCTAAGGTCACCAGTCTCTCCCCATGAACCTGATCCCTTTGCTCATATACTCTCTCCTCTCTCACTCTTCAGCTGAACTGGTAACTTGACCTAGTGCTTATCTATGGATATTTTCTTCTGCCTCTATCCACTGCTGGATAAAGGTTCTATAATGACACTTAAGGTGGTCATTCTTTGATTATAGAAGTCCTGTTTAGGCACCCTCTCCAATATTGTTTGGAGTCCTAGCCAGGGACGTCCTGTGGGTTCTTAGAAGTTTCTTTAGAACCAGGTTTCTTTCTAACCCCCAAATATAACTTAATTTATATAAG
Organism: Phyllotis vaccarum; assembly: GCA_033318265.1. NCBI lineage: Eukaryota > Metazoa > Chordata > Mammalia > Rodentia > Cricetidae > Phyllotis > Phyllotis vaccarum. Next base: position 143,730,493 of record JARWLC010000006.1, read on the forward strand.
AAAACTATGTGTTTTATAAACTAAGCATTTTATCAAGTTCTAAACTCATATTATTTTTCAATATTTTTAGGTCATGCTTGCAAATTTTCATGAGGAATGTGTTATCTTTCTACTTTATAGACAGTTTATGTTCCACATCAAACATGAAAATGCAGAGTTTACTCAGCTGGTTTTTGGCCTTGCTTTGGTCCAGTATTTCTTCACTAAGCTCTCTTACCTCATTTTGGAATGGTAAAGTATGTACTCTGCCATTATATGTTGGAAGGACATGATCTACTTTGTGATTTTGATGTTACAGCCAATCAAGAGATTGTTTAAATCTCAAATAGAACTTTGAACTTTGGACTTTAAAAGTTCTTCAGACTATGATAAACTATGGGGACTTTTGAAGTTGGACTAAATGCATTTTGCACTTTGATAATGTTAAAAGCTTTTGGAAGCCAGAGAGTGGAATATGGTAATTTGAATGTAATTTGCCCTCATAAACTCACAAGGAGTGTTACTATTAGGTGTAGCCTGAAGTTTTCTAACCTGTCTGGGCCTGCATTTCCCCACCCTCAGTTCTGCAGCCACTTATAAAGTAATTAATCAGAGGCTAACATTAATTGCAAACACTTTGGTCTATGATCAGGATCATTACCAACCAGCTCTTACAACAATCCATTTATTTTAATCTATTGTATTGTTACGTGACTACATGACTTTACCTATGTCCCATTATGTATTTATTTCTGGGTAGAAGCTTGCAGTATCTCTTTGACTCCGCCCTTTTTCTCCTTTATCTCTGCTTAGATTTCTAGCCTGTCTCTAAGCTGCCTTGAAATAGGCCAAAATATTATCATTCATTAACAAATAGTAAAAAGTTATGTTTGCAGTGTATGTGTATGGAAAGACATCCCTCATCATTTAAGCGCTGTGGTTTTCTTGAAGTAAGTGGTCTTGTTGAAGGAAGTTGGTCACTGTGGAGTAGGCTTTGAGATCTATCTTGATGAAACTTCTTTCAGTATGCCACAGGATATATTTCCTATTGCCTTTTGATAAAGATGTAGCCAGCACAATGTCTATCTACATGATGCCATACTCACTGCCATGATGATAATGGATTAATCCTCTCTATGTGAGCTGTGCACATGTCAATTACATGTTTTCCTTAGAAGAGTCACCATGGTCGCAGTGTCTCTTACAACAATATAAACCCTCACTAAAATAATCTCTGAATTCTATGTTCTAATTTCTAAGCTTCAAGAGAAAATATGACTGAACATAGTATCCTTCTCTTTATAATGATAAACTCTTCTGGATTTAAAGGAGGGCAAGCCATGATCTCATTTCTTAGGATTTCCTTTTGTCAGAAAAATATTACTCTTGACATAGACTGTTTATTGATACAAAGGAAATCAGGATCCCCTCTTGGGTCTCTTATAATATTAATAAAGTAATTTAAAATTAATTTCAGCAGTTGTCAGGAGGACAGAAGAAAACAGTTAGTGTCCTTTAAGCTGGCATGATGGTCAGACCCATGGCAGATAGGCAGCCATATGACCAGAAATGAGGCTTTAGAGAAAGTGTAGTAAACAAAAAATGTGGTATAAATACAAAGGGTTAAGGAAGAAATGCTTAGTAAAGGAGTAGAAAGATAAAACTAAGTTATATATTTTTAAAATAATTCAATAAAGAAAGCATACTCACAAAAGTTTATGATCCTGATCTAGTCAACTGTGGTTAAGGATGAAGATTCTGGGCAGGTAGCTTATGGTTCTTATTCTCTGAATTATAAAGTGTTCTATTCTTCTCTATCACTGGTGTTCAATGCATCAACATAAAGTTTGCATATTTGTTCTAGAATTTTTATTTGTTCAGTTGTTCTAGCAGAAAAACTACTCAAATTATGTAAGATGGTAATAAACCTCTGACTCAATTAATAAGCATTAAATTTGTTGAGTGTTTTATGTTAAGTAATTATGCAAAAGAATATTATCAGATATGATAGCATCTACCTATAATTTTATAGGTATAAAATTTTATAGCTCTGAAAATAGCTACAAAAATATCTTCCACAAATCAGGTGGCGGTGGTCTATACTTTTCATTTCAATACTTGGGAGGTAGAGGCAGGCAGATCTTAAAATTCAGTGCCAACTTGGTCTGCCAAATTAGTTCCAGGACTTCCAGAGTTACACAGAGAAATTCTGTCGCAAAATAAATAAATGAATGAATGAATGAATGAATGAATGAATGAATGAATGAATAAATAAATAAAACTTCTATAACTTTTTGAAGACAATAGATTAGCTTTCTATTTCTAATAGCCAGCTTTCAGAGAGTCAAATATCTATGGTTTGTCCTGACTACCAAATCCATAATCTAAATATTCACAACTATGCCGAATTGTATTTTCCATATTTATGACTAAATACAGACTTGGAAAATCTGCATATGATCAACTCTTCACAGTCAATAAAAACTGGTTTAATGAGAAGAATCTAATGGACTGAGACTAAAGTGTGGTTCAGTCAGTGGTACAACCTAATAACAATAACTAAGTGACCTCAGATGTTGGTGAGTGAAATTCTAAAATTTTGCAACTAATTTTTTTGAATGATGACAGAAAACATGAGCCCTTATCTCAAAACAAACAGAAGCCTTTATTAGGCAAGGTTTAGCAAGAAGTAAAGGTATAAGTATGCATATTGCATACACTGAAATAGAGAAATGTAGACAGGAGTTTCTGTCCTGACAGCAATTCCTAAACATCCAGCAGCTGCTTTCCAAATTACCACACAGAAGCTTATATTAATTATAAATGATTCACAGTACTTCAGGCTTATTCTAAGTAGCTCTTACACTTAAAGTAACTCATAAATTATATCAATGCTTAGCCACACGGCTTTGTAACCTTTCTTTAAGAACAGCTTTTTCATTTTGCTTCCTCTGTGTCTGGCTGGTGATTTCTGATTCCGCAGATCTTCTTCACACCATTGTCAGCATTCCCTGCTAACTTCCTGCCCAGCTAGCTTTTTATTAAACCAACTAAAGCGACAAATCTTTACAGTGTACAAGAGAATTATTCCATAGCATAGAAACCGTGTGATTAGGGAAACCACATATTTTATAACTGTCAATTATATTTCTTCTTAACTTTGAAGATGATCCTACCTGTATTTTAAGGGCTATAAGCAAATATCTTACAAAGTTTTATTTGATTTTTGAATAGCATGGAATTATACATATATGTTTTGGGTATAAGCTGAAATTTTGACACTGGAGTATGTGTAATCATTAAAACATTGTAATTGCCATATTCTTCATCTAAAATATTAAAATAATTCAAGATCTTTTTTCTCTTCTAATTCATGTGAAAAGTAAAGTAGATTTTTGAGTATTCTCATCCTAGGAACAGCGATATAACCGACACAGAGGCCATGAATGGGAAACTAGAGAAATAAATCCACATCAAAAAGGATATAAGATTACACATGGAAGAAGGGGGATCAGAGAAAGCATTGGGTAAACAACATGTGACACAGAAGCATAAAAATTACTCTTCCTCTGCCATTGGTAGGTGTCCTTTGGCTGTTTGGAAAAGAAAATCTATTTTTGTTATACATTGCCTTTCTTATACAAATATTCTTAAAACAATAATTAACAGAAATACTAACTATTATTTTTAGAAGATTTACAGAACTAAAGTCACTTAGAATAATCTGTTTTTCCAAACAGAACACATATGTATATGTATAAATATCTAATTTATTTTTAGATATATTGTATTTAAATTTTATTTCAGTCTAAAAATCTGCATTACAATTATGAGTTGAATTGAATATTATTTGTTTACCCCTTTATTTATCTTTGATTCATCTTCCTACCGTTTGTAATTTAACAAAATTTACTGTATCTTCACGTGTATCGTTTTCCATCCTGTGAAGAGTCTCTTTGACTGAAAAGATAAACAACTCAAAGTAACTTCAGTAAGTCCTGGATATTGACTGGAGTCTCTAGGTTCCCTTTCCCCAGAATACACAAGCTAAGTAATGAAGAAGACCCGAGAGAAGCTGCCTACAAATACAGAAACCAGTGTAACTTCCTGGATAGGAAGAATTGAAATATCATGTGGGTGGATGTTTTTTTTTTGTTGAATATGAAGGGTCCATGACTACATCTTTTGATTCGATTTGATTTGAGGTCTGTTTTCATAAATATTAGAATGATTAAATTAGCTTGTTTCTTTGGTTCATTTCATTAAAAAATATTTTTCCAACACTTTACTCTGAAGTAATGTGTGCCTTTGATTGTTAATTGTGTTTTCTGTGTACAGTGGAAGGTCTGATCCTGCTTTTGTATCCTTTCTGTGTGTGTCTGTGTGTGTGTGTGTGGTGTGTCTGTGTGTGTGTTTGTGTATGTGTCTGTGTGTGTCTGTGTGTGCGTGTTTGTGTATGTGTCTGTGTGTGTGTGTCTGTGTGTGTGTGTGTTTGTGTATGTGTCTGTGTGTCTTTGTGTATGTGTCTGTGTGTCTGTGTATGTGTCTGTGTGTGTGTATGTGTCTCTTTGTGTGTGTGTGTGTGTTTGCTTCTATTTTACTTTTTCTGGTATGATATTAGTTATTTTTCTGTTTTCACATTTGTGATTGACAAACATGTATTGGAGATTTTTTCATTTATTTTAAATTTATTTAGAAGTTTTTCTTTTCCCTGTATACCACTGCTTTCCTTCCCAGTCCCTCCCAGTCCTCCCTAAGCCTCTCCTCACCTCATCCCCACATTCACTCTCCAAGGACCGCAAGGAATCCCAAGGTTCAGTTCAGTCTGGCTTATCCAGTTGAGATAGGTCCGAGTCCCTCATCCCAGTATTAAGGCTGGGTTAGTTGTTTCTCCGTAGGGAATGATCTCCAAGATGGCAGTTTATTTACAGGAACATGATCTGATCCTACTCCAAGGGGCTCCACAATTATCCATGCCATTTGAGAGTCATCTAGCTTTGGAGGGTAAGTTCCTTTCTCCGAAGGTTCCTCAGTGGTTGTTTCTGAGTCAGTTAATTTCCAATAGCTCCAGTCAGCATCTCTGCGGGTCTCCTCCTTGTGATCCTGACATTTTTGCTCAAATACACTCTCCTCTCTCTCTCTCTTCAGCTGGACCAGGAAGTCGACCTGTTGCTTACTTTTTAAAAAAGCTATTCTCTCTTTATATAAGTAGTTTCAAAGTTTGTCTTATAAATACAACTGACTTTTATGATATACACAGTTGATATGCCCAAATAGAATTAGCATAGCTTACTAAACTATGTCTGACATGTCACTGCCGTTAGCACAGCTTTAAACCGCTGAAGTTTAGTGGAGTCAATCTAGATTGTACTTCTCTGTTTTCACTTTGCATTAAACTTGTTAACGTTTATATCTGGCTTTTTCTTCCAGCTTTCTGAAAGAACAGCAGTCTTTACTTGCGCCTCACTTCAGCAAATGTCCACAGGTGTTCACAGGCTTATTCTGGCAGTGATATCTAAGTCTTACATACTCGTTCTTGCGGGCCATTTAAAACATATCCTGTTACAATACTGCTAGAAGCTGAATTTCTAAAATTAGTCTTACTAATTCTAATCTTAATATTTCTCTTTTAAATATGCTACCATAAATAATTGTGTTATCATTGAATAACGAACATGGAAAAGTATCTTACATAATGACTCACTGTGGAAATATACTCATAAAAATAAATAAAAGAGAAGAAAAACTATATGAATCCATTTGACCTGATATGCAAATTATATTTCCTACTTACATCCTTGTATTTTACTCAAAAACACTACTAGGTTTCTGGCCCAGTGGCCAGAGGCCAGACCCACAGACCTGCAGTGCCAGACCACTTATCCACCTGCTGCTGTTTAGGCCCCGAAATGACTCAGATGCTTATATTAACTTCATGCTGTTTGTCTATGGCTTAAGCACCTTGCTAGCTTGCTCTTTCATCTTAACTGAATCCATTTCCATTAATCTATCCTGCCACATGGCCCGTGACTCACCTGTGTTCCTTACAGGTTTCTTCTTTGGGCGGCTGGCTTGATCTGATCTGACTCCGCCCTTCTCCTACCTATGTTCTGATTTCCCCTCCTATTTTTTCTATGGTGCCTGTCATGGGCCAAAACAGCTCCTTTATTTAAAGATTGATATTCACAGTACACAGAGAGACATTCTTACATCATGGTTGATTATATTTTAATAAGATACTTTATAAAGTCTATAACTTATAATTAATGTGCATATTTAATATCATCGCATATAATTGTTAATATATATAATTAAGTATATATATATATATATATATACTTAATATAACAAATGTGGAAAAAGCACACCAGCATATGTAACAAAAATAAATTATAAAAATAAAAGTTTCAGACTAAGTTATGACTTTAATGTCCATGAATTAGAAACTTGCATGACTGTAAAAACATTATTACAATGCTTATCTACTAAGATCAACAAAAGCTATACATCTATAGATGATATAAATACCATAAGAGGTATCCACACTGTTTAAAATATTCCAGAAATTTTAATACTCCATAAGTAAAATAGATTTGTCATTAAGGTAAAGATATCATAAGCTCCAAAGAGAAACTTAAAAAGTCAACAGAGATTAATATATGTTATACCTTGGCTTGAAATTAGGTAAAAATTGCTTTGTCCTGATGTACAGTGCTTAACATTTCTCAATGTAGTAGTTAACTCATCACCTTAGAGAGCTGTTATTATGTCACTTGAATGGCTGACCAATAGCCAATATTACCAATACATACAAAATTTAGGGGAGCAAGTTATCTATTAAAAATTATTGCAGTGATTTCATGAATCTTCTCATTTTATTTGTTTATTAAACACCAGCATTTAAGTTAATCTTTTCCTCCATTTCTTCCTATTTTCTCTATTAAATCATCTAGGGGACACAGAATTTCTCAAAGCTCTGAAATTTCAAATGTTCAAAGTGATTAATGACCACTATCAAAAAATATAATTGTCCTTCCTCAATTAACCCTTAAATAAATACCAACAGCCTATTGAGATGAACCTGCACAATCCTGACACTGGCCCCAGATCTTCTTTAGTGGGTACAGCTGATCTGGTTATGCTGTTCATTTCTTTATCTTGGTAAATTCTGTCCATCTTCTTGGGTGATGCTGGATTACAGCAATTTTCAACTATGTATATTTTATTTTATTTGTTATTTTTTTTAATGAAGAGTGAGAGGCAGATGGAGACACAGAGAAAGGAGAATGAAAGAAAACCTAATTGAAATTGGGTTTGTACATCCACATTTCTGCAAAGCACCAAAGGAAGGAAAATGAGCAGAGGGGAAATTCAGTCATAAGAAATTTACTGTCTACTGTATTCAAATACAATTAATATGAGATCTCAATTTGTTAAATAAAAAGAAATACTAATTTTAGTGTCTTTTTTTTAATCAACTTCTATGCCATTTATGGTTCTGCAAAGAAATTCAGAGGCAATTACAGAAACAGCAGTGTGCAAATAGTAAGGCACATCATGTGGCCACCAAGGAGAATTGCCTGCCTTCAGAGCATCAACAAAGGCTTAGACTACAAAGCAAGATGCTTAGCTAACAACAGGAGTTAGAGCAAAATCTCATTACCTTGTGAGCCATGTCAATGCATCAGAGCACCGTTTCCTGCATTATCAGTTTGGGCCCCTTGACATTGGACCCAAGACAAACATTACCTAGTCTGGTCTAGTAACAGTTTTAGCAAAAAGGTCATAATTGAGTGCTAAATCACCACCGACCTTGATGCTTACCACATTGTATCAATTGAACAAAAGCACCGCAATGAAAAGTTTATTTTTTCTTCATTATATTATTTTTAATAAAAATTATTTTTATCCATGTATGCACCTGCTCCCCCTCCTTTCCTCCTCCCAATCCCTCCCAGTCAGCTTTCAATCTCCCCCTCCCCAATCCCCATTCTCTCCCCGAAAATGGCAAGAAGTCCCAAGGTGAGTTCAGCTCAGCGAGGCACATCCACTCCAGGAAGGTTCAATTTCCTCATTCCAAAATCAAGACTGTGTTAGATGTTCCTCTGCAGGGAATGGGCTCCAAGGTACCAGCCCACGCACAGGGACACAGCCTGATCCCACCCTTTGAGGCTCCACATACTGCCCATGCCAATCGACAGTTGCCTACTCTTGGAGAGTCCAGCTCCTTTTTCCGATGGATCTCCGGTGGCTGTTCTTGATTCAGTGATCTCCCCAGAGCTCCAGCCAGCCATCACTGTGGGAATTTTCCTCATAATCCTTATCCTCTTGCTCATACAGACTCTCTTCCTATGTTATCAGCTCAGCCAAGAGCTTTGCCCAGTGCTCAGTCATGGATCTCTGCCTCCACCTCTATTCTTTGTTGGATGTACGTTTTGTGATGACACTTAGGGTGGTTATTCATTTGATTATAGGGGAAGTCCTGCTCAGGCACCCCCTCCAGTATTGGTTGGAGACCTAGCCAGGGACATCCTGTGAGTTCTTGGAGGTTTCCCTAGCACCTGGTCTCTTTCTTAAGATATTCTTTGCAGTCCAGATATTTTTTTAATTATCAGATTTTCTGTCTTTACACCCTGCCCCCAGGATTGAGGTGCATGCCTGGCACTCAGTGGTATGCAATGCCAAACAGCAAAAAAAAAAAAAAAAAAAAAAAAAAAAAAGCCACCAATTCTAGTAAATTTGGGGCATGGATACTTAGATAAAGTCACAGAATGACTACAGGACTCTTGACAGTCTCGTTGGTAAGATCACTGTATGTTGGTAAGGAGTACAGATTCGTATTTTCAAAACATACTCCATGAAATACATGGCTGTCCAAACTGCTGTTGGGATCAGTAGGTGAAATTCCCTCAATAATTGCAACTAAATTGTCACCAACGTCTGTAGCCACACCGTCCTTACCAGCTCAAAGGCTCGTCTGAAAAAAAGACTCCATGAACTTAAACTGCTTTATAGTCTCTTTATCATGATAAGACTCAGTTTATCCCAAAAAATGCACACCTTGCACTTCTTTACTAAATCAAAATTATCTCTGTGAGGTTCTTATGTTTAAACTGGTAAAAGAAGCTTTGCGGATTATCACTGTTCATGTTACCTTGGTTGAAATCGATGCTGTTTTCTTAAATTATCTATGTACTATTATAGAATCACCTATATGCAATTTGTCTCCATGAGGGGGCGCTTATGCTACTTTAATTATAACATTTTAGTTGATTAAATGCTTACCCAAAATATTCTTTACCTTTTCTTCTTTAGTTTAAGACATGAAAGAAAATATAAAATAAGCATGAGATTGGTGAACATTTAAATCTTTGAGCTGGATTATCTGAACTCTAAAATTCCCCCTTTACTTCATTTTCAGAATAAGAAGATTAGAGTTAATATTCTTATTAGTAAATGATAGGAAACTGAATGACCAAATACAAACTTGAAATGCCAGAAGAATGTACACCAATCCTTTATTTCCATTTTACTTCTGAATTACATTTAGCATTCTATGAAACAAGTTACACAAACAGAAACATAACAAGTTATCAAAGCAACATTAAGACAATATAGAGAAATGTTACCTGTTTTTGAAGTGGCTGCCCTGAAAGTATATTCATTCTGTTTTTGTTGCTATGATAAAATCATTGACCAACACCAATGAGAAGGAACTGAAACAGGGTCACTAAAGCTTTTCTTACACAATAGAGGCTGCACCATTTCCAGTACAATTATCTGGCATAAATTATTTGGTATTCTTTTAAGGAATCCAGCTCTGCCACTAAATGCTGTGATAAAGTTTTTTCTATGGTTCCTTCAATTCTTGGGTGAAGGCATAAAATTTTTAAAAAATATATTAATCTAAGATTAACATTTATTGGAATATAAACTAATGTTTATGATACAGGTAACAGCTTATATAGGCACTTGAGAGAGCGTATTATCTAGTCATGGGTGGTTCAGAGGCAGCAACTGGGAGTCTCTGCTCAATGCCTAGAAAAGGAAGCACAGACCTTGTTTGAAAGTAGTGTGTGTGTGTGTGTGTGTGTGTGTGTGTGTGTGTGTGTGTGTGTGTGTGTGTGTGTGTTGGGGGCTGTCCGCAGCCTCTGCTGTGATGTAGTGGGGTGATCCTCGGCTCAGTGATACCACGTGCTAGGCGGGTGTGCCCAGGGAACAGGCCTGGCAGAATCAGCCGGGCAGCTGTCATGATATGTGGTCTCAGCTGCAGTTGGCGACCTTAAAGCTCTGTTGGCACAGGCAGTGGACTAGCCCACACACCAGAGTGCAGGTTCTCAAAGCTGAACACTCTGCCTGTCTTTTGTTTTTGGACCAACCCCTAGCCTTCTAAGCCGGTGGGCCAATTGCCCCACGTTGGGCACCAGATGAGGCATAAATTTTTTTAAATATATTAATCTAAGATTAATATTTATTGGAATATAAACTACCATTTATGATATAGGTAACAGCAGCTTATATAGGCACTTGAGAGGTCGGATTATCTATGCAATATACGATGGATGCTGAACTAGTCTCTCAAACAGTCATAAACAAATAAAACTCTCTAAGATCTTAGAAGCCCCTCTTAAATGGGGCTGACTGCACCCCTTCAAGAGCTCAAGACCCTAGATAAGTGTCTTTCAACCTTATCAGCTGACACTTAAATCCCACCACAATGGGGTTTCTACTGCCTCTGAGGCTGCAACTCAACCAATGGTCTCTTATGGTCTCTCATGGTACCAAGCCTTTGCTGCTCTCAATCCCATCAGTTTGTGGTATTGACTATACCCATGGTCCAGATTTAGCTGCAGCCACTCCTCCCCCCAAAAAATGATCCAGACACTTATATAATTTCATGCTGTTTGATCTGGCTCATGCATATTGCTTGCTAGCTCACTCATCTTAACTCGACCCATTTATGTTAATCTATCCTGCCATGTGGCCCATGGCCCACCTGTGTTACCTTACATGTTTAGTTCCTTGGGCAGCTGGATCATGTCTCTCTGTGTGACTCTGCCCTCCTTCTCCCACCTATGCTCCAATTTCCTGCCTACTGCTATGGTTTGTCATGGGACAAAACAGTCCTTTATTCACAGCATACAGAAAGACATTCCCACATCACAATGGAGGCTTCTCATTCAAAAATTGCCTCCTGTCATTTGTACATAGACTCCGCACTTGATAGATGGTGCCAAGCTCCAGCGGCTCAGTATGATCACTTCATGCTATCAAAACAATACATTGTAAGGCACTCTTAAGCTATCACAGCATTTTCCTGCCAGTCTAAGACACAATGCTGGTACTTCCTAGGATCTCAAGTTCTGTTTGGAAGCCCCCCTCTAAAATCTTCCCAAAATATTTGGAGGCAATGGTGTGGATTCTTCTTAACTACACATGATTTTTAAATATTTTTATTAACTTATTTCTAAAGTTTTTTTTTCCATATCTACCACTGCTTACCCTCTCTTTCCTCCTCCCAGTCCCTCCCAATCCCCCCTCAGCCTCCTCACCCCATCCTGCATCTATTCCCCAAGGAGGCCAAGGAAACCCTCAATGGGTCAGTTCAGTCTGGCATACCCAGCTGAGGTAGGTCCGAATCCCTCATCCTAGTGTTAAGGTTGATTTAGGTGTTCCTCTCTAGGGAATGGGCTCTACTCTACGATGTCAGTTCATACACCAGGAACATAGTCTGATCATACTCCAAGAGGCTGCAAGTAGCATAAATATCTTGGGGTAGCTCTAACCAAAGAAGGGGCAAGCCTATTTGACAAGAACTTTGAGCCATTGAAAAAAGAAATTAAAGAGGATATCAGAAAAGGAAAAGATCTCCCATGCTCCTGCATAGGTAGGATTAACGGAAAAAGTGCTAATCTTACAAAATGCAATATACAGATTCCATGCAATCCCCATCAAAATCCCAACACAATTTTACAGTCCTTAAAAGAGAAATAGTCAACTTTATATGGAATAACAAAAAACCCAGGATTACCCAACAATCCTGTTCAAGAATAGAACTTCATGAGGTATGACTATCTGAGACTTGAAGCTATATTATAAAGGTACTGTAGTAAAACCAGCCAGGTACTGGCATAAAAACAGAGTTATGGATTAATGGAATTGAATCGAAGACCCTGACCTTGATTCACAGACTTATGAAAACTTGATTTTCAACAAGACGGCAAAAATACAGAATGGAAAAAAGATAGTATCTTCAACAAATGATGCTGTCATAACTGAATGGTAGTATGTAGAGCACAAAGAAATTCATATCTATTACTCTGCACAAAACTCAAATCCAAATGGATGAAAGAGCTCAACATAAGTCCAGCTACACTGAACTTGATAGAAAAGAAAGTGGGAATGGATTAACAAATTGTGGTTCATCTACACAATGAAGTACTACTCAGAAGTTGCTTTTGTTTTTTGTTTGTTTTGTTTTTTGTTAAATGATATCCTAAAATTTACAGGTAAATGGAAGGATTTGGAGAGCATCAGCCTGAGTGAGGTAACACAGGCCCAGAAAGATAGATATGGTATGCACTCACTCATAAGTGGATTTTAGACAAAGTCAATATCCAGAATGTACCACAATCATGAACAACTAGAGAAAACAAAGAAATTTAAGAGAGAAATCCAGGGATCCTATTGGTAAGAAGCAATATAAAGATCTCAGTAAATTAGGATCATACTGGGTAGTGAGAAAGGGAGGTGGGAAGAAGTTATGAGAGAAGGAGATGTTTGAGCAAGAGGAGCAAGAAAGAGGAAGAAAAAGGAGATGGGTATCTCTGTACAGGGAGTGACTGTGGTGTTGAAAAGAATCCGGGTGCTAAGGAAACCTCCAAGATCCCACAAGATATCCCTGACTCCAAGCAATAGTAGAGAGCACTTCCCCTATAATTAAAGAGAGGGGGGGGGGAGGGAGGGAGGAAGGGAGGGAGGGAGGAGGAGAGGATATATGAGCAAAGGGATCAGGATCATGTGGAGGAGACCCACAGAGATGGTTGACCTGAGCTATTGGGAGCTCACTGAATCAGAAACAACCACCGAGGAACCTTCAGGGAAAGGAGTTAAACCCTCCAATGTAGATGAGTGTCAAATGGCGTGGACAAGTTTGTACAGATGATTTTTAAGCCCAAGTTCATCTAAATGAATTTCTCCAGTATGGAAAATTTTCACTTCAGTGGTATTGGTTTCTTTTTATTAAAAGTTGTTTCTTTAGTCCCAACTGACCAGAAACCACAGATTCTTAATGGAAAGTAGCAAAGCAACATCCCAAAAAACTCTGAAGTACTCTTAAGCTTCTTTTCAAAACTTCTGAAATTGTTGCTCTGGTGAGATATCACAAGCAAAGCAAATTTAGGGAGAAAACTGTTACAACAGCTCAAATTTTATGTCTGTCCCTAGCAGAGAAATGTCAAGGCAGGAAATGAAGCAGTGTAACATGACTGGAGGAACAGATCTACTCGCTTGCATTTTCTGGCTTACTCTTGTGCATTTCTTATCTGGTGGAGGGCCAGGTGCCCAGGAATGGTACCTCTCACAGTGGTCTGGGTCCTCTTTTATCTATTGGCAATTAAAAACATGACTCACAGACATGTTCAAGGGCCAATATGATGTAGGCAATTTCTGAATTTATTTCCTGTCTTCCCATGTAACTCCAGTGCATGCAAAGTTGGCTAAACAAATAAAGTAATAATCAACAGAGAGTTAGTCAAGAGATCTTATTGAGAATGTCACATCTGCATTCCTGGATCCCATACTCTTATATTTCCATCTCCCCTTTTTCCACATCGTTCCTGTCATGGCTTTTCCCTTAGCTTTATCTTGTATCATTAAATGTATTTTTTTTTACATAATACTCTAAAACTTTACTATATTTTACAATAAAAATCTATAGCACAAGAAATTGGAATGGAATATAAAAGTGGCAGTTGAGCTGGGCACAGTTTGGGTACTGGAGTCTTATCTTTCTTCTATAAATACAACAGTAAATAAATTGCTATTAAAACTATTTTGAATACTATTTAGACATAAATAATATATGTTTCTATTTGTTTTTACTTAAAGTCCTGTAAACATAAAACAACATAAAACACAAAAGACAGAAGGTCGTACTGGGGGCTACTTACCACTGTGGAGACGTATCTGCAAGTATTTCCTTGTTTATACCCAGTTCTGAGACAGCTTATTCTTTCTCTTTAAACTAAACTTCCTAATACATACTGCCAACACTTAATTTTCCCAGAATAAAAAATACAGGCTTTTGGCAGGAAATGTGATTGAATTTGGTGAAAATTTAGAAAGAATATGTATTAATAGTATTAGGACAAAGGAAAATCTATTACTATTATTGATGATATATGCTAATTTAAGAATAATTTTATTTCAGTTAGTATAACATGACTGAAACAAAAAGATAATTTTACAACATGAATTACTAAAAGAAAATAAAATCCCTTTTATCATATACCTGAGGAATATATACATAAGAAAAAATGTGTAAAAAATAATGTGTTTCCTTCAATTATTCAAATAAGTATAGAAGAATAAAGATTTTGGCATCCATTGCAATCTTTTATAATGAGTAATAGAGGACAAAAGATGTTTGCACACCAACTTTATTCTGGGCAATAAATTATGACAGAAGTTTTCAGGAGATGAAAATCAGTGTGGGAAATAGATACTGATAAAAGGGAAGGTATCTTAATGATGAAAGTAGTAAACCTGTCCCAATGTGAACCACAAGTCCCATAGTTAAACTGTTACTTATATAGTATTTTATAAGCAAGAAGATAAAATGTCCCCACTGTACACATACAAAATGTTAACTATAAGTGGTAAAAACATAGTTTAGTTAATTAGAAAGATAATTGCAAACAATTGCTAATCAGTCAGAGTACAAATTCTTTATAATCCAAGACATGTCCTCAGGTTGCTTAATGTGCTAAATATACTGAGTAGAAGCCAAAGAATGAATATTAAATCACTTTGTCAGTCTTAATAAATCATAATTTATTCAGTGTTTTATACAGTAGCTTTCTGTATTTAAATTGTATTATTGCCTTAGAATATATTTACATTACAAAGTAATTTAGTATATAACATTCATTTATTATGTATGTATCATATTAAGATCTGAAGAATTTTTCACTGTGACAGAAAATATCACAAAAGCAAAGTAAAAGTAGGATTTATTTTTCTCACAGTTAAGTGGTTTTCTATCATTGTTTAGAAGGCATGTTAGGGTTCTGGGCAGTTAGAAGTAATATGAGTCAACTAATAGCTCTATGGTTCTGAGGACACAGGAAACTTGGATCATATTTAGAGCCACAATCTCTAAATACCATCTTTTTTGCCATATATCTACCATGTAGTCCCTAATACTTAAGATTTCCATAATGTCTATAAATAGTGTCACTACCTGAAATCCAGACTTCTAATACTTGAGCCTATGTAGGACCTTTGGAAATCAAATATTGACATATACGAATTTACATATTTATGTTATCAAATATGCATATAATAGTTTATTCAAACACCATGTATTGTGTGTGTGTGTGTGTGTGTGTGTGTGTGTATTCAATGTAATATTATTGAGCTTTAATAAGTTCGGACTCCAGGTCTTTATAGCAGGATAAATTATCTTTATGATCTGATTCCTCAATAAACAAGCTGACAAAACCATAAATGCTTTATGATATTTTATATAAATATGTAAAGGATAGTGGAATGTTGTGTGCCACAAGACAATGGGGCTAGAGAAACTGAGAAATGCCTTACACTGGTACATAATAACATACTTTTTTTAATCTCATAAAATAGCCAACTTTATTCAGAGAATTGGTCAATTTTATACTATGAGGGTTAAGCAGAGTCGCTGAGTAAAATGTTCAATCACATTGACAAGTCATATGTAAGAGGTAAGCATACATGGAAAAACATGTTTTCCATGGTGACATATAAACAAATACAATATCCACTTGTAACAAATTATCTGAAATAAACCAACTGCTGTACCTGGAAAGAGCATTGAAACATATTTCAAGAACAATTCTGTATTTTGAAGACACTGAGGAGACTAGTGTACTTTAATAATGAAATAAATAATTCATGAGATCCTGTATAAAGCTTGGTCACCATAAAGAATACTTGAAATTTGATAGCAGCTATTTTTAAACCTTCATAATAATGTAAAATAGTAATTATAAGTAGGTAGATATTCTAGTTAATTGAGTGTAATCATTCCAAAATGAACATATATATCACAGCTATTATATATCATATATAAAATAATTTATGAAGTATACATTAATACAAATAGAAAAATAAATTTTAATACTAGCAACAAACTAAAGAGCTTAAATAAGTTTGTTAATGAAATAGTTGAGTGAAGGGAAATTTTTTTTTTGTCAAAACTTAAAGAAGAGGTTAGAAATAACAGTCATTTTCACACATTACATTATAGACAATTATGTAATTTCAAAGCAGGATTTAATATTTCCATATTATCTCTAGCAGTATCTAATCTCTTTTTCAAACAATTACATGACTAATTATCATTTAATCACAGAGTCTACTTTTCTTGGTTACAATTGGTTTCTAACTTTTAATTAGAACATTGATAAGAAATTACAATAGACAAAAGTAAATCTAAGCTAGCATAACTCTCCAGCCTGTAGAGTTTCACAAAAGTCATATAAAATCTCCAAATTTAAGAACTGAAGAACTGGAAAACATTAGGATATAATCATGGACTTACTTTTTAAAGTGTAATTGGGAGAGTATTTCCCTGTTTTGAAGTGAGACATATCAATAAGGTGGTATACAAAAAGCAGAATAACTGATACATTCAATGAACGAAATGTAGGATTTCCTTGAAATTTAATAATCTATTTAAGGTGCTCACAACATTAGAGGGGGAACTTTTATGGATCCGTTGTCTTTCAGTCAGCCACAAGTTAAAGTACAGAAAGAAGAACGGAAGGAAACACTTAAAAAATTGTTGGGAGACAAAATGTTTGCGTCCTGTTGTTGTTTATGCCTTCCAGAGTGGAATTATAACCGTTGACGTGCTTTCCCAACACTAAAGTCTTTGATGCTTCACCATTTTGTGGAATGGACTTCACAATAGGAAGAATGCTGACTAACACGCACAACGTGGATAAGTGTCAAGGAGATTGTACTACATGAAAGAAGTAATTGACTTATTCTATTTATCCAGAAATCACTGTTTTACAGGAAATTGCTGTAAATTTACCCTTAAATTGAAAATTACATAAATAATATGCACACCCTGGAACACTTAACTATTATTTTTATATAGCATGACATTCATTTCTATCACTTATCATTTATTTCTTCCTATTTTACTTTTCATAAACAACAGGTTTGTTCCTCACACGGTATATTCTGGTAAGTTCCCCTTTCCCTTATATATCCGAATTACTCCTCTCCACCCCTTTCATACAGATCTACTGATTGTGTCTCATCAAAAAAGAGAGGGCTTCTGAGAGATAACAATACATCACAAAATAAAATATAGTGAGTTACAACAAAACTATCATATTGAATTGGACAAAGAAACCAACAGAAGAAATGGAGCTCCCAAAAGGCACAAGAATCAGAGATTTTTTTTGTAAATATGCTTAGGTCTCTCATAAAAACACTACACTGAAAGCCTTTTTTAAAATCTCTCCTCCTGCTCCTCCAATTAACCCCATAGGTCTTATCTACAGCTCTGTGGCAGATTGTGAGGTCTCTCTTCCTCTCTGATCCATCCTTAACTCTGACCTTCCTTCCCCAAACTTAAGTCCATTCTTAAGAATGCATTGTTGAAACAAAGAGAATGCCAAGTAACACAACTCCAAATTACGTATTAAGTATCAACAGAGGCATTCAATACAGAATGAGGATGATAAATGTATAAAATATTTAATAGCCTAGGTAATATATACTCCCATAGCAGCTATAAACAGAGATCAATGAGTCTCTGTTGAGAAAACCCCAGAAAGGACACATGCAAGGGTTGTCAAAATCAAATCACAGACTGGAGAGACAACTCCATGGTTAAGATCCATTGTGATTCCTACAGAGGACCAAGGGTTCCCAGGCACCAAAAGGAAACTCACAATTATCTGTAACCCAGGCTCCAGGAGCTTTGATGCTCTGGACTCCAAGTACACCAAGCATGCCCCATTATATATGTGTAGAAAAATACTCTAATTCATAAGATAAAATAAAATAATTTTAAAAATGACTTATTTCCTTGGTTTCCAAATTGTACTTGTTTAGTGTCTTCCGCTTTTGTGCTTTTAACCATTATGTATAAGCATCATGAAAAGCAGGACATTTTGAAATTAGAACCACATCCTCAACTCCTGTTTTAAAATCTTAGCTGTATTAGATATTCAGTGTGTATTCATAAATGAGTACTTAAAGAAATATTCTAAGATACGTTTTTCAGAATTAAAAACTAGTAATCTTGTGGTAGTTTGACTAAGAAAGGCTCTGATAGACTTATCTATTTGAATACTTGGATTCCAGTTAGTGAAATTGTTTGGGAAGGCTTAGAACTTGTGGCCTTGTTGGGGAGTTGTGCCACAAGGTAGTGGCATTTGAGCTTACAAAAGCCTTCACCAGACTCAGTCTATTTCTCTTACTGGAATTTGCTGAAACTTGTAATGTCTCAACGACTGCTCCAGCATCAGACCTGGCTGCCTGCCACCATATTCCCTGAAATGATGATAATGTCTAACCTGAAGGGAAAAACTAACTTCTAATTAAATGCTTCTTTTCATAAGTTTCCTTTGTCATTGTGATCTTCACAGCAATAAAACCATAACTAAGACAAATACCTTTAATGATTTAACCTAGTGAATGACTGCTCTTTTTATCCTTAGGTGATACCTTGGACAGTACTACATATTCTCACAGGGAAAGGTTTGCCTTTTGATTGTGTCAGTCTACAGGAAGAATGAGTTTGGATATTCAAAAGACTATATCTAAAACTGACACCTTATTATTTATGTATCTCATTTTGAAACAAAAATTAAATTATTTCTGGAAAATGTTGTTAATTAAAAACTTCTGTTTACACTAACCAATTACATAAAACAGCTGATTTTTAGACTTTTGTGTATAAAAAGTAAAATATTCATGAAAAGGTTTCAGAAGAGTGTTCTGAGAAGAAAATACATCTATCACTACAGCCTGTGGGTTTGAATTATATATTCATTCTTATGTCATTGTGTTTTCAGTCACATGACTTACATGCTCTAAATGCTCACTTAAATTGTAACAATAATACATTAAGATAACTTGTGATTTTAATACAAGAAATAGACAAGTTACATGTTTTATTTTGTTTACATATGATTAACTACTTCAATTTCAATTATTATCTTTAGTGGTATAGTTTGTCTTTATAAATACCTATTTTTGATTAGTCAAATATCCCAAAATGTACTAGAACAACAATTCAGGTTGGCTATTTTTCACTCATCTCTGATTTATACTAGAGGTTCTTAAATTAGGGGCTGAATGATCATATTCTTCTTTTATATCTGGTTAAATTCAGTGACAGAGGAAAGTCACTTACCTCAAATACAAGTATATTTCAAAGGGCACCTGATATGTTTGGCAATTATTTTTGGAAAAACACTTTTAAAGTATTGTATTATTCGTTGCACACATAATGGGGTATAAGTTGTTGAATATTTCTTACACATATATAAACATTTATTTCTTAAATTCTACTGTTTGTAGGTAGATTTACCACTAAAATTAACAAATAAATCTTATATAACAATAAACCATATTACTCTAAAAATCTGAAATCTTAAGTAATTAATTTTTCTCACTCAACATATTTAATGAAAAAAGCTATGCTTGACAAATTATTTTGGAATGACCAGATGACTAGTGACAAGTAGCTTTTTTTTATAATTTGTATTATGCTTACTATGATAAAATAATGTAACAAGTGCTAATATACTTACACCAAAATCATGCACAGGTCCATTGTTATTTTATCTATGTAGGTGTTGTTTTATTTTAAAATGACTTGTATTTTAACATTTTAAAAACTAATTGTGAGAAACAATTACTCAGTTACCATCTCATTTTAAAGAATATAAAGAATTCTTATACGAAATAATTTTCATCACTTTTCAGAATGTTTTAAGATACTTATTTATCACTTTATCATATCATATCATGTGTGTTGAAAACTATCAGCAGTTACTTTTTAAAATTGTGGATTATGGTTATTTCTTTCAATATAATGGTTTCTTTTTTATAAACATAAATGTGCATAATAAAGCATAATATAATGCAGTGATTAAAAAAATAACAGCAATCTTTAAGAAAAGGAAAATGAGGTTTCCGCCCTGACCTGACCAGAGGTCCAGACCCACAGACCTGGAGTCCCAGACTGTCCCAAAATGACTCAGACACTTATATTAGTGTCATGCTGTTTGGCCTATGGCTCAGGCACATTGCTAGCTAGCTCCTTCATCTTATCTCAACCCATTCTCATTAATCTGTCTGCCACATGGCCAGTGGCTCACCTGTGTTCCTTACTTGTTTCTTCTTGGGCAGCTGGCTCGATCTGATCTGACTCTGCCCTTCTCCTACCTATGTTCTGATTTCCCCTTACTTTTTCTATGGTGCCTGTCATAGGCCAAAACAGCTTCCTTACTTAAAGATTGATATTCACAGCATACAGAAAGACATCAGGAATACCTTGCAGAACCTTTGGAGATAGGCTAGCTCAGAAGGCTGGCGGGTGGGCCCCCAGCAGTGCTAATCTCTCAAGTGCAGCCAAGTCATCTTCCATCTGCTTGAGCAATCTCACTGTGAGTAGATCTGTTTGAGTGGTTTAAAACCAAAGAAACCAGAGTTATTTCTTTTGGAGTGATAGTATCCCTCTGGAATTCTGGGAGATGAGGAAACCCAGCTGGGAGGTTAGGCTGCTAACCCTGAGGCAATGCAGTCCAAGTTGGTGGCATGAGGGGAGGAGACTGGCCAGACTGGATGGACAAGTAGGCAGCTAGAGACTTTCTGGTGTGGCATGGAAATCACCTGAGTGCTCAGGACAGCTTCCCTTCCCTACCTAGAAATGTCAGGGCTCTGGAGCTTCCCTTGGGTCCTCTACCCTTATCCTCACTTGTCCCTTGAGACTCATTTGACCCTTGTCTTGCCTTAGCTGTAGACCTAAACAAGTTTCCAGTGGAGAGGGAAACATAATTTGCAACCATATTTTTAAAATACCAAAATTATGAGTTGGTGAGATAGCAGAGTCCTATTGTGTTTTGTGAACAGGTTGGTCCATTGGAGGATAGTTGACCAACTTCTATCAAAATTACTTAGCCATATATATTTTGGTTCAGGAATTCTACATTTGGGCATTAGTCCTCTAGACCTCCTGGAACATGAGTGACATTTATAATAAATAAAATTATTTGTTACAGTGTCATTGAGAACAGTTGGCTGGTGGTAGCCTAGTGCCATGGGTTTCAATGAGAAGTCTGGGTTAAGTCAATTATGCTATAATAATCCAGCCAAATCATTCCAGGTGTGGTTGCTCAGGGTGTCCAGGACAGGACTTATTTCTATTTTTATATTTTACCTTGCATTTTTTCTCCCAGTCAGTCTTATATTAGTGCATACTGCTTGAATTCTGCATTTTATTTTCTTATATAAATTTGTAAGGTTATAAGGATTCATTTGTAAGAACATTTGATATGAGCATTGTCTCTGTGGATGGATAGCTTTCATGACTGTTTTAATGACTTATAATATTCCTTTGCTCTGGAAAGGCACTTCCTTATAATAGTATCTAAGGTCCAGGCAGGGAGAAGTTAAGGAGAACTGAAGTCATGAGGACACAGAGTTGTGACACACCAGTCACCTGCCAGTCATACTGCACTAGAACAGTATAGTTACTTCATTATCCCCACTTCTAGTCCCTAGCACCATTCTCCCATTGTTTTATCTTCTACAGTCTCAGGAGCCAAAGCCATCTTTATATAAGTAATAATAACTCCTCACTTGGTATATAAGAATAGTCTACCTGGGGAACCCCTGAAAGCAAAACCCTCTTGCCTCTGTGACCCAGACTTGACCATTGCAACGAGTTTACTGTCTTCTCCATCATGGCTAGTCAACTTGGTTGTGAGGGATGTGAGAGATTAATGGTGCAGCCATCTGAGGCCCGAGGTGGCTTTCTTCATTACTTTTACAGGGCACAGAAAAAGACGTCCTGTGGGGGCAATGTTGAAACAGTTATTCAATTATGGCTTCCTATCTCTTCAGAACTCTAATAGACTCTGTCAGAGTGTACCCTGGGCCCTGGCTTTCCCCTTTGTTCAGGTCACTTGCTTGCTGATTCCTACTCTATTAAAGAAACAGAGCTCCTTGGTCTGGAGTTGCTGCAGCCTGTTTTTCTTGCTGGAGTTCCTGTTCCTTGGAGTACACCAAGTCACTAATATGCCCACTACTCACTGTCTCCTGAGCCAGTGTTAATCTACCCTCACGGGCTGCCCGAGTTCTGATGTCAGTGAGAAAGTCCAGCCATCTGTCTTTCCAGCCATCTGTCCTTCCAGTGGGTCATTAACTTCCTCTGCTGGCCCAGCTCTCAGTCCGCTTTTTATGGATTCATTCATTCAGGAACTCAGTTCAGCCCCTTGAGCCCATCTTACTATGGAAAATGGGATGCCTGGCATGTAAAAGGCTCTGTGGATGGATGAACCATTGCACAGTCTATGCCAGACCAAGAAAGGCATTGAGATCTTCTCCTCAGAAGCACAGAAGCATGCTTGCTGCACTAAATCTTCAGAACCCAATGAAAACAGCTGAGCCATTACCACGTGCCAGACCTTAGGCAGAATCTCACATGCAAACAGCCTGTTCTTCAAGTTTCCATGTCGACAGCATCAAACTTATCCTTTTTAAAAATTATTACTTTTGTTTATGAGTGTTTTCCCTGCATGCCTGTCTGTGCACCATATGCATATCTGGCACGGGCGTTACCAAATGGATGCTAGGGTTCAAAGCAGATCTTTTGGAAGAGTGGCCAGTGCTCTTAACTCCAGAGCCATCTCCTCAGTATGCGACTTCTATATTCTTGATAAGGAAAATCTAGAAGAAATAGTTCCTCCAGCCCTGAAAATGTATGGCCTTCTAGGCCAGGACCATTGCTGTCTTCAATGAAGTGGGTCCCATGACTGTTCCCTCTTAACATCTATGGCTGCTCATTTCTACCACCAAGAGCTGAAAGACATCCAGACTACCATGGGCTGCTCCCCCACCAGACAAGCTGCCTCCCTGCTACCCATAAGTTCTCAGGTTTGGTTACTGGCTAGGAATTCCACTTTTCTCTACCATTGGCCACTGAGCTGTAGCTGTGGAGTATGATTTGGATGATATGTGTCCATAGATGGCTGAAAGTCTTGCTTTTAAATTACTTTAGAAATTCATACAGACTTTCCTTTTATGTCAGATGTGGAAGCAGAGCTGGTCACTTCCCTGGTGCTGCTTTGGGACATAACAGAGACACATTACACCAAGTGCATATCAAAGGCTTGTTGATTATATCCTTTGCTTTTCAGAAACTTTTCAGTATCATAAAGTCTGATTTATTTATTCTTTTTATTAGTGCATGTGCTACTGGTTTTCTGTTCTGGAATTTGTCTCTTGTTCCAATATATTCAAGGCTATTCCTCACTCTATAATCTTTTAGTGTCAGTGTAACTGGTT
The DNA here is from genome assembly GCA_033318265.1 of Phyllotis vaccarum. Taxonomy (NCBI): domain Eukaryota; kingdom Metazoa; phylum Chordata; class Mammalia; order Rodentia; family Cricetidae; genus Phyllotis; species Phyllotis vaccarum. Next base: position 143,754,271 of record JARWLC010000006.1, read on the forward strand.
TTATGTTGAGAACTTTGATCCATTTGGATTTCAGTTTTGTAAGGTTTATATATATGAATAAAGTTCCTTTCCTCTACATGCTGACATCCATCCAGTTAGACCAGAACCATTTGTTAAAGACGGCTTATTATTTTCCTCTGTCTATTTATGGCTTCTTTATAAAAACATAGATGTCCTTCAAGAATGACCATAGCTAAGTTTCCTCATTAATAGTGGATATGATTCCTGAACTAGCCATCTTCTGTAACCAAGCATGGCTCTTAGCAGTAGGACCAAAACATAAACCAAACAAAATCTGATATTTATAATATGCCCTACCTACAAGATATTCTGGACTAAAAGAATGCAGAACTTGTGGAAATGGCCAACCGATGACTGTTAAAGCCTGACACTATGCTACAAGATGTATTCCATTCCTGACACTGCCTCGATAACCAGGAAACATAGGAAGGACACCTCAGAGAGATAGAACTAGCAACAACCAAACCAATTAAATTATTCCTAATGATATCCTTGTATTCTCATAGATTGCTGACACATTTTTGTGATCTCATTGTATTGAACAAAGTCAAGTGAGAAATTTTTATGGTGTACAAGAAGATAATTCCACAGCACTTTACTTTTATTTTCTCAATAATCTACACTTTTATTCTAGCATTTCTATATCTCCCCTTTTCTTTTCAGAAAGCAACCCTTGAATATAATTTTATTTGTCTGTTTTCTTTTTTTTTTTTTTTTTGATTCTTACAAATAACAACTTGTATTGCACAAACTCTAATTGGAATTATAATAAAAACTTGGTGCCAGATATTGGATAAAAGCTGAAATATCCGTGAAATAGGAAACAAACCACAGCCAGTTCCCACTTAGTGAACTTCTCAGGCTGAACCGGGTAAGTCCTATCTTAACTGGTCTTTAGATTGATTGGTCTTGAACAAAATACTGAACTTCTGCTTTCTCCTGCCTTATATTTTTTTCTCTGTCCAGATAATTTACTTCCTGATTCAACTCTTTTAGAGCTAAGATTAAAGGTGTGTGCTACCACTGCCTGACTGCTGGGCCTTTAACTCACAGAACTCCAGACAGATCTCTATCTCCAGAGTGATGGAATTAAAGGCCTGAATCAGCACTTCCTGACCTTCATGGCTTGGCTATGGATGACTCTGTTCTCTGATATTCCAGACTATTTTAGTAAATATACAATATACCACCACAAATGTGTAACCAAGCCACCATAAAAGAAAACACCCATAACCAATATTTTGGGAATGTGAGCATAATTTATTAGACTACTTCCTGTTGATTGAGAAGGGGGTACTGGTAATCTTTTCAGACCCTGGAAAAATTTCAGAATTCTGACTAAGTTCTGACTAGAGTATTCTGTGAGAATAGATCTTATCAACCAGCAGACTTGAAGCTGTTCTGAATGCAGAATTCTGAGGAGATCATTAGGAGGCATTTTGAAATGCTAGATAAGCTGAAGCATCCTTTTTAATTTTTATTTGGTCCCATTACTCTGGAAGTGCATAATCTTTTAAAGGTAATATGTATATATACATTTATACAAATATAGTCTATGAGTTTTATGTAAGTCAGCCAAAGATGACTTTTGTGTTGTATGTTTGAGAAGGTAAAATATATGTCATGAGTATGAAACTTCTTTTAATTTCATATATTTATGTTTGAAACCAGAAATTTCAAGATGTCTTCCTCAATCAAATCTGACTTTTTAAAACTTTGAATGAATCCACACTCTTTTAATTAATAAAAATCTTTCCCAAAGTGACTTTTTTTTGACGTAAATTTTGAAATCAAGTTATATTTTTAAAAATATATAGGCTGGCTTAACCTAAAAGTTTTCATAATCAAATATCTCTTACAACAAAAAATTTTTAAAATAACATGATAACATACAGGATCCCAACTCTCTATGTATTTCTCATATCTATGTGGATTATTAAACTTTTCAATCTAAGTTTTAAGATGTTCTCTACTCTTTTTCTTTTCTCTCCCAAGTTCACATGTATTTTAAAACACATTATAATTCATTTAGAGTGTTTTAAATCTGCCTTTACTGTCTCCTCTCTCCCCCCATCAACATGAGCATTAAAACAGCTAAAATCATTGCTAGAACCCAAATGGGGACTTTAGTACATAGTTCAAAGCCTTCCTTGTTTCTGAGAGCCTAGATTAATGAAAGTGGTACCAGTGAAACCCATGATTACTGCCCCAACTCTAAGGAAATTTTGGATCCATATTGCCCCTGAGTAGTGTGCCACTAGCTGCTTGCAAACCCTGTATAATTATTTGCTCAGACAGCCTCTTTATATTTTTTAAATGTTATTTTTATGTATGTATCCCCCTGCTCCCTCTCCCTCCCATCCTCCCAATCCTTCCTAGTCATCCTTCAGCCTTGCCCCTCCCCAAGAGCCACCTTACCCATTTTGACTGTAATTCTGAGCCAGGAAACCCTCTTTTAAAGCTTCCCATCTCTTCTCTGCAGGATGCCTGCAAAAAGACCCCATCAAAGAAAAAGCAATTACCAAACGCCAAGTTAGACTTTGTTTTTGTATGCTTAGAATCCTTTTCCATGCTGTGTTTGGGCTTATGTAAAAAGTCTTGCTAAACATTTAAGTGTCATACATAAATGGATATTTTCTGGTCCTGGTCATGTTTCCCCAAATAACCAACCCAGAGGCATAATATTATTATAAATGCTCAGTCAAAGGCTCACATTTGCTATTAGTTAACTTTAACTTTTAGACTTAAGTTTACCAGTAATTCTCCGGTATTTTAGCTATGTGGCTTGGTGACTTTTGAAATATGTCATTCTCACTTTGCTTCTCTGCATCTGCTGTGACTGACTGACTCTGTCCAATCAGCATCTTATTAAACCAATTTACATGTCAAATGTTGATAGTGTTCCGGAAATTATTTCACAGGACTGCACCTATGAAATCTCAACAATTCGGCTCCCTAAACAAGAGCTACTACCCAAAGACAACAGTAGTGAGTATACGAATGTGGAAGAGTAAAGTTCTACAGGATCCACTGCTTAATAAATAGCTACAATAAATTAATGACTGCTGAGAAAGAAAAAATAGGTTTTCTTCAGGGGTGGGATCATTGACAGGTTATCTAATGTAAAGTTCTAGAGGCTAATGCCTAAAGACATCTATACACAGATAAACATTAAATAGACTGATGAACTTAATATTTACATTAATGTTATTATGCATAAATGTTAAATTAATTATGTAGACATATATATTAAATTATTAATAAGTGGACATGTAGAGTGATTTTATGTTTATATATACTTATGTAATGACTATAATTCAATAAGAAGTCATAAATTTGACAGGAAATTAAGGGGACTCAGAGAATATTAGAGCAAATAGAGAATAATAAACATGATGTAAACACAGCACTAGCATGTAAAATTCTGAATGTAAAATCTCAAATGACTACCAAAAATACACAAATTCTTATATGAACTGAGGGTCTGGGTAAGATTTGGGGATACTTCATACTTTTCCATTGTATATGAAAATATATATTAACTTAAAATTATTTTTAATGTATATATCATTCTAAATTATTTTAGTGCTTCTCCTATTTATATTTTCTCATTGCTTTAGACTGCTATCAACGTAATTTATGAAATATATATGGAATATGCTATCAATGCAATTTATGAAATAAATATGTAGAATAGAATATTTTATTACATTTTAGTCATTTTTATTTTCACATTTTCTATAAAGCAAAATGCAAACAATGAAACTTAGAAAGTTTGAGTGGGAAAGTCACTGTTTGTCCCCCTGTTATGGTGTGAAATAATCTATCTGGCAGTTCATTTTATTTTTAAGAAATGTAAAAAGATTGAAACTAAAATTATTTTATAGAAAACCATTTAGGACAAATTTTCAGCTCTGAATAAAAGAAATGTCTTTTACTCATGCCTGAATTGAATCATTTATGAAATTACACAAGATGCTCCATGTAGCTGACAAGCAATTCCCTGGTATTTCCACAAATGGTGTTTTCAGCCATAGGATAAGATTGATTTCCATGTAGCTTTTATTATAGAGAAATATTACACTAAGAAACCACCACCAAATTTCAATCATTTTAAATCTTGAGTGTAGTGATTGAAAATTCTCATTTCAAATCGCAAATGGCATTTTGTGGAATGTCTCTCATAGATTTAAACAGGTAGGGTGGTATTCACAGGAAAATATTTACAATTTTTATTAAAATTGTGCATTTTTGCTATTTAGGGTGTCTTTATATGAAATATTTTCATAAGACAATTTCATTCAGGCAAACTATAAGTGATGTTCAGTCCATTAATTTACATGTATTTATGTATATGTATTTTCAAGTAGCCTATATCACCTACTGTTCCTTTTTTGGCTATTACTAATTGCTATTACTAATGGAATTTTCTATACCTCAAATTTTGCAGATTTCTATACTTTGAAATATTTAATAAACATTTCTCCTCAAACCACAAATTTAGGATTGATTCTAAAGAAGAATCAATCACAACCTAACTAAACAACATTTATCCATACCTCGGGATCTCAAATATACACATTAATCAATATGAAATGTTTCAAGTAGTCTCAATTCACAATCACTGTGACACCTTGTGATTGTCTGAATCCTAAACAGACAGCGGTGAGCAGTTCTGTGGCATATGTGATTGCTATAGATGTCCATATGCTTTATAACAGTTGCTATTCAAATAAAAATGTGTAAAGTCAAATAAAATGTGCCCAAGATGACAAGACATAATTACCAGCAACAGCCTCAAAGTAACTGCTGGCTTTGCTTTCTTAGAAGGTATGTCTATCATTTTGATACCACATCACAAAAATATCCTTCATAATGGTTTTTGAAAACTTGAAGATTATGAGAATATGGACTTCCTCTTTGAGAAAGTAAAATAGAATATTGGATATAGAACTTTCATTGTAGTTTTAAATGACAGAAATTGTTTCATTCTCTAAAAATCTATCCAAAATTAATATGCAGAAAAATAATGTTTGAAGTCATTAATCACAGTCCTCAAATGTCTGAGACATCAGTACCCTTAACATTAGAATCACATGCCTGTGAATGTCTGTATATGTCCACACACTACCCAGGACTGTACACAACATCAAGGTACGCAGCAATAAATGCAGATGAATTGTTTATGGATGAATTTGTTAATGACATCAAACATGGTCTAAGGCATATGCATTCTAATAGGCTATATTAATTGAAATATGCTGTTAATTTTTATGAAACAAGAATTTGAAATGATATATAGAAGACCAGAATAATGATACAATGACACAATGATGCAATGACAGATGTTCTTCACATTCAATACGTGTGAGCAATTCTCATTGAGTGGCAAGCCATGAATGTTAAACCACATGCTACCTAGTAGGTGACAAAAATATTTCTTTCTAAATTTTTGTCTATACAGTGGCTTGCATATCCAGAAAAGATAGATTAATACAAGATATATTAACTAGGTACTCAAATAAGAATCTAATGAATAATTCAAACATTAAATACAATAAGAAAGGAGTGTCAGAAATTGAGTGTGCTATGCGTGTGTGTGTCTGTGTGTGTCAGAGACAAGGAAGAGGAGATAGAGACTAAAATATCAGATGTGAAGAATGTTTTAGCAACGCTAAAAGTAATTAAAAAGACTGAAAATATGCTGATAATCTGAAAACAATTTTTTTAAAAAGTAAAAGTAGATTTATAGTGAGGTAAAGCAAACATTAAAAAAAAAAAACCCTAAGCTTGATTAGTGCTCCTAACATATCAGTTATTTCCAAGAGCTCTTTTCTGCATAAATATGTTTTCGTATGTTGTCTCTAGTTTGCAAATAAATCTAAAGCAATTTTGAAATATTTACTCTCTTTATATGCATGGTTTATATCTATTTCAGCATCAGTAAATTGTTTTACAAAACATGAAATACATTTTACAGACCTTGATAGATATAGTATAAATATATTTTAGATATATATAATTTAAATTCCATTATTTTTCAGTCTAATAAAAGAATAATTTATTTATAAAAAGCATAATATATTAAAATAATTTAAGATACATATTTAAATATGGAAAACAAGAATTTACATAATAGTGATAACAGGATACATTTTAGAAAATAAAAGAAGTTCAAAGGGAAAATCAAATATAGAAATAGTTAAAGAACAAAAATAATTTTCATAAATAGTACAATGCAGAATGAAAAGGTGGACTAAATGGGAAGAAGATAAAGGAAACGATGCAGGAGGAGAAGGAAATGGTGAAAATGTGGTGAAAAATGTAAGTGATAAAGGGGAGAAAAGATGGACAGCGTGGATTTGGGTTTTTTTTTTTTTTTTAGTAAAACAAAAAATATTCAGAAAAATCTAGAGTTAGTCTCTTCAAATTGATACTAAAAGTTTAAATATATATTTTAAAATATTAACACAGGAAAAATATCAGAGTAAAATTGATTAATACCTGAGAAGTTTATAAAAACTTCATACAATTTTTTTTTCCTGTGAGGAAGTGAAATGTGGTACACGGGTGAGATCCATGTGTTCTCTCTAGCATCTCTGATAGAGTGTGATACTCTGGACAAACTCAGCCTCAAAGCCTTTGTTCTGCAACTCCTGTCCTGCCTGCAGGAATATGCCAGGGTGGTGGGGGCACAAAACTTGTGGAAGTAACTAAGCAAAATCTGATTTGACTTAGGGACCACTCCAGAAGACGGAGCTTATACCTGATAACTGCATGAGTGACCAGAAACCAGAGACTGTTAGCCGGGAATCTACGGTAAAACCAAATAGTATTGATTTTAAAAATAAATAAATAATAAATAACAATAAAATAGCTCCTAACGACCGTTTGCTATGCTCATAGATGAGTCAGTCCATTGTCGAGGCATCATCACAGAAACTTCCTCCGCAGCAGACATTGGGCAGAGAACAGGAGACCTTGGAATACTCATCCCTAAATGGGACGTCTCATCAAATATCTCCCCTCACACCTCAGCCGACAACACAAAAGGCTGCTATTTATTTTGGTGTTCAGTTTAGTGTTTTCAGGACATTCTAGAGTGTTTGAATAGTAGGTATCGTATTCTTCGGTGCTTTCTTCGTGTTTTTCTTTTCTAAATAAGTTGCAATAATTATGTATTATCCCTGTATTTTATTATTATTATCATCCCCTTGAAGTCTATTTAATAATGAGAAACAGAGAGGGATCTTACAGGATGAGAAAGGAAATGAAGCTGAGAGGAGCAGAGGGAAGGGCAATCAGGAAAGGGACGCATCACGTGAGAGAGACATAACTTTCTTTTTATGTGTATTAATAATTAATAAAATTCCGTTATACATCCCCTACTGTTCCTTCTCCTTCCCTTTTTTCTGCTCCATCTCTTCTCTCCCCGCATTCGGTCCTTAAAGAGGGTAAAACCTCCCTTGGGCAGTCAACAGGCTAAGGACCCATCCCTTTCTCCCTGTATTTAGGCTGAGCAAGGCATCCCCACCATAGGAAGTGAGCTCTAAAAGGCCAGTTCATGTGTCCAGGATAATTCTTAGGTTTATAGCTCGGGGCCGATTAACAGCTTGAACGATGCAATTTTCTCGTCATTCAGTGGACTTAGCTCAGTACATGCAGGATCTCCAGCCGTCAGTCGGCATCTGTGAGCTCCCACTAGGTCGGGTCAGCTGTCGCTCTGGTTTTCTCCATTTCTGCTCTTGGTCCCCACTTGCTTTGTTTCTCCCTCTCTTCAACTGAACTTCAGGAGTTTGGCCAAGTGCTGAAATGTGGGTGTGTGCATCTGTTTGTTTCAGTCATTGGATAGAGATTTTATGATGACAATTAGGGTAGTCAACAGTCTGGCTCCAGGGGAAGGCTAGTTCAGGCACCCTCTCCAGCACTGCTCTGAGTCTTAGCTGGGATCTCCTTGTGGGTTCCTGTGGATTTCTCTAGCACCAGGTTTCTTCCTAAACCCATGATAGCTGATTCTGTCAGAATATCATTGTTCCTCTCCCCAACCACTTCCCAGCTTGGCCATTTGAACTATCATATTCTCATCCCACCATGTCCACTCAACAGCCCCCTCCCAGTTTACCCAGAAGATCTTAAACATTTCCCTTTTCTGGGGCAATCTGTAAGTATCTCACTTAGGGTCTTTTTTGTACCTATTTTCTCTAAGTTTATGGAATATAATCTGTTTTTCCTTTGTGTTTACTATCTAATATCTACTCTTGAGAGAGTACATACCATGTTTGTCTTTCTGGGTCTGGATTACATCACTCAGGATGATTTTGTAGTTCCATCCATTTGCCTAAAAATTTCATGATGTCATTGTTTTTTTAATTAATGAGTAAGACTTCATTGTGTAAGTGTACCACAATTGCTTTATCAATTCTTCAGAAAAAGGGAAATTAGGTTGTTTCTAGGCTCTGGCTATTACAAATAATGCTGATAATAACGTATTCAAGTGTCCTTGTGGTGTGGTTGGGCATTTTTAGGGTAAATGTCCTTGATATAGGGAGAAAGGGATGGGTCCTGTCAACTAGGCACATTAGCCTGTGTTGGCTACTCAATCATGGCCTTAACCCCCTTGAAGAGTGAATAAGAGAGCGATATTGCTGGGCCCTAAGGATGGTTGATTCCCAATTTTCTGAGAAAGCACTATACTGATTTCCTGAGCAGCTGGACAAGTTTACACTCCCACCAACAATGGAGGAGTGTTCCTCTTTTTCCACATCCTCTCCAACATAGGCTGTCATCTGTGTTTAAAATGGACGCCAAAAAAATTTTACAAGTCTAAACAGAAAAGTGTCAACAGAAGAATTTTAAATGGCCAAAAACACTTAAGGAAGTGTTCAACATCCCTAGCCATACGGGAAATGTAAATCAGAACAACTTTGAGAAAGATCTATTTTTCAATAAAAAAAAAATGTTAAAATAAAACAGTAAAATCCAGATTATTTCATTTGTCGTAATGTTATTTTATTTTCATAATGAAATAACAAATCTCAGTCTTAGGATATAGCTCAGGAGCAAATGTGCTTATAGTGAGCACTTGAAAACTGTAGCTCAGTTTCTCGGCCACAGATTCTACAACTGGGATTGTTGTGATTGCTGGGATTGCTGGTACATGTTATAATCCCAGGGTGTGGGAAATAATGAGTAGCAGCTCCCTAGGGCTTTCTGGCTCTTCCATCTCACCTAATTACAAATAGATCCAGGATTAGCTACACTCCCTGTCTCAGAAAATAACAAAATAACAATAACAAAAACAAATGAAAAGAAAAACCTGAGGATTAACACCCTACACTTACAAATGTCCTACATATGCATGAAAATATGTGTGTACATGCAACCTGCATTAACCCCCCATATACACAGAGTAGAAGTCTTCAAGTTAGAAAACTGTTGGCACATAAAGATTTAGTATCAAACGTTACAAAAACATTGTACATATTTGTTGTAAGGTTCTAATTGTTCTCAAAGCAGAAATAGAAAAATGACCAGGACAAAAAGGAATAGTCATAATCAATGACTCTTAGGTATAGGTAGAACTTGCATAAACTTCTATATAGGTAAATTTAAAAAAAGACAACAAAGATAAAAAAATCAAATTTTCTCTTATTAACATGTGAAAGTGATATGCAATTGTAGAAATTAGAAATAAAAAAGTTAAAATATTTAAGAATAAAATTAATAGAGTATGATGTTTTTATTCAAATAGTTCATAAACTTAATCTGTGGCATATTTGTATAAAATTATTTTTTTATATTTTAATATACTTAAAACTGTTTGATAGCTTACTTTGTGACAAACACATATAGACATAATGTAGACATGAATCACAAACAGATTGCTTTACTGGTTCACCTAAGACAGGCTGCTCTGAATGCCCAAGTAGCCTAGTTAATCTCTGAAAGTGCCTATCAACTTTGTTACTTGTCAGTTTGGTGATAACTGTAGTTTGGTCTGAGAATATGTAAATATCTCTATGTGTCAGTTTGCTGCAGGCTTACAGGATTCTGCTTGGTGACAGGAGTATGCAGCTGGACTCAGTGACAGCTTTATGACAAAGTAAACACGGCAAGATACATGTTTTAGTTTGTCTGCTCTGCCAAGGCCAATGTGTCTGAGGACAGAGAGGGATGCAACACGACTCTAGAACATATTCATAACCTAAAGCTACAGTATTCTGAATATAAACATACTGAAAACCTATAAAAATAATGGCACACAAACCTGCTCTCTTCTGATTAATGATAGCATGTAAATAATTAAATATGATGGTCTTTCCTGGCAGAAAACACATCAGAAAGTATATGTGTGCTCCTTACTACATAAAAGAGTGGAAGGATCCACAGAAGTATAACTATCCCAATGCCTATTATGTAGGTGATTCAGTAATTCAAAATTACTGTACCTCTGTAAGCATCAGCACTCATTTTTACAGAATAGGGATAATTGTATATACTTTGTGTCGAGGTAATGAAAACTAATTTATTAAATTAAATAATTAAATACTAGTTATGTAGTGTGTGAGTGTGTGTGTGTGTTTGTGTGTGTGTGTGTGTGTGTGTGTGTGTGTGTGTGTGCAATAATAGAGCATTTACCACATTAGAATTTTTTTAAAAGTTATATACATAAGAAATATAACCCAGTCTTAACTTTAGGATGAGGAAATCAGTCTTGCCTGGAGTGGTTGTGCCATGGTGACTGACCCACCTTGGGACTTCTTGCCCTTTCTGGGGGAGGAGATGGGAGGGAGGCTGAAGGCTGACTGGGAGGGATTGGGAGGAGAGAAGAGGGGAGCAGAGGATATATGAATAAAAAGACACTTTTATAATTAAATGAAGGAAAAACAACAATCAGAAGAAAACAAAATATGTAGAAATTATATGTTCATATGAATGTCTCAATTTTACAAGACTTTGACAAACCACTGACATCTAAAATTATTTTGAGCTATAAATTTTAGTTTTAAAGATATCTTTACAAGAAACAATGATATATCATTGAGGAAACTAATTTATTGCAGGTATTTGTAGCAATGGAAACTCTTTGAGTCAAATGTGTTTCAAAATTAGTGATTGTATTAACATGCTATAATATTAAACAATGCATTGAGTCAATTGAATCCAGGTGAGTGAGTTTTAAGAATAAAATTAAATATCAATGCAATTTATTATTTTTAGAGAATGTATCAAGACTTTTATGGCTGTATAATTTTCTTATTTTACTGTATGGTGATTTCAAATATTAGGTAATACGCATGGCCTTATTGTGGTTATTTTATTATATGTGATGAATCATTTTTGTTAGGTTATTAAAATTTAAAGAATCTGATATTAACTCACATTATTTTCTTTCTCTTAAAGAATTCAAATACATGCATAATATCAAATAACAGTAGTCAATTTATGAATAATCGTTCAATGATAGATCACCTTATTTATGTTTGTTAATATGTGTTATAGTTAGCATTAAGTAACTTAATTATAAATTAAGAGGATCTGGCCTTAAACTGACTCTAATTTCAATAATCTTTACTTTTGATTATACGATATCGTTTGACTCAAAGATCATAGGTTTACAAAACATAGTTTTATAAGTCTTTTGTTCTGTTCCGTTATTTTTCATTATAATTTCTTACTCATTTTCTTTTTTCTAATCATGTCCTTTTTAACAATTAACAACTCTACTCTGTTGTATACATTTGTTCAGACTATATAGTAAATTTTTATCTTAGCTATCATTTTTCCTATAAAATTTCTATTTTGTAACATTATTAATAAATATTTTGTGAAAATAAAGTTAAGACTAACAAAAAAGAGAAATATTCTTCCTGAAGATCCATTACTGAACAGGATTGTTTTGGCAGTCCTGGGTTTTTTGTTATTCCATATGAAGATGAGTATTGTTTTCTCCATTTATGTAAAAAATTGTGCTGAGATTTTGATGGAGATTGTATTGATCTGTGGATTGCTTTTGGTAGGATTGCAATTTTTCCTATGCTGATCCTCCCTATCCAGAAGCATGGGAGATCTTTCCATTTTCTGTAATTTCTTGTTTCAGTGATGTATTGTTCATGTCACACAGGTCTTTATTTTCGACTTAAAGTTACCTAAAGATATTTGATGTTATTTGCAACTATTATAAAGGATGATGTTCCCCTGATGTCTCTTTCTGCACTTCTACCATGTGTTTATGGGGGAGTCTGTTTATTTTTTGAGTTAATCTTGTTCCCTGCTACATTGCTTGAGACTCCTAGTCCTCCTTGGGGAATGGATGGGGACGGGGAGTGTGGAAAGGCTGAGGAAGGATGGGGAGGGACTGGAAAAAGGGAACATGGAACAGTGGTAGATCTAGAAAAAAATTTAAATGTATATAAAAAAGAAAATGGCTCCCATAGGGAGAACTATGCAAAAAGAAAAATATTCCATATCCTATGACTTAATTCACTGTTTTCTTATGATTAATTAACACTTCTACCTCTTAAAATCACTCTGTTTATTCTTTGGCAATGATCACTGAGCCTCGGGAAGGTGTGTGTGCGTGTGTGTGTGTGTGTGTGTGTGTGTGTGTGTGTGTGTGTGTGTGTGTGTGTGATGGATATGTGTCCCATATAGGGATAAGAATTCTGAAATGTCTTGTTCTTTCCACATTGATGAGTTATTGTTCTCTGCATTAATCACCATCTATTAAAGAAAATCAGTGTCCTGGTGAGGGTTGAAAGATGCACTACAATTTGGATATAACTATAGATCATCAGGTGTCAGTTTAATGCTGTACCTATTTAGAGTAATGGTAGTAGCAGGATCGTCTTCTGCATAGATAAGCACCATTTGTAAAACAGGAAGTCGGCTGTCAGTGCTGGAAAGTGTTATGATGCTACGGAGAATAAAAAAAAGCTTATTTGGTTAAGGCAGCTTACGAATAATATAAAACTAGATATTTCCATGCAAAAGAATGGAGAGAGATTATTATCCATTACCCTGTACAAAAGTCAATTTTAGTTAAACAAAGACTTTAATATAATACCTGAAGTTTTCAGATTGCTAGAGGGAAGCAAAATATATTAAGAAATTGCCCCTTAAAACTGTTTTCGAAAGGTCTTTCTTATGTCTAGAAATAATGTCAACAATTAATAGTCTGGACTTATAAAATTAACAATCTTTTCTTTATTCACCTTAAATAGTAACCTGGTGAAAAGGTAGCTTGAAGAACAGGACAATAACTACCCTCTATAGAGATTACAAAATAATTAATATCTAGAATTTAAAGGAAGCAAAAAGACTGCAGCAAAACAAATCATCTGATCTCTAGAAAGGCTCATATGATAAACCATTAGCAAAAGATTTATTACATGTGACTAACAAATATATTTAAAAATTATTAACCTCATAAGTCATTGGAAAGCTTCCATATGAAAACTACTTTGAGCTTCAATCTTATTGCAGTCAAATGTCGACAAATGTCAGTCTTTAAGAATACAAATGAGCACAAATTCTAGTAGTGATGTCAACAAAAAGGAATCCTCACATAATATCAGGGGAGTGCAAACTAGTCAAGCCACTACGGAAATCATCCAGCCTATGACTGTCCCATACCATTTTTGATGATTTCCCAAAGGATTCTAAATTCAACCTATCAGAGAGATGCTTGTTGACCACAAGGTGCTGCAAACAGTATTCCAAATTACTGTCATAAAAGCAAACTATGAGTCCAGCCATAAAAGAATTTTAAAAGGAAATATGGAATGTCTTTACAATAAAATATTTTGCCATAATGATAATAAAATTATGTAATTTTCAGTAAAGTTTATGCTTCTAGATATCATCATATAAAAGAATCGAATTTTTTTACCCATTTGTGGTTCCTAGATACACTCATACAAATTCATGTTTCTACTTTTAATAACTAAAGTAACAGTGAAATTGTCTATGGGGGCCCAGCAAAACACCAAGAGGGTAGAATGTCTAAAAACCTGGAAATAATATAAACTGAGTAGTGAATTTGTAAGCAAATGCAAGAAGAAGAAGCTGTAAAAGAGATTAAAAATTACTTTTAAAAAGATGAACAACATTGAGATTCTGTAAATTATTCTTAATCAAAAATAAAAATTCACAATGATAAACATCTATTGCCATACAATGTAAGAAAATATTTTTTCTAATACCTAATTTTTAATTACTATAACTGTGGGTTAGTAATATTATAAAATAAAATGTTCATTAATAAAGATATCTCAAGCTTTTTCTAACTAAGTGTAGTACTATCATTATTTAGCTTCAACATCATGGTATATGAACATCAAGAAATACATTAAAAATATTATTATGTCCCATGTAATATCCAGTTGACTACAGTGATTATTTCCTTTGGTATTTTAATTAGTTCTTTGACAATTTAACAGAATGTGTTTTTATCACATTTGCCCACCATCTCCCAACTCTTTCCAGATCCTCTTTGGCTTCCTTTCCTGACTCAAATTTATGTTCTTTAATTTTTTTCCCATCAAGACACATTTGCACTATTAACACGTTCTTGAGTGCGTGGCCATTTTTAATTCAAGTTTTAATAAATTTTATACAATATTACAACATGTTATGATCTGAATAAGAATGGCCCTCACAGGCTCATATATTTTATTTGAATATTTGGTTCTCTAGGAATGACACTACTTGATAGAGATTAAGAAGTACAGCCTTGTTAAAGTGGGTGTTTCCTTGTGGGAGGAAGTGTGTCACTAGGGTGGGCTTTAGGGTTTCAGAAGCCCAAGCCAGGGCCACTGGCTGTTTTCATTCTGTTTGTTGATCTGAATGAAGAATTCTAAACTACTTTATTAGTACCATGTCTGTCTGTTTCTTGCTATACTCCCTGACTTAATCACAAGGGACTGAACCTAAAATTTTAAGCCAGTTCTAATTAAATGTCTTCTTATATGATAACTGCCATGGTCATGGGGTCTTTAGCAATAGAAAACCGATTAAGACACTTGAGTATTATACTTAAATCAATTATTCTTTTCTTTTGTTTCTTCAACTCTCCTATATTGTCTTCTACGTCCCAAATTAATATCTTCTTAGGTGATTATTCTAACACTATTACACACATAAGATCATGTACACATAAATGCAGTGTGTTGCTCCTAGTATATTGAGGGCTGAAAGCTGAAAATTGGACAGTTAATCATGAACCTCGACACTGTGGAAGACTGATTCTCTCTCTCTGTTCTCAGCTTTTAGAGGCCTATACTTTTTTTTTTTTTAACCTAGTACAGTGTTTTTGTAATCTTTCTTCCATTCATATTGGCATGTCAACTAGTATTGTGGAGCTTTTGTTCAGCAACAATACTGATGAATTTTCATGATGGTAGTTTTCTCTCATATACATTTGACACTACCTTGAAGCAGACATTCTGGTTCTCTGGTTCTTGCAATCTTTCATTTCCTCTTCCATAATGTTCGCTGGGCTTAAAGTATAGTTGTTGTATATGTATCACTTGGGATTGTACACATTATGGTCAATTATTTTCTGTAGGTTGAGGCTATAGATGTATGATTCTGTATAAAAACTAATTTTTCCAATAAAGTTAAAATGAATATTTAATCACATATTCTTCTAAAACATGATGCTAAAATAATAAACATACACACAAACATAAATAAGACAGTAAATAAATAATAAAATTATAATTTGGCATTTTAATAGTGTTACAAAGCTTCACTATCTATAAAATATTTAAATAAGATTTTGAAATAATATATAGGATGATATTTAGTCAAAAATAATTTTTTTCTCACTAGATCTAAGACTGTGTTTAGAACTGCGCACAAGTTGAATCATTGTTCTCTATTAAGAAAAATGAAGAAACTGAAAAACATTTTAGCTTTTGAGACATAGAAACTCTTGTTTTTATGTATGATCACTGAATATTTCATATTAAGTTAAATGATTATAAGATGCTTATAAAATAATGACTGACTATAGAGAGGGTGTGAATTCTAGGGAGCTCTGGTTCTGACTACAATGGACTCTCACTGTATGCAGGATAGCTGTATGCCTCTGGGCGCAATCATTCAACCTCACTGAATCTTGCACATGAAAAGATAATGAGGTCTCATTTATAGGTATTATGATGACAGACTGATCTACTTCAGGCAAAGGCTCTATAGTACTTCATATTCCTCACATAAAGATCTAGAAAATTTTAATTAGTTATTTATCTGTATGAGTGCTGTGTGTGTGCACACACATGCATGTGCAGTGGTGTCCATGTACTTATAGAATCCAGAGTTTAATATCAGTTGTCTTCTTTGACTGCTTTTCATCTTAATTTTTGAAGGCATAATTCTTCCCAAACTGTAGCTCACTTCAGCAGTTGCTGGATGAAGGTTCTATAAGGACAATTATGGTGGTTATTTAGGTATTTAATTTGATTATATGGGAAGGCCAGTTTAGTCATCCTCTCCACTCTTTCGTGGAGTCTTAACTGCAGCCATCTGTGTGTTCTTGAGTATTTTCCTAGCACCAGGTTTTTCCCAAACCCCACAATGGCTCTCTCTACCAAAATATCTACTTTCTTATTTTCCCTTTCTGTCGCTCCAGAAATTCAAATCATCACAAGCTCTCATGTTCTCCACTTCCCACTGATCCCTCCCTCCCTATGGCTCCATTTTACTCAGGAGATTCATATCCCACAAGGATCCATGGATGTCTCTCTTAGGTTTTGTCTTAGCTACCTAGGAGTTGTGGATTGTAGTATGATTGTACTTTATGTTTAAAACTCCATACCACAGGTACCATGTTTATCTTCATGGGTATATGTCTTTTGTTGTTGTCATTGTTTCACATGATGTTATGTATTGTTCTTCCAAGGTCATTGAAGTATTGTGTTGAAATTTTGATGGGGATTGCATTTACTCTGTAGGTTGCTTCTGGCAAGATTGTCACTTTTTAATATGTTGATCTTACCTGTCCAACAGAATGGTAGAACTTTCCATTTTCTGAAGTCTTCAGTTTCTTTCTTCAATAACTTAAAATTCTTGTCATGTAGGTTTTTCATACCTTTGGTTAGAGTTCCCCAAGATATTTGATCTTATTTTCAGGCTATTGCAAAAGATGATATTTCCTGATTTCTTTATCAGCTCTTTTATTATTTATGTTTAGGATGGCTATTGATTTTCTTTTTTAGTTAATCTTATATCCTGCCACTTTGATGAAGCTTTTTATCATCTGTAGGAGTTCCCTATTAGAGTTTCAATGCCACTTATATATTCAATCATATCATTTGCAAATAGCGATACTTTAACTTCTTCCTTTCCAATTTGTATCCCTGGATCTCCTATAGTTTCTTATTGTTCTAGCTTGAAATTCAAGTACTGTATTGAATAGATATAGAAAGAGTGAACAGCCTTGTCTTGTTTCACGTTTTAGTGGGATTGCTTTAAGTTTCTTTTCATTTAGATTTATGGAGGTCGTCAGGGTGCTGTATATTGCCTTTATTACATTTAGGTATGGCCCTTGTAGCCCTGATCTCTCCAGGACCTTTATCATGAAGAAGTATTCTATTTTGTCAAAGTCTTTTTCAGTCTCCAATGAAATAATCACATGGTTAGTTTTTTTTCAGACTTTTTATGTGGTGGATGATACTGACAATTTTTGTATGCTGAAACATCCCTGTATCCCTGAAATAAAGCCAGCTTGATTCTGGTGAATGAGTTTTTGATAGGTTTTGGATTTGTTTTAGCAGCATTTATTGAATATTTTTGCATCAATGTTCATGAGGGAAATTTGTCTACACTTCTCTTTGTTACGTCTTTGTATATCAGGGTGACGATAGCCTCCTAAAAAGCATTTGGTAATGTTCTCTCTGTTACTCTTGTGAGGAACAATTTGAGGAGTTTGAGTTTTAGTCCATTTTTAAAATTTCATAGAATTCTGCATTGAAACAATCGGGCTTTTTTATTTTGGTTAGGAGACAATAAGTCTCTTAAGAATCAGGATTTCTTAAGATGTGAAGCAAAGATATTACCCACGGAACAAATCTTGATGCTATTATTTCAATCATAAAGTACAAATCCCTGCAATAAAGATATAAGATGATTCATTCATCTATTATTATATTATACTTATTTATAATTTATTTAATTTTATAAATATGCAATAAATCAAAAGTTAATAAATAATATGCACATTTGAAATAATAGAACAAGTTTGTTGTTTGCATATAATGTGCTTGTTTTATAGTAAAACAGAATTTATGGATGTTCTGATATAATTATGAAGTTAATATATTGTGTCACTGGTTACAAAGTGATTACAAATATTTTAGTTCTATTTTCAAAATCTGAGACAATTCAATAAAAGTAGTCATCATTTAAAATTGTAAAGTCTAGGGATAGGTTTAAAATCACCCACAAGAAGTTTATTTCATAAACTACAACTATGAGCTAGAAAAACAGAGGAACTCCTGAATAAATAAGGGTCAAATAAATGATTGTTTTACATAATACTGTATACATCCATGTTCTGAATAAGTTACCTACAACAACTTCTTGAAAGCTTAGACATTTTTGAGGAAGATATTTATGAGTCCATTTTCCATCTGCTTTGGAAAAGCACTTACATTGTAACATTGAAGAATGTGTTTTTCTTCTGACATTCGAGATTTGAGTTGTGTACCTGTACTTCATTTCATTTTTTTGGGGGGGGGGAGAATGAGGGTTGATAGACTCATTGGTTGTTTACACTTTGTGATTATTGTGAATATGAAAGCGAAAATAACTCTTTACCATTCCAATATCATTTATTTCGTGTATAATGATGTAAGAAATTGTTGTACCACATAGTAATCTATTTTAATTATCAACCAACTTTAATATTGTTGTCCACAGAGCTTTAACAGTGTGTGCAGCACTTCCAGCCTCCTCAGGCCTGTTCAGACCTATTTTTCCCCTCATCTCATCAGCATTTGGTATTTTTATTTGTTCTTATAGATAGAGTTCTCTGTATTTGAGATGATTTGATTTACAAAACGCTGATGGGGAAGGATACATAAAGCTAGCTGTATTTTATAAATCTTCTGTCCATTTGTTTGTGTTCTTTATTATAAAATAACTGTAGTGTTTCTGCTCTTCATTTTATTTTCTCTATCATCCTATATGTCCCTCCAGGACAATTTTATGTTAACTGTTTTCCCTAATCTTTATTTCATGCATACTTGTATATGCATTTACATATATATTCTTAAAACCACTCATTTCTCTGTTTCAGTTTTTCTTGAGATGTCGGAGCTCCCTTTTTATTTTACCAACACTTTTCAGATATGGATGCTTGACAGACTATTAGCCATTCCTCATGTTTCTAATTGATGCTATTAATTATTTTATTTACTATGCACAAGATAATTAAGTTTAATGTATAGACACTGTAAAATTTTGTTATCTGTATTTGTAGTATTCTTTTAGAAAAGGATAACCTGTACCAGCATTCAAATGCATTTATTCTATTTATTTAGAGAGCTAATATTGAGCTCTTTAATCTATTTTAAACTTTATACAAAATTCAAATTGTACTTTAGAGACTCATCTAACATAATCCATGAAATTATTGAAAAGGAATTACAGAAAAAAAAATCGAGGATTGTGCTATAACCACAGAGGATGGATTATATTCGTTACTTTTCATGGTAGATTAAGAATTAAAAGGAAAAATGTAAAGTGTAGCAGGTCGAAGCAAGAAAAATCTCAGAAGAGTAGAATCAGCTGAAGGAAACCACTATTTTAAACGAGAAGAAACACATCCGAGCATGACACAGAACACACAGAAATTCTTTGAGAAAGAACTCCGTTGAAACAGGGGATGAGCCCCGCAATGCTGGAGTCCCTCTGTTAGAGGACTATGAGTTTGAAATCTAGTCTGTGGGCTGTTCTGGGTTTCTTTTTTCTAACCGAGAGTTAGTAGGTTCGCACACAAAACTGAAGCACCTGGTAGTTTCACTGCCTTGCCAAATACCTGGGAGTCCATGTGATGAGCTGAGGGCCTGAGGAGTACCCAGAAGAGAAGGGCTGTCAGCATGCCTTTGTTGGAAGCTGCAATATCAGGAAAGTGATAAAAAGACAGATGCTGCCTTACTTATTATCTCTCTGTAGTCCCCATTTCTATCTCCATCTAACTGATGCTTCAGACATTCTTAGAAAGATGGAATTATATCTGCATAAACTTTTGTGGTTCTAGAAGGGCTGCAGGAATCTATCAACACAGACATAAATTCTAAGGTTTTTCAAAACAGGATTCTTGAAGAACTGTGAATTAAATCTCATTGCTTTGTTACTCTTGCTTAATAGTGATAAATGTCAAGCAGATAGACATTCTCCAGGTATCAGTTAAGGAAAGGCTAACTTCACATGCACCTAACATAGTTTGGTGTAGCGTGGTCAGTTTTTCTTTAATAAATGGAACACACACACACACACACACACACACACACACACACACACACACACACACACACACCCCTCACAATCAATTCACCCCAGAAAGAAACCCATGGCATATTAAATAACCATCATAACAAAGTTCAATTTGGTGAACCAATGTGCTTCCTTTAAGGTTTCTACCATAAATATGGTCAAGGAGTTTCTTACAAGGAGATGGGATGATCTAAAAGCAGCTTCATCAGAAAAGCTGCAGCCTCAGAGCTCTGCTCTCAACTTGAAGGTGGCTGATGGTTCAGGAAAATCTCTTTTCTCTGTGGTTTACCTGATCAGTTTCCAAGGCAGTGGTTGTTTCCTTTTATTGCTGGTGAGAGATACTAAGAATCCTCAATTTCCTGTTCCGACTGACCCGAGATAAACTTTTCTTTATCCTCAGATGTGAAATATACAGGTCCTACGGGCTTGTAGGCACATGTGGACCAGCCTGGCCTCAGCCAGTACAAACTGGTGACAACGTGTTCTTAAGACACGTGCTCCTAGCACTCTCTTCTGGGTCTGACTAGGGACTTGATAATAAGGGTAGAGACTTGACACAAGGCGACCCAGACCAGTAAGAGGCCAACACCACATGGGCGACTATCAAGCCCTTTCATCAAGCTGACAGGAGACTCTGGAAGAAAAGGTACTTAAGGCTTTCCCTTCCAATAAAGCTGGATTTGCTTTTTTCAATTTGTCCCTCAAGACTGTCATTGTCCCCGTGCCATCTTGTCCCCACTCCCCAGGGGAGCCAGCAGGGCCCTGAACATATAGGCAACCCCAGCACCTGACCCTGACCCCAAACTGGGCCTCACTGAACTGCCCTGAGGCTTATGATCATTCCTCAGCTTCCATGAGAAAATATTTCACTTCAGAAGATTTTTAAAAGAAAAATAACACAGCTTGTCATTTGGAATAGGTATTTAGAAAATGCTCCTAAATGCTATGAGATCCCCTATGCTTGCCATAGTTACAGACTTCTCAATCTGGCTGGACCTTATGTATGTTACCCAGGACCTATTTCTTGTTTTACTGGCCGTGCAAATGTTTCTCCTACAAACTGTAGTTGAAATTTTAAGAGTTAACAATATATCTGAAAAGCGAAGGCAGAATTTACAAAACAGATTAAAAAGTTGTTCATACTGGGTGGAAAGGAAGAGGCCAAGCCAGATTGGAGTGGAGCTGCTGGTTCGAGGACACGGCATTGGCTGGAGGATAGTCGGTGATTCAGCAGACAACCCCCAATATAATATTCATAGTAACCACACGGGAAAGTTTCCTCTATTATTTTTTAATTAATTTAACTACTGTTAATGTTTATAACCACCAAAGCATGTTTCCTACTCTGAAACCGCAATAATAAGACATATTTAATCCTAAAATTGAGTCTATAAAATGAATAACAACAGTCATCAAACAAATTTTAAAAACTAATGTGGATTTGTAATACTGATTTAGCTTCTAGTTTGAAAAGATAACTCATGTTTTAATTATTTAGGATTAATAATTAGGTTTTAAAAGTATAGAAATACTTAACAATTATTTTATAGCATTACATTTTAATAGGTGTTGAGGAACATGGAGATCCTTCTTGTATAAATGTGAAATTGTTTGAAAAGAACACATTAATTGGATAAGTAATGCTTATATACCTGTTCCATTTCCAGAGAAGTTTAAATAAATTATTGTATATTCATCTTGTGTGTAGATTAAGTATACAAGCCAACCAAAACATTTATCAAAAACAATTATCTATAGTTTGAAGTTTTAACTCTTATCTTTAATATAATAGGTGATTTATTTATTTATTTATTTTAATATACCCACACTGGTCTCACTTCCTTCCCTCTCACAGTCCTCCCCCACCTTCCCCCAAGGATTTCCAGGGTGAGTCAATACAATCTGGCATACCCAATTAAGGTAGAATCAAGCCCTTAGAGCCCATTATAAAAGTTAAACAAGGCATTCCACTGTGGAAATGGGCTCCAAGAAGCCAGTTTATGCATTAGGAACACAAACGCCCACTTCATTAGACTGTCATACACATTCAAAGGGCTTAGTTCAGTCCTATGCAGGTTTCTCAGTTGTCAATTCGAGTCTGTGAGCTCCCAATAGCTTGGGTTGGCTGTCTCTGATTATACAAAGTTTTAACTGTTTACCTAAGATTTCTCATATTTTCTTTAGTTTTGCATGACCCAGTATTGTACATTTTTATGGTAGTTGAGATTTTCATGCTCTTGATTCTGGGGAAAAAAAAAATCCTTTATATTCACACAGTTGCTTCTATCATACAATTTTATAATCAAAAGACAGCATTTAAGATGTTTATTTATCAATGCAGTTCAACATTGTTGCATTTAAGGCCAAGTGTTTGGAATTTCTTACCCAAGCAATGCTATTTATTTTGAAAAACAAAGACTCAAAATGCCCAATATGTAGCTTAATATTGTACAACACGGTCCTTCAGTTACAATAAAATCAAATTTTATTGAGATATAATTGATTGGTACATTGCAAATAAGAACTTCAGCTATCCAAAACAAATTATTTTACAGCAGCTTATGCTATTGTTTTAAGATCTAGTAATTGCTCTGTTAGAGCAGTCAATAGAACTGAAAGACTATCCTGACACACTTGCATAAATCTTTCACAAAACCGAAATATTTATAATATTTTCTATTTTATACATTTGAAAAATAATTTGTTAATATTCATTATAAAACAAATTATGTTTGAAACGTGCTAAAATCCAGCAGTTCAGGTTTGTAAATTTGCAGTGAAAAATGCATTGAAACCTCATATCTTGAAAATAATAAATAATATATTCATGTTAATCAGAAGTGATAAGTTTGTTTTGTAAATAAAAGACTATACAGAGGATTTAAACATTGTTGAGAAAATCTCATTTAAAAATTTCAGGAATTGTATTTCATTAAAACTTATTTGTTTTTATATAATAATGACATCACATTTAATGTTGCATTTCTATTAATAATCATGTTGCTTCCACTCCATCTTGCTGTACTTTAAAAATATTGAATGTATCAACGAACTATTTTAATGTCTTTTATAAAATAAATCATTTACAGTGAAGGAGAGTGATATGAAAATCAGTTTATTTTGTAATTTCAAAATGTTGTAATTGGATGGTTTACCATTAAAAAATTCTAAGTTGAAGCAATTGGCAACTTCAAGGATCATGTATTTAGTTCTGAGTTTGAGTTTGCGGAGGTAAGTTTCCAAGCTTAAAATTTTTCATGGGATTTAACTGGAGCAAATTTATGTAATTCAGATGTAGAGAATCATTCCTACATGGTGGGATGGAACTAGCAATGTATAGATTCTTTAAATTAACAATTAATATTTTAGTATGTTTTCTAATATTCTAAAAGAAGTCTGCAGAGATGGCTCGATGATTAAGAGCATATACTGCTCTTCCTAAGAACCTGAGCTCAATTCCCAGCACCCACATCAGGAAGTTTACAAATGCCTATGTTACAAATCCTTACAACTCATCACATCTCTGACCTCTGTAGGCAGTTGCATTCATGTGTTCATACCTCCTACACACATGCAAATAATGAAAATAATAAAAATTAATCTTTAAAAAGAATTATTATTTCTTTAGTGTGGGTTTTTTCAGAGAAAGTTGAACTTATATATTTCAAAATGTTACGTTAGTCTGAAAATTACAAGTTCCTCTGTTAATAATTTCGATAACTGACATATTGTATACAGATTCTTAAATGTATAACATGGTTTCAGAGGAGTTGCTTTTTTTCTTTACAGACATTGAATGCTGCAGGAT
Organism: Phyllotis vaccarum; assembly: GCA_033318265.1. Classification (NCBI taxonomy): domain Eukaryota; kingdom Metazoa; phylum Chordata; class Mammalia; order Rodentia; family Cricetidae; genus Phyllotis; species Phyllotis vaccarum. The sequence continues at coordinate 143,778,602 of JARWLC010000006.1, forward strand.
TCAACTGATTTGTTTTGTAACATTATTAGAAGCTTTATAAGAAAAAAAAACTTAAGGAATGTATGTAGCTTTCTTTTGCAGAAAAGGAGGGTGATGTTAAATCTGTTCTTCATGAGTAAGGAAAATGCTTATTAAAGTGTTTATATTGACAGGAAGTAATTTGAGTATCTGTGATATCATGGATTTTCTCTGGTATGAAACTCCTTGCTTGCTTTTATCAGCTTAAAAATAGTGGCTTGAAAAGGTACCCTGATGAAAACCATCATTTATCTCGAACATTTGAGCGTATGTATGTATGGTAATGATGCACAAAGGGAGAAAGACTAACTTTGATGTGCTTTACCAAAGAGTACCCATCTCTTCTGTTGTATTTTGAACTAAAAGTAGCCTAATCTAAAAGATCAGAAGTAAACAGCTTTCTATTTAACCTACAAAAAGTATGATATGCAAAACTAAAGAATAAATCTTTTCTTAATTTTCATAGAAATATCCATTGTAATGGAGAAATGTTGTTTCCTGGGCCTATTGACTGTAGGTAACAAAGAAATCCACACTCAGATAGTATTAGTCATAGCAAACATGTGTCTTCCAGCATGTTTGGGGAGGGGGACACTTTTTAATACCTTGCTGCTTCTAATAAGTGGTTTGAATATGCTCACCAAATCTTATGTACAAATACACGTATATGATTCCGGAGCATCAAAGAGGTTCAACAGATAGTAGGGTTAGGGAGTTCAGAGCAAATTAAGACTAATTAAAATGTTTTTCTTAAATATTCATTAATATGAATGGGTTGAGTATATATGATATAAGAATATGTACATCGTTACAAATTATCTAAAAATGTATTAACTTGATTAGTAACTGAGTGAATGTTTACTTCGTAAAGGTAAATTTCAACCAGCATTTTTCAGAAAAACAATTCTCACAAGTTTTGTCTAGTTAATTTTTTAGTGTGTCTTACAAAGTACAAGACCGCAGGATGTATAAAAGTATAAAAGACTTTATGTCCATTTATTCTTCTCAGTGATCGGATTCTGTCTGGTTTGAATCTGTGTAGGTCTAGTGCATGCTTTCACAGTCTCTGTGAGTTCAAATGCATCTTTATCTGTTCAGGTGCAGAAGACACTGTTTTCACAGAGTTATCCAATACTTCTTCTGTATAGATCCATGAGACTTGAGCGAAAGGGATTAATAAGACATTTCATTGTTTGAGTCTTCTTTCATTTAGCCAACAATTTTTATAATTTTATTTTTTATTGCAGCTGAACCATATTTTATTGTGTGAATGTGCCACATTTGATTATCCATTCATCAGCTGTGAACACCTAGGCTGTTTCCTATTCTTGGATTTTTAAAATTGGGCATCAATAAAGTTAAATGAGCAAGTATCTCTTTAATAAGACATAGAACACTTTGGATATGTTTCTAAGAGAAATACAGCTAGACCTTGCGATTAATGGAAGGAACCTCCACAAGTGATTTCCATCATGTCTGTAACAGCGAAATCTTGATGAAGTTCAAAGTGTATATTCATCATATAAGAAGATTTGAGGCATTTTAGTATATTAATGTATACATAAATATAGCTGTGCCATATAAAATAGTACATATTTCTTAATTTTTATTTTTCTTGAATTTTATTTCAACATTTATGAAATAATAAATTTATAAATAGTCTATAAAATTTTAACATCATAGGATGCTTTTTCACTTTATACGTATGTATATCATGTATACATGTAAATGCATGTTTATGCATGTATATATGTATTTATACATGTATGTATTTGAGTATTTTTTCATATGTGTTTTAGTGCATGTAACTACATTTGCACATGCATGTTCAAGTCAAAGGACAACATCATGTTTTTTCTTATATTTTATTTCATCTCTGTTTTCTAAAACAGAGTCTATCAATGATCATGCAGTATATTGAATCACCTAGAGTGGTTGGCAAAACAGCACCATAAATTTTTCTCTGTCACTCAGAACTGGAATGAAAATAATATGTTATTTATCCATGGCTTATGTAGGTTGAATCTGAGACTTCACGTTAGAATAGGAAGCATAAGCTGAGCCATCTTCATAAACTACATGGTTCACTTTCTTTTTACTAACCAATCTCCATATTTTTACTTTATCAATCAAATAAAAAAATATATAATGTAACCACTATAGTATTTGATTACAAATTTAATGTTTATGCCTCTTTGCCTCGAAGATTTGTCTAGATTTCCTGTTAGATCATGTCCTTTTTGAAAATCTCCATTCTCTTGGAACTACACCTTCAAACATGATCATTGCTCTTGGTCTATTCCCTAGTCTTTGCTTTGTTCGGTGTTCACATTTGTTGTGTTATCTTATTCCACAATTTAGCGATTATCACTCTTTATACATTGTGGTATAATACTCTCACTTACATATGCAAGTGCAATGACATTGACTGAGAAAATAAATAAATTCCAAAAAAACTTACAAGGTTATAAGTTTGTAATTTTGCATTCAGTAATATTTCAGCTGTACTCGAATTCATGGAGCCTACAATCTGTAAGATGAATATGCTTAGAGACTGAAGTGATACACACATATAAAATAGTAAATTTTTATATACAACCTATCATTAAACTAAAAAATACAATGTAGAATATCACAAGAGTGATGTTTAATTATCATTTGTTATTGCTCTTTACAAGATGCTGTTCTACCACACAAGCCCAGGAGACTAGGAGAGAGACCATCAGTGTCAAATACAACAAGGTCTTTTCAACTCCCAACCATACTTAAGAAATGGTAGACATATGTGTGAGCAATGCTGTCACTGAAATTCATCTACATTTAAATCATTTTGATAATCAACAGAGAAGGAGACATTTGTTCATCGTTAAGGTTCATTAAACATACAAACAATAATCTCAATAGGTCATGGCTTAATACTTTATCATATGCAAACTTTGATTCTTTTAAAGGCCTAATTTATTTAAATCCACAGTATATATAAAATGCAATAAATTTACATGTATGTTATCTTTATATTTTCTTATTTTATAAAAACTAAAATTGAAAAACCCATCTTAATCATTTTGCACCTAAACCACTTTTCTTCATCTTTCACTTATATATATACATTTTCTAAAATTTATAAAAAGCCTTATTTCCTGAAATATCAGAACATAATCTTTATATAATATTCTTGCTGAGATACAAATGTAAAATTCATATTTATGTTAATTTTATAATCTAAAATCACATAACTAGCATCTACTATTTATTACCTATATGCAATATTATAGATTTACTCATATTTATTTTAACATTTATTATATATGCCCAGAAATCATCATCTTGTTTTCAGTGTGCCCTGTCAGTATGTAGTTGACAGTATTAGCATATCTGTACTATACATGTCTACACATTCTGGTGATGATTAATAGGAGACAATTAAAGCCCAGCGTGAACTGACTAACACTTTGAGGGACTACAGGTTTCATAAACATTTCTAACACAAACATACTGATTCATAAATGTCAGTGTATATTAAGTATAGTGATAAATCCAAATGTAAAGAAATAATGAATTAATATTCATACAATTTTGTCAGGAGATATATCAGTGTAATATAATGTGATCATTTAAATAGATTTCCAATGAATTCTAAATCCTGCATGATTTTTTTTACATGGTGATTTGTGGAGAGATAAGTCCTTAATTTCTTTTTGTTGATTGAGCAATCACATTTCTCATAAACGCCTCTGATCTTCGATAACTGCCCTCATATAAAGGATGATTTCACTAATCACACATTCATCATTTGAATCATTCCTTATTTGCATGTTATAACTGGCTTTTCATGGCTATCTATTTATATTTAATTACTTTTTATGAGCAGTATTTCATACTTGAAAAGGGACTTTGACAATTAATAAATACAGCAACCTACAAAATATTTGCTCATTATTGTACAGACTATGAAGGATAGTCTATATCTCCAGAATTTTTATTGCTAGTATTCCCATGCACCGTTTCTAATACTACCAATTTCTTCATTTTTTTTTCTGTGTCTTTTACATGCGCAAGGAGTTATTTATCTGATGTTTTGGCCTCACTAACAATAAGTCACTAACCACTGAAAATTATGGGTAATTTCAAAACATTTTGAGAAAAATTGTGCTAGCAGTCAATAGTAGCATACCATACATGCCAAAAACATGTTAGCTGAGTACTACAGAAGATCATGACATCAAAGAGATTTTCACTCTATTTGATTTTCCAACAAGAAAGTTACAACCAGCATAACTCTGACTATTCAGTACCATTAGAGTTTTTAATAGGATTTTTAATTTTGAAGTTATACTTACATCCTTTCTTTACTTCCAAACTGTCATTTGCTCTCTTAAATTTATATTCTATTTTATATCTAGTGTTTTCTACACACACTATTTGACGGTGTGTGTGCATGTATATCTATCTTTAAATATATAAATGTGACCTCCTCAAATCTATAAGTATGATGTAAGCAGTATTTATATGATGTCAAGGTAGACTACTTAATACTTTATAATCAATTAGGTACTATTCATTACTAATACTGTTGCTATTCCAGAGCTGTATGAAGTTCCTTGTTTTTGGCTGAGGTCCTATGAAACTTCTCCATATCCATATCATTTCCATCAGTGTCATCGTTGTCTTGTTTATACATTCATGTTAATGTTTCCATGTTTTCTAAGTTGTTCTGCTTCTACTTTATGAATTACATTCATTTTCTATTGTTACTGTATCATATTATAAAAACAATCTCAGAATAGTACTCATATTATTCTGCATGTCTGAAGTCTAGCACAGACTTAAAGAGATCTTAACTCTATTTGATTTCACTGCTCTATGGCCAAGAGGCTGGGAGCACATTAGGTTTCTGGTATTTCTGAAAATGGAGAGAGGGAGAGAGAGGGAGAGAGAGGGAGGGAGGGAGAGAGAGAGAGAGAGAGAGAGAGAGAGAGAGAGAGAGAGAGAGAGAGAGAGAGAGAGAGAGAGAGAGAGAGAGAGATTTAGAAAGAAAGCATTCTGCTTTCTATAGAAAAGCAGAATCACAGCAATGATGTGAAATATGGACCACAAGCAAAAGTCAGGTCGCTACTATATTGCAGATACTCAACTTGTTTCCTAAATAGATTTAGAGAAAAGTTGTTGCCACAGCAGTTTCATGGGGAAAAAATGTTGAGTAAACTAAAATTTATGTACAGCATGGGACAAAATAGACTATATTTATCTTATTGACTACAATTATTATTAGGGCGCATAGACCTCTCTTTTATAAACATATACAAATAAAAGAGGACTTCTTTAAAAAAATAAAAACTATACTCTGTATTATTATAAAATTATTTTACATTTTAATAAATATACACAGGTATAGGGCTGAATTAACAAAAATGATGATTAGAACTGTTTGAAAAACATGGTCAAATTCATATATGATTATGACAGCAGGTAATAAAAAAGATGCTATGCACTTGAAATATTTCACAAAGGAGTAGATTGGAGAGTTGGAAGAGAAAAAAGAATAATGTTATAATATTATAATCTCAAAAAAGAATGCTTATCAAATGATCTCTCTACACAACATATTAAAAACATAGGAGGTGATGGACATATTAACTGGCTCAGTCTCATCACTTTATAATATGCATATGATCACAAATGGTGAGAAATGTTAACGGTACTGGAGAAAGATGGACGTTTTGACTTGGGTGTTACTGAAAGCTGGGAAATTTAATTTTAATTCTATAAACCAATTTTCTGTCTTTTATATAAAAACCAAACTGCCTCAAATTAATAATAATTTGAACATTTCATCAATAAGTGTCTCATAGTAAATACGTTACTTGTTTTTTTAAATCCCCCCAAATAACAAATTCTTCACAATTTTTAGCAATCTAATTTTTTCAGTCAATAAATCACAGCTGAAATTATTTGGTTATCTGTTCCATTTTTCTGTAAGTTAAGATCATATTCATCTATTTATAGTCCAAGATTGTATGAACAACTTACTAATAACAAAAATTAGTGTAATAGAAATATTTTTACAGCCACAGCTATTAATCATTAGTTACAGAGATCAGCATCATTATTTTATCTAGTAAGATTAAATGAAAATTTGTCAAAGTATCATTTATTTATCAAACCTAAGGTTTTTAAAAATATTTAAATTTGAGTCATAGAGGACACAACAAAGCGAACAATTATATTTTGTTTGAATTCTTTCATGTGGGTGAACATGTATACATCAAGAAAATATATGTAAATATATTAATGTTGAAACTTTTTATGAAACTGGCATTATTCACCTTTGCCCTGAAATGTCTACACGTGTTTCTAAGCATGCTTAAGTACAATGCATTTCAAAGTTACCAAAGATTTTACACACTATAAAATTAAAACTCTTACTTATGTTAAAATTACATCAATGTCTCTGTTCATATTTTCATATATGTTTCATATAACAATGTCTCTGTTAATATTTTCCAAATATCAAACCTAATTTAGGACAGAAATTAATTTATTTTCAATATTTCATTAGTCTAATATTTAGGAATTCTTAAATTTTTACATTGGCTTTCATGACCTTGACTTTTATATTTTTGCAAAGTTACAGGCCTCCTATTTTGTAGAATGTCTCAAATTTGGTTTGACTTTTTCTTGCTGACAACTCTTTTCAAGAGGTGTATTTCTGACTGCAACATCATGTAAAGGGCTCTGTCCTCTGATGTACTCTATAATTTCAGGTGGCAAATGCTGTCAGTTTGTCTCATTACTAGCAGGGTTACCTGAGATTCTTAACCACTAGGTCAATTCATTGTAAAGTAACCAGTTTTTCCTTATAAAAGTAAAAGTAACTCAAAGTCCCTAACCTTGAGTATATGGAAATATTGTCACTCATTAAATTTTTGCTGAGAGCTGCCATTTTTCAGGTTGTCTAATTCAATTATTATGATACTCGACAAACCAAGCTATTTCTCACTCTATCATTCATCCTGTCTACTGATGAGTTTCCCCAGTTCGAATAATGCAGGCTAAACTTACATTAAATCTGTCAATTTGGAAGTGCCTCATGGTCAACAAAAGGTGATAAGGTTTATTAATGATACAGTGCTATGCTCAAAAACTCCAGTTTTCATCTTATATTCAGTCCAGATTGGATAGTTCAAACATTTTTAGGTATGGTTATCTGTATATTTTGGCTGAGCTCTGAGTTAAAAGGAACATAAATAAATAAATATCATCGAGATTTGGATAATCTCTTCCAATATGAAATGCCTTATACGTATTGTTAAGATTCCCACTTTATAGATGATGCTCTTATGTTAGTTATTAGGACATTTTGCCTCAAAGCACTTTAAGTTGGTGCTTGTCCACTCTTGTTTTTCAGTTAGGAAAAAGCCTTTAGAGTCATATAAATATTTTCAACTACTTAGTCACATGAAATTATAATATTGCAAGTGAAAGCAGTGTTCCCTTTTCCCTCACTAATTCTCCAGTCACAGTTTTCAGTATACAATCACCAACACCAACTTTAAAACACAAATGTCAATTACTCTCTTCTGTGTGGGCGCTTGTTTACTATTGTAAGGACAGTTTTTAGGGATAATTTCAATCCCTTTGTAACAGATATCAAGAGAAAAAAAGTTATTTTTAATTGCCCACTAATGATTCATTATTGAACACTATATAAACAAAGACAAGCTATCGAGACAAAAATCACCAGGCATTTGTTAATCTGAATCATAAGTGCCTCCAAATATAAAAGACAAAGTCAGTAATGAAAGAAGACACAATACAACAGCTAAATCTGAGGGATTTTTAACATAAGCTCAAAGAGGAAGCATAGTTTTCTGAAATGCAGGGAAACAAACATGGTATTTTATAATGCTTAAAAAATGCAGTAAAGTCAGCAGAAACTACTTTGTTCACATATTTTTTTCATGTCAATTTGTCTTTGTAGTTAACGTTTTTTTATTTTTTTTTCTTCAGGTAGATCAGGACAGCTTACATATGAGAGTTCTATGGTCAGCTTCAGGCAAAGGTCTAGAAATACTTAGGTTTCTCATCATCTTCAGCTTACCTTATTTTATTTGCCAGAAGACAGTTTTGAGCCATATCCCTAAAGCTCTATGTCCAATATCAGATGCTTACAAATTCTCTGACAGCTCTACTTCTCCAACTTTGAAGTGTGAAACCTGTATCTTTCTTCTGTCTAGGTTCCACTGTCTGTGTGTAACTTCCCCTGACATGTGTCTTATAGTCATAGCATCTTTCAGCATTCTTGGGATCTAAATTGCAATCAAAATTTTGCATTCAGAGCTTCATCCAGTGGTCTCCAAAGGCCTTTTCAGAGGTACCATAGCAGCATCACAGTTGTCTGGCCACATCATTCTCAAATCAAAGAGTAATAATATATAGACCTTTTGCCTTGCAATTTCCTTGTGTCTAACAAAAGTACCAAGTGAACAGCACCACCAAGTTCTGTTGCCATCCTTGGATGAAGTATGACCATCTTGAAGTACAGTTGTAACAACTAAAGTTAAAATTGGTGAAACACTTCCTTATGTATTTGCTTTTAAAACTCAGTAAACACTATAGGCTCTCATTTTACAGAATGGACCTTCAGCTGGACAGAGGTCCTTACAGCAATTGCACTGCCATTCCAGTGCAGGGAAAAGTGTGTCTACTTAATAGTGCTAATCTCTTTAACATTAAGAGATGTTCCCCCTGAAAATGACTTAATTACAAAGTTCAGCTTCCTAGTGTATGGTTCCTCTCCACAATCACATATTTTAAAATTTTGTTATGACAAACTTGTTGCTCCCTTTTATTGGAGACCTGAATAAGATTATTCAATAGTTACCATTCCATAAACTCTATGTTATACTGTTTTGAAGTTTTCATTACATTTCTAAAATGCACCCAAATTATTTGCCAAAAAATTAAAAGAATGTTCTTAAGTACCATTCTTAAAAGAATAATTGATCATCATTAAAGATTTATATTAAAAAAAAATCCACTCTCCACATTTCTCTCCACATTCTTCTATCAAGAATTTACTTGAAAGGATCATTAAGCTATGCTTACAAACCTGGAGTGTTTTCCACAACCAGTTACAAAAATCTTCTGTATTCTTTCTATATAACAGTAACTAAAATCCAGGTGGTCAGGTTTATCACAGCAACAGCTCCATAGACAGGACAATTCCTTCAGTTAACTTTCACTTATTGTAATAATTTATCAAATCAAATCAAAGAAATGACTTATATTGTTCTAAAATTCCAGAGGAAAGAGTTTATTAGAGTAAGGAATATATGAAAATCTGGGAAAAAATAGACATTTAATCAGGACAGACAGATGGAGAGACAGACACGTAGATTTCAGAAAGAGTAGGGTCATAAACTCTCAAAGACTACCACAAATTGCATTTTTCCCCCAAAATGCTCTGCTTGTTAAAGATTTCTATATAAAACTGAGGACCATGAACAAAGTATTCAGACACCTAAACACTTCTCTAATTCAAATCACTATGAGTGGCTTAAGAGATAATTTAAGAGTGTGTTAACTTAGGAACAAGGCTTTTATCTATCCTTGTGATTCTTCCAAAACTTGAACTGTACAGTTTCATAAAATCTTACAGTCATTTCACTGAATTTGTAATCAACTCACAAAATTACTTGTGGAGAGAAATCATCTTATGATAGAATTACTTTTATATATACAAAATCAATTTTCAGTTTTTTCAAGGTTATTTTTTCTTTCAGAGACAATTTATTTTTTCATAAGCAGGTGGACTTTTTAAATCTTCAAATATAATCTTAATTTAAAAAGTTTGAGATTGCTTTACTAAATAAATTCTTCTAACAGGTTCCCCAAAAGGTGCTTAATTTTGTATATTGACTTTTTCTTTGATTCTTTAAGAATTTTAGATATACTTTTATCGTGTATAAATATTTGAATTTTATAATTTGAATTTTAAGTTTGCATAATATACGGTATAATGTTTGAGCTTTCTTCTGGATTTCGAAAACCCACCAGTTCCAGAGCTTCAAAACCCACAAATTAATGAGCTCAAAAACCGATCAATTCCTGAGCTTACCCCAAGCTCAGGACATGAAATCACACCCTGAAAATCTCCATCCTGGAAAACTCTGTCCCTAGGAATCTCTATACAAGCTCAGGTCCTGTTCAGTTCTTGCTGCTTTTCACCTCATCTTGTCTATTTCTCGGTGAATTTCTTGAGTGAGTTTAGTTGTGCAGTGTGACTTTGTGGTATTCCTTGGCTGTCAACTGCCAGGGTTCTTTTCCCTTCAGAAGTGAAATGCTTTCATTGAAGAAGCCTTTCTCCTGTGAACTGCAAGACTTCTATCGGGTAACCATTTCCCCTAGGAGCTGGGACACTTATATTGGGGTTGAGACTCACTCTGATCCTGGGAGCCTGAGGTCTAAACTGCACTAGGATCCTATCTCTCATTTCCGTTCTACCTGTAACAGACTTAGTAGGTCTTCAATCACTTAGAACTTCATCCACCCCCAGAAACTTAGTAAGTTCCTGCTTCAAAGTAATCATTTCCCAGAGTCTCAGTAAGTAAGTACTGAGTGCCCAGCATCCCTATGGGACTCTTAGAAGTAGAGATACCCTCGGTTCTGGTCCGTGTCTCTTCACCTGATTCTGCCACCTCATCCCTCAAGCTACAATTCTGCAGTTTCCTTAGACCCAACTGAGTGATGATAGGTTTTTTTCCTTGCCCTAATTTTTTTTGTCTTCCCCTTTGAGCTGATCATAATTTCACAACACTTCTATTACCTTGTTACTTTTGAAACCCTGTCCTCTGATTTCTTTCCATGCATGGAACCTCATCCCAGAATTCAGTTTTCATTCTCATCTTCTTGCATTCACATATCACATCTCCTGGTGTTCACATAAGCCCTAGTATCAGGTGCTGACTCCTTCCTCAGGCTTAGCCAGGCTAAGGCCTTTGACCCCGCATTGAGTGCAATGAAAAGCCACTGAATGGCTTGTATTTTCTGGTACTAGGCAAGTTTGAAAATGCTCATTACTATAAGCTGTTGCAGTGGGGTTTCTTGGTCCCGGGTGGCCAGAGGTCCAGACCCACAGACCTGCCGTGCCAGACCCATAGCCACCTGCCTCTGCTGCTCAGGCCCCCAGAAATGACTTAGATGCTTATATTAACTTTATGCTGTTTGGCCTATGGCTCAGGCACATTGCTAGCTAGCTCTTACATCTTAAATCAACCCATTTCTATTAATCTGTCTGCCATGTGGCCCGTGGCTCACCTGTGTTCCTTAAATGTTGCTCCCTGGGCAGCTTGCTCGATCTGCCTCTGACTCTGCCCTTCCTTTCCTACCTATTCTGATTCCTCTGCCTACTTTTTAACTTAATCCATTCTCATTAAATTGTATGTACATGTTGCTCCTTGGGCGACTGGCTCAATCTGCCTCTGACTCTGCCCTGCTTCTCCTACCTATTCAGATTCCTCCTCCTACTTTTTCTATGGTGCCTGTCATGGCCCAAAACAGCTTCTTTATTTAAAGATTGATATTCACAGCATACAGAAAGGTATTCCCACATCAATAAGCTGCAGTGACTTTTTTCTTTTCCTGTCTTATCCATGGAAACAGAGTCTTCCATATGCTTTCATTTCCTCATTGTGGTGCCTTTAAAAAAGCTCCAGCATCTCCGCCTGCTCCTAACTTAGAGGTCCCAACATTTGTTTGCTTTTGAATCATTTGGCCTTTAGATAACAACTTCAAATTGTTGCTTAATGGCATAATAGATCCCAACACTATTTGAGATCTTTAAAATACTGCGAACAAGAAGGGAAATGGGAAGAGATTTCCCATCCTCTCTGTTCAAGATTTTTATTTTTCTGTTGTGCATTTTAAGTCATAGCTGATTGGTATGCTTTTACATGAGAGGAGGGACAAGCTAAGCACCATGACCCAAACATCTTTCAAGAGCAATTTCTTTCCCTGTGTAAACATAGATATGCATATGGCCCATTGATTGCACCTCTATGCATTTGATTGAGAAAGAAATGAACATTTTTAAATGAAATCTTTTAGTAAATAGATGTTTAATTTTTAAGTACAAACCACTAGAAACAACTTTCCTGTTCTACTTCCATGAGCCTCAAAGTTGTCATGCACATGAAGAAAGGCAACTTTGTAAATTCACCTACTGTGAGACTGCGTGTGATATTCTCAAGATGACAGGTTCACAGTGACAATCAAGGTGTCAGTAGTCCCATGGGATACTTTCCCACTCCAATAGGCCCTGAGGTAATATGTTCTGTATCATGTTTGTATATGACTACACCTGTGCCGTTGATGTGGGAATGCCTTTCTGTATGCTGTGAATATCAATCTTTAAATAAAGGAGCTGTTTTGGGCCATGACAGGCACCATAGAAGAAGTTGGAGGAGAAATCAGAACATAGGTAGGAGAAACAGGGTGGTGTCAGACAGACCGAGCAAGCCACCTGAGGAGCAACATGTAAAGAACACAGGTGAGCCACGGGCCACATGGCAGACAGATTAATACAAATGGGTTGATTTAAGATATAAGAGCAAGCTAACAATGCGCCTGAGCCATAGGCCAAACAGCATTAAGTTAGTATAAGCGTCTGAATAATTTCTGGGGGCCTGAGCAGCAGCAATGGACAACTAATGGGTCTGGCACACAAGTCTATGGGTCTCGGCCTCTGGATGCCAGGGACCAAGAAACCCCACTGTAACAGTACCGTGACTGATCCATGGATATACAATATTAATACTTCTGGCAAAATTCAGAAGAAAAGAGCTAAATACAATGTAATGGCCTCGACTACTGTATTAAGCTAAGAATACCTAATAGGTACTTATAATGGCTTGAAAGTGACTATCCAGATAACTTGAGAATCTACCAAATACTTGATGAAAACATATTCATCTAAAAACTAAAATATACCAAAGATGAGATATTATATTACATTAACCCAATAAATGAAGTATATAATTTTTCAACAAAGCATGCATACTGTTCTGTGTTAGAGGAGTATTTAATATTTTGATAGCTAAAGATTTTAAGTTTACTCTACAATATGTATTTTAAAGAAATATTTAGGAGTATAAGGAATGTTTAAATTTTAATAAGTTTATCATAATAATAAAATAAATTTCTTAACAGTTGAGTTAAAATTATATGTTATCATCATATTAGTACCTTTTATTCTGACATGAGTCTTGGTTTGGAGACCTTGTTACTTTCTTTTCATTTTGACTAAGGAATTTAATAAACCAGCTATGATGGCATCTGACTATAATCCCAGCTTTCTAAAGAGTGAGGCAGGAAGAATTTTGAGCTTAAAGATAGTCTGGTTCCCATAACACAATTTTGTCTCAAAGTAAGAAGTAATAAATAACTAAACATAGTTTTAATTATATAATTTTCTTAATAATATTATCTATTTTCAATCTATGCCCCCAAAGCTTCCTGTATTTCATAAAATCAACATTAACTTTCTGACTAGCTTTTCTCTCTCGCTCTCTCTCTTCCTTCCTTCCTTCCTTCCTTCCTTCCTTCCTTCCTTCTTTCCTTCCTTCCTTTCTTCCTCTCTCTCTCTCTCTCTCTCTCTCTCTCTCTCTCTCTCTCTCTCTCTCTCTCTCTCTCTCTTTCTGTCTGTCTTTCTTGACATCATTCTGCATAGCTTTTTCTTCTAGAATCTAAAAGCACTGGTTAGTTATATTTTATATATTGGTTTTTCTCAACGTCTTTCTTATTTTGTAAGTTGAAAGTATTTCATAACAGGTAGAAAAGGGTATTCTATTCTCTGATATTAGAACCACCAAAATTACATTGTCTATTGTATAGTAGTTGCAATATTTTATTCCCTATATTAGATACTTTTAATATTTTGCCCATTGAAATATCACTTAATTATTTAGTTAAAAATGTGTTGTAGAATAGGGTCCAAGGTGGCAGCCCATGCACAGCAACATAGTCTGATCCCACCCCTTGAGGCTCTACATATCCCGATGCCAATGGACAGTTGCCTAACATTGAAGGGCCTAGCTCCACTGATGGATCTCCAGTGGCTATTCTTGAATCAGTGAGATCCCAAGCCCATTCTCTGCAGAGGAACACCTAACCCAGTCTTGACTTTGGGATAAGAAAATCCTAATTTCCTGGGGTAGATGTGCCACACTGATCTGACCCACCTTGGGACTTAGCCTTTTTTGGGGAAGGGAGTGGGAAGGTGGAGGCTTAAAACTGACTTGGGGGGGGGCGGCACTGGAAGGAGGGAAGAGGAACAGTTGGATATATGGATAAAAAAGATCTTTTTTTACCAAAGAAAAACATAAAAAAAGATTTAAAAAGAAAACAAAATGTTGTGGAAATTGTTGAAGTACTAGAACTCATAAATTGCATATCTGACCCATGCATAGTGGTTCATGCCCTTAATCCCAACAGAGTCAAAAAGATTTCTGTGACTGTGAGGGCAGTCTGATCTTCACAGTGAGTTATAGAACCAAACCAAACAAAATAAAATATCCCCCAAAATATGTTGTGGAATTAAAGACAATAAGTATCTTAGGGACACAGAACACCTTGAGATCTTGTAGTTTTCCTGCCCTATGATACAAAATTTCCAAGCTTGTCTGGAAAAGCTCAGGAATTGATTGACTTGTGCTTGTGACATCAAGCAAACTCTGAAGTTGATGATAGCACAGACTAGAATGGACTTCTATGTATTCATATATAAATAAGGAATACCATCAATCTATAGGCTTAAATGTGCTCTAAAGTTTGTTTAGTGGCTGTTGCTCTAGATTAGTGGTTCTCAGGATCAAATGACCCATTCAGTGGGGTTGCCTAAGATTATTAGAAAAGATAAATATTTACATTATGAATCATAAGAGTAGCACTTTACACTTATGAAGTAACAACAAAAATAACCTTATACATGGGGTTACCTCAACATGAAAAACTGTATTAAAGGGTCACAGTACTAGGAAGATTGAAAATCACTCTTCTAGCCTAATCTGTGGCTGAGGATGCTTATTATTTATCCATTATAACTGCATTCCTTGGAGTTTTCCAGAGGAACAGAACTGTCAGAATGAACATGTGTTAAGATGTAATTGTTTGGATTGTGTACATATCAGAGTGACCCTGACAAGGCAGAGGAACTTACTAGAGAGAGCAGAGTTAAGCAGGAAAAAGCTAAGCTGCAATAGTTCATCTCATTTTATTTGGCTGCCACTGAAAACTGTTGCCCACATTAGGGTGAGTCTTTGCATTTCAAAAGCTTGGTCATGAATATTCCTCATGGCTATGCCAAGTGGCTTCAATTTTAGTTGATTGTTGATTTAGTCATGTTGACAACAAATATTAGTTATCCAGGATTCAACTGAATTAAACAGACTGATGAAGAGTAGGGAAAGTCTCTGCCTATAAACCTTTTTATACATTTTAACATCATTGTTTGCTTGTCGTGAGACACCTCATCAAGACTGGTTACTAACTTACAATCCATAAAATATCAGCCCTTAGCTCTTTTGCTGTGGTAATTATTCATGTCTGAAACATAATATTTTATAATACTAGGACCAGAGTAAGTACACAATGATGAACTTTCCTTAATGAATATTTTATATTTCATACAAAGTGTTTTTCATAAAATAAATATTAAAATAGCCTCTGAAAATATGACATATGTATATATTTCAACTCTTTGTCTTTCTACAAAAATGTAAACAAATTATGAGTTCAATACATTGGCTCTGGCCTGAATAAGAGAAAAGTCTTTAAGATGATATGGGAGGTGTGCCAAAGTACATTTCAAGGAGACTTATTACAGAGTCTGACCGACAGGGACACATACATATTTTGGTTTGTTTATAGTACTCTTTAGAAAATACAATTAAAACTCTATTCAAAAGAAAGTAGATACTTTCTTTAGAACACAGTTATTCAATACAAATGGAAAAGTATACTTGGTAACAGAATTCTCTAATCCAAAACCAGAAAATATTGTTTGATTCCAGAATTGACTTTGACAGGGAAAGGAATGTAAAAATTCAATGTTTCAGCCTGTGGCTACTTCTTTCTGTGCTCTGAACATTTGTTGAACTCTAGGACCCTTCTAGTGAGTTCTGTCTACCTATCATCCTATGTCTACCCTTTCCTATTTCACGGCATTACGCATGTTCTGGAAGAATTTTTGAGTTAATACTCTCAATCAGTAAATCAGCTTTCTAGAATTCAGTTTATTATTTATCCATAATTTTCAGAGTCAGTAATGATGTTTTTTTTTTCTTTCTGTGCTTATTTTTTAAAATTAGTGTGGTGTATTTTGATTTAAAAAATAATTTTCTGTTTGAGATGATTGATATTTAACCATATTGTGTCAGTCTGGGATGGTAAGCCTTTCTGTAAAAATATTTATATAGATATAAAATTGTCACAAATGTAAAAGAAAAATAATGGATTTAGGTATCATAAATTTCTACCATTTTATTGACCCTTACAAACTTTAATAATTTTTTGAAACTCAGAATTGAAAAATTAATTTACTGATTATTGTGGTGGGATTCAGGTGTCAGCTGCTGGTAAGGTTTGAAGACTATTATCCAGGGTTCCGGGCTCCTGGAGGGGGTGTGGCCAACCTCATTGATAAGGGGCTGCTGGGACCCTAGGAGCTCTGTTGTTCCTGATTCCTGGCTGCTGGAGAGACCGGTTTGGAATCCATCATCCATCGCTCGTCTATCGCTCAGATACTCCAGTGTTGGAGGCCGCTAGCTCCAACTCCTCAAGGTGGCGCCATTATCTGGTGCTGGCCAACCCGCCTGAGTCAGTAGAGAACGCATGCGTGCTCTCTCAAGACTGGTTTCTCAGCCTCTTCCGTGGCGTCATGTGGGATACTGGACTGCAACCTATAGAAAGATGATACGTCTAAAGCAGAGACCTTTTGGTCGGCATAAAATCGGGCGCTTCCTACCTCGTGCTCTCTTTTGCTTTCTTTTTCCCCGCCGGGGCCTGTCGCCGCGGGTTCCTGCACCGCGGGCCCCCACCCCTCTGCTGGCCTCTCTGCCGTCTCTCTCTCTCTCTCCCTCCTCTCTCTGCCCTCCCCTCCATTTTCCGTAAGCTGAATGCTCTCCCTCAAGACCCATTAAAGCTGTACTACAGAAGGATCCTATGTGCATCTTTTCTTGCTGGCGAGAAGTGGGCGTGGGACACTCCAGTCCCTGTTCAGGTGCCACTATAAGCTGTCACCTGTATCATGAGTGTTGATTTATATTTTAATAAATATTAATCTTGGACTTGTGCCTTGTAAGTAAAACTCGGCCTGCAGATTATATCATATCTAATAAAATGAAGGCAAACTTTTACTTTCTATGAAAAATTTCTTTTTTCTTTATGTGGAATCATAATAAAACATAAGTGGGTCAGTAGAGAATTAATGAATTCCTCCAATTATTCATTAAATATGGAAAGGTAGTAATAGATTAATCTTATTTTAATACCAAATAAGTAATTAGTTTAATTAGAAATATAGAATAATACATTGAAACATTTTAAAATTAGGATAGTAATGTTAAGCCTGATTATTTATTTTAAATGCTTTTCAACATATTTTCTCCATATATACAACTTTGAACTATCTTATTGTATTCTGTTCTGTAGGCAGAGGTAACAGAAACACTGCTCAGCCAACACTGCCTGTATTTACTGTACTCTTTAGCATTATTTTCAGATTTTATTTGTTCCTAGATTGTACTTCAAATTGTGGCATAAAATAATTGGTTCTCTGTTTCTTTCTGGCCCTAAAGCATCTAAATTTTATGATGGAATATGTTTGTACCTATGAGAAGGAGACATGTACAGTGTTTTGTGTGTGTGCTTTTGGATTTTTTTGTACCTTAGTATTGTATTTACATCATTTCCACCTCTCTTACCTCCTACAATTCGTTTCATATAACTGTCTCTTAAATTCATGCTGTCTTCTTTATTATCATTACACATATGCTTGTGTGTGCTTGTGTGTGTGTGTTTAACAATACTACAGACTTCATTTAGTATTGCTGTTATAGACATGTCTTTAGAGCTGACCATTTTGGACCTGATAGCCTATGGAGATTTATCCTGGAAAATATCAATTCTTTCCCTGATAAAGTTGTTAATTGCATTTAGTGGCTCATCTAGTATTAAGGCCTTGTCAATTTCTCTTATTCTCATTAACACTTTGACTAGTGTCATTGCTAAACAGATCTTATTTACAAAAACACAGTAATTAAATAAGTGTAGAATCTTTATCATTTCCATAAAATACTGTCTCAAACATGATATCCTGGTCTTCTTATTTTTAGAGTCTTTTTATTATATTTTTCATGGTGTTGTCCAAGAGTTAGCTCTAGAAATTTCATTGTAGTTGTACGACTTAGAGATATGTCATTTATTCTCTGCATTTTGGTATAAATGATCTCTCTTGTAGCTCCTATTGTAAAAATAAATAAATATTATCGGGAGTGGGAGCTGGGCCCTCCCAGGGTAGGTTGCTTTCAACCTTCATGAGCAGTGTGTGGAGCCATAAAGTAATGTGGGAATTCTTTCTGTATGCTGTGAATATCAATCTTTAAATAAAAGAGCTGTTTTGGCCCATGACAGGCACCATAGAAAATGTAGGAGGGGAATCAGAATAGGTAGGAAAGGAAGGGTAGAGTCACAGACAGATCGAGCCAGCTGCAAAAGAAGAAACATGTAAAGAACACAGGTGAGCCATGGGCCGTGTGGCAGAAGAATTAATGAAAATAGGTTGAGTTAAGATGAAAGAGCTAGCTAGCAATGTGCCTGAGCCATGGGCCAAGCAGCATTGAGTCATTTCTGGGGGCCTGATCAGCTAAGTGTGGCTAAGGTGTCTGGGGCTTCAAGTCTGGACCTCTAGCCCCCTGGGGCCAAGAAACCTGATTGCTATAAAGAGGTTTAGGATCAGACTGTGTTCCTGTTCATGAGCTGGCTCCTTGGAGCCCAATCCCTACAGAGGAACATCCAGCCCAGCATTGACTTTGGAATGAGTGAATCGGACTTGCCTGGAGTGGATGTGCTGCACTGGGCTGGCCAATCTTGGGACTTCTCACTCTTTTGGGGGAGGATGGGTGGATGGGGAGGGGTGAGGCTGAGGGCTGACTGGGAGGGATTGGGAGAGGAGGGGGAGGAGGGGGATTGATGGAGATGACATTTTGAAAATGAAAATAAAATTGAAAAAATAGGTGAAGACTCTTTGGTGAGGTGTGATCTTTTCCTATGAACATAATGGTAAGTACTTATAATGTATATATGTGTATTAAAGAAAATATTTCCTAATTGATTTAGAAAGTAAAATTGAGAAATAACCATTTTAATGTGTTGACAATAACTAATAAAGGTGACAGCATCTCGTATTGAATACTATAGTCTTGAATTTTCAGATTATATATTCTTTTTCATTTGTCAGGTTTCTAAAAATAATAAATGATACACTGTTTATCAATTACAATATCTAAAATATTTACATACTTAAACAACTTTAAAGCTATTACTTAGACTTAAATTAAATATACCGAAAGTGGATGTGCAGGATACTGAGGTGATGAGGAAATCAAACACTAGATATTAAATGAACTGAAAGCCAGGCACAGAGATGCGTGCTATAATGTCAGTTCAGTTTTAACGTGATGAGACATCTAAGTGTTTTGAACAGGCATCGAGTGCTTTGAAAAGACACAACAGCCTTGGCAGAGGAGATTGGCTTCTAAAGCAGCTGATTAAAATGCCTTTACAAGGAAAGTCATAGTGGCCCAAGTTTATCAACCCAGCATTCAAAGGCTAATACAAGTAGAACATGATCTGAAGGGAAGCCTGAGCTACAGTGTCATGCTGAAGCCTGTTCAACTCTGTCTCAAATAAAAATATACTGAAGGGGCACATTAGTTATATCTTAGTATAATGGAGGCCCGTATTTCAAACTTTAAATAAAAATATAAAACATCTTAATTATATTCTCTGGTGTATAACTATTTTATTTTTAAACTTTTATTTATTTGCAAATATATAGAAATTAGATGTATAGATAGGAATATTGTGTGGTTTAACGCATGTATATAATAAAATATCTAATCCAGGTAATACATAACCAATCCTAGAGATTGTAGATTTATAGGAAATTAAGAGCATGTGATGCTTGTCATCTATATCTGGTCTTTGTTACTTTTACTAATTTAAAAGTTTAAAGAAGTAATGTGCATTTTCAAGAGAAGAAGTCATGTTTGTTATTCTGAAATAACTTCTAGTGAACAGATAAAAATGGTGTAATAGTGGAGGTAAAATATAAAGATAAACTCACACTAACTATTGTATTGTACATTAGATAATAATACCTTCATAGCACAGCATTATTCACAAAAGCCAGAATTCATTCTCTCTCTCTCTCTCTCTCTCTCTCTCTCTCTCTCTCTCTCTCTCTCTCTCTCTCTCAACTATATGGATGCTGTTCAACTATACTAAAGGAGGGGCTCTGTCATATACAATCAACTTGATAATACTAAAGAACATGAGTCACCCTAAATAAGCTACATACAGAAACTTAAAAAAAAAAAAAGATATGTCATATGAAGAAGTGGAATCTGAGCACTGAATACTAGAAAGGCAAAGAAGTAAATAAGAGGTTGAGACCAAGGTAGTAAGGAGAAAAGAAAAGTTAGATAAAATAAGGAATTTTTGATAGTCTTTCCTCTAAAATACAGTGGGGCACCAGTAATTTTATACCAATGTTTAAAAAAAATTCAAGACAATATACAAGATAGTTTCAAGCATCCTAACACATTGAATGGAAGTAAGTGTGGACAGAGCAGTGATGCTAAATTTTATATCACTTATTTTAATGTAAATTATCCTAATATATCTAAGTAGCTTCAAATCCATCAAAATGCAAAAACCAAGCAAAGAATGAGGAAATCTGTCTGTTAGTTTATTTGGTAAGTAAAACACATAGTGTTATAAAGTGATGTCTTGAAAATGAACTGTCAGTCAAGGTGCTCTATACCTTTAATGTAGACATTAAGAAAGCTGGAGCAGTAGGTTCTAAGGTGAAAGGTCAACCTAATAACACACTGAGTTTTACCTCATTCTGGGATACATGAGACACCCTTTTAAAAAATAAATAAAATTAAGTTGGAGGATACGGAATGAGCATGGAAAATTCAGTTTAAACCTCAGACTGAGGGAATGTAGTCTGTTGATACAGGAAGCTGTAGCTTTATGTAGTTATTTTAGGAATCTTGAGAAAAGACACTCTAAATTTGATTTATTCTGCTCTCCTAATCCAGGAGTACTTTTTATTAACCAGGTAGCATTTATGTATTTTAAAAGAAATTATTGTGTTATCTACACCTCAATAATGTTCATTATTTATGTCATGGTATAATTTTAAAATGATAGACTATTTGTTTAATTTTCTTAACTCTAGACCTAAAGTAAGTATTTGCCTGATCTCAGAGGATACATTTCAAGTCTCACAAGAGTTACCTATAGACAAAGGATGGCACATCATGGTCACCACATTCTTTTTCTATATTTAATGTACAATGAAGTTGTGCTTTCTGAATTTGACAGTGGAGTGCATGATTTGTGATGTTTTGTTCATTGTTTCTAATTCTACAATATAAGAAACATAGGTTTTCAACACATGTTAGTAAGTATGACTTAATCCTTTATTCTCTTTGATAACTCTTAATTTATTCTGTTGTTTCACGGAAATCTCTATCCCAACAAGGCTCCCTCTCACTTTAATTTTCTACTGTATATGTGACACACTATTTTTACTGTAACCAAGCAAGTGATATTTATAATAAAATCTTTAAGACATTAAGAAGATTTTATCAGATAAAACTATTCCATGCTAATGGATAAACAGAATTTATATAGTTCCTATGACGTTCCTGCCAAATGCAATATAAATGTTCAATAAAGTACCTATCAAAATTTCAACAAAATTCTTCAGAGATCTTAAAAGGACAAATTTCAGCTTCTTATGAAAATATAAAATCACTATTTTGCTAAAACAATCCTGAATAATAAATCAAAATTACTGGAAATATTACCATGCTTAATAGATTCTTTCTAATTGTCATAATTTGAATTATCATAGTGGATAATATATCCAGTTTTACTAGATAGATGACAAAGTTGAATTAGTCTAGTTGAAGGAAGTCAATCATCACACAAAATCATCTACAGGATGTTATTTCCACACTCCAGAGAAACAAAGGTTTTTATCTTAACTTATTTCTCTTTCATTAAATACTTTTTAAATTATTGTAGTTGCAAATTTTGGCCTATGAGGTCATTCCTTGTGATTATAAGACAGCGATTGTCTTACAACATCAGGAGCAGTTTGTTAATAGACACATGCTTTTATTTGAAAGATCTAAAGTTGACAAGTTGGAAATTTTACTGAACAAAATTAAATTTAACAAAGTGTTCAATGATACTAATATAGAGCAAGTAAAATTATTTCTGCTGTTCAATTGTTTTTGACCAATTAAAATGTGGGCCCTCTTCCCCATGTTTCCCATAGTTTACCTTTCTGCTTTATTGTGAGTGACAGCTACTTGTTGGAGTAATTATTAATACTCTGCTACTAGATGGCATTCTATGTCAAAAGGATCACTTCTCTAGCATATTTCAGGTTTAATGTCAACACATGCTTCCTTTCTTAAACTTCTCATCTTTGCTGCCTGGCACTAGTGATATCCAGGCAAAGAGAGGAATATTAAAAATAAATGTTATAACAAATGCATCTAAATAAATATAAAAATGACATATATCATTGTGGTAACTCATGTATATGATATTTCATCATCACATGTGAAATTCAATAGTGGAGTTATTTTGTAATTCTAAACACTAGGATGCTAGCATAACTTATCAGATTAGGAAATAGAGACAATTTTTGTAAAAGTGGTATTTAAAAATTAAATTCTATTGCAAGTCAAAACAAAAACAACACACTATAACAAGGACATTACTTATTAAAATAGATACACACACACAGAATAGAAGTTAAGTTGTTGTTCTTATTTTATGTGAGCAGTAGTCATCTGACTGCACCCGAACAACTTCAAATCTTATAAAGTTGTCTTATTTAATGTCAAGATAGTTTCATTTTATTTTAAGGCTTTAAAAACGTAAACTCATAGCTGTGCAAAAAATATATATGTTCTCTCACCTTCATTATAGTAACACTTACAGTAGCTGAGAAGTCAAGTCGAGGCAGTCTGCATTCCCACTGACTGGAAAGTGACAACAGCATTTTATGTGTGTATATGTATTATGCATATATTACATTACAACAACAAAATCATCACATGAAACCACATCAAAGAAAAAACAAACACTTTTCAGTAAAAAATCAAGTTTTAGATAGATAAAATATGATCTCACATATCTGAAGATGTCTCAGAGAGCTGGGTCCTGGGATGGTGCTTAGGCCAGAGAGAATAAAAGAACAGTGAAATTAATGAGTGAATTCAAAGTTACACTTTGATGGGAGCAAGAATTTCTGCTACAGTACTATGAAGTAAATGTTACTGCAGATATCTATAATGCAGGCTACATTTTTAAAATATAGAAAAACATTTTTAAAGTTATAGCTAAAAACAATATAATAGGAAGATAATGATATGTTTAATGTGGTTCTATACTATGAAAATATATTTAGTCACTAAAATATTACATTGTACATTTACTATGTTTTTGTTGCATTTTCTTGATTGAGAATTGATGTAAGAAGACTAAATAAACTGAGTAGTAACACACATGCTCTGGTAATTTCAGTTCTGCTAGAAAACAGAATGAGCAAGCAGTAGGCAAGATGGTTGGCAGGGTTCCTCATGGTGTTTGCATCAGTTACTGCCTCCTGGTTTCTGCTTTGATTTGCATGACAGACTACAGATTTAAGCAAAATTAACCTCTTTCCTGCCCAAGTACATTTGCCATGGTGTTTTAGCATAGCAAGAAACCATAAAGAAAACAATCATACATATCAGATTTAATGCTTCCCAATGATATATGCAACAAGGAGATAGAAAATGGTTGGCAAAGCAAGGCCTAAGACACACTAATCCCCTGGTGTGTGGTTTGGTACTGATCACATGATTGGGATACACTATCAGGGGGATAATTCTAGATAAGATAACTAATTCTCCCTCTCAGTAGTAATTTATTTTGTGTAAGTTTCATTAAGGCGTAGGTTCCAAGCCAATTACATACAGCTGGTAAGATCATGGACCCTAAAAGACAACCTTCTACTACTACTTTCATAATCAAACCTAATTACCTCCCCTCACTAGAGATGCCTGCTTTGGTCTTCAAACAAAATACATTAGTGAAAGGCACAGCACTTCAAAATATAGAGAACAACTTAGTGTATAGTGCCCCACTTTAACTGATACAATTATAACATAATTGTAACATAATTTATACCTCAGGTGTAGGGAATATCAGGAAAGGGAGGTTAGAGAGATCATAAAAGCCAGAGGCCCTATCTGCTGCAAGACTTTGTTCTACATACAAAAGTAAGCTATGGCCTTAAATCTTAAACAAAAGTCACCTTAACAAGACAAGCATGATCACAGTGCCAGTTGATACCCATTGTAGGATTTCTCACCACTTTTAAATATGTTTATAACTAGAGAAATTAAATACATAGAGATTATTAATGAATTGACAATATATGAATTATTTATATTACTATTTAGATAATCAATTCTTTGAAAAAAGTCTTATTTATTTTCAACACTATTCATAGCACATTATATTTAAGACTTAATTTGTACAACATACTATATTATGTACTGAGGGTCACTATAAAGATTTGCCATTAAGAGGTGATCATTTTATTCTTTAATGTAAAAGACTATTAAGTAATTTATTATTAACTAAATATAATTAGTCATGTGATAATTTCTCCCTTTCCTCAAAATCCTGTAGTAGCATAAAGAAGAAAGACTGATTCAATGAAAGATTTACTGACGGCATTGCCACTTGAAATAAGCATAACTTCATTTTACCAAACAAACTTATATTGTTCCAGATATTACATGGAGAATATTAGATGTACAGCCATAGAGACAGCAGGCATACTGAGGAGAAGTGAGAATTTCCACATATTACTTTACATTATATTTTCCCATGTACATAGAGATGTGAGGATTAAGAGGGAGAAATATAGTTCTGAGCCATACTGGAAAAGTACTTGATATTTAACTTCATTCTATGGAGGTAAAAAAAATAAAGTATCTCAGATCAATCATGACAAAAGTTTACTTCATTGGGAAGTAAAATCTCTTTTCTTTACCAGCCAAAAATGAAATCTGCTTTTAAACTTTATAATTTTATTTTTCAGCTAAAAGAAGCGTGTATGAGTCAGAACTTATCTGTCAAGAAAAGTGTTATAGAAAATTTCTGTATTTCTTTAAGAATCATTTCACTTCAACTATATTAAAACAATCAACTGAAGATACTTTTGAAAAATTGAAAAGGCCTAAACTTAAGAGCTTCCAGGCAACAGAGCTAGAGAAACTTGTGGGGATATGTTTCAAATACAGTAAAATACAATAAAAACAGTCAGAGATATCAGAGGACAGATCCACCTCCTCCAGTCTTTGTTTTGTTTTGTTTTCTCCAGACACAGCTTTCTGTGTAACAGTCCTGACTGTCCTGGAACTCACAGAGATTCTCTTCCCAAGTGCTGGGACTAACAGTGTGAGCCATGGCTGCTTCTTCCCCCTCTGTCTTTTTATGCCTGCCTCAAATACCTTCTTTGCTCAGTTAAGGCGTGGCACCATCACTGCCTGCCTGGGAGCCTGGAACTCCTACAGTAAACTAAAATGACCTCAAACTCAGATTAGATTGGATTAAGGGTGTAAATCACCACTCCCAGATACTCCCTGTGCTGGGATTAAATGTGTGAGTTACCACTGTCTGGTCTTCCTAGACTGACTGTGGGTGGATCCCTCTGATATCTCCAACTGCTTTTATTATATTTGAAACATGCCCTCAGAAACTAAAGGATAAAGCAATCCATGTTGAATAATAAAATATATTAGTCTGATTGTATTAAACAAAGAAATATTTGGTATGCTTTTTTTAGAATAAAAATAATGCTGGTAGTATGTGCCTGCTGATTTTTTTTTTATTATAGTCAATGGTAATATAGGTGACCAAGAAGCCAAAGGTCAAACAATTATTGTGATAGAAAGAGAAGTAATTTATTCATCTTTCTTTATCCTACTGAATCTGAAATTTCCACATTGATAAACACCAAAGATATCTGAAAATGTTTTGTGTGTGTGTGTGTGTGTGTGTGTGTGTGTGTGTGTAACAACAATTTAAAAATATATAGTCATGAATTGGAAAGAGCATGGGTGAGAAGATACATAACAGAATTTGGAGAGAAAACAAAAGAGGAAAATGCATATTTTTTTCTAATTTCAAAAAAATAAAAACTAATTTTATCACTTGTGAATTTACTCAGAAATAAAATAAATACTTCCTAATGTTTACTGCTTATGTTCATGATTTTGTGTTGTAGCTTGCCTTACAGGCTACCGTAAAAACTCTACATCCAAAAAATAACTGTTACTGTCTTTTCTCTCCTGACAACAAGGTGGATTATAATATATCTAGAATATGAGAGTACTTGTAAGAATGTTTGAAATATTAAGAAGGTCTTTAATGAGTAGAACTACTGTGCATATGAACAGGATAAGTTAAGAATCTTGATATTTATAATCAAAACTGGTGCTATAGCACATCAGGGGAAAAATAAGTTCAACACAAAATGCTTCACTCAGTTCATTTACACATGCATTAAGTATTGTTATTGCTTGGGAGATAATTACAGTTTTCAATTTTTATAGTCTTGAGTCATTGGCAATATTACTTGCTGTATATAGTATGGGACAAAAACTGATAATTAAGTCAAGTATTCTCAAATTAGTTTTATTTCATTGAGTAGCTACAAGATAATTGGAATATAGATGATAGAATGAAATCATTTCCACATTGTGATCATTTAAGGATGAAACACTAGAGAAAAAAAAAACATGCAGAAACAATGATATGTAGTGCTTTAGCACACCTTTTGAACCACACAGCCAACAACATCAAGAACCAATGACCAGATACACAAACAAATTATGGTTAATTTTTGTCTATTTCCAAATACAATGAACACATGGACACATATATCCATACACACACACACACACACACACACACACACACACACACACACACACACACACACCACAAATAGATAGATCAATGGATGGATGAATAGATGATAGAGTGATAGACGGAATTGAGTTATATCTATTTAATTAAAAAAATAGGATTCTGACCTGGTGCTAAGGAAACCTTCAAGAACCTAGATGAAATCCCAGGCTAAGGCTCCAAGCAATAGTGGAGAGGGTGCCTAAACAGGATTTCCCCTATAATCATATAAATGGCAACCCAATTGTCATTATAGAACTTCATCCAGTAATGTATAGAGTCAGAAGCAGAAATCTATAGCTAAGCACCAGGTCAAGCTCCCATTTCTGCTGAGGAAAGAGAGAAAAGAGATATGAGCAAAGAGATCAGGATCACAAAGAGGAGACCCAAAAAGATGGCTGACCCATGCTATTGAGAGCTCATTGACTCTGAAATGATTGCTAGGAACCTTCAGGTAGAGGAGTTACACCCTCCACACCACTGTCAACTGGTGTGGGCAGTTTGTGGAGCCTATTGCAGTAGGATCAGAGTATGGTTTTTGTGCATGAACATCTCAGAGTCCGTTACCTACAGAAACACCTAACTCATCCTAAATTATGAACTCAGAACTACTGCAACTGGATTTCCCAGACTGAACAGACCCACTGTGGGACTTCTCACCCTCTTTGGGGAATGAATGAGAGAATTATGTTGGGAGGGTGAGGGAGGACTGAAGGAGACTGGGTTTGGGAGGATGGGGCAATGTTAGATATGGAAAAAAACATTTAAATTAAAAAAAAATGGAAGAAAAAATAGAATTCTGTTGTCAGCTTGACATGAAGAAGGGTCACTGAGAAAAATAAACCTCTCTTAAGAAAATTCCTCTATAGAAACAGACTTGTGGAAAGACCACAAGTCCACAGCAGACTAAGAAGTGGGTAGTACTACTACCTTCAGGCCCAGCAGAGACAGTGGTCTCCAAATCTGGCCCAGGGATACAACCTCCAGCACCCCAACCACACCAAGCTCCACCTGAACCAAAGAAATCTGGAAGAAAACCCCCAAGTCCAATTGTCAGCAAAACACAGCTGGAGGGACATTCCACAGGCCAATCCCCACCCAAATGCAATCTGAATCATCACACACTGACAACTGGAGACCAATAATCCTCCTGGTCCATAGTTGACTAAGCACCAACTAAGAATTTTGCCAGAGACAACTTACAAGACACTGTTCCTTGGCCTACAGCCAACTAAGAGCAGACAAAGAACAGCCCCTGCAATTACTAGAGACACTCAGCCCCAAGCCCAAAACTGACAAAGAGATGACCAAGAGCTGAGTAAAAGTGAATCTAAAAGAAAATGGGCAGATGTCAGAGCAAGAATACATATAACAATACAAACAACAATAACTAACACCAGAAGAAGCTGGTGTTTCTAAAATATCAAAACCTGAGTATAACAATTAAAAGGAAACAGATAGAAACAGTCTTAAAAACAACTTATAAAGATAGTAGAAGCTTTAAAACATGATATAAAAAAGAAAAACTTCCCTAAAGAAGTAGAAGATAATACCAAAAAAAAAAAAAAAAAAAAAAAAAACTTGGAAGAGATTAACAAATCCCTGAAAGAAAATAAAGAAAGCCAAGAAAAAGTAAACAAACAGGTGAAAGAAACATTCTGGGAATTAAAAATTGAAATAGAAGCAATAAAGGAGGCACAAACAGAGGCAAAGCTGGAAATAGAAAATCTAAAGAAAGGAACCAGAATTACAGATGCAGCATAACCAACAGAATGCAAGAGATGGAAGAGAAAATTTCTGGAGTAGAAGAATCAGTAGTGGAAATAGATTCATCGTTGAAAAAAAAAAAAAAAACCAACAAAAAAACACTAAAACCAAGAAAGTCATAACACAAAATATCCAGGAAGTCTGGGATATCATGAAAAGACCAAACCTGAGAATAATTGGGAATTTAGGAGAATACTAGCTCAAAGACACAGAAAATATATTCAACAAAATTATAGAAGAAAACTTTGCCAACCTAAAGAAAAAACTACCTATAATGATTTGAAGAAAGCTTATAGAACACCAAATTCATTAGACCCCTCCTCCAAAAAAATTCAGCCCACCACAGAATAGTCAAGCCACTAAACCTACAAAACAAAGAAACAATACTAAGAGCTACAAAGAAAAAATGCCAAATTACCTATAAAGGAAGACCCATTAGAATAACACGTGACTAGTCAATGGAAGCAATGAAAGCAAGAAGGTCCTGGTCAGATGTTATACAGACACTAAAACAGCATGGCTGCCAACCCAGATTACTATACCCAGCAAAACTACCAGTCACCATTGATGAAGTAAATAAGACATTTTATAACAAAACTAGATTTAAACAATACCCTTCCATAAATATGGCGCTACAGAAAGCACTAGAAGGAAAAATCCAACCTAAGCAAACCAGTTACACCCATGAAACCACAAACAATCAATAATCTCACAGAAGAAAAACCCCAAAAAGAGAACTACACACAAGCTATCACCAAAAATAACAGGAAATAACAACCATTGGTCATTAATATTCCTTAATATCAATGGACTCAAATCACCTATAACAAGATACATCTTAACACAATGTATACAAAAAACAGAGTCTATCCTTCTGCTGCATATAAGATACACCTCAAATTCAAAGACAGACACAGGCTCATTGTAAAGGGTTGGGAAAAGCCTTTCCAATCAAATGGTCCTAAGAAACAAGCTGGTGTAGCCATCTTATTACCTAACAAAATAGACTTCAAATTAAAATCAATCAAAAGAGACTTGAACAGACATTATTTGTACATCTCATGCAAAATCCAACAAGATGAAGTCTCAGTTCTGAATATTTACGGCCCCAACACAAGGACACCTACATATGTAAAAGAAACACTACTAAAGCTTAAACCTCATATCAAACTCCGCAGACTAATATTGGGAGATTTCAATACCCCACTTTCACCCTTGGATAGGTCAGCCAGAAAGAAATTCAATAGAGAAATAAGGGATCTAATAGATGTTTTGGCCCAAATGAACTTAAAAGATATATACAGAACCTTCCACCCAAATACAAAGGGATATACATATTTCTCAGCTTCTCGTGGAACTTTCTCTAAAACTGACCACTTAATTGGTCATAAAGTAAATGTCAATGCATACAAAAAATGGGAATAACTCCTTGTATCATGTAAGACCACATGGCCTAAAGTTAGAATTCAACAACAACAACAATCATAAAAAAAAAAAAACAACCCTACAAGTTCATGGAAAATGAGCATTACTCAATTGAACCACCTCTGAGTCATGAAAGAGTTTAAGAAAGAAATCAAAGACTTCCTAAAATTTAATAAAAATAAATCTAGAATATAATCAAACTTATGGGACACAATAAAAGCAGTGTTAAGAGAAAACACATAGCACTAGAAGCCTATATGAAAAACATAGAAAATCTCACAAAAGAGACCTGACAGCACTGCTGAACACAAGTTAAAAAGAAACTCACCTAGAAGGAGTAGACAGCAGGAAATAATCAAACTTAGGACTAAAGTCAACACAATAGAAACACAGAGAACAATACAAAGAATCAATGAATCAGAGAATTGATTCTTTGAGAAAAGACAAGATAGACAAAACTTTATCCAAACTAACCAAAAGCAGAGAGAGAGAGAGAGAGAGAGAGAGAGAGAGAGAGAGAGAGAGCGAGCGAGCGAGCGAGAGAGAGAGAATCCAAGTTAACAGATCAGAAATGAAATGGGGGACAAAACAACAGACACAAAGTAAATCAAGAGAATTATCAGGTCATACTTTGAAAATCTATACTCCACTAAAACGGAAAACCTAAAAAAATGGACAGTTTTCTGGACAGGTACCACTTACCAAAATTAAATCAAGATCAGATTAAAGACATAAACACACCTTTAACCCCAAAGGATATTGAAGCTGTTATTAACATTTTCCCAAGTAAAAAAACCCAGGTGCAGATGATTTCAGTGCAGAATTCAACTGCACATTCAAAGAAGAAGTAATATCAATGTTCCTCAAACTATTTCATACAGTAGAGTCTGAAGGAACATTGTCAAACTCTTATTTTGAGGCCACAATAGCCCTAATACCCAAGCTACTCAAGGATGCAACAAAGAAAGAGAATTACAGACCACTTTTCCTCATGAACATTGAAGCAAAATATTTCAATAAAATTATGGCAAACCGAATCCAACAACATATCAAAAAAAAAAAAAAATCATCCACCACGATCAAGTAGACCTCATGCAGGGATGATTTAACATATAAAAAACTTTGAATTTCATCCATCATATAAACAAATGGAAATGAAAAACCACATGATCATCTTATTAGATGTTGAAAAGCCTTTGACAAAATCCAATACTCTTTCATGATAAAAGACTTGGAGAGATTAGGAATACAGGGAAAATACCTAAATATAATAAAGGCTTTATACAGAGAGCTGACAGCCTACCTCAAACTAAATGGAGAAAAATTCAATGCAATCCCACTAAAATCAGGAACAGGACAAGGCCATTCTCTCTCTTCATATCCATTCAATATAGTTCTTGAAATTTTAGCTAAAACAATAAAGGCACAAAAGTAGATTAAGGGGATATACAATGGAGAGGAAGAAGTTAAGTTATCTCTGTTCACAGATGATATGACCCTATACATAAGTGACCCCAAGAATTCTAGCAGGGATCTCCAAGAACTGATAAACACCTTCAGCAAAGTAGCAGGAAACAAGATTAACTCAAAAGAAAAACTAGCCCTCCTAAATACTAAGGATAAAAGGGCTGAAAAAATAAAAGAAATATCACCCTTTGTAATAGCTACAAATGGCATTAAATGTTTTGGCATAATTCTAGCCAAAGAAGGAGCAGACCTGTTACATAAAACCTTTCAGTTTTTCACAGAAGAAAAAAATTGAAGAGGATATCAGAAAATGGAAAGACCTCCCATGCTTCTGGATATGTAGGATCAATATAATAAAAATGGTAATTTTACCAAAAGCAATCTACAGATTCAATACAATTCCCATAAGAAATCCAACACAATTTTTTACAGACCTTAAAAGAATGATACTCAACTTCATATGGAATATCAGGAAACCCAGAATTGCCAAAACAATCCTAACAATACTGATTAATAAAAGAACTTCAGAAGACCACCATCTTTGACTTCAAGCTATCCTATAGAGCTACAGTAATAAATATAGCCTGGTTCTGGCATAAAAATATACTTGTGGCCAATGGAATCAAATAGAAGACTCAAACATTAACCCACACACCTATGAAAACCTGCTTTTTGACAAAGAGGCCAAAAATATTCAATGGAAAAAGATAGCATCTTCAGTAAATGAATTGGCATAACTGGATGGTAGTATGTAGAAGAATGCAACCTGCACAAAACTCAGATCGAAGTGGATCAAAGACCTAAACATAAATCCAGCTACACCGAGCCTAATAGAAAAGAATGTGGAAAATACGCTCCAGCACATCGGCACAGATGACCACTTCCTAAATATAACACCAGTAGCATAGACACTAAGAACAACAATCAATAAGTGGGACCTCCTGAAACTGAGAAGCTTCTGTAAGGCAAAGGACACAGTCAATAAATCAAATGACAGCCTACAGAATGGTAAAAGATCTTCACTCAACCTATGTATGACTGAGGACTTATCTCTAAAATATTTAGAGAACTCAAGAAACAAGAGTTAAAAACTTAAATAAACCAATTAAATATTAAGTTTCAGAACTAAATAGAAAATTCTCGACAGAAAAATTACAAATGGCTGAAAGTCACTTATTAGTTACTTATCTTTAGCCATCAAAGAAATGAAAATCAAAACAACTTTGAGATACCACCTTATCCCTATTGGAATGGCTAAAATCAAAAACACAGACAACCATTGTTGGTAGGAGTGTAAACTTGTACAACTACTCTAGAATTCAGTATGGCTATTCCTCAGAAAACTGGGAATAACTCTCCCCAAGACCAAGCAATACCACCATTGGGCATAAACCCAAAGGCTGCACATTCGTACCTCAAAGGCATTAGCTCAACTATGTTCATAGCAGCATTATTTGTAAGAGCAAGAACCTGGAAAGTATCCAGATGTCCCTCAGCTGAAGAATGCATTAACAGAGTGTGGTACATCTACACAATGGATTACTACTCAGCAGTTTTTTTAAAAAATGACATCCTAAAATTTGCAGGCAAATGGATGGATTTGGTGAATAGTCTCCTGAGCAAGGTTGCAAAACCCAGAAAGACAGTCATGCGATGTATTCACTCCTAAGTGGACTTTAGGCAAAATAGCAAAGAATACCCAAGCTGTAAACCAAAACCTCTGAACAGCTTAGGATCAGAAGGAATTTAAGAGACACATCCAGAGATTCCCCTAAGAAGAGAAAATAGAAAATATCCTTAGCAAATTGGGATGATAACTGGTTACAACCAAGAAGAGGTCAGAACAAATCATGAGAGAATGAGATGGTTGAGTGAGAGGAGCAACAAAGAGGGAGAAAAAAGAGATACGTATCTTGATAGAAGGAGCCAATGTGGGGTTGGAGAGAGACCAGGTGCTAGGGAAACCTCTAAGACCTCACAGGATATCCCTAGCTGGGTCTCCAACCAATAGTGGAAGGGGTGCCTAAACAGGACTTTCCTATAATCAAATGCATAACCACCCTGAGTATCATCACAGAACCTACATCCAACATTGAGTGGAGGTAGAGGTAAAGATCCATGGATAAGCACTGGGCTAAGTTCCTGATCTATCTGAAAGTTGGGGAGGAGAGTCTCTATGAGCAAGGGGGTAGGAATTATGAGGAAAATTCCCACAGGGATGGCTGGCTGGAGCTCTGGGAACTCACTGAATCAAGAACAGCCACTGGGGAAACATCGAGAAAAGGAGCTAGACCCTCCAAGGGTATGTTACTGTGGATTGGCATGGGCAGTATGTGGAGCCTCCTCCAGGGGTGGGATCAGACTGTGTTCCTCTATGTGGGTGGGTACCTTAGAGCCAATTCCATACAGAGAAACATCTACTGCAGTCTTGATTTGGAGATAAGGAAATTGAACTTGCCTGGAGTGGATGTACCATGCTGAGCTGACCCACCATATGACTTCTTAACCTTTTGGGAGAGGGATGTGAGGATGGGGATGGGAAGGGGGAAGGCTGAAAGCTGACTGGAAAGGATTAGAGGAGGGAAGGGAGGGGAAGTAGTGGGATACATGGATAAAGAAAAGTTTTTATAACTAAAAAAATATTTTTTTAAAAAATGAAACAGACTTGTGAATTAATGAAATCAAATTGAATACACTGACATTAATCCACATACCTATGAACACCTGATTTTTGACAAAGAGGCCAAAAATATACAATGGAAAAAATTGCATTTTCAACAAATGGTGCTGGCAAAAGTGGATGCTGAAATATGAAATAATACAAATAGATCCATATGTATCTATTACCAGGCACAAAACTCATGTCTAAGTAGATCAAAGACTTCAACATAAACCCAGTACACTGATCCTAATAGGAAAAAAAAAGTGGGAAATAATTTTGAATGCATTGGCACAGGAGACCACTTTATAAATATAATACTAAAGACATTGAGTGCAACAATTAATAAATGAGACCTCCTGAAACACAGAAACTTTTGTAAGACATAAGACACAGTCAATGAAACAAAAGAAAAGCCTATAGAATGAGAAAAGACTTTTACCAACCTTACATCTTACAGAGGACTGCCCTTTAAAATATATAGAATATTC
Organism: Phyllotis vaccarum; assembly: GCA_033318265.1. Classification (NCBI taxonomy): domain Eukaryota; kingdom Metazoa; phylum Chordata; class Mammalia; order Rodentia; family Cricetidae; genus Phyllotis; species Phyllotis vaccarum. The sequence goes on from JARWLC010000006.1 coordinate 143,813,765, forward strand.
AGGAAACTAAAGGTCAAAAAAAAAAAAAACCCCAAAAAATGGGGTACAGAACTAAACAGGGATATCTCAACAGAAGAACTCCAAATGGCTAAAAGACACTTAAAGAACTGCTCAAAATTTCTTAACAATAAGAAAAATTCAAATCAACTCTGAGATACCATCTTATACCTATCAGAGTGGATAAGGTTAAAAAAAAAAAAAAAAAGACAGTTTATGCTGTAGAGGATATGAAGCACAGCGACACTCCTCTATTTCTGGTGGGAGTATAAACTGTGAATATCAATATGGTGATTTCTCAGAAAACTGAGATTCAAGCTACTCAATGATCCAACAATACCACTTGGGCATATACCTGAGAGATTCACATTTTCCCCCCTAAAAACGTCAGCTCAAGTATGTTCATAACAGCATTATTCATTAAAAAAAAAAAAAAAAAAGCGTCCTGAAATTTGCAGATAAATGGATGGATCTGGAGAGTATTATCCTGAGTGAGGTAACATAGACCCACAAAGATAGACATAGTATTACTTACTTATAAGTTTATTTTTATGTAAAACAAAGGATAACCAGGCGACAATCCACCCCTGCCCCTGCAGTATCTCCGTAACAAGAGGAAGTTAACAGAGACATTCAAAGATCACCCTGAGAAGGGACAATAGAGATGTCCTGATTAAATTGGGATCATACAGGGGAGAAAGGGAGGGGAGGTAAGAAGGGAACATGAGAGGATGAGATGGTTGAGCTGGATGAGGAAAGAGAGGGAGAACAAATAAGTGGATATCTTGATAGAGGAAGCTCCTGTGGAATTAGAGAGAAACTTGGTACTAGGGAACACCCTAGAACAAACATGATAAACCCAGCTAGAATTCCAAGCTGTAGTGGAGAGGGTGCTTAAACTGGTCTTTCTCTATTAACATGTGAATGTCCACCCTAATTGCCATTATAGAAGCTTCATCCACCAGCTGATGGAGACAGATGCTTAGACCATAGCTAATCACAGGGTTTTGTATTGTGGATTTATGATGTTACATTGTAAATAACTGTCCCACCTATGAGTTTAATAAATAACACTGATTGGCCAAAGGTAGACAGGAAGTGTGGGCAGGGCTACCAGACTAAGAAAACTCTGGGAACAGGAAGAACAGAGCAGAAATGCCACAGAGACTCCAGAGTTGCCAGACAAGCCCAAAGATGCAGAGGACAACTATGCTGCTCTGGGAAAAGGTACCCAGCCACATGGCTGAACAGGATAAGAGTCATGAGTTAGATTAAGGGTAAGGAATTAGCAAGTTATATGTCTGGACCTTAGACCATTCAGCCTAAAATTAATGTAAGCATCCGTGTGTCTCTGCAGGTCTGTGAGTCTACAGGTCTAGATCTTGAGGCTAGGCCTGAAAGTCTGGGCCAGAAAACAATTAATACAGTTAAGCTACTTGTCCAGCTGAAGAGAGGGAGGAGAGATTGTGTGAGAAGAGAGATGGGGATAATGGGGAGAAGACCCATGAAGTAGGCTGTTCTATGCTGTTGGAAGCTTGACGACTCTGAAATGACAACTGAGGAAACTTCATGAGTAAATCTGGACCTTTTTCATAGAGATGAGAGTTGAAAGGAATGAGTAGTTTGTGCAGCACCTTACATTCAGACCAGAGTCTATCCTTCATGAACTATTTTCTAGGAGCCTATGACTGAAGACGTTCCTCAGCCGTGATACTTGTAGGCACATATCAAACTGAACTGACTCACCTTGGGAATCCTTGTCCTTTGGAGAGTGAAAGCATTGGGGTTGAGGGTGGGTAGAGGCTTGTGGAAGAGTGGGAGAAGGGAAGTGAGGGGAATCAATGGTGGGTATAAGAAAAAATAAAAATAAACAATAGAAAGGAAGAAAGGAGGAAAGAAAAGAAAATGTCTTTATCAAGTTGGACATTAGACAAACCTGTAGGCATTTGTCTGATCAATAATTGATGTGTGAATATTTAGGACACTGTGGGTAATATAACCCTCAGCAGTTGGCTCTGGGTGTTTACGTTAGTTGAAAATGAATCTGAAGGGCACTGAAGGAAGAAGCATTTCCCAATTGTCTATGCTTTGGTTTCTGCCTCCAGAGGTTCTGCGTAGGCTTCTCTTCATGATGGAATATAGTCAACTTTAACCAGAATAAGCCCTCACCTTCCCACGTTATTTTGAGCATAATGGTCTCTATCACAGTAATAGAAAGCAAGCTAAGACTCCTGAAGCCTCTTAACAACACTGTAAATACTGCATTTTATAGATTGATAAAGTGCCCAAAAATATGAGGATGAAGTTCTTGATAAAGCATTGATCAAACAAAAATTAAATGTCAATAATGACATTTATAAATGGAGCCACAACTATACATACCCACTGGTCCATAATGATGTCAGTGATTATTTGGTAAAATCAGTAAAAAAGAATAACCTTGAAAACAGTATGTATAAGAATATATTTGCATACATACTGTGAATAGTCTAAGATGTGTTATGTGAACACTGTGGATAAGTCTTCAATATGCCTTAAGATAGAGCAATCAAGTTTTCTTTACAACAGACTCTGCAGGTATTTTCAGAGTTTCCCTTCGGAGAACCTGAAATTGAAATGCAAGTGCATGTCTGTGCATGTGAAAGCCAAGGAGTAATAAACACATCTCAGTGAACTGAGAAATAGCAAAAGAAGCACAGTAGCAAGATATTTGATAAGAAAATTAATTAAAAATTTGGTCACTAAATTAAAATTCTAAAATTAATAGATTCCTTCTTATTTGCATTATCATATATTAAATCATATAGCCACATATTACTATTAATAAAAGATAAGCAAATGTCTACATATTTCAAAATTATAACACAAATAATAACATATACATAACATGTAACATTTTAAACATTATAATTAAATAACAGTTGTAGTAGTGGGGTTTCTTGGTCCCGGGTGGCCAGAGGCCCAGACGCTGCCACACCAGACCACTTAGCTGCCCACCACTGCTGCTTAGGCCCCCAGAAATGACTCAGACACTTACATTAACTTCATGCTGTTTGGCCTATGGCTTAGGCACATTGCTAGCTAGCTCTTACATCTTAAATCAATCCATTTCTATTAATCTGTCTGCCACATGGCCGGTGGCTCACCTGTGTTCCTTACATGTTGCTCCTTGGGCGGCTTGCTCGGTCTGCCTCTGACTCTGCCCTTCCTTTCCTACCTATTCTGATCCTCTGCCTACTTTTTCTATGGTGCCTGTCAAGGGCCAAAACAGCTCCTTTATTTAAAGATTGAGATTCACAGCATACAGAAAGGCATTTCCACATCAAACAATCAAACAGTAAACAAAAATTATACTATTCATTCATTCATTTTTCAGCAGAATAAGATCTATAGGATGCTGAACAGAATAATTTAATGAAGAAAAGTGGGAGTGACACCAATAAAATGTATAGAATGGAATAAAACTAATGTAAACAGGATGGAGTAAAAGCTTTATCAATGAATCTACACTGTTTTGAAGAACACATTTACATATATGGGTAAATTAGTGATCTGTAGCTGGAGTTACAGAAAAATTGACAAATAATAGTGTAACAATATGTTCCTCATGAACACAGAAAAATACCTGGCATTGGATGATAAAAATTAATAGCACTCATTTAACTTTCAATTCTGGTGTAGTGTAAAGTCCAAACAGTATGGCATTGCCTTTGTTGAGAGTTACCTGTTTTAATGGTGACATGGCATAGACGGAAGATAAAGCATATCAGATGGCTCAGCCTCAGAATAGCAACTCTCTCAAAAGGTAATACCCTTGTCAAAGATCTTGCTTACTTTGATTCCTCTGTGCCTTTTGAGAATGCTGCACTTTTTGCTCCCTGATTCTGATTGAGTTTGGTGAAGAAAAGCCACACTTACCATACTGTAAAATCATTTTATCTTATTATTAATTTAATTTGTTGTTCTGTTTCCTGTCTTCTTTCTATCTATCATGCTCTGAGTTTGCAGATACATATGATATTTGAATAAAATTGTCTTTTTTTTCTCATTGAAAGAATAAAGATTTTTAAATAAAAAGTTATAAATATATTTTTACTTATCTGTAATAAAACATCCAATGTCAATTTTTAAAAATGAAAGAAAACATTATAAAAGATTGGGAAAATGCATAAAGAAAAACACCTTTTGATTATTTGGCATTCAGTTTCTGGAAAATCTGGAAAACAATCTATAAGGCATTTTAAATCTTGAACCAAAGACCACTTAACATTACACACAATGTCAGCATCACATTTGTAGTGATTTCGTTTTTCAGATTTGGTTTAATAATTTTTTTTCTGAAATTCTCCATAAACTAAAATCCACACAAATTAAATTGGCATTTTCCAAGTATATTTTATTTTTAAATAACTCAAAGTTACAGCAACCAATTCAGAAAGTATCTTAAAAGACAACAAATTATGTCTCATATACTTAGTGAAGAAACATGTATAATAAATATGGTTGTGATATGACACCTGGCATTTTATTTTCATTTATAGAGAAGTGAATTAGATATAATACATTTAAAGAATACTCTAAATGGATGTCTTGAGTTGTGGGTAGTAAAATGCATCACAGTTTTGGAATAGAGATACGGAGTCAGAATATCATCATACCAGAAGCTTAGGAGAAAAAAAAATACTGATATACAGGTTATAGAGGACACCGGATAAGCTGGCACGAAGAGATAATACCCCAAGTTGCATTATCCAACAGAGATGTAGGTATGGCAACATGAATTTCTTGAAAATAAAGAAAACTGCACTTAGTCATAGGGAAACAAATATGGAGATTAAATACCGAGAGAGAGAGAGAGAGAGAGAGAGAGAGAGAGAGAGAGAGAGAGAGAGAGAGAGAGAGAGAGGTGTCGAATAATTATAGGGGAAAAAAAGGAATGACAAATGATGTGTCAGAGTGGTTGGAAACACTTTCACATCAAACTTCCCTCTGGGTCTTATCACACCCTATGCCTATAACCAGTGTAATTAATGTATCAGCTAACTATCACATGTCTAGGTTTTCTCGTCTTCAAAATAGATGTGTCAAAAAACCCACTATTCATGATTGTGATAAAATTTCTACAACTAAATGATCCTGAAACAAGAAGATTTCTGGCACATATCAATAAATTCAGAGATTCAAATTGTCTTTATATTTTGAGCATCAGGTCTTCAGCTGCTGTTTGTAAGATAAGACTCTGGGACAGAGGACACCCCAATGGTAGCTCTTTGAAATGGTGAGTCAACACTCGCTTGATATTTTTGTAGATTCTTTTAGTGTTGATCCCTTAGACACCTGGTCACATCTAAGTGGAAAAGGAAATGATGATGTGGAAGCGGCAAGGCAGTAGGGCTGGGAGAAAATCTAGGACTAAGAAACTCAAATAATGTATGTATGAAAATGTCATAGCAAATCCTGTTACTCTCCAGGTGAACTCATCATCTGTTTGTTTTATGTAAACACAGTTCGTGGTTGCTTGTCATCCAAATGCAAAGAAAATCTCGTGAGTCTTTTACTCTATTGAAAAATGTTTTTTTTTTCTGCTCAATTCATATTCAATTTGTGTTCCAATAGGCTTTTCTAATAAGCCTATTTAATTATGTAATGTTGTTCTTCATTTAATTCTTTGTCACCTTCCTAGTGTATTTAAATTTAAAAAAAAAAGTCTTTTCCAACGAGGACATGTATAAACAAACTTTCTCACAGCTATTTATGATAAATATGCAGAACAAATGAAATTCTCTGCTCCTTTAATACACTTCTGTAATCAGAATACATTTGAATATGATTGTCATAGTTACACTTGGATGTGGGATTTGGGTTTCCGCTCATCTTCTTTTTCACTTTCAGGTTATCACATAAAAGCTTTCTCAGTTTTCTGGAAATCTTTCGCCATCTGTATCCGAAATAGTCTGGCTCCCACCACATGGGCTTCTAAAAGTCATAACAGAGAAACAAAGAAAGGATTAGGATTAGGCTGATAACAAGAATCAGGAAGAAGAACTGACTTTATTGTTTATTTCTATATGCTGATGTTAAAATCCCAGAGACTAACAAAGAAGTGAAACATAGTTCAAAGTCTGATTGTAAATTATGTAAATAGAATTCCTTTTATATTACATCTACTTTAAATAGTACAGGCTGTCTGGGAAAAGGCAGACAAGCTTGTGTGTTTACATAATCATGTTTATATGTACTATGAATGGTGGTGTTTTTAATTTATCATGTTGTATTACTGAGGTTTTGGTCCAAGGAGGCCAGAGGCCCAGACCCTGCCACACCAGACCCCTTAGCTGCCCGTCACTGCTGCTCAGGTCCCCAGAAATGACTCAGACACTTATATTAACTTCATGCTGTTTGGCCTATGGCTCAGGCACATTGCTAGCTTGCTCTTACATCTTAAATCAACCCATTTCTATTAATCTGTCTGCCACGTGGCCCGTGGCTCACCTGTATTCCTTACATGTTGCTCCTTGGGTGGCTTGTTCAATCTGCCCCTGACTCTACCCTTCCTTTCCTGTCTACTTTGATTCTGCTGCCTATTTTTTCTACAGTTTCTTTCAAGGGCCAAAACAGCTCCTTTATTTAAAGATTGAGATTCACAGCATACAGAAAGGCATTTCCACATCACCTCCCCCTTTCTGTCTAATCAAAAAGGAAGGTTTAAATTTTATCATAGCAAAATTACATATAACAAAATAGCCATCAAGCAAGAATTACAGTTACAATATCTAGTCTATTTGTATTTAGCAAAATTAAAGAAAATACTCTATCATCTACCTTATCCTTATGAATCTAAAGTTTCATGTCTAATATACCTTTCAAATGACTAAGAAAAACTGTACCTATAACTATCTAATCTTGAACTACATCAAAGACCACAGAAGGATGTATTTACTCAAATAAACTGGAAGTGCAAGCAACTTCTAAAATATAGATTTGACAGAGATGACACCTATCTGCCTGGACAGTCACTCAAAGTTCCTTTATAAAGTTGGGGCATCCATCTTCATCCTACAGGCCCAGAGTCTCTTTTCATTCCAGTGAAGCAGGAAATCTGCTCTGCCCATTCTGGCACAGTTCATCAGTTGCTTCTCATCAAGTCTTGAAGAATGTCTGACAGTTTTCTCTGCAAAGCAGGAACCTGAATGACCATCTCAGCTTGTTCTGCCAACGTTCAGAGATCACCTTCCTATGAAAACTACATGTCCAGTTTTTACAGTATACTGTCAAGCAGTCAATACAAGAACAGGTTCATGTCTAATGGCTAACCAATACCACAAAGAAACTAATCTCCATATGGAGTTTCTTCGATGCCCATTTTTCTCATGAAGTAAATTGTTACTGCCAGGAGCAGACCTGTCTTCTGTCCAGAAAAGTCTAAGCTCTTAAAACATTTTAAATGCCATATTCTGTAGGTCTTAGAAGTGTTTGAAGATTACCTATCTAATTGAATTATATCTTTGTATACCTAAAAATCTAACATGCATTTCTTAATTATATATTACAATTTTAAATCAGTTACATAAACATCATATCTTAAATAAGAAAAATACATACAGCATAAGAGAATTGACCTTAAGTTTGTAACACTAAACCAAAATCTATACCAATGTAAAACATTTTGAGTTTAACAGCTTATTGCCTGTAAATTCAATAATCTAATTTTTTAAAAATCATTCATATACCATATCTGCTTTTTCTTCTTAGAAAGAGATTAACTAAAACCATTAACCATGTATAATGAAAACAAACATTTATAAGCAATATTTTTGGGAATTTGGGTGTAGTTTTCCATTCCTACTTCCTGCTGATTTTGTGGTGTTGAAAAATCTGATGGGTTCTTAAGAATGGATCATAGCCTCAGCCTTGAAGCTGATATGGTCATCTCTTCCTATCAGAGATTTTTTCAGGGGGTCTTGGTTGATGAAACCATATTAGACTGGAAGCAATCCACAGGTTCTCATCTTCTGTGGAAACAAAAGCAGAACTCTTCGAAAGCAATAAATCCTTAGACACAAATTTCAAAATCAAAATACCTTTCAAATATATATTCTTGTTTAACTTAATAGCCTTTGCATTTATAATCTATTGTCTTTTTGCAGTTAGCTCATTAACAGTTAAAAAATTAAAAGAAAACACAATAACAACCAAAATCCAGATTTTGTGTCTATTTTCCATCTTTATGTGGCTTATTATATTTTTATTGCTCTGTTTCTCTTTTTAAAGACTTTTTCTACCTTCTTTTTTTCTCTCTGAAGACTATGAACCTTTTACACACATTGTAACCCATTTACTGTTTTTTTTATCTTAATCTGTTTTATTGTGAATACTTAATCATCTTTCAACCACAAGAGCTTTTAAAATACACTCTCTTAAAGAGCTGAATAGTTTTTTCAGATAAGGCTAAATCAGTAAGTTCTCTTAAAGGGACTGAGTCTCTGTTCATGGCCAGCAAACAGAGCAGACTCAAGACAATGCTGCTACTAAGAAACCACTTGACTCGGTTTCCTCTTTATTCAAAGTAAACATAAACCTTAAATCAATCGCATGCTACCAAGTCTTCTGTGAGATTTCAGGAACCGGCCTAGTTGCAGCTTACACTGCCTGCTGCCAGGCAGCTGGTGCCATTTTGAATGTTACCCAGATGACATGCTTCTTTTGTACAATGACCTGCTTCAGATACACAATTTGGAAGCTGCTTTTGCTCAGTTTCTACTAAAACCTTTTCTAATCTTTCTCAGGCAATAAGTGGGTATTTGATCCACGTTGGACATCATCTGTATTAGTGGGGGTTTTTTGGTTCCAGGAAGCCATAGGCCCAGACCCTGCCACGCCAGACCCCTTACTTGCCTGCCACTGCTGCTCAGGCCCCAGAAATGACTCAGACACTTATATTAACTTTATGCTGTTTGTCCTATGGCTCAGGCACATTGGTAGCTTGCTCTTACATCTGAAATCAACTCATTTCTATAAATATGTCTGCCATGTGACCCGTGGCTCACCTGTGTTCCTTACATGTTGCTCCTTGGGCGGCTTGCTCCATCTGCCCCTGACTCCGCCCTTCCTTTCCTACCTATTCTGATTCCTTTGCCTATTTTTTCTATGGTTCCTGTCAAGAGTCAAAACAGCTCCTTTATTTAAAGACTGAGATTCACAGCATACAGAAAGACATTCCCACATCATCGTATCAAAGTTATATACAATGCATGAAATAACTGAAATATTGGAATTTGTGATTAAATGATATTCATTTGACTTTCTCTTAAATATTCATTCAAATTATTTATTTCCTCTATATCTTATAATGTTCCTAAATCAAATCATTTTATTTACATCAAAATAAGTCAGTTCTGAGTAACTGCCATTTTTAGGAGATGGAAGATAGATTTCCACTGTAATAGATGGACAATATTACACAAACTTATCATCCTTTAAAGGCTGTGGGATTCATTGACACTTTACTTATAATATGCATCAAAAACATAAGTTGCCAGATTCTATTACCTGTGCTGTTTCCACTTGCAATGTCTAAGATTCGATGTACAGGAGATAATTGTTGTCCCCATTAAGGGACAATTATGATAAATAGCCCTTTTATGTTCAAAACATAGTAAAATTTATATTTAAAATCAGACATATATGTAATCAAATTTCCTTCATTGGTTCATATTAAATTATCTTTAAATCTTCTAAAATTTAAAAATTATGCTTTAAAATTATAATTGCATAATTATCTCCTTTCCTTTCATCCCAAAAACTTCCATATAACCCTTGCTATTTCTCAATTTCATGCCCATATTTGTAATTAGTTAATACCAGTTGGTTATCCAATACAATATGAACATCTGGAAACATAAATACAAGTAATATACAGACTTAACAGGATATACTTATGAATTTAGTGATATATACATGTATAAAGCTGTATAAATGTGTATGTGTGTGTGTAGTCCTTTGAACATTTACAGAAACACACAACCTTACCAAAATGTGCACATTAGCCATAAAATATTTCTCAGTTTTTTTTTTCAATAAAGAAGATTAGGAAGGAACATTATTTTAAATCTTCTAATATTTCTAAGACAAGAGTATATTTCTTTTGTGGTCATTTTATGGATTTTTCTATGGATAAATATTTATGTAAGATTATAGTAATTGTTTGTTTATCACAATACAGTGTACACCAATAAATCTATTTTATTTAAAAAATAAAACACAAGTTCTGAAGACAAATCAATTTGAACATAAATAAATATTAAAACTGACTAGAAATTTTTCATCAAACAACAGAAAACAAAAACATTAGAGATGATAACCAATAAAAAAAAACAGATTTTGTCAACAACTACAGACACACCTACGGTTTAAAGAATTTAACTGTTCTGACTACATTTATTTTGTGCTATGTAGAACAGTTGCAGCATACAACAAAATACAATAAAATACATGTAATAATATTTAATACACTGAGGTTCACATACATATTTATTCACATAAAGTACATATTCAAGCTGTAAAATACAATATTGACATACCCATAGATGCAATGGGAAATGACAAAATGTCATAAATAAAATATATTATGTATTATAATTTTACCCAATTAAGCAATGCCACTGTTCTATATAAAAACTACTGATTTTACTGAGTTTATGAAACATTTGTGCCAATGCTTTTTATTACTTTTTTATTACATGTGCGCATATGTATGAGTGAATGTTGCATGCATATGTTTGTGTGTGTGTGTGTGTGTGTATGTGTGTGTGTGTGTGTGTGTGTGTAACTGATACATGTGGCCCACAGAGTACTCTGAATTTGACTGTTCTACAAGTTATTTTTATACATTGTGAGTTGCCTATCATGGGTGACAGAACTATGAAATTTTTAAAGAACAGTAGTGATATTAATAACTGAACCATCATTTCAGCTTTTTAATATCAAAATAAAAATTTTAATTATACTTTAACCAGAGTAGGCTTAGGAATTTAGACATTTTATTCATCAAATATATATTATTTATCCAAAGCATGTGGGTTCTCATCTCAATTTTGTAGAAGCTTGGTGTTCAATGATTAGCAACATATGTAGTATATTGTAGAAAATACAGATTAACATTTATTTATATCATTATATGAAATTCCATGTTAATCCACAATATTTGTGATTTGTATCTCAAAGAGATACAATCATAAGCTATGATCATTTTTATATTAAAAGGTCATTTTTATCCATGTATCCCCCTGTTCCCCACCCTTCCCTTCTCCCAATCCCTCTCAGTTGGCCTTCAGCCTCGCGCATCTCCCTCCCCCATCCCATTCCCCAAAAGGACAAGAAGTCCCAAAGTGGGTCAGCTCAGCCTGGCACATCTACTGCAGTCATGTCCAATTTCTTTATCTCAAAGTTAGTTGTTGCTCTGCAGGGAATGAGCTCCAAGGTGTCAGCCCATGAACACGAACACAAACTGATCCTGTTCCTCAAGGCTCCACATGCCAATTGACAGTTGCCTACCCTTGGAGGGTGTAGCTCCTTTTCCTGATGGATCTGGTGGCTATTCTTGATTCAGTGAGCTCCTCAGAGCTCCAGCCAGTCATCACTGTAGGAATTTTCCTCATAATCCCTATCCCCTTGCTCATACAGACTCTCCTCCCCTGCCCTCAGCAGGACCAGGAGTTCTGCCCAGTGCTCAGCCATGGATCTCTGCCTCCACCTCTATTCATTGCCAGATGAAGGTTCTATAATGACACTTAAGGTGGTTATTCATTTGATTATAGGGGAAGTCCTGTTTAGGCACCCCCTCCACTATTGGATGGGGACCTAGCCAGGGACATCATGTGAGTTCTTGGAGGTTTCCCTAGCACCCAGTTTCTTTACAACCCCACATTGGCCACCTCTATCAAGAATATCATCTCTTTTTTTTTTTTCTCCCTCTTTGCTATTCCCCTCACTCAACAATCTCCTTCTTCATGATTTGTTCCCACCTCTTCTTGGTGGCAGCCAATTTTGATCCCAGTTTGCTAAGGTGATCTTTTCTATTTTCTCTTTTTGACATTATTTTTATTTACATTTTTTCCATATTCACCACTACTTCTCCTCCTGTACCTTCTCTCAGTCCTCCCTCCCCAGCCTCTCATCACCCCAACCTTCCACTTTACTCCCCAGAGAGGCAAGGAATGTCAGATTGAGTCACCTATAAACTAATGTGTAAGCAGTACTTGATAGGTATGTAATACCACAAATGATCCTGTAAGTAGGTTTTATATGATATCAATTGTGTGAATAAAACTAAATTAATTATAACAGAAGTACAAATCTGTGGAGAGTGAGTAAGTGAGGAAAAGGGGAAGAAATGACATGTTAGAATAGAGCATCCTCTTTTAAATGTGAAACAAAATCGGCTGAAAAGTAATGACTGTTGTAAAAAGCATGCTGTTCTAAAATGTACAAATTAAGTACAAGAAAAATTAGACTACTAACTTTGGTCAGGAATTTCAGTTACTTAACATATAAAATCATTAATTATAATTTTCATTGGCAAAAAGTTATTAAGATATGATATGATAGTATATTTATATAATGTCCCAATTCCTGGAATTTTTTTTTAGTATGGATAATGTTCTTGAAAATTTAACTTTATAGAGAACATAATGTATCTTATAATCTATTAATAATTAATAGTTTAAAATATTCATGTAGATAAAAATAAAATTATATTAAAATAGACATATGATAGCAAATTGTTTATCAAAATAAGATTCACAAGAGGGACTAAAACTATTAGAACGATATATTGTATGTTAAAGTATTAATAATAAATTTAGGAATATAAAACATACAGTTAAATGCATTAATAACCACTTAACAAAATTATATTTGAAAATGTTCTCATTGTATTTTTAAAGTTAAATTTTGTTATTTGTATTGTTTGTAAAGTATTTTGTATACAAAATAATTTTATAAATTATATTTAAGCACTCATGATTGCTCACAAAATTGTGATACAACTATACACTTCACTGGAGCCAGAAGTCATTTAAAAATTATTTGTAGTATAGAATGAATTATGAGTTACAGTTTCGACAGTTTGAAGTTTATTTAATGTTTTCTTAGTGGAAGAAAATGGAGAAGGAGACACTTTACAGCTATGGTATTTAAAGATTTCAAAAGATCTAAGACATTCCAGAGACAATCTAAAGATAATTTAAACTTGTAGATTAGACTCTCCATCTCTCTATATATTTATACATATTTGAATTTTATACAATGATCCAGATTAAGAGATATAAAAATTTAAGGATCAATACAGAAGTAAAACTAAACCATATAAAATTCCTAACTAGAGTATGATAGATTATTCTTTAGGCAGGTTCTTTTGGAAATAAACATTAACAAAGAGAGAAAAAGAGAGATGGAAACTAATATTTTTGAAGTAGGTGAAGATATAAGTAATCTCTAATTTTTTTATTAAAATTCCCAGGAATAAAACATGTACTATTGAGCTTAAATGGATTATCTGTAGAGACCTCACATACCTTTGAGCTATGTGTTTGAGTAATCTTTCCCTGTAGAACACAAAGCACATAAAACAAGTACATACCCAAGTATGCCCCTGTACTGAATCCTGGACTTGTTTAAAAAAGAGTGAGTTCTTTGATACAGTTGGATTTGAGTTTTGTGCAGGGTGATAGGTTTAGATCTATTTGCATTCTTCTACATACTACCATCCAGTTATGCCAACACCCTTTGTTGAAGACACTATCTTTTTTCCATTGAATATTTTTGGCCTCTTTGTCAAAAATCAGATGTTCATAGGTGTGTGGATTAATGTCAGGGTCTTCAATTCTATTCCATAAATTCACAAGTCAGTTTTTATGCCAGTACCAGGCTATTTTTTTTATTAATGTAGCTCTATAGTATAGCTTGAATTCAGGGATAGTTATTCCTTTTGAAGTTCTTTTAATGAGCAGTATTGTTTTGGCAATCTTGGGTTTCCTGTTATTCCATATGAAGTTGAGTATTGTTCTTTCAAGGTCCGTAAAAAAATTGTGTTGGTAGTTTGATGGTGATTGCACTGAATCTGTAGATTGCTTTCGGTAAAATTTCCATTTTTATTATATTTATCCTAGTTATCCGGAAGTATGGGAGAACCTACATCCAATTATGAATAGAAGTGGAAGCAGAGATCCATGGCTGAGCACTGGGCCAAGCTCTTTGTTCAGCTGAAGGGGGGGGGGGGAGCAAGGGAGTTTTTATGAGCAAGGGGATAGGAATTATAAGAAGTCCCACAGAGACAGCTGGTTGAAGCCCTGTGGAGCTCACTGAACCAAGAAAAGCCACTGGAGATTCATCGGGAAAGATGCCAGGCCCTCCAAGGGTAGGCAACTGTCAACTGTCATGGGCAGTATGTAGAGCCTCGAGGGGGTAGGATTAGACTGTGTTCCTGTTTGTGGGCAGGCACCTTGGAGCCCATTCCCTGCAGAGGAACTCTTAACCTAGTCTTGACTTTGGAATGAGGATGCTGGACTTGCTTGGAGTGGATGTGCCATGTTGAGCTGACCCACCTTGGGAGTTCTTGCTCTTTGGAGGAAGGGGATGGGTGGATGGGGAGGGGGAGGCTGAAGGCTGACTGGGAAGGATTAGGAGGAGGGAAGGATGAGGAACAGGGGGTACATGGATGAAAAAGACTATTTTATAAAAAATAAATGAACATACAAAATGAAAGAGTGAGCATAATTCTCCTATTCAAAGATTGTCCTACCAATTTATTCAGCAGCATGGTAATCATGGCATGCCAAAGAAATAAGAAATTTGTCTTCATCTTTTTCAAAATGTTTACTAGAGCAGAAGTTTTTTGGGTTTTTTTTTTTATGACTTAACCGACCCCAAACAGTAACAGATCTACAAACAGATGTTATTATCCTATGTGTTCATGCTGCTTTCATCATTTTCTGTAGATTACCGGTTAAATTCAACATTACTGCTTTCTTGAGTGGTCTTGAGTCCAATTGCCACATCTCATACTTCATACACTGTTCTGAATAAGGTGCATGGAGAAGAAATGAAGGATATTTTTTTAAATACAATTTAAGATTAAATTTACCTGTACAGCTTAACTTGTAAATGTTAAGTTCATGGTGTATCAAACATATGGTGAGATTAACTACATTGGTTATTTATTATTATTATTAAAGGTAACACAAGTATAAACTAGCTTAGTGTATAATGTTAGATGATTTCAAAACATGATTATCTTGGTTATATAGAAAAGCAAAAGTTCCCTTTAGTGACTGATAAACAATTAAAAAGTATTCTCTTTTATAGTCATCAGGGAAATGCAAATCAAAGCTATCTTAGACCAATCAGAATAGCTAAGATCAATAACACAAAAGGCAGCTCACGATGATGAGAATGTTGAGCAAGGTAAATGTTCATACATGACTGATAGGAGTGCACACACGTCAGTTTGGCAGTTCCCTCGAAGATGTGCATTGATCTGCTTCAATATTCAGCTATACCATGCTTGGAGACACACCAAAAGGACACTTCAAGCTACTACAGAAAGACTAGTTCAAGCATGTTTACTACCTTTCTATTCATAATAGCCAGATACTGGAAAACAAAACATGCATGCCCCCACCTCCCCCCCAAAAAAGATCATTAACACAGAGAAATAATACTGAGCCATTTTTTTTAAAAAAATGAAATCATGAAATTCTTAAGTAAATTTGTGGAAGGAGAAAAGAATCATCCTGAGTGAGGTGTTAACTCAAACACAAAATACAAGGATGGTTTGCATTGACTTAAGTGTAGATATTAGCTGTTAAAACAACAATAATAATTAAGCATCAATCCATTAAAAAATAACCACAGAGGTTAGGTAAGAGACTAATGGCAAGGGGACAGATAGATCTCATTAGGAAATGGAAATAAAATAAATAATTATGGATGGGGTGACTGGAATGTGAGGATCATGTCAGGAGGAGTCTTGAAGAGAGGTATACAAGAATCCATGGAGTAACAAAAGCAAAAAATCAACTAAGGACCGTTTAAGGGTTAGTTTGGAAACCTAACCCAATAGGAACCTCTTAAAATATATACATACAGAAAAGGAATCTTAATTAAATCACCAAAGGAAGTCAGAAACCCAGCTGGACATATTTTGTCACCAAATAAAGAATGTAAAGAATGCTAGGAGTAAATTTCATCTGATTGAATCGCTGAAAAAACAGGTCCTATGAGAATCCCCAAGCCATCCAGAATATCGCCAATACAAGAGGTTGCTGCCCACAAACTGACAGCAATATCGTATTGATAAAAGCAACATCTATACAACTCATTTAATATAGACAAGTTAAGCTGGTACCTACAGAGAATGTTCACTCCTATGTATCAGTGCTTTGGTAGAGAAAAGTACTCTGAAGGCTAGCTAGAAAAGGGGAAAAATAACACAGTCAGACACAACCACTTTGATCTATTATATTGTCCTGTCTGCAAGATATGCAATGGTCATGGTATAATACTGACCTGTCTGCAATGGCAGTGGTGGCATGAAGCATATGAATAGCTGATTTGACTGAAGGTCCACTCAACCTGATATTATATAGCCCAGGTACGACAGGTAAAGCCAAATAATACTGATCTTATATACCAGGGGGATGGTATTGGTCCTACCTCAGCTGAATATGCCAGATTTCATCACTGAACCTTGGAGTCCTCACCTCCTCTGAGGAATCAGCTGAGAGATTGGGTGGGGAGACTGGGGATAACTGGGAAGAGAAATGGGAAAGGAAGAGAGAACAGTGGTGGGTATGTTAAAAAAAATCCTTTTAAATAAAAAAAATTAAAGTATTAAAGGCAGTTATAGCAAAAAAAAGTGGCAATAAAGTGATTCTTAGTGACATTTTTCAATACTTATAGATAATAACTTGCTTAGCAATCATGAGCAAAGCTTCCATCTCCAGCAAATTGGAAGAAATTCAAAGATCCCCAGGCAGACAATATACAGAGAGCAACCCTTAAATGGTATGCTTATATCCAATTCTCCCCTCAGGTGTCACAGAACCATGAGGGTAAAAAGAAGCAGAAAGGATGTAAAAGCCAGAGGGAATAAAGAAAAGCAAGGTTCTGCAAATCAGTAGGACTGATTTACATATTAACCCTCAGAGACGGATGCAACACACACAGTGCCTATACCTGTCTATTCAAGATGGAGTTTATGAGGTAAAGGTAGAAAAGGATACATGCCCCAGTCCAGCCAGAGGTCCAGACCCACAGACCTGCTGTCCCAGAGTCCCTAGGCGCCCGCCATTCCTTAGGCCCCCCAAAATAACTCAGATGCTTATATTAAGTTCATGCTGTTTGGTCTATGGCTCAGGCACATTGCTAGCTAACTCCATTTTAACCATAAGACACTTCTCCCAATAAAGCCAAACCCACTCCAATAAGGTCATACCTACCATATCAAGGCAAAATTTCCTAAAAGTGCCCCATATTTTGGGGTTCAATTTTTTCAAATCACCCCATTCCATTCCCTGAACCCCCCAAAAGCTTGTATCCATTCCATAATGCGAAAATCCATTCAGTCCTCTACAAAAGTCTCCATATTCGATAGCAGTCCCAAACTTGTTTCAACATCCAACATTCAAAGTGTCTTTTTCAGTGGATCTTGCTCTGAGGTCACCAATCCCTTTATTTCATTTATCTGTTTATCTCCTTGAACACAGGATTTAATTCCTTTTCACGTCCTTGTGCCCCTTTCTCCTTAATCTATACATTTTGTGTTTTACTTTGCTCAATTTGCTTCTTTTTATTATAAAATTTGTAAGCAGAAATACTGGTTATTACACAACAGAGTCTATACTGTGCTGTTTTGAGATCTCCTCTGCCAATTGTACTAATCCAAATCTCTTCACTTTAGCCTCAGGCAGACATTCTGGGCAAGAACACAACGAAGCCACATTCTACACCAAAATATCGTAAGAATACTCTCTTGGCAACATACTAAAATGCTGCTTCTCCTCGAAAACCTCATAAGACAGCCCTCCACCATTCATCAAATTACATGCTGCATCGCTGTCTTTGGTGCTTCTACAAGGATGGCCATTAGGAAGCACTGTAGGGGTATTGTGTTGTTTCATGGTAAATAATTGTCCCACCCACTGGTTTAATAAAAAGTGCTGATTGGCCAAAGGCAGGAAGGAAGTGTAGGCGGGGCTACCAGACTAAGAAAATCTCTGAGAGCAGATTGCCAGAGAGAGCACCAGAGAGAAGCCACAGGAAGCAGAGGACAACCATGCAGCTCTAAAGAAAGGTACCGAGCCGCATGGCTGAACAAGAGACATGGGTTAGATGAAGGGTAGAGAGCTAGCAAGTGATATGCCTGGGCCTGAGGTTGATCAGCCAAAAACTAATGAAAGCGGCTGTGTGTCTCTGTGGGACTGTGGGTCTGCGGGTCTGCGGACCTAAACTTTGAGGTTAGGCCTGGAAGTCTGGGCCAGAAACCTCCTACTACAAAGCATTTAATATGTTCAACTGTTTTTTCTCTTCCACAGTCCAAGGGTCATTATTCCTTAAATGAAGCATGGTCAGTACTATCATAACAATGCCCCAGTCCTTGGTACCAACCTCTGTTCTGGTTAATATTTCTTTTGCTGTCAAGATACACCATGACCATGGCCAATTTTATAAAGGAAAACATTTAATTGGAATTTTTCTAACAGTTTCAAAGGTTAGTATATTATCAGTCCTGGTGGAAAGCATGGTGATATGAAGGAAGGCATAGTGTTAGAGAAAGAGCTGAGACTCCGTAGAAAACAGAAAGTGAACTGTGACACTGGGTTTACCTTGAGAAAGTAGACCTAAAAGCAAATCCCCACTTTCACCACCAAGGCCATATCTATTGCAACAAGGCCCAAGTCTCCTAACAGTTAGTGCCCTTCCCTTTGGGTGGGGCGCTCATTATCCTTAAATCCACAACAATCATGTCTGTTATTTTGATACATCCAGGTATTTCCAATATTCTTTCCTCTGAGCGTACTCTCATATGGGTGCGTCTTTTCTTTCTGCCTGCTCTGAGTTCATATAGCAATGCTTGGAGTTAACACATGAATGCAAGTTCACATGTCAATCTTCCTCACACATCAACAGGAATTTCTCAATGTTTCCATCAGCACTGCTAATAGACCAGATATCATTATTCATTTTACATTTAAGAATTTTACTTTGTCTTCATTTTGTAAAACTTCTTTTAAAAAATTTTGAAAACTGCTATACCGATAGCAAATTTTAAAATAAACCATTAAAATTTAGGTAAATGTACATGCTGGAATACTTTTTAATATTTTCATTTTATGTGGAATTTTGAGAAATGTATTCAGAAACACACTAAATTTCTTTTATTCCATAAATATTTAGATTATCTGCGGCATTAATTATATGAATCTAATACTATATATTTCATCAATGGTAATAACTTTTTCTATTCATATTAGAAAGCAGAATATTATTATACTTTAAAGTGTTCTAGACAGAAATTTCAAGAAAACGCCAGAGCATATCTTTTCTACTGGGCTAAAAAAATTGATTTCATCTTCCTGATTTTAGAATCAATGAATTATTTTATTTATGAACCATATCTATAAAATGCAGACATAAATACATATGCAAATCACGGCTGTTCCTTGCTTTTTCTGATTTATTCTGTGTTAGTAAGCCCCTCTGTTTCTTTCCTCAAACTGAATCCACCTTCAGCATTGATCATAATTTCTTCAAAAGTTGCTGAGGAGAGACTTTTGCGGAGATAAATACTCTGAGGTATCACTCAGAATTTTTTCTTATGTAGTTCTTCAAACAAGCTAAGCCTTTTCATGTCAGTGTTATAAAAACCAGTTTATACGTTATATGGTGAATAATGTGAATTATTGGCTTGTTTGAATAGTAAATTATTTGAATATTAATATGTAAACATACTTTAAAAATACCCATCTCTGATTAGCATAGATTTTCAAACCTACTAACATTTCAGAGGGAAGCGCTGTTTTATTCACCCTCAGACTTTGTGTCTTAATGAAGTAGGACAATCGCTGTCTCAAAAGTGCTTTCCAGACACTGAGCGCAACAATGAATAAATGGGACATTCTGGAACTGAGCAGTTTCTAAAAGAACATGGTCAAAAAGACAAAATGACAACCTAAAGAATGGGAAAAAAGTCTTCTCCAACCCTACTTCAGACAGAAGACTAATCTTTAAAATATATAGAGAGCTCAAGAAAGTAGATATCAAAAAATGAAAGAATTAAAATGGAAAATAAGGCATAGAGCTAAATAGGAAGTTCTCATCAGAAGAACTCCAAACATCCTTGACCATCAGAGAGACACAAATCAAAACACCTCTGAGATACCATCTTACACCTGTCAGAAAGGCTAAGATCAAAATCACAGGTGACAGCCTATGCTGGAGAGGATGTGGAGCAAGAGGCACATTCCTCTATTGCTGGGGGAAATGTAAACTTCACAGCCACTTTGGAAGTCAGAAGGGTGGCTCCCCAGGAAACTGGGAAACAGCCTCCCCAATAATCAATCCATCAATACCAAAAGTGGGCATTCACCCAAGGGATGCACATTCTTACCCCAAGGGTATTAGCTCAAATATGTTTATAGAAGCTTTATTTGTAATATCCAGAACCTGAAGACAACATAAATGCCCCTGAACTGAAGAATAGATTTAAAAATTGTGATACATTTACACAATAGAGTACTACTCCATAGACTAAAAGAAAGAAAGAAGGAAGGAAGGATAGAAAGAAGGAAAGGAAGAAAGAAAGAAGGAAAGAAGGGAGGGAGGAAGAATGAAATTTGTAGGCAAATGGATCTGGAGAGAATCATCCTAAGTGAGGTAATACAGACCCAGAAAAACAGACAGGGTATGCACTCACTCATAAGGGAACTTTAGACATAAAGAAAAGGATAACCAGCCTAAAATCCACCCCCACCAGCATCTAGGTAACAGAAGAAAATTAAGAGACAGACATTCATAAATACCCTGGGATGGGGAAAAGAGAAGATGTCTGGAGAAAATTGCAATCCCGGGGGGGGGGGGGGTGGTGAGGGGAGAGCAGGTGAGATGAGAGGAGAACAGGAAAGAATGGAATAGTTGGGGGGGGAAATTGGGGGTTAACAACAGAGAGGGAGAGCAAATACATGGATATCCTGAGGGAGTAATCCTGAGAGAAGCCTGATACTAGGGAAACACCCAAGGGGATAGGGAGCCTAAGCTGGCCTTTCCCTGTTATCATGTGAATGACAACCCCAATTGCCACTATAAAACCTTTATCCAGCAGCTGATGGAGGCAGATACAGAGATCCATAGCTAAACAACAGCCTAGCTACTGGTCCAGCTGAAGAGAGAGAGAAGAGATTGCACGAGGGAAGGGATAGGGATTCTGATGGTCAGACTCATGGAGTGGGGCTGTCTTGTGCCTTTTGGAAGCTCACAGACTCTGAAATAAAAGCTGAGGAATCTTCATAAAATGAGTCTGGGCCCTCTGAATGTGGATGACAGTTGAAAAGTGTGGGCAGTTTTTGGAACCTCTTACAATCAGATCAGAATCTATCCTGGGTCCATAAATTGAAGCCCATTCCTACTGGGAAAACACCTTTCTCAGCCTTGATACTTGGGAGGGCTCAGTTCTACCTCAACTGAACTGATTTACCTTGGGATTCCTTGCTTTTGGGGGGGACTGAAAAGGGAGAAGGGGAAGAGAGAGGCTGGAGGAAGACAAAGAGAAGGGGCGGGAGAGGTAGCAGCAGTTGGTATGAAAACATTTAAAATAAAATAAAAATTGTACTTTCTTTATATCAAACATCTTTGATTTAATGTATTTCAGCAAAACAGAAAGTACCAGGCTCTCTTAACCTACAGCACATTTTTACATTCAAAACTATTCTTATAACTATCCCCCTTTCAGGAGAAGTTAATTATAAAAATAAAAGCTTTGCCAATAATTACCTCCCTCCTTGTCTTCATAATGCACTTAGCGTTTATTCCTCTAGTCTTTTATTAAACTCATCAAATGGGAGAAAGTGCTGAAGGAATTGCTTTATAAATAAAGGCTGCCTGGAAGATGATAATCTGCCTTTCTATGCCTCTGTAATTTTCTACCCAAATTGGTTCTCATTGTATTGCAAAATACTAACAGATTACCAATGACATGAAAAATGTGTCCACACATATAAATGCAGGATGATACTAATGACTATTATTCATTATGCCATTGACTCCCAAGAGATCTGCTTACAGAAGAAAAACTCTGCCGTAGAAAAATAGTATGTTTAGAAGCAAAAGAAACCCCCCCAAAAACAAAACAAAAACAAAAAAACCTAAAAACCACCACCAACAACAACAATAAAAAAATCCTTTCTTGTTCATAAATTCTAGTACTTTATTTTAGAAAAAAAGTATTTTAAAGGCTGTTTATATAGATTATTGATTTAAAATTGTATAGGTAACTGTAGACATTGTTTTAAAACTCAAACATATTTAAAAAACAAACTTTTACTCCTAAATACTATATGTGATCTCAACACATAAATTTATAGAGTATCTCATTTAAGGTTAAATTTATTCTACTTTATTTACAGAATTAATCCAGGATAGAGTAAGTTTACACTTAAAATTAAGTGACCTTAGCATGTTTGTGTAAATGCAGCATATATACAAAAGACGGAGGCATGGGAATCATGAGTTTGAAACATTTTGGGATATATAGTGAGATTTTATTTCAAAGCACAAAAGTTTAGATCACTCTGTATCTGATGTTTTGAGTAACTCATCTTTATTTATACCACCCCGTTATCCTCTGCTTGATATTCAAAGGAAAATATACCCAGTATAAAATATAAAACATTGCATAAATATATGCATTATGACCATACTACTTAAATGGAATCATTTGGATAATGACCTGGACCTACAAAGAGTTACAAAATATCTGCTATAGGACAGTTGGAATTTTAAAGCATGAAACCTACTTCAAGGTTTTTATTTTGTATCCATTAAAAGAAATACCACAAGATGGGTTTGTTTTCTTTATTAAAATTCACCCGAGTGAATGTTTATTTAATGGAATTCGAGATGAGGAAGTTATTCAAGCAATTTTCTCACAAGAGCAGTAGTGATGAACACTGAGTTTAACAATTAATTTAAGGAACATCAGCAGAAAAGGCATAGGTAGGGATTTTTAGAAAAATCACTATAACCAAAGCCTTCTATGTCTACTCAATTTATCTAATTTCTATTTTTACTCATTTAATTTTAAAGGCTGACTACCTAAGCTATACATTGGTAAAGAAAATATTCCATTGACTGTCACATAACACAGCCTGGCACAGAAAAACTTCATTTCCCATAAACGATAAATTCTTATCGGCCTTTTCTTTTCCTTTCCTTTCTCTTTCTCCCTCTTCCCTCCCTCCGTCCCTCCCTCCCTCTTCCCTCCCTCCCTCCCTCCCTCCTCCCTCCCTCCCTCCTTCCCTCCCTCCCTCCTTCCCTCCCTCCCTCCTTCCCTCCCTCCCTCCCTCCCTCCCTCCCTCCCTCCCTCTCTCCCTCCCTCCCTCCCTCCGTCCCTCCCTCCCTCCCTCCCTCTCTCCCTCCCTCCCTCCCTCCCTCCCTCCCTCCCTCCGTCCCTCCCTCCTTCCCTCCCTCCCTCCCTCCCTCTCCTCTTTTTCTTTCTTTTTTTGAGACAGGATCTCACTCACCCTCACTCTTGGCCTGCCTGTAACTCAGCTCATCCTGCCTTTGCTTTCAGACTCTAAGAATAAAAGGGCCCACCATCATACCCAGACACTTCTTTATGCTTTTAAAATTACTAAGAAAGAAAAATTGAAAACAACATTGCCTTACATTTTTCTTCAGAAAATAAATTTTAAATGAATTCTATCAAAAGGAGCTATACTATGTCATAATAAATATAAATAAATAAAAAATAAATGGGTTAATCTATAACTTTTGTTATATATATTTACATATACATATATATATATATATATGCACTTCCACATTAGCAGATTTATTTGTGATGTATCTGTCTACTCTATGTTAAAAGTTTCCCTGAATCTACAGACTAATGTTTAGATAAAGGTTAAATTTTTTTTTTTAGAAATTTTTGCAGTGCTAGAGCTGAGGAAAAGTTGATTTTAATAAAAAGTAGATAAAAGATTCAAACAATGTAGATTTTAAGGAATGAATTACATCAAAATATATAATCCTTCAAGCAGTGAGTCTGTGCATCCCCAGAGAGTCTGGATGCCCACAGGGTTCAACAAAAGGCACTAATTTTAGGGATCCTGATAAAGCTTATATTAATAGAAAAAAGACTCAACACCAGAGAAGCAAAACTGTATCTGAGCCACAGCAACTGAGGAAACAGACGCAAATGCTACCAGAAGGCTTCACATATTGTTCAACGTACCAATTTATTTATTTTCCTTTGCAGAGTGTTGCCCAGTAAATGATAAAAAACTAACAGCTCAAGAGTTTTAACCTCAAAGAATAGAATGAGGCACCTTTCCCTTCTCTCTTTAAAGTTGTCTTCAAAAGTTCTAGAGAAAGCTTTGAGTCTCTCAGCCTATGCTATTGAACTTAGATTTTGATCAGTTTTCTTTTAAGGCAACAACATGGAGGAAATAATAGGGATTAAAGGAGAGTTACACAGGACAACCTTTGGTATGTTTCCCAGATTAACACTTTCAACTAACTTTAATTAATTCCACCAAAAGTAAAAGGAGAAGATCAGGAGAAAAAAAACGCCTGTAGAAAAAAAACAAAAAACCTAATAATAAATATTACACAAAGCTTGTAATATATAAATATTGAAAATAATATTATTCTAATTATGATAGGTAGCATGAGCTAATTTATTAATATACAATGCTGGTGTGCTATTTTGTTTGCTGTCAAGATATATTATCAAGAGCCATATATTTTGGAAAAGGGCCATTAATAGTTCAGAGAGAGAAAAAAGTTAATAAAGAGGTTTTGCATACCCATAATCAGTTATAAAGTACAATCTTACATATTTACACATATTTTTGAAGTTATAAATTTAAAAAAATATTTCAAATACAATAAATTATTGTAGGAAAGTAATTTTATGCAGCACAGTACCACGACAACCACTAGACTTAATGAAAATTTAAATGCCAGAAACAATAAAAACCAAAAAAACCCAAACCATATATTTTTTTATTTTATGAACTACACAGTATACACAGAAATGATTTACCAAGTTATAATTACAGAATCATCTTTTAATAAAGACATGTAGGAGAATGATGATTCCCAAATAGAAATGGAAGCTCGAAATGGATGGCAAGCAGCAATGCTTATCACAGCAAGGGAAAGACTGAAATTCATTAAAAAGCATAAGTATATGATACATTTTGTGAACTGTTAGATGGGAGTTTCCTGGAAAAACAGGAAGTAAGAGAATGAATAATAATAAAAGAATAAACCTAATCTTGAGCATCCATCATGATATTCACACATATCATGATAAAAGACGCATATAAATGTCTTTCGAGTAGTAAAGGATTTGCTCATAAAGATTATAGAAAAAGCGAAAGGTCAATAAAGTGTTTTGAAAGCCTCTCAAGACACGATTTTATCTTGCACATCTCTTTGAAAGAGTACTGGTCAGTTATCCAACCCCAGCTTCTCTCAAGCCAAAATGCCATTGCTCCATAAAAGATTTCCTTGATATAGTCACGAACATTTTAAAGATATAGATTACCTATTTGTTGTCACCAAAAATGTTTACTTAATCATAGATAATGATGAAAATGGGCACCAGTTATTAAGAGTGGACTGTTTAGAGACTTGAGTGGAAAAACAAATCTCCCAACTGTGTGGGGGGGAATATTTAAAAATGTGCTATTTGTGGCTTTAAGTTTGAAATTTGGATCAGAGCCTGTTTATATTACAGGACAGCACTTACTGGCTGTGGGGCAAGAGGCAGAGTGAAAAAATGATGATGATGATGAGAAAGACATAAAACTCTTGATTTTATCTGGAATCGAAACTGTCTTTGGAAGTGGTAGCAAGATTCTTCAAAGCAAAGCATGGTTGGTGATAAAGATTTTGCCGAGTATGTAGAAATGATGAAGAAAGCAATGACGAAGATTACGATCATGAGGAAACTGGGGGAAAAAAGCCACAGTAAAGAAATGTATAAGATAAAAAAAAAATCAACTACAAACGGTGTCCACCGTGCAGCACCTATGTAGAGCCCATCGCTTGCAGTGTGAAGACTCGTGTCTCTTCTAAGAGGCCCTCCCGTATAGCAGAGCACCTGAACTGTAGGTAAAAATGTTTGCTTCACAGATTCATCAAATTCCCAGAATTGGGGCAGTAATGTGGTTCCTACATGGTACCACTGACATGAGGCTAGATTCTCAGGAAACCAAAGGGAGAAAGAGCTAGCAAACAGAGACATGTACTGGCTGATTAGCAGTTTAAGATATGGCTAATGCATCAGAGGATCCTGCACTGCACAGCTGTAGGCACATAGTAAAATCAGGTCCAGACCAAGAAAGCCTCTGAACACATGTACTATGTTTAAAAGTGTGCTTAGATATTAAAGAAAGTAAAGAAAATGAGTATAGATTGACTTAGAAAAATAGTCAATAGTAAATTCTTTAAATTAATAATAAAGTAATATAATAAGTGTAAGCCATATAAGGATGCGAAATACTCAGGGTGTCTGGATCTTGTATGAATCTTTTGTACTTTATGTATTTTATGTGCTAATGTTCAAAAATCAATAGCTGCTGAGAGACACTGGATCATGAAAACTGTTATATTAAACCACTTACATATTTTAAGAATGTCTTAACTTCAGAATAGAAGTGAGAAAATATGTTACATAGGGGGAGAGGTAATATCTTTATTTCCACAGATAAGAAACAGGTTTTTTTTTCAAAATTAATAAAAATATGTTTATAACAGGGAGACTGTCTAAAAATTTCAATTGTACACAAGAAGGAAAAAGTAAAACAATCAGGTGATGTGTAAGCTGATCCCTTGCCATGGAAATAGCTCTTATAATTATAATCTTGTTGGCTACAGAGTCCTTGTGACTTCTTATTACTTGCCTTCTTTGAAATGAAATGGAAAGATATGGTTATATAGTCTAAATGGGTTTATAAGCTAACAAATGCCTTTTACCTGCTCAAACAGAAAACAGAAAATCATCTTTAACTGACTTGTAAACACTGCACATTCTATGCTTGTATCAATGCAGATATATATGAAACCTTTAAAAGTTTATTATTTTCATAAATAAAAATATTTGACATTAATAAAGACAAGTATTCTAGGTGGCCCAAACTCTCAGAATGCTTCCATTACAATTTCTTCTAAATTCTACATTAAAAACCACTTAAAAGCTGCTAGCTGAGTTTGTCATACCCTGAAAGAAAGGTACCTTGGCTTTCAAAAGTTAGGTTAGTACCTCTAAGTGTTTCATTTCTGAAAGGAAAGGTTTCTTGTCCACCAGAAGCTATACAGGTATACAGGTATACAGGTATAGTCTGTATCTCTGTAGGGAAAAATATCCTGGCTGTCAGAATCCAGTCTATAACTACTAGTCTTTATAGAAAGGTATTCTAACATTTGGAAGCCTGGCCATACTATTAACTATGAAGAAGAAAAGGCATTCTGGTTGTCAGAAGTCAGGCTATCCCTACACTTCTGATATAAAAGGTATTTTCTCTGTCAGAAGCCAAGCTGTATCTGTAACTGAGATTTGGGGTGTATAGCCTTTCCAAAGGAATGTAACAATCCTGCTCTTCTCTGAAATAGCTATTATATTTTAGCTCTGCTAAGGGAGTTTCCCTACTGAGATGCCCATTGCGTTTCTCCTCTGTTAGAAATTGTTACCTCTCTGCTTTGCTCTGCTAGGTGTAAATTGCAGAAATGTAGTAGGTTGGTTTTGCTTTGACGAAAACAGTCAGTTCTCTGCCTAGCTACATTCTGGCTAAAGAAAGTCTTTACCCAAAACTAATTCAAGAATATTATTGGGAGGGAGAAATCCAGGAGAGTGGCTGCTTCATCCATGTTAGAAAATGGCAAGTCCTAAAAGAATAGGTATAGGGCATATATAGGGCTTTCTAGGGGATGAAGATTTTCCAGGGAGAAGATTTCTAGGGTCTGAATTTATTAAATGTCGCTTCCTATGCTTAGACAGTTTTAGAGATTGGCTAGGTTTTGTTTTAGTTAATTGATTATATACTCAGAGATTGATCAGCTGTTCTGCTTAGTGAGAGATTGCTTTTTATGCTAAGTTGATCAAGAGCTGTGTGATTGCCTTTTAGGCCAAAGCATGATTTTTCCACTGGCTCTTTTTAACATTTGAAACCCTTTGTCACTGGTCTCAGGGTCTGGATGTGTTTCTTTGGCACTTGCTTTAAGGAAGAAGTGTGTATCTTTAATTGGCTCTTGCCTCAGGGTCAGGGTGGGTTTTTTTGGTTTGCCCTTTTACCCTATGGAGTTGATCCAGTTTTGTAGACTATCCAGCCCATACTTCAGATTAGCCTTGCAATTTCCCCTTACACCAAGACTGGACAAGAGTTAGCTCCCACAGGACTTGATCATTATACCATATATTTTCAAGGTCCCCTAAAGATGTCATCAACATCAGGCAACAGGAAGTCTAGAGAATATTATGTCCACATTCCCAAAAGGTGGGGTAAGTTGTCTGTCACATTGTGGTTTACAGATGTTTGCCATATTAATAGGGGTTGCTTACAAGATGTTATTGGTGGTGGCTGAGAACGAAGTATCAAAGGGCATTAGAGTCACAGATCTTTTTTCGGAGGGAAAGGAGAGGTATAGTTTAGATATATTTAGATAAGAAGGTGGATGGTTCAGTCTGCTTTTAAATAACCACTACTCTTAAATAGTTTATATTGGTAAACGTATTTATATCGATGAATATTTAATGTATTATTTTGCTGGGAGATGCAGAAAAAATGAAGTAGAAACTCAGTTGGCATTGACAAGCTGACCCATCAGAACCAGAAGCCATAGTGGAGGTAGATCCAAATCTCAAAGATTTGGCTTTGAATGTGTTAGCTATTACCTGCATAGAATTTTTATTATTATTATTATTATTATTATTATTATTATTATTATTATTATTATTATTATTGTAACTGTAGCTTTCTCGTTTGGTATTTCTTTGGGATTTATTTTCCCAAAACTTTTAGCAGTGAGATTGATCTTATATTTGGCACAATTTCTCCCATACATCTGGGGCATATGGATAATTTCCCCAGTTATGTGTGAAAACTGTAACATAGACAAGTTCTCTTTTCTCACAAACCAGGTCTTTGCTCCTTTGCCAGAGCAAACTCAGTGTCTGCCCTCCTTCAGTTAACTTTACGAGTACATGGACAGAGTTGACCCTCAGACAACGTATTTCTTGTGAAGCATTTCTCAGATATCCAAGGAAAGCTACAGGTAGATAAAACAATGGTTTGCCCTTAGTTCAATGCCCCCCTCCACACACACACACAGATAAAAGAACTATCCAGAACTATCACCACTAATATTAAACCCAAACTCCCTATACGTACATGCTCCTTGATCCATTAACACAAGGTTCCCAATTGCAGATTTATTGTTTGTGATATAAGAAAAAAAATTAATCAGCCAACTCGTAATTGCAGGCTTAAAAACAAGCATTTACTCTGAAGTCTTCACCACACGGCCAGAGCAGCTAGAAGGTGACATACTCTGTTTTCTTTGTGCAAATTAAGTCTCATACTCTCTTTGTACTGCAACTTACATCTAAAGATCTCTTTTTAACACCCTCCTAGCAAAAGTGCTAGAGCAGAACACAAACTGCACTCCCTCCTCGATTGTTACTCAGGTCACCCAGGAACCAAAGCGGCTGCAAGGAGAACATAATAGAAACTGCAGAGGACTTTACTCTGTTCATGTCTTTTTGGCTCTTCAATGAACTTTTAACTGTATGACTAGCCACATTTAGAGATGTATATAGAGCACATGATTTTCTCTCTTTAGATTGTTTTGTTGATTTGATCTTTAGTTGGTTCCCTCCAGGAAAACCTCAACTAGTCACTCCCACTTTGTGCCGTAACAAAAGCTGAAAGTTGCTGCCTGTGTATAAATCTTATAACCCTGAGAAATCCAAACCCTGCATTGCCTTGCCAAAGAATTAGTGTCTTCAGGACTATGTAAGCCTATGCCTTCACTTTTGTGGTTGTCATAATGCCAATAAGGATAAACTCAAGAGAATAGCATGAGTATGTTTCTTAAAACTTCTTATAGGTATCCCTTGCCAGAAGAAGTGCTATCACTTGGACCCTGAGAGAAAGCCTTGATGGGACTGGTTCCCCCAAGGCATTCATTAATTTTTTAATACTTTATATATGCTTCTACTCTTGTTTGAAGTATTGTGCCTATGCAGCTCATTTTAAAGTATAATGTATATTAAACAAATACAAGTTTGTAGTCTTTTATAACAAACAAACTTGTAGTTATGTAAGATATGTTTTCAAGGTAAAACAGAGAAATATTTTAAATAGTTGGTCTTTGCACACTTTAGAGATATAAAAAAATGTGGAATTTAAGATGTTTTAATAACATAAGGCTTTTCATGACAATGAGACAAATCTGCTCCTGGCAACACTAATTTATTTAAAAAAACAAACAAACAAAAAACCCAGGATAATGGGTATTGACAAACCTTCAAATGGATTTTACTTTTGTTGCGTCAAAGTTAGACACTGGACAAGAAATGTACTTTGTTCGATGATTGACATTATGTTCTCATAATTGGATTAGCAAGACACAAAAGAGTGTGATAGCTAAACTTTCCCAAAACAAGGTAGGATGGTTCTTAAAACATCTGCTTTACAGAAAAGTAGGCCAGATGTTCTGGACTGTATGTTGAAGGTGGATACCCTCATGTTACAGAGAAAGTTGGATGACTATACAATCAGCCAGATGTCTTTGTCATTTTATTGTTTTGGAAGTTGCTTGATCTGCACTTCCTGTTTACTCAGGCAGTGTTATATTATCTCTAATGCAGTTAAAGAGGAGATATTTATAGTTACAACTTACCATCTTACCAAATTCAGAAAAGAAACATATAAGGTATATAAAGTTTAAAAGGTTAAAAAACATTAAAGTTTTTTGTTTATATAAGATAGTTTTTTAAGGAGAGTTTTTGGCTGTAAATACAACTTAGGATAAAGTAAATTAGATACAAAACTTTTGACTAAGCAAAATAGGATAGATTATGAAATATATTCTTTGAATTTCTCAAATACTTATAGAATGGACATTGTAAAACTAATTCCTACATAATAATTGTTCTTATTATAAATAATTTAACTATGTTTGAGTTAATTTTTTCTTTTTGTTTAGAGAAAAAGGAAATACTGTGGGATGTTTGTACAGTGTGTGAAGATCTAATACTGTGATCGATTTATTAAGAGCTCAATAACCAATATCTAGGCAGGAGTTTTGGTTGGACTTCTGGACATAGAAAAAAAATGGAGAAATACTCAAGGCACAGAGAGATGTCAAGAAGGCATGGTAGGAGCTGGACATAAAAAATTTAAAAAGGGTAAAAAGCCGCAAAACAAAACATAGATTAATATAAATGGGTTAAGCTATAAGAGCTGGTTAGACAAGCCTAATTTAAGGGTTAGCTTTCATAGTTCCTAAGGAAGTTCTTGAGTTACTATTTTGGAGCTGGAGACCTTAAAAAAATCTGACTGCACAAAAATTTATTCTATTAAAAATAATAAGTAAAAATGGAAAGAATAATATAAAAATAAGGTTTTTTTAAATGTAAAGACCAAGTTTATTAGTAACATAAAATTTGATCTGGGTATCTGATGATGTAACTATGCAAATTAAATACCACAAGCATAAGTCTCTTTAAAAAATTTTAAGTAAATCATTTAAGTGTTTCTTAGTTTCTAGAGCAGCATGTATTTGGAGGTTCTTTTTAGAATTTACAGTGAAGACTTCCCTCCCATTTTGCTAAATGTCACCTTTGTTCTGTTGCCCATCCATGATGCCTAAAATGCTTGTTTAGTTTCAAAGGATGGACCTACATCTTGTGCTTAGTTTATGTATGGAGAGGATGATAAGAAATACTTGGTGGTCAAAATGGTTATAAATGCCTAATAGGGGGAGAAAAATACAGGAAGGAAATTATCTCAGTATGTTCTAAAGTAAAAGATAATTTTTTATGCAAGAAATGCTAGAAGATCTCAGACCAGGTCAGAGAAGGTGAAAGCGATGTTTGAAGAGAAGTGGTCCTTGAAATGAAACCCTAATAATCATAAATTGTTAAATGATGTGGGAATGTCTTTCTGTATACTGTGAATATCAATCTTTAAATAAAGGACTGTTTTGGCCATGGCAGGCACCGTAGAAGTAGGTGGGAAATTAGAATAGTTAGGAGAAGTAGGGTGGAGTCAGATTAGATTGAGTCAGCCACCAAAGAAGAAACATGTAAGGAACACAGGTGAGCCACGGACTGTGTGGCAGACAGGTTAATAGAAATGGCTTGAGTTGAGATGAAATAGCTAGCCAGCAATGTGCCTGAGCCATAGGCTAAACAGCGTGAAGTTAGTATAAGTGTCTGAGTCAGTTTTGGTGCCTGAGTAGCAGTTAATGGCTAAGCATTCCGGGACTGACTGCAGGTCTGTGGGTCTGGGACCTCTGGCTGCCCAGGGCCAGGAAACCATTATTGTAACAGTTAAAATTATAAAGGAAAAAAAAACCAGGGAGACACTGAGAGTAAGAGTCAGAGGGATTAGATAAAGTAAACGTAAAATATGCTCTGGAGATGATTAAAGGGGAGATGAGTGTTGAAGAACAGAAGACGTAGAAAGTACAAATGAGTTCAACTATATCCACTACGGCATACGGGAGATCATCACAGTTTCCAAGGAAGCATCAGCTACAGAGGGAGATACTGTCTCAAGGAAGAACTCGTTCCTACTGATAACAACCAAGACCTAAAGCAAACAAGATAATGTACCTATGAGTCTCAGCGATTACAGAAAACAAGACGAGCTCTGTGATGTTACCTGATATACAGAGAGAGTGAAATGCTCCCGTGGCTGCTCACCTGTCTTCCCCTGACCTTCATTTACCAGGTAGCAAAGCCTTGTGTGAAATTGTATAGAAGGTGTCTAAAGGGGAGCCAGTTCTGCTTGCTGAGTGATGTCTAAATTCCACAAAAATTTTCTGACTTTTATTTACTAGAGTCGCTTATCTTCTCCTCCGTTGATATTCTCTCTTCTTAATGTCACTGAAGGAATAATAATCCCCTCTCATTATAATACATTAGCGCATTAAAACTGACTATAAAACTCTAGTCAAAAATGAAAGACAGACCTTGTGATTTAGGGCTTGACCACATTAAAAAGGTTAAAATTCCCTTTGGTAATGGCATGGGTCCATGTGACATCAGACTTTGGTATACAAAAAGAGTGAAGATAAAAATTGGTTCTGTTCAGATAAAATATATTTTCTGGTTCCCCTTCATTTGTATAAACTTAATATTTGAATGAGTAAAATATTCCATTAATCTATTAGAATTACCTTAAATTAATGTCACTTAGGTATTAGTAATGCTTGTAAGGATGTTTGAAAATCTGAAGAAGGTACCTTTATTAGCAAACCCATCATCTCCAAGTACATTTAAAATTATCTTTAAATAATTTAGTAGCCATAGATGCCCAAAAAACTGAACATGCAGCAGCCTTTTCTTTTGGGTTATAATGAGTGTGAATAGACTTTTATTAGCTTAGAGTTAGGCTGGAAAACTGAGTGACTAATGTCAAGAAAAATAAACCTTTAGAAATCAACATGCAATGGAGAATCATATGTATTTTCACACATAGTGGCACACAAAGTTAACTCTGTCATCACAATTCTGGACACAATTGTTCCTAATGGATATACATTATAGGGTGCAACATTTCTGAAAAATAAAAGCATAGATTGTAGCAAAATTGCTAATAGAACATCTATTATTGTAATGATATACCTTTCCACAGCTTTCAAATTTTTATTTACACACATTAAAAATCATCAAAGCTTAGTTATTATATGACTATATGATATTTTCCATGATTAAAGCAAAAAAGATAGTGATCAAAACATAGCATCAAGATAAAGATTTAGAAGTATCCCCAAATTAAACTGTGGTAAGAAACTGTGCCTCAAAATCATAGTTGATTCAGAAACTATATTCAAGCAAAGATGTATGGTCATGGACATACTTGTTCTAAGAAACTGTGCAGAAATAAAATTACAAAGAAAAGCAAAGGTCAAATCAAGTCTATCTGTTGAAAAGAGAAGGTGGAAAATAAATGGGGTATCACAACAAGGTTTGGAAAATATTAATAGCCTTAGGGGATGAATAATGCAAAAAAGTTCTTTTCATGAATCCACACTGGTCAGTTTTGGAATTATAGTTTATTTTACAAGAGCAAATATAGCTTTCATCTGAATATAGAATATATTGAATGAGTATGAACTTCAAAGGAACATTTTACTACTGGTTAACATAGCAAGCAAAAGAAGAGGTAATTTTTATTAAGTAATTCCATTGTTTTTATATGAATATTCTATCATTTAAATTGAATGACTGTATTAATTGCACCTCAGTAAAAACACTGAAAAAAAATTGATTAACTTCCCCAAGAAGACTTCAGTAGACTACCATTAAAAACTGATACTTGGTTCTCAGTTCTAACAGCCAGTATCTCAATTCCAACCTATTTAAAACTTAATCTTTTCCTTAACTCATTTTGAAATTGAAATTATCAAGGAAATCTTATATATTATCAAAAAAAATAATTTTAGCTGCAGCAAACATATTTTTTTAAAAATTATAAAAGTTAAAATGTTTTGTCCAATAAAAAATGTACTACTATTGTTCTGCTAAATGACCATAGTGTTAGACTAACTCCTGGTGATTTATCATTTATATATAATAGAGAGTGTTGTTCTCTGCTATCATCACAGAACTACATTCATTCATAAATAATTAGTAGTTAAAACAAAAACACAAATGTGTTCAAAGTGCAGAAACTTCAGAATACTCAGTCATAAATAGTATGTCTGTATCACATTGTCCCTTCCCAAGGCTCAGGAATCCTTATGAACATAGAAAAGGAAAGCTTGTAAGATTCACAGTAGTAGATGACTTCAAGGAAATGGTAGTGTTCAGACAAAGTAGATTAGTTCCAAACATGAATTCATCGTAGTTAACTCAGCATGTTTAACACCTGAACAATTTCAAACTCGGCAACGTTACAGCATTGTGAAGTGAGGGGAGCATGAAATCCCATCATAAACTAATGAGCAACTGGTACTTTCTGAGAAAGTGAGAGTCTGTTTTCTGTAAAGATGTGGCATCTAGTATGTCAAAATTGATCCAATGAGTAGCCATATACTCAGGAGTATATCAACAACACAAATTGCACATGGTAGTACACACACACACACACACACACACACACACACACACACACACACACACACACACAAACACACGACAGAAAGCTAGGTGGGTAGCAAGAGAGTTGTGGCTCAACTCTCAGTAAATGTCAAAATTCACTGTATAAAATTTGTAATAACAAAAGTTGTAACAATAAACATTTTAACATTTAAAACTGCTCACATGTATTAATTAATTTCTTGCCAATGACTATACCATTCCTAATAAATGAACTTTAAAGTTCTCTGTTCTTAAATATACTGGATCAAATCCTTGGCCAATTCACTATGCAAAGTCTAATCTATTGAACTTACTGTGTACATGGAGAACTTCACATTGAATGTATATAAAAATTTACCTATTTTCCTGTTAATAAAACAATATTTCCATTACTTATAACTTAGGTTAAATACATTTAAAACAGGTCATCCAAAATAAAGGATGAACTTAACAGAACAAAAATTGGCAAAGAATAATAATGTTAAGAAATATTTAATAAAAAAATAATGTGGAAAAACAGATTGAATTTCTTAGGAAGAACTTTTCCTGTGTTTGGCAGCTAATTCATAACCCAGCACAAGTCTTTCCACCACAATAGACACATGGGAGTTTATTTGATCCAGAATTCCTTATCAAGGACAAAATGTGCTCTTCTGAAACTTTGATTGTCTGGCACATAAAGTTAGAAATCACCTTTACTGAAATGCCATTTAATCACAGTATTTGACAACCATAGAAATGTGCTGCTGCCTGGGATGTAAGGTCAGCTGCGGAGTGTGCTTCCATTCTGTATCACAAAGAATTTGTACCATTAGATACAATTGACAATTCTAGAGAAAACACATTTGGAGCAAAATAGTATATCAGAAAGACAAGAGGAGGCATGTCATATTAAGAGTTTCCTTCTGATTTTCAAAGAGGAAGTCAAAACCATGAAGTTTATGTCAACACAATCAATCTCTAATCTAATGATCAGGCTTGTGCAAACCAGAGGTTTGGGTATTCTTTTTGCCTAGGATTTTATTTGACATATGACAAATTAATTGAAAAATATTAATATCCAAATGACTCATTCTGCTGTCTTTTACTGAAATTATGTGCAAATGTTTGTAGGTTTTGTGCTAATGTAGAACAGCACTGTGATAAAATAGTCTTGTAAAAATACTTCTTGCCTTTCAGGCAATGAAAAATTTTAAGACCTATATTTGTTCAGTCTACTATCCAACTGCTTATTTAGTCTTTTAAAATTTAACCTGCCTTAGGAAAACACTGTACCCAACCTTACCATGGCTTGAATTTACCAAAATTCAACTTTTATAAGCCATGCCAATGCATAGCTCTAAGCTTATGTGTTCATTCATAATAATGAATTTTGTTTAATAATTTATTAATAAATAATTTTGTTTGTGTGTATATTGGGGTATCAAATAATGTATAATCATTTGCTGAAACTAATCTTAAACTAAAATTATTTTATAGATGTTGGAAATAGTAAGTAGATATAGGTGAATAATACCCACATGAGATTTGTGATATTTTCGGAGTCAGATTTGGTCAGTTGTGGTCAATAAAGTCATATTTTCCCTTGAAACATTACTGAATATCTCAGTAAACTCATCAATATTTCTTATTTCTTTCTTTTCTGCTCATTACAATGGAGCAAAACAGTCAACCCAGACAGATAATGGTGACAGACAGAGCAGGCACATATAATATGGATGTCTTTCTGTCTTTCTAGGCTAGGCCAGAAACTTCTGAGAACAAACATACAACAGGCTGCAAACAGAGCAGGGAGATAAAAGATATATAGAGAATAGAACTCGAACTTGGGCTTGGTCTGAAATATTCCAAAAGCAAGCGTAATTTTGATTTCTTAATATGGCACTGATGCACAACATATAATTTATATTTTAAATAATGTATTAAGTGTACATATTTCTTGCTTACAACGGAATGTCTCCATACATGTAAATAATACTAAGATAATCAAATTAAAGTAGCATGTCACTCAACTTAAATGTTTTTCATTTAAAAGTCATGAAGCATTCAGAGTTCCCAGATATTCTCAGATAGCTGTTCTGTGAGCCATAGGGGGAATGTTTTGCAGCACATTTCCATTCCTGGAAAACAGAAGAGCAGAACCCATTCTTATTTATCTGTGAGCCTGAGAGCTGTAACTTCCTCTGTCTCCATACATGTCCTTAGTCTGTACTAAGCACTGCTGGCAGCAGAAGTTTTATGAGACTCTTTTTCTTGCTTGAAATTAAAGTTTCTTCTTACATGAAATTGTAAAATGTGTGTGTGTGTGTGTGTGTGTGTGTGTGTGTGTGTGTGTGTGTGTGTGTAAAAGGCACTGGAGATATTTTGACACAGGCACACATTCTACACGTTAAAAGAGGTTTTCCTTGTCATACTTATAACTTCAAATACTTATCAATTCTTTAAGACAAAAACTATTTATAAAGCTTTGTGTTTGATACAATTAGTAATCTACAGTTGTTTCACTGCATAATAATCCTTCAAAACTCTCAGCTTATCTAAATATAAATTGGTGCCTATTGTACTTAATAGGAAATAATTAAACCTTCAATTATTTTAAGAGCGGATTATTAAAATTTTTCTTCCCTGAAGACTGCGTTGGCTATTTGGAAATTTTATGGTCTCAGACATATTTTATGAATGTTTTAATTTCTGTCAAAAATATCATTATAAATTTGATAAACACACACATGGCAAAAATGCAGAAAATAACGATACATCAGTGCCCTGCCCTGCTCCTAAGGCCCGAAGAGCATCACACAGAAGAGAATGCAGAAATAATATGAGAGTCACAGGGTTGAGGCACTTCTTTGGAAATGCTATCACCTACCATATGCCAATTTCAGATAAGCCGTTACAGTCCAAACATGGACACAGCAGCCATGGGCATAAACAAGATTGAGCATTTCAGCCTTTCATAGAAGAGGTGCACACATGGAACTTATTATGGCTGATAGTGGATGCCAAAAGATGGCATCATTTTTTTTTTTTTAAATGAAATGGATACTAAGAGATTCAAAGGGAAAAGACGAGGGAACAAAGCAAGCAATCCTAATGGCTCTTTTCTACTCTTCCTCGTAGGACATTCCCAATAATCTACTTTCTGGCAAATAAGTAACTTCAAAACAATTAAAGTTATGGGCAAAGTTGTCATCAATTCCACAGCTAAGCATCGATCAAACATTCCAGTCAATCCCAAAATCTTAACCAGAAATGTCTGACAACTACATAAAAGTGTGCAGAGTAAATTGTTACAATTTTAGATATCAGGTTTGAGAGCTTTGGTAAAGCAGATTACTTAATAGTCTGTCATGACAAATACTGGACTATACTCTCATTTATACCCAAGGGCTTGGGAAGGAAGATTAGAGAGAAGCAAGTATGAGTCTAATCTTAAGTACAGATAGAGGTCAAGTGATGCCTAGGACTCAGGGTAAGAACCAGTCCTCTCAAATAAAAACTGATGAATCAGTTTGAAAGCAAAAATAGAATATTGACGTGTGTTTAATTCAACAGGGATGTCATATCAACATACTAAAAATCCATGGCTTAAATATTATTTTAAGACAATTTATTTTATTAATGTGTTGTGCATATGTCTGCATATACATATATGTGTACATGTAAATTTTAATTCAGGAGCTAGAAGAGTCAATAATTACAATCAGAGCTAGAGTTATTACTTGTTACAAAGAGTTATCTGCCAACCATGGGTCTAGAACTCCAAATCTGGTCTTCTGAAAAGAGTATCAAGTACTCATAACTGCTCATAGTTTATACATTTAAAAATACTTTTGTGTGTAAGTGTGTGTGTGCGCGCGAGCATGCAGTCATGTAATGGAAACAGAGATCAGAAAACAATGGGATAACTTGCACAAATTACTCCACTCCTATCACTACATGGGTTGTGAAAATGGAATTCGTATTCCAGCTTTACAACAAATATCCTGACCTCTGAGCCATTTCTGCATCCCACAGAAGCTTATTAGGTAGGGCTCTGAATCTGAGATCAAGGCATCATTAGCAGGCTAGACTGTAAAACAGTGCTTTGGACCCATCATTTTTACTGGAGGTTGCAGTCCTTCACCAAATCACCTTATCTTTGTAAGTATCTTGTTTCCAAATCTTTATTCTCATAAAGACAGAAATCACATTGTATCAGGAAATATCTCAGTAGCCTCATTTTAAAATAACTACCTTTATTAAAAGTCTTTCGTCTTTTTAGCTGAGAAGAATGTTGAGGGTTCAGCATATGAATTGCAGAAACTTGAGAATAATTATTTTGGCTTGATTATTCATTATCACACACAACATTGTGAGAGACTATTCGACAACTATGAGAAACTAGAAAATAAAGACTCCATGATGACAAGAATTTGTCTTCATGGTTCAGAAGTATTTTCTGATTCCTTGCATACCTGTTTTGGGGATGTTCATACTTTTTAAAATCTGGTTTTGGATGATACTATTCCTTTGAAGGTTAGGCAACTCTTCAAAGTATTTTTTGTCCTACTCACAAACTTTGGCATGGTGTATACAAAGTTCAGTGTTCCGCACTTTTACAATGGAAATATTTACTTTTAGTATATAGCATTTTTGAAATAGAATATATTCACACTGTTTTCTCCTCTTTCCTCCATAAAATTCTTCCTATGTACTTGCCCCAACTGAGTGCCTCTCAAATAAATGAGCTATTTTTCTGGAATTGTTGACTTATTCTTTTACAGAATCTCTCCCTGTGCGATGCATATACTTTACACATAGAATACTCTGCTCTTGGTCTCCTACCTCAAGAAGACTGAAGTATTTTACTTGGAATCCTCTATTTCAACTGGACATCAAAATTCAAGACAAAAAATAAATCTGTTCTCTTTCCTTCTTTCATCATTAGAAAACCAAGGTTCTGTCTTTTTGTGTGTAAATTCTGTCACTGTGAGGTTTTTGTTTGTTTTTTTCATGATTCTCCATCACAGCAACTTTCTCGGTGATTTCTTCTAACATCACTTCCTATCTAATGTACAACAACCGTTTGTTTTCTCTAGGAATGTGATAAAATAACAATAGTGCACTCTACATCCATGGATCAGAAAAACCCAAATCAAGACTTGATAATAAACCATTATTGATTACTTAAAGTATAGAAATGAATTGATCTTAGAAGCTTTTCTAATAGGTGTGAAACATCAGTGGAAGCATATTCTAAGGTTCTCAGCATGGAAATGCTTCCAGATTTTCAGTCATTTCTGAACTACTATTTATCGTTATTCAAATAAACCTCATATTAGTTGTTACAAAGTTTTAGCCATGTACCTCTTAGTTTTTTTGTTTTGGCTTTTTCCCCAGGTTTTTCTGATGTTTACTTTGTAGCAACTGTTGTTTTGAGACTTATTTAAGAAACACATCCCCTTAAACAATAAAGAATTTAATAATTTTGTGTTTTATAAGAATATATTTCTTTTACATGCTCCCAAAATATTATGTATCTATTCTCTCTTTTGTTGAATTTCATTGATATAGAAAGTTGGTATTTGCTTGCCTAATTTTGTCTTTGCTTGGCTTTTTATGTGCTATTTTTTTTAGCACTATTTTTAATGGCTCCAACGACAATCTACTCGCTTGGGGTTTTTGTTTGTTTGTTTTATTTTAATTGAGATATCAATAATTTGTAAAGGCAAAGCAACCCAATTATTTAAGAATATATCAAACAGCATAATGATAAAATGGGATTTGTCTAAAAGGGATGCTGAATGTAAATACGCAGGTTCTGTAATCTCTCTGTCCCATTTCTAACCCTAAAATAGAACGCCAAGTCTCGACTCTCTACCCCATTGCCCACGTCTCCTGTGGATCATACAGACCATCTGCTTTTATCCTCTCTCTCCTGATTCATCGCTATATCAATATTCCCAACTGAAACAAGCAAGCAAACAAAAAACCTGCACAGCCACATGCCAAACCTGCAAGAAAATCATGCAAGCTACTCACAGACCTTCTGTCTCTCTCTGTCCCTCTCTGTCTCTTTCTCTCTATTTCTGTCTCTCTCTGTTCCTCTCTGTCTCTCTGTCTCTGTCTCTCTCTCTCCTCTATTTTAGGAATTATTCACTGGCAATTGATTATATAAAAGATTACTATGTATTAAGGGGTTTATATAAACACTCACTGCTAGTAAATTAAATCTTAAGGTTACTCCTGGAGAGTTGAACAGTCCCATGGAGTGGCGGTGGCAATCTTCTCTTTGAGAATCCAGGAACAAACAGGAAGGGCAGGCAGGCATCATGGACCTCAAAGGGAGCTGGTCACACCCCTCCAGGGGTCTTTAAACTCCAAAGCCACGCCAAGGTCTTGCTCAAAAGTGCCTGAATCCTCTCCTCTTCTCCATAGTCTATGCCCAGTTTCTCCTCCAGATCTGCAGCCGAGCAGTTATTGCAGCCATCCGTGCTCTTCCCTGCGCTCTAATCTTTTTCTCACCACGTGTTGCTTTTCACTATAACCAAACATCAGCAGTCATCCTTGATAACCCAAGGGTCCCTCTTCATAGGGCAACAAATAGCCTTCAAGCAGAAGCGTATATCTCACCTGACCCTGAAAACCAGTCTTCCCAGTCTCATTCCCAGTTCTGTAATAAGAAACCAAAGGTGCTTTCATTTTCTTCTCTGGTCCTGTCTCCAATGTATCGCAGAGAACTTCTCCCTCAAACTTTCTTCCCAAACTCACCTCAATATCTCATCCACCAACACCAGTAGGCATTCCCAGTGAACATACCGACTCTGCAAGACTGAAAAAAATGCAAAACAAAGCCACCATTATCTATAAATTTCCACCAGAGAGGAAACAGAAACCAAAAACTAAACCTAGACGATCCCAGAAAACACCATCTCCATATCTAATCATCCCAAACCCAGATGCCTAGACATCAGCACACACACAAAAACATCAATAAGACTGCACCAGGGTTCAGCTATCCTCTCACATAGGCCAGCATACCTGAAGCACAAGAAAAATACTTTAAAATCATCTATATGAAGAAGATAGAGGTCATTAAAGAGAAAGTAAACAAACAAAAACTGAAAGACTTGGATAATTTCTCAAAGAATTCCAGGAAAATACAGGCTGTTATAGGAAATTAATTAAAAGTGAACTGTTGAAGATCTGAAAAGGGAAATAGAGTCAATAAGGAAAGCACAAACAGAAAATTATGGAAACGAAAAATTTAAGAATGTGAACAAGATTAGTGAGGCA
The DNA here is from genome assembly GCA_033318265.1 of Phyllotis vaccarum. Taxonomy (NCBI): domain Eukaryota; kingdom Metazoa; phylum Chordata; class Mammalia; order Rodentia; family Cricetidae; genus Phyllotis; species Phyllotis vaccarum. The sequence continues at coordinate 143,856,636 of JARWLC010000006.1, forward strand.
TATTTCAACAAAAAAAAATACACAATAGAATAGAGAATCTTGAGAGTTAAAAGTATTATTGAAAGGATACAGCAGTGCAAAAAAATTGCTAAATCCAAAAAATTAATGACATAAAACAGTCAGGAAATCTGAAACCCTAAGAACTATAGGATTAAAGCAAGGGGATGAAACCCTACTCGAAGGCTTAAACAATATTTTCATCAAAATCATAGGTGACAAATTTTTTTACTAAAAAAATAAAATACCTATGATGGACAAGTAGCATAAAGAACACCGAATAGATTGAATCAGAAAAGATAATTTCTAACTGCTTCATAATCAAAATGCAATACGGAACAAATAAAAGAATCTTAAGTAAGAGAAAAAAAAATAAGTAAGGAATAAATGTAGACCTATTAGGTTTACAACTATTTTATCAATGAGGACTCTGAAACACAGAGGGTTCTAATCAGAGATACTTCAGACTCTACTTCTAGAGGTCTTTATCATAGATACCATTCCAGACTACTATACTCAGTAACATGTTCAATTATCATAGATGGATAAAATAAGATCTTGCATGATAAAACTAAATTTAAACAATATTTACCTACAAATCCGGCCATGTAGATTTTGCCAGACAGAAAACTATAACCTGAGAAGGCTAATTACAACCATAAAAACACAAACCACTAAAATCTAAGGAGGGTCTCTCTGTCTGTCTGTCTGTCTGTCGGTCTGTCGGTCTCTCTCTCTCTCTCTCTCTCTCTCTCTCTCTCTCTCTCTCTCACACACACACACACACACACACACACAGGGCCACTACCATCAGTATCAAAACTCCAACAACACAAAATGATAGAAACCAATAATCATTTGTCATTAAGATCTTATCTATGATCTTAAGAAACTAATAGACTAGTGGTAGGAACAAATTTTTTGTTCCATCCAGGAAACATACTTCAACATCAATGAATATTACCAACAACTTCATTATGAATATTACCTTAAAGAGTTAGAAATAAATATTCCAAGAAAATGAAGAAAATGGACTTAAGCACATGTAGCTATTTTAGTATCTAACAAAATAGACTTTAAACCAAAATTAATCAGAAAAAAATAGGAAAGTATACTATATACTCATCAAATAAAAAATTCACAAATTAGAGATATTAATTACTTATTAAATTTTATTTTCATAAAAAGTTCATCTCCATAAATGTATCCCCCTGTTCCCTCTCCCATCCCTCTCCTAATCACTCCCAGACAGCCCTCAGCCTCTCCATCCACCCATCCCTTCCCCACAAAGACCAAGAAGTCCCAAGGTGGGCCAAACCAGCCAGGCATATCCACTCCAGGCATTTCCTATTTACTCATCCCAAACTCAATGCTGGGTTAGGTGTTCCTCTATAGAGAATGGGCTCCATGGTGCTAGCCCATGAACAGGAGCACAGTCTGATTTCACCCCTTGTGGCTCTACACACTGCTCATGCCATTCAAAAGCTGCCCACCTCAGGAGGGCCCAGCTCCCCCTCCTGATGGATCTCTAGAGGCAATTCCTGATACACTGAGCTCTCCAGAGCTCCCCAGACAGCCATCACCATGGGAAACTTCCTCATAATCCCTATCCCTCTGCTTGGACTCACCTCCCCTGCTCTCAGCTGGACCAAGGCTTTGCCCAGTGTTCAGCCTTGGATCTCCACCATCTATTCCCCAAACAACACAGCAAGCATTTCAGAAAAGGAATACCACCATAGCTTAAATATTCCATGAAATAATTGCTAATGATAATCTGCTATACATATAATTCAGTTCCTTATCCAGTCAACAGCAAAGAGATTTCCACCAGTAGAAGGTATCAACAGACGCAGAGATCCAGACACAGACATTATGCAATCTATGAGTCTAAATTGAAAGCCTCCATCATATTCCTCCTGCTAAGAGCTTAGGGAGTCCCAAGGAAGATGAGGTGGAAAAATTATAGGAGTCGGAGAGCATGGAGGGAAGCAAGGGAACAAGGCCCATGAAACTACTAAGCAAGGTGAATATGATCTCAATGAAACTAAAACAGAATTTATAGGGCCTTTATTGGTCTACACAAGTCCTCTGTTTATATATTATGGCTATCAGCTTAGTGATTTTTATTTATTTATTTATTTATTTATTTATTTATTTATTTATTTATTTATTTATTTTTGTGGGACTACTGATTACGAGAGCACGTGTGCTTCTGATTTTTTCGCCTTCACTTGGTGCACATTTCCTCCTCTTGGCCACATCCAAGTTCAATACAAGAGATTTTATTTTATCTTACCATGAGTCACTTAGCCATAGTCATGTTTTGTTGTTGGGTTTTTTGTTTGTTTGGTATTTGGTTTTTGTTTCTTTTCTTCTATTAAGAGACTTCAAGAAAGTGGATCTGCCAGAGTTGGGAAGTTGGAGGAAACTGGCAGGTATGGAAAGAGGAAAAAATTTTAATCAAGAGAAGTTATAAAAATATAATGTATTTTTAATAAAAATAAAAATAAAAGCAATCTGGAGAAAGACTCAGAATTTAATAGCAATAGCTGTTCTGCCTGGGGACCCAAATTTAATTCCAGCACCCACACGGTAACTGACAAATGTCTGCAACTCTGGATCCAGGGGAACTGATGCCTTCTTTCATTCTAATTTGGCACCATGTGCACATGCTGCACAGGTATACATTCAGGCAACATCTATATACACTTAGTTAAAAACTAAAATAGGAGGTCATTTTTCCATTTGCATGTTTTATGCAACATTCTAGATAAGAAGAAATAAATAGGAATTCGTCATATAGCAGAGACAGCCTTGAGGCTCTTATTTCTAATTTCTTAGCACTCTTTAGTGAAGTCAGAGAACACAGTCATCTGGAGATTCTATACTTCCATTTCCAGAGTCTGAGAATGACCTTGTGGTTTTCTAGCAGGTTTTTAAAATCTAAGTACTGAGGCTGGAAAGTGAGCAGGTCATAGAGTCAATGAATAATACACTCACTGTCAATTGTGCTTTTATGTTTTGAACTTGTTTTTACTTTAAAGGTACCTCATGTCTGAGATTTCACTAAGAAGTACACAATCTATAAATAACAGAGACACAAGGAAATTAAAAATAGAATTTAATTTAATTTAATTTTTACAGCGGAAGAATGCAAATGGAATCCAAACCTATTACCCTGCACAAAATTCAAATCTAAGTGGATCAAAGACATAAATACTGAACTTGATACAAAAGAAAGTGGGTAATATCCTCCAATGCATTGGCACAGGTGACAACTTCCTAAATATAACACCAGTAGCACAGACACTAATAACAATAATCAATAAGCAGGACCTCCTGAAACTGAGAAGCTTCTGTAAGGCTAAGGACACAGTCAATAAGACAAAATAACAGCCTACAGAATAGGAAAGATCTTCACCCATCCTACATCTGACAGAGGACTGATCTCTAAAAAATATAGAGAACTCAAGAAATTAGAGACCAAACACCTAAATCACCCAATTAAAAAATGGGGTTCAGAGCTAAAAAGGGAACAACAGAAGAATTACAAATGACTGAAGGGCATTGAAAAATTTTCTCAACATCTTTAGCCGTCAGAGAAATGCAAAGCAAACCAATTTTGAGATACCACCTTACACCTCTTAGAATAGCTAAGTTCAAAAACACAGACGACAGCCTATGCTGGAGAGGATGAGGAGCAAGGGGAACTCTCTTCCATTTCTGGGGAGTATAAACCTGTACAGCCACTCTAGATGACAGTATGATGGTTCCTCAGAAAACTGGAAATCAATCTCCCTAAGGATCCAGCGATACCACTATTGGGCATATACCTTTGAGCATATACCTGAAGGATGCATATTCATACCCCAAAGGCATTGTCTCCACTATGTTCATAGTAGCATTATTTCTAATTGCAAGAACCTTAAAACAACTTTGATACCCCTCAACTGAAGAGTGGATTGACAAATTATATGTCTATACAAGGGAGCACTACTCAGCAGAAAAAAACACATGACATCCTAAAATATTCAGGCAAATGGATGGATCTGGAGAACATCCTTCTGAGCGAAGTATCACATGCCCAGAAAGACAAGCCTGGGATGTACTCACACAGAAGTGAATTTTAGACAAAAAAACAAAGAATACCCAAGCTGCAAACCATAACCCATGGACAGCATGGAATTAGAAGGAACTTAAGAAAGACATCCAGAGATTCCCTTAAGAAGAGAAAATAGAGAAGATCACCTTAGCAAATTGGGGACATAACAGGTTATAAGAAAAAAGAGTTGGGAACATATCTTGAAAGAAGAAGATGATTGAGTGAGAGGAGCAAAGAGGGAGGTGGAGGAAGTTGGATATCTCAATAAAGGAAGCTATTGTGGGGTTGGAAAGAGACTGCATGCTAGAGAAACCTCTAAGAACTTGCAGGATTTCTCTGGCCAAGTCTCCAAACAATGGTAGAGGGGTGCCTAAGTGGGACTTCCTCTATAATCAAATGAGTAAACACCCTAGGTGTCATCGCAGAACCTACATCTTACAGGGTATAGAGATGGTACATTTACACAATGGAGTACTACTCAGCAGGAAAAATGACATTCTGAAATATGCAGGTAAATGAATAGAACTAGAAAATATCCTGAATGAGGTGACACAGACCCAGAAATATAAACATGGTATGTATTCACTCATAAGTGGATTTTATACTTGAAGCAGAAGGTAACCAGTTTACAATCCACAAGCCCAAAGCAGCTCGGTGTCAGGAAGGAACCTATGAGAAACATCCATGTATCTCCCTGGGTAGGGAAATAAATAAGATCTAATGAGTAAATTGGGACCATAGGGGGTAGAGAAAAAGTGAGGAGAGAGAGAACACAAGAGAATGGAATGGTTGATTTGGAAGAGTGACAGAGGAGAACAATAAAATATAGATCTTGATAGAGGCAACTATTGAGGGTTTAGAGAGAAACCTGGTGCTAGGAAAATACCCAAGAGCTCACAAAGGTGACCCTGGCCAAAGCTCCAGGCAATAGTAGAGAGAGTACCTAAGCTGGCCTTCTGCTATAATGAAATTGATGATACCCAAATTGTCATTATAGAACCTTCTTCATATAACTGATGGAAGCACATGGAGTGTTCCATAGCTAAGCAGTGGGGCAAACTCCTAGTCCAGCTGAAGAAGAAAACATTATAACATCAAAGAGGCCACAAGAGGAAACCCAGAGACAGCTAAACTCACTTATTGGGAACTCAGTATCTATAAAATGACACAGCTGGGGAACCTATTTGGGACTGAACTAAGCCCTCTGATTGTGGATGACATTAAATGGCATAAGATGTTTGTGGAGCCTTTGTCAGTGGAGTGAGAATTTATTCACAGTGCAGGAACTAGATTCTTTAAGTTTATTTTCTACAGAGGAACACCTTCCTCAGCCTTGATCCTGGAAGAAGGGCCTTGGTCCTACCTCAACTAGACAACATCGCTGTGGGTCTATGCTTTTGAACCCTGTAAATATTTGTCACTCATATTGGTTTATTAAAATGCTGATTGGTCAAGTAGCTAGAGAGGAAGTAGATATGGGGCAACTAGACTAGGAGATTTATGGGAATTGAAAAGCAGACCGTGAGACACTAGCAATGCAGAGGAAATAAGCTGAGAATGCTGCTCTAAGAAAAAGTACCAAGTACATGGCTATGCATATGGGTTAACTTAAAGTATAAGAGTCAGCAAGCAACAAGCCTGAGCCATAGACCAATCTGCTTGTAATATAAGTCTTTGATTATTTGGGACTAAGGGGCTGCAGGAATGCTGGTCTATAGTCCTGGCCTCAAGGCTCCAATAGGTTAGAAACTTCTGATTACAGAAAGTGTTCTACCCTAGTGCATGTACATCCATATAGAGCATAAACAGGAGTTTGAGAACTAACACCACAACACAGTTCCTACTTGTGCCTCTTAAGTGAGCCATGGTACAGAATTGCATTACTGCTTGAGCTACAACATGGCTGGTTCCTGAAGTCTCACAGAAGCCTTGGTACAAACATGAGCAGCATATGACAGATTTGAGATTTCTGTTCTTACAGGCAAAAAGGGAAGAGAGTCAAAGACAGCTTCTTGGTACCAACATTTTCTTGTATGATCTCTGTTTTTCTGATGGTGAACAGAGGCCCAGCTTCCTGACTCAGCTTTAGCAGCAAATACTTCAAGACTTTTTGTTAAGAGGCTTTGTTGCAAACACTTAAATGAGGTTTATGAGCAGCAGACAACAGTTCTCTCTACTTGATGGCAGTGTGGACCTTAATATTTCCCACAGTTGGCATGGCAAATGTGGTTCCTGCCAAAATCCTCTGCCATAAAGCTAAGCTTTCATAGACCAAAGAACAGAGTGGAGGAAGTCTCCATAACTAGCATAGCTCCCTTAACGCTAGCCACACCTTAGTAGATGAAAAGAAATGAGAGAAATATAGTAAAGGCAGATTCAGACAAAAGAAAAAAAACTCTAAAAGGTTAGCACTGTGCTTAAAATTATACTTAGGCTTGGGAGAGAAAAGAAAAAAGATAGTCTTTTAAAAAGAAATAGAGTAAAAAAATAATAGTAAATCACATAAAGGTGGAAATCACACAGAGAGTCTGAATACTGTATGTTATTTCTCTGTCTTTGAGTTTTTTTTTAAACTACAATAGAAGAAGGAACAGAAGCTAAAAGACATTTGATTATAATGCTGCTGGATTAATCCAACCTGCATATTTTGTAAATGCCTTTACTTCACAATTGAAGTCAAAAGATATGGTACTTTGGACAGACAAGAGGTTTTGTTTTTATTTCCACTGAAAATGGGAGTCTGAATTTATTCTGAGCTAAAGAAAATAAGATTTGATGGGGGAAGACAACAGGAAAGTTTCCAATGGAAGTCATAAAGCAGATGATCCAACATTTCAGAGCAACTCTGTTGCGGTTTCCTCTGAGATCTGCATCCAGAACAGCTTTAAAGAAACTAGGGATGACCCAGGTTCACAGAACACGCCATTCAGGACTTGACCGTAATTCTTGATTTTTCTCAGGATCCTCATAGGATTACCAGCACCCCAAAACAGCAGGAAGTAGTCTAGAGAATTATGTCCAAAGTCCCCAAAATAGATTATGGATGTTTGTCTCTGTTTCAGTGTTGGTTACAAGTTGTTATACGTAGTGGTGAAGGAAAAGCTATATAAAGAAGATTAGATTTTGGGTTCCTGCATTGAAGAAGAAAAAAGGAGAGAAAAAATGTGAGACTATGCTTTTGTATATTGTAAATATTTGTCACTCATATTGGTTTAATGCAATGCGGATTGGTCAAGTGGCTAGATAGGAAGTAGAGGTGGGCAACCAGACTAGAATGCTGGGAAGTTGAAGAACAGAAGTAGCAGATGCCAGTGAAGGACAAAGGACGCAGGATGAGGATTCTGCACTGAGTAAAAACGTACCAAGCCATGTGGCTAAGCATAAAGGGGGAGGTTAACTTAAAGTATAAGAGTTAGCAAGTAATAAGCCTGAGCCACAGGCCAAACAGCTTGTAATTAATCTAAGACTTTGTGTGATTATTTGGGACGAAGTGGGTATGGGAATGCAGGTCTGCGGGTCCTTACCTAGGGGCTAGGGCAGGTCAGAAACCTCTGACTATACTGCGTTTAACCACCCTGGGGATTCTTACCCTTTATGAAAAATGGATGGGGAGAGATGTCAGGAAGCTGGGGAAGGACCGAGAAGAGAGAACAAGGGGTAACAGTGGCAGGTATGTTTAATTTTTTAACAAAATTAATAAAAGTCTCATCAAAATCATATTCCACTGTATTTCTTAATTTTTGCATCTAATTATTATCCTCGGGTGTGATTCATATTACTGTGTTTTTAAACTTTAATTATCTAGAACTTATTTGCTTTAAGTTATCCTTCAGTTAAAATCAAATAAACATTATTCAACAGTTTTTTTTTGTTGAAGCCATTATTATCATAATATGCATATATATTTTGGGAATAAACTGCTCAAATATTGTCCAGTTTAGGATACCCAAATATAGACAATGTCTTTAGTTACGGAGAGTTGTACTCTTGGATATGCAGAAGGTAAATAGATATGTAACTGGTTTAGGATACCCAAATATAGACAATGTCTTTAGTTATGGAGAATTGTACTCCTGGATATGCACAGGGTAAATAGATATGTAACTGGTTTAGGATACCCAAATATAGACAATGTCTTTAGTTATGGAGAATTATACTCCTGGATATGCACAGGGTAAATAGATATGTAACTGACAAGGGAATCATTGATCTTCATGCTCAAATTCCACCAAGATGAAAGAAAAACCTGGCATCACATCTTTGCACTTACATGATGCAGAAATAAATTCAATTCTCAAAAAGCAATTTTAGTATCTAATTTAAATAAAAATAAGATAAAGGGCCTGCTAATCATTTCAGTCACTGCACTTTTGCTCATTCTAATTATACTATCCAAAAATCACATGTAATTTTCAAATTGCATTATTTGAATAATTTTTTTTTCTTATCAAAACTCTGATAAAAACCACTTAAACTTTTCTCTGGAAGTAATGAGCAGAATGAGAAAAGGCTCTCTGTGTGAGGTGCAGACCTTACAGAACCAGATGGATTAATCTTTTTGCTATCTGGTCCCTGAGCTCTATTTAAAATGATCAAATGTACTTATGATCACAGAACCTCTCCAGTCTGTTTTGTACTCTGTCAATGCACAAAATCAGCATTTCTTCAATTAGTGTAAAGACCAAGTAGCTCCACACATTTTTTAAATAAGAAGGTGAGTGAAATAGTAAGAAGGCTACTGGGAAGCCAAGCAGGGATGGCAGGCAGTAAGGTCTTTTTTTTTTTTTTTTCTTTAATACTACTGAACAATGAATCTAATATGTGAATTTAAACATTTAAAACACAACATTAAATATATTTAAAAGAAAAGAACCAAAGATTTAGACGAATCTGTGCCTGATTTTGACTTGTCCTATTTACATGGTTACATCAACAGTCTTTGCATGTAATACCAGTATATTCTAAAAATAACTGATTTTAACTTAAATGCAATATCTTAAAGAAGTTATGAATGATGCTCCAACTGTGATCTTGGTAATACATCTTAAGTTATATTTACAAATGAGATTTCAAAGCTTCTATGATGAGTAAACAGCTTTTAGAAAATAGCAACACTACCTGCGTCTCAAATCAAATGTATGTGGCTGAGATGCAAATATATCCAGAATGCAACTGTGTCTCAAAATAAAGCACACAGCACTGTAGTAGGTACTTTTATGTTGTCACTCTTTCTTAATGAACACAATAAAATTCGCATGTAGCCTTTATTTTTCTTTGTTCGTACTGTAAGCTATAAAGTAAGACCTAAGTTTCATCTTTTCTACTCATTTATCTAGAAAATTTACTCACATATTGGTGCTTATTTTTGTATATTCCATATGTTTTTAAAGCAATTAGATTATGTCCTCCTATTTTGCAATAGATCAGATCTGTAAATGTTATACACAAAAAAATTAAAGACTCAAAACTGGAACCCAAGAATACTTTAACAATTACAAATGAACTTTAACTTTTGTGGGGCATGCCATTGAGTACATCTAGAAGCAAAATAATCATACATGCTTGGAAAGGAAAGATAATATATGAACAGGTCCTGCTGTCTACGAACATCTGAGAAGGATGAGAAGAAAATGGTGGTGTTTTTAATTGTAAGGGTTAGTGGGAGGATTTCAAGTCGTTGTCTTTCTTTGAAAGCTACTAAGGTTCTGTTTCTGTTTTCTTCCCTTTACATAGTGTTATGTACTATTAAAAATTTTGTTTTTTATGTTATAATTGTTGTTTCCTTGGTACTGACCTAAAATCAACATTTCCAAATAATTATAAGACAGAACTTGCAAAATTTTGAGCCAAAAGACACTGTTTTCTCATTTAATTTGACCATTTTAGTATTTATTAAGTTGAAATAAAGATAACTAAGAGAAAACTGACAAATTTTGCAGCTAAATCATCATGAGATTATTATCAAATCATAAGTGAATTGTTTTGTATTGGAAAATAAATGACTTCACGTCTTTGAGAGGGAGAAGTATAGAAATAAATATTTTTAAGATAAGAAGAAAATGCAAAGACTAAGCAATAAATAAAAAATAAATTGGTATAGGTATCAGAGTTCAGGACTAGCATAATATTTGAGAGAAATTTGATGAAATAGAAATGCATGATACAATCATGGATTCATTATCTAAGGCATTGGAAAGCTTGTGCACAATCAAGGATTGAACCACAAATTCAGTTATTATGCACAGTTTAATTCAGGATTTATTTTTCTATATTTTGTTTCCTCTCATAATCCCAGCACAAACTGTAGTGAACTGACTAGGAATGTGCCCACAAAGACTCTGCCACCTGAATATGTGTCTTTTGGTAGGTGCACTGTTTGAGGAAGTTGTTAGGGTAAGTCAGTCACTGGGGCCATTTTTTGAGATCATAAAAATGTGTGATTTCCAATTTTTCACTGTTTCCTCCTTGCAGTTCAAGTGAAAACAGCATCTTATTCTGACTGAAACACCTTCACTCTCCAGCTATGACTTCTTTTCATTGTAACTATATGTCCAAATAAACTATCTTCTGTAAGTTATCTTGGTCAAGATGTTTTATAATGTAATATAAACCAAAAGAAGTTAATACATATTAAAATTACGTTCATCTCTGAAAAAATGCTTCAAATTGTTATTGAGAGGTATATTACTGTTTTTGGAAACAGCAGCAATAGTGTTAATGTATGCTACACTTGGTTTGTCTTTATCAAGAGTTTCACATATATCAACAAAGATAAAAGAAAACTAAAACATGTTTAGTGCTCAGTTGTCATTGTTTAGTTACATCTAAGTAAGGAGATTAATTCCAAGGAGCTGTATTTCTGGGACACACATTCCTAGAAGGCTTGATACTAAGCTATACACAGGTAGTATCATTAGAGTAGACCTGACAAGTAACTATCAGAGATTTCATTCATTTTCTTTTTAGATGCTGTCTCTTAGTTCTTCATACAAATTATTTTTCTGTCATTTTCTTTAGATCAATTTCATATTGCTGGATTTAATTTTAGAATTAGAAAGATTTGCAGTCCTTTCCCCTGCTTGTCACTACAGCAGGATCCTTATATCTTGAATCAAAGAGGGGATGAATATTTGAGAGGAGTTTCAATGAGAGTTCTGTGGTGCTGCTTTGCCCATCCAGACTGATGACTCACTGCAATGCGCGTTTTGTAGGTCGGGATGATTGGACAAAGTATATACTGTGTGACACACTGCTGAACCTAATGCTACTCAGATGACCAAATATGTGCTGAGAAGAGGGAGGAGTGAGGTGGTTTTATTTTTTGTTTGTTTTGTGTTTAACTAATGTGAGGGTTCTTTGGTTAGTGCTGCAGGGGTGAGGGAATATGTAGAGTGACTGGAAGAATAGAGGGTGGGAGGGCATGATGTAAAATTCCCCCCAAATAAATAAAGAATTGTGTTATATTAAACAACAAAGTTCTCTTTAGACATGTTGAAGATACCACATGCCTTCATTTGAGTCTTCTGAAAGTACGGCCATAGTTTACTACCACAGGGAGCAAGAGCCTGAAGATAAGGGTTGGAAATAAAATACAACAAACCTAGAATTTTATAATACTACTTCATGTAGGGATATTGTGTTGTTTCATGGTAAATAATTGTCCCACCCACTGGTTTAATAAAAAAGCTGATTGGCCAAAGGCAGACAGGAAGTGTGGGCGGGGCTACCAGACTAAGAAAACTTGAGAACAGAACACCAAACAGAGCACCAGAGAGAAGCTTAAAGAAGCAGAGGACAACCATGCTGCTCTAAGAAAAGGTACCAAGCCCCGTGGCTGAACAAGAGACATGGGTTAGATGAAGGGTAGAGAGCTAGCAAGTGATATGCCTGGGCCTGAGGCCGATCAGCCTAAAATTATAGTAAGCCTCTGTGTGTCTCTGTGGGTCTGTGGGTCTGCGGTCTGTGGGCCTAGACCTTGAGGTTAGGCCCAAAGGTCAGGGCCAGAAACCTCCTACTACAACTTCAGACAGCTAAGAGCAAAATCAAATGTGGCATTTGCCTTGCCAGACACTTGCCTTTCAGAAACTCCCAAAACTTTCAGGACCTGCATGGGAATAGCACAAGAGAAACCAACATAACAAGGTGCTGCATATTCTGTAATATACATACCCAAATCAAAAGGCAAAGTGTTGAATTAAAGCTGAGCTATAAACAGCTGCCGAAGCAGTACAAATAAAATATAATTTCAAGCTATAATTAGGCCTATTGGCCCTTAGAAATGTCCTGGCTTTATAGCTTAATGTTCAAAAGAGATAAAGCAACATTTGATTTTATAGCTACCAGAGTAACCTAAACACTGATAATTATACACTAAATAACCCAATAAAATAATTGGCTGATGTAGCTCTATTGGGAGCAAGTTTGTAATTTTAAGTTTGAGACTTTCCTGAGAGGGGCATGCGTCAAGGGAGGCAAACATTATAACCCAATATGGTTTTGTGAGTCTTGCCCATGCACGGTCTGCCACTCTTCTATGGACAGGAAGAAAAGGGTAATTATTTTCCTAGAGTCTGGACTGCATTAAGGTTCTGATTAAATGAAACCAGCAGAAACTGCACTTTATAATATATGTAGCAATGAAGGACAAAAAATCTCTCCAGCATACTACCATCCCTCTGCGAATGAATTTTCCCAAATCCCTGAAAAGCCATTAATGAAATCTGACTGTTCCTCTCCAGACATTTCCTGTAGGTTCCCTGATGGACAGTCTCAGTGGTGCCCAGATTCCAGCTGTTCCCCTAAAGTACAAACTATGCCAGGCCAATTACCATCACTGTTTCAGCCTTTTCCTTTCTTCTGTAAAAACTCCTTAGGTGGATCTATTGACAACAAGGGAGATGGGAGAGTCACCCTACCTGATGTTTTGCTGCATGAACACTGGAAAGAAATGCAATGATGGGAAACCTGGGTGGGGGGACGACTTTGCAGTGATAGTAAAATTTTCAGTCATACTGTATTAGTTCCTTTTCTATTGCTGTGATTTAAAAAATTACCAAAAAGCAACTTATGGAAGTGTTTACTCTGGTTTATAATTTCAGAAATATCAGAGTCTGTCATGGTGGGCAGATATGGTAACATTGGCAGGAATGGAAGCCCAAGGAAGAAGCTGAGACCCATCATCTCAAACCACAAGAACAAAGCAAAGAAAATGAATTGGAAGTAGCCAAGTATTTTCATCTCACAGTCTGCCTCCTGTGACCTACTTCTTCCATCAAAATTGTACCATATAAACTTCCCCAAACAGAAACACCAACTGGGAAGTAAATGTTTAAATACATGGAAGAGTTTTCAAAGCAACACATAAAGTACAAGGAGTGAAGTGATTATTTTATTTCAAGGTATGTATTTAAGATCAATCTTAAAAACAAATTGGTAAAATTAGAGGTAAAAACAGAGAAAAAATTGTATACAATAATTAATGCAGAAAGACATTTAAAAGCAATGCATATCCAGATCATCCTAGACCCTGAATACATTAAAATGATGAATATTTCCCCTGCACTACCCACTACTGAGAAAATATCCTCTGGGGGAAGTAGACCATCATCATATTTGTAACCAGTGAAAAAACTCTAAAACAGTTCTTTGAAGATATTTTTAACAAAGCTTTACTTTAAGTCTGGAGAGATGACCATCCATGGTTCAAAGTCAATGTAAATTGACCTCTGTACCATCTTTTCTGTTGATGTAAATTTGTTCCAGAATGTTGCAAAAATGATATAGTTATCCCATAATTATGCAAAATATGTATCAGTATGAATACCGAATTTTTTCTGACATCTCAATTCTGGTTTGATGTAGTAAGCGGCAATGTAGTGGAGAACATGGCAACTTCTCTGAGCTCTAAACCAGCTCCAAGGGAAAAAGAAATAAAGCCCTGAGTTTTGCAGCCACACACTCAAAATAATTTTTTAAAGTACTTTGTTTTTTAAAATTGATATAGATAATTGAAAATTAAAATATAAGTAAACAAGGAATGATATCCAATTACTATATCTTTCTCTGAAATTCTTTAAATAGGAAAACAAACCATCACAATATTATTTGTATATACCACGTTAAGGGAAGTCTTGGAATCATGAATTATTTAATTCAACATGCTAATGGAAGTTTTAAAAATATTATGAGGGTTCAAGGTGTGGCTCGACACTTAGAGCATTTGTTGCTCTTAAATGGGATCTGGATTCAGTTTCTAGCATAAACATAGTAGCTCAAAAATATCTGTACTTTCAGTTCCAGAGCATCTCACAAATATCTTCTGGCCTCTGGGGTCATGACATTAAACACACATGACCTGGTTACGTATGTGCAGCTAAGATATTGCATTAAATTAAAATATAAGGAAGAGAGTATGAGATCTCAAAACTAAAAGAACTATGGGAAACTGAAGAATTAAAGAATCTGAGGATGGGTGAAATAGTTTTCCCAGGGAAGAGCACAAAGTTGGTTATCCAATATCAAATGGCCTTTCTAAAATAGAAACATGAGTAAGGTTTTATAGATTGAGCCATTTTCATTTATGGATATATATGTACACACATAGGTACATATGGCAACAATCAATTTAAAAATAGGTCCTGAATTTGAAAAAAAATGTATAAGACAGGGTTTGGACAGAATAAGGGGAAAGGGAAAATGGTGCCATTAAAATATAATGTCAAAAAGATGAAAGAAAAAAATATAATGAACCTTCAAAATATTATGGTTGTTTTCAGGTTCAAGTTGTTTCTTATTCTTACTGATAATTTACTGAGAGGGTAGTTCTAATTCCATTGTAAAATGTGTAACTACTTCCAGAAATAATTTTAAGATCTGGTTTGAGATTCCTAGAGTCTACATACAGTAAGAAAGAAGACAGATGGATTAAAAGTTGTTGATACCATAAACCTAATTTAAAATAAAATTGAACACCAAAGATTAGATAATATGAGGTTATACACAGTGCTAAACTTTTATCATGGATCATAAAATACATTTTTTACATATGGAGCAATCTAGGTTTTTCCACTAGTGAATTGTGGTGATAGTTTCTTCTTGGATACTATAATACCACCTTGTAACTTTAAGGTTATCACTCCCTGGCAGCCAAATGTTAAAGAAAGGGCAGAACCCAAAGGGGACAGTGTAAAACTTTCCCTCCTCTTATATTTGATAGACTGAGGAACATAAGTTATCGGCTGCCAATAACTGAAAATTGGGAAGTGCCACCAGAATCAGAAATGATAACCTCATATCAGTTTCCACTTTCCATCTACAGTAGCCTACATCACATGCAAAAATTACAAAAAGTGGTTATTGAATGAAACATACATATGCATACACACACACACTCGAGGAATGAGTGATTTAGCAATATTAAAGTTAAATAAGTTAATAAACAAGCATATATAAACTAAATATGATGATATCTCATTATACTAATTGAGTATAACTGTTCAAATCATATTGTAAATATAGTGTAGTGAGGCTAGAATAAAAATTTAACTTCATTAATAGTAAAAAAATGAAGCTGTAACTATGGACTAATATATTATGTCAAAATGGAAAGCAAGAGGATGCCTACAGAACCATCAGTGACAACAGAAGTATAGAATTTGATACCAAAAAAGGAGAAATTTAAAATGCATGGGTACAGAATTTAATTTTCCAATTGTGAAAACTAGTTAGAAGTGAAGTACTTATTATTAAAAAGCCAAGCCAAACTTGAGATTTTATATGATACTATCATTTGTATATTAAAGCATACTATTTTCTAGTAGTTTACAAAGAGAGTTTGTAACAATTCATTCTGTACAGTGAACAAAATGTGTTTAAACTGAGGAGAAAATCATATTGAAAATTAAGGCACAAACCCCTGGTAACCATGTGCATCGTCAGTGAGCTGAGGCTCATGGGTGCCCGGGGCCAAATGGGGAGCGTGAAATGGAACCTATTGTCTTTTTTTCATGGAGAGATGACTCCAGCAATTAGTGAAGTCATATGATGAGACACAATTCTTATGAACAGGACAAATTGTTTCAAAAGGGGATAAAGGAAGTGTGAGAAGAAAGAAAGAAGGAGAGAAACGGAGAAGTAGAGATTGAGAGATGGCTGATGTGCAGAGCTAAGTGGAGATGTTTCTTCCTCTACGGTTTCTCCTGCCTAGGGGATCAAGGTTCACTTTCTTACCGCGCGTTTCTGTATTTTAAAGGTGTGGATAGTGTCTCTATCTCCACTTAACATGAAAGCCTGCTGGACAATATACCCAGAGTCTTCCACAAAATATGTAACTTTCCAAACGATACTTTGATTATAAGGATGGCGAAACATTTCTAACAAGAATAACATTAAAATTTCCAAACTCTTAAACAACTTTCTCCTTAAAATATTAACTATATGTTTAAAAATTAAAATATAATTTAAATTTTCTATGGTTATAGAATTATATTTCCCTAAAATCAAGATTGAGACACATACACATACATCTACAAATATACATATCAATTTTTAATTAAGCATGTATTTATAAAATGTATTTTCATTTACTTTTTATTAACAAAAATTAGGGTCATCCTGAGCACTTAGATGTAAGAATAATCTCAAAATATAAAGTGTTTATATGATAAAGTTAATTATATAAAGATGTAAAATATAACCTATTGCATAGTATTTTGATCAAGTCATTACTGAGTTTTTAGAATGTGGGGAAAGATAAAAGTTATGTTCTTCTGAAGTCAGCCAAGAGATCATACAGACTGGCACATATCTGTAATATCAACAATTGGGAGTTACATACTGAATGATTAGAGTTCAAAGTCATGTTCAACTAACCACATGGGAGCTCAAAACTTACTCATCTTCATGCTATATGGTAACTCCTTTCCAAACTGTCCTTGTTCTATAAAAATAATAGATAATAAAGTTAATCAAGAATTTTACAGTGACATGTTAAAAGTGTTATAAATTTTTACGAGTTACCTTTACAAGAAAACTGAATAAAAATGAGTGTTGACAAAAGTAAACTAAAGCCTAATGATTTTATGAGTGAAAATTATTCATTTTCAAATAATAGAGCTCATACTGAATTTATATATCTGTGTGTATGCCTATATGTATGCAAACTTATGCAATTTGCTATCCATAAGGTATAGAGGAAAAATGTTCACCAATGATTCTTCTAGTATTCCATACTCTTGCAAAATTTCTGAAACCACCTCTGCTTAATAAGGCAAAAAGGTGTTTGACACTATGCCCTTGAAAATTCATAAACTGTCAAATTTGCAAGTTCTAATAGGTCCTGCCACTGCTGTAATACATATAGCCCTTAAATAGCATTTTTAGAAATGGTCAAACTGCTTTCTCTTGAATGAAGAATAATTTGGATGCTATCCATAATCTTCCATGTTCAGCCTCAATTTCCTGCTGTTTGACAGTGAGGAAGTAAAATATAAGGCTGTTTTGAATCACATTGAGAGTAACAGTTACAAAAAGTAGATAAACTGAGGCTGTGAGATGCGCTTCAATTTCTTGGCAAATAATTCCGTGTTTACAAGGATGGCTCTCTGTCTTCTGGAACATCAAGTCTAAAACGCAAAGGACATACTGGAGTTAGTCATCCCTCTACTTAATGCTATGGGTATAGAAAAGTAGCAGGCTTTATACTCAGTATGGAAACTCCAGTAAGACACAGTCTACCATGAAAGCTTTTAACAAAAGTCCGTTTACATCCTAAGACACTTATTTTTCAGAATGCAAACTAAAGTAAGAGTAGGTAGGCCATAAATATGTCCCTAGCAGCTATTAACAAATACCCTAGTCTTATTTCTAGGTGGTAAAATCACTTCCAGCAATAACATTTAAACTAGTAACTTTGTAAAAGAAACCACTACCATAAGGAAGAAGTTGATGGGATAATGAACGGAGTTTCTGTTGGAAAGCAACAATTTACTTAAAGTTAGAAAAAAACCAATGTTTGTTTCAGAAGGTGGCCACCATACACAGGAAGGCTTGAAAACGTGTCACAGTGAACAAGTTGGGAGACCTAACTTGACAGAGAGTCAGTGGAATAGTAGAGGTCTCATTCATAAACTAGAACAGACAAGGTGTCCTCCACAATCTGAATGGCCAAGATTTTTTTCTTCTTCTAGAATCTGCCAAAAGCACAGGCCCAAAAACCTTAGGTTAGTAGAGCTCTATTCGTAACTCCAGGAGGCAGCGTTCTATGTAAGATAATTACTTTTGTTCTCAGTGATGAAAGCACATGATAATTTGTCACAGAAGAATTTTTGTGTGTTTTGTGCCCTGATTACAGACTACAAGAGACAGAGTAATTTATAATGAACAGAGATGTATTTGTTATAGCCCTAGAGGATCAGAGGTCTAAAATTAGAGGGCCTCACGTATGTATATTTAATGTGAGTTTGTTGTATCAATGTATCTTAATGTTATTGGAAATACATCTAAATTTAAAAAGGATTACGTTATTAAAAATTAAAATAAACATAAACTAAAGATAAGACTTTGAATTTTAAAGTATGTACACAAGTACACGGTTACCTTACATCCTTGCTAACCACATTTTTCTTTTCAGTTATCAATTAACCTTTCACAGATGTATATCTGGTTATAATCTTTAAAATTAAAAATTGTATTTTTATCTAATTCATTAACTTAACCCATGACACAGAATCTCAGATAGTAGTGTTTTGTGGGAGAAATGGCTTTGTGAGATTTGTGCTACACCATTGTTTGACTTTATAGACTACTAGACGTGAATAAAAGAAAGCTCTGCTGACAAACTCCATCTCACGCTTAGGCAAATAGCCTGAGTACTTCATATATGTCTATATCCTGGCTCATTTAGAAAGATATTATCAATGATGCTTAAATTGTCACATAGGAAATTAACAGTCAATTTTTCTTCCCTACCTATGTCATTTTTTCCATAAGAGCAGGGTTATTTTTATCTCTTTGAAATTATTTTCTCCTGTATATATATACATACATGTGTTTATTTTTGTGTGTATTGTGTATGTAAGTGTGGATATTTGCATGTTATAGAAAAACACATATTGTAGTGTATAAATGCATGATAATTGTGCATGAAGAAACTTTCATTTAGTGCCTTCCTTGATCATGACCTACCTTGTTCATTGAGCCCAAAACTGCCTAATACTGAGTCTGATAATTTAGCATGCATGTATAATATCCTATCTCTACAGTTGAGCACTGGGATTGTAGTTATATATAACGAAACTGGCTGACATTGAAGTGGGTTATGAGAATATACAATCAAGTTCTTGCACATACATAAAGGTATTAAGAACTGAGAAACTCTCTTTAGCTACAAAATTACAGACTTTGACTAAAAAATATTTCCATATGCCTTAAGATGTCCTAACAAATCAAGGTTCAACAAATACAAAACAAATATAGACAATTTCTTCAATCAACAAAATTGTTCTTTTAGAAAGTTAGGAAGATTGGCAAACTGTTAGTAACAAGACAAAAATAAAGAGAAAGAAGACATAAATTAACAAAATTATAGGTCAAAATGTTGTCAATACAATAGACCCTAATGAGATACAAGGCACTATTAGACATTACATGGTAAAGTTATGTTTTAATAGCAGGGAAATCTAGAAGTATATTTCCCAAATATATGCTATCTATCAAAAAAGTCAGATGATAAAAGTTACTCAAGCAAACATTATAATAAATGAAACTGAAGCTCAATCAAAAGTCTTTTTCAAGAAACAATTCTGAAGCTAGACAAACATGGTGCTCATTATTAGGATATTAAACTCTCCTTTTTCTTACTTTAAAATTATTAATTGATATTATTGAGTGATATATTGAACATATATATATATATATATATATATATATATATATAACTAAAATCAGGTGAGTGACAGTAGTGTCACAGAAAGGGAGTCAATAGCAGTCATATTTTGAAGCTAAAAAGGTGAATCTTGGATTATTTTGGAGAACCCCAAATATAGGTAATTCAGAAGCCATGAGATACCTGTCAATGAGAGCTGCTAACATGGAGTGTAACCAGGCCAAGAAAAAAAAATATACTCCAATCACTATGAATGAAAGAAGTTAGTTATCTGAAAGTTTTTAACATCTGACGTAGAGATGCAGACTTTGGAAATTTCTCAGTTGCTTTGGGTGCTTGCTTTGGGCACATATTTCACCACTACACCTGCTTCCCTATGTTTTATAATAGAAATATATATATAGTCTGGGTTGTTATATGTTGGAAGTATGTGCTGTTTTTTTATTATTGTTTTGATTTTATAGGGGATTATAGAAATTGCATTAATCATTGAAGAGATTTTGAACTTTTAAATAACTCTGAGAGTGAATGGACTATGGGGAATTTTGAAGTTGAACTCAATGCATGTTTTGCATTTTGATATGGCTAAACTCTTATGGGAGCCTGGGAGTAGATTGCAATCTTTTAATATAAAATGGCTCTCAGAGGGAATGGCACTATTCAGAAAGTATGGATTTGTTGGAGTCGGTAAAATACTACCTTATTGAAGGAAGTATGCAACTGTGAGAGCTGGCTTTGAGGTTTCATATGTTCAAGGCAAAGCCTTAATATCATAGTTCAGTTCCTGTTTCCTGTGGATGAAGATGTAGAACACTCAGCTCCTTTTCCAGCACCACGTCTTCTATAAGCCACAATGTCCTGACATGATAAAAATGGACTAAACTTCTAAAACTGTACAACACAGCCCATCAAGTGTCTCCTTTACAAGACTTCTCATTGTCATGCTACCTCCTCAGAGAAACAGAAACATTAAATAAGACACAATCAAATACCAGAATGGTTGTCCGAGTATACTCAGGACTTCCCATCACAGCTGAGGAGCTATTAAAGACTGATGGATACTCACTGGATTTTGGAAGCCATTTTCTTTATTGATGTGGCTTCGTCCGTGCACCAGTAGAATGTCATAAACCTATACATATACAGGTATAATTATATACACTAAGTGGATTAATGAAAAAAAGAAGCACAAATGTTTAACATTTAGGTACAGGTAATTACTTGATATAAAACAAAACAAAAAGAAGAATTTTCTTTGGCATTTCAGGGCTACATGGAGGACATTCTTTGAAGTGCTACTTGGGAGTCTCTGCTTTACATTGAAAGTTCTGATCTCGTCAGTGACAAGTGTTTACAAACATTATCATTCTTAATCATGACTCCAAATTTCTGATAGTTCTTCATGGTCTATTTATTTGTACAACTTCATCTTTTAATATTTTTCTCATTCATGTTTCCTTTCTGTATTTATTTTGCCAGTCATCAGCTATGGAATTTTGGAAGGAAACACAATTTGACTGGGTATTTTTGGTAATAAAAAATAATTAAAAATAGAAAATAGTACCCAATTTAAAATAAACATTTAGAGCTTAGTGATATCCACAAAAAAATTTCCAGCAGTACCACAAATTCTTGTAGCTGCTTTACCTTTGGACATCTTTTTATTACCAGAAAATCTCTTTACTTGTGTTTGTACTGGCTGGTTTTGTGTGTCAACTTGGCACAAGCTACAGTCATCAGAGAGAAAGGATACTCAGTTGAAGAAATGTCTCCATAAGAACTAGCTGTAAGGCATTTTTTTCCAATTACTTATTGATGGAAGAGGGCTCTCCTATGGTGAGTAGTGCCATCCCTGGCTCATGGTTGTGAGTTCTATAAGGAAGTAGGCAGAGAAAGCCAAGGTAAACAAGCCTAAAGCAGCACTCTTCCATGGTCTTTGCCTCAGCTCCTTCCTTCAGATTCCTGTCCTGTTTGAGGTCATGTTTTGCCTTCCTTCAGTAATGGAGTTCAATGTGGAAGTGTGAACCAAATACATTCTGCCCTCCACAAATTACCTTTTGGTCATGGTGTTTCATCAAAGCAATCAAACCCTAACTAAGACATTTTATTTTATTTTTGAAACATCTGCTCTTTTCTGTATAAAGAAGAAACAAATAAAAAAAAATGAAGACTAAATTGTTTTCTAGGATAAAAATATTTTCTCCTATTGTGAAATTTAACTGTATCACAGAAACTTCCCAATTTTAGGTTTCTAATTAACCTATAGTCATGTATAAAGACTACATGAAACTATTTTCTTAGGACTTCATCATAATAAGAATAGTATTCTATTTTAGCAGATGGGTGTGTTGATATATATTTAATAAAATTAATCTGGAATATTAGTCAACCACAGAACCAAGTCAGGTCGGGGAGGGGAGCCCATACTCTAAGTCTAGCTTTCGGAATATGGGAAGCAGAAGCTAAGAAAGCGGGGAAGTGCAAGGGAACAGGGTTCTTCAGCTTTTCTAGAGACTGTCCCTTCTCTTTTAGGCTCAGGACTCAGAGGCATCAGTTGGAGGATTCTGGAAGACAGGCCTGGGTGGCTGTAGTTTGTATCTTGTTCAAACTTTTCCCTAATATCTGGCTCCTGGTTTTCTTTATATGCTAACTAGAGTTTGTGCAATAGATAAAAAGATATAGCAAAAACGTATTCATTCTTTATTTCTCTATGAGAAAATCTCTTCTCTTGAGACATGACAAACTAATCTGAACTTAAAACTGCTAATTTAAAACTAAATCTTCCCCGTTCTCTTTTCTTAATTCTATTGCTTTTCATTGAAGTGCACATCAACATCTTTTTGAGATCTCTCAGCTTAATTTTTGATACATTTCAATGTGCCTTCTTCATACAATTATAATTTATTTTATGTGGCGATTAATTATTTTCAAGTGGTAAAGGAGTTAGAATCACATTGGGAACATCCTGTACTTTTCTGTAGAGATGTTTCAAGAGAAGCTTAACTGAGCATGAGAGAGGCCAACCTGATATAGGTGTCACATTCAAATGTGTTTTATTTCTACACTGACAAAAAAGGAAAAAAAATAGGCTGAACGTCAATATTTACTTCTCTGCTTACTGGTTATGTTTGCAATACAAATCGCTTACTCAGGTTTACAGTAGGATCCCTACAATGATGGGTTGTACTTGCCTTGAACTGTGTGCTAAAACAACCCCTTTAATTCTTAAATTGCTTCTCACATTTTCAGGAGTTATTGGTCACAGCAAGAAGAAAAATATACAATATACCTGGTCATCTAACTCCAAGAATATTAAAGAGCCTTTCTGTGAGCTTCTCTTTAGTGACAGTTACTTCACCTGATAAAGAGTCTCTTCTATGATTAGCTGTACTAAATTAGTTTGTGAGCAGGTTTTATGAGATTATCTTGATTATGCTGATTGAGATGGGAAGCCTGGCTTCATTCCCTATGCAGGAGTTTGCCTCACCTGTACAGGAGTGGAGAAAGCATGTTTTGCCCTAGCAAGAACACATCAATTTATTCCTTTCTGCACTGTGAATATGGATGTGATGTGGGTAAACTGTCTGCATTTTCTTTATGTATGTCATTCCTTCGAAAAAAAATTGTAACCTATAACAATGGCTTAAGAGAAATACTTTAGCACCTAAATAACTTTTGTTAAGGTGTTTTATTCCAGCAATCAAAATAAACCTGAAACGCCCTTGAGATGATTATGGAGAACTTGGCTTTCTGCAATGTAACTAACCTATCATTTTGCAATAAAATTATTAGTCTTTAACACTTATTCATTAGAGTAGAATACTAATAGATGATTAGATCATCTCACTTACTATCTCATAAATTTCAGAAAAGATTATAGATTAAAAGTATGTGGATTAATAAACAAAGTTTTGCAAAAATCACTGAAATAAAATTGGTGTAACTTTGTGACATATATTCAAAGAAGACTTTAAACCAAGCATAATATGCAGAGTAAAGAGTAATCCCACATGCCAGAGAAGAAACTCTGCACGCAAACACATAATTCCTAATATTTAAATGTCAAACCACCACCAAACTGAACGAGATAAGATCTGATGAGACCCAGATGAACCACGATTCAACTGAAGCTTTCAACTATTCCTTAGAGGGAGAACCCTATGAGTATAAAGATACAGTTCTAATAAGTAGTGCCATGATAAACCCGAATCCAACCGATACATGATTGGATCATCTTACAACAGAAGCATGCACACCTCTAAAGTCCAATGCAAATTTCACCAAGAAAACTCACATAATCAACTATAAGTATTATGAAACATATAGAGTATGATCTCAAAATTAGTAGATTAATAATTAAAAAATGAATAGAGAGAATTACACTTAATTTTTAAAGAAGACGTAAAAATGGAGAGAAAACTGAGTGAAAAGAAGACAAATACAATAACCATCTACAAATTAACGTCCATGTATTTTCTCTCTAACATAATGACAAAGAATGAGATTTTTGTTGCTCTTTTCAGTTTATTGCTCACCTCTTTAACTAAGATCTGATTTCTCACTATTACAGAAAATAAATAAGTATAAAAATAAACAAACACATAAGTAAGTCACTTCTGTATGGGCCATACAGGAAAGTGATCAGATATAAACACTGAAACAAATGGCCTCTTGATTTAACACCAGTGTGAGACTTTCATTTGTAAATGTTTGTCTAGAAGATCAAGAAAATAAATTATAAAATTTCGAGGCCACACAGAATGGAAGACGGATAGGTGAACGCACTTCATGCTCATAGCTAAAAGTCTAAGCCATATTCATAAGGCATTGTATTTGTGGCAGGGTGGAATGTTATCTGAATAGATTAAATACTTGAATGACTGTATGTGCCAACAATTGTTGTGGTTTTGTATTTAAAGATAATTTTTTCCTATAGAGCACTTAACAATATTTAAACAAAAAATATGAAATAGTTATAATTATAAATAACTCTACTAGTATACAAAATGTTATGAAAGCTCCATTCTCACTGAAAAATACTATTTTTTCTTAGGATGACAGATCTTTCCTAAATTATTAACCAGTTTCATGTAATTTCAAGCACATTCCTAGTAAGATGGTTTACTAATATCATGTATCTGATTTTTTAGATTAGAGATAATGAAAAGAAATCAGATTCACAGTTAAAGTAGTGAAATTTTAAAAATCTAACTATATAGATTTGATACGTTATAGTCACAGAAAATATCATAACTTGATAATGTTAAAAAGTAAAAAAGACAACAAAAATGTAATATCACAGAATGTAGTGCGAAGGCTAAGGCACAGAGAAATGGAAAGCTCATATGTAACACAGCATCAAAGACATCTAAATAAAATTTATTCATTTAAATATGTAGATATAAATATGAAGTTGACACAAAGAATTTAACTTTTTCTATAAGTCAAAAATAAGCTATTGAAATTACAATTAAAAGACTTATCTTCAGAATTAGCTTCATTAATACAAAAGACTTAAGTGAAAATAATTCTAGACACAATTGAAAATTGTACTATATGAAATAATTTTGATTATTAGCCTATGTAGTTGTCTATCCACAATGTTGTGAGCAAAATGCTTCCTTTTTAATGGCTTAATAGAAGAATTATAGTCTTTAATTGCAAATACAATGATCGTGCTTTGAATTCCTGTGCAGAAATTTGTATTTAATATTGTTTAATTATTAGCTTTTATATTAGCTCTGAATGTGACATTGTATTTATATGTTTCAGATTAAAAGCATAACACTGCTTTTTTCCATTCTGTAAAAAATATCTTATATAAGGATGCATTATGTTGTTTTAAGAACACATACAAAATATGAGTTCATTTTGTTCAATCAAGATCCATTTGCTGAAGATTACCCTGTCTTTGGAATAGGGAATATTCTGTCCTGTTTTTTCTTATAAAGCCAAGGAACATAGTAAATGCGTATATTCCCTTTTTTTCTACAGATATTATGTAATAAAATTAGAAAATATGTGACATTGACAAAACAGCTCAATTACAGAGATTTTTCACTTGAAAATTGCAGGACACTTACCTCATTACTTAACTATTTAGTATTGCACAGACTGGCCTGCAAATGCATGCATGTAATACATAGACAGTACAGACATTCAATGATTAAATCCTACTAATTAAAATTACAAATATGTGATAGCCATTTATGTTATCTATTAATTGACTGAAAATTTGTACTGCTCTTTGAGCCAAAATTGAATGAGAGAGAGAGAGAGAGAGAGAGAGAGAGAGAGAGAGAGAGAGAGAGAGAGAGAGAGAAAGTGACCTGGAATCCAGAATTGTGAATCTTATTTTGAATGATGATAAAGTCAGAATTGACTAGTTTGGGCTGTGTGGAACTGAATAACCCAACGACAGGGAAGCTGATTATTTTCTGTGTTCATTCCCCACAACAAGCATTCCCGACCCAGTTTGCGGGGAGCTCATTCGGGGTTATAGCAGAAGCAGAAAGTTGATCATCCTAAATGTTTAGTTGAAAAGTACATTAATCAACCTGGAGACTCTATCTTGTCAGTCTGCTGACTGGGGATATGTCTAACTCCTAGTTTCTTAAAAAGGCCACAGGTATATAATGCAGGGAGATATTTAAATGTCACGTCATAAACCTAGAGCAACTTTTGGCACTGAAGTCCTGAAATAGACTCTGTGCTTGACAAGTAAAATTAATTAGTTAGGAGCTTTTTTGTTAAATCAAACCACAAGAACACATTATTTCACAATAACCTAAACTTTTAGAATTAAAAAAATGTTTTTCTAATATAGATTTGACAAAATTATGTGACTTCTCCACACAAATAATCCTAAGACATCATCATTCAACATTTGATAAATGAAAAAATGGATATATTTTGTAATTAATGTAAAAAGCATGCAGATTTTGAGGGATTCCATTGAATATTTTCATAGCCTACCAAATTTTTGTTTTATATGAGAATTATTTTATGATAAACTTTGTCTGTGTATCGGTGATTTTTTTCGTTACCAGTAAAATATGAGGCTACACATGACACTTTTTAGTTTTTCATTTTTAAAATTATTAACTTTTCAAAACATTTAAATTATTCAAATTATGTAAAGTTATTATACTGCCATGCATTTTAAATTTTTATTTTAGAAACTATTTAAAACATTTTAAAGTTTACAAAGCTTAAACTTAGAACTGTCCTTTTGATTATAATATATGAGGTTAAACGTTTTAATAATTATTTTAAAAGATGAATTTTAATGACAAGATCTACAATGTTATTTTTCACTGTTGTGAATATAAACAGGAGGAAGAAAACTGTTACTTTTATTTTTTACAGGTTCAGATACACATAGAAATAGAGCCCATATGTCTCATACCTAAAACCACGGGGCACATAAAAGCGATGCTATTTTGAACATGAACAGATTGCTCCTCAGGCACATTGAGAAAAGTATCTCCTAGTAGAATCAGATGCACACCCACACTTCACAGTTTAATGAACTCAAGTCAAGTAAATTGTATAATACAACTAGAAACTGGAGATGCTGCAAAAAACCTTCCAAAATAAATTTTAAAAAGCTTATAAAGTTTCTTTAAATTCAATTTTGAATATTTTCCTCAAATAATTCTATATATAATATAGTTAACATACCAATTAGAATACTGAATAAGAGTGAGCTAATGGCAAGTCATGTTTAAGATTTCTTTAAGAGAATCTCTTTTTATGGGGATTTTTAGCTTCATAAAACCAAATGTTAGAGTTGATTCCAAAATAAGTTTATTGCAGTAACTGATAAATTAAATTCTTAAAAGCCTGAAATTAAATATCACTAAAAATCAACCACCACCCGAAATATGTTAAACACATGGTTTGTTTTGCTGGACCAGATTAAGAATTTCCACTTTGTTGAGTCAAACATTGTAAAATGGGGAAAAAAGAAAATTCATCTTAGTTTCCTTTTTAGTGACTATACTTACAAGTCATATGCAGATAAACCACAGAAAACTGATCTCATTAGTTTGGAGGTGTCTTAGGATTTCTATGGCTTAGAAGAGGCACAATGATCATAGAGACTCTTGAAAAGTAAATAGTTAATTGATGCTGGCTTGCAGTTCAGAAATGTAGTCCGTTATCCATGCAGTGGGGGTCCATGATTTTATGTAGGAAGACATGGTGCTGAAGAGGTTGTTGAGAGTTCTGCATCTGGATCCAGTGGCAGCAGTCAGAAATATTATATCTGAACTGAACTTCTGAAACTTCAAAGCCCACTCCCCAGTGACACACTTCTTCCATAAAGGCCGTACTTACTTCAATAAGAGCATATTTGCACACAGCACAATCTTGATGAAGGTACCACAGCAGGGATGATGGAAGTCAGAATGACTGTACTGACCTCTCTCAAATTTTTTGAGGAATATGTATAATCTATTTTAATGGTTAACAAATGTAGTATGAGGTTTCTGGCCCAGACTTTCAGGCCTAACCTCAAGGTCTAGGCCCACAGACCCACAGTCCCGCAGTCCCACAGAGACACACAGATGCTTTCAATGGTTTTTGGCTGATCAGCCTTAGGCCCAGGCATATAGCTTGCTAACTCTCTACCCTTAAGCTATCCCATGTCTCTTGTTCAGCCATGTGGCTCGGTACCTTTCTTTAGGGCTGCATGGTTGTCCTCTGCATCCTGCAGCTTCTCTCTGGTGCTCTTCTGGCACTCTGCTCTCAGAGATTTTCTTGGTCTGGTAGCTCCACCCACACTTCCTATCTGCCTTTGGCCAATCAGCGCTTTTTATTAAACCAGTGGGTGGGACAATTATTTACAATGAATCAACACAATACCCCTACAAAAAAATAGTAAACTATATTTGTTCCATTCTATGTATTTTTAAAAGAAGCAAGCATGAACAAGATACCTAATTGGATTAGGTTTGTTTGCTTATGAAGCAAATTTAAAGTTAACTCCTCATATCATGTAACTCATAATGATCCTCTATTATGTCATTTATAACGTTCTAATTTCCAAATCATACTGTTTTATTTTGTCTTTTGTTATTATATGGTATGTAACTCAATATTAATTAAAAGATCTTTGGTAGAGTTGAAGAATTGGCTCAGAGGTTAGACGTTTGAGGTTATTCTAGAGGAGTTAAATTCAGATGATAGCATCAATATATACCATCAGATAGCATCAATATATACCATCAGATAGCATCAATGTCAAGAGACACATCCCACCGTTTTCTCTAACACCAGGGATACTGCAGGGTCCTTAGCTCCTTTGATCTTAACACATAACGGTCACAAAGTTACATATGCCGACTTAGAAACAAAACGAATCTTTAAACAGTTTTAGCTCATACTCATTGTTAGTGATTGGGGAATATTTTTCTGAAATGGGGAGAACTCATTGCCCTCTGACTGAAAATAAGTCACAAAAGTTTTTTTTTTTAATAAAATAGTATGTAACAAAAAATACTGTGAAAGAAATTAAAGTGTAAATATTTATTTTAAATTTTCCTTTTGCTATAATCCTCTTTATTACTATAAGGAAAAAAGTCATTTTTAAGTGTAAACCACATTTGTGAAAAATTTATGAGTTTATTTGAGAAATTAACGTATGTTCTTACAGTATTCACCATTGTCTCCATCCTCCTATATACAGACTCCTTTTCCTGTCAAGTCAGTTTTGTGCTCTTTTTTCTTACCCGTGTAACCCATCAAGTCAAAATTGTACTGCTTAAGTATTCTTTTGAGGAGTAGATAGGAGGTGGGACTGGGGGTAGGAGGAGCAGGAGAAAGGGAGGGAGAGGGAACAGTGGAGGGCATGTAAAAGGAATTTTATTAATAACTAAATAATTATTTTTAAAATGTGAGAAGCACTGAAAAGTAAGGTAACAGTACAGTCGATATAAAAGCTATATAAAATGCAGAAATATTGAGTAATAACAGAATCTACAAAGTGATTAAAATGCTGGACAGAGAAGAGACAGACACCAAGCTTCTCTCCATATTCCTTGCTTTAGAAAAGAGAATAGGAAAATCTGTAGCAGCATAAGTATTTTTAACATGTAGCCTTTGATTGGAGCAGGAGAAAACATGAGGGGCTATAGCGTTCGAGAAAGTTGAGTCCCTGTCACTGAGCAGCTATAATTGCTAATAGATGTTTTGCTTTGCACTGTACTGAATACTCACTCCACCCTCCATGCTGGTGCTGAACTGTATACCTACCCCACCATAAATGCTGGGATTTTGTCTGTCTTGAGTATTTGGAATATTTTCATAAGCACTGTGAGTGCATCTATGTACCTACCTTGTGGTGTCCAGAAGACACGGCTTCCTCATGGCCATCATGACCTTGGAATCTTCTCTTATCAATAAGTCCTTACCCAGAGATTTTTATTTAATTACCCACATCTTACGGGAGTATTCATTGTCAATAAATCTGGGATATCTCTTTCCGACATTTTAAACTATATTTTTAATTAGCTTACACATTAGTATACTGTCAGTCTTCTTCAGACGTCTTCTGTATTTAGTTAACTCATCCTAACCTTTCCTTTTTCCTCCCATTCTTAATAACATCTTCAGTCCCAGTACAACCTCTGCTCCTTGGTATAGCATTCATACTATAAAGAAATAAGAACTATGTATAGAATGTAAGAATCAGAAGAGTATATATATATATATGTGTGTGTGTACATATATGTAATAATTATACATATACATATAAGAGGTTTACATTTATGTTATTGAATACTTATACTGTGTATAACTTATATGATATATTATATTTGTGTTTTTATCACCATGTATGTTATTATACTTTTCCTTGTGATTCAATATCATAGGTTTCCATGTAGATTTTTCCTAACACTTTTGTTCAGACATCTCCTGTTTCCAAATTTCCCATCTTCATCACTCCATTATCCACAAGAATTTTCTGCCCAAATATTACTTCTCTTTCTTTTCCACACAGTAAACAATCTCAGATTGTATATTTTATCACGTTTCAAGGAAAATCAGAATTTCAACCCACAAGGGAGTTGAGAATCCATCACCAAACTAAACAATTTCTTCATTTTTCTCCTCAAAATCACCTGCCCTGTATAGCGCTCAGACTTACCCGCCCAAGTCTCTAGACTTCCGCTTCCTTCTACAGAACACATACTTGGCCCTTGCCCTTGAGTTTCAATCATCTGCTAGTAACTTGGAAAAAAAAATTCAGCCAATTCTCAGGTTTTTTGCATAACAGAATTAACGAGAAACCTACCGACATGTAAATTCTTGTTTATACAAAGGTATAATGCTCTTTATAGTTAGGGAGCTTCAATGTTATCAGTGTCCTCAAAAGTCAGCACGAAGAAAACTAATCAGTCACAAAGCCAGTTAGTGTTAGTATGACACATTAATAAATCATTTTCCCCTCCTTTTCTTGTCAATACATGGCTAAATGATTGGTTAACATATCCATGTAAAAATATTTTCTGTAATTATAATGTAACTTCTTTGATAATAGTAAAATGTGTAATATACTATGTTGATCAATATTTATCAAAGACCATTCAGGATACATAGGAAGAATAAAAAAGTAGATTTTATGAACTGATATAAATGAAGCATTTAGCATATTAAAAGAATGGCACAGAGTATACTTCAACAAAATTTAGCTAAGCTAATAGAAATCTCAAAGTAAAATACAAAACTCCAGCTTAGCCTCAGAAATATTTTTTAGACATGGCAGAAAGAAGGCACATCCCTCATTAAAATATTAAAAGAGTGATTGTTGTGGGATTCAGGTGTCAGCTGATAAGGTCCAAAGAAGCTTATCCAGGGTCCCGGGCTCCTGGAAGGGGTGTGGCCGACCCCTTTGATAAGGGGCTGCTGGGACGCTGGGGGGCTCTTCTTCCTGGTTCCTGGCTGCTGGAGGAAGGACCCCTTCGTCCGTCCGTCTGCAGACTTCGGTCCCTACTGTGCTTGGTTACCTGTACCGTGAGTTCTGGATTATATTCTAATAAATATTTTTCTAGTATTGGTGTTCTTGTGGGTAAACTCCGCCTACATCTGGCGCCCAACGTGTCCCGGACCCACGGGCGGGCCCACGGGACGGGTTTAATTCACACTCAGGTCAAGTTTTGAGTGTGGGCGGGGCTTATCCAGCCCCGTGCAGATTTGGTTTTGAGCGGTGACCTCCAAACGGCTTACGCCATCAGTTTCCGAGGCTCCCGGTCTGTTTCAGCCGGCGCCAGCGGGGGCTCCAGGCCTCTTAGCCAGCCTCACGGCCTCGGCCCCGCTGCCACCTGCGGTCGGTAGACCCCCCCCACCCAGCACACGACCCGCGGCTAGCTGAGACCCGGGCCGGTTGCAGCTGCCGCGCGCGGTCTGTAGCCCCGCCCCTCGACCAGTCGCGCGGCTGCGGCTCTGCGCACGCCCCTCCCCCAGCGCGCGGCTGTGGCTCTCTTCCTAGCTAAACGGCTGAGACCCGGGCTGTCTGCCTGCTGCGCACGCCCCTCCCCCAGCGCGCAGCTGCGGCTCTCTCCCTAGCTAAACGGCTGAGACCCGGGCTGTCTGCCTGCTGCGCACGCCCCTCCCCCAGCGCGCGGCTGTGGCTCTCTGCCTACGAAACGGCTGAGACCCGGGCTGTCTGCCTGCTGCACACCCCCCCTAGCTGTACCGCTGCTCAGTTCATTTTAATTGAGTTTGAACTGCGGCTGCAGGAGCGCCCTTCCCCCAACCTGGCTGGCTGAGTTTGACCCAAAAACTGCAGATTCAAGCAGCAGCTCCGCCCCTAAACCCTGTAACCTGGGACAATTGTGAATTACTCCTGTAGGTGAACAAAGATAACTAAAACCATTCTATCTTGTAATTAACATCCTGTCTTGACTTGTGAGAATTTGTTTTTTCCAAAGATTTTATTTTGTCTGCTGAGACCCTTTTAACACCTAGGATCTGTGAATAGCGTGCTGGGTGTCTCTACAGCGGCCATACAGCAGGGCACTAAACGTTATTGTGACACCTTCTGACCACACAGCGTCATTGCACCTGGATTGAGGTAATGGCTGACAACTATTCTTTTGAGGAATTTGGTATATATTTTTCCACGATGGTTGACAAGTTTTTAAATGAGTATCTTGAGGTGTTCAGTACCCCAGTTTTACTATTTCTTGGTCTGTTTCTGTATGTTGTGTTCCACAATAGAAGGGTGATGACTGAGGTCACGAATCTGAACTTTCAATTGCCATCCAAACTTGGTATTATAGAATCATCAAACGCTACACTGTCAGATGACGTTAAGCAGATGCAGACCTTCAATCAGCAGCTGTTGTCCAGGATATGTGAATTAGACTCTGCTATGTCTAAAACGATGGATATGCTACAAACTGGTTACAACAAGCTTTCACATAATGATAACACTGTACTAGAACAATATAAACTCTACGTAACTGATGAAAACAAGAAACTTATTGACCACATTAATAAACTGGATGAAAAATTCATTAATTATGTTAATGATGTAGATCTAAAAATTGCTAACTCGGCGAGGTCTTTAGACCTAGAACAATATAAACTCTACGTAACTGATGAGAACAAGAAACTTGTTGACCACATTAACAAAGTGGACGAGAAAATCATTAATTATGCTAATGATGTAGATCTCAAAATTGCTAACTCGGTGAAGTCTTTACAAGGATCACTTCATCAAGAAAGTCAAACTTTGAGACAGATGGTATCCGAAATACAAGAATTTGTACCTGCACTGTCCAAATTCCAAGAATGGGAATCCGTAGTGTCCAAAATCCAAACATGGGAACCCATTATATCTAAAATGGAACAATGTGGGGACCATATTGCAACACTACAAAAGGGCAATGATACATCTGATGCTCAGAACAGTTCAGGTCAACCCCCAATGGGGTGTTATGGTACTGGAAATACTTTACATAAAGTTGTAAACATCACGGGGATACCTCCTTCACCACCACTATTATTCCCAGCTACTATTCAGACCAAGATGGCACCAGGGGGTTCCTCAGAATATGTAGAGTATAGTTATGAGCCACTACATATGAAAGACATCAAAGATTTTAAAGAGGCAATATCCATGTATGGTATTCACTCTACTTATGTAAAGCAGCTCCTGAATTCATGGTCTGCAAAAAACCGAATCCTCCCCCTCGATTGGATGCAGCTAACGGCTGCTGTCTTGGACCAGAGTCAAAATTTGCAGTGGAGAAGCTGGTTTAGAGAAGAAGCCAGGACCTTAGAACACCAAGGAAGAATTAGGGGTTTCTTTGCTTCTCAGGACCAAATCCTTGGTGAAGGAATGTTTGCTGACGTGAAGACTCAGACTACTTATGACGAACATACCTTATTGCTATGCCGTACGGCCGCACTTAATGCATGGGAAAAGATTTTAGACTCAGGTCAAAAAGTTGAGCATTATGCTAAGGTCAAACAAGGTTTAAAAGAGCCTTATACTGACTTTCTACAAAGGCTTACCACGGCTGTTAATAGAGCAATATCAGATCCAGAAGCTAGAAAGCAAATAATACTTTCTCTGGCCTTTGATCATGCTAATCCAGAATGTAGAAGAATGCTTCTGCCTTTAAAAATCAGAGCCGCACCTCTAGAAGAATGGATTCAATATACAATCAATGCTGAACCTCTCCATAGTAATGAAGACAATTGGGTAGACCAAACCATTGATAAGGTAAGGAAGAGGAACCAAGGAATCACTTGTTTCAACTGTGGTAGACAAGGCCATGTAAGACGAAACTGTACACAAAGTACTCTTGGAAACGAGGCCCGATCTAGGTTTAATTCGAACAGAAGGCCATTGCCTTCTGGATTATGCAGAAGATGTGGCAAGGGACGACATTGGACCAATGAATGTAGATCTACCAGAGATAAAGAAGGCAACCCTCTGCCATCGGGAAACGCCTTTCGGGGCTTCCCCCGGGAAGCCCCCCAAAATCAGACTCCAAATTCGAGGATGGTGAGATCATATCCGGTCGTAGTAGAAGACCAGCATCCTCAAGACGAATAGAACACCCAATACCTGATCTTGAAAAACATACGATATCAGATGATAACATAAATTCAAAAGAAGATTCAAAAACTCCAAAGAAAATTACGAAACGGATATTTTGGCAGACTTCGATAAATGAACAAAGACCAAAATTGGGTGTACTGATAGACAATATTTATATCCAGGGTTTAGTCGACACGGGGGCTGATGTTTCGATCATAACCCCACGGTCCTGGCATCCGAGATGGCCTTTACAGACAGTAGATATCCAATTTCTGGGTATTGGAACAATATCTCAGGTGAAACAGAGTGTGAGGTGGCTTGAATGCATAGGACCAGAAGGTCAAAAAGGACGGTTAAAGCCATATATGGCTGATATAGCAGTGAATCTGTGGGGTCGCGACCTCCTAATGCAATGGAATACCCAGATTAAAATCCCTCCTGGTTATGATGTCAGCCAAAGGATCAACTATGTTTCCAAAAATGACAAAAATTCACCAGCCATTCAAGTTGTACAAAAGAATCGCCCTCTTAATAAGACACTCACAGCACTGCCTTTGAAATGGTTAACGGAAAAGCCTATTTGGGTTCAACAATGGCCTTTGACAAAGGAAAAACTTCAGGCGTTAGAACAGTTGGTACAGGAGCAGTTACAGGCTCAGCATATTGAAGAATCAACCAGTCCCTGGAATTCTCCTGTTTTTGTTGTCAAGAAGAAATCTGGAAAATGGAGGATGGTGACAGATTTAAGAGCAATTAATAAGGTGATTCAACCTATGGGCTCCTTACAATCTGGTATTCCCCTGCCTTCTCTACTACCTAAAGGATGGCCTATTACAGTTATTGACTTGAAAGATTGCTTTTTTACCATACCTTTACAGGAACAGGACAAAGAGAAATTTGCTTTTACAGTGCCTACTCTTAATAATTCAGGGCCAGCTAAGAGGTACCAATGGAGAGTCCTGCCCCAAGGAATGTTAAATAGTCCCACTTTATGCCAATATTTTGTACAACAACCACTAGAAATACTACGCAAGCGCTTCCCACAATCTATCATTTACCATTATATGGACGATATTTTGTTGGCAGACCCAAACCCACAGACATTAAAAACATTGTTTGAAGAACTACAGAAAGTATTGCCTAATTGGGGACTGCAAATTGCTCCAGAAAAAGTACAGAGGGGAGATTCTATCAATTATTTAGGATATAAGATAGGTTTACAAAAAATTAGACCACAAAAGGTAAAATTAAATAGAGATAAATTGAAGACTCTTAACGATTTTCAAAAGCTACTAGGAGATATTGCTCATATACGGCCCATGATTGGTATAAAAAACTATGAACTAGTTAATTTATTCAAGACTTTAGAAGGTGACAAGGGTTTAAATAGTCCAAGAAAACTATCTGATGAAGCTGAGAAAGAATTAGAGTTGGTAGAAAGAAAACTTCAGGAAACACATGTGGATCGTGTGGATCCAGACTTGGAATGCATACTTGTTATTTTACCCTCAAGACAATCTCCAACAGGAATCTTAATGCAAAGAGAAAGCATCATATTAGAATGGATATTTCTGCCACATAGGCCAAGCAAAAAGATGAAGACATATATCGAAAAAATTGCTGATCTGATTTTTAAAGGTAAATTGAGACTCCGCCAATTGACTGGAAAGGACCCTGCAGAAATTGTTGTGCCTCTGACTAATGAAGAAATTGAACGATTATGGGCAGACAGTGAACCTTGGCAAAAGGCTTGCAGTGACTTTTTAGGAGAAATTAATAATAAATATCCCCAAAACAAGAGAATTCAATTTATAAAGGAAACTAATTGGATCTTTCCTCGTGTAGTACAAGATGAACCAATTTCTGGAGCCCCTATATTTTATACAGATGCAAACAATTTAGGGAAGGCTGGCTACAAGTCTGAAAACCTAACTAAAGTGGCTCAGAGCCCTTATAACTCTGTTCAAAAGTCAGAACTATACGCGATCATTATGGTGTTGTTGGATTTCACAGAGCCTCTTAACTTAATTACTGACTCTCAATATGCAGAAAGAGTTGTTTCACATATTGAAACTGCTGACTTCATTCCTGATGATACGGACTTGACCTTACTATTCATACAACTACAAGATATCATCAGAGGTAGGATACATCCTATGTACATAACACATATCAGGGCACACACGGGCCTCCCAGGCCCTCTAGCGCAGGGTAATGAGGAAATAGATCGGTTGCTAATAGGAAGCGTGCTAAAGGCCACAGAATTTCATGAAAAGCATCATGTTAACAGCAAAGGGCTGAAGAAGAGTTTTCCCATCACTTGGATTGAAGCAAAGGAAATACTAAAAAAATGTGACACTTGCTCTTTCTATAACCAACCATCTTTACCTGCAGGAACTAATCCTAAGGGTACACACGGAAATGAGATATGGCAAATGGATGTGTTTCACTTTCCAGAATTCGGAAAGATGAAATATGTACATCATACTATTGACACCTATTCTGGAATGCAATGGGCGACTGCCCTGAGTTCAGAAAATGCTGATGCTGTACTTACTCACCTTTTGGAAGCCATGGCCGTATTGGGAATTCCCACTCAGATTAAGACTGACAATGCTCCAGCTTATGTCTCCCGAAAAATGAAGATAATTTTTGCATACTATGATATAAAGCATATTACAGGGATACCACACAATCCTACAGGACAGGCAGTCGTGGAGAGATCTCACCGCACATTAAAAGAGATGCTCTATAAACAAAAGAAAGAAATGAAAAAGCCCAGAGAGAGGTTGCATAGTGCCTTATTGACTTTAAATTTTCTTAATGCTGATGAAAAGGGAACTTCAGCTGCTGAGAGACATTGGGTAGTAGAAAAATCTTCTGAGTTAAATCAACCCATTTACTTCAAAGATGTGTTGACTTCCAAATGGAAGCCAGGGTATGCGCTTCGGTGGGGTAGGGGTTTTGCTCTTGTTTCAACAGGGACAGAAAAGATATGGGTACCAACAAAACTAATAAAAGCCCGCTTCGAAAAGGAGTCTCTTCCTGAACAAGAAAAGTGACTGCTCATCCCTGACATGACAAACGGATGTGTGGTAAGGAAAACACACTTAACAAACCTGGGGCAGGGTCTCTCAGTTTTGTCTTTACAGGAAAATGGATACAACTATTTTTACGGCATTGTCTAAACATTGAATAATTACTCACCTGCAATAGAAGACAGACTGATGATTAAAGACTGTACAAGACGGACTACGAGACCAACTGATACACATGTGCACTACTGGGTAATTTCTCAATTTTTACTGCTTTACATCTTACATCTACATCTCAAAAAAAAAAAAAAAAAAAAAAAAAAAAAAAAAAAAAAAAAAAAAAAATTTGGTCCTGATTTGACTATTAATAAGGCTGGATTTGGATTGGGAACTTGTGGCTTTCTCCCTATCTAAACCCAAGCATATTGGTAAAGAAATATGAAAAATTCTGTCTCACATCATAAAAGCCACCTGGTGTGAGACAGAAGGCATAATATTTAGGGACCAATATTACTGTGACTTCATCTTAAACCTTGTTCCTCCCTGTTTCTGTACCTCTCAAACATCTCATTCTATCTGCTTCCAGTCTCCTAAAGTCATGAAAGATATAAATATCTCTTGAATATCGACAATGCTTCAGTTTTCCACTGTAAATAACATTTCCTCCTATCAGCTATCTACAAAGAATCTGAAACCGAGATGGGGCCTCCACCGGAACAACTCCTGCTACAAAAACAAAAATAGAAGAAAGAATATGAGAGAGAGAGAATAAGAGACAGATAGACAGACAGCAGAGACAAAAATAGAAAAATCAGGAACCTGGTGCGCACCAATCAATAATTGCTTTCAAGAAATAGATTATTCAAAAACAGCTGCAAGATAGCTCCTTATGATTATCCTTCAGATCACACTGCTAATTAAGTTTCCAGATGGAGTTAACCACTATCCTAAAATTGGTTATAGATGTATATGGTCAGTCCATTAGGAACTAACCATTGTTTTAGCTTTTACAGGACCCCAAAGAGATGCCATCGCCCTTAAGTCAGCAGGAAGCAACCTTATAAACGACTACGCCCCCTTTCCCAATAAGTTTTATGATCCAAAGGTTGTGGGTAAAACTGGGTAAAAGACAAAGCTATAATATAGCATCAGAGATCTTTTTTTTAGAAGAGAGGGGGAATAGATAGGATAGATAAAGATAGACTGTTCTACCTACCTATACTTCATTTTAGCTAAATGTATGGGCTAAGCTAAAGACAATTTGCACTGTCATAGATATCTGTATATTGATACTAATGCAAAATCATTTCATATGTTTAATTGTGATAATTTGTACATTGGTACAAAGTTTAATCTGAGATTGTTTTATGTAACCAAAGCAACTTGTACTTCGATATAAATCTGAATCTGTAACTATTATGTAAAGCTGAATTTGAAATTGCTATATTTTATGTATGCTTCTACCTCTGTTTAAAATATTTGCACATCATTGTCATGTATACTATGCAATTACTACCTTCATTTGACTATACTAGATATAATGTATGATTGCACTAGTTATGATATATGCACAAGATGTTTTATATACCTCTGTTTAGATGATATATATGTATTTACATGTATAAAATGCTGTGGACACTTTACCTGGTAAGATACCCCTGGCTAATGCTCGATAGTTCTACTAAGAGTCATTGTTCAGAGATTGTACATCCCTTATATAAGTATTCTAATTTTTAGTACAGGGTTTATTCCTTAAGACGATAAGATCTGCCGTCAACACTATTTAAGGTATCATATCCCAGTCATTTCAGATACAGGTTAGAATATCATAGATGGACAAGAATCTTCAACCGTTTCATAGACCCAGAGAATATGGCATTTAACATTTAAAATTTGGCCACGAGAGACACGACGACTCCTGGTGTCACTGCTCCCTTCACGAGATGGTGTTGAGCATCAAGGATACTCCATTGGAGTTGGTCCTTTTGGCAAAAAATGGCCGGTTGAGTAAGGAACTGTCCTTACCTTGATTGCTGACAGTACACACATGATATCAAGCTGGATGAACAAATTGAGATGGAGACTGACGAAACCTGCCTAGACAGGATAAGACAGTCCC
Source organism: Phyllotis vaccarum (assembly GCA_033318265.1). Lineage (NCBI taxonomy): Eukaryota > Metazoa > Chordata > Mammalia > Rodentia > Cricetidae > Phyllotis > Phyllotis vaccarum. Next base: position 143,896,830 of record JARWLC010000006.1, read on the forward strand.
TTCAAAACTGTTCTGCTTGTAAAAAGATCTGTCAGATGCCATAGGCCTATAGCCAATCCGATAGATGCTCTAACGGTGCACAAATCCAGAGGTGATTGTCCAGGTAGCTGTGTTGCTGTCCTCTCCCAAATTTTGGAAGTAGCTGCTTCCATGTACTTCTGTCTTTCAGACAAATTTACCTTCCTTCTCAGGTCTTGAAGAGGTTGAAGAATAGATGTTTAAGGTTTCCACCCTAGTATCCCTTAGATAAGAACACTCAGGTGTTAGATTCTCACTTTCCCAGATTAACCCTTTAAAATAATCTATACACCCTACTATCTACCAATATTCTAAAACTATTAGATATACCTTATATAAGTTAGGCTTTGATTAGCAATTGTACTTTAACCTCTCCTAGATACTACCTCATAATGATTCCTACTGTACATAGTCTTAGTTTAGAACCTTCTTAGTTAGAAAAAGGGGGGAGATGTTGTGGGATTCAGGTGTCAGCTGATAAGGTCCAAAGAAGCTTATCCAGGGTCCCGGGCTCCTGGAAGGGGTGTGGCCGACCCCTTTGATAAGGGGCTGCTGGGACGCTGGGGGGCTCTTCTTCCTGGTTCCTGGCTGCTGGAGGAAGGACCCCTTCGTCCGTCCGTCTGCAGACTTCGGTCCCTACTGTGCTTGGTTACCTGTACCGTGAGTTCTGGATTATATTCTAATAAATATTTTTCTAGTATTGGTGTTCTTGTGGGTAAACTCCGCCTACAAGTGATCTCTAGAAGAATTACTGAATCTTCTTCAGCGTGGAAAACAATCTACAATGCTCTCAGAGACACTGTCTTCCACATTCACACACAATTTGTAATATATATAACAGGCTCACTACAAAAATAATAGTAAGTGTAATGATAATAAAATTATTTAATAATTTTCAACAAACTACTATGAGTTGTATATTTGCATATTTATTTGGGTTTAAGTAAATGAGCATCCACATGCATAAAAATTCACTTTCCTACAGGTCAATATTCCTAGCACATTTCATGCCTCTTTGGTTAATACAAAAGAGTTTGCATTTCAGATCTGCAAGTCTTTCCTCTTTATTTCCTCACCAAGCAGCAAGCCCTATACTTTATTCATCTTTCAAAGACATGTCATAGAAAGACTTCTCACAGGAAGACGTTGGCAATGAAATGAGTAATTTCAAATTGAAAGGTAATACGGAAAAACTACAGTAAAATAAGCTTATTATACTACTACATTTTGTTAACATCCAACAAAAGTGCTTTTTCAGATACATGAATATATAGCATGTGCATTAAATTTCATGAATAAGTTATTACATTTATGCCTAATTGTTGATACAAAAATTGAAATCATCTAATTCCTAACAAAGGCCATGGGCAGTCTTGGAAACTGCAGGGGAAACTTATGGGGGTATGGCCTAAGTTATTTGCTGTCCAGAGTGTTTGAGGTTTGAGTCATTAATCCATTAAATTACCTTAATTTATCAGTTTATTCAATAAAGTTTTGAGTTAAAAAATGCTACTATCAGAGCTTTGAACAATATTAAAGGTCTAGGCTAAAAAGCACAAATAAGTAAAACAAGAGGTTTTTAACACACAAAAAAATGTAGGATTCTTTTTCTAATTATTATCCACAGTGAACACCCCCTCTGCCAGGTGTGTGCTTTGGAGAATGCTGGATTCTTTTTACATGCAAAAGCAGTCTGTGGATGAAACAAGTCTCTCATGTGAGAAACTTTAATCAGTATACATGGACACCTGGTAATTAAATTGCATCCAGCATCACACTGATTAATTGGCATATATCATTAAAAAGTTTTAAAGTTTGAATTTTTTTCAAAAATAGATTTTATCTAACATCTTTAACCATAAAATAAAGTAGGACAGGGAGTCTTTTTTTTTTTTTTTTTGATAGAGAAGTAAACTAGATTTGAATATCAACAACCACAACAAAAAGGGACACCATGGGAGGACATGGTTGGATAAAAATGAGGAGGTGTTGACAGAAGCCATCTTTTAAAAAAGAAAAAATCAAAGTTCCAAAAAATAGAATTCTTAGGAAAAAAATACATGCAAAAATGCCAGGAATGTGACATCAAATATGCAGAGCAAATCCTTGTCTAAATTAAGAAGAAATGGTAGTGAATACATTCTCCACATAAGTCCACAGAAAGAGAAAAAAGAATGTCAGTTAAGAAAACAGAAGAATCACAGGTAATCCTAAATTGACCTGTCAAAATGAGATCCTTGACTAGAGGTAAATATACCAGATTTCCAAAGGCGTTTTCTAAATTTTATTTGTGAAAAATGAATAAAACTACATTATTTTAGCAAAATATAAATATATTACTGAAAGACAACTATAATTCAGATAGAGTAAATTTCTTTTTTTTAATGCATACTAAAATTTTGAACACACATTATATTTTCTAAATGATCAATAAATCATTTTTACGTTACTTGTATAAACCATTAATTATATAGCACAGATGATGTTAAAATCTTTTATGTGTAAAAGAATTTTAAATTTTATGATTTTATATAAACAGGGTAAGATATATAGTTTTGTTCGGAGTGATTAGTAAAGAACAATTTTGAGTTTTCTCTTTCTACAACTAAAATTTGCTTTGCAGAGTCATAATTTTCAGTGATTATATTACAGGAATTTTAGGCAAGAAGAAATGAACTAAGTGAAATTTAAAAAACCCAGTAAGACAAATAATTTTGAGTGTTCACTCACTTGCCAATTCTGAATTTATACAGATAACAAAAATCATATATGTGTATAATAAGAAAATTAATATACAGACTATGAAGGGATCTAACAAGAGGACTAACATGTCAGAGAGAGAAAGGAGAGCATATGGGAACTATATTTTCTCCAATGAAAATGTTTTATTGAAAACATCACTCTGTATATTGAATATTTATCAACATAAAGAAATACTCAAAGATGTAACAATAATGAAGTACACATGAGCTTAATAAAATTATTCAGTAAAATAGTCTCAGAAAAATCAATAAATATTTATATTAAAATTTGTGAAAATACTGAGAAATACTGTCAATCTGGATTTACACCGATGACTGAACATGCATTATAATTTATAAATTAATTTTGTGTACAGTTTACAAACATTTATTCTTTATTTTCCACTACGAAAAAGCACTATTTAATGTTTTTCTATTTTGTAATGTTTACTTTTTTCCTTGTATGGTATAGTTTATTTCATTAAATATATACTAACGACGCCTTTGTAATTTTACATATGTAATCACATTGAAATTTAATTAATATGCTCTTTTCATAACCAACAAATCTCTCTGTATTTAATAGTCACAACAATACATGCTCATTCCACAGCCAAGTGTGGAGCTCTCTGCTCAGAACATGTTGTAATCATCACTATTATGAAACAGTGTGGTTGAACTAACTTATGAAATCACCTGTTAGCGAAGGCAAATATTCACACAGATCGATGCAGCAATACCTTATTCTAGGGTAAAGCTAATGATAATAGGGGAGTCTCACCTGACATCCAAGCCATGGTGTCCTCCTCCACCTGGGGCTAGCAGAAATGAAAAAGTAGATTGTTTTCTGCGAATACAGGCTCTTCCCTCAAGTGCCTTTAATGAGTTCATGCTTTTGACTGACTGACTGATTGATCATAGTTTATGGAAGCCATAGGCTCCCATAAATAACTTTCTGCCCATGCTCTTTAAAACCCAGAAGGTTTGGATGAAATGCTTCATTTGCTCTTGTCAGTGCTTACTTGGAGAGAAAATAGAGGCTTCTTTCCATCTCTCTGGGAAAGATTACAATGTAGTCAGTGTCTCTAAATGCTAATTTGTAGCCAGTTAGCTGATGTCTGCAGGGTAATATAGGTCTGCTGTCTATAACATCATTCTATCCTATATTGCTCCTTGGAATTTCCTAATTTGGAAACTCCAAGGAACATACAACATATCTATTTCTCTGTTTAAACTTTAATAAGTTTAATTTGTCTAAAATTTGCCTTCTATAAGCTCTTGATGACACAAGGACCAATATTTTGCAAGTTGATTCAAAAGAACAGAAACATAATTAAATGGAAGATTTCTAAGGGCTATAACTTATATACCCATTCGTCAATATTCTGCTTATATTCATCAATGCATATCCCTAGACAGAGAAAACTGACCTGTCATTCCCTACGGTTCATGCATATCTTCATTTTTATTCTTGTCTCATTCCCTTATTTGTCCTTTATTTTTTATTTATAGGAAGATCTTATATGCAAGATGGGTGATGCAGACATATTACTGGGACTAGAATCCCAACAGTCTATTGATTTCTGCATTCTTTCTATTTATGGTTTACAGTGAGGCTTTTATTTGCAATAAAAACAAGTGAATTTGATGAGAGCTGATAGCTACACTGCTCTGTGGTACAAGGATAAGATTTAGAACAAGGTAGGGAATTATACTTGTCTATCATAATAGTAGGAGGAGCCTCTTTTCTAAGGTCATTATATATACGAAGTTGACTTGTTTTCCAGACATAGTTTTCATCCTGTTGAGTGGGCCAAATATCCAGTCAGACAGCTGTTGTTTGTTTGTACTGACATATGAGTACCATTTACTTCACCTTTATGAATATATTGCTATGCTGGCCATTATCATGATTCCCAGATGCTACAGCTTGGTAAGTCTATGAAATTGCTTTCCTTGCTTGGCATCTTGGAAAGCATTTTCTTTAAACATGGAAGCTGAACCACAAGAAAGAGGTGCAGCAATCAACACGTCCTATGTTCTAAGTTTGTGATGTTCTCAGCAATAGGGGACCACCGTCAACCTCTGAAAGGTAAAAAAGAGCTATATTGATAATATGGACATCTACAGCTCAGGGAACATCCTAGGAAGGTACGGAGAGTTAGTAAAAACTGGAACACTTCTCTTATGAAACAGTGTCTACTAGGATGGCCACATAAGAATGAATCAAACAAAGATCAATGGACATAATAACGTGAAGGGGAAAAATCATAGAGTCACCCACAGAACTACAAGAATAACTGCTTGGGAGAGAATTAGCCTCTCTTGGGACTCATCCCTTGATTGGTTGTCCAGTACAAGGTAATTAGCCCTGAATCTGTACACAGACAAACAGCAAAACAGACTCAGTACATTGTGTACACACACACTCACTCCCACTCACCCCCACATATCTGTGCAGATTTGCATAATTACAAACGCACACAAATGCATATAAATAAAACATTAACATAAAGAAAAAGCAACTATAAACTTGACAGTGGGGTGCAGGAGAGGTGTTGGAGGAAGAGTAGCTAGAGGTAGAAAATGGATGGGCATAAGTTATGTAATTCTGTTTCAATTAAAAACACTTTAAAGTTTTTTCCATTTATTGAAAATAATATTTTTTTTCAGAAATATAGCTGTCATCTTTCTATTCCTCATACTTCCTTCTACTTCCCCTCTAATCTGGATCCCATCCTTCTGTCTTTCATTAGAGAACATACTACTTAGAGATAATGAAAAAATATAATAGAATTAAAAAAAATAAAAAACAAGCACATCAGAAGGACAAAACAAACAGAAAGAATGAGCCCAGAGGGGAAAAAAAAAAAAAAAAAAAAAACAAAACAGAGACCCACACATGTGGACACTTAGGAATCCCACAAAAACACTATTGGAAATCATTTTATATGTATATACAAAGAAACTATAGATAAAAAGAGAGAAAAGATATATGAATAAAAACAAGATAAAAAATTTAAAGCCCTGTGATATTATGAGACAAGGAACCTCAAAAATGCCTTTGAGTTGGTTGGTTTGTTGCGTATTTTGTTGTTGTTTTTTGGGGTCTCTTTTTTGGTTATCTACTGTGAAGTATACAGACTAAGGGCTTAAGAGTAGTTTATTTCTCCACTAAGACTTTTGTGGGAGTAACTAAGTGACTTGACTCAAGGCCCTCTCGACAAGATAGATGCATGTCCAACACTACTTGGATGATCAAGAATCTGAAGCTACCCAGATTGCCACACACAGATACCCAAGATCTCGACATTTACCTGAGACAAGTTTTCTGTCTGAGGATCATGCTGCTGCCAGGGACATACAGAACCAAGTATTATGCTCTGTTAATTACAGCCATGGCATTGTACAGGCTGATGTCCAGGGCCATGCCTAGATCTGTGGCCCAGCTACAGCTGTCAAAGTCTATGTTACTGTCCTAGGCTCCTGTTGCCATTAAGGATCATATAGATTCCCAGGATCTAGACCAATACCTGAAGTTTTTTTTTTTTTTTTCTTTTTTTTTTTTTTTTTTTTTGAGTTTAAGGGCCTTGAAACCACTGGGTTCATGTCAATCTGAGTGACTTGCTTTGACAAGCTGGGCCACGGTGACATTGTGGTCCAGGCTGATGACAAGGACCATGTCTGGGTATGTAGTCAGGGTTTGTGTTGATACCCACAAAACACGTTCTCACCATGAATCACATGGTTGACTAGCATCTGGGTCATCACCTAGGGACATGTGAGTGTTCAAGGGCCATAATGCTGCTGGTCCTATATATATCAAAGCAGACTGTACTTCCACCCAGGGCCATGGTATCATAGAAGCCTTGGCTATTGCCAAGGGAAGCACAGTAAATTTAACTCTTTGGCAGAATTGTGGGACTGCTGGCCCAGAAGAGGTAATTTTGATGGAGCTAACCTCACTATCTGCCTGTCATGTGGTATCATGAGCGAGGGAGAGATATCTCCTCCACCCCTCACTCCTATCCATCACTGCTGCAGCAGGAAGGAAAGCTGATCTCAAGGGCACAAAAGAGGAAGAGCTGACTGTGCCCTCACTGACAGCACAACTTGGTAGAGTGGGACTTGTACCACACTGGAACGCACCAGAGCCGATCCTGTTGGTAGGGGCTCAGCTGAGCTTTCCTAGAAGGTATAAGAGGAGAAGACCTGGCCCTGTTCCCCATCATCTGCCATGTGATTACCCTCTCCTCCAGTCACCTGCAGCACATGGAAGAGCTTCCTTGGGGGAAGGAGAGTGGAATAGCTGGCCATGGTGGAGTTAGTGCAGGTGAGCTGGCCCCTAGATAAGAACAACTGTCCCTATCTTTGCTGCCTGCTGCATTTCGTGAGCTAGCCAGGACAATGCTGGAGAACTCACATTGGTGCTGTTAATGAAAGAAAACTGGCAGACCAAGCAACCATCCAAGCCCAGAACCAGGGCTTTGAGTTTGTTTACTCCAACATCTACATCATTTATGAACTGCTGGAGCATGTAAAAGGGCTGAACATGAAGGTTCAAAGCTGTATAATCTCCATGATACAGCCCCCCAAAAGACCCAGTAACAGTGTAGCAGAATCCGGAGGCTCAAACTGGATCAATTGCAATGAACACTTACAAGTAAAAATGTATAGATTGAAGGGTATATACTGTGCCACCATTTCATGTTCTAGCTTCCAAACTATGATTGATTTCATTTCTTTTTTTAAAGATTTATTTATTATGTAGAATGTTCTGCCTTTACGTATGCCTACAGGCCAGAAGAAGGCACCAGATCTCATCACAGATGGTTGTGAGCCCCCATGTGGTTGTTGGGACTTGAACTCAGGACCTTGGGAAGAGCAGCCAAGTTTGTATGTTAGTTTGTTTGTTTTCAGGGTTTTTTTTTTTTTAAGTTTTGCTTTTGGTACTTTTTATTTATTTTTAATTTTTAGGGGGGTTGCAAAGGAAGAGAGGGATATGAAGGGATAGGAAGTAAAAGGAATCAGGATGAATATTATAAAATATACAAAGATTCAATAAAAACCAGTGTAAATAAAACTGAAGCTACAAAGCCCAGGGACCTAGGATGAAATTCTGTTACTGTCCTAAAAATAAAATAAAAGCAACAATTAGGAATAAAAATCACTCCTGAGGACATCCTGTTATACACATAGATCAGTGCCTTATCCAGCCATCTTCTGAGAAGCCTCCTCCTGCAGCAAATGAGAATAAATACAAGAGCATGCTTCCCGTGTGCAGAGACCAAGAGACCATGACACACTCAGCTCCAAAGGAATGTCTCCGTCAAATTCCTTGCTCAGTTCTCAGGGAAACTTGCAGAAGAGGAGGTAGAAAGTATGTAAGTGCAAGAGGGAATGAAGAACACACGCACACAGCAAGGCCCTATAAATCAGCAGGACAAAAGAACACACGAATTCTTAGAGACTAAGGCAACATAGATGTAGAGCAGAATGGAGATGTGAACACACTCCTCATATCTAACCTGGAAACTATCTCCAGCTGATTATCACTTGCAAACGGAAATTAGTTTATATCTAAAGAGTCTTACTGGGAAAATAAAAATATATTTTTAAAATGATAAATTCTTTCTACATAGTCCAGAAAGGCTTTAAAATCACCATTTAGAGTAGGATGCCATGAAATTTGTGGTTTTTCTATCTTATTCTGCCAATTCTGGGATTGCAGATGCACAGCATCCATCATTCCGGCATTGACCTTGATTCAGACACCCCCAAAAATGGTATTAGGAGCCATTTTATTCCGTTTGAAGAAGAAAGAAGGTACACAGTGGAAGTACAAGTTCAAGGTGTCTGCATCTGAGTGCCGGGAAAAAAAATCTCAAAAATTGTTGTGTGCTCGCAACTGCTCTCCTTTTGGGGTGATGCACGTCCTGAGTACGAAAGCAGTGCTCCACACTTATTTTACATACAAAGGGAAAATGTTTTAGTTTGATATATTTTGGTTTGAACTTTTAGACAGCTAACAGTAGATTTTGGAGGAGTCATAAGTAACAGCATTTATTATTTCTCAGTTTGCCATTTATTTTTCCTAGGGACCAGAAAAGAAATACATAGGAGCTGCTGTTTATGTTAACGTTACCTGAATCTTCTCCACTTTAACCAGTTAAAAACCTGTCATAGGTTTATCTTGAACCTAGGCATGCCTTACACTCTGCCTGTGGAGAGGCCTGGCTCCCTGCAAATGTCAGTGCAGGCCTTATCTGAACCTCACCAGGGAGAGTCAAATCTTGGGAATCTGCTTCAAGCAACTGGCATATTTCCCAGTAGAGCTTCTGAAATTACCTTTTTGTTAAATTTTTAACTTACTTTTTTACCAGTAATTGCTGAACACAGATCCTGATTTATCTTAGCAGAAGGCGACAAGCTGAATAAGTACCTGTGGTACCTACAAAGCAGGTGGCTACACATGCATTTCCATTCACTTCCTCCCTCCCTAGCATCCCCTACTATTATGACATGAGCTCTGAGGACATCCTATTTTAAATTTTGATTACACTGTAATAAATGCATATACAGCAGAAGACATGACTTGCATAGATTTCACACAATAATATTTCCATTCATTTATAAATTCATTAAGAAGTGTTTTCTAAAGGCATATGCATATTGTATTCCAATAGTTTCCTTAGCAACAGGTACACACACACACACACACACACACACACACACACACACACACACACACACACACACACACACACACACCTGCTTGAATTTGTTAGCTAACTTGTACTCTGAAAAATTCTATTTTTCATAAGCGTTGTAAATCCTGTGCTCACATAACATTTTTTTTTTGAGCATCTTTCTCTTCAGCTGAAAAATTCCGCTTGGACACAAGAAAGAACTGCATCGGAGAAACCACCGTGTCTACATTTCTCAGGGGGATTTGAGGATGCTTATATCTTCCCAGTTTTCTTTTCAATTTGCTCTTTCCAGCATATGTCCTGTATTACTATAATAAACAAGCATGCCCGAGAACTTGAAATTCTGTTGTTTTTCTTTCAAAATTCCTGATGTACGACTTCACATAACTGAAAAATATTACCCTCTCTCTCTCGACTCCTATACTTTCTGTTCTTAATCATTTTGAAACAGATTTTGTAGGAAAGATTTTATCTACTAACTCTTCCACTAACACAAAGTATTTCTTCAGTTTTCGCCATAACTCCTTATTTATTTCATTTGTCATAATGACCCTCCAATATAGTTTATCCAGCATTTTAAGTACTATTCTGATAATCAATTATAACATACCATAAACTATAAAATGTGCTTTGTTGCACTCAGCAGTATGAAAGACAAAATATGTTAGTTGTTTGTTTTTATAATTTAAAATGTTAAAGCTCATTAAAACATAAACTTGCACTGCAAGTTTTAAGTATAAATTTCATATGAACCTAAACAATTACATAAATAAAATATATTTGTTGGAGAATTCTTGATAGTTTTCAGTCTTAATTTTCCGGATGCCATTTTTGGTCTTGGGGGCACTTGAATACATACATATTTATAGACATGTCTCTAAGTGGCTCAGCCTTCTCTGCACCCTTGCTTACGCTTTATTTCCTGCAGGAAGGAAGGCATGGTTTTTCATTTTTGAGCTTTGCTCCAAACATAAACATCTTTTCTACATGCATAGAAACTGAACTTTATTTTATTTTCTCTGAAATGCTTAAGAGTGGTTCAGAAAGCAACCATGATTAATCTTTTTCCACAAAGTATCTCTTTAATGAACTCCCGGCCTTATAGCAAGGATCTGAACGTATATAGGAAGCCACTTGATATAACCCATGTATGAACATAGTGTTTTCCACAATAAACATAACAGCACAGACGTGCAGCTCAGCCTAAGTACCGATATCTGTGCCTATTCTGCACACACATCTTGTTAATACTTGAGGATTTGTTAACATAAGGTTTCCCTGTCTTCTAATAATAGAGACAGAAGTACAGTGCAAAATATTTAACTATTCCTAAATATTTGTGTATTCCTATGAAGGAATAAAATTCTTTTTTTTTTTTTTAAGTTTAGTGAGTATCTCAAGGAACCTCTGACTAGCTTTATACTTACTGTGTACAGACGAGTTTTCCCTGTCACAATCCTGCTACTTCTGCCTCCTGATGCTAGAATTCCACACATGATCTACAATGCCTGGCTTGCAAATATTTCTTTATTGACAATTTCATTTTTACTTAGCTTATTTTATTCCAGACAAAACTCATGAATCACCTATATTATTGAGCTTGAGTGTGCTATCTCTATATGCGTGTGAACGATAGACAGATAAAATTGAATCTTTCATTACTTACACATTATTTTCAGCCTATTGAAAACACCTGCTACATTAAAGCTATATTTTAAACTTATATTAATTAAATAGATGTGTTCAGTTATCTTTCCTTAACTTCCAGTTTCATCCAGGTTCTTCTATTATTCAAACTTGCATTATTTTTTAAAGAAAGAATTGTACTTCATTGTGTGTATTGTATGTGTGTATGTACATGTGTGTCTGCATGTGTTTGTGTATGTGAGTGTATGTGTGTATATGTGTGTGTGCTTGTGTGTGTGCGTGTGTGTACATGTGTGTATAGTGTGTGTATGTGTGTGTATGTGTGTGTATGTGTGTGAGCACGTGTGTATGTGTGTGTATGTGTGTGTGTGTGTGTGTGTGTGTGTGTGTGTGTGTGTGTGTGTGTGTACACTGCATTTTATTGATTCATTTCCCTTTATTCATTCTCCTGTTTCTGGGACTTTAGCTGACTTTTTTATTACAATGAACTATGCTGTAATATTCAATATGTTTAAAATAAAGATACCAACATCATTTTTAATCTATCAAATTAATATTTGTTAGTATGTACATTATTTTAGTGTAGTTACATTTGTAATAATAGACCTGAGTTCATACTTTTTCAAAAATGAGTGTATTACTGAGGAAGAATCAAATCCAATTGAATGAAGAAAATTTTTTTAAGTATACCTTAAAATCTCCTTCTGATGCAATGACACTGTAATTCTTACTCTTGTTGGTTTTAGATTTAATTCTGACCCTGTAAAGAAGGAATCGTGTTAGCAGATACCTCCTGCAAACAGCATGGGATGTAGAGTATGACAGCAGTATATATTAGAGCTATTTCCAAACAGACTTTTTGTGTACACTTGATTTGGTACTGGATAGTAGAGACTTTTGTGAAAAAACTGTACATTCATCAACCTGCTTTTGTCTTTCAAACATTTGTGTATTAAAAATTTTGATAAGTACAGGTAATCCATAAGAATATCAATTTCTGTTAATGTTTAAAATTACATTTTATACTATTTTAGCTTAATAGTATCATTGCACCAAATTGGTACTAAATTTTCAATTTAGTCAGTTGAAGTACAATAATTTTGGTTCGACATCATGTTTTTGCCTCTAAAATAATACAAATTGAAGAACAGCTTTAATAACAAGTTTTGCATATTTTTAATCAAATGAATGTAAGGCCTAACCTTGATCTCCACATCTCCTCTTGGCTATGGCTTTAAATTTCCTGTTTCTTTTCTTTATAAACTTCAAGTTACATTATGTGCTTTTTTTTCTTTCCCACTATTTGAACATTTCCATTGCAGCCTAAACAATGGCAGAATAATGGATGCCTAAGCTAAGTTACTAATTAAAACATTGCAGAGTTAATATTCAGGTGCCTTGAAATTTCCTCTGCCAAAAAATCCAGTCTATCACTTTTCAAACTAGTCTCAGGCTAAGTTTTAAGCCAAGGGGCGAAGGAAGACACATTCTTAACCAAGATATTACAAGAGTGGTCTTCACCACAGGTATTAATATTTTTTCCGTCTGAAACCTCTTGAGCTGGATCTTTACAATCCTCATAGTTCTTACCATTAATATCTTCCAGGCTCTTATTAGGAATAAGCATTTGTTACAAAATTCAGCTTTTCTGATCAAAATTCCAAGTTTTTTCACACTTATCAAAAAGCAAAACAAAAACAGACAAACAACCAAAAGCATAGGGCTTCAACAGAAATACCCCACTGTCTACTACCAACTTCTGTATTAGTTACTTTTCTATTGTTATGGCAAAACACCATGGCTAAGGAATCAGATTTTAAAAAGCATTTAATTGGACTTTAGAGTTCAGAGGGCTAAAGGAGATGATGACAGCAACAGTGGTGTAGCATAGACAGGACATTATTAAATTGTAAATGTTGGGCAAGGAGAGAGTAATAGAGACACTGAGGATTACAATCTTTTGAAATTTCAACTGCCTCTGCCAATAACACATCTCCTCCATACCACCACGGAATAAAGTTAAATTAAACAACAACAAAAATCTCAGAAAGCCTACAGTTACATGGAAACTGAACATCTCTCAATTGAATCACCTCTGGGTCACAGAAGAAGTAAAGAAAGAAATCAAAGCCTTCCTAGAATTCAATGAAAATGAATCCACAACATTCCCAAACTTATGGGACACAATGAAAGCAGTGCTAAAAGAAAACTTCATAGCCCTGGGTGCCTTCATGACAAACCTAGAGAAATCTCACACAAGAGACGAACAGCACAGATAAAAGCTCTAGAACAGTTAGAATCAAACTCACCCGGGTGTAGACGGCAGAAAAATAATTAAACTCGGGCCTGAAATGAATAAACTTGAAGCAAAGAGAACAATACAGAGAATCAATGAATCAAAGAGCTGGTTCTTTGAGAAAATTAACAAGATAGACAAACTCTTATCCAAACTAACCAAGACGCAGAGAGAGAGTATCCAAATTAACAGAATTAGAAACAAAAGGGGGGACATAACAACAGATACCTAAGAAATCCAGAGAATCATTAGGTTATATTTTGAAAACCTATACTCCACTAAATTGGAAAACCTAAAACATCTTTAATTCTAGCATTTGTGAGATAGAGATATTTATGGATCTCTATGAGTTTATGAACACCTGGATTACATGAGATTAATACAGTCTAAAAGAAGAATAAATAAAAGTGCAAGGCAGTAGTGGCACATACCTTTAATCCCAGCACTAGGAAGAACGAGGCAGAAAGTGATATGTGTGTGCAGAGAAAGGAATAAAATGGGGGTGGAGACAGGCGTTCAGCCCTTCCCCTTATCATCTGACGACTCAGAGGCATTCAAACTGTGGATTTGTGGAGGCATAATCTTCCTTTGTAGGCCTGAGAATTCACAAGTAGTGAGAAATTTCTCTAATGGCATGTTCCTCTGCTTCTCTTATCTTGCAGATTTACCTTAGTATCTGGCCCTGGGTTTTTATAAGACTGATTAGCACCTCTGCAACAAGTTTGATCTTTTTCTGCTCAGAAGCTTTTTCTATATGCTCAGAGGAGAATGATGAGAAAAAGGAACTCTCAGGAAAAGATCAATTATAATAAAGAGAAGAAAATTGTTAAGGTTGCCGAATATGTAACTGTTTTACTACACTCTGGATCACTCTGAATTATCCAAAGAATTCAACTTGAACTGGTATGCTCATTGTCATCTGAGGATCTTTCCCCATAATATCTGTGTTTTGACTTCTAACTCTTCCTATCTGATTCTAGATGGCCACCCACATGCCAACACCAATGTAGTATAAGAAAGATTGAGCCGTTGACCCAAAGAATCATAGGACTAATTATTACTTTGTGGTCTAAATGATTCTTGGAGGCTTGTGACATACCTACATATGTTTAGGAGTAGTGCCCATAAAACTTGGCCTACTGTGAAGTGAAATGTTTTCAGATTGTGGCCCATCATTTTTACCCCATCTCTACTCAGATTTTAGTATTCCAGCAAACACTGCTTCTCCGGTGGGTTGTCCAGGTTTGCCTCAGAGAAACAGTGTACTAAGAGTTCCCCACAGTGTCTGCTTCCCCATTTAGTAATACCTACGAGGAGGTATAAATCAAAGCCTAAGAATGACATGGCCCTAGAAAGGGACACTTCAGAGAAGAGACATTCGTTCGAAAATGCCTCCCTATCTGGTATATATTATAAAGATGACATGTTGTTTCAGGAGGAGTAGAGAGCTTTGTATGTTTTAGAATGAGATACTAGTTACAGACAGTTGTAAACCACAAGATGTGGGGCTATGTATTGAACCCTAAACTTCTGTAAATCACACACACACACACACACACACACAACATTAACAATAACAAAGTGCTCTAAACACTTAAGCACTTCACAAGCCTCCCTTTATTGCTGCTACTCATGCATTTATTGAAAAGAATTTTTAGTTTTCTTCAAAATGTAGCAGAATAAAGTTTCAGTGTGTATATAACTACCCATAACAAAACAGAATATTTCTTCATTTGGTTTTGTTATAAATATTTTTTTAATTTTTCGGGAATTTGGTATACCATTTTGATTATATTTATACCTCTTCCTTATCTTTCAGATTTATCTCTGCATTATTATTAATAGCTACTCACCTTTAAATTTTCTTCTTCTCATCAATCCTGATCAAACTTAATTTCTGTTGCCCTACTTCTCTTGTAAGTGTGTCCATCCCCTAAAATATTGCTGACCTAATTGGGTACTTACTATATTTTTTTTTAAAAAGAAATAAACATTTTACTTCCCTCCCCTAATAGCTAGCATCTGCTACTAGTATCTCAACTAATAGTGTTTTTATACCTACTTTTCAGGTCACAGACATGCTATCATAGTCACTGTGACTTCATGAATATAACTTTGTCTGTTGTACCTAGAAAACACTACTTTATGTCACATCTTATGTTTATACTCTTCACACCCTGTTTACCATGAATATCCTGGAGCCTATGGTGACCGGCTGTAATATAGGCTTCCCTTTCGTTTTCATCGTGTTTATGGCTAAAGAATCCACAGACTTCGTTTGCTAAATATTGCTCATGTCCCCGTTTCCTGAAATCTTCTTCAGAAGGAACCTTTTCTGAGGAATGTTGAGAGAAGCCCATTTCTATAAATACAACATTAAATCATTATGAGTCTTTGTAATGCTATGTGCGCTTGGCATGAAAATAGTATTGCATTCTTCAATAGCATTTGTGACCTATTGAGCCATAGCTTCTTGGTCCCTTTAACATTGCATAGTATGGATGTTATCTCAAGAAGCAAGCCTCAGTTCAAATAAAAATGTGGTTGGTTGTTGCTAAAACTTTTGCACCACCATTGCAGCAGCTGGCCTATCCTATCAGGTTACTCATTAGTAGTAAGACTGAATGATAGCATTGAGGACAAAATTGACGTTTGAGGAATAAAGCTTCAAGTCTATAAGCCCTACAGCAATGTTTGCTACATATAAATATATTTCTAAATATCCATTAATAATTTTTTAACTAAGCAAAATGTCAAATGGAAATACTTTAAATATACATCTAATTCAAACGCAAATGCCTGCTGGTAATTTAACCTTCTTTTAGACAGGAAAGTATCTTTTTATCACAGCTGTAAGAACACCAAGTGGTTGAAGTATGGATGTGAGTCCAAGAACCTATGATAGGTATATAACAACCTGTTTAGTATGAAGCTGATATACATATCTTTTATAGGAACTCTAAAGGTGATAATGGAGTTTATCTTTACAAATACATAAACGTAGTATGTTTCAATATTAAAAAGAAAGTAGTCAATACAATGTGTTTTGCCTTTGCAATACATTTGAAAATACAGAGACTACCTGTCTGTCAAGCAGGTCCATTGGAGATCAGTGATGTCCAATCAAGAACTCACCAAGAACTGTTTGAAAGAATCCCTAAGCCTGAAAATATACTAATAGTTGAGTATAATATTTAGTGCTAAGTAAAAATGTGCAGTTAGCAGGGAAAAAGAATAATTGGATGAACAACATATGCTAAAACAAAAGAAGACAAGCGTTGGAAAGTTCAGCTACTCTAGAATTCAGAAAAGAAGCATGCTTGATCCACATGAAGCATGAAGACCTTTGTCAAATGCCAGAAACCCTGGTAAAAATGAGGAAAAAGGAAAGCATAACGGTAATATTCTAGTAACGTCAAGACACATACACACACACACACACACACACACACACACACACACACACACACACACATGCCCACCCAAAATTCTGAGTTTTTTTATTTAAAATAAAATCAAGGGAAAGAGGGAGAATGAGGTAAAGGAAATGTGTGTGTGAAAATCAAAACGGATTAAGCCAACACAATCCTCTTAATAGTGACAGAGAAGCCAACTTAATACTTGGAAGACTTTTCTTAAAGGAGATCTTGCATGAAACAAACATTTTTAATTGGAACTACCAGGATTAATGAAAAGAAAGGTAACAGTTAAATCTCAGCAGAGCCAAGATTGCAAGTTAAATTACTTAGTTGTAAAATAGTATCAAGTAGTAAAATATCATGCCAGGTCTGTGTTGTGCTGAAGCAACTGATTGGGAAACTGGTGCCAAAGAAAAGCAAAAAGAATCGTGTTAAGAAGCATATCTGGGCTTTGAAAACTCTGTTATAGCACTCTCATAAGGTTTGGAATGGTATTCATTAAAGCAGATGTCGACTTCAAGTCACAGCTTTACTCTCCTAGTATTGACGCAAAGAATTGTGGTCAAGCTTCCAGATATTCTATAATAGAAGGATTAAAGCACCCTTGAAGACGTTCTCTGGAGTTTCTCTTTTTTATTTAAAAAAATCACAGGGAACTTTGGATCCAACAAAATTGTTTAATTTTTTGAGGTTATAATTAGAACTATTCTTCCTACACTTTACTTCTTTCCAATACTCCCGTATACCTTTCCCCTTAGTAATTTTTGTTGCACACATGCGTGTACACACACACACACACACACACACACACACACACACACTCACACACAAACAAGTATATCCTAAATACAACTTGTTCTCTCTGTATAATATAACCTGTATGTTCATTTTCAGGTAGGACCGTTAGCCACTAGAGCACTAATTTGAGCGCTGTTTCTTGTGACCACCTCTTCCATCTTTCCTCAGTTTCCAGCTGCCTTTGAACAGTGGTAACGCCCATCCAGTTTGGCATGTCCATTGGTGTCCTCTTTGTTCAGCTGAAATTTGGGCAGTCATACTGGTCAGAGTTTATGGCATAGCCTCTGATGTTACAAGGACACTCAATCTCATATCCCTGCTTCCCTGGCTCTTAACAATCTTTCTACCTCATTTTGTGCAATGTTCCCCAAGAATTTCATATGGGATGGGGCTCCACAATTCTGCCTTTTCATTGGATTTCTTTCTCTGTAGTGGCCTCTGTTAAATATTGAAAATGCCTGGATTGGTGAAGTTCTGATAGGGAAGACATTCAGTAGTCTCCTATGTTTGTTAAGTTTACACTAGACAAAATTTCAGCAAAACGTATAAACCTAAGGTTAGTTTTTCCCATCTGGACATGGCACATGTCTTTAGTTAAAACGCTTGGGAAGCAGAGGCACATGGATCTATGTAAATTCAAGTCCAGCCTGTTCTACAAAGCAAGTTCCAGGACAGCCAGGGATACAAAGAAAAACTGTGTCTTGAACCCCCTAAGTCCCTCCTCCAATCCATTTTTTTTTTCAGTATCAGTACTTTTGTGGTTCTTTGTGATTGCTTTGGTTTGTGTTAATTCACATGTGTACTCATTCAAACATTTAAAATTATATTTAAAGGTAATTTAGGATTAGCCTAAACTTGAATGAGGTGATAGAGGCCAATGAGAGCCAACACAGTCGAGGAACTCACCAACAGTCAATGGGGAATTAAAAGGGAGAATATAGGTTTGCCCCATACCTATGATGAAATAGTCTGCAAGGCTGCCCTTTGTTTTAACGGAGTCTGTGCCATATCTGCAATGCCTTCTCATACCCTCCTCCAATGCGTGAGCAGATAGAACACCCTACAACAGACATGGATCCTCAACCTATGACTTAGGATTATTGTTTGTGATTCGTGGTCCTTCAAGTACTTGCTTGAATGTTGGTTAACTGTAGTTATCTGGAGAAGAACCATATATTCCATAGATTGTAATACACCCTAGATTGTATTTACTGAGGTGGTAAATTGAGACAGTTCTTCTCAACACTTCAAACAAGTAGCTTATTCCCTTTTTAATAACAAAATCATTTTCTTCTCTCTGATCTTTGCGGATTGTTTGTAATTTTCCTTTGTATAAAATATTTTCAAGTCTCCAGAAGAGTATGCGTTTTGAAATTATCTTAAAAACAGCAAAAAAATCAATTTCTAATTTTCATACATTGCAAACATTGTAAAGTAGACAACATTTAACTATCACCTTTTTCCTTTCAACTTTCACAGCATCGTGGTGGAAGTGTTATTAAAATTCTGTGTTTTCTAATTTAACGCATTTTGTAAAAACTCACAGTCTATAAAACCCCCATTGTCTTTAAAATATGATACATAAAATTTTGAAAATAATTACTTATATTTATAAATCAGAAACTCTTGATCACACAACTCTCTCAATGTCCATTGTAGGGAAAATAGAGAAGGCCACAGCTGGCATGTTTGAGTTCTGTTCTCACATTTATTCAGAATGACCATATCCACTTAGAAGCTATGTAGTTCCACATTGCTGAACTCTACACATATTGCTGTAGGACTGCAAGTGTGTTTATCCTTTGGGGTATGAGCTACATCCCAGCTATTGTCCTTGAGAATGTCCTTGAGAATGGTAGTAGAAGAGAAGGTTTAAATTTGAAATTAGGATGAGTGGGGCTCACAGCAGGTCTTTTGTGTACAGTTTCCTCCAGACGGCTGCATTAAACTCATCAAAGAATGTTTAAAGGCATTATATCTATTTGTTCAAATTTCATCTGAATATAGTTCTGCTACTTATATGAAGAAATCCTGTGGTGGTAGTTATCAAATTATAAATAACAAGATTTAAACATGCTGATGTTTCCCTTGTGCAATTCTCCTTAAATTATTTTAAATTTTTCACTGCATCTCTAAGTCTTTTAATACTCTGTACTGGAAACTACAAATCCCTGTATGCACAAAAATAATTACATATTTTGCTTATCTCTTTAAAGTGAATCCTACAAAATAGTGAGAATCAAACTGGAAGCACCAATACATTATGACAAATTATGACTTTAAATTTTATAGATATTTAAATGTATAATTACATATTGAACAATTGTAAATTGATGTTTCTCACATAGCAATGAGTTCACTATTTTTTTGTTATATGACCATGAGACTTGAACAACTTTAATCAGAACCATAGCACTTATCAAAACAAAAATCAACTTACAGAAACCTACCTCAACCCAGTTCACACAGGATATCAGTTTTCCAAGCTATATAAAAGTGTGTCACACATTTCTTTCTTGATTGCTTGTTTTTTGAGACAGGTTTCTTTGTATATCTCTGGCTGTTTTGGCGCTCACTCTGTGGACCAGCCTGGCCTCTATCTCCTGAATGCTGGAATTAAAGATGTGCGAAACCACTGTCCAGCATATTTTTTTCTTATAAAACAATTTATTTAAAAAATGTGAACAATGCTAATTTATCTAACAATACCTTTATAAAAACATTTATGATCAAGCTACTATGAAATCTCAGTAAATTCTAAATGTTTACTCCTTTTCCCACCAATCACTTTTGACCAAAAGATAATCAGAAATTATCAGAAATAGTCAAAGCAAAACCTGAACTTGTTGGTACTAATTTTATATTGTAGTAATTCTGTAAAGCAAAATGTCTAAAATAAAATTTAAATTTAAATTATTTAAGTTAGAAATGAAAAATTTATTCGGTCTCAGACTTTCATATATTTAGAGCAAGGCAAGACATAAACATGGCTGTGGGCCTGAGATAAGATCAGAGAGAGAGTGATAGAGACAAAAAGAGAAAGATACAGAAAGGGAGAGGGAGGGAGGGAAGGGGGAGGGGAGGAGGAGAAGGAGGGGAGGGAGGAGAGGAGAAGGGAGAGAGGGGGAGAGGAGGGGAAGGGAGAGAGGTGAGAGGGAAGAGGAAGGGGGAGAGGGAGGGAGAAGAGGGGGAGAGGAAGAGGGGGACGGGGGAGGGGGAGGGGGAGAGGAGGAGAATCACATTTCTACCTACCTTTTCTAGTTTTGCACAGTATGTTTGAGTCCTTAGTCTATTTAGGGTGAATTTTCTTAGAGGTTACAGACAGAACTCTCATATTTTTTTTTTCGTGTTCATAAGTATATTCAATTTCCCCAGGAATTAAAATGTTACAATGTTCCACATATTCCACTTAACATCTTTATCAAAAATCACTTTAGGGCCTGGTGGCTCACAAGTGCCTGTTAGTACTGACTCCAGGGATCTGATGACTCTGATCACTATGGGCATCTACAATCACATACTCACTCCCAAACACTGACCAATATATAAGTAGATAACTAAACATAATAAAACATGTCTTTTAAAAATCAGTTTGGGGTAGATATAGAAGTTTATTTCCAGTAATTCCGTCTCTTTCTATAGGTCACTGTGTACAATCTTGTGTCAATATTTTGATTTAAATTTTACTATTGCTTATTTTATAAAATATTGTTCTTTGTTTGAGACCTACTGAGCTCATGTTATTCTCCTGCCCAGATGCTGGGGGAAGCACCAGGCTATCATCCTCTTATTCACTTTGAGTGATAGGATTGCCATCATACTATCATGGTTTCCCTTACTAATGTCATCAAAAACCATGTCCAGTGACCTTGCTGTTTTGATGACTAGCACAAATATAAAGGTTAAGCTGAGTTATTATAATGCTTTACACTTTTGCTTAAGGTAGCTGTGATTATTTAGGGTTTTCTATAGTTTCCTATCAATTTTTGGATTGTTTTATGATTAATGAATAATACTGATAAATTTCTATGGTGAAACTGAACCTGGAAACTAAATTGAGTAATATGGACATTTTGACAATGAAAATTCATCCAGTCTGTGAATGTATGATTTTGATTTTGTGCTCAGTGACATTTCTTTTTCTTGATATTTTGTGATATTTTTGTGAAAAGTTTCATTAATATTGGCTCCTACCTGTTTTAACATAGTATTTTCATTAATTATTGGAGAATTTTATAAATTCAAAAACATATATTAACCTTATTTACACCCCATCCTCACATGACAACCTCTATTCCTCTAAAGCTCATAACCTCTTATTTCGTTAATACCTAAAATATTCAATTTCTGCTGCTCATGCAATCATTGGTGTGGGGACATCCCTGGAATTGCTGACCCACAAAGAGGACACCCTTAAAGAAAACTGATTTGCCTTTATCTGTACCATAAACTGTTAGCTACTAAGCAAGTGTTGGGTACTCATAGGTCTCAATCCTTTCCATGTTGACTGGCCTGATATATTTAGGTATTGCACATATAGTTAAACCTTCATAATTAATCTGATTGTTTTAATAAACTGTATTATTTTCATGATTTCAATGACAGATAATTTACTATTAGCAGAGAACACATTTCCTGACCTTATGTGATGGCTTGAATAAGAACGACCTCCATAGGCTATTGCATTTCAATGCTTAGTCATCAGGGAGTAGCATATTTAAAAGAATCAGAAAGAATAGGATGTGTGGCATTTTTTGAGAAAATGTGTCACTTGGAATAGACTTTGAGATTTCAAAAGCTCAGTGTCCCTTTCTCTCTTTGCCTGTAGATCAGGATGAATCTCAGCTGAAACTCCAACACCTACCTAATGCTGCCATACTCCCTGCCAAGATAATAATGGACAACTCCCTGGGACTTTAAGCAAGTACTCAATTTAAAGATTTCTATTACAATAGTTGCCTTGGTCACAGTGCCTCTTCACAGGAATAGAGTAGTGACTAAGGCACCTTCTTACATTAATTGTATAATTGGCATGTATACCAAATTATTTTCTTATTTCAGTAGTTTTGTTCAGGAGTGGAATGGCTTTCTTTTTCTACAGTGATTTCACTGAGAAACTGTAATAATTTGACCTCTCTCCTCCAGCTTGGCCACATTCTTGCTCCCTCTTATATGTGAAGAGATGCTAAATGAGAGTGTTGAAGAATTTTTAAAATTCCTTGACAACATTTTCCTCTTCAAAATGTGCAGTAGGCCAGTTAATGTGTCTTTTACTAAAGAGATTCTTATATTTAAACATATTTCATTGGGGATATTTTATAAAATTAATTGTGAAAGAACAGTGTTTCAGTACAAATGTGTGTTGAATAATATAGTGGAAAAGGTATTTTAAAAATGGGAAGCAAGAGGACCTTTTAGAAGACAAAGCCCAAAATGAGCATAATGGATGTAGAAAGTGTGAGAAATAAAGGGTTTTTTTTTAAATTAATGTATTTATTTATTTTACATCACAGCTTCAATTTTTTTCTCTCTCCCCTTTCCTGACCCCTCCTATTACCTCCCTTCTGTCTCCCACCTTTTGCATCCACTTCTTTTTTATTTCTATTCAGAAAAGGGAAGGCTTCTATGTATAATTAACAAAATAAAACATATCAAGTTGTAGTAAGATTTAGAAACTCTACATGGATTAAGAATGGGCAATATTCATTATGAGGAATAGAGTCTCAAAAGCCAATGAAAGAGATTGCCCCTGTTCCCACTGTTAGAAGTCCTTCAAGGATAGCAAGTTGTGCAACTGTTACATATATGCGAGTGCCTAGGTTAGTCCCATGCAATCTCCCTGCTTATCAGTTCAGTTTGTGAGCCCCTATCAGCTCCAGTTAGGTGATTCTGTGAATTTTCATATAGTGTTATGGACTTCACACAATCCTTTCTTCTCTTCTACAGAATTTCCTGAAGTATGCAGAAGATTTGATGAGGGTTTGCATCTCTTTCTAGAAGTTGCTGGATGCTGATGACAATATGGTTAGGAACCAATCTGGTCAAAGGAGATTACTAGTTCTGGCTACTTGTCCACAATTGCAAGATGTCTTAGTTCAGGACATGCTTGTAGATTCCTGGAAGATTCCCTTAAACAAGGTTTTATCTATCCTGAAATGTACCCTTGCTTTCTAGGTTTTTCAGTCTGCTTCACTTCTACCCACCCAACCTGATTGCTCATGTACACATTTCCACACATCCTCCGGCCATTTGAGAAATTTCTATTTATTTCTCCTTCCCAGTGAGATAAATGCCCCTTGTTACAGATCTCTCTGAGTCTATAAACCGTAGCATAGTTATTCTTTATTTTCAGTTAATCCACTTATGAGTGAGAATATGTTATGTTTGGTTTTTTTAATATCTGGGTTACCTCATTTTCTAGTTCCATCCATTTGCCTTTAAATTTCCTGGTGTCCTTGTTTTGGACAGCCAAGTTATATTTTGTTGGATAAATTTTCTTTTTTTTTTTTTCTTCTTCTTCTTAGGTTGAGGGACATCTAGATTGTTTCCAGGTTCTGGCTATTATAATTAAAGCTGTTATGAACATAGGTGAGCAAGAGTTCTTGTGATATTATTAAGTAACCTTTTGGTATGTGCTCAAGATTGGTATAGCCGGTTCTGGTGTTAGATTGATTTAGATTTCTAAGAAACCAACACACTAACTTCCAAAATAGCTGCTCAAGTTTATGCTCTCATCAGCAACGGAGGAGTGTTTCCTTTGTTCCACATCCTTTCCAGCATAAACTGTCACTTCCTTTTATAATTTTAGCTACTCTCAGAGGCGTAAGATGCAATCTCAGAATTTTTTTTTTAATTTTCATTTCCCTGGTGGCTAAGGATATTGAATATCTCAAGTGCTTCTTGGACATGTAAAATTCCTCTGTTGAGAATTATCTATATAGATATCTACTTTATTTTTTAATAGGATTAATATATTTGTTGATATCTAGTTTCTTAAGTGCTTTATATATTTTGGAAATTATCACTCTGTTGATTGTGGGGTTGGTAAAGATCTTCCCATTTTGTGCTTTCTATTTACCTTGCTCTTTGCCTTACATTTATTTATTTTTTTTCAGTTTCATAGGGTACCATTTATTTTCAGTCTTGTGCTGTTGGTGTTCTGTCCAGAAAGTTTTCTCCTGTGCCAAGTCATTCAAGATTATTCTCCACTTTATTGTCTATCAGGGTCAGTATATATGGATTTATGGTGAGGTTTTGATCCACATGGATGTAAGTTTTGTGCTGGGTGACAGATGATGATCAATTTGCATTGTCCTACAGGCTGACATTCAGTTAGAACAGCACCATTTACTGATAATGCTCCTTTTCCATTGTATATTTTTGGCTTCTCGGTTGAAAATCTAGTGTCCATAGGTGTGGATTTATATCTGATTCTTTGATTCAATTTTATTTATTGATCTGTCTGTTTTAATGACAATACCATGTTGTTTTTATTACTATATATAAATCAGAGCCTGACATTAGGTATTTTGATATGTCCAGACATTCTTTTATTGTACAAGATATTGTTTTAGCTATACTGGGTTTTCTTGTTTTTCCATATGAAGTTGAATATTGTTCTTTCAATATGTGCAAAGAACTGTATTGGGATGTTAATGGGAATTGAATTGAATCTGTGATTGCTTATAGCAAAATGGCCATTTTTGCTATGTGAACCCCACAATTCCATAGTATGGGAAATATCTTCATCAAATTAAATAATGAAAAAAAAAAACAAAGCAACTCCACTAAAATCAAGAATAATATAAGGTTGCTCACTCTTCACACTTATACAGTGTAGTACTGAACTTCTAGCTGGAACAATAGACAGCTAATGGAAAGGAAGGGAATACAAACTGACAGAGAAAGTCAGGGTGTCATCATTCTCAGACACTATGACAGTTTTTATAAGCAACTCCATAGATTCTACCAAGGAACTTTCACAGCTGATAAACAAGTGGCTGGATCCAAGATCAACTTCAGTAGTACACACACACACACACATACACACACACCTTCACACACATACACACCTACACACACACCTATACACATACACACCTACACACACACCTATACACACACCTATACATACACCTAAACACACACACCTACACACATACACACACCCACACCCACATATACACACATGCACACACACATACACACACATACAAATACAAACACACACACATTATATATATATGTATATAAATTGATAAATGGACTTAGATAGAAGTCCGAGAATCAGCATCCTTCAAAATAACATCAAATATCACTAACCAAGAAAGCAAAAGACTGGTATGACAAGACCTTCATTTGAAGAAAAAAAAAATGAAGAAAGTGAAGACTTCTGATGGCCTTTCAGGATAAAAGAGAATAACTTCTTTGAATGCAGGTCAATAGAATTTATTCAAAAGAAAACACAATTATGATGAGATTAAAAAAATGTAAAAGAGGATTAGAAAATTAATGAGTAAAGATCAGATGATTAATATTTATGGAAAACGGAGGGGAAGAGAGTGGAGAAAAATGTAAAAAAGAAAGATTGGTATGGAATATATAATTTACAAAGCAGAATTTTCACAGTAGTGGAGTGACATGTTGAATAAGGACACAAACACTGTAGAGTTAACTTTGTGTAAAATGCAACCAACTCCATCTCTTCACTACATTAATGTTTAGAAAATAAGTCAAAATAATATGTTGTACCATTAATGTCATCAAATCTAATATTTTCTCTGTGTATAGGTTTGTATGTTTGAATATATATGTCTGTGCTTAGAGATCTAATTAACCACCTCAAATGCCATGTTTCAGTAGCCATACATTTTACACATTTTATTGATTTATTTATGTTTTTAATACAAACTCTATTACTTGCTGTGAACTTTCCCAGTGAGCTATCATTCCCTGAGATCCACTTGACTCCATCCACTAAGTCTGTAGATTATCCTCATGCCAGGGTTCTTAAATATGGGTTCTGGGAATTTAACTGATGTGTCCTTTTGATTACAAGGCAAACATATTATTGACTAAGATATATCTCAAGCCAACAATTACTTAAAATATGTTTTGGTATGTAATTGAATTTTTTTCTGAACATAGATAATAAACTATTTTAAAATTTTCTCATTAGCTTCTTGATTACATGATATAGCATGAAAGAATAATCTATAAGAAGACCATGGCATATGTACTCCCTTCCCAGGCACATGAAAAATAAAAAAAACAATAATGAATAATCTAGTATTTTTAAAGCTCTATTTCTATCAACATTGTAACCAAGTGTGCATTATTTTTTGTAAATCAATAATTGGAATATCTACTTAGACTAGAGAGGAGCACGGAGCTCTACAATGGTAGTGTGCTTTCTAAATACACACCAGGTCCTGTGTTCTATCATGAAAATACTAAAGAAAAATGAAGTAGGTTGGTAAGGTATATCTAGGTATACATGCATTTTCTCCAGTCATTGGCCTCTCTTGGATGTTATGTGGTTTTATTCAGCTTCTATCAACTTTCTCACACATCATATTTTTATTTGTTAAATAAGGGAAGTGATAATTCCTTAAAATACTGCATTATTATTTAGAGAGGCAAAGTGACTAATAAAATGTTTTTGAAGATAAAAGTGATACTATTTCTATTTTATAATTTATTTAAAACAATTTTAAATATAAATATATTTTCCTCTTCTCAAGTTTTTAAAAATCTTTTCTCTCTGTACACCTTCCCAACTTTATTTTTCAAAAAAAGAAACAAAAATCCAACACAACAAAGACATTTTTCCAAACAGAATAAATAGAACAATAACTAAAAAAAAAAAACAAAAAAATCAAACAAACAAACAAAAATATCCAACCACGTTGTAACATAATGAAATCACACAAAAAATTGTGCCATCCTTTATATGTTGGTCAACGACCCCTGAACATGTGGTTTGCCCTGGAGGGCTTAATAAACCCATTGTCATTCCACTGGAAAAAAAAGACTTTTTTACTTATAGCAGATATAAATAAAGTGTTTAATAATATATAAATAAAATTACATATATGTATGGATACACAAATATATATGTTTTTATTGCTGTAAATAACAAATATTCAACTTTTCAGTTTTAATCTTTTATGTAGTGGCTAAGTTTCCTTCATTAATTCATTTTATAAAAAATATAACTAAACAAATATAATTAGATAAAACAAAAGAATCATATCAATGTATTAAAAATTCTAATTGTTAATAAATGAACCTGCAGAGCCAGACATTCCAGAGGAAAAGCTAGAATATCAGAGAAACAGACCACAGTCAAATCTCACCCAGCTGTCTTTCAGCTTCCTCAGCCTCACTCCTCATCACTTCTACAGAATGATTCTGTCTTCCTACGCCTGCCTTATGTACCTTCTTTGTCCAGTCGTTTTACTTCCAGGTTCAACTGTGCATCATATTTTAGAGTTAGGATTAAAGGTGTGAGCTACTACTGTTTGGTAGTTAGCCTTGAACTCACAGAAAAACAGAAAGATCTGTCTCTGGAGTTATGGGATTAAAGGTACAGGTAGTTACCACTCTTTGACCCTCCTGGCTTGGTTTTGGGTGGATATATTCTGTGATATTCCAGACTGGTTTTATTAAATATATAATATATAATATATTATAACACTTCAAAATTAGACAATACAAATCAATAGAAGAAAAGAGCCCAAAGGAAGTCATGAGAATCAGAAATCTACGCATGTGCACACTCAGGAATTTATTGAATAGCACTAAATTAAAAGCCAAAATGTATGTGCTGAGGGCCTGGTGCAGGCCCTGTGCATGCTTCCTCTGCCTTTGCTGTTTTGATTTAGAGGGTCTTGTTTTCTTAGTGTCCCCAAGAAAAGAATAAAGGCTACATGGATTTGAGAAAAAGAACGCCAGGAATTGAGATATCTTGGACTAAGTTGATGCTGTATGGACCTTTAGGATTTGGTCACAATAAGGTACTACACACAATAAGGTACGCAAAGTAACTGGACCAGAATGGTTCAATAACCAGAACTATGGTGTTACCACAGAGGTCTTAACCCTCTAGAGACCTTTAAGGACCTCAGCTATTACCAACCCCAGGTGCAAGTGTTCTTATTTGGTGCTAGAAACACAAACAGAAGTAAATGCCTGCTTAAAGGCTGAAGGCAATGATGAAGCTCCTGTAACTTCCTATCAATAACAGGCAGAGATTTTTGATGATAAAGCTGTTTTGGGGATATGAATGCCTTCCTTACATATGCTTTACAAGAAAAAAGCAATTAATAAATTAACTCATTTGTTTCTATTATTTGAATTTCAGAGAATCATGCATTGATCTGTCATTGGTGTCATTATCAGATGCTTGGAAGTTTCTTTTATTATCCTCTGGAGAATTTAGTGTAACAGTTGTTATGTATAGTTTTACAAAAGTGGAAGCCTTTCCTCCTCTACAGCTTTTATTTTAGTGGGGAGAGCTAAATTTCTGAAAATTCTCAGGTAACAGTGAGCCTCACACAAACATACAGGTTTTATTTTCCAAAATCAAAAGGAAAAATAAGTATTATGCAAACAAATACCTCTTATAATAATATTAAATTTGCTTAAGAATGATCAGAATGTTTGTACAGTTTTGGAAATTTAATATAATAAATATTTACTTAAATTTTATAAGATATCTTGGTATGTTTATAAGTATTAATGCAAAAAGAGATCTTCTAAGATATTTGTCATATAGAAAATATTGTAATGTATAATCATGTAATTATATGTAATATCCATATTCAGAAATTTCTGCTTCAGAAATGTTCAGCATTTTAATAACTTTTAATTGGTGATTATTACTATACATAAATCTGAAGATGCTAACTAAATATAAAATTAATGTATAATTTTAAAACTTGAAAACAAAAGTTAAAAGATACAGCAAATGTTGGCTATGCAGATAAAATATTGTTGTATGGAATATTGGACCAGTTCAGCCCAAAGTCTGGACTCGCCCACAGCTACTTAGGCCTCAAAAAATGACTCAGATGTTTATATTAATTACATGTTTTGGCCTAAGGCTTAGGCATATTTCTAACTAGCTTCTGCATCTTAACTCATCCCATCTCTATTAATCTGTCTGCCACGTGGCCCATGGCTTACCTTTCTTTCTTTTTTTAACAATTACTTCTAGGGTAACTGGTGATTAGGCTGCATCTTCTCTGACTCTACCTTCCTTTTCTTGTATCTATGCTTGGATTTCCCACTCTCTTCTAAGATGCTCGCCATAGGACTAAACAGTCACTTTATTGAGGAATGATACTCAGAGTATACAGAAAGAGAATCCATATAGATGATGTTGTTATCCTGATACTCCATAGACAAGAAGATGATGATGACACGTAAACTGTACTAGTAAAAGCACCAGAGTTAAATGGGAGACACATGCATAATGAAAATATGATAATAGCTATTATGACAGATTTTGTAAGATCCCAGGAAGACATCAGAGACTGAAGTACAGTTTATTTGATCAAAGGGTTATTTGAAACATGAGGACCCATTAAAATGAATCTGCAAGAACTGATTATATTTGAAGAGTGATAATTAGAAATAGGCCATTCATTTCCCTATTATTTCAGACACTGTATTGTCTTCATTTGCAAGTTTGTGAGTTTCTAACATTTAACCTACATTCCACCTCATTCAGTTCAGTATCCAGATCTCACATTGCAATTTTCTGATTGACTGAAATTTTAATGTAAGTCTGACATATGCACACAAATATACACATATACTTGAATGTTCAAAGACATCTAGAATTATATTGGTCAATTCCAGAATAGCACATTAATTGAACAGAGACGTTATTATTAAAAGATTTTGACTAACTTATTTCATAATATAAAAACAAATTAATGTGCTCATTTGTTAAAGGCTTGTATACAGGCCCATTTCATATAAACAAATTCAACTATTGTCTTAAAAGAAATAATAAAGATTAATTTAAACAGTACCTCACTGGCAATTTAAGACACAATAAAAATATGTCTATGTTAAGATGGAATCGATTAAAGGAGATTGTTGACTGTCACAATCCCTTTGGCCTCAGCTGCTGTTTCTTCTTGTACTAACCTAGTAGATAAATTCTAATAACTAGGTATGCCCACTTTAATGCAAAATGAACTTACATATGACAAGTCTACATGGAGCGACTAATCGTAGAACAAGGGACATAATAAATAGTGCACATGATATCCTAGTCTAACAGCCCATGCTATTTTCACCTCTGACCTAAAAGCCCATGTCAGAAAAAATCAAGTTTATTTAATTTTTTTGATTCTAATAAAAAAGGCAATTATTGACTGGGGAATATTATTGAAGCCATTTTCTATAGTGTAAATAGCCTGATAATGTGAGTATGTCTTTAATGAATATTTGAAAGCCTTTAAGGGTCCGTGAACATCTTCAGGAAGAAAGCAAAGTTAGATCTTTCCTGCTTTACCTCCCTCTGAATGACATCTTTTTACTTCCTTCTCACACTTTTCCCTACCCATCTCTATCTTCTATATTTCCTTTCATCCCTTCCTGCTTAAACCAAAGCTACAAGGACTTTTGATGTGGGAATGCCTTTCTGTATGCTGTAAATATCAATCTTTAAACAAAGGAGCTGTTTTGGGCCATGACAGGCACTATAAAAAAAGTAGGAGGAGAAATCAGAGCACAGGTAGGAGAAGCAGGGCGGAGTCGGGCAGATCAAGCAAGCCACCCAAGGAGCATCATGTAAGGAACACAGGTGAGTCACGGGCCACGTGGCAGACAGATTAATAGAAATGGGTTGATTTAAGACGTAAGAACTAGCTAGCAATGTGCCTGATCCATAGGCCAAACAGCATAAAATTAATATAAGCGTCTGAGTCATTTCTGGGGGCCTGAGCAGCAGCGGCTGGCGGCTAAGGGATCTGGCGCGGCAGGGTCTGGGCCTCTGGCCTCCCGGGACCAAGAAACCCCATTGCAACATGCTTTGCGATTCTCTCTTTTTTTTGGAATTTGATTTATAATTTTGCTTTTGGCAAGAGTATTTCTACATTTAAAAGACAAAGAATTGAAAAAAAAAAAACAAGAAATTTTATAAGTACTGTTTAGCCAAGTGTAGGTTTCAGCAATGTATAAGCTTAGTATTGTTTTCATTTTTAAATATATGTGAGCATTTGCCTGAATGTTATATTTACCAAGTGCACATACCCCCACCCCAAAGGCCATAAAGACAGCATTGGATTCCTTGGAGCTGTCATTACAGATGGTTGTGATCTCTCATGTCGGTCTTGGGAATGAAACCTGTGTCCTCTGCGTAAAACATGTGTTCTTAACTGTTGATTCATCTCTCCAAAATATTTAAAAATTAATCAATAGTTTATATTTTGTCTTCCATGCATAAATTATAATTTTCTTGTTAATAAATATGGCAATAACCCTTATTAGATCATTTTCCAAGCTTTCCAAATTTGAAAACCTACTCTCATTGATATATGTTTGGAAAACATATCATAAGTGTGCAGACTCCTCAGACTGTAAGATCTTCTATTTTCTTCTGTAAGGTATAGTCTCCAGTACAAATCCTCCCAAATGATTAAACTGATGTTCACACACCCACGACTGCCTCTTCCCAAATTTTCGGACTCACATGTAAGTTTATGAACCCTTGTTTTGTTTTGGTTGAATGTCTTCAATGTATTACAGTTGCCAGATATCTTTTTCACTGTCTACTCTTTATGACTTTCATGATAAGTGTTACATTCTTTGTTGAAAGTGCATGTTGTCCATGGATTTGTCCCTTTTTAAGTCAGTGAATTGTTGTGTGCAACCTCGCCAGCAAGGACTACGCCACACCAGGCTCTTCTTTCAGCAGTTTATTCAGGACCTTTGAACAGAGCTGCTGCTGCTGCAGAAAACCCGCTCCTCCCAGCTAAATACCTTCTGGACAGCCAATCATGAGGTGCCACGTGGACCATGCCAATAGATCCAGGTGTGTGGAAGCAAGCCACACCTGGAAGCAAGCCAGGAGCTTAGCCTTATCCAAATAAGGAGTTGTTTATCTCAGAGAGCACTTGCTAACCATAGGGAAGGTGTAAGGCGGAAGCCAGCGCCATCTTTAAGGTGCGGCCACACAACTCTCTACAGTGAATGAAACCTGACAGATTCTTTCTGTCTCACACTTCTAAATATTTGTTGGTTCACACAGTGATTTGGAGCATTTAAGTCCTACATGCTTCTGAGACACTTCACTTTCTCTTTTTTAGTAAGAAATATGGTTGCTAGATTTAAAAAAAAAAAAGATTCTGTGTCCTATTAAACTTTAGAGGATGAGGTTTTAAATTCTCTCAATGACTATCTTCTTTATTAAATGATTTACTCTTAAAATTTCTCCACATTCAAAAGCATCTGAGAATTCTCTGTGCCCACTAGAGATTATTTATTTATACCAGTTTAACTAAAGTCATTACTCTCTGCCTGGTAAAAATGTGTGAACTCTAAGATGATTTAATTTAAGTTCACACAAGAGAAACGATGTATCTATGAATGTCTTCAGTGTCTACGTCTCCTCTACTATTGAACAGTTCACCCATTTGATCATGTAGCTTGTGCTTATTGTAAAGTTAGTACTAAATTCTTTTTCATATATTCTTTTCATTTCTAAATTTCAGTTTCATCACATTCCTGTTTTCTTTCATATATTTTCTCCACTTACTGAAAATATACTTTTTATAAATTTGTTTTCTAAAATATAAAAATTAAATAAAAATCAAGTCAAAGTATAAAAGTGGAAAATATATAGTTTGGGACATATGTAATATCCTGCTTACACCTCGATTTTATGATATACTATTACCATGTAACCTACTTCTTTGCTATTGGATTGCTATGTATCCAAAATGCATTTTCAAATACTGTAATTAGAATATTTATTTATATTTGAGAACATTTGAAGACCCATTGTAAAACTGGAGGGGAACCCTATGAATTAAATGTGTGAGCAAAACTAGAAATTTTGTACAAGAATATTTTGTACAATGATAGAGTAAATGGATCTAGTGGTACCTTCCCTAACTTGAGACGAGGCTCTCAAGATCAAATAGCACACATATTTAGAAAACAAATTAGAACTATTTCACCCAGAGATTGAGCTATTGTCTGTATTGCAAACTTTAAACCTCTACCTGATTTTATGTACCTAACTATAAATCTAGCAGAGCTTGTTAATGTGATGGATTTGTACAGCATCAGTATTTCACATGATGACAGTGATAATCACTCAGGAAAAAAACAGGAGCAATTTGTGACTGAGGAAAATATTATTTACTGTTATTGTTTAAGGTGAAACATAAAATGTATTCTGGGGTTCTAGAAATAAAGGAAACTGTGCTGCTGTAGGAATCATGTGGTTGCACTGGATGCACTGGATCCACTGCCACAACATGGACTGAAGTGGCTTGCCAAGGGCAAAACTGATTTTGGATCACAAACACACAGAGTTAGTTTTCAGACCAGGATGGGGCGGAGGGTGGAGGAGGTACTTGTATGTGTGTGGGGGCAGGGGCTTGAGAATACTGAAAGAGCCAGCAGGAAAACAGGCCACTTCAGGGTCAGGTGGAAACCTGGTGCAAGGGAAACTCCCAGGAACTACGAGAGTGATCCAAAATATTATTCCTAACAAAGGTATGCATGAGCTCTACATTTAAAGGATCCACCACTGAGAATAGTACCAAGTTTAGGGCAGTGAACTCAATGCCTGGGCTGTAAGTGAATATTCCAGATCCATAATAAAGCACTGATTATAATGGTAGGGAGCACACCAACAATAATATATATTTTTAATTACTGTGTTTATTTGTTCTCTTTTTTTTCCCTGAGATATATTTAAGCTATAGCATCCCATGTGAAAACCAACACTGAAAACAGCATTTGGCCATTCTTGCAGATAGAGAGAGCCATAGTACTAACGTGTAGACAAAGGGGGAAGATACTGACATACATGGGAATTATACCATTATGTCTCCTTTCTCATCGTGGTGTGGAGAAGCACAGGTACCCCAGAAAATGGTTGAGGGTCACAAGAGAAGAAACCCGGATCTCTGAGTAGTTCTGTGGAGCAGAGGTGCTAACCACATGCTAAAGAATTGTCATGATTCCTGTACAATCAAGGACAGTAGATAGATACACAGCACCTGTAAGCCATGATTCTTTTAGGGGTGTCTTATTTTTTATTGCTGTAAGCACCAGCATAATTAATCCTTTGAGTGAAAACATTAAGGTGATGACAAAACACAAAGTAGCACATCACAGGACTAAATTACCCGACTGAAATAGAAAATAACGAAAAAGTACAGATGCCATAGATACATACAGTGTTATCTTTTCAATGAAGCATTGCAAGGGAAAATTTAATAACAGCATTTTAGACTTCCTTGACTTTATTGTTCTATGTTTCCATCTTCCTTTTTATAATTGGAAAAGACCGTACATATTCTGGTCGTACTTTTCACCTACTCACATTCCTCCCAAATCTTCTCAACATCCCTATTTACCCACATTCATATCTGTTCTTTTCCTATATATAAAAAAAAACACCAAAACTAGAAATGCATGCACACACACACACACACACACACACACACACACACACACACACACACACACACATACATGCACACATCCCGTCTCTAAAACATACACAAAAATATGTAAGCAAAAGACCAATAAAACAAAACCTTCCAAACATAGAGGTATAGGACATAAAAGTCTATAAAAATATTGAGCTCATTTTGTGTTAATCATCTGTCTACTCCTGGGCATATAAGGGCCTGTCCTGAAGTGTGGTTAATGTACCTAGTCAAATGTCATTGGGGAAAACAGATTTTTTTCTCTGTAAGCAGATATCTATTACAGAGAGCTTCTTGATTAGTGATGCACAACCAAGTCCTCTTCCCATCTCAGGGCTATAACTATTTCTGAGTTGGAACTTGCAGTCTCTGTGTGTGAAATCAGTCTCTATGAAAAGTGCTTCCATCTTGCAATCTCTAGAGTACACTAGTTTTTTTAGAATCAGCACTGCTGGCTCTTACTTTTTTTTTTTTTTTTTTTTTTTTTTTTTTTTTTTTTTTTTTTTTTTTTTTTAGTTAAGAAAAGTTATAAAACTTAGGGAGTTAAAATAATAATAATATGTCTCTAATTTAATATAAATTTAAGTGGTTTTCACTTTAGAAATGTTTTAGAACTACAAAGTCAATGAATAAGCAGTTTTGTCAAAGTATTAAATTCCATTGATTCCTTATGTCAAGCAATTTTTAACTTTGTACTTTATGCTGTAGAAATGGTTTTAATAAATTGCCTTAAAAACTCTGCAGCAAACCCCAGTCATAGCATGGAGTGTGGTGAGGTTAAGAGATTGTTAGCCTACCAATACAACAAACAAACAAACAAACAACAAAAAATACCAAAATTATATATCTTTGTAGACTAAGTTATTGGAGGTATAATCCAAGATGATCTATCCTTCTGAACTGCGGTATCTCAATATACAATACTAAAAATTTGAAATTTATTTTACAATTTTTGAAACCTACAGGACCTTAAGTTCACAAGCTTCCAGAAATATGTAAGGGTGTATTTTCTACTTTTAAGTTAAAGATATAAAAGTTTTATTCGCTTCCATAAATGAACACATTTGACAAACTTGTTTGAACAATAATACTTTCAGTACTTTTGTGTTTCCTATCAGTATATAGAAATAACTACAGGAAGCATTTTGCTTCATTTTTAACCTTTTCAAAAGAAAAAAAAATACAGATCAGGATGGCATCTTTACCTCTAATACCAGGGCTGAGGTTCTTCACTGCCCACAAGGACACCTCCTGATAATATCCACTAATTTCAGAATGCAATATTCCAGCCTGACTTCTTGATTTTATGTTGTTGTTTGCCAAGTTAGGGCAAAAAAATTAACATAAAATTCCATATGTGTTGGCAACAATTTTGTAGCCTGTAATCTAGGACTAAACCTTACCTCAAAACCAGAGTTCATAGTGTGCTTGGATATATTTGCATACAACCCACAAACTGTTTTAGAGAATACATCAGAAAGGGGCAAAAGGATAGAAATTCATTGCTAACCAGTAGAAACTTGACACACATATTATTTAAAACAAGTCTCTGTTTAATGTTGCAAATAAGAAAATAATATATTATAGAATATTTATTATATACATGCTTTACAGTAATTAATATAATATATGCAAAATATCCACAGGAAAATCTGTAGTACAAAATTTCATGTCTCTTTGTGATAAGGAAACATAATCTTAAGTGTTTTAATGGTGTGGCTGTTTTAGGTTGTATTACACAAAACTAACGATTTGGAGTAAACTTATGTACGTTTACATTGTTTAAAGTCATCTCAAGAGAAAGAGACAATGGAAGGAAGAGGTCAAGATAAAGTAGGATAATAATATAATAATAATAAAATAATAGACTTCATGAATTTAAAACAAGAATCTATGAAAGCCACAGAACCTGGATTTGATCAAACATACCTTTCCAAAGCCAAACACAAGATAAGTAGGATATGAGTTTGTACTCTGAATTTTAAAAAATTGTTGTAAAAAAAAATTTTAAACAATTGTTGTGCAGTAACTGTGTGTGAGCATGAGCATTTATGTGTGTGTTTATGGATACCAGGAGTTAATGCCATGTGTCTCTCTTTGTCACTCATGTCATTTCTGAGTACAAATCTCTTTCACAGAAATAGGAGTTTACTGTTCCGGCCAGACTGACTTCCCAGTAAGATATGTAATCTTCTTGTTTCTTTCTCTTCTAGAATTGGTTTTACGGGCTGATATGACCATACCAGCTTGTTTGCACGGATAATGGCTGTCCAAATTCAGAACCTCAGGTTTGCATAGCAAAGTCATTATCTACCCACTGAGCCATTTCTCTAGGAAAGTATTCACAGTCTTTGTTGTTGAGAACTAATCTCAGAAACATGGATTCATTTTCACTTCTTTCTGTTACAAGTTGTTACAGGAGAATATTACAAATTGTTACAGAAATATTATTCAACTTGTAGGTTTTAGCTGTTTGTAGAATATGAATGAACTTATACAGGGATGCCATGAGAGATAAAGCTCTATAGACTCCAACCATAGTTGTTGAACTTAAAAATTTATTAAAATATTTAACAAAAATTTAGGGGACCAAAAAATAAACAAATAAAAAAAAGAAGAAAAATATTTTAAAAAGAGAGCAGTAAGATTTTATACTCAATGCAAGCATGGGTACAGCTATATATTTGCAAAACAAATTGAAATAAAAAATATTGATACCACTTAGTCCCTGAATCATGCTATGTTCTCCAGAGGAAAAATATAAGTACTGTAGCCATGTATTCCTGATATGAGGTTTACAGTTATTTTTGAAGGATTTTCAGTGTTTGAACTCGAGAGACACAGATATGTGAACAATTAAAATAAGCCTTTCCAGCCTCTAGGTGGGTATTGCCCACTAGCACTCAGCAGGGAATGAACCTGTTGAAACAAGAAAACTTGTTTGTCAGCTCTTTCTAGTGGAAACTGGTGCCACACATTTAATATATCTAGAGGTCAAAGTATGAGAAACGTATTCTCATAGTAGATAGTAATTAATACAAAATCCAAAACTGTACAGTTTATGGGCAATGAAAGACTTTGAGGGCTCATCCCTAAGTGTCTTGGAGTTCTTAAATTCTTAAAGTTCTTATGGAAATAGATGAGGAACCCTCCGGTTACATACAGCCAAGGCTCTGCACAGAAGAAGGACCAGAAATGGTGTAGAATTATAAAAGCCTTTTCCAGATACAAAAAAAGGGCAGATAGATAAACTTGTGAACTCAGAGACAGTGATAGTGTGCATAAGATACACAACCTTGACAAAGACTAAATCCTAGCACAGAGGAAAGGACATGGGCACAAAATACTACCCTTATCCAAGAAAATATTTACCAACTTTAGCTTCTGAAAGAAGGAGAATCAATTGTCTTTGATTGAGCAACACTGGGTGTATGAAACACGCTAAGGGACACATCTACACTCAGAAGCAGTTGGCCAACACAAGTTTGACTATATGATTTCTAGTAATTCCTCCTTACCTTTCTTCCTTCTTTCCTTCCTTCCTTCCTTCTCCCTTCCTTCCTTCCTTCCATACCCTCTCCCTCCCTCTTTCCCTCCCTCCCTCCCTCCCCCCCTCCCTTCCTTCCTTCTGTCCCCTCTCCTTCCCTTCCTCCCTTCCTTCCACCCTCCCTTACTTCACTCCTTTCTTTTTCTAGAGGAAAAGAGTATAAAGTGGAATGAAAAAGAAGAAGTGGAAGATTTTGGAGGTGGCATAAGGGAAGAAAATATTAAAAATACTTTTTGTGTACTTCTCTAGAAATAAAATAATAAAATAAAAAATGAAGAGAATTTTTTACTTCATGACACATAGTTGTTATTGTTAATACCATGACCAAATGCAGCTTTGAAGAGAAAGCAATATATTTTGCTTACACATCAAAGTCACTGTTTATCATTTTAAAAAATCAGGACAAGATTCCTAACAGGGAAAAACCTGGTGGGAGAAACTGAGTCACGGGCAACAAAGGAGTGGTGCTTAGTGGGTTTTTCCTTTCCATTGGCCTGAGCCTCCCCGACCAATCACTAAATTAAAAAAATGTCTTACAGTTTTGCTTGTAGCCCAACCTTTCAGAAGCATTTTCTCAACTGAGTTTCCTCCTCTTAGATTATCTAGTTTGTGTAAATTGACACAAAATTTGCCAGAACAACAAGGTCCTGTCTCTTTTCTTTCCTTTTTGTTATAGACTATGTTCAAAGTATTAAGTCAAATTTCAGTGATTATCAGTGACAATAGACATTATTTTGTTAAATGCCTAGAATCATTCACATCAAAACTTCATAGTTAATATTGAGGTAATCATAAACAAGGAGAATTCAATAATTAACTAGAAAATGTCTTCTGTAAGCTTTTGGAATTATAAGATTATTACTGTATGGCAAATGCTCTGAGAAATGATTATAATACTCACAAAGCCCAACGTGACATAAGGTTGTTACAACAAAAAAAAATGTCATCAATACTTTAGATATTTTATACTGTTCATCACAGACAAAGTTTTATGGACTAGCTTCATATTAATTCAATATTTACTGTAAAGAGTTTAAAATGGTTGAGCAGTGACTCACAGTTAACATTACTTATGGCTCAAGCAGAGATTACGGGTTCTATTATCACCATAGCTCACCTCCAACTGCATGTAACTTTAGCTCTGGAAGACACAGTCTTCTATTCTGGCACCTACATGTACCTACACTCATGTATGTATATACATACACATAAAATATCTTTAAATTTATTGACTTATTCATTTTTGATAATTTAGTAAAAGTATCAGTGAATTTTTACCATATTCATTCTCCACTTTTCCCTATCAACCCATCATTTTTATGGTTTTTATTTTTGTATTCCCAAGTCTAATATACATGGCTGTGGAGCCATCCAGGTGATCTGGTCAATGTACCAGGGATGACAGGCATAAAGTTTTATGTATTTTCTCAAAGATAATGTGGAGGATGTTCTTTGTATATAAAACAGAGAGCTATAATAGTGAAAGGGAATTCTATAAGAGCAGGGTACTGTACTGTGTCCTTTTTGTTATAATAAAAATGTACTATCCAAAAAAGAAAGATTATAATATTTGTTCATTACTTTTAGTATTTTGTTTAATAGAAAGTATAATGTGGCAATGTAATGAAAGGCCACATATAACAAGTGTTTTTACAAAATATTTCTAATACTTTCGTGTAAAACTATTTCAAGTGATTAACAAAAAAATCCTTAAAACTGAACTAAGTAAAAATAGGCAATTGATCAATAAATATCTGGAAGGCTATATAGAAAGAAGATACTCATGGTAAATTCACCTTGTTATTACAGAACAAAAATTATAAATAGCAGAAACACTACCTACTTTCATAGTGGCTAAGGCATAGAACAGCAGGCCTGGTGAGAAGACCAAGGAATTCTCATTTCTTGTTGGTGAGAGCTATTTTAAGTAGATATCAGAATTTCTTCTAAGGAAACGACAGTTTGGAATACAACACAGCAAGTGAAGTTCTTGTTCTTTGTTAGCAAGATTTCAAATTATTATATACAGAAGTCCATACTCAAATATATAAGTTTTATTTAGAATTGCAAAACACAGATGAAACCATGATGGCCAGTTGGTGAGCAGATTAGTTAGTGCAGATAAAAATCAATGGAACACTATTTAGTAATAATAATAATAATAATAATAATAATAATAATAATAATAATAATAATAAATAACTATGAAAACACAAATTAAGTTTTAGAAAACAACCTCAACTTACAATGAACACTCTACAAGGCTGATTTTGGAACACCTCAAATCCAGAACCTAGTTACCAGAGACATTATAATTCAGCCCTTCATCACCTTCCAATGTGTATAACCTAACATTTTTGTGATTATTATTAGGTAAGTCCTTCACAATATATACATGGAACAATAGTTTCCAACAACCAGAAATCTTAGACTGTAATCAGAGTTGTACCCTGGTCACGAGACTCCAGAAAAGACCACCAGAGACACGAACTCTCAAAAACACAAAAGCAAGATTTATTGAAAAGAAATACAAGCCACAACAAGGACCCCATCAAGCAAATTGTCATAGTGGAGGCTGGAGGAGGTACTCACCACTCTGCAAGCTGAGTTTTTTAAAGGCAAAATCCATGAAGTTACACATCAATTAGGGGTCTCAGTATTGATACAATTCTAATTAGCTCATTTCTTAGGGACTTTTAAGAATTCCACTGTTTGTAGAACCTTCTTCTATAGACTATCTCCTGTTTTAGGATCTTCCCATGGCTGTTGGATGACCCTAGACTATCTCCTGTATTGGGACATTCCATAGTTAATTAGCTGCTATCAGCTATCCCTAGGATATCTCTGGTTTTGTAGTTTGTACTCAGAGTTCAGAGGACTCAGGCCTTTTTCAAGCTGGGGTTAGGGGCTTGCTTAAAATGGAGGCTCATCCCTGGTTCTTCACTGAGGCAGTGTCTGAGGTCTAAGGTGAGATGGCTTCTGTTTTCTGGATCTTATCTACCTGATTTTTACATTAATGTCTTTAAAATGTATTCTTTGTGTGTGTGGTGTTTTGTTTTTTTTTGTTTGTTTGTTTTTTTTTTTTTTTTTATTGTTTAGTTACTAAACAAACTTCAGGCACTTGTTAGATTGGCACATGGAAATGATGACAACCTGAATCTCTGCTCCTATCCTGCAGTCAAACATGATTTGCTCTAAAATCAGCTATGTCGATTCCCTTTAAGGCTAGTTACTTTCGTTTGCTTTACCACCAAAGCTATTTAAGAGGCCTAGAATAATCTTGTATGAGTGTTGCTAAGTGATAAAACAACCCGCAAACAAAGGCTTACTCTACACCTATAGACAGGCAGTGTTTTCATGAAGCCAGTGAAAAGATCAGAGCTTTAAGGAACTTCAAAAAAGGAGATGCTATAGGGAATTTGGAGGGAAGCCAATTGCTAGTATGGCAAATGAAATGCCCACCATGCCATTTTCAGAACCAGAAGAATTGTCGAAGAACTTGAAAAACTAATAAAATATATCAAAATAACAAATTAACAAAATTTTAACTTATAAATTATCATCATGTATAGGTGAAATTTTAGGGCCTCTGGCTCACAAAAAGTAACATGGAGACTTACTATTAATTATAAAAGCTCAGCCAATAGCTTAGGCTAGTTTCTGACTAGCTCATAACTTTAACACATTTCTGTTCATTTGCTTTCTGCCTCATGGTTTCATTACCTCATCT
The DNA here is from genome assembly GCA_033318265.1 of Phyllotis vaccarum. Classification (NCBI taxonomy): domain Eukaryota; kingdom Metazoa; phylum Chordata; class Mammalia; order Rodentia; family Cricetidae; genus Phyllotis; species Phyllotis vaccarum. The sequence goes on from JARWLC010000006.1 coordinate 143,939,423, forward strand.
CTATGGTAACCATCCTGTTTGCTTTTCATTTTCTGGTATATCTACCTTTATCAGTATCTTCTCTGCCTGGAAATCTGCCTGGTCATTGGCCATTCATTTCTTACTAAAGTGACACATCTTTACAGTGTACAAACAGATTATTCGACAGCAGTCATGGTACTCAATTTTATTGATTATTGTCAATAAAATTTCAGAACAAATAATTGCTATAAAAATAATTAAAACTACAAAAATATTCCTTATTCTTCAGCAAAGTTATAGTTAACACAGTTTTAGGTATGTTTAGAAGCAATTCCCAAATCAGAAAAATAACTAGAGGTATTGCTATACTTAAGTGAAGTTGCTCATATTAGAAAATTGTTAATCACTTTATCTCCAAAGATATTAAATTTTTTAAAAATATATAATTGATGCAAAGCACAGTATTAGGGAAAGTAATTATTGTCAAATTTAGTCATTAACAATTTTATTTTTCTTTCTCTGCACATGCTATGCTAGGCAGTCTATTCGACAGTAGGTTAGCACAAAAACTACCCTAGAGAAACAACTTACATTTCATTTCTAGTAGTGCAGAAATAAGTAAGTTCTGTGTTGGAAATCTGATGAAGTCAGAATCCCTCATGGCCTGGTAGATGTGATCTTTGCTATCCTGAGGACATTGTAAGGTGTTGTTATTTCTTGTAGACCAATATGGTATCCCATTCTAATATCTTTGGGGCAAAAAAATGATTACTGTATGTGTAATTCATTGTTTTCATTCTTTGAAAATATAGCTTATCCACCTTCAGACTCATTAATTTTCTGTCTTTTCAAAGAGATACCATGTAAAATAATAGCCAACCAAGACTGATTTATTTTATCTCAAAAGATGAAGAAAAATTCTTTGGCCACATTGAACTTTTAACATAAACCAACATCTCCTTGAGTGCTTAATCATTATAGAAAGGACCTGCGGGGAGGCAGCAGACCAGCTATCTCTTAGAAGAACAAATAAAAAAAGGCAGGTAATTAGAAGTGCATTCAGTTTTCTGTTCAGCTGCTCAGCATGTTAGCTCAGTATGTGCAAACAGAACAGAAGGGCAAGAACAGAGGGTCAAGCTGGGCACAGTGTACATCTCAGGCAAGGCATAGGAATAACGAATTCTCAAACCAAATGCAATCACTGTGCCACTCTACAACTAAAGTTAGGACACACGAGTTTATATGACAGAGAACACATAAAGTAGGTGTATGTTTGTCAAGCCTCAGGTAAGAAAAGGCACCGGAAATGCCCCAGGCGAAATATCTCTTCCTTATCAAGCTCCTACCCCAAATAACTAAATATTGCCTATGTACAGCATGCTCAGAAATATTTTTATAAAGCCAACTAAGCTTTCCAACCTTTCTTATCTAATTGGTGTGCACTTCATTACCTCTGTTCTGTGTAAACGCCTATGCCCCAAGTTTGTTGTACTCACAAATTAGACAGCTTTGCATGTGATTATGCCATTTGTATAATGTGGAGCACTCATCTATTTTAAGGCCTGCTTTCTTCCTTTTATCATGGGTTCAGTTAAATAAAATTATTACATTTAAATCCAATATTGGCTGAATTCTGTTCTATGAACTCAGTTCATACAGTGTTATAATTCATCCAATACATGAATCTTACTGATACTTACTTTTTGTTTGTTGTTTAATTTTTACCCCTTTTAAAGGTTATTGTATTTGGTACTAAAGTCGAAATTCAATATAATTGTTTTCTTGATTTTTGTGGAAACATGAGTGCAAGTGATAGCTGTGTATGTGCCTCATTTCCCAACTTGAAGGTTGATAAGAATAACAGAACAGAAGAAGTGTTGCTGGACAGTGTTTCTACAATTGCTCCTAAGGAAAGATTAGCAGTTCATTTCCTAGCCCTTTTGAATTTGCTCTTTATCACTCTCTATTTGGAAAGAAGATGTCAGCTGAAACATCAGGCAGACTGAGGAACACAAGATAGTCTTGGCAACAGCAACAAGTCAGTAAAGTGATAAGTGAGAGGGAGCAGGTGGAACTGAGGTTGGCTGCCAGGACAACTGTGCACTGCTGACTTTGAATTATTTTACAATAGAAAAGCCACATGTTTTGCTGTCATGTTTGTTACTTTCCAGAGTGTGACATAATCTTTGGCATGTGCTGTATTACTTACCTGTGAGAAGTAGGAATCAGTTCACTTATTCATGATTTTTCTTGGCATAAGAATTGAATATACTTTTAGGCGACAGTATGACAACAGAGCACAATGTTTAAGCATCAGTCTGAGTGATGAGTATCACCAGGTGTTTCAGCATTTATCATCTTTGTAAGAAGGAGCAAGCATAGAGCAGTGTTCAGGTAAATAAAGCCAACTGAAGCCTGGAATATTTCCAGGCATTTCACAGCATCCAAATCTCAATTTCTTTGTAATTGAACCAAGAAAAATGTATAAAAACAATCCTAAAAGATCAGTAAAATCAATCAGAAAATAAATATTTTAGACACTTATATTTAGTTAGAGCTTTCAAAATTATAGACAGCCAACCTGAGAATTGTCTAATTTTTTATTAATGTGAATTTCAATAAAGTAAAAGTGAAGATTGCTAGTGCTGGCAGTCATAGGGCTGCCAAAGCAAAACAACACCCTCTGAGTATAACGGAACTACTATACTCATGACCTGACAGCAGCCATGGTTGATTACACAAGACCTGCAGAATATTAAGCCAGTCAACATTCCATCATGGAGAGGAAGGCAATTCATAAGCATCCATGGTTGATAGATGCCGATGCAGAGAGAGTTGACGGCTTCTGAGAAAGGGATAGTCCTTTTTATTTGTGCCCTGTTGGGTTAGCTCTAGTAAATGATCCCACATCTCAAAATTTATAGACAGCAAAAGTGGAATTAGTGAAGTATGAAAGAGAGACCAGAATAAGGAAGAGAGAGAACAGCAGAGATAAAAATACTGCCCATGAGATTGGGGAAGGAGAGTTTTAAGGAACTAGGGGTGAGTTTGGAGGGAAAGAAGAGGAGACATAAAATAAATAGCAGAGAGGAAAGGCAGAAGCTTCCACTGAGCCATAGGTCTGACAGATTCTGATGCTCAGCACAACATCAACAAAAATTTGAATGAACTTAAAACTGATCACAATTATTAAGCATTGTATAACCTTTAACTGAGTATTTTTCTTAAGACAGATAGTAAGTAAAAGCCTTGAGAAAATAGAGCAGCAGGACCGGGGAGTAGACAATATTATGGTCTAAACATCAAAGAGATAAAATTTTAATTTCTTTCAAGCCATGTAAATGTAGGTAATTTTGTAGTTGATAAAGCAACAACCACCAAGCCTATATTTTTCTTGTCTTTGGTTTCAATGAGAAACTGTTACTGATTGTTTCGCAGCAGTGAAATTTGCTGTAGTCTCCCTATGATGCAAAGAAGGTGGGTAAATCACTGAATCAGATGGAATTACATCATCATCTGTCACTTCTTATTTATCTCAGGGGACTTTTTCTGTGCAATGCAATACAACCTTACCGACTTCTTACTGAAGCACAATGCTTAAAACTCCTAGATTCTGAAATATTCAAATCATCTGTTTTATTTGCAATTTTAGTTTCATAGTAAGTACAAAATTTCAAAACCAGGATGTGCATGGATGCCAAAATATATGGGAGTAAAAGTAGGAGGAAAAATCAGAACATAGGTAAGAAAAGCAGGGCAGAGTCAGACAGACCAAGCCAGAAGCCCAAAGGAGCAACATGTAAGGAACACAGGTGAGCCACGGGCCATGTGGCAGACAGATTAATGAAAATGGGTTGATTAAAGATGTAAGAGCAAGCTAGCAATGTGCCTGAGCCATAGGCCGAGCAACATATGAGTGTTTAAGTCATTTCTGGGACCTGATCAGCTGCAGGCGGCTAAGGGGTCTGGGGCTGCAGGTTGTGGGTCTGGACCTCTGGCCACCCAGGACCAAGAAACCTCATTACAACAGAGAAAACCCTATAAGGTCTCAATGTCACAGAAAGAACTATGGGCAACTGGAGAAAATGAGAGTGGAAGCATTCTCCAGGGAAGAGTTTACCTATTGGTTATCCAGTGGCAAATGGCTAGTCCTGAGAACACATATACCAATAACAATGAATGGACAGATCTATTTATTTTAAACATATATATATTCAATCAATTAATAGTTATTAATTGTTTGTATATGCGATGAATTAGAATCGAAGCCATGAGTTTTACAAAAAGTCTAGTTAATTGGAAGGAATTCTTTTAATTGTATCTTGATAATTAACATAAACTTATAAGCATTTAAAAGTAGCAATGCTTTTCTTGCGGTGGTAACATTAACCTCTAATGAGAAAAGAACAACCATCACAAGTAACTGAGACAAGAATTATTTAAGACTGTTCTCTTAGGAAGAAACTACTAATATAGAGTAAGACACAGCTCAGTCACAGAGTTGCTGAGAGGCTGTTGGCTTATCCAAGTCATTCATGCTGCCTGACTGGGTATTTTTCACTATCCAAGGACAGGAGAGAGGAAAAGCTTCCATACATGTACCTTGGATCTTAAACAGACCCTTTGGCCATGTCCCAAATATTGGTGCCCAGAGGCCATAGGTGCTCCCCAGATCTAGGCTGGCCAAGGATTGCACCCAAATGTCAAGGTGTGAATACCTGCTCTTCACTACAAACTTCTATGATAATCGCAAGTATTTCTGCATTCATTTTAAATAATAAACTATTAAGTCATAATACATCAAATAGTAGGAGGGAACTTCAATGCTTCTGTACAAATATTATTTGAAATCATATGTAGGATTTCTGCATTTAAACCCTATTATCAACACCACTTTTTAATTGGCCAAAGCACATTTTGGAAATTTTAGATCCTTTACATTTGCTCTCTCACTCCCTTTATTCTGAGTTTCCTCTCTTCTATTATAAATAGAAGGTTTTTTATTTATTCTTAAATTCATAAATTTGTGTGTGTGCATGTGTGTAGTATCAAATTTCTGACTAGTCCAGCTCAGTGTCTGGACCCGCCCACAACTACTTAAACCCCCAAAATGACTCAGACACTTGAATTAATTACAAACTGGCCTTGGGCTCAGGTTTATTGCTTGCTAGTTTAAGTTCAGGCCATGTGTCCCTAAGTTCACTAAAATGTTATTTACACATATAAGTATGATGCCTACTTATATTGTTTTTATTATGTTTTGTTTTGAAACAAGATATCCTATAACCCAAGTAACAATTAAACTCATTACCAACAAAAGATGATCTTGAACTTCTGATCCTCCAGCCTCCACCTCCCCAGTACTATGACTCAGTTGTCAGCCAACCCAACTGATTCATGGAGTTCAGAGGATAGAGGCTACAACATCCAGCATAATCAGTCAACTTCACCCATAGCTAATTTTACCCACTGAACATTCCATGACTGATTATAGTGTTTTGGCATCCAACAAGTTAAATTATACGTAAAAATTTGCTTCCATGTGATATTGTTACTTTACTATAGATATTGATTTTTCAACCAAAGTAAAAATGATATTATCACATGATTGATTAGGATTTATAATAACAAAATCATCTAAGCAAGTACCTGTTTGTTGTGGTGTATCTCCTGTCCTTCTAGTCTGTCACGCACACTCTACTCTGGGGTGGGTCCCATCCATATTCTGTCCTGGATTATTTTATTGTGGCATATTTTCTGCCTCTCTCATCATCCCTGGACACTTTTCATTGTGGTGTATCTCCTCTCCCTCTGGTGTGTGTGTCTTGTTCCAATAACCAGTCATGGATACTCTTCTCTCTGATGTGATGCTTGTTCCTCTAGTATCCCCTGGACACTCTACTGTGTCTCTTGTCCCTCTAGTCTGTGTTGGACACTATTTATTGTGTTGTGTCTGATGTCCCTTTATAATTTCCTGGAGTTTCTTCATGGAAGGATTTGGCCTTTTCCATATCTAATGTGAAGAAAATGTGATCATTAAAACAGAAGCCAGAAAATCAAAGAAACAGCAGTTCTGCTGGTTCTGGTTCTAGGACAGTCATATAATGATGTATCAGAGTAAGTTTTCTAGAATCAAGCTGTCATGGATTTTGCATGATAAAAGGAAATGTTCTGTATGGCACAGACAAATGAAACTAATGTAACCTTTCACTGGTAGAAATCTTTCAGTATACACCTTGCAATGTGTGTGTGTATATATATATATATTTAGTACAGTATAAAACTGAGACATTGGCACCAAGTACTGTTGAGCATATTCATAATCACGGGGAAAGCCTCTATGATCAGCATGCATGGACATAGAAATTCAATCGTAATTATAGAGTCAAACATGAAATTATTCCTACCTAGCTAAATTCCACTCTTGAAGTGTGTGGAAACCCTCTAAAACTCCCTGATAACTGATGTTATTATTTGTAACTGATCAATTACAGATCATCTCCTGAAGTAGGCATCATTATCTTAATATTGTTTTGTTTTGTTTCATTTTAAACAGAAAACTCTTTGAAAATATTATCTGTTTACCTGTGTCATACTTTAACATTTTAATTCTGTTATAAGAAATTGTGGGGGATAACAGCTCCTGGTAACAGAATATTATGTCTTTGCATAAAAGAAATGCCATGAAAAATTAAGTAGATTGTACTATGCACATTTTTCTCTAGAATAGAATCGTGGTTCTCACTTAGATCCCCCAGCTGTCTTTAGTATTCCAGATGCTTTTTTGTCTTACTAAATATGTTTGGCTGCTTAGGAAAAACACTGCAATGATTATCTCCAAATTGTTCATTTAGTAATAAAATTAATTTCTAACAGTAAAATAAAATGATACTTTACACAAAATAAAGTAAAATATTCTTGATTTCACTAATGATAGTTTGAACTCTTTACATTTCTTTTTTGCCTAATGTGACCAGCTGCACAGGCCGTTTTGTTAATGAGGCACATACTGAGGCATCCTTGTTTGGGCTGTTTGTCTTAAGTTGTTCAAGTGCTTCATATAGTCTGTAAAGAAATAATTCATTTTGCACCTGAATTGTGAATCTCTCTCTCTCTCTCTCTCTCTCTCTCTCTCTCTCTCTCTCTCTCTCTCTCTCTCTCTCTCTCTCCCTCTCTCCCTCCCTCCTTCCCCCTCCCTCTCTCTCTCTCTCTCTCTTTCTCTCTTTCTCTCTCTTTCTCCCTCTTTCCACCCTCTCCACCCTTCCCTCTCTCTCTCTCCCTCTCTCTCTGACACAGGGCCTCACTATAAAAAGCTGGCTGGTCTACAGTTCACTACTGTAGACCAGGCTGACCTTGAATTCATAGAGATCCACTTTGTATTGTTTCTCTGGTGCTAGGATTAAAGGCATGCATCCCCTCACCCAACTAAATCAAAAATATTTCTTAGATGCATATGTATTGCTTTTCTCTTTCTGATCCCTATATTATGGTAAATTGCTAGTTAAACTTTTACTTATCATGTTGTGGTTATTTTTCTCTATTCATAACTGAAAAGCTATTTGCCTATGTTTATCTAGATTGAGATATTTAACTATTTTATCTTGATTGTGAATATTTTAATTTTTTTGTCAGATGGAGTCAGGGTTAATCCACACATTGGTACACATGATTTATTTGGCTCTGGCAGTGATTGCTGATAAATTTTTCTCTTAACTCATTTCCTACTATAAATGAATGATTGAGATGTCTAAGTACCATCATTACTACTATAGAAAAATATAGCTACTAGTTTTTGGTGATACGTTACCTTGGGGACACCAATATGCTATCTCTGGGAGACTGGTTTTAGGATTAATTTCACAAAAGCACTTATGTTTTTTGGTCAAAAATGAATGATTTCAGAAAGATAAATATCTCCATCTGTTGATGAATAACTAGACTGTTTCCAATTATTTCCTCAACTTGATTAAAAACCCAGCGAAATCCATGGGAGTGAAAATATTTTTATATTAGGATAACAAGTTATCTTGGGATATGACAAAAAGTTAAATAGATGTGCCATGTGATAGTTCTACTTTAAAATATTTATGAGAAAGCTCTAAACGTTTTAACAGAAGCTATATTAATTTGCACCCCCACTAAAAACTTTCTCTCATTCTACATCATTCCAAATTTTTGTCACATTACTTGATGATGACCCTTGTGACAGGGATGAGGAGGTATCTTAAAGCAATGTTAGGTATATATCATTTATATCATGTTTTATATATACATCAATCTTAAAATGTGTTATTGGCCATTTGAGATTTGCATAGTGATATATTTTTTATATTTATTATTTAATAAAATTTAATTTATTTTTATTATTTACTTTTATTACTTAATAAAATCAGCCTGGAATATCAGAGAGAGGAAATATTCCATGGTAAATTCTCTCCCAGCTAACTTCTCAGGGTAAAAGCTTTTTTTAAGAGTACCAGCCTGGCTTATTGCTTCTACATAATACTGCAATGTTCGCCTGTCTTAAATATCATCTTGCCCAGTTGTTTCACTTCCAGGATCAACTATTTATCATAATCCTAAAGTTAGGATTAAAGATGTGAGCTAATAATGTTTGGTTGTTAGGCCTTTAACTCACAGACACACAGAAAGATCTGTCTCTTGAGTTGTGGGATTAAAGGTGTAGGTCACTCCTGTGCTGGGATTATTGTCATGAGTTACCACTCTCTGACCCTCATGGATTGACTATGAGTGATTCTGCTCTCTGATATTCCAGGCTGATTTTATTAAATATAAAACATATCACTGCATATCCCCTTTTGTGTCAAAAATAAAAAGGTCATAACTAATATAAGAAAGACTACATACAATATATACAAACAGGAATTACACCAGTAATGTCCAGTCTGTTAACAATTGGCAACTTCAAAGAAAATATTCCATTATTTTTCCTATTTTTGTGAGTCCAAAGGATTGTACCTAATTCACTTTCTATCTAACTTGTATTACTAAGTACTATCTTTTGATGTCTCTCAAATGTATACATTTTAACCTCTAAGTGAGTTTCTTTTCTAAAACTGTCACTAGAAAACTATAACTATTTCATTTTCAACTCCCTCAGAGATACAAGAAGAAAATTATATTAACTAAGAAAACAGGACGTGCAAGAAAGCAATTTCCATCTGGCTGCCTGGACAGTTACCCAAGGTGCTTTTGTATTGTTGAAGCATCGATCTTCATCCTATAGGACTAGCATGTCTGACAGACTTCTCTGTGAAGGAGGATATTCTCAAAGACCTTCTTTCCTTGTTTTGATAAGGTTTGGCAGTTTCTTTATTTGTGCGATCTGCTTGTCCACTTTGAATATTATGTGTCAGCAATCAGGCAAGCATGCTTTCTTGCTCAGTAGCTCACATTTGCCACAAGGAAGGTCAACTCAATGGGAGTCTCTTTGCTTTTCAGTAATGGAGTCGATTGGTGCAGCCAGGAGCAGATGTCTCATTGTCACAAAAAATAATAAGAACATACGCTATTAAAATATCTTAAATGTCATATTCTGTGGGTCTCTGAAGTGTTTGAAGAAAGCCTGTTCATTTAAAACATATCACTGTTTGACCTTGAAAATATATCTAGTATGAATATAAGTTTGATTTTAATGTGTAACTGCTGACTTGTGTTTTTATATCCTAATTAGTGGGTAAAATAACTTTCAAGGACTAGCAATTTGTATTACATTGTTAGATGAACTGTACAGGTACAATACCTTGAACAATCATAGAGATTATATCTGCAGCAACAACATTAATCTCAACTTTATATCAATATACACAACTTGTATAAAATATATAAAAAAATTAATCAATGTAAAATATTTAAAACTAGTTAAGCATTTGTGTTGACTTTCTTTCTTTTTTCTTTATTTTCTTCTTCCTATTATTCACTTATTTTAATAATTAAATATATATTCACTTTGGTTGATTGCCTATTGTGTTGCTTTGCTATTGAATTTTCGTAAATCATTGTAAATTACAGATACTATCTTATTGTGTATCTTTAATAGGCCTGATGAAGATTTTTTTTTTCATTTGTAGAATGTTTGAACCGCTGAATGTTTATTTTGTGGTGAAGTAACATTTTATTTTATTTAGTCATCTATTGATACTTAAAAAGTTTGTTCCTGTGTTATAGGTTTCTATTCTAATGATTCTTGCCCACTCAAGTATCTTGCAGCATATTCCTTTTGTTTTCTTCTAGAAATTGTAGTGTTCCACAACTGGAATTTATCAACTTTCATGCATTTAAATTTATTTTTGTACAAGGTGAATATAAGAATCTAATTTCATTTTTCTTCAGATATAAATGCAGGTTTTCAATCACCACTTGTTAAAATTGTTGGTTTTAATGTTTTTGTCAAAAACTGGGCGGGTACAGCTTTGTCATTTTATACCTGGATCCTTCACTATTGCATTTCATTGATCTTGCTATTTTTGTGTAAGTACCATGGTGGCTTTGAGACCTTTGCCTTACTGTATTATTTGAGGTTTGGTACTAAAGTATCTCCAACAAGTGTTCTGACGCCATTTTGCTTTGTCTAGTCATGGACTTTTAGGCTCCATAAAAGTTCTTGTTTTTCTAAGCAAGTAAAACATAATATTGCTATTTCAATAGATTTTTTTTAAAAAAATGTTTGTGTGACTATTCTTGTGTGAAAACATCACTAAATATGGAAGAAACTGCAATCCAAAAATGGAAAGCACACCTGTGAGAGATTATGTTTGCTCGGGAGAATACACTTCTAGTCCAGACCTGTGTGGTAGGAAGACACACCTCTTTGATCTGGATCTTGAGGCAGTCAAACACACATTTTTGATTCAAATTATAAGCTGGAAAGAAAACTTTAATCTGGCTCATAAATTCTCCTGAAAGCTTATATAAGAATATAGAAGGAAGAAGCTTTTATGTTTGTCTTCACATCTTTGCCTTGCTAGCAAATCCATTCCTTCACTGGCATTGAAACTTACTTTTTTTTGGAGGGGGGGGAATTCAAGCATATACTAAAGACTGACTGAGACATTCACCATTATGGAGTAAAAAACTGAATGGATTCATGGACTTTTTTTTTTTTTTTTTTTTTTTTTTACAGACAGCCATTATTGGATTAGACAGAGTAATCCTGTAAATATATATTTCAATAAATTACACACACATATAAATATATACATACATATATACATATATGTATACACACACACACACACACACACAGAGAGAGAGAGAGAGAGAGAGAGAGAGAGAGAGAGAGAGAGAGAGAGAGAGAGAGAGAGATTCATCCTATGATGTTACTCTAGAAAAGCCTGATAAAATCTTTAAATTAACTTTGGGAATAAAGTCATTTTACAATAATATTTTCCCAATTCACAAGCATGGAATGAATTTCTGTCTTATAATATCTTTTGTGGTTTTCTTTTCTTTTATTTTGAAGCTTTCATTGTGTAATTCAAATTACTTTCTAAACACTTAAATTTTAGAGTCATTGTAGATAGATTTTTATTTTTATTTCATTGTCAATATTATATATTCATAAATATATCTAAATATTATTCTCTCTAAAAAGGATGAAATTATAAAATCACAGAAAATTAAATGGTTTTTATGTATAATATTAAGTGAGGTCACACAATCTCATGAAGTTTGTAAGATGCTATTATAGGAATGATTAAAAATAGATTATTAGATCTTCTTTAATCTAAAAATATCTGTTAATCTCAAAGTATTTTAAATTGGTATAGACTTAGGTTTTTGATAAAAAATATAGTCTATTTTGTTATACTGTGTATATATTTCTACTCTTGTTTAAGATATTATATTTATGTAACTCATTTAAAATTGTAATGTATAATTAAGAAACGTAGATTAATAGTCATCTATGATAACCAAACTTATAGTCATGTTAGTTAGGTTTTTTAAGGTATATAAAGATATATTTCAATTAGATAGGTAATCTTCAAAGACCTACAGAATATGGCACTTAAAATATTTTAAGAACTAGACTTTTTTAGACAGTAGGATAGGTCTGCTCCTAGAAGCACAAATGTACTTCAAGAGAATGATGGGCATTGAAGAAACTCCATATGGAATTTATTTCTTTTGTGACAAAGGTTAGCTACTGGACAAGAAATTGTTCTTACCTCAACTGCCTGACAGTGTACTGTATAAGCTGGACATGTAGGACATATAGGAAGTGATCTCTGAACTTTGGCAGAATAAGATGAGATGGTCCTTCAGGTTGCTGCTTTCCAGAGAAAACTTCCAGACATTCTGCAGGGCACAGCCAGAAGTGACTGTCCAATTCTGCAAAAATGGGCAGAGCCGTACTTCAAATTTTCTGCTTCACTAAAAGGTGTGCCAGATACCCCAGGCCTGTAGGCCGAAGGTGGAGGCCCCTACATTACAAACAAACTTTGGTTGACTATCAAGGTAGCCAGATGTCATCTCTGTCATTTCAAGATTATGGAAGTTGTTTGCATTTCCTGTTTACTAGGATAAAGGTATATCTTTCTGTTGTCTTTGATGTGGCAGAAGAGTAGCTAGTTATAAGTATAGTTTTTCTTAGATATTATAAAATGTATATTAGATATGAAACTTTAGACTCACAAGGATAAGGTAGATGATAGAATATTTTTAAAATTTTGTTAAATACAAATAGACTAGACATTGTAACTGTAATTCTTGCTTGATAGCAGTCTTGCTATGTATAATTTTGCTATGTTGAAACTAAAACTTTACTTTTTCATTAGACAGAAAGGGGGAAGTGATGTGGACTATTTTTCTGTATGCTGTGAATATCATTGATAAAGGAACTGTTTTATCTAAGGCAAGAGATCTTATAAGCAGTCTGGAAATCTAAGCATAGATAAAGTGGAAGGAAGGCAGAATCAAGGTTCAAGACACTGCAAGCTGCAGCCAAGAGAGCAACATGTAAAAGTACAGGTAAGCCATGGGCCATGTGACAAGACAGAAGACAGATTAAGAGAAATGTGCTGAGTTAAAATGCAAGAACTACTGGTCTTTCTAATACTCCTTCATTTATTCCAGTTGCACTGGAGCTACAGTGTGTCACACATTAGATCCTTCTCTCCAATGAACCCACATGTTAATGTTCACTGCAATGGGATATTGGTCTGGTTGGAGGCTCTAGGCTCTGTAACACCCACATCACTAGCCCCTCACCAAAACTTCTCTTGGATATTTTGCTGTTGTTCAGAGCATGAACATCCTGTATCTATCATTCAACAGTAACAGTCCCTTCATTTGCTTCAACAGATTATAGATGGGGTAGATAGTAGGGTTGACCAACCCATGTCCCAGTATATGTTCTTTGTAATATATGACATGGTCATTTCAGGCTGTTGTGACTGCACCCCTTAGGAGAGAGATGGAAATAGATTGTCTACTCCGATGCAATATGGTCAGCTCTTCCATAGTGAGTGGGACCAGCTCTCCTGCTGCATATACACTGAGAGGTATGGGATCAGCTATACCAGGTCCAGTGAAGGAAGAGATAAGTTGAGCATACCCTTCTGATTTTAACACCCATGTTTTCTATGGCATCCTGTGGTAACACGGAGCATATATGTCAAAAAGACACTCAAGCAGCACCAAGAATATAGGCCAAGACATGGATCTATGAAGCAGTTTTGGCCCCAGACATTACCATGCCCTGGTGGCAGGACAGGCAACCCAGATCATTATGGCTCCTACACACCCATATAGTCACAGGAAGCTAACAGGACTCTAGGCATCCATTTATCTCTCCTCAGTGATAACAGGATCCAAGAACAACTCAGATTCTGGGAAGTGATGTGGGAGTGTTTTTCTGTATGCTGTGAATAGCAATCTTTAAATAAAGGAGCTGTTTTGTCCCATGACTGGCACCATAGGAAAAGTAGGAGGAGGCATCAGAGTAGGTAAGAGGAGCAGGGCGGAGTCAGACAGAAGGAGCCAGATGCCTCTCCATCCCCCCCAAAAAAAAACAAACAAAAAAAAACCAAAACAAACAAACAAACAAACAAAAAAACATGTAAGGAACACAGGTGAGCCACAGGCCACATGACAAAATAGATTAGTGAAAATGGGTTGAGTTAAGATAAAAGAGCTAGCTAGCAGTGTGCCTGAGCCATAGGCCAAACAACATAAAGTTAATATAAGCATCTGAGTCATTTCAGGGGGCCTGAGAAGTTGTGGGTGGCTAAGGGGTCTGGGGCTGCAGGTCTGTGGGTCTGGGCCTCTGGCCACCGGGGCTGAGAATACACAATGTAACAGCTGTAAAGCCACAGACATAGATATGGTCCTACACAGTAGCAGTCGCTTAGACCTGGAAGTCAACATGGTCCTGGGCGTTATCGCAGGCCACTCATATCAGTGTGGTCCTTATGGTGGCATGGCTCTTGGATGCCAATATCATCACAGATTTCTGCCTAGACCCCAGGCATTTATAATAAGCATAGACTCTAGTTATGGTAGGACCATACTCCCAGACATGGTCCTCAATAGTGGCTTCTGACATCATTATGGCCCAAGCTGACAGTGCAGGCCATTCAGATCAACATGGCCACAGTGGCAGCATGGCCTTCCGACAGAAGTGGAAGCCCAGAGCCCTAGCATTGGCATATCCTTGGGTGGTATCAGGGGCCAAAGACATCAGCACAGACTCCATGGATGACAAGTATCTACAGAGATCCGTGCTGATATGGGACCCATGACTCACACATGGCCCTTGGTTTCAGCCCAGGTCTAGATGTCATCCTGGGTCCAGGAGGTAAGTAGCCAAAAACATTAGCCCATTCATCACTATCTTCGCTTCTCTAGTTCCGTCTCTTTCCACAGCACATATGCCATTCTGGTCTGTCTTTTCTCCAATTTCTCTACCATATATTTGCTCACCATAATGTACCTGTGGGGTAGGGATGTGTATCTTCAGCCACACGGAACTCTGAGAGCCCAGGCTGCCTGAGGATGTCTCTCTTTCTCATTCCTCAGCTGAGTGGCATCAGGAGTCCTCAGCCAACCTGAAGAGTGACGGTGTATAATTTTGTTTTATTTGCTGTTTTTCTAAATAATAAAGTTAAAAAATTTAAAAGGGAAAAATGAATAAATTAAAAGAGCAAAATTAGCTACTTCAGAGACAAAGATGTGTCTCAGCAACTGTTTATCATTTATGTTGCCCTGAGTTTGATTCACAGCATCTCAAATATCGTAAGATAAACAACTTTTGTTTCTATTATGAATTACTTGTAAATATATAAATATTTTTATATCCATATATGTTTATATGTTAATAAATTATACATAGTGTCATTAATAGTATAAATCACTAACATTATATATAATAAATACATATGTAATATAAATAATTACTCTATATAATTTATTCTTATATCTAGGATTGGAATCTCAGCCATAGTATGAATAAAAGTAATGAGTCTTTCATGTTTAACTACTTCCTAATGAGAGAGAAAATATATTTATATCTGTTATACATTTCCATATTGCCCTTAACTAGTTTTAAGAATCTTGTGTATTTAATATGTTCTCTGGTTTAATTTTTTATGTTTATTCCACAATGAAGTAGTTTAGTGGTTTTGTAGCATTATGAGGGTTCTGTAGTCTTGGTTTTCTTATGACAAGTTCTCTTAGGATTGTATGTATTTTATGGAATGAATTTTCATCATTTTATACAATTATTTTTATCTCTTCATAGAGCCACTTGATCATACTTTAATAAAGGACTTTTAACAACTAACTTCTGTAAAAGGATTGACCTCTTTTGCTTCTTACAATGCTATTTGTGCTGTCTTGATGACATTCTGACCCAAGCTGGGCACTATACTGCTATTAATATGTTATAATTTTTACACCTTTTCACTTAATTACATAATTGTTAGAAATCATAAGTGAAACAATTAAAAATTGTGGTATTTCTTAAGTAATTTTGATTTCCTTTTCCTAAACTGCACTTGAGTTGGTATAGTCTTGCTATTTACTTATTCACTCTTAAGCACTTAGCAAAGAATGACAGCGATTCTTGTGAGGACACAGAATTGGTCGAATGACAAAAGATGCTCTCTCTTCAGCAACTCCATGCTGCCCATCTCAAGTTATAGTTGACCAGAGAAGATGGAGGTAGTTTTTTTCTGATTAAACATATTTCCCTTAGTCTTCATTCTTAAATTATTGTATTTCAGTTAAATTTTTATTTGACAGTTTTTAGTATAATAACTATATCTTGAATTATTTTGTAGAATGACAGAGAGGCTAGATCTGGAAGAAAAGATTTTGTTAAGTACCAGTATGACTGAGATAGATATTTCAACTTTTCAATTTGCATATGTAAATTCTTTTGAAATTCAATCAATATTTTTAAAGGATTCAACTACAATTCAACAAGGAAATGTAAATTTGCCATGTGAAGAGTGTGGCCTCTATATGCACTAATCAATTTAGTGTTGTAAAATTCTGTGATGAAGGCGTTAATGGATTATATCTTATTTGTCTCATTCGACTGCCTGAAATTTTACCTCATCTAAAAGTAAATGTCATGCATGCTCTATGATGTAACTTTATATAGCTTTGCAATGAATATGGATTTCCAACCAAAAGGAGAAAGCCTCTCATTTTTGGTATTCTCTTAGATATTATATAAAATAAATCTTGTAATGATGGGAGAGCAGTGATTAAGACTATAAATTGCTCTTTAAGAAGACAGAGTTGAGCCCCAAAATCCAAGTAAAGAGGCTCTGGCCTCTGTGAGCAACTGTACTCGCCATGAAAATAAGCAGAAATATGTGTGTACACATGCACTTACACACACAATGAAAAATTAAAAAGAAATCTTTGAAAAGGAAAAGAGGGAAAGTCTATTATGACGAATTATTCTACTATAAATGCGCTGTCTAGCTATTTTTATTCTAAGCACCAGACTTCACATATTTGCTAAGAAGTTAGTTCCCAGTGTTTCCATCTACAAGAGATTCACTTGATTACATTAAAATGTAATATGATTTCTCTTACTTGTATTGATAATCACATGTATATATGAAACTTACATGTACACACACGCACACTCACACACAGAGATATGCAGACAGACGAGACAGCAAGAGAAAAGAGAGAGAGTTGATGAGAGTTTGTACATTCACATAATTGATTTTTGTTTAAAATTCACTGTAAGTAATGTGCTTAATGATGAGAAAATTTTTCTTCCTTATACAGAATCTGGCAATATAGAAAGCATACATAATTGAGTCAAAATTTTGGGGAGTTAAGGAAAGCAAATCTAGTCTAAATACAGGTCAATAAATACTATATTATGATTAAAATTAGTTTTAAATGGAACCTAAAACCATATATTTGTACCTTATGAACTGCAAACAGGTCCATAGTAAGCCAATGGAATTCCACTGCCAAATTGTGGGTAGAAAACACTTGATCAGTATCTACTTTTTTGTACTCATTACCAACCAGAAAAAAAAAAAAAAAAAAAAAAAAACAGCATCATTATTAAATTCTAGGAAAATGATAATGATAATAGTAAACAAAATGGATAATTGTGTCTAGAATTCTGAATGTTCTCCACCTATACTTTCTGAATGTCTAAAAAGAAAAGAAAGCATCTGGCATACCAGATGGTTTCTATTTGACATGCCCAAGGTAAAAAGAAGAATACAGGATATAAAGACATGCTCCTACTGATACCAACAGTTAAGGAATGAAAAGATGCCACAAGCATTTCTCTATAGGATATTAATGTTGCCGTGCATTAAAATTTAACAAAATAACCTCAAGAGAAGTGAACTGCATTTAAATGGTTTCTTGATTGTAAAAAATCTTCCTGTCTCATCACCTGTTGTGCTCCTCATTTATACCACAGTAGTTCTTAACTTCTATCCAAGCAGGGTTCAGAGAGGAAAAGACCTCCTCACTGTCCTCATTGGCTATGTGTGCCTTTCTGATTCAAAGCACAGGATTATGGTGAACATCATCTTTTTTTTCTTGCCTTGCTTTAATGTATGTCTCAAGAAGGTTCAATTTCTTAAAATATATCAGGTACTCTATTTTCTAGCAGATAACTGGCTTGTAGTCTCTGTAGGGTAAATGCTGTTTCTGTGTTAAAGCCCTTGGATTCAAATGGCAGATACATTGAAGATGGATGCAAAAGAAAAGGAATATTCTCCAGGAGTGGTGAATTGTATCTATAATACAGGTAGTCCTGTGGCTGAAGCAGAATTGCCTTGAGTCTAAGAGCAGCCTGAAGTATAAGATAAAACAGTCTCAGCAAACTAAGACAAACAGCTCTAAAAATATTGAAGTACACAATAGTATCACAGATCATAAAGGAGCCAGTTTCAAAAGGCTATGGGGAGAAGATAGACAAACCAAGCTAAACTAGCGCCTCAGCTTATTTATGCTTACCATAGCCAGGATTCAATTTTTAATATATTTTTGTATTTTGTTACTATTAAATATAATGTTAATTAAAAATAATATTTTAAAAATTAAGCGATAAGCCTCTAATGTGTAGATTTGTTTGTTCTATGCATTGTATTTAAAATGTAAAAAAAAATGTAAGCAGTATGAAGGTGAATTTATAGAAGAAACTGACTGAAGGTAGTTAAAATAATGAGAATATCAAAAAAATTATAAGGATTTATACTATTCTATTAACTAATACATATAATTCCTTCTGGAAATATACAAATATAGTTTTAATGAACTTTTCTCATCTGTGCTGATTGTGCTTCAAGAGTCAAATGACACCTGACAAAAACTCTAATATCAGACATGAGAAGCCTCTTTCGAGCTGTTGGCTAGGGCAGTGTAAAGGACTCCCAAAGCAAAAGGCCTCTGACTAGTGCCCTTGGTTACTCTACAGGGATGACAGGGATGACCATATCTTGCCAATGATGACACCATGTGCTTCAAAAACAGAGTCCAGAGAATTCTGAGCTGGAATGACCTGAATGTTCTCCACCAGAAAACTAATTTTCATTTTATCTAAAACCACAATGCAAGCTTCCAGGAGAGGGTAGAAAGCAATTGTCCTACTCACAATACCCATAAACAGCAAAAACAAGCTGAATATTATGCTAATCATAAAGGTGCAGTAGTGGCATGCATACCTTAATGGTAACCAACAGCTCCTAATTGGACTTAAGTCCAAGAAGAAGAAAATTGTGCTTGGTAATGGAAGCCTAGCTAAATGCATAATGGTAGTGCTGTGATAGTTATACCAGGAGAACTAATAACCCCTTTATAACTGAGCCAGAAAAACATCCTAACCTTAGCCTCTAAAATTCTGTCCTTATACATACAGCTAAGTATAATCTTCACCGCTCTTCAAAGAAACAAAGAGAAGACTATAGAAAAAAAAAAACAATAAAAATAGAGGTGTAAATATATCTACAAAACTCTCCCACACTTATGGTTCAGGGAACATTGTGGAAGAGTGGACAGAAAGACCGTAAAGGGAGTTTCCTGTGAGATTTCAGGAAGTTTGCTATGAGATTGTATTTCCTAGTAACATCAGAAGCTACACTGATAAAATCTCAACCACATGACTGCCCAAATGTGAGCTGAACAAGGAGCACACCCATGAACATGCTAAATTGATGGAGGAAAGGCTACAGAGCTTGAGGCCTTAAGAAAAACACCAGAGGCAATTGTGCAAAGCCAGAAGCAGAAGTGCTATTCTGTGGTGATACAGTGTTTGTAATCTAGCAAATAAAGATTGTCTGAAGATCATAGAACAGAGACAGCCACACTGTTAGCCATAGAGGTCAGGTAGTGATGGCACACACTTTTAATTCTCTTCTCAGAGGCAGAGATGCATTTCGATCTCTGAAATATCAAGGTCACACTGGACTACAGGAGATCAATCCAGTCTCAAAAAGAAAAAGCCAGGCAGTGGTGGCAAATACCTTTAATCCCAGCACTTGGGATCTCATGCCTTTGCTCCCAGTACATGGGAAGCACAATGCCTTTATTTCCAGCACAAGTAGGTTGAGACAGAAAGTAATATGACTGGGCAGAAAAAGAAATATGAAGTGAGAGAAGACAGGAGATTGGTCCCCATTTTCAGCTGAGGATAGGAGGCAGTCTGAGAAACTGAAGGCAGGATCTTCTTTTTTCCAGCCTTACGATTCAGAGGTGATGAGAAGCTTGTTCCTCTGCTCCTCTGACCTTAAAGCATTTATCCCAATATCTGGCTCTGTGTTTTTATTAAGGCCAATTAGGATTTGTGCAACACTCTTCCACAGGAAAGACCAGAATAACTGAACATCCATCTATGTTACATACATAGAATGTTTCACACATAAAAGTGAAGTTGTTTTCACAGAATATGTTAGATAGAAAAAATATGTATATGCAACAATAAATAGTCTAAAACAACTCTATAAATTTGTGGGAGAGTGAAGAGAAATATATGTGAAGGTTTAGAGGAACGAAAGGTGAGGGAGAAGAATTTTGATTATAGTACATCACAAATACAGGAAAAACTTTAAACATATTAACTATCCGCCTTCCATATATATATGAATATACATGAAAGTTTTTATATGTGTATATATTTATATATGTAAATTTTCCATTTTTCCTGTACAAATAGTGGAACTTTATCATACATTAAGGGATTATAATGCAGCACATTAATATCAGGGAATATTGTAAGATTTGTCTTTGTCTTGATAATTCAATTTATTCTTATGCCAAGACAAACACATTGGAAATTATGACAGGTTAATATACAATTATAGTCTTCACTAAAAGACTTAGAGTCATTATTTAAATATTTGAAATATGAACCTTTTATTTGTGTTAGGTTCACAGATTTTTCTTATACAGAGACAATTAAATTAATGTTATTTGATGAGAAAATGTCTTACCAACTCACACTAAACATGACAAATCTTTCTGATAAATCCACATACAAACTTCAAGAGTATATTCAACTAGCTAAATAAATAGTTAATATTCACTGATAAATAGGACTATCATTTTTTATGGTCAGCTTTATTTATTCCTTCTATTTTGTTTATTTTAGATGAGCACAAGCAGCCCTGTCTTTCTTCTCCATAGAAGTAACCAGTGTTTTACTTCACTTACATTTCTAATGCAAAGCCATAGTGCCAATAAATATCAGCTTCTTTTCAATTTCTAAAACATTAACTGCAAACAATTTTCGACTGTGAATATTAAATGAGTTACATAATCATAATATCTTAAACAAAAGTAAAAATTTACATAAAGTGTAACAAAAATAACCTTGAATTTGCATCAGTAAACAAAAATTCATATCAGTGGGTAGCATTTAAAACAAGTAGTTGCTTTAGAAATACAGATTCAATAATTTACCCTTTCTTTTATCATATCATATATAAGTCACCTTTTTTTCTTTTATAGAAAGAAATTGGCTATAAGCAATAAACCAAAACCTTCTAAATGAAGATAAAAATCCATAATCTATTTTTGGAATTGTGGAGATAGTTCTGTAGACTACTTCTGGCTGATTGGGGGTGTTGGTAATCATTGAGGGGCAATGAGACTTGATTATCGTAGTCAGCAACTTTGAAGCTCATATGGGTATTGAATCATCTGGGCCATCTCTTCCCATCAGAGACTTTTCAATTCTCTTCTTTTATCCAACCATATTTGAATCATGAATTCTAGTTTGTACTTGATGAAAACTCAGGGACAGATACTGGGGAAAAGCTGGAGTATCAGAGAGAGGAAACAGACCACAGTCAGTTCTCACCGAGCCAACTTCTCAAGGTAAAAACTATCTTCCAGAGTCCTCAGCCTGGCTCATCGCTTCTACAGAATAAACCTCAGATTCTTACACCTGCCTTAAATACCTTCTTTGCCCAGTTGTTTCATTTCCGGGATCAGTTCTGCATCATATTCTAGAGTTAAGATTAGAGGTGTGAGATACTACTATAGTTAGGTCTTGAATACACAGAAACACAGAAAGATCTCTGTCTCTGGAGTTATGGGATTGAAGGCAAAGGTAACCACTCAGTCTTTGCCATGCTGGAATTAAGGACATGAGTTACTGTTCTCTGATATTGCAGGCTGATTTTCTTAAATATAAATTATATCACCGCAATTTGGATCAATGAAGGCTTGTGCCATATGTAGTGAGATATTTCTGGCCAAGCCAAGGTCCAAGGTCTGGATGTGTAGCTGCTAGTTTCAAATAATTATCAAAGGCTTTTGTTATTTACAAGCTCTTTGGCCTATGGCAGAGGATAATTACCAACTAGCTCTTACACTTTAAACTTTTTTTAAAATTAATCTATTGTTTTGCCATGAGGCTCATAGCTTACCTGAATTTTTTAATGTTTGCCTCTTGGGGAGATGAATTACCTCTCCCTGACTTCACCTTCCGTTTCTCTTATCTTTGCTTGGATTTTCTGCCTGTCTCTAAGCTTCCCTTCCATTACCCCAAACAGCCTCTTTATTAACCAATCATATTCACAGCATACAGAGAGACAACTCATATCATTAATCCCTATGAAAGTTAAAAAACATGGTGTTAATCAAAGAATACTGAGATGGAAAGAATGTATAGTTTCTTGGGTATAATTACAGAGGTTTAAACACAGAAATTAAAAGAACCATATCAGAAGCAGAGAAGAAAGTATCAGAAATTTAGGGTTTGAGGATGAAGGAAGCTCTATGTGTTAGAGAAATCTACAGTCAGTAGAAACAAGAAAAATACAAAGAAATTAACTATTTTTTCATCATTTTGAGATGTTAATTAGCTAGTGTGTGAGTTTGGGGCATTGCCAAAAAGATGAACTTAAAACAGTGCACTTTTTTTTTTTTTTTTAAGGACATGCCTGTATTACGGCCTTAATGAGCTCAGACTGCCATGTCAAAATGCCTCACAATGTAAAGTGAACAGATATAATAATAACATAAGGATGGGCTAAGATTCCATAAAAGAAAAACAAAACAAAAACCCTCCATAAACCAGAACACTCAAGATCAAGACAAAATTTCAGGAGAAGTATATCTGAAAGATGTAAGAAAAATAAAAACTTCTGCTATGGAGAGACATGATCAACACAGAGCGGAACACAGGCTACAAATTGACTTTATCTCTGGTGTCCAGGGCCTTAGAAACATAGCAAGAGGCAGAGGCCAAAAGCAGTTCTGACACGAGAGATAAAGAACCGCTGAGGAGACAGACA
Source organism: Phyllotis vaccarum (assembly GCA_033318265.1). Taxonomy (NCBI): domain Eukaryota; kingdom Metazoa; phylum Chordata; class Mammalia; order Rodentia; family Cricetidae; genus Phyllotis; species Phyllotis vaccarum. The sequence goes on from JARWLC010000006.1 coordinate 143,962,636, forward strand.
TTTATCTTCCTTTCCTTATGGTGGCTCCTTGGACCTAACGAGGTAGGTGGTTTTGTCCACTTCGCAGTCACCAGTAAAGAGATGTTTTCATCCGAACAAAAACTGCCGTGATTTGTTGTGGACATGTAGTACAGACTTCAGAATTGGTTAAAAATTCATTGACTCTGTAGAGATATTTTAGTGGGTAAACAACTATACCTTTATTTATCAATGTGAAATTAGTTAGATTTTATCTGCTCAGAATAGATTTTCAATTTTTTACAGCCTACTTAAGGGATGTTAGTGAGATAAAAATCAAGATGTTTAAGTATAGCATGAGATAAGTGGATACTAGACTTTGCTTTGAAGGTGCAAAGATTTTAGGATAAATAATAAAATCTTAGAAATATACAAATTGTAAAAGACAAATTGCATAGGAAGAAAAAATTAAAATCCTGAAATACATATGATAAAAGATAAACCAGAATCTCAATGAAACATTTTCATAGAGAACTTCAATGTTCCCTAAAGGGCTATAAATAAAGAAGTAGTAGCATCGAGTTGTAACCTCAAGTACATGGAAAGTAATAGCAAGATTGCTGTGAGTTTGAGGCCATGTGTGGCTGTATAATGAGTTCCAAGCCAGCTATGGCAACATAGTAAAATTCTGTTTCAATAAGAAAGAAGGGGGGCGTAATAAATGTACCACATACATAATATAAATATATATATATTCATGAGCAAATAATACATATGCATAATACATAAATATATGGAAACAGCTAAAAATTTTACCCTAGTTACAGATGAGAAAGTATTTGTCAATATAATAATGTATTAATTAGACACCTTATTTAAATAACATAAAATGAGATAGAAAAGTAATAGATAAAAAATAAAAAAAATAAGAGATACTCTAGTTTTTTTTTTTCCCCTGGAAGAAAAAAAAGGGATGAGTACAGCGAAGAGGAAATCGCAGGGAGAAGTCTGAGTATCAGAAGACTGTACACAAGCTCTGCACTCTTAGAATCTACAAGAAAAAAAAAAATACCTGTCATTTTTATTTTCCTTTTTTTTAAGAAAAAAAAAAAAAAAAAAAAAAAAGGACAGTGAAAGACCCCAAGTGGAAGACCTCTGAGGATAGCCTGAGGGTTTATAGGCACCTACCTCAGAGAAAGTCTTCCTGAAGGAGCTGAGGCAGATGGACCCTGCTAAGAGCCAGAATGTGTTCATTGGTCCTGGGCATTCCCAAGGAACTGTCCACAGAACTTAATCAGAGACGAGTCAAGTGGACGCAGCCACAAGGAGCATTTGATGATTCAAATGAGCAGTTTTCAGAGGCAGAACCTGAATAAGTAATAAGCACATTAATTAACACTTAACCTTCCTATAATAAGGGAAATGTAAACTTAAATCACAATAGGGAACACTTCACTCATTTCAATCTTCGAAAAAAATTACACCTGAAACTATCAGACGCTAGGAAACTGGGAGGGAAATAACTTGGATGCACAGATGGTTGAAATGTAAATTAACATAAGTACTCATAAAACATTGAACTTGGAAGTGAAAAATTAACATACCTTCTGATCAAGCAATCACACTTTATGTGCCTGACAAATAGTGGGGGGGTCACTGTCTCCAAAGAAGACAAATGCTTTTTATTTGACAGTGACAGCAACTCAGAAGCAGAATAAAAGACCATGTATGCATGCAAGCTCAAAATGATTATTTTTTAAATGATAAAGTATGAATTACTGCAAGTCATTACTACAAAAATCATATCAATTCTGAAGATTATGATGTATGCAAAACAAGGTAGTGTAGTATGCATTCTTGGACTTATATATGTGCACAGATTACCATTATTGAAGTGTGATGACACTGGGATGCAAATGCAGAAAGATCTGAAATCTTAGGGATTAATTAATGTCAGTGTTCTATTTATGAAATAAAACTGAATTTTGAAATGAATGTATTTTTTGCTAAATTTTGGCACTCACTTTATAAGCACTATTATTCAAAACATGATAGGTTTGAAAAGGTTAGTTAATGTGAAAATAAAAGATTGGAGATACAAATGTCTAACATTATATATCATTTATAAAATATATATTTAAGAATTGCATACTACCATTGCTGTTCATGATATCCTGCTCAGATTACTTACTGAAGATAAAATCCTTAAGCAAATACGTAAACTATTTTTATTCAATAACTTTTCAGAATGATTTTATTTTATTGTTTTCCAAATAAAAAACCTTTATATTAATGTCCTCAAGATAAACGGAATGAGTACATACATGTAAGACAGATAACATAGGTTTATATTTAAATACAGAATATATATGAAGATAATTATATAGAGATTCATCATTTAGGAACTGGCTTGGATAAATATGGAGACAGACAAGAAAATTCTTTAGTTAGCAAAACTGGAGTCCAAGTTTTCAATAAATGATATGTTTTTGGTGTCAATCTGAAGCCTGCAGATTTTGATAGTGATGGAATGAGCCAATGCTGGTAAAGCTTGGACCCTGTGTTAGCGCTAGAGTTACTAGAAAGGAAAGAATCATAATGAAGAGAATGCCTCCATAATATCCATTTGTAGAGCATTGCTTAATTCATGATTTATAGGGATGAACATCCTGGGCCTTATGAATGCTTTGGGATGAAAGCAGGATGAGCATGGGAAGCAATCCAATAAGCAGCTTTTCTCCAAGGCTTTTGCATCAGCTCCTGCCTCTGGGTTCCTGCCCTTGTGTGTTCCTTCCCTCTGCTTTTAATGATCAAATGTTACATGGAACCGTGAAAGAATCCTTTTACTCCCCAAACTGCTTTCGGGTGTTTCTTCATAGCATTAGTAATTATAAGTAAACAGACCCTAACAGAATCACTGTTCCAATTCAGGTCTGAATGCATCCTAGGAAACAATGCCAGAGTTCAGATCTCCCAGAGAGGAGGCAGAATCAGTCTAAGTTATGAAAGGGTTTGGCTTTAAACTTTATTCAGGTCTTCAACTTTCAAAGTGGCTCTGTCAACTCACATTAGAGATGGTAATCCACTTCAGTCAAAATGTCAATTCAAATAGATCATCTACGCAGAAGAAATTCACAGAATTCACAGATATCCACTATTGTTGGACAATGTCTGGACACTGGATGCAATGCCAATAAATGATAACTCTCACAGTTCTTCTACAGATGTTATTCCTAGCTGAAAATATGTAATTACCCAATTGATAATAAAATCTTGGGATTTTTTCATTTTTGTTTTTGCTAACGCCCTCTTTTAATTAGTATGAACATACTACATGCACTTAATACTGTCTGAGTAACTCTATTCATTTTATTCTTTCAATAAGGATAATCTTTCCTATATCATAAAATGTTTTCAATGTTTTAATTAATGCTTCTTACAAACACACCATTTCAGTGAGTAAATCACTAGGATAAATGATCATGAACAAATATTTGATTTATTTTTACTTAGTTGTCATTCATGTACAGCTGTTTGCCAACGCCGTCAAATATGAATCTTGGTTTCAATTACATGTAAGAATTGTTAAATGGTAAGTAGTTAAGAGAGAAAAGAATAGACGGAAGAAGGGAGTAAAAAGAGAAAAAAAGAGACAGGGACAGAGAGGGGGTGGGAAGGAAGGAGAGAGAGCAAGAGCACAGAAACAGAGATCTGGAGAGACTCAGGGTTTCCAATGGAGCCAAGCCAGGGTACTTTGCAAGTCTGGACAGCAATGTCAATTTTTAAAAAGCAATCAATAGTGAGGTCATCACGTGTTTGGTAATGAGAACAATCAGAAAATCTTCTGGCTGGTGCTGGACATAAAATAACTCATCCATCCTTGATAACTAAAGTAGAGATCTTTGCCAACACTGTTTTCTTCCATTTGTTTTATAAAATCCATATCTACCAAGGGACTGTCTGACTAGTATTGCTTATTGCAAATGATTGAGATCTAACTTTGTTTTATGTTTCTGAAATTCTTGTGAATAAATGCTTTGCCTCCATGTATGTTTGCTGTTCATTGCTTCTGGCAGAATCAAGAAAAGGGCATTGATGCCTTGGAACTGGAATTGATGGTGGTATTTAGCCACCATGTGGGTGCTAGGAATTTAACCCAGTACTCCATAAAAGTAACAGGTGCTCTTAACTACTGAGCCATCTCTTTAGCCTTTGTATCTACATTTATAGGACAATGAAATAATGAGCTTATAGCTTCTCTCTCTGACAGTTGGGAATCAGGATGAAGAACTTCCTTCAAATGGGAGTGAGTTTCAGAAAATGGTGTTACCTGTCTTCCACTCAACCTGTTCACTCACTCACATAGGCTGTAATTCTTAGCCTCCAAAGACAACAACAAAAAATGTGAAGTGTGTGTGTGTCAGCTGTCTAGAAATCTTCTCATATATATTTCTAAATGCAACATGCTTATTTTGTATAATATTGCTTATATGTATGCTTGTAGGGCTGGCTACCTGGACAATACATAGTATGCTCTTCCCTGGAGAAGTCCAAATATCATGCTCTAGGGTTTCCTCAGTTGCCTATAGTTACTTGTGTATGGTTGAGGCATTAATTATGGGCTTTCCCACACAAATGTTTGCATGTATGCCAAATATTCTTTGTATAAAGTGATTATAAATTTATAAATATCATTGAGCATAGTAAAAAGAAGTTAATGGAAGAAATAAGAGGAGAAACAAGAGAAAAGATGAGAAGATTAAAAAAAATACTAAGAACTTCTGGCATATATCAGAGCCTTAGCTTCTGAACTATTCACTAAACTACAATGATACTGTTGGCCTTCCCAGTCCTATCTATGCGTTTTCATTCTATCTTGCTACCACTGACACTTGGAATATGCTAGCATCTTACTTCCCTTGATTTTCTGTCTTAAGACACCTAAAAATCTCTATATTTTTATAATATGGAGTTTTGCTTGCCAATTCGTGCATATGATAAAGTGTCTTAAATCCATTCGATTTGGAAAACATGTTAATTTGATGATAACAGGGAACAGTATAGTACAAGGCTCCAGCTAATGACATTTTTGAATAAAGAAAGGATCTGAAGTACATAGAGACTAGAAGATGAAAGAAGTTTCCTCTGTTAGAAGCAATTTAGTGGAAGTGTTCTATCATAAAAAAGTTCTGTTTGAACTAGGAATAGAAAAAAAAAAACAATAAAAAAATATTAACTGCTAGAAGTTTAGCTTGTGTGTTGTGTGTGAATGTGTTATCTAATGACTTGAAAAGAAGTAGATAAGACAGATTTCTATTTATGTATTATCCAGTTTTATTATTTATTTATTTAATTTATAAACGTGGTTAATTATTTACTTACAAATTCACCTTAAGTAATCCAAGCTGGCCTAGAAGCAATGATTTCCCTGCCATGAAGTCCAAAGTAGTGTGATTATAATAAGGAAATAATTGATAGCTATTACGGAATGAAGAGGCTTCTATAATAAGGTGGACACATGTGAAGAACACAGATTTGTCACTCTAGAATTCAGAAATTATCTAAGTCTAGATTTTAAAGCTCAAGAGCCTTCATGATACATCTTTTATCCAGGGCCTGTTGCTGACCTGGTCAACTATGGGAGAAAATAAGCCAAGGGATAAATCTTTGGGAACATCAAGCTTGCAGTTTTGGTAGAGTAGAAATTGGCCAATTTGTCAGACATAGATGAATCACTAACACAGGAAAAATGATTACATAGAAAGTGCAAGACCAGCAAATCAACATAAAAAAGCATTTAAATCAAGGACAAAAAAGGATCACATCGAACATTTCTGTGACTCAGGCTAGAAAAACAATAATAGTGAATATCAGATGCTCACGAAAATGCTATAAATACTTCATTTAGCAAGCTGAGGGAAAGACATAGCTTTGGAGATGAAGGCCTGGTAGCAGCTGAAGGTAGATTTCCTGAGGGTCTTGTGAGGATAGTGTTGGTCACCTGGTTTGGATTGCCCCTGATTGATAGCAGCTGTCAAAAACACCATGCCCCCAAACCAAATGAAGTCTATTTGTTTACCTTTAGTATATCCTGTCATACAGATAAAAACACAGAACAGCAACAAGGAAATGCCTGAAATTTAGGCCAGTTTTCTAGCCACTTCCCCAGGAGAGCCTTGGGTATAAGGTTGCATAGAGGTTAGTTACCCTTTTGTGTAATGCACCTTCTCAAGTGCCAGCACTGGCTCGCTATAAGCACTGGGGAAAGCATCCACTGTGTCCTTTATGGTGATAATAGCAGTTAGCCCTGGAAGCTTGCTTAATGACTGAGAACTCCTTCAGAGAAAATTTGCAAATGTTGAACTCAACACCTCTAAGCTGTTTCTAAACCACATTTGACATTTTCAAATGTTAGTGTATTTCATGAATAAGCCTACTAAAACAAATTACCCCCAAATGCTGGGCAAGGTGTATAGATACATTTAATTATAGTGCTGAAAACATAGTCAGCTCTAGTCAGTTAGCACATGCCTCTTAAAATAAGTGCAACAGCACCTGACAGAAACAAGTCCTCTCTGAGCTAGTTATCAGTGACTCCAAATACTGTAAACTGAGTGATGTGAAAAGTGATATATTCTCATATAAAATTTAATAAAATCTGTACAAGCTTTACACAAACTGTTTGAGGTTTTGAAGGAATGAATATGTAAAATAAATAAATAAATAAATAAAATAGAGAAAGGGATTGTGACAGGAGATTTCTCAAGGTTTAATCTAGTATATCCTAGTCATCATCCTATCATTGAGACTAGGTCTGTGATGACGTGAGATGCTTCCTGTCATTACCGTTGCAAGCTTCAGGCTACTGCAAAGCCAGTTATGGCAACAACTGATCTATTTTGAGCAATATTCAATACTAAGAGCAAAGAAAAGGAGGTTTTGTGGTTTTGTGTGTCCATCTCTTTGTGTGTCCTTTCAAGAAGTATTATAAGATTAAATATAATTAAAAATATCTAGAATTATAATGTCACTCAGAGAAATCATACCTTCAGAAATATATAACTTATAAATACAAAAATTTTTTATTTGAATAGTTTCTTGTTCTTCAAAAATGAGAATAGAGGATTGATATCAAGAAAGAAAACATGTTTTTATGCTAAGACTTTAATTTAATTTACAAGTGGCATCAAACACAAATGGCTACTCTGGGTCTTATGTAAATAAATGTATAATAACTTAATAATTCTTTTATTCTAGTTTACTTTTTCAAACAAATAGAATTGTAAAAGCTATAATCACTTATGATGTCTTCATTGCTCATTAAAAATTAGAATTTACAAATAACACCTTCAAAAATAAAAGAAAAACACTGTTAAAGTATGAAGCTTCAAAGAACTTAAGCAAAACCATTTTATAATTGAACATGGACTCTTAATGATCACATGGCAGTATCTGTATCAATATTAATGATAGGAATATGCACAGCTAATTTTGCCTATAGATTGTGTCTGGGAATCGAGATACAGCCAAGACTTTCTTTGTTGAATTTGTATGAAAGTGTGTGTACAGATAGTTGTTATAATATGATTTGTTGGCCTTAAACAAGAGTAGAAAAATACATACAACATAACAAAATTGACCTTAAATTTGTTTCAATAAACTATACTAATAGAAAATATTTTGAGACTAATGATTGATTTTTTGGATTAAAATAAATATAATAATCTAATTTTTAAAATCACTTATATACCATACTTTTTAGAAAGAGAGTAACTATGACTATTAACTATGTATATTGAAAACAAATATTTACAAATATTATTCTGGGAATTTGGACATAGTTTTTTATTATTATTTTTTCTTGAGTAAGGGATGTTGGCAATCTTATGGGTTTTTGAGAATGGATCATCTTAGTTTGTAGCCTTGAATTTAATGTGACCATCTCTTTTTATTAGAGAAATTTTAGGTGGTCTTGGTTGATAAAACTATATTTGTCTAGAAGCAATTTATAGGTTTTATTTTTTGTGGAAACAAAACAAGAACTCTTTTAAAGTAGTAAATCTTTAGTCACAAATTTTAAAATTAAGATTTTTTAAAATATGTATTTTTGATTAACTTAGTAGTCTTTGTAATCTATGTCTTTTTGTGGTTAGTTTATTAACAGATAAAAAATTAAAAGCAAACATAATAATTATAATATAGATTTTATGTTTATTTTTTATCTTTATGTAGCTTATATTTTTATTAATTTGTTTTTATTGACTTTTTAATCTTTTTTAAGCTTATATGTTTTATACACATTGTAACTTGTTTATAGGAATTTTTTAATCTGAATCTGTTTTATTGTGAATTTTTAATCATCTTTTAACTAAAAAAGCTTTTAAAATACTCATACTCTCTTAAAGAGTCACATAGTTTTTGCAGATAAAGCTGAATCAGTAAGTTTTCTTAAAGGGGCCACATCTCTGTTCGTCACCAGCAAACAGAGCAGATCCAAAAATGTTGCTATTAAGAAACTGTCTTTGACTCTGTTTAAACGTAAACTTTAAATTAATCACATGCTACTGAGTCTTCTGTGAGACTTCAGAAACAGGCCTGGTAGCAGTTTACACTTCCTGCCACCAACCCATTGTTGCCATTTTGAAAATAGCTGGAATGCCACATTATCTGTACAGTGACCCGATCAGATATACAATTTGGAAGCTTCTTTGGCTCAGTTTTTGTGATACAGAACTCTTTTTAATCTTTTTTTAGGCTTTATGTGGGTGTTCACCCCACCCCACATTGGGATGAAATGATTACAATAATGGTTTCCTGGCCCTGGGAGGCAAAGGTCCAGACCCGCAAAACTGCAGTATCAGACCCCTCAGCCGCCCACAGCTGCTCAGACCCCCAAAATGACTCAGACACTTATAATAAATTCATGCTGTTTGACCTATGGCTCAGTCACATTGCTAGCTAGCTCCTTCATCTTAACTCAATCCAGTTTCATTACTCTATCTACCACCTGGCCCATGGCTCACCTGTGTTCCTTTCATGCTTCTTTTTGGGCTGCTGGCTGGGTCTGTCTCTGACTCCGCCTTTCCTTTCCTACCTATTCTGATTCCCCACCTACATCTTCTATGGAGCCTGTTATGGGCCAAAACAGCTCCTTTATTTAAAGATTGATATTCACAGCATACAGAAAGACATTCTCACATCAGATAGTACTAGAGGAAAGTCAATTGTTGGGCATAAGGTTTTAATGGTGACTGTTTTCATCACCTGATTAGGAACTTCTTTCTCTGCTGGTCTGTGGGGATTTAATAAAGTTTCAGAAGTTTTGGAGATATCAGAGGGAACCTATCCACAGTCTATGTGGGGGGTTAGTAAAAGCTCCAGAAGTCCCAGAGCTCTAACCACAGTCAGTCTAGGAAAATCAGAGTGGTGATTCAAACCTTTAATTCCAGCACAGGGAGTATCCTGGGAGTGGTGACCTACACCCTTAATCCTAACTGAGTCAAGGTCACTTCAGATTATAGAAGGAATTCCAGGCTCCCAAGCAGGTGTGGTGGAGCCACGCCTTAATTACCAATAAATCGGGATTCAAACACAGAGAAAGCCATTCCTAGGGAATCGAGGCTGAGGAAGCTAGAAGACAGCTGGGTAAGATTTGACTATGGTGTTTATTCCCTCTAGTATCTCCAACTTCTTCAGAGATCTATCCCTGAGTCTCATTTTTCCTGTGACACTGGTCATGTTTCACATTTGCTGAGTCTTGCATTGACCTGACACCTTTAATTTTTTTAGCACTTTCCCTAAAAACGTATTCCTAAATTAGCTGACCATTTACAACCTTGTTGACAAGGATTCCCCTGAATTGGTAAATAATTTTGACCTTGAAAACAGCTTATTAAAAAGAATGACATCTTATGCAATAGTCCAAACTATTTTTCTTTCGGTGTAGCTGAAGGTATGTCTTTCATTCCATTGTTTATCCTATGTTCTTACAATGTTCACAAATTACGGTGAACAATCCTCTGCCAGTTACTCACAGGGAACAACTCCTTGTCACATTGTTTCTATGTTTCCCTAATCCTTGCAGAAGTTATACCATGTTACCTGACATAATCATTGGCATCTCAGTACAATCTTTCTATAAATTACACATCTTCATTATGTAAATATAGCATTGGGAGCAGCTTCATGGAGTTGTGTAGCAATTTCCTCTCAAATAAACCATTCCATCTCAGAAGAAAGCTGGTTAAAGGACAGAGTGCTTTGAAGGGAAGTTAAACACTCCTTTTTTTTTTTTTCAGGGAAATTCATTAAAGAAAAAAAAAAACACTCAAAGACTTCAGGAATTTCTAAGAAACAGTTCATGTGCACCTGTCCCCACACTTCCCAACTCTTTGCAAGTGATAAGGATGTTGGGAAAACCTCTTAGACCAGCCAAGCTGCCTAGAACACTTTCAAGCCATTTGAGTTACCTGAAAGAAGACATTAGCCATGATGATTGGGAAACCCAGCCAACATGTCTGGAAAAGCACAGCTGACAGGAAGGGGCTCAGAATAGTTAATAAGCCAGTACAAGACACTATCCAACCCATGAAGCTGCCTGCAAGCTGTGCAGTACTCTCTAGGTTTCCAGCTATTGTGAGGTATCATACATTTAGGAGTGGAAAGACGTAAGGGTGTCAGTACTTAACCCTTCTGTTCAGCTGGTGATGAAGAATGAATAGCCACCCAGTAGGACAAGGAAATAATAAGCAGGAAACTGTGGCAACACCTGGAGTCATTCCAGAGTGACCTGACCTGAGGTAGGTACCTATCCAGGACCAAGACCAGACATCCTTAATGGTGACCACACCATGCTCTGCTCTGAGATTTTTGCTTATTTGTTTGTTTCACCATGATCTTTTCACTTTCATTTGACCTACACCCAGTGGAATTCCCGTTGATATATCCAATTCCAGCAGGGCATGGAACATCTAAACTCTTTTTAAATAATATTCCTTAGCATAATTTATAAGCACAACCACATTATTTCATAGACCCATATCAGAAGTCAGTAATTGAAGGATCATTAGAAAACCCAGTCACCACCTGTGTCCAAACTGTAACAGATGCACCTTGTATATATTGAGAGGCCAGTGGTACAGCGAACTAAATTATTTCTGCTAGGGTCAGTAATCCTTGGCCATGCTCCTGTAACCAAAATGAAACTCAGAATTTCACAAAATTAGTGTTATTCTCTTTATCATTGGGTTTCTATCTGAGGTGAGCAGACTATTTTTCCCCTCATATCTCAGGAATACAGTTCTGCAGCATATGGAAGCACAAAAAAATATCATATTACAACATAGATTTACTTTACCAACTATGTCTTAGGTATAAATTCCATTTTTACCCAAATTTTAAGATATAATTGAAAAATATCAGTGCAAATTTAATTATCTCATTATTTAAAAGAAAAAGTCACTATGCTGTCTTGATATGTGTGTTGCCCAAATGAAGGGAACTCAGAACCAAATCTCTGGGAAAGGCTGAGATATCACAGAGTAAACACCACAGTCAGATCTCACCCAGCTGTCTTCCAGCTTCCTCAGCCTCGCTCCTCCTGGCTTCTTCTGCCTACTCTTTCTATGTCTGCCTTAAATACATTCTTAGCTCAGTTAAGGTGTGGCACCACCACTGCCTGGGAGCCTGGAACTCCTTCTTGAAACTAAGATGACCTCAAACTCAGATTTTCTGGGATTAAGAGTTTAGGTCACCACTGCCGGTTATTCCCTGTACTGGGATTAAAGGTGTGAGTTACCACTGTCTGATCCTCCTAGACTGACTGTGGGTAGATCCCTCTGATATCTCAGACTGGTTTTTATTAAATTTGAAACATATCCCCACACGTGTGTCCATATTAACTGTGTATATATTTTTTTTCTTATCTAAAGCATTTTTCTTGAAATATCTCATTTTCCTGGGTCTTATTTCTGAGACTCTAGGTGTGAAACGTAACTATTTCCTATGCTTTTTTTAAATTTACTGCTGTATTGTCTATATCTCTCTCCTGAATTTCTTTGGAAATTGAAAGTACATTTGTAACTAATGTCCTAGTTGGCAGCTTACCTAGTGATCACCCATAAACATTCTTCTGGGAAAAGGTAGTTTGAGTTGATAGATAGATGTACTGTTTTTGTTACTGATGTGAGCACTTTAAAGTTGTTTCATATATCAAGAAAAAATCACCACCAAAAGATGACTCTAATAACTTCTGCTACAACACATATGCAACCACTGGCCTCTCAATATATACAAAGTGCATCTGTTACAGTTTGGACACAGGTGGTGACTGAGTTACTTAATGATCCTTCAATTACTGACTTCTGATATGGGTCTACAAAATAATGTGGTTGTGCTCATAAATTATGCTAAAGAATATTATTTAAATAGAGTTTAGATGTTCCATGCCCTGCTGGAATTGGATATATCAACGGGAATTCCACTGGGTGTAGGTCAAATGAAAGTGAAAAGATCTTAGTGAAATAAATAAACAAAAATCACAGAGCAGAGCATGGTGTGGTCACCATTAAGGATGTCTGGTCTTGGTCCTGGATAGGTACCTACCTCAGGTCAGGTCACTCTGGAATGACTCCAGGTGTTGCTATTCATTCTTTATTACCAGCTGAAAAGAAGAGTTATACTCTTTCTTTCCTGTATTGTCTCATCTATTGTTCCTTAAATCTTGTAAATAAAAGATTGAGAAGACCAGATTCCTCTCTTAAAACATTCTGTCAACACTGTTTTCTCCAAAAGCACTGTTTCATTTATTCAGACTCCTAAACAGTTCAGTGGCAGGAAGAGTGGGAGAGACACTCTCTTCAACCCAGGGGCCTCTATGATGTTGGTTTGTTATTGCCAAACACATAGGCAAGTGTCATCAAGTAAACTAATGACAATATTCACTCTGTACTAGAGCAACAAGGTGAGAGTCCATATCTGCTTCTGAGAGAATCCTGAATTTAGGATTTTCAGCTGTAACTATTCCAACTTCTATCTCTGAAGGTCTGAAATAAATCAAGAGAGAAGTAGACAGGCATGTGGTATTCCACTGTTAGTTCAGTTGTCCAATCAAATTTCTTCACAGTTTTTTTTTTTTTTCAAGAAAGCTGGTTGTCTCTGTTTGTTTAACTCCTGTTGCCGTGGCTTTAAAGCCACAGAAGGAGCCTATCGGAATACACTTGCACAGGTTATGATCATGTTCTTCATCTACAACAATCACAGACATACAATAAGCAAGCGGCCTCGTTTCAGCATTTTGTGACTTGAAAAATATTAGCAATTCTTTAAGATAGCATGTCCACAGGAATCTCATTGCCATATTTGTATTTCAAATTAGCTGCCTCATAGAGTGCCCTTTGTACCTAGGACCTGGTCTCCACTGTCATTCCAGTCATCACTCAGCCAATGTTTTATGTTATTTTGCACAAATGAGTCGAATTACCCAGTAATTTGTCAGATACATTCTTCTGTGTGACAATTCTACAGTCTTTCCTTTGACAGCTACAGATAAGAGTCCACCCTGCTTAATAGCCTTAAAAGCATATTCTACTTGGTAAAGTAGGCCCTTGGGAGAGAAAATAGTAATGTGGCAGTCAAAACTTGTTCTAGAACCATGGCACATTGCATTCCCACTATTTCAAATACAAACTACACACCACCTACACTTTAGAAGATGAACATCAGCTTAGGAGATCATAACTCTGTCCCAGCACACACACACACACACACACACACACACACACACACACACACACACACACACACACACAAACTACACAAGGAATCCAGAAAAACACTCAATGGATATTATACTCATTTATCTTAGTTACTTTTCTATTGCTATGAAGAGATATTATGACCTAGGCAACTTAAAAATTAAGGTGTTTAATTGGGGTAAGGGTAGCTTGCTTACAATGTTAGATAGTTCATGTCATCAAATGAAGGTACATGGTTTGTGCCAGACAGGCACAGAGCTGGAGCCGAAGCTACAAGTTTACATCTCGTCTGCAAGCAAGAGGCAGAGAGAAAGAGAGTGGGCATAGTGTGGGCTTTTTAAACCTCAAAACTCAAACCAGTGTCAAAATTTCTCCAATAAACCTGCACCTCCCAACCCTTCTTAGTCAGCCCACTAACTGGCATCCAAAATTTAAACAGGTGAGTCTATGGGGGAATTCTCATTTAAATTACCACAAGTTTCTAATTGAACAAATGTGTCTCTAACAAATGATGGTGTAATGAGAGAGATGTATTTATATGAGAAGATGCAAACCAAGTCATAATTTTATAGTTATTGTTATTCTCTGTAGTGATACTTGACTTCTTCAAATTCCTGTCTGTATTTTCAGACTAATTTTAGTAATCCCATTAAATTCTGGAGGATTTGTATAATTTTTCAAATTAAATTAATAAAAGAACCCTTTTCAGATGTAAGAGCTTTTTTATGTGATGTAAGAGCTCATCCTATGCCCCACTGTGCCTTTGTAGAACATTTGAGTGATCTAAGGATGACACTGCCTAATAAATTTTAAAGAATACGCTCACTTTCTCTGAGCATGGTGTGTATTCGTGACCTTCTTGTTCCCATTATAAATCCTTAACCACTTGAGGCTCTAAACTAGGCTTGAATTTACTTCCCTCAGGCTCTGCTTTAAATCAAATCAAATGCTACGTTTTCCCATCTCTTATTAAAACTGATTCTCCCTGAAGCTGTGGGAGGAGAAAGTCCTTTTGTCTTTGTTTCCTTGGTGAGACTTTAGTGACTCTAAAATGAAAACAGAAGAGCATGACGAACATCAGGCTTCTTTTCCCTAACACATAAATGCACGTTATGTCACTATGGCTTCTAGATTCTTCCTATGTGAAACTATTTTATCTGGCAGTTTATAAAGTATTTTATGTTCATTAAAGAATCCATTCACCATTGTTCATAAAATTTAAGAAACTAGAACAGGTTTACTTTTCCTTAGGGTGTAGAAAAATCACATAAGAATCTTGTTTCTAGTTCTACTATAGGTCACCTAATACCTAAAGCCATATGATGGGCCTATTTCAAAGTGTAGGCTTTGGGAAACTCAAGAGTGTTAAAAGATGGCAGACTCACTAAAGGAAAAATAGGACATACAGATACATTTTACATGGTGTAGAAGAAAATAGTAGACAGGTCATCAGTTTAAAACAACAAAACAAACAAACAATGTATAATACTTTTATAAATGCAAATGCAAGTATGATTTAATACAGCATTTTGAATGACTATGTGTCTCAAATGCAAAAAAAAATGAAGTCAATTACATGATCTTTTCTAATAGTTCTCCATCCCACACTTTATAAAAACATAGCAAGATGGCAAAAAAAAACCAAATTTAAAAATCTATTAGAATAACATACCTATATCTATATTTAGTTTTAAAACAAGCAATATATTGTGTTGGGGGAAAGTGGTAAAAAGAAACACAGGCACACACACAAACATACACACAGAGACACAGGCATACACACACAGACACATACACACAGAGACACATATACACACACAGACACACACATACCATCATTATTGGAGAGATGAAATAACCCTGATAAATGTTTCTAGCTCAGATGAAAAGCTCCAAATTTGTATATAACTGAAGAGTAACCTAGAAATATTAAGATTTTGGAAACACTGAAAAAACAAGAGATTTAATTCCAGGGTCATCGAGGCTTCCTGACATTAGACAGGTCTGGGAAATTTCATTCCATGTATGCAATATTAGACTTGCTATTAAAATTTAAGCTGCATCAGTGGTTAAAAAAAAAACCATGAAAAGTATCCTCATATATGGTGGATTTATTATAGAGAAGATGCAATGATTCCATAATAGGGAAGGACAGGTAGCACAAACATTACAATAAACAGGATAATGATGGAAGGTGTTGAATGAATCAGCATAGTGCTTCCCAAAAGCACTTAATCATAGCAACACGTTCCAAAAATAGTTGGTCATCCTGAAAGATTAAACATCTGGAAACAGTAGTCTTCAAGGTGAGTCACATGCAGAATTTCACATGTAAATATAACCTATTGTATTCCTAACTGTTCAATACATTCTACCATTTAATAAAAATAGGTCTTCAAAACAAAGAGAAGTAAAGAATTTATTAGAACAAGACTCACAACCTACAATATTTATAACTATTCTATTAAAAAATTCAATATAGAAAACAAGTATGTACATAAAGAGAGGAGTTTTATAAAGAGATATAAGCTATAAATATGTGGCGAATGGTAATATGATGCACAGGAAATTCTTTAAATGTGTGTGTAAATAGATAGATACAGTACAGAAAGGTGAAATTAAATATATAAAAGAAGTTTTCCAGAAATAAACTATATATTCAACTGATACTTCTGAAAGCTAATTAATTGATTAAAAATTCAACGGTGGAAGTTTGGAATTTCTCAGGTCCAGAGTTTAATTAAATTTTATTTGAGGTCATTTTAATCCCTTAAATACATACTCTTCCTCAGCTATGTGTTGAACCTAACATCCTGTGGCTAATAGATAAAACACTTTGGATTGTATTAATTTGAAAAAAAAAAAAAAAAAAACCTCTAGTAGCAACCCACCAGAAGACTGAGGGTGCTATTAAATACCATCTGAGATCTCATTTACAGCTCATCTTTTTAATGTCTCCACCAATGCCTTTTTAAATAAAAGAAATCTTAATTATTGACCTTTGTTCTGTTACTATAAACGTTAATCAAACTGGGGGCTGGAGAAAGGTCTCATTGGTTAAGGGCACTTGCTGCTCACCCAGGTGACCTGAATTTCATTACCAGCATTCACATGGTGGACCTACCAATATCCACAACTGAAATTCCAGGTGATCTAGTCGGCTCTTTTGGCTTGTGGAGGCCCAGAAGTATGTGTATTATACTTACATTTGTGTAGTCAAAACATTCATTCACATTAATTACAAATGAACAAATTTTAAAAACTCCATCAAAATTTTAACACAATGGAAGTCATAATATAGGGTAATCTAAATGTTTCCAGACCATGGTCACAAATATTTGACTCTAGAATAAACTACCTTTTATTCTTTTGAGGTAAGAGTTAATTTTGCATTGATAAGTATCAACAGGAATTATTCAAAGAATGATAAGAACATGGCCAAAAAATATTCAAGGATGGTAAGAACATGGCCAAAAAAAGAACATTAAAATATTGTTGATGCACACTTGGTTGGTTGTCACATATAGGATTGTCTAAAAGTAAGAGCCTAAAAAAAATTAGGAAGCAATTCACAATATTATATATTAAATAGTAGAGAAAAGAGTACCTCCCACATCAATAAGCAAGATTCTGCCTTTAAAACCAGTATAGTTAGTGCTAATTTTAAGTGGCTCAGATTACACAATTGTTAAAAATTATTTATTGTTGTTATCAATTAAAATTTAAACCACATTTCTCTTATCCACAGAAGATATCAAAGAAGTTATTGTTTTCTTTATCTTTATCCCTAATCTATCTTCAATGTCACAAGTATTCTTATAGAAAATTTTCTGAAGACATGTAAAAATATTCATGAGAGACAAGGTTTATACATATTTATAATTGTAAATTAAATAAGGCTACCCTCTGTAGTTTTATATTCTTATTTTCTTGTGCTATTTTAAACCTTATTAGATCTTGTTTTTTTAATCAAATATTATTGTACATTCTTTAAATGTTTTTATAACAAATAAATATTGATGAAAAATAAAGCTGTAACCACCTTGTCAGAAAAATATACATTCTAAATAGAAACTTGTCCAATAATCTGATTATCACACACAGTAAAACAATAGACAACAAGAAATAAAAATATTCTAAGAGTGTCATTATGATAGAAGGAGAGGTACCAGATAGAGAGAAAACTTGTTTCCTGGAACAATTCCCACAATTCTAAGAATGTGTCAGGACATCTTATGTATCAGGCTGAAGGCCAGACAATGGTGGGTCAATGGTAAGCAGGACCAAATGTCTACAAAGGGGTTCCTTAGATCTCTACCTAATTTTTAATCTCAATTGAGAGAAAACCAAAGATAGATTCTTGTGGGGTTAGTAGTTGGAATTCTTTGTGGTGATATATATTTAATCTGGAATACCAGATATTCAACCACAGGGCCAAGCCATGAAAGTCAGGCAGTGGCAACCCACACCTTTAATCCTAGCTTTAGGCATGTGGAAAGAGGAAGTTAACATAACTGGGCAGAGAAAGAGAAGAGGGTTTTTTTTTTTTTTTAGCTTTTCCAGAAACTACTCTCCACTCTTTAGGCTCAGGACAGAGAGACTGGCAGTTGGCGGATTCCTGGAAACAGACCTGAGGACTTGGCTGGGTGAGAAGTGGCCACGAATTGTTTCTCTATCTTTCTGATGTTCCAGCTTTACCACAACATCTGGCTCTAGGTTTTCAATATATACCAAATAGAACATGTGCAATATTTGTCCAACATCCCAATAGGACACAATAAATAAATACATGTCCTATTTATGCTTTATACAGTGTCATAATTTGGCTTATTGAGAGTACAGACTGTGACACCAATTTTGATACAAATTATCTTTCTTAATTTAAACAAAATATTTAAATACATTTAAATCTGTGTAAATCTTCATTCTTTCAATATTTTCAAACATATATTTATATTTAGTTTGTTCAATCACTGTGTGTCTTGTACTAGTATTTGTCTTGAAGAAGTAAGAACAATAGAAGTTTATATCTCTAATGTCTTATATAAATTTATTCCTGATGTTCATTACTTCCATGTCATTGATGTGAAAAAATGTCACCTCAAATTAAGAATAGTTTATTTTTTGACCAAATATGAATGACCATTGCTCTAAACATATTTGGATTGTCTCAAATACCATGTTCCATGAGTATTTCAAAGTAAAAAAAAAAAAAAAGTCATAAGTTAACATATATTTTAGTATATTGGTGGATACCTAAAATAGGCATCTTACCAAATTTTATTTTTTAAATATTTCTTTTTTTTTTTTTAAATTTATTTTTCTCTCATATATCCCATCTGGACCACAGTTCTCCTTCTCTAATCTCCCAGTTTCTCCATGTAACCTGCTTTCTTCCCCCAGATTCACTTCTTCATTTCTCTTCAGAAAAGTTAAGGTCTTTCATGGATAACAACCAAATATGGTATATAAAGTTACCATAAGACTAGACACACACCCCTCATATTAAGACTGTATGAGGCAACAAAGTAGAAGGAAAAGTTAGTAAGTCAGAGATAGCCCCTCCTCTCACTGCTGGGAGTCCAAAAGGAACATCAAGCTATGCAATCTTAATAAAAGTCCAGAAGCCCTCTGGTGTTTATGTGCAGCCCTGTGGTTGTTGGCTCAGTCTTTATAAGTCCCTATGAGCCCAGGTTAGTGGATCTGTGGGTTTTCTTCTGATACCCTTAACTCTGCTGGATCTTTAAATCCTTCTCTCTTCTGCAGGATTCCTAGGAGCTCTGCTAATGTTTAAGTGTGGGTTAAATGTCTGGTTTTTTTGCTCCTCTGGGAAGCTGCCAATGAACTTCAAAATAAATCACACAGTAGCTTGTGATTAAGTATAAATGCGCGGTTTTAGCTTGGCTTGTTTCTTGCTAGCCTTTCTTAACTTTGAATTATCCCATCTCCCCTTTGCCACTGGGCTTTTTCCTTTGCTTCCTTCTGTAATTTTACTTTCACTCTTATTCCATGGCTGGCTATATGTCTGGGTGGCTGGCTCCTAGGATCATCCTCTTCTAAAACTGTTTTCCCTACATTTTTCTTTCTATTTATCTTCTTTGACTGCCAGATCTGCCTATACTTTCTTCTACCTTGCTAATAGCTGTTTAGTTCTTTTTTAAACCATCAGGTACTTTATACAGGGAAAGTGACACAGCTTCACAGCATTAAACAAATACAACATAAACAAAAGTAACACACCTTAAAATAATATTCTACAATATTTTGTGGCTGGGTTGATGGCCTAATCCTTCCACTGGAAACCTTACCTGGTTAAAGAAGATGGCCTTATCAGGCTCTATATGTCCCATTAGTAGGAGTTTCCAATGCACTAGGTTTCTATATTCCCCCTCAAATTCCCCCCAAATCCAGACTGCTTTCCAAGTACTCCCTTCCTCCACCCCTACACTGATGTCTCTTGTTCACAATCTTACCTATTCTCAGCCTATCAGTAAAATCTATTCTATTCCCATTCCCAGGGAAATATATGTATTAGCCCCACTTGAGCCTTATTTAATACTTAGCCAAGGTCTGTGGACAGTCCATGATTATCTATTACTTTACATTTAAAATTCACTTATAAGTGAGTACATACCATGACTATCTTTTTTAACCTGGTTCATCTCACTCAAGGTGATCATTCTAGTTCCATCCATTTGCCTGAAGATTTCATGATACAGTTTGTTAATTGCTGAGAAATACTCTTATGTATGATCTAATTATTCTTAGTAAAAACACAGACTCATATATCAAGAGTAAAAGCTGAAATGTCAGAGAAGCAGAGAAGCCATTTGAAAATTCTTACATTTATAAATCCTCGGATCAAATGGGGGCAACATTCTGTCTCCACCCATCATATACTCCTCTCTCCACTGCCCTTATGCTTGAATTAAAGTGGT
Organism: Phyllotis vaccarum; assembly: GCA_033318265.1. Classification (NCBI taxonomy): domain Eukaryota; kingdom Metazoa; phylum Chordata; class Mammalia; order Rodentia; family Cricetidae; genus Phyllotis; species Phyllotis vaccarum. The sequence goes on from JARWLC010000006.1 coordinate 143,983,286, forward strand.
AGACCACCCAAGTACTGGTATCTAAAGCATGAGATCTCAAGTTTTCAGATCAAAGGTGTGAATAACTATCCCAGGCTCTGATTCTCTTTTAGACTCATCCTGCCTCTTGTATCCCAGGATAGCCTGGACCTCCTGATCTTCCTACTTCCTCCTCCTAGGTACAGGGATTAAAGGTGTGAGCCACCATTGCTTGGTCTCTGGAATTCACTTGTGGATAAGCCTTCTCTGTGTTCATCATGCAAGCACAAATAAAATACAATACTCCACTTTTGTAAATGTGTAAAATAAATCACATTTCCTTTTTTTCTGGTTGAGGGACATCTATGTCACGTCTTTTTTATGGCTATTACAAGTAAAGTTGCTATAAACATAGTTTAACAAGTGTCCTTGTGGTAGTATGGAATATCCTTTGAAAATATGTCTAGGAGAAGTATAGATAGGCCTTAATGTAGAAAGATTCTAAATTTTTAGTAAATCAAATGTGTCTGAAATTCCATCTTACACGTATCCGAATGGAGAAGATCAGAAAGACAGCCAGAAGTTATGATAGCAAGAATAATGATCAAGGAGAACACTCCATCATTGCTGGTTAGAGTATAAACTTGCATAGCTACTCAGATATCTCAGAAAATTGGAAAACTCATATAGCCATGTAATATCTGAAAATATTCTTAAGCTTTGAGTTTTTAATTGGTAGAAGCTGGGCTTCTTTTCATACTTTACAAAGTGTTCTTCTAATTGTTCAAGATACACACACATTCTTATTAGAGATAATCAATGAGCCTTGAGTTTAAGAATTTTACACTAAGAATCTGCAGAATTTTACCTTCTCTACAGTTATTGAAGTTATAATCAGGCAACCAGCCATTTTAATATGCTTAATGGAGTTATACTCCTTTACTTCATAAGCCTAGTGTCAACATATCCTGTTTCTTTTTTAGTCTTGCAGTGTGAACATAAAAGATTATGATGCATGATAGAAAAAGCCAGAACTCCGAAATCTCTACTAGAAAAATTAAATAGTGGTTCTTCATAGAGTGTTAGATTTTGAACTAGCCACACGAAAATACAAGTTTATTTGAATCACAGAGATTAAGCTATTAGCCCTTTACTCTGTGTTTTAATACTATAGATATTTAATGTTATAAGCTTTTTCTTAAAACCATGTTCAAAAATATCTCTTTAATTTAACTAAGATTTTCTACATTAATTAAAGAATGTACAAAGAGTTACAACCTACATAGGTCTCAAATCATTGGTCTTCACTCAGAAAAGAAATTTCCTGGATAAATAAACAAAACTATAATAGGTTCCCAATTTTTAGATTGGTCCCTTTGGTTCCCAGGATTCAGTATATAAAACAAAACATATTTACATTAAATTCCTTATAATTTTATTTTCGCAAACTACAAATCTTGTTAGCACTTTGATTTAATAGTATTTTAGAGTTCTTAAAAATGTAATCACTTCTTAAATTTTATTATCCATGTAGCAACTAATTTGAAGATATCAACTATGAAGCACATAAAGTATGTTCTTTTAAAATAACATACAAATTATTTTAATAAGTTTTAATTAGAAATTTAACCTTAGATATAATTTTATAATTGTTAAATATCTCAAATATATTTCCATTCTTACCTTTCAAATTATTTCTTCAATGCATATGTAAATTTTATTGAATCACTGCCTAGTGTATTGCATTTCTCTATGTGCAGTCTTGGTGCACCTGAATTATTTTATTATAAATAAAATACACTTGAAAAGACACTTTGCCTGAAGAAGTACAGTTTGCAGGTCAGTGGGAGTTCATAATCAATGCCACTAGGAACAGAAGTGAGCACAGCATTAGAGAATACTTCTTGTCAAATGTTCCTTGAAAATTGACTCTATTAGATACATGGGAATGTGCTTAAACAAAGAGAAGCTAAGAGCCATTTAGCAGAGCCTTTGAAGGAATAAGAAGCAGGGAACATGCTTGCTTTACCATTTGTGGAAGAACACTTACCATGAACTCCTGCTGAAAATAGAACTATTTAATTACATTTGAGAAAAATGAAAAAAAGTTTCCTTAGGAAGTTTCAGATGTATGGTTTTGTTTAAGAAAATACATTTGAAGACAACAGAGGGATAAAGTAGTAAAATGTATCTAAAACATAATGAACCAATTAAAGAAATTATATACAATTAAATTGCTTTTAAAAAAATTAAAAGTAGAAAAACAGGAATAAAGAAAACACAGTGTGTAAAAATGATAAGTAAGGACAATGAAGCCTAATTCTAAACTATGTGCACTAGCCACTAAATTCTGAAAGCACACTCATAATAAACAAGTTAAAAGTTACTTTGTTCTGCTTATTCTATCACATCTTTTATGGCAGTCTTTTAGGAGTCACTCCGGGTGTAATACAGTATTATCTCATGATGATCACGCAATAACTCTCTGTCAACAGTTATTGATTCTCTGAGCTGAAGAACAGACCCAGATTTTCACAAACACCAATGAATTTATTCACACATGTTTATATACACTGGGCAGGTATTGTGCTATTCCTCAAGTATTTTAGCTCATCAGCAAAATTTGATGCTCGAGAAAAGTTTTCTTAATGAGTTTGTATTTTAACTGGAAAAATATATTCTCCTTTTATAGAAAAAACAAATAGACAATCTTTGCTTTTAGAAATTTAGAGGTAAGAAAAACACTGTAATGGAAATTATTCTTGTATGTGGCAACCACTCAAGGGTGTATAATACAATATAAATGGGAAACAAGTCAAAGAAATGAGTGTTAGCAATGTATAAACAGAGCAAGGGAAGTTAAACAGACAGTTAGTTTATGACACAGAACTTTATGAATCTAAGCCAAATAAGATCTTAGTTCTGTCTATATGACTGCTTTTACAGAAGGTAGCTTAGAAAAAGAAATGGAAATATGAGAAATTTTATGTGTTGTTTTAGAAAAATAACTTACTGAAAAATCCCTGTCTTTTTAAGAGTTTACAGCGAAAATAAATTTTTTTATAATAGATGCTTACAAGCATTCAGTTGTTTTTTTAAGAATGAGTTATTTCTATGTGAAAAAAATCTTTGTTCAAGCTATACGCATTGCTACATATCAATAACTATAAAAATCAGTGACATTTTAAAAAGCAAAGTAACCAAGTAAGTTTTTCACCTGAGTTAAAATTCTTCCCATCAAAACCCAGCACGAAGGAGACGGCTGTGTCCCCTTCATCTAGGCTTCAAAGACACCAACCTTAGGGAATCAAGAAATGCCTCAAACAAGTGATGGGAAGCTATCTCTATAATCTGTGTCAACAAGTGTAGTGTATGAAGCAGGGAAACATTGTTTGGACAAATGGAAATGCCCCAGGTATCCTAGGGCCTTGCCCTGTGAGTTTGAGATCTAGTGCCACACTACATACCTGTGTGTAAAAATAGTGTCACATATGTAGCATGTTAAAGCAGTAAATATAGTTCATGAGATTCCCCACGCTCTTCTCTTCTCATCCTTCCACTCCTTCCCTTCCCGTTTTCTTCTCCCTTCTCCTCCTATCTGTTCATTCTTCTCTACTTCTCTTTGTTGCTCTCCAGCCTCCCGCAGTCAGGCTCTGGACTCTCTGACTGCCTTCTTTTGATACTGTTTATCTCACAGTTATTGGCCTTCATCATCAGTGGTAAAGCCATACCTGCTCCCACCTCAGAGCTTTTATAACTGTGCACCATTCATATAGCATACTGTTTGGGGTATCTGTTACCTTATTTCTCTCTCTTCTTAATTTTCTTTAATTTTATGCTTTTAAGAAAATTTTCTAATTAATTTTTTTTATTTTCTTTCCATATTATTTTTCCAGTTTATTTTAATTATTAATTATATTTTCATTTGTGCCCTTTTCGACTTTAAATTCTATAATTCTCCCTATTTGAGATATTTTTCTAAATTCTTGAGCCCCACCAACCAGCTCAGAGTTTCTCCACATTTGTACAATAAGTTAATAATTATTAAAACCATGTGACTTTAGATCATAGAGCAGAAGACCTGTAAAAGCAGCATGGCTGACGGTAACATGCTGTGCAAAGGTACCCTCGCTGTATCCTTGTTATTCGTGAGGAAAGAAGAAGGTATTGCTTCATGATTCTTGAATTTGAGGTCATTTGCTCAGAGTACTGATTCCAAATTTTGAGTATGTTGGAGTAGAGCCAGGATTTGGAGCAAGCTCGATACAGATCAACTGGGATCATCTGGGAGATTCCAGCATCTTTGTTCTCATTTGTCAGACTTGCTTCTGTTGCCTTATATACACTCTTTCATGGAATGGGAAAAAAGATTATATTACATATAATTCAGACTATTGAAGTCCATATCAGAATTATTCTTTATAATATTTTCCTTTAGTTTTTTATTATTTTACATACCACCACTATTCCCCTCCCTCCCCTTCTCCAGTTCAACCCAGTTCCCCCCCCCCCCCCAATAGGGAGAGTCTTACTGCTCATAGGGGTGATTCCTTCCAACAGAGGCAAAATTGTTCATATTAAGAATATATTCAGAAGTTTCTGTTCCATCAGAAATTCTCATTTATCCAGAATCTGTTTTCCAAAGAGTTGACTCAGAGGCCTAATATAGTAAATATTGTGTCGGTGGCTCTTACATTTAAATTAACCCATATTTTTATATATATTTAGCCATGTGGTTGGTGCCTTTTCTCCATTCAGCATTTTCATCGTGCTTCCTGTGTCTGGCTGCTGTCTGCTTTTCTGAATTTCCTTATCTCAGCATTCTCCTAGTCTGGTTGCCCCTCCTATACTTCCTGTATGGCTACTGACCAATCAGCATTTTCATTAAACCAATACCAGTAACAAATCTTTAGAGTGTACAAGAGCATTATCTCATATAAGACTGATTAGGTCTGCACAGTAAAAGCACTGAGACCTTTAGATGAACAGACAGTGTTAGTTATAATAAAGGAATACAAAATTTAATCTGTAGGACATATGCTGTTATGAATTGGAAGAGACGTGGTGTATACTTCTCAGTTTTCTATGATAACAAGTGGAAAACTAAGAACTGGAAGTGGTATTCAGAAAACAAAGGATGTTTGTTGTTTGAAGGACACAAGTTTTTCTTCAGCAGTATATTGTAGGTTGTGTGTTGAAATATGAGGCATATGAGCATGTTAACTTGTAATGCAGATGTACATATGAATGCATGGTGAAAGAAACAAGACAATGAGTTTTCCAAGGAAAAAGCATAGAAAGAAAACAGACAAATCAATAAAAACTATGAGGCCACCTGCCATTTTAAGAGAAAGAAAGGAATATGGAAAAATAAACGCGCTACTTTAGATTCAAGGGAAAAGTAGAAAAACATAAAATTAATAAAATGAAATCTTAGGTAATATAAAAGTTAAGATAAAAGCAGGGCTCACTTCACAAAAAAGAAAAAATAGGTATTCTCAAGACATCTGTGGGACTATGACTTACAGTATTAAGAATCGTGATTTACCACATGATTCAGTCCTAGCTTTAGATTACCTCAGTTGACCTTTGTGAAGGAAGGTTTTTATTTATAGAGTAGCTCTTAGCCTTGTCTGACCTTATTAGTATTTGAGTACTGCTGTTTTCTCCTAATCTTAAAGTATACTGAAAGAAAAGAGTTGTGTATTGAGGCAAAGTTAGTTGGTTAGGTTATTTCTTATAGTAGTTGGGCTTATGAGCATCAAGATATGAAGCTTCTTACATTGAGATCTCAGTGTGGGCTTCTCTAGAGTGCTACTGAGGTTGTCTTATGGCCTCTTCTGAAAGTTAAAAAAAAATCAGCACTGGTATGTCAGACCTCTCATAGAAGAAAGGGTATATAGCTGCATTAGTGTACTGTCACTCATGATTATTTTAGTAGTTGAATTTTAATGTCTTTTCATGTTTGACAACAAGGAAAGCCAGTTTATGGCAACCAGACGTTTTACAGTTACTGTGTTTCTTTCTTTTGTTAAAAAACCTACCTATAAAAAGCTACCATATGTACCCCAGCTGTCCATCTGAGTTAGTTGATCAGTTTACCACAACCCTTAGTATGATACAGCATCCACCGAGTACCATTCTGTACTTCTTTGATGTGGGGTGCTTTTGCATATTTTGGCTACAGTATTGGCGATATAATATACTTTTCTACTTCTGTATTTATGTATTTATGACTATACCGCAACCACAGTCTTCTCCTTCTCTACTCTCTGCCTGTAGGAAGAGCTGTATGAAGGCATGTGCTTTGTATTAATACATTAGAAATCTACAGATCTGTGTTCTACCTTTAAATTCTTGAATGCTTATAATCAAAACATTTACTCCAGGTGATATAAATACATTTATTCTTACTAGAGAAAAATAATAGTGATTATTTTGATGATTAAGAACAAATGTCAGTTTAGAAGTGTTAGTGAAACAGTATAAGATAGATTTCAAAATGGACATGAGTAGCTATATTAGTTAAGGTTACTATTACAGTGATAAAAAAAAAAAAAAAAAAAAAAAAAAAAAAAAAAAAAAAAAAAAAAAAAAAAAAACAACAACAACAAAAAAACCAAACCCTGGCCTAAGAAAACTTGAAGAAAAGACTTTATTTGGCTTGCATTTTGAGTCTCCTTCTATCGAGTAAAGCTTTAGTGTGGAAACTGAAGACAGGCAGAGCATATGGGAAGCACAGACAGATGCAGAGGCCCTGGAGGATTTCCTTCTTTTGTCTTGTTCCTCAAACCTTGCTTGGTTTGAGTTCTTATAAAATCTAAGACCATGAGTCATGGGCTGTCCATAACCAAAATGATCTGGTCCGTTTCCTATGAATCATTATTAAGAAAGTGTCTTCCAGGCTTGACTACTCACAGCCTGATCATCTGGAGACTTTTTCTCAATTCCTCAATCTAATTTTCTCAGATGATTTTATCTTGTATTTAGCCGACATGAAAGTAGAAATAAAATTTGAAGCAGATCACAGATACGTAAAGTATTCGTTTTGAAGTAGAAATAATATGCTAATTTTTATATTGAAATTAAACTCATTCTTAATAAAAAAAATCAACCCTGTGTAGATTATTTAAAAGAATTTAATTAAACACGCACAATAGCACAAATTAGCACATATCCAAATGAATTAAATATATCAGAGAAGTTTTTAGAATTCAATTGGTATATCAAAACTCTTAAATTTACTGGAAATCTGTTCAAATTATTAAAAGCAAACCAAAAATAAAATTTGTAAAAGAAAATGAGAGAAGTAATAGCAAATGAGTTAGGGCTCCTAAAGGTTAAAAAAAACACAGGAAATTAGTGTGATTAAGGATATCTCCTATATGTTGGAAAATTTGCTTCGTGTTGATAATAGACAGCTGTGGTGAGCAGAGAAGCTTCTGATGCACTGAGACAGTGCTTTTTATAAGGAACCATGGGGCTAACAGAATAATTCTAAATCTCAGTGGATGAAAACATTTCATTTTGACAAATACCTCAAATATGTGGGGCTCATGGGGCTAGTAGAATAATTCTTGAATCTCAGTGGATGAAAACATTTTATTCTGACAAATATCACAAACAGTTGTGGCTCCTGGGATGAGAAGAATAATTCCTAAATCTTGGTGGATGTAAACCCTTTATTTTGACAAAAACCTCAAATAGTTGGTGCTCATGTATGTTTTTACTCTGGCCCTCTGAGCAAATCAAAGGCTGTCTTAACAGAATAAGGCGTAGCAGCCCATCACTAACTGCCTGATTAAATAACTGGTTTGCTTCTTTCTAGAAGTTCTGTTAGAAGTGATTATAAAACATTTCAAATTATAGTGAAACTGAAATTATATTCTTGGTTTATTTCTAAACTTTATTAGGTAAAATGGATGGATCTCCAGTGGCTATTCTTCACTGAACCTTTTTATCAATTTCTTTCTTCAGTGACTTAAAGTTCTTGGCATACAGGTCTGTCACTTCTGTTGGAATTATCCCAATGTATTTAATGCTATTTGCAGCTACTATAAAGGGTGATGTTTCCTTGATTTCATTTTCAGACATTTTATGATTTGTGTATCATAGGGATATTGATTATCCTTAAGTAATCTAGTATCCTGCTACATTGCTGAGGGTACTTATCAGCTGTAGGAGTTCTCTGATAGAATTTTGGGCCTCCCTTTATGTATACAACCATATCATATGCAAATAGAGACAATTTAACTTTTTCCTTTCCAATTTGTGTGCATTTAATCTCCTTTTGTTTTCTCACTGCTTTAGCTAAGACTTCAAGCACTCTATTGAATAGATATGGGGGTAGTGGACAACCTTCCTTTACACTTTCTTTATCCCTGATCTCTCCAGGACTTTTATCATGAAGGAGAGTTGGATTTTGTCAAAGGCTTTTCAACAGCTAATGAGATGATCATGTGTTTTCTTTTTTTCTTTCAGGTTGTTTAAAAGATAGATGACATTGACAGTTTTTTATATGTTGAATCATCACTGCATCTCTGGGATGAAGCCTATTTGATTATGGTGGGTGATTTTTTTGCTATGTTCTTAAATTTGGTTTGCTGGTATTTTGTTGATTATTTTTTCAACCGTATTCATGACAGAGATTGGTCTGTAATTCTCTTTCTTTGTTGCATCTTTAAATGGCTTGGGTATCAGGGTGGCTGTAGAGAGCCTCATTTAAAAGGTTTGATGTTTCTTCTGTTTGTATTGTGTGGAACAATTTGAAGAATATTGGTGTTAGTTATTCTTTGAAAATATGGTAGAATTCGTCACTAAAAACATCTGGCCCTAGACTTTTATTGTTGTTTGAAAGAATTTTAATAATAGGTTCTATTTCCCTGAGGGTTATAGATTTATTTAGGTCATTTATCTGGACTTGATTTAATTTGGTTATGTGGTACCTATACAGAAAGCTGTCCATTGTTTTTAGGTTTTCCAATTAGTGGAGCACAAATTTTCAGAGTATTATGTAATGTTTCTCTGGATTTCCTTGGTGTCTACTGCTCTTTCCCCCTTTTCATTTCTGATATTGCTATTTTGAATTCTATCTATCTATCTATCAATCTATCTATCTATCTATCATCTTTCATCTATCTATCTCTGCCTTTTGATTATGTTGGATAAGGGTTTGTCTATCTTGTTGACTTTCTCAAAGAACCAACTTTTTGATTCATTGATTCTTTGCATTGTTTTCTTTGTTTCAATTTTATTGATTTTACCCCTAAATTTAATTATTTCCTGTAATATACTCCTTTTAAATGAGTTTCCTTCTAATTGTTCTGGAGCTTATATTTGTGATTTTAAGGCTTTCATGTAAGATTTCTACAAGTTTTTAGTATAGGCATCTAGTGCTATATATTTTCCTCTTAGTACTGCTTTTATTTCATCCCATATTTGGCAATGTTGTGGGTTCATTTTTATTGAATTACAGGAAGGCTTTAATTTCTGATTTACTTCAACCTTGACCAAGAGGTAGTTCAACTGAGAAATGTTCAGTTTCTATGAGCTTGTAGACTTTTTGTGGTTTGTGGTGATGAAGAACTCTAGCTTTAGTCCATGGTGGTCTGATAGGATACAAGGATTTATTCACTTATTTTTGTTTCTATCCATATTTGCTTTATAACTGACTATGTGGTCAATTTTAGAGGAAGTTACATGTGGTGCTAAGAAGAAGATATATTTCTTTGTGTTTGGGTGGAAAGTTCTGTATATACCTAAAGTCCATTTGAGTGATATTATCTGTTAGACCCCATATAACTCTGTTAAGTTCCTGTTTGTTATTCCTATCCATTGATGAGTGTGGGTATTAAAGTCTCTCACTATTAACATGTGGGTTTTGATGTGAGATTTAAGCTTTAGTAATATTTCCCATATATATGTGTTGGGGCATAAATGGTCAGGATTGGGACTACATCTTGATGAATATTTTGGTTAATTTAAGTCTATTTTGTTAGATATTAGGGTAGTGACACCAGCTTGTTTTTAAGTCCATTTTATTAGAAAGTTGTTTCCCAACTCATACTCTGAAGCAATTACTGTCTTTGAAATAGAGATGTATCTCTTATGTGCAGCAGAAGGATGGATTTTTTTTTTCTTTGATTCATTGTATTAGCCTGTGTCTTTTTATTGTTCATTGATATTCAGAGATATTAATTACCAGTGATTGTTAATTCCTGTTATTTGGGGAGGTAGTGTCTGTTTCCTTTCTTTGGGGTTTTCTTCTGTGGGATTATTTGTTGCTTGTGGCTTTGTGGGTATATCTAGCTTTCTTAGATCAGAGTGTTTCTTCTAGTGCTTTTTGTAGTGTTGGATTTATAGACAGGTATTGTTTAAATCTGGTTTTATTGTAAGTATCGTGTTTATTCTATCGGTAGTGACTGATAGTTGTGCTGGTTATAGTAATCTTGGCTGGCAACCTCGGGGTCTCAGGACGTCTTATTCAATTTATTATGATTCTCAGGGACCAGCTGAGCTTGCCCCTGATCCAATAGGTGCTGATGAATTGTGAGACTCAGGCAGCTGCTGAGGTCACCAGGTGGTGGAACAGTCTGGGAGCTGGGTCAGAATTTGTACATGAGCATGTCCAACAAACTAGGCTTTTAATGGCGTGTTCTGTCCTATAAGAACTTTCACTGTTGGTCTGGAATTAGGGGAGCAATGAGTGAGAATGGTATTCCAAGGATGTGCTCCAAGGCATAGGTCATGGAGATCAGATTCTCTGGCTGAGCCCAGTAAAGTGGCACTGATGTCTTGACGCAATAGGTCAGTCAAACTATGGTTCTCAGGAAAATGCTGAGGTTCCAAGAGTGATAGTGCAGTTTGGGGGTTAGGGCAGAATTTATAGACTGGGATGCTCAACAAAATGGAGTTTTAATGGGCAGTTCTCATCCACAGGAGTTTTCCCTGCTGGCCTGGAATTGGGGCGGGTATCTGTAAAATGTACTTATCATATCTTTCCCTGTTTTGAAATTTAATTCTTTCAGAAATTTTGATCAATCTCAAGGGAATTTTTTTGCATTCTTGTGACATAGATTCTAGGCCTTTATAATCTCTGAATGACTTTAGAGAGTTAGTTTACTTGTATAAGATTACTAAGGGCCAAATTCAACTCTCCAACAAGATGTCTAACATCTTAAACCAAATGCACTTTTGTTTTCATTAAGATGAATGTCCCAAAATGACCATGGTAAAAACATAAAGAATGTATCAATCATTGGGAGTGAAGTTACCAGTGATGATTCCCACCAGAGTTCGTTAGATGTCCTGTATTGTTTTCTAGAATGATAAACTCAGTAGCTATTATTTGAAATAGCTCCCCATTTTTTTTTCACTTACGTGACACACAGATTGTCTCTCTGAGGTCCTCTTGCTTGAAGTATTATGAGTGCGATTTCAGAACTGATAACTCGGTAATAAAATGTAATTAATAGTAAAACAGGAGCATTTAGAGACGTCTTGTATACTTTTACTATAGGATATCTGCTACTAATAAAGAGGTCGTATGCAATAATTGGTAGACTAAATCTCCACCCAATGCATGTCAGCAAAGTTCTTTATTTAGAAATACATAGACTATGTTTATGTGTTCAACTTTAATGTTAAATCTTCTGTGCCATTTACTTAAATCCTAATGTTGATAAGGCTAGCGCCGAAGCCTAGCCACAAAATAACTCCAGAATCCCCACTCAATTAGAGGGCATTTCATAGGAATCTTCTATGGGAGGTGACACCATTCCTTTTCAAGATATTATAATAAAAACAACTGATAATTTATAAAAAGTTTAAATTTTATTAATGGTGGCAAAGAAATGTCATGCTGATGGAAAACATTACTCTTAAACACTAAATATTTAATATATTAAAATATTTTTCGTATATAAATTATCGTAAGATATATAGAGCTGTTTTAAAATAATAGATTTTATAGAGACAGATATGATTTCCTGTTCTGTATTTATAATATTAATTTATAAATGTTATTTTTAATAAAAATAAAATATTCCAATATGCAAACCAATTTTTTATAAAAGTACATTACTAAAACTAATTTTATACTATTATAATTATGAGAAAGTATTCATATTAGCATAGCATAATATGTAATTTTATATCATTAAGGCATCATCAAACAATCTTTTATCTAAAATATATATGTAAACTAAAATGCAATACAAATAAACACAAATTTATAAGCTTACAAACACATAAATCTGTTTATATTTCTATGTCTGTACATTCTAAGAAAATTATAGATAATATTATCTTTGTTAATTTATCAAAATTATCATATTTTCTTGTTTTGAATTTTTACCTAAGATCTATAAAAAATTAGATTATGTAATTTTCACATAATTTAGAATAATCAGATAGTACTTTCTTTTCTAAAAAACATATTACAGCTAGGGATTACTTTCAAAATCTAAATGGTACATTATGATTGTTCAACATTAATGAGAAGGCAATAAATAGTAATTATCTGATTATGTTTATATTCAGTTAGACATACGTTCACATGTTTTTGAAAAATAAACTATAAAAGTGCCTATCTAACAAATAACTTTGTAAAGTCAGTTTTTACTTTTCTTAAATTCATTTAATAAAAATTACTTTACGATTAAAAATTAATTTCTAAAGATATCTGTCACTGAACACTGTTAGGTCGAGGCCAGCTTGGTCTACAAAGTGAATTCCAGGACAACTAGGAAACACCAAGAAATCCTGCATCAAACCCCCAAAACAGAAAACAACAACAAAAATAATTTAGTTGTGATCTGGCTAGGATTTATGTCAGCCTGTACATCAGCAGATTTGCTTCTGTTTGGCTAGGAAGGTGTCTCCTCTGTATCCTCTTTATGCTATGAAAGCTGAGAACTGAGCAAAAGAGAATATTACCAGGATAGATCATTACCTTTTCCAGCACGGATCCAGTTTTTGAGGCTCTGTCCTCCAGTGTATTTCTAAACTCTTTGGCAAAAGCCAGATGGTCACAGTTGCATGGGTTTATGTGCAGATTCTATATTCTGTTCTACAGATCTAAAACTCTATTCTGCCATGAACATGAAGTTTTTATTAGTATTATTCACGGACTGAATGTCTCAATCAAAGAGCCACAATAATTCTTTCATGTGTGATTATTTTGGCTACATTGATTTACATGTTGCCAATCCTCTGTTCCACAAATTATTAGAGGGAACAAAACAAGGGAGATGTTAAGTATTAGTTGGGATCTGAATAAATAAGAATTACTGTAATCATGTGGTATGTGTGTTAACTAGATTTGTTACTATTACCTCATCATATCTGTTCTTTCTATTTATTTATAAGTTAAAGCTTACTTTGAGGCTAAGTATAGCCAAAGTATTATACTTTCAAACATAATTTATTTTTCTTTTGGAAAACATTATTATAATACCTACTCATAGAAACCTTATGCTCTTGTTAAAAGATACAGAAGTCTTTATAAAAATCCCATTATAAATGACAGCGGTTTGCACGATAACTACGTACCAAGTGAATAGAAATGTTTGTGCCGTATTTTTAATTGTTAAGAAATTATTTCATCTGTAAAAGAATAAATATAAGCTATAGATGAATTTTATGCTTAGATGGTAAAAAATTCTCATCCATTTGCGTCTCCTCATCTCATTTAATTGGAATTTAAAATCCAAGTGATTGAAAGGAGAGCAATGATCTAAGTAAATTTTTCATTATACACATGAAGAAACAGATATAGAGGAAAAGTAATTGGTTCATACTCAGAATGGTAGTCAACAACAGTAAAAAAAAAAAAAAAAAAAAAAAAAAAAAAAAAAAAACAATGTCTGTGTATATGTGTTAAAAATTCAACAAAATTAATTTCTATTATTTTTCAGTTTTTAGCAATAAGCTTCTCTGTCCTGGGAGCATAGCATGAACTTTATGATCCTTACTTAATCTTATTTAGAAGTGCAACATAGAATGCCATTAGTGGTCATGGCAGACATTATATAGAAGTTTTAAGTGAAACGATGCCTGTGTGTCAGGATACTCTGACTTCTGCACATATTAACCAGAAAGGCAAATTGATGATTCTATGATCCTATTAAATCTTAATTAATGGAATATAAGTGTCACCTAAGGCATTTACTTTCAAACTATATATGTATATAGTGTAAATAAAAATGAAATGGTAGAGAAATGGCATAGACATCTGAGGAAGCCCCAAAAGACTCCAGCTTGTAGCCTACAATCTTTCATTTACTCATGGTCAGAGAATCTGTGATTGTTTTCTCCCTCAGTGGCTGCATAAGGTATGATTACCAGGTGTCTCATGTTTTGAGGATTGAAGAGGTATTTATACCTGTCTGTACTAGCCTCTCCTCTCTGCTTGGTATAAAAAGCCAAGGAGAAAGAAATCTTGGCTGCTACAGCATTCACTGACAGTTGTCTTCATTCTAAATTTTCTGTCTCCATATAATTCTTTCTGCATCTGTAGTTTCCAATCCTCATCCCCCTCTTTAGGCTGTATTAATGTTGGAATAGTCACTGACAAATACAGTGGATACCAAAAGGTTTAATATTTTAAATATATATTATAGTATATGAATCTCTGAATCAGTTTTTAAAATAGGCCTTTTTGTGTTCTGCTCTTTTAATTTGTTTACATGTTTCTCTAGTTCAGTTTTCATTTCTGGAAACATCATGACATGATTAGAATTCACGCTCTACTGGTACACTTAGCCCTTTGTTAATTTCAATGTGATTTACTGTTCTTTGTCATTGCTTCCAGCATACTTATCCACAAAATAATTTAGAAGAAAAAATATCTATGAAAAAATATGAATATTGGAGCCCATGGCTTGTTGGAGTTTTAGTTCTTTTGTTTATGGTGATTCTTATTTAAAATTGTTCTTCAGTGTTTGTTTGGAAGTCTCATGATGAAACACTCAAATTAGACCTATCTCTAAGCTCTCTGGACCCTGCTCAGTCATGTCATAGGCTAATAAATGTGTTGAAGGTATTTTACTTCCTTCTTGTTATTGTGGCTTTGTTTTTTTGAATTTTTATTGTTTTTATTTGATTGGTATTTATTACAGCTTCCAAATCTATCCTTGAGTGACCAATTTTTTTCTCCTGCTTCTTTTCTATCTCAAACTCTAATATATAAATAATAGTTATTCTAATTACTTGTCTAACTATCACAATACATATTTGAAATGGGCCTGCTTCTGACTATCTATTTCTTTGTCTTTCTGGAATGTGTCCTTTGCTTGTCTCAATATATGGTGTGCTTTATTGAGAGCAAAGTTTCTTGTGTAGGGCTACAGAAGCTGCTGTAAATAAAGTTTATGTCCTGCAATAGACATGTCTTTCTTTCAGCTTGATCTACATACAAGGCTGCATTAATGTGACTAGGACTTGGGTTGTGTCTGTGGTTTGATGGGTTTTTTTTTGTATTCCCAGGGAACCACAGTCATAAATTCCTATAATGGCTGCCTGTGTGAGAGAGACTTATTCTATGCAAGTCTTCATTCCTAACAAGTACTGTGTATTCTGCATCAAGTTCACATTTCACTTTCTTTTGAGACTCTGAATAGTATGGATATAGGATTATACATTAACTCAGGAGATGTGAGTAGATTGTCTGGATAGACATTCTCTGTATTAATCATGTACTGTATTCCCGAATCTACAGGAAATTTTAGCCTTCTTAGAGTTACCTGTGAGGAGGTTTCTGATTCAGTTCTGGTCTTATTCCTGTGACAGAAGTTATTATTATTATTATTATTATTATTATTATTATTATTATTCTCTGTTACAACATCTGCCCAATGGAATGGAAGTATCCTGCTAAAGTGAACAATGTTTTATTTACTTGTATGTTTGTTTAGTTTATCATTCTGCCCATAGATTAGAGGTTCTTTGCCAAGATAATAGAAAAGTCCTTCCAAATGAATTCTGCATTCAACCTAAATACCTTCTTGCTCTGATACTGCATTGAAAGAGACAGTGTGGAACTCTCTTGGTACAACTTCCCAGTATGATTTATTGGGAAGAAGCGCCTATCAAAAGCATTCACCCCACACTAAACAATCCATAGTCAGCAAAGAAAAAACTGCACTTGCTTGACATTTGATAATTCAATAGCTGTTCTGATTGAATCTGACTGTCTATTTGTACATGAGGGTGTCCAACAAACTGGGGTTTTAATGGGGTGTTCTGTCCTACAAGAGTGTTCACTGTTGGTCTGGAATTAGGGGAGCAATGAGTGGGAAAGGTATTCCAAGGATGTGCCCCAAGGCATAGGTCATGGAGATTGTCTATTGTCAAAAAGAGTATAAAGTAATAATATAGTCATTATTATAGAGTCTTAATTGCATACACTAGTTCCAAGGCAATATAGCCCTTTCCTTTATCATCAAGAATTTACCATTTGGTGGCTCCACCATTTTAGGAATTGGAATTCAGGTTTCGACCATACTCTTCACCTTGCAGCTAGCTATCACCATATCACCAAATCCTCCCATCTCCAACTAAAATCTTCATATAAAATATTTTTCAAAATTAAAAGGTAAATTACTCATAAAAACATTAAGACCCATGAAATGTTGTGATGCTTAGTTTTTTGTCAATTAGATTAGCCTATAATTACCATTGAAAAAATGATCAATCCAAGCATGCCTGCATCAGGTCTGTATGTGGACCTGTCTATGGTGTCATTATCTTAACTGCTAATCAACATAGGAGGGTCCAGATAACTGTGGAGGATGCCCTCCCAAGGCAAATAATTATGGGCTGTATAATAATAGCATCTGAACAAGCCGGAAACAAGCCAATAAACAGTGTTCCCTCATTTTCTAAGTTCCAGTTCCTACCCGACTTCCTTGCTAAGGTAATATAAAATCTAAGATAAAACAAAACTTCTTATTCTCATGTTGCTTCTAGTCTTGGTGTTAATTACATCAACAGAAAAAGCAAACTAAGATACATATTTATTTGCTTTTTGAAATATAATGATGAAAAAAGATAGATCTCATATGGTCTAGTTTCTGTGTGAGGTGGAAATCTAACTCTAGAATGTTTCTTTCTGGAACTGATATGCTGCCTTCTATAATATAATATGATACCATTTTTTTTCCTTTATAAAAAGTAGTCCCTAGCTCACATCAAACTAAGAGGTGGTTGAGTGACACCGCACCCAGCCCAGGCAGAGATCCCAGTCTCTGAGACCCCGGCCTTGGGACACAGCCCTTGGAATTCCACCTCACTCAATTCTGCCCTAATTATAGGCCAACAGTAAAAACCCCAGTAAGCCAGAAGCCCCAGTAAAACCCAGTTTGCTGGGCATACCCAGCTACAAAACTCTTTCCCATCACTGAACCCACATCATCAACAAGCAACCTCAGCACCAGGCAACCAGAAACCCTCTTCACACATCAGACTAAGAGACAAAGAGACTAAGAGACAAAGAGATTATGAGTTCCTCATTTCCTATTGGATCAAGAAGAACTAACAGGGATCCTCATTTGCGGCCACCTGAGACTCATAGTGTGTCAGCACCTATTAGATTAAGAGAGGTCACTGTGACACAGAATATACTACCTATAAGTGAACCAAGAATCCAGATTGGAGCAAGAGAGGCTTCTTGAGACACAAACACACCCAGAACAGATTGCATCAAAATTAGCTCCCTGCGATACAAATACTGCAGTGATCCAAGAGAGCAATGGACAGATGCTAGTGCAAGAATAAATTTAACAACATAAAGAACAACATGGAAATACCAGAATCTGGTGGTTCTACAACAAGACATGAGCATGGCAGTGCAAAGAAGCTCAAAGCAATCCCACTAAAATCAGGAGCAAAACAAGATTGTTTTCTCTCATACCCAGAACCACTTAGATGTAACTCAAACAAAGTATCCAGGCCATACAAAAAGATGTCTCAAAGTAAATCAGTCTTAGGAGGTTGTTAATAACTGAATGTGATTTTAGGATAAGAGTTAAACTTTCAGGAACACATAACCAAGGAATTCACAGTCACCTCAAATACTTTAGTTTATTCAAATTATTTGTATCATTTTTTTCCCTCAGCCTGTAACCTCCAAATCTCAGAGTCTACTGAGCATGTAATTTTGTTTATTCTTAAACTTTGCTTTCAGATTGAAGTCAAATGGGTAATTAGAGTAAATGATAGATAGATAGAGAGAGATAGATAGAGAGATAGATTTATTGATACAGATATATTATATATAATCTTACTCATATTTCTAAATGACATGAACATTATTTTGCTATAGCCATGAACAATTGTGTATTTTCAGTGTTAACAAGTAAGATTCTTTAAGAGCTGGTTTATATGTTTGATTTAGTTTTGGATTTCTGAGCATTCTCCATAGTGATTTCAAGCAGGAAAGCACTAATTTATTACTCTTCCAATAATAAATTAGGGTTCTTCCCTCACACACAACATTGCCACCATTTTGTTGTCAGTGGTTGTGCTGATCTTAGGCATTCTAATGAGAGTAGGAAAGGATTCTATGGTTGTTTTAATATGTGTTTCTCTACTGATAAGACTAATCAACAATTTTTGAGGTATCTCTTAAGCAATTTTTATTTTCTCTTCCAGGTGATAGGAACAGTAAAATGTGTTAACAGAAAGGAGAAATAAATCTATGAAGAAAAGTTGGGAAGTCAATATAGAAGCTACAGGAGGTATGGAGGACAAAAAAACATGAATACCATTAAATAAAGCCGCAGTAAACTATATTATTTTGTTAACATGCCTTGGAGAGCCAGCCTCCAAAGCAGCATTCAGGACTCAAATGAAGTTGCATAGCATAGGTGAAGCTACAATTTTTCTATCTGAGCGGTTAGGAAAAAATAAAGACACACTCTCTTGATGGCTTTTTTTTCTTTCTTTCTCGTGTTGCTCTCATTTTAAGCTTTTCTTCATAACTTAAATACCACAACAAAATCTTTCGGGGAATACAGGAGTCATAGCATTTCTTAAGTAAATTATTATTGTTAAAAACATGTCCCAGGCAGGAGAAAATTAAGTCAAAATAACCCATGACTAAGTAAACATTTTGAATTGGCACTCTGCAGTAGAAATTATAAATTACAAATTCTCTTAGTTCTTAGATTGTCCTTGTGAGTATGAAGTTTCAAAGAGATGTTAGAGGTGTCATGGATTCTGTAGGTAACACCTAGGCCAATATTTCTGAGCTCCTGTAAATCATTTAGTATCAGCTCACCATTACTCTTAAATCTTAAAATGTACATTTTTGTCCTGTGTGACTATTGATTAGCAATAAATAAATAAAATTTAAAAATCCATAGCCCTTATTTTTTTTCTACAGAGTCAAGTTATTTTCTGTATTCTTGACTAGTTAGAATATATTCACAAAGTGAAGTCCAGAACAAATGCAAGGAATTAATTTTTTGCCATCAATAATTCAGCTGTTTTGTATTTAAGACCAGACACTTAGGTTTGGTATCATTGTGAACTAAAAATTAAAGGTTTTTTTTGGGGGGGGGAAGGATTGTATATAATTAAAAACCATTTGGAAGGTATCTGGTGAAATCTATAGCTGTTTTGAAGCTTTGTATCAGCTAGTGGTGCTCAGAGATGTAATTAACCAAATCGGAAGCATCCTGGCTCCAAATTAATCATTATTTTGAGCTGTGATCAGAAGCAGCTCCTTAGGGGTAATTCATAGGCTTTGCTTGTGTAGCATATTCTTGTATTCATTTTTTATTCCTCAAAGTTATACAGCTTAATAAGGAATTATCTTCCTGAAAATGCACACACGCGCACACACACACACACACCCCACACACACTTTAAATAGTTAAGAAGTTAAGACACCTGATGACAATTTCTCCCACACGAACCACAGACTAACAAAAAGTTTTAGAACCATAAAGGTGAGACCATATTTAGAATTGTTGGTGAGAATAGTGTAGTGATTTCATCGTATGAGGATTATTAACATAGTGATTAGTTGTCTACCAGAGGTTAAGGGAGGCCCAAGTTGGACACAAGTAGGACACACAACTCAGATAATTTAAGCCAGGCCGTTCCAGAAACCCTCTTTCCTGTAGCCTAACTTCTATGATTACAGAAAATACTGTGCATGCTTAGGGAGAGCCATTATTAAAAGATCCTATCCACTTTCAAAACCAATGAATCATGACAATTATTAGCAGGGACAAATATATGTAACAGTGAAGAAAGTGATAATAATCTCCTTATTATACTTGTGACTCACTCACTCAGGAGGTGAAAAATCATGCTTGGGACTCCGAAGCTTGTTATGTTTTTGAAGCTAGTAAAGTCATGCACCTGTGCCATTTCATAGACAAGTGTAATTCTCCACTATTCTAAATCATATCCTTATAACCACACCTAAATTTGCCAAAAATCCTCCATCAAAAAATCTTTCTTTACAGAAAATAGGTATAACCAAAAAAAAAAAAAAATAAAAAATAAAAAAATAAAAAATAAATAAAAACTGGGTACAATGCAGAAATCTGTTCCTGGGGATCCCACTCCAAATGGATACACAAACAACAAGTCTCCATTTATGTCTTAAGAACAACGTGGAAGAAGAGGCACAAAGATTGTGAGAGTCAGAATACTAGAAATTATCTATGAAAATGTCTTCTCAGAAATGGGAAAAACTGCATAAATAAGACAGAAACAATGACAGTATCAGTGGAGATGTTAAACTGGAATGTGTCATAACCCTAGACCAAGACTACAGGCAAATTAGCATGTTCTCAAGGTAGAGCTTCTGTCAGAGGCTAAGCACTTCCTGGCCCTCTAATGCAGATTGGTCAACCTTGAAACTATAACACATAAAAAATAAAAACAGACTCAGCAGGTTGCTTTTGTGTACTATGCACACACAAATATATATAGTGATATATAGTTGATACACACACACACACATACACACACGGAGAAAGAGATTTAGTTTGGGATATGGGAAGCATCAAAAAAAACCTATAAGGGGCTAAATAAAGCATAGGAAGAACAGGAAGAGATGTAATTCTGTTTCAATTAGAAACATTGAAAATAATAGTAGTAAAAAGTTTTTGAGAGAAGAGAATAATTTAGGCATAGCTAGCTGCACAACTCGGTTTTGACTTTCTCTACTTTTGTCAACATAAAAAGATATGATTTTGTTAGATTACCAGTTTGTAGAAAACCAATGCAACCATGAGAAACCCCAAAGAGTCAAGGTTTTACTTCATCGATGTATATTTCTTACAAAATTAAATTGAATATAACTGCCTCTGTAGTATGTTTGAAGACATCATGATAGAAACAATGTAAACAAACAAGTAAAGACAGCAGCAGATCAAAGGAAAAAAGCTGTGACTAAGAATTTATCTACCTTCACGGGGCAGTGAGGGTACACACCTTTAATGGATAGTTAAATATGGTGCCAGCCTGGTTCCAGGACAGTCAGTGCTACACAGCAAAGCCAGTTTCAGAAACAAGCAAACAACAACAACAAAAACCAATCAAACAAGAACATTTACCTTTATTTACTACGACTCAATTTATTTCCAAAATTCATACGGTTACTTTTCACATCGTTGTTGGAGAATTTGAGACAGTATTTTTAATCACTGCCTTCTTGCAGCTAGTGGCCACTTTGACCTAATTATTGACACTTTGATGTTTTTCCATGAGCGTTGCAGATCTGATTAGTCATTTCACCTCCTTGCAAAGGTTTTTTCAACTTCAGAAACAGTTCTCTTTTTTTCTTTTATTAAGGATAGATTTTTTTCTCACATTATGTATCATGATTACATTCCCTACCACTACTCCACTCACTTTCTCCCCCATGGGAATTCACCCTCTTTCTGTCTTTCATTAGAAAATAAGCAAGCTGCTAAGGGCTATGATATATACTATAATATAATCTAAAACCAAGATATTGGTTGGTTTGTCCCAAAGGCTTTGTGACACCATTGCACTATCACATCTTGCATGCAGAAAAATGTAAATCCTTGCTAATGTAAAACTCTTGTGAATCAAAGGGTCTGTGGATGTATTGTACTTTTTGTCTCCCTTTGCAGTGTGCAGAGTAACTTCTGAATAAAATACACTGTGATATAGGGGTGAATGCTTTATATAGACATCAGCTTGATTTTCCCATGTTCAAAGAAGTATGTAGGTGTTGTTTTTAGCAACGAAGCCTAGCCTTGCTGTCAATTTGTGGAAAGCAAACTATAGCCATCAAAATAACATGGGATGTTTAGGATTCCCGTGGGACTGCTTAAGCCATCATCTCATTAGATGCAATCCAATCCTGGTACTAGAGGTGATATTTGGTAATAATAGATGGTCAGTAGGTGCTTTATAAACCACATTATTTGGTAATTTTATTTGTATCACCATATGTATGCAAGCTTTAAGAATCTTCTACTATACTAGGTTTCCATACTACCCTTCACATGGCTCTTGGTTTAGAGTATCCCTCCCTGTATTTCTAACTTCTTTTTTCTCTGCTCTCCAAATTAAAGTCCCCACAATCAACTCTTAACGACCTCTTCTATTTAATGGTCCTAGGAGAGTCTATCTATTCCCTGGTAGTTTCTGACTTTCTATTTGACTTCTCTGATGTACTGATTGTAATAATATGGTTACCATTGATTCATAGCTAATATCTACATATAAGACAAATACACATTTGTTTTTCTGCCCGCGGTATCAAGGATGATTTTTTTTTGTTAGTTTCCTATAGTGTCTGTTATAATCCCCTTTTTATTTCTAATTGTCTTAATTTGAATATTCTCTCTGGGTTTTCTTGGTTAATTTGAATAAGAGTTTGTGAACATTATTGATATTCTCAAAGAAAATTCCTTTCTTTCATTGGTACTTTATAAATTCTTTTTGTTTGTTCCCATTTTACTGCTCTCAACCCTGAGTTTTTTTCTTCACATCTCCTTTCTCTTAGTGGGATTTCTTCTGATTTTATATATATGCTGCTTAGTTTCTAGAAATGCTTCCATTATTGACGTTGACAGTTAGTGTTAGGAACTTGAATCTTAGAATTTCTTTCATTTCTATTGTGATTTGTAGTTTGGGAATATTGTATATTCTCTTTCACTCAGATCTAGGAAGTTGTATTTAATTCTTAATTTCCGTCTTGACCCACTTTTTTCATTCATGATTTGAGAATAGATATTTTAAGTTTCCCCAGCTTTCTACTTTTTCTTTTAATGATATGTAACTTTAATCTGAAGTGATCAAATAGCATTTATTTATATCAGTTTTCATGTGTATGTTAAGACAATTTGTGTTCAAGTATGTGGTCAGTTTTTGAGAAACTCCCACAAGCTACTAAGAAAAATAAATAATCCTTTGGCCTTGGGTGAAATTTTCTGTAAATTTCTATTAGGTCTATTTGCTTTAATACCAGTTAACTCCAGCATTTATATTTAGTTATTCTATGGATGACCTGTTTATTGTTGAGAGTGGAGAAGTATTAAAATCTTCTAATATCACTATGCATGGGTAATATGCTATTAAATTGTAATATTGATATTTTTATAATTTTGGCATCATTGTTTATAATGCATGAATGTTAATATCTGCAATGTCATCTTAGTGGATTTTGCTTTGATGAGCATGCTATCTCATCCCCTATCTCTTTTAATTAGTTTTTGTTTCAAGTCTATTTTAGTAAACATTAAAATGGCTACCTCAAATAGCTCCTTAAATTCGTTTGTTTAAAACATCTTTTCCCATTCTTTTACTCTGAGGTAATATCTATCTTTGGTTTTAGAATGTTTTTCTTAGATGTAAAGGACAAATCCTGTTTTTATGCCCTTTTATTAGTTTGTGTCAAAACCACATGACCATATTCATGAAAAAATGTTTAAATAGTTGCTCATGTTAATTTTGGATTAAATTGACCCTTTTATCATATTTGTGATATAACAGAATAGATAATCTTCCTCCTACTATGACTATGTACATGCACATCACGTTTCTCTATCACTTTTTACAGTCATATTTGACAATTGTTTTATTCTTTGGTTTATCTGCGCTCTGTTTTTAGTCACTATGTAAACTAAACTCATGTTCTCTTGAAAGTTTTATAAATGTCTACATTATTTCCATTTTAAGACTAATTTCTTTGAAAAGTTACTTTTTGAGTTTTTTTAATTATTCAAAAATATCTATGAACAATCTTATCTGTATCTTTACTTAATGGACTAGCAAAGTATATTCTAGTCGACTTTAATTGTTTTTTTATAGATATGTTTACTAATTATTTCATCTATTAACTTTGGCATATTACATTTTCATTAACATTATTAACAATTTATATTTGATTTAGAATTATATACTGTAGTTATTTTCATATTCTGTTTAAAAGACAGGGGAATCAACACAGTTAAAGAGTAACAAGATAAAACAGTGTTATTGTAGGCCTTGAATTTATTATTAATGTATATCAATACAACAAAATAATAAATTTTATATTTTCATATATGTACTTAATGTGCTTTTATCTTTTTTCATCCAGTTATTACTGTTCATAATTTAGCAACATTACAGCGGCAGCATAACTATTCACAGAGAAATTTATAAAGAAAATTGTGGGGTCTTTACCTATTCAGTAATTAGCCATATAAGAGAAAATATTGATTTTTGAAATACATATGCATGCATAACATATCTGTGAAAGAAGAAATTACTTTAAGCCTAAAAAACAAGGCCAGATTTGCAGATATCTCATGTTTTCTAAATATGTGAAGTTCATGATGAGATAAACAAAGAGACACATGTTTAAAGTAGTCTGTCATGATCAAGGAAGTAAAAGAGGCTAGCTAACAAGAAGGGGAAGAGGGACAAGTGAACGTAAGTGACTTACAAACTAATTCAGGTCTGGATTTATTTTTCTGGAGCCTGTGACCTATGCAAACCCCGTTACACAGGTGAATCTGGACATGCTGCAACCTACGCCTGTGATCAGGCCTAAACTGTAACCTCCCTCATCTTCCCCACGTCCTACTAAACAGAAAGGATGCTTTTAGAACCACTTTTTCAATACTTTCTTAAAATCCATTCTGCTTCTTCTTAGACAACCAAATGTTTTATGAAAATCTTTTTTCCTCCAAACTGTATGAAATGTTTCTAACCCATTTTTACAGTAACATTACCTACTTTGCTACTTTGTTATATGTAGTTATGAAGACAATTGCTATAATATTATCATATTAGAGATTGAATCCCAATATCTGGAATTTAAATTCTAATACTAAGTGTATGTAAAATTCTGTACACTCAGTGCCCATTCCTCTCCCCATATCAGTGTCATTTGTTATTGATGTGTACATGTGTCACTCAAATTCTGGCTGTCTTCACTTCCTCCTTATTCAAGTCTGGTCTTTGATCTTCTTATCGGAAAGACTTTGAAGCTCCCTCCACATTTTAAATCTTATTCCACAGCATATAAAATCCATATTGTTATTACTTCTGCATTGACGTGGCTCTCATAAATAAGCTTTTACTGGATAAGTGAAGATGTTTTATACATTGTTATATACATAAGCTTAATGTATGTGTTAAATGAGATTTTTTTCTATACAAATAAAACAACAAAGATGGGGGAGGAAGGCTAATATTACACAAACATACACAAACAATTTTTTACATATATTTGCCTCATAAAACTTCATCTAGAAATTAATTTTTTAATTCTAGGAATTTTCACATGGATTAAATAAATTAGAAATATTTTGAAATATTGAAATTTGAAATAACTAAATACATATAAAATGCAGCTGTCTTTTGGTAAATTACTGTATTAATGTTTTGAAATATTTTAGTATTAAAAGAATACGAATATCTAATAAAAGTAAACTTAAATATTACAGATTATCTGAAAAATAAATATTTCATGCTACAAAATGTAGTTTTCAAGATATTTGAATGAATAAGGTAAATATAGAAATGAACTGAATTTAGTGATATATATATATATATATATATAGGCATTTACTTAAATGCTAAAAATATTTTATGAAATTTTAATTATGTGAGTGTAAAAATTATAAGCATAGTAACATTGTATTATATTATAAAAAGTCTTTTCAATATAGATTTTTCCCTTGAGATAATCTTTGGCTCAGACAACTTGGAGAGGGCACTGCAGGCCTGAGAGTGTTAGAGGGAACGTCCATGGAGAAGAACAGATGTTCTTCTAAACTTATATTTGTTTTCAGTTAAGTACATTCTTATTTCATTTCATTTTCTCAGAAATGTTTATTTGTAGAAAACTCATGTGTGCGTTTTATCTATCTCACTGTTGATATGGACCCATTTTACATTCTAATAGCTGCCACTGTAACAAACCAAAACACTATGTGCCCCCTTGTTTGTTACTATATGTTTTTCATAGTTTAATGAAGCTAAGGATTTTTCTCACCTGAAGCTGTTACTCTGGTTTTTCTATTTCCAGTGCAAAATTCAAGAACAAAACCCATTTATATACTAAGGGAAATTTCTATAAAATGCAACTTCCTGGTATGTTACAGGTGTCTTTTCATAGCTAAAGAGTACGTTTCGTCTCTTACAAGTCCCATTTATATATGTCCAATCAATTAAAAGCACATAATCGTACAATAGCTTGGCTTCTCCACGGTTATGTAATTTGTATGAACTGACACAATAACATCTTTTGAAGTCAAATATTATACCCTTATCTCTAAAATACTATATTTTATTTAAAAGTTTCAATATTTATGATTTGAATATAGTTGTAGTGAAGTTTTTTTCGCTGCATACAGTATCATTAATCAGCCTCATAGTTTCTGTGTCCAAGGGTTTTAGGGAACCTGAGGTTGCAGTTGCTCTTTGTACCAAAGGGCATGGTGGTTCCTTGTCATTTCACACATTGTTCTTCACACTTAATAAAGAGTATCACTCGTGACAATGACTGCTTCCCTATGCCAATACCACTCAAAGGTACAACAATTCATTAAATTTTGCAAAATGTTTAACTTTAGTTTTTGAAAACTCAAGTGCACACACAATTCTCTCTGTGAGACACAAAGTACGTATTGGACTATAATTAAAACTGAAAACAGATGAGAAATAGCAAATTTAGACCATTTCAAACAGTTAGAAAACATTTCTCACAACAAAGGAATAGAAGGCATGTTTCTAAAACTCAAAACTGATCTACAATGTCCACTTGAGCCTGACTTTAATAGTTTTCACTGTATCTTCAGAGAAGCATTATTCCCTACTCCAGATACCAGCCAGGATCCCCTGCATCCTAGGTTCTCAACCCTTGTAAAATGCACAGATGTTTTTTGAATTGGAAATTTACTATATATATATGCATATATATTATATACATACCATATATAAATATATATATATTAATAAATAACATTTTCAACAATTAATTTATATATACAAATTGTTGAAAATGTTATTTAATTTGGTTTAAATTACTTTGTTATTGAAAATTCTGTACATGAAAACTGCATTTACATTATTTCCACACCTCCCAATCAAAACATTTCAAACATCTTTTGTTACTGAGTCTCTCCGGGGAGAAGGTGAGAAGGTGTGGTGTCAATGGCACAGAAACCTGGATTCAGGTGAAAACCCAACAGCAATAAGGAAAGTCTATGTCGAACAAATTCTGGTTGTCGTAAAGGAAACCCAGAGCCAGATATCATGGAAAGGCTGAAATATTAAAGAGAGGAAACACCACAGTCAAATCTCAACCAGCTCTCCTAGCTTTCTCATCCGTGATCCATGTTACTTCTACTGCCTCATCTGTCTTCCTACGCCTGCCTTAAATACCTTCTTTGCCCAGTTGTTTCACATCCCTGTTAAGATTAAAGGCGTGGGTTACTACTATTTGGTAGTTAGTGTTGAACTCACAGAAACACAGAAAGATCTCCTCTGTCTCTGGAATTACAGGATTAAAGGCCTGGCACCACCACTGCCTCCCTAGGAGCCTAGAACTCCCCCTGTAAACCAAGCTGGACTCAGACTCAGATCTGCTGGGATTAGAGGCATAAGTCACAACTCCATTTGGGCATAGGTCACCACATCCAGTCTTCCCCTGCTGGGATTAAAGGCGTGAGCTGCCACTCTCTGATCCTCCTGGATTGACTGTGGAGAGATCTCTGATATTTCAGGCTGGTTTTATTAAATATACAACTATCACCACAGTCTTATATACTTCTTATATATACCTCCCTACACCCAGATAGTGTCCTGATCCACTGACATAGTGTCATTACCCCTTATTGGCTCAGGATAATCAGAATCCAGATAGCACCTGTTGCTAGGCTCTCAGGCTGACTCCACATTGGCTCATAAGGAAGTACATTATGCGCATGCCTTGGCAACTTATTTGAGACAATTTACTTGACCCCATGGGCCTGTCCTACTTCACTATTTATATGATTTATCTTTCTCAAATTGATAACCTTTTTTTCTTTAATTTTTAAGGTGATATGTGAAATAAGCAGTAGCTTGAATACTTCCCCACCATAGACTCATGTAATTGAATGCTTGGCCCACAGAGAATAACATTATTAGGAATTTAAGCTTTGTTGGAGGAGTTGTGGCCTTGTATGTTACTGGGGGTAAGACTTAAGGTCTCAGAATCTCTAGAAAAACCTAGTGTGTCACAGTCTTCTCCTATTGCCTGCAAATATAAATGTAGAACTTTCTGGTAACATGGCTGCTTACACACCACCATGCTTCCTGCCATGATGATAATGCACTAAACCTCTGAACTGTAAGCCAGTCCAGCTAAATATATTTCTTTACAAGAGTTTCTGTAGTCATGTTTTCTTTTTAGAACAATAATGCCTTAATTAAAACTTAGGGCTGATCATATGGAATTGTTTAACCTTTTAGTGAACTCATGCATAAAAACATTATTATTCTTCTCTCTATAGTCATTGGCTATATCTCTTTATCTAGGTATGAGACATTCTTGTAGTTTTCCCAGCCCCACTATATGTCAAGTGATATCATTCTATGGATCTTGTTTAGGCAACCATATTGTTGTTATTTCATGAGCCTAGTTACCCTGTAATGTCCAGAAAATACAGTCTTGTTTCTTTGGCACTTACAGATTCTCTTCCTTCTTTTCTGTGATTTGATTGAGCTATAAATATAGAGTTTATACTATAGTTTTTTACATTGTGGCTGAGCAATGTGGAGTAACTTATTCTCTGCATTTAGCCATTGTAGATCTCTGTATCAGTTACCACTTTACACAGAAAGAATATTCTTTTATGAAGATTAAGAGCTACACTTATTAGTAGGAATCATAGTATTAAATAATGTTATTAGGAATTATATCAGTTAAGGAAAAGGTCAAAATTAGATTCTCTGTTAGGGTCCAGATTCTCTCCAGTAACTGTTAATTGCTAATGGTTAGAGTACCATGGTGAAATTCCCTAAGTGGTTCTTATGTTAAATTAGACATTTGTTAATTACTCCCAAGATAAAAGTTTTGTTCTTTTACCAGTGAGGATGCCTTGTTAGATTCTTATTATTAGGGTTTTTCAATTTACAGCTATATAGAATTATTGGTTGATTTTTTTTTTATCTTGACAGGTATCCTAGAATTTTCTGACACCATGAGAGCTAGACCTTAGGGATGAGGCTTACAGGTCATCCAGCTGACTTCTTCTAACTTCTGTTTCTGAAGTATGACATATCAACAAGAGGGCCTAACCTTCAATTTTTGGAGACAACCAAGGACAATGGCAACAGCATATATTCTTGAGAGTCTATTAGCATCTGTTGATCAACAAATTAAAAGATGTTTCTCATATTAGGTGTTGTAGTCTATTAATTAATGATCTATAGCTCTTGGAAAAAAAAAAAAAACATTATCACCCTGAGTAGCATAATTTCATTTAAACCATGTAAATAGAATCCAAGAGTGATGGTACACTCCTTTAATCCA
This sequence comes from Phyllotis vaccarum, assembly GCA_033318265.1. NCBI lineage: Eukaryota > Metazoa > Chordata > Mammalia > Rodentia > Cricetidae > Phyllotis > Phyllotis vaccarum. The sequence goes on from JARWLC010000006.1 coordinate 144,013,251, forward strand.
AGAAAAGCAGAAGCAGGTGAATCTTTCTGAGTTTGTGGCCAACTTGGTTTACAAAGTGAGTCCAGAGCAGCTAGGGCTGTTGCACAAAGATACTCAGTCTCTAAAATCCAAACATACATACACGAAAAAAATCTCAAAACAAACAAAAAACATGCTTTCTATTCCCCAGCTTCTGTGGTCACTTAAAATTATCCACTCAAATGCAAGCATTCATGTGCCACATTTCTCTGTCTGGCTTATTTCATTAAGCATAACGTGTTCCAGTTCCGTCAACTCTTCTGTAGATTTCCAGATTGCAGATAGCTTTGCACCAAGAATTTCCCTGTGCACATGTACCACATTTTCACCATTGATTCATTACTTGAAAGGCATCTGTTTCCATTACCTATCTATTAGAAACAAATAGTAAAAATGCCTAAATATCTGAATTATAGCTAGTAAGCATCCCTTTCCTGATTTAATAGGATTACTGGGTGGTTTTCTGCATTGAGGATGAAATTGGCACTGGATTTGTCATGCACAGTTTTTATTTTATACAGATTTTTTTTTTCTGAAATTGTATTTTCTCTAGGACTTTTATCAAAATGGCATGTTAAATTTTGTCAAAGGCCCTTTTGGCTTCTCTTGAGATCCCCATGAGATTTTAATTTAAGTTTTATTATTTTAATTTGCTTATGTATATAAAACCATTTATGCATTTTCAATATTATACCAACTTGACCATGATGGATTGATTATCTTACCTCATATGTATTGATATTTGGTGTGTAACTATTTTATTGAGAATTTTTTGCACTTATATTGGTCAAGGACATTGGCCTGTATGTTGGCCTTTCTTCATTTTTTTTTTTGTTTGCTTGCTTTGTGTTTTTCGTCATAGATAGGAATTAAAAGCATTCTGTTTCCATTTTTTAAATTATTTTTAAAACCATTGTTGCAATTCTTCATTAAAAAAGTGGTAGAATTCCGTTGTGAATCCATCTGGACCTATTTTTGTTCTTGTTTTAAAGTTAAGAAGTGTTTTCTTACGACTTAAGTATCATAATATATTAATTTAATCATTAACTTATCGGTGCATATATGTAAACATAACTAGAAATAATTTAAGCTGTATCATAACATGTTAAATATTTCCAAATCAATTCATTTTCCTGAATTTATTAAAATGTATCTATAAATTTAAATTAACAATAATTTAAAACTTTGATAATCATTAAGTCAATAGCACGATGATATTAATTATCCTTAATTCTTAACATTGTTGTGATATATTTTAGATTAAGCAGGTCATAAAAGATATTTTCAAAAATGTGAATCAAGATTCTCATAACCAGATTCTTGATAGGCTTACAGTGTTTTTTTATTTTTATTTCATTTGGATCAAACATAGCTTCAAAAGAAGAAAAACAGAATTCACACCTCATTAACTAACAACACATCTCTTTGCTTTCTAAGCAGTTCTTAGCATCCAAGCATCTGACATACATTATGCTTCCAAATTAATGCAATATTATGACAAGATTACTTCAAAATTACTTGTGGGATCATCAGAGTTAAACTTCAGCCTGTCACACGAAGCAATATAGTTCTCTGGCAAACTCAATTTGTTCTAAAATTAAACAACTCCTTATATAAATTCATCAAGTTAAAAACTCTCTTCATAGAGACACCTGTCTTTGATACACCAGTCACTAAGAATAAAAGTCCTTAGGCTTCAAATGGATAATTTAACATTTTATTAATATAAGACAATATAACAGTATTAGAAAGAAGTGGCAGCATTGTGTTATAAATAAAGATTTCATGTCTGTTTATCCAAAGTCATTTTATCACCTACAGTGTCACCTTCCTCATAGTTAAGAGCTATGATGCCATTTTTTTCTGAGAATTGCATTTGTTAAAGTTTGAATTTCACAAAATAAACAAAATTCAGAGTTTGTTTTTTGTTCTAGTTTTTATAGTGTTGAAAAGAAACAATGACCAGGGCAAAGCTTATAAAGAAAAATATTTAATTGTGGTCACTCTCTTACAGTTCAGAATTTCAGACTATGACCATCATGGCAGAAATCAAGGCAATAATTAATAAAATATTTGCCAGAGGTATCACAATGAAAAAAAAATCACATATACTCTACATATTGTCATGTATTCACAGAAGTCCATTAGAAGGATGATTTTATTTGCCCAAAAATTTTGATTTGGTTCCCGAGTATATAACATTAGAAAATTATAATAGTTTTAAAATAATAATTTATGGCATTAATTAAAGACATTTATAAATTAACTAGGCTTTAATAATTTAATCTTAACCTTTAATAATTTATCTTAGAGTGATAAAGCTATACATATATGAAAGTATTAAAGGCCTATTGGCTATAAGAAGCATTTTATTATTATTTTAAGAAAAGAATATTGGGCATTTTTAACTTTTACATTAATATTTAAAAAGTATATGAGTTCATGAAACTGCATCTGGACAGCATTATTATTATTATTATTTTACCTAAATGACATCGTGATGTAACTGGAATAATAGCTATGAAAGGCTATTATTATATATAGTAATATATATAATACAGTAAGATATGATTAACAGAAAGTGGACTGACTATTGAAGGGTGAGATATAATAGTAAAAATTTTGTGTACTGTAAAAATGTATTGTGCTCATTGTTTTGGTTGGTGTATGGGCAGGATTTCCAGGGCAGAGAAAATGATAAAAAGGGCATAATCAGAGGAGTCACCAGCCAGAAAGAAAGGAAACAGGACATGCAGGAGAGGTAAAAATCCATGAAGTTCAGGATTAATTTAAGTTGTAAGAGCTAATTCATAATAAGCTTGAGTTATCAGTGAACATTTATAATTAACAATAAGCCTCTGAATGACTATTTTGGAAGTGGCTGGAAGAACAAGCGTTTTTGTGGTTCTGACAAACTGAAACAAACAAAAAATCCTCTGCCTACAAATGGTGCCCAAATCTCCAGGAGCTTATATCCACGTACGACCTGAAAAGGCTTTAAAAAGATTTTAAAAGACAAAAGACAGAACCCAAAAGTCTTCTTTGGCTGTTCTACAGGGACACATCTTCTGGAAACTGCCAGCAGACCATGATCTAAGATGCACGGCAGGTTCCTAAAGTCTCTCACATGGGTTGCAGTACAGTCAGGTGTCTTCCAGCCACTGTTTATGGGCTTGAGACACTAGCGTTAGCTCTGCCAACTTGCAGCATGGCAGGTTTAGGTTTGGTCATCAGACAGATAAGTTATAGATGCTCAGTAAAAACCAGTATAAACAGACACAAACCTCTAAGTGGATTACAGTATGTTTACAAATGTACAAAGGCTTGGGAGAGAAAAGAAATAGGAACATTATTATAAAACTACTATATATATGAAGTTTTAAAATAATAAAGCCCTTAAAAAGTGAGTAAAGATAAAAGTAAAAATCCACAAAAAATAGAAAATACACAGTGTGTATGGATCCTGTTTGATATATGTTCTCTTAATTTTTTTTGACTGATAACAAATGAGCAATAACTGCTAAGACTCATTGGATAATGGAAACAGCTAGATTAAATTAATTTATATATTTAAAAGTACCCTTACTTTAAAATGGAAGTCAAAGATATATTGATTTGGAAAGGGGGTTATATTTTTGTTTCTACAGGAAATAAAATACTCTGTAAATTATTTCCAGGTTAATGATGGTCAAATTTGATTTAAGAAGACACCATAAAAATCCTGACCATGACATAAAAAAAAGCATTAAAGGATTATAAAATATATAATCTATATTTTACCTGGCCAGACATAAACAAAAAAATTATCTTTGGATAACTTATGTACAACATACAGTCTATACTTGTACTAATACAAATATGTATATTATCTTTATATGTAATGTATTTTCAGAGCAAGGAGACCAGATACCAATGAAAACAAATGACCCAGGTAATCCAGCATTTTAAAATTCCTCTTGTTGGGGGATTATGGTGCTCCATTGTAAATAATTGTCCCTGCCTAGGAGTTTAATAAAAAGCACTGATTGGCCAAAGGTAGACAGGAAGTGTGGGCGGGGCTACCAGACTAAGAAGACTCTAGAAACTGGCAGAACAGACCAGAATGCCAGAGAGAAACAGAAGCAGAGGACAACTATGCTGCTCTGAGAAAAGGTACTGAGCTGCATGACTAAACAGGATAAGAGTCATGGGTTAGACTAAGGGTAAAGAGTTAGCAAGTTATATGCCTGGGTCTGAGGCCAATCAGCATAAAATTATTGTAAGCATCAGTGTGTCTCTGCAGATCTGCAGTTATGTGAGTCTGTGGGTCTAAACCTTGAGGCTAGGCTGGAAAGTATGGGCCAGAAACCTCCTACTACAGCCTCTGTTACAATTTCCTCAAGTGTCTGTATTTAAAACAACTTTGATGCACCTGGCTAAGATGCTACAGCCTTACAAACTACTTCAGCTTAGATTTAACTCAAATATTGAATTATCTCAGAGTCTTCCAAAGATTCCCAAACCACAAAACAACAGGAGGTAGTCTAGAAAAAAAAATATTTCCAAAAGATGTGTTATAAAAGTTTATTTTCCTTTAAGGAGGGTAGTTGTAATTGTTGTTGGTTTTAGTAGAATACAAAGCTAAACAAAAAAGTTAAATTAAAAATCTTACTAAAGAGAAAAAAATGGAGATATAATATAGGACAAAAAGGTAAATTAGTGAATCTGTTTTAATTAAAAAAAATGACTATTAATCTTAAAATACTTTATATTGATACAAATTCTTGTTTATTCATCTAAATTAAAATTATTTTTGCAGTATCGTATCTATTTTTCTACTCTTGTTTGGGAGTATCACGCATATACAAGCCAAAAAAATATAATGTATAATTAAAATATACAAGTTAGTAGTCATATATAATTATAAAACTTGTCTTCATATTAGGTATATTTTCAAGATAAAACATATATTTAAATATGTAGATGATCTTTAAACACTTCAAAGATGTACAGAATTTGGCATTTAAATTGTTTCAATAACACAAGACTGTTTTTTTGATAGTGAAAACCATCTGCTCCAGGCAGCACCAATTTACTTCAGAGAAGATGATGGGCATTGAAGAATGTTCGCATGCAGTTTTCTTTCTTTATGGCAAAGCTACACATTTGGACAAAAAAAACCAAACCAAAACAAAACAAAATATCACTTTGTAGTATGAGGTTTCTGGCCCGGACTTTCGGGCCTAGATTCAGGTTTGGACTCACATACCCACAGTCCTGCAGTCCCACAGAGACACAGATGCTTCCATTAACTTTACACTGATTGACCTGCAACCCAGGCATATAACTTGCTAACTCTTTACCCTTAAACTAAACCCATGATTCTTATCCTCTTCAGCCATACAGCTCGGTACCTTTTCTCAGAGCAGCATAGTTGTCCTCTGTATCTCTGGCAACTCTGAGGCATCTCTGCTCTTTTCTTCCTGTTCTCAGAGTTTTCTTAGTCTAGTAGCCCTGCCCACACTTCCTCTGCCTTTGGCCAATCAGCACTTTTACTTAACCAGTGGATGGGACAATTATTTACAATGGAACAACATAATCCCCCTACATCCCTTGTCTCAATTCCTGATAATATACTCTCCAAACTGCACCATCAGGATGGAAAAAAAAAAAACACAACCCAATGGCAAACTATGTAAAAACAAGATAGGACAGTCCTTCAAAATTTCCTGCTTCTCAGAAAAGTCTATCAGATATACTTATCATTAGGCCAAAGATATGGATGTCCCAACATTACAGAAGTGCTTTGAGTAACAGCCTAGGCAGTCATATATTCCTATCATTAGCTACAAGTTCACCATTCTGGGGAATTTGATGGAGATGCAACTAGATAATTATAAAGTTTTTTTTAGTTATGGCAAAAGGTAAATTGGGTATAAAACATTAGACTCACAAAGATAGCAATAATACATAAATAAAAGATAAAGCATTTTCTCTAGTTTTGCCAAGTACAAATGGACTTGATATTTTAACTATAATTTTTACTTGATAACTACTTTTGTTGTTTATAATTTTACTAAGCTAAATTTAAATTCTTCCTTTTTTATTAGGCAAAATGGAGGAAATTCTATGGAACAATCTTTATATACTGAAATATGTATTGAAGTCGTTGTTAATAAAAATCTGACTGACTGGTGATTAGGCATAATTTTGGAGGCAGAGGAGAATGGTCTCCAGACAAATACACAGAAAGCAGGACATGCAGAAGAGGTAAAAGACATAAGACTCAGGGCAGCACATAGATTAATAGAAATGGGTTAATCTAGTAATAATCCAGAGCTATTGGCCGAGCATTTGTAGTTAATAATAAATCTATGAGAGTTATTTGGACAGTTGCTGGCAGAACAGAGCTGATCACGGTGTTGACCAAAAACTCTGCCTACAATTAAAAACACAAATCTTCTTTTCCCATATGCTGTGAGTTGGCTCTAACATTTATTCCCACAAAGCAAGGTGTTAGAAGGTGAGCTTACAGTTTGTGAATGAAACCCATGAGAACTGATTGGGTCTCAAGAGACTTATCCTAATAAATAGATAGATCCTTTAATTGCTCTATTATATAATGGCCTTGCTTGGTAGTAGATACAAGCAAGAAGCAGTAGATTTTTGGAGTCGTGCCCTACATACAACATATGCCCTGCTATATTTATCTCTCTCTCACCTTATTTATGCTTCCATGACATTTTGCCTCACCACAGAATAGCAAGAATATTATCAGCCAACCATGGGCCACCATGGCATTTCTCTCTCCATAACATGAAAGTGAAAATTCCTGATACAGTGGGGCAAAACATCTGAAACAATGGCCTGAGGAAAGTTTTCACACTGTTTCTGTCAGTCTTTGCTCAAAGTCTTATTTTACACAATCTGTTCTTTTAGAAGTTAATTGAAACACAAGAGTAGAAAGGAAAGGTTATTTTGGATAAAAGTCATGCTTTATCCTCAGTAATAACATGAAAGATATCTGCTAAATACTATACAGATCAGAATCTGAGCGACCTCCAAAATGTATTCCTGTAAATAAACTTTTACTGGAACACTAGCAATCATTATTAGATGTTTGTGTCTTATCTGTTGAAGAAACAACTGGCAGAGATAGACTCATGGCCTATACAATTTTAAATTCATAATTTTGGTATTCTTACACATGTTTACTAAGGGCAAAAATTTATCAAGTCTAGGTTTCACTGAATTAAAGATGATAACTTTCAAACTTCTGCATCTGTCTTTATGCTAATCAAGGAAACCCATGTATCCTGAATCAACCTGCATAGCATTTCTGATATAAGTTACATGGTAACTATGGTCTCATGGCCTTCATATCAACTAACTTAAAAAATAAAAGTGATGAATTATTTTTTGCATCGCTAATTAAATACTACAGTAAATCTAATTATGATTAAACTATTTTATTTCTATATGATTAGCTTAATGTATAAATGGATATAACTTAAGGAAGTTAATCAAAGGAACACATAAAATAATTGTTTAATGGTTAACAATGACTTTATAATGACGTTTGTAATTGAACTGTACAAAGTGATGAGACACTTATAAAGTTTTCTCATGTACTGTGTGCCAGACACTACCCCTACAATCTATTATAAAGCTAAAATAATCAAACAATACAAAAGAAAATGTTTTGATATTTGTTTATTGTCAAATATACCTTTTTTTTTTGCTCACAGTACTCCCACTTCTTCTAAAAATTAAAGATTCTTTTTACCATTGCTGATCCATTAAGTTGCTAAGCAGGAAAGAAAAAAACCAGGTAATTTTAATAGAGGAGTTTTTGTTGAGTATATATTTAAATACCTTCTGTTGTGAATATACCAAATGCCAAAATACAGCATATGATGGAGATAAAATGTGTAAAGAGAAATAAAACAAGGCTTTGTATTTGTGATCTCTGGAGAAAGAGAAAGGTCCTCATCAGTGTCTTCAGTGAGCATCGCTTTCTGCCCTCTCTGCCTTCCCAATATTGGAATTACTGTCTTTATTTTTAAATAAAGTGTTTATTCACTCCTTATCTATATTACTGAGTGTCCATGTATCCCTAAAAGGAATCTGAGAAAATTTTGAGTTGATTTGCATAATAAACCAATGACTGAAGTAATAAAATAAACTGAAATCTCATGCAACTAAACGATATATTGGCAAACTTAAATTTCTTAATGATTTAGAAATTATTTTAGTTACCATATTTTTAAATTATAATAAATTACATAATTTGGAAAGCCAATTTTGCATATATACTATTTTTCAGTTTGTTGCTATATTAATACACTGATTTTTTATAACTTTAGTAACCTATCCATTTTAGAATCTTTTAAACCATATAGTTATGAATATGGAAGTTTTTTAATAAATTCAATCCTATTTTTATCGATTATGATGGCTTCAACCACAAATGAAATTATTATTTTTGATCTTTAATGTGATTTGGAGAACATGCATTTAACAGTAAATGTTGGATGCAAAATTCGACACCTTAACATTTCAGTCATTCCATTTTCCTTGCATATTCCTGATAGGTTTATTGTTCTCTGATAATCTGCCAATGCAGCAAGCCGGTTCAAACCCCATTAAAAAGTAAAAGACTAGGTTTATTTGGGCAAAGCACTTCTGGGTGACCCTCCACCCTCCAGAGATAGAGGCAGGGGTGGAGGGTAGAAGAAAAATCACATGGTTGGTTAAAAAAGGGGGCTTAAATAACCTGTTGGCGTTGGGGGCTGGGGTGTAAATGACATGTCCTCCACAAGCTGAGTTTGTGCACAAGTATGGTTGTCAGCTTTCAAGTGGCATCTTGAGCAGCTGACAGTTTCAAGAGAGATAAAGAAGGTTTTACAGTTTGATTCTGTTTTATAGCTTTAGAGTTGTGGTTCTAGTTCTTATTCGTGTAACTATTTCATTTTACAACCCCATCCAACAAATGCATTTAGCGTTTATTTTTTAAAATACAAAAATAAAATGTGGTTTGAAAAAGATGTTTATTTGAATGTGACCTTGTGGATTTGTGATCATTGCTTTATTGATAAGTCTTTCCACATATGACTGTCTCCTCCTGTTTCCTCAGGAAGTTATTGCTGTAGGTAAGTTGATTTTGTGTTAGAAGGACCTATTGTTCTGCTTCATCTCTTCTTGATGATTCCCTTAAAGTCCATTGTGAGACCTACCTTTCAATAATTATTTTTATTTTTGATGTTCATCTATACATTAAAACAGTTTATAGAATTGTAAGTTTATTTCTAAACTCTGAGGCTCATTGGTCAGTTGATCTGATTTTCCTATGAACACATTTAAATGAAGAAGTTTTGTTGTTCATTCATTTCTTTTTAATTTGGATATTATAATTGCATTATTTCTCCCTTCTTTCCTTTCTCCAAATGCTTTCATGTTCTTCTTCCTTTTTCTGTTTAATTCATGACATGTCAATATGTGTTCATGTAACAGCATTTAGTGAAAAGTTTTGAAATAAATTTCAAAAAAATAAAAGAAGTAAATCATTCTGCAATTCCCTAGTCAGCTTCTAGCCTTACTTTTTATTTGTGTACCTGTGTTTTCTGTCTTGACAAGCTGTATTAATCATACTTTAAATTCAATTGTCAGTAATTTTTTATCTACACAAAGGGACTGGACCATTTGGAAAGGATGCTTGGTTGATAACTTCTCACTGAGGCTTATTTTTTGGTAACTCCTTACTGGAACCTCACACTTATCTGTGAGGAGGTAACAGGACAATCTACTGCAATCAGAAAAACAGACAAATTTTTCATGCAGAGTGAGAATGTTTCAATATGGGGTCATTATGTATCAACGCTTCATCCGCAGATTCCCTGGCTCTCGGGAGCCTTTATAAATTAAACCTCTTCTTATGAATCTAGAGAATAGTAAGTAAAATTGAACATGTATGAGTCTATATGCTATACTTTTATCCTAAACATTAAAATTAAATGACAAGTCCTCACAAAATCAACTAGGAGAGAAAGTTTCTGAAACACAAAAGAAGAGAAATCAGAAGAACGAAGGAAAAAATGTCTATGAGATGAGAAAAAGGTTAGATGAAGAGTATATAGTTTGAAAATAAAAGATAAATTTGCATCCATGGCATGTTAGCATTGATTTGATAATCCAAATCAGGAAGTAGGTTCAAGGAAGATTATTCACAAGTGACTTTATTATAAACTCAATAATTAAGCCTCAAATTATTTTTTTTAATCTTTAAATCTTCTGTGATTTCTATACTCCATGTTTCTCTTTCATGAATTCTCAGAAGAAAAACTGTACTGAACATTAATATAGAGGTAACTTTTGTTTTCTAGTTAAGACTAGTCAACTAAATATTTATATACACTTGCACATAAACATTAAACATTCAATATATGGAAGTATGACTGGAGATATGGAAAACTCAGTGTTGTGCTACTTGAGGTGAACTGACATAAATCCTCCCTCAACATGATTACTATTGTTTTTATTTGTAGATATAACTTCAAGATAAATGAGTCTTTTAACCAATGTTTGGACAAAAGTAGATTAAGTTATGCACCTTTAAAATTCTCATTTTCAAGATTTGCAACATATTTTATATAGGGAAAGTAACATAAATAGATTTTTTTTGTGTATCAAGAGCAGAGAAGGTGAACAAATCTATAGCTCAAAGATACATTTCCCTTCCCAACTCAGTGTCTAAACCTTGGTCTAAACTAAAATTGAAATTCCAGCCAAAAGCAGATAAGGTTCTCTATGCAGGTTGCAAGAATTCCCTTTTCTCCATCACGCTCATATTTTGGATATTCTAAATGGAAATAAATACAAAAGATAGAAATGTGATTGTATTTTATTTCACTTTTAACACCTGACCAAAAAATAATAGATGGAGAATTTTTTATGAAGACATATTAAATCATGAACTAGATATTCCTATTAATTGCTTAAAGATTGTCTCTTTGAGTTTTCAAAATTTATTTCTTTGTTTGGCATACTACATTTGGAAATCTTTAATTTATATATAAATTATAATTTAATTCAAGCTTCATTGAGCTGTAAATATTATGAACATTGTCTTTAAGCATGTACATCTGATTAAACAGAGGCAGAGCTTCAAAAATGTAAGCAATGAATAATGTCATGAAATCATATTGCTTTTTGTCATAGTAAAGAAAAAACTTCCAAAGGCCTATCTGCTGCAATATAACGTGAATTCCATGTAGCGAGCAAATATTTACCATTATTATACAGTTGCTAAGCACTACCCATGCCAGTTATACGTAAATACATAAAGCAGACATACATTGCTCAGTGTTCACAATGATTTAAACGTGGTTTGAAACAAATGTTAGAAGATAAAACAGAATGAAAAGGCTGCACGTCTTCAAAGAATTCCTTCAGCGTAACTATAGCTGCAAAAACATTTGTAATTTTTAGACTTTCTCTTCTTTTACTGTCTTTTAATATTCTAGTGCAATGCAAGAAATAATATGACTTCCGTTTTGAAGTCGGTTTCTTTAGGCAGGATCAACTCCTCTTCTTCTCAGCTTCTTTTAGTTCATGGATGGTTGGAATAAGCCAAATATTGCTGGCATGCCATTCCTACGGTCCGCTCTATTACTCTACGTGGAAAGCACTGTGCAGAGAGGAATGTAAATATAGGTACCTTACTTCACACTGGTCACCAGGCAATCTAGTTATTTTGTAATTTTGGCAAATAGTCTCCTTCAGCTGTATATGGTGCTGTTCTTATTAGATATCATTGCCTGGGAAGGTTACAGTGCTTGTAATAAATTTATTATAAAATGGAAATTTATATTACAATCAAATCAGAATTGAGTGTCCAGATACTGCCATAATAAATTGGATTTGCTTTCAAATCAACTGGTATTTTATCTTATAAAAATCAAAAATATACCATATAAACATGATAATTTCAATATTCATTCTAGCCAATAATTTATACCTGGTAATAATTAAACATATATGCAATCTGATTTTCGGGGGAAGGTAGAAAGCAGACTAACCTGAGTTTTACTCTGGGACTCCTTCAGTTCTGGGAACTTTTCTTATAGTTACATTCTCTTTTAGAGTCAGAAATTCTTTGTTCTCAATTTTTGAGATTTTTAAAATATTTTTCATATACTGCACAAACTATCTTGAATATTATAGACTCAAGAAAAACATACATTTTATAGGGTGGAAAATGTTTACACATAGCCTGAGTGTAATTTGTCTATTTTTAGGGTGCATGTATTTTAAACCATGATTTAATATCGAAGTTTGGTGTGGTATTTGTCTATTTGTGGTATCATATGGCTATTCAAATTTTTTCACTTATAGAACATTTTAGATTTTAGACTTATAGATTATTAAACTTTAGATGAACTCAACTTATGTAAGATTTCCTTGTGGAATCATATTGAAGCACAAAATTCACATATGCTTTATGTTATTCTATTTTGAAACTTATATAAAATAGGGGCTTGAATAAGTTAATGTGAAGTTTGACCTATATGTTTAGAACTTTTAAAATATGATGGATGGATAGACTTTCTGCTCTGGTATAGGCCCTGGCTGTGAGTTCTAGTACCGATGAAGTGGCTTACAGCCTTTTGTAGCTCAAGGTCTATGGATTCTAATGTTTTCTTCAGTATCACCCCCTCCCAATGACACTGAATGCTTCTGATACACAGACATACATACATTCAGGATAAAAGACTCTTATAATAAAATACATATAGTTTTTAAATCAATACATTATAAAGACATTTGAAATATCTTATCCCTTATCAATTATCATTGTAAATGACAGTTTTGAGATTTTCAAGTTATTATTTTCTATCATATTTATCTTTCACAAAATATCTAAGAAATTAGACAATTGTCTTTATTATACTTATGAGAAGAGGCATTGTATCCTTCTTCACAGGACAAGGCGAACTGTAAATATTCTTTAAAAAGAGAAAAATGTTTCTAGAAAAGAAAACACTGTGTTCCTTTTGTTCTTGTATTATTCTTTGTACTATATGCAATGATCAATAGACATGCATGTCCTGTAAAATTCATTAATAGAAAGGAAACACATTTTCTAAAATATCTTCAACCATAGATCCATAATTTATGGTTGAGGAGAAACAAAAACGTAAAGACCATGAATGGTGTTCACAGTCTTATCTATCATTAAAACAGCTCCCAAAATTGAGTTGTTTATTCTGGAGGTAAAATGTTCATCTTTACATCATATTTAAACTTGTGATGTTTTAGTTCTATCTAAAGTTGCTGTGATGAGATTTCAAAATACTTAACAAAATATCAAAAATAATATTGACTTAGTCATAATAAGATATATTTGTGCTGCAGTCAAAACATCATTAATTGGCACATTGAGCCACAGATTTTTCAGCAACTTTGCTTGGCTTAGAGGACTCCTCTCAATCCAAGATGGCCTGTCATCATGAACATACTCTGTCTACCAGGAAAGCAGCCCTAATCAAAGAGAACAATTCCCTGCAGAAGGGCATTTCTCAGAAGTGGACCTGGAAATTTAGGCAACAATTCTTTTCACTTACATACTTGACAAGAGATTGTTTGGAAAACATGTATTGGATATTTTATATTGAACAACAATTTTTAAAATTAACTGTTTAATTAAAAAAAACAAATTCTAATTTTAGTAACTACTTTATTTATTAAAAAGCATATTTCGGGGATGAGAGAGTCTTTTATCCCCAAATGTGTAATTGAAATGTGTAACTTCTGGTTTTATTTAAGATAGTTCTATTTGTCCTTACCATAGGGTAGCAATGAACTTACCTATAGAAACATTTGGGAAGATCAGTTTTCCTGACAATTCTCTATTAATTTGTACCATGAAGACTGAATATAACACAACTTTAAAATTGTCATGAGGTTATTTAATTCACCTTATTTTATTGACTGTCTATGTAGTACAATGTGTCATATACACTGGCTTACCTTCATTACAAAAGTTTACATGCCATGTGAAGGATGTTCTGCTACTATCTGCGTCAAAACAATAGGTTCTTATGGATGGTTTATTGGTGATCTCAACCTTTATAAAGGGACCCCCTTTTGGGGGGTCACATGTCAGATATCCTGTAAATCTAATATTCATATTACAACTCATAACAACAGCAAAATTACAGTTATAAAGTACCAACAAAATAATTTTGAGGTTGTGGATCATCACAACATAAGGAACTGAATTAAAAGGCCACAGCCCTAGAAAGGCAGAGAACTACTAGATCATACAGCATGGAAATTGTATACCAAGGAGCAACTTGTTATTTAAAGATATTCTTTCATGTCATAGGAAGTAAAATAAAATGTGTGCAGATCTCCAGCACTTTGTAAGATATTTTAATGGGACAAATATAAAAAAAAAAAAAGAACACCTTGTTCTAGTGACCTGTTCATATTTGCTTCTTGCATGTCAGCAAAATTTGTTCTTTATAAGGATGACAGTAGGAACATTCATTCAGTCCACACATCACTCAGGGTCTATAGGTAGAACAGAGTCAGAGCTTACCCACTATTGCTGGAGTTCTAAAAGAGCCAAGAAACAAAACTTCTTCTTCATTGTAGAGAAGTAGAGTGTATAGGACACAAGAGTGTGAAGCCTACTGAGTTCTCTGGGCAGAAGAGAAGATGAACTAATGATCTGCATATGTCACATAGATGGTAAAAAACCGAGGTCCACACTGAACACCTCACATATGACACCATGTGATATAAACTTATATCTACTTTTTACCAAAAAGCAGCAAACAACAAATAAAGAAGTGTACTAAAATATTTAAACCATTCTTTATCTTACAATGTGAAACATATGCAATTCTTAATTTAAGAATATAAGTATGTATTATAAGTATGCTTTGGTTTATATCTGGAGGGATGGCTCAGTGGTTAAGAACACTTTCTGCTCTCCTAGAGGACCCAGGATTAATTCTCTGAATCCATAATGATGGCTCACAACATTCTGTCAATTCAAGGGAATTGGATGTACTCTCTTGGCCTCTGAAGACTTCAGGCATACACAGTGCTCATACATATATTCAAGCAAACAATTTGTAAGCAGTGCTCCTTCATGGCTTCCACTTCATTTCATGCTCTGAGTTCCTACCACGATTTATTTCTGCAATATTGTGTGACATGAAATTTCTAAGATAAAATATACTATTCTCCATAAGTTGTTTTTGGTTATAGTATTTTTTATCACAGCAATAGAAACCCTAGCATAAATAGGCAGTAAACAATTGCTTAGGAAAGAATACTCTGGCCAGCTGAGGAGTCTTCAAGGTGCTTGAAGAGATTCAGTTACAGAGATCTCATGAGTCACTACCTGTTCTGGAGTGGTATCTAAGCAGCCCTTCATTTGTAAAACTCACTGGGTCAGTAAGGCAGGCTTGGGTAGAACTGATTCTTGAGTCTATAATTGGTGTGACATCTGGTATTAAGAGATTTTTGTCTATGTCTTCAAATGGAGTCACAGAATACATACTATTTTCGCACCTCTCCAGGTATCAACAATAGAAGACCAACATCGGATTATCAGATCATGAGAAGATTAGGAAGACCACACTAAGGAGATTCTAAAAAGCAGTCCTACCAAGCCAGATAGAATACAGTTGGTTTTACAGTCTCTGAGCTTTACTTATCTCCTCATGATAATTGTCTTCTATAAGAGCAGAAACTGCATAATATCATAAGCTGAGCATAATACAGTTTGATAGCTTGGGGATATTGTATTTTTTTTACTGGTATTGTATCAATACTCTTGGGAAATATAAGTGTATACTTACCAGGGCCAGGGTCTCCTAATATGGTCAGTGGAAATTAAAACCATCTTGGGTTGGAGGGATTCAGCAAGACTGAGATTATTGCAAACAATTAGATTTTTTATACCACTATTAGAAACAAGACATAATGCTGTTTTCCAGGAAAAATACAATTGTAGTTGCCAGGTTACAATGATGTTTGCAGGCTACACAAGGTATACAAGATTAATATCTAAGAAGAATCTTTCTTCTAGGTTTACATACACTTATCTGACTTCTAGGGAATGCAGAGATACACAGATTGTCAGAATGTTCCACTGCCTGAGGAAGTGCCTTGATTCTTAGGAACAGAAAAGCACAAAGAGTCCCAGGAGCCCTAGACTCTACTCTGAAAAATTGTGACTTGTGCCTTTTAAGGTGGAAAGTCTAGATGAATTCAATGTTTCTCTGCTGAAAACTGTTACGTAATTGGGAATTCTGTTTTCCTGGGATTTACAAGCAATAATCACACTACTTTCATAACTCTTGTTTTATTGGAGTCATCTGATAGCAAACTTCCATTTCAGGTGTCAACAGGCTTTGAGCATAAGCATGAACAACTGAGTTTGGATCTCTATAACTTACAAAAAGCTAGATATCCTGCCTGTATTTTCAATTCATGGAGAAGGGAAATAGACTCAAAGATTTAGTTGAAATGATGAGATCCAGGTTCACCAAGAGATTGTGTCTCAAGATAATAAAGTGTAGAAACAATTAATGGATACCTTGATGTAAACTTCTGGTATTCACACAACTGTCAAGTGTATAAACACGCACACCAAATTAAAAAAAAAAAAAAAAAAAAAAAAAGAGGCAAGAACTGCACCCATACAAGACTGAATTCTTCCAAAGAATGGAGATAGTTAGAAAAATTGGTTTGTCACTCATCACTCAAGCCATGGAGATTCAATAGGGATTCTAAAAAATGTAGGTTTTCTAACTCAACTATCTCTCTCTCTCTCTCTCTCTCTCTCTCTCTCTCTCTCTCTCTCTCTCTCTCTCTCCCTCTCCCTCTCCCTCTCCCTCTCTCTCTCTCTCTCTCTCTCTCTCTCTCTCTCTCTCTCTCTCACTCTCTCTCTATCTATCTCTCTTTCTCCCCACCCCCCCACACACATACACACACACACATCTTTGGCTTTATGTCATCCCCCTCTGTGTTTGTCAATAGATAGATATGGATATACACATGCTCATGATAACCTCTACCTGGCCATGACACTTTAATATTTCTTTGAATATATTTTTTGAAAAATGCTTTTTCTATTATGAATCATAAAATATTTTGATGTTAACTCCTGCTAAGGGAGCAGGCAGGCTGATTACAGATCTTCATCTCTCGTCCTGTACCTCCAAATTCCATTCCTCAGTCTCATCCCAAATTTGTAGCAGGAACCCTGTTTCGGTCTCTCTTTTTGCTATGACCCAATCTTTCTCTTCCCACCTTCCTTTTCCGCAGCTCATCCTAGTACCATCTCTCAACATAAGCAGGAATTTCCTAGGAATACACCACCTGAGCAGGCAAGGAGAGGGGTGAGCTAACTGAAGACCTTCATCACTCTCTCCTCTTCTCCAAACCTAATCACCTAGTTTTGTCTCTAGGTCTAGAACACCTGTTTCAGCCTTCTTTCTTAGGCCACAGATCTTCCCCTTCTAACTCCAGAATGCAACCCCTGATCTATCACAGACCATGAGTGCCAGGAAAACAGGTAAGCTGTCTGCAGATCTTCCCCTCTCCTAAGATCCAAACCTGCTGAAGTCCTTTCCAATCTGATCTCATTCATAATTCTTCCCAAAGACTTCCACTAACCTTCGTTGCCTCGCATCATCGTATTATCTCAGTCTCCTGTTGCAAAAGGCACTCCCAGCTAATCACAGGCTACTCCTGCCTGAAAAGCAGATAGATTGACTCAGATCTTCCTATTTCTCCTTTCCAATCTGAGTCTTATCCTCAACTCCATAGTACAACACCTGTGCCAGATTCATTGACCCCCACTTCTAGTGGATCATACAGATTTTCTCCTCCTGAAATCTATCTGTCCACACATTGTTTAAGCCCAGCCCCCAAATCAGTAGGAAGGCTAATTGCAGATCTTCACTTTTCTGTTTTTTCATATAGATCCAATCTCGCATATCACCCTGGCTCTACGGCAGACCATCTAGGGTGACTTTACTTTATTTCCTGACACATTATAAAGAGACCTAGTAGATCCTGGTATAACTTTCTGCTTTTGTCTCTCTTGTGAACCTTCTCAGACCTCTAGTCTATCTACATTCTTATATTTCAGCACAAAATATCAAGAAAAATCATTGTTCCAGAAATCTCCATGGGCCATAGGTCTACAGAAAAATCCTACCAGTCAACACATAGTCATCATATTTTTCAAAAACCCAGAGAGGAATCAGACACTAAGAATCAAAACATCCAAACAAAAAGAACAGAACCATATACCAGCACCTGGAAATATATTCTTCCCAATCCTAGATGCTTAGACTCCAGCATTAAAGCATAATCAATAATCTAAAAATATTATTCCACTAGAGTTCAGCAACCCTACCACAGCAGGCCTTGAAAATTCCACCAGGCTGAAGAACTCACGAAAAAATTCTTAAAACTTTTCTCTGGATATGATAGAGATTTGTAAAGAAATAGAAAAAAACAAAAACAATGAAAGAAAATGAATAAAACTCTTCAGGACCTGAAAACATAAATAAAGAAATCACCAATAGAGAAATCACAAACTGAAGGAATTCTGGAAATGGAAAATTTAGGAATTTGAAGAGAACCTGTAGAGGCAAGCTTTATTAACAGAATATGAGAGACAGAAGAAAGACTCCTATGCATTGAAGAAAGGATAAAGTAAATGGTTATATCAGGCAACAAAAATGCTAAGTCTAAAAATTCAAAATATAAATCATCAAAAAAAAAAACCTGACATATTATGAAAATACCAAATCTAAAAGTAATAAGGATGAGAAACCCAGGTCAAAGACCCAGAAAATATTTTCAACAATAACATAAGTTAAAATTAAATAAAAAAACCCTCATGATTTAGAGAAGTAAATGTCTATAAAAGCACAAGAATCATACAGAACATGAAGTAAATTGGATCAGAAAAGGATCCAGTCTTGGTACTGTGTGCCCGGAGTCCAGACTCCCAAAAAGATCACCAAGAGACCAATCCAAAGCAACAGCAAAAGGTCTCTTTATTGACAAGCTAGCTTGGGTCAATCTTCTGTTTGATGCAGCAGTGGAGCAGGAGTAACCCTGAGCAGCTGGAGTCAAGAGTTTTTATTGTGGTAGGGGGAGGGCTTGAGGGGCTTCAGAGCTTCTGGGTTACAATCCTCGGATTGGACCAAATTCAGGTCAGAGATACTTGTTATGAATTCATTGGCTGCTTTGAATTCTACGGAGTTTCAACATTTATCAGTGGTCTAAGGTTTCCCTATGTCATCAGATCAGCAGGTATACCTGGAGACAATCTGTACCTTTCCCAGGAAAGGAATATTTAGAATATTTTCCATGAGGTCCTGGCTCTTCCCTAGATGGTATATTCTCATGGGCTCTTCCTGGTACCACTAGGTGCTGCCAACATCAAGGCAGTCGTGTAGTCAAACTGTTCTGGGTCCCACAAGCTAATTATAATCAAAACAATAAATGTACAGAACAATGTACACAGAGAACATTTAAAGCTTCAAGGGCAAAAGACCAAGTTATTTATAAAGCCTAAAGGTTCACTTCTCAGTAGAGACCCTAAAAGCCAGAAAGGCCTGGACAGATGTGCTGCAAACTCTAAGAAAAGCCAACACAGACTATTATACACAGCAAAATTTTCAATCACCATAGACAGAGAGAATAAGACATTCTGTGTATGATAAAATCCATACTGTAATATTTACAACTTATGTTTGCTTCCAGGCTAGTCATCCTCATATAACACATTTCTATTTTAATAGAAACACTGCAAGAGTACATGTAACTCAGGAATGTAGTGATTATAAATACTTGTAGTGCCTAACAACTACTAGATTTTTATAATTTAAATCCTTATGTGTAGAATGTCTAATACTTTGTTCTCCATGACAATTTTTTTTGAATGATGTGTACCTTTTCAACTATCAGAAGAAATTCATAGTTGACTTGCATGTTAACTCAGTGGCTACAAGTTAAATATTTGAATGTTTTTCTCATATTTACCACTTTAATATTATTTATCAATAGTCATGAACTTTATCCTAACGTTCAGGTAGCCTTAAATTGTAATGAATTGTAGGACTTGTTTGAACAAAGACATTTATTCTGCTCTGAGTGGAGTCCACTAAGTGTCACTTGCAAGAATTTAAGACAAAACTGGTAAACTGAGAAAATATTATACTTTATCTACTATTGTTTTTTTTTTTTACAGCCATGTCCAGCTAATAGATGCCTGTTGAACCACAGAGCTATAAGGCAAGATTTACTAGATATGTTTTCCTGGTGTGGGAATGTCTCTCTGTATGCTGTGAATATCAATCTTTAAATAAAGGAGCTGTTTTGGCCCATGACAGACACCATAGAAAAAGTAGGCAGGGAAATCACAGCATAGGTAGGAGAAGCAGGGCAGAGCCAGGACAGACTGAGCCAGCCGCCCAAGAAGAAGCATGTAAGGAACATGGGTGAGCCACAGGCCACGTGGCAGAAAGATTAATGAAAATGTGTTGAGTTAAGATGTAAGAACAAGCTAGCAATGTGCCTAAGCGATAGACCAAATAGCATGAAGCTAATATGAACATCTGAGTCATTTCTTGGGGCCTAATCAGCTGCAGGCGCCTAAGGTTTCTGGGGCTGCAGGTCTGTGGGTTTGGACCTCTGGCTGCCCGGGGCAAAGAAACCCTATTGTAACATTTTCCTTTTCCTCACCATCGCCATTTATGCTGTGAGTCAATAACATGAGTGAAAGCTTTCACAGATGTGTGAGCATGTTTTAGTTCCACAACCGATAACCTCTATTTTTGAGGTTTCTACTTTCCTTGCCCTATTCATTATCTTATGAACATAGTCAAGTCTATCACATTGACTTTATGCCCTTTTCTTGTCATTCATTTGACCATATTCTTCACTTTTCTATCCTGTACTGAACTGCAAAGGTTAAGTTTCCTCAACCATATCAGATGCCTCAGAAGACATCTGACACATTCATATGGAAGGGCTTCCTTCCAATCCACACTTCTCCTTATGAATGCTACTGTAAAATATGCGGAGTCCTTGGCTATTCAAACAGAAATTTTCCCAAATTACCTTAGACTTGGCCTTACTTCTTTGCCCTCATAGTATAAATGATTCCTGAAAACTTTGTTAATCCGTTTATTGCTTAGAGACCCCAGTTCTGTAAACATAAAATAGAAAATATGATCTCATACTGCACACTTGTTACATCAGACAAATTTTTCTTACTGCATCTGTGTTCAGTACTGTATCTCAAAAGTTTAGCAAGGATGGTATTAAAGACATATTATATTGTCAATATGCCATTATTATGCAAATAAGTTAAAAATTTCAGTTAATAAATACCATCATTTCCTTAGTTTTATGTTTGGAAAACTCACTTTGATGTTTTCTCTCTATTCTCGACCAGTCTACTTCTCAATTCCTGGAAAAGTATCAAATGTTTAATTGCCTTTTGTCAACAGTTACTAATCACTTGGGGGCTTATTTTCACATGTATCTGCATTTTAAAAGTTGTAACTAATTTTCTGCAAACTCTATTACAGCGGATAGAAGCCAAGTCCTAGAATTTCTTCTAATTCCTCAGGTCTTTCTGAAACTCAATATTTTCATGGTAAAAATAATCATATGTAACATTTATAAAGATACACTTACAAAACCATGTCTTTCATTGGGAACAAAAAAGGCGTGAAATAGGCATAATTGGGGCCACTGCAAGAGTTGATTAGATAAAAGAGAAAAAGTTGAATTTCTGGAGGGTAGAATCAATCTCTGTCCTTTAAGAACACTTTTAAGTTCCCAATTCACTTCATTAATTTATTTTCTTGAAAGACATTTAATGTGGATATATGTTTATTCCTCTATAAGAGCTGAACAAGATGACAGATATTTTCAAAAAGATATATATATATATATATATATATATGATACATTATTTTCTCTTCTATGAGTGAATGTATATCATTTTTTCAAGAAAAGTCTAATCAAGCATTATCACATTTGAAAAGTGTTAAGTAGCTAGTAAAAAAACTAGCAAGGTTTTGAATACATAACTTAGGTAATCATATTTAGCATTTTTACTTTTAAATATGATTTCATAATAGAATGCAGAAATTAGTCAATATGGTTACATACAAATTATTTTATACTAATATTTACATTTATATTAGCGATTCAATGAATATTTTAGAGGAAGAGAATCCACTGCTTGAAAGTACTTCAAATTAAAAGTGGGAAGGTAGGCATGTATGTGAGCATGTGTGCGTGCGTGCGTGTGTGTGTCTGTGTGTGTGTGTGTGTGCATGTGTTTGTGTATGTGTGTGTGTGTGTGTGTGTGTGTGTGTGTATGGGAGTGTGTTTCTGTATGCATAAGCAAACAAGCCATGTGCTTCCTAGAGTATTTTAATGAGGGCATTTACAGATATAATCTTGAGCAAGTGCAGGCTTTTTTTTTTTTTTTTTTTTTTTTATAGCCAAGGCAAATGAAGCATGCCTTCAATTAGAAACTTCTGAAAATACACTGTGATAACCTACTGAGAATGGAATTGCTTTTCTTCACAGCATCACGCCCACCCCTCTTTAGAAGCCCATAGCATTGGGTATAAGTGTTGGAAGTGCAATATGCTCTTCTTTAGTCATTTTAGTTCATTAAATGCATTTTATACTTCAAATACCATTCCAAGATTATACATTTGATATCTCGAAACATATGCATGCTACTTTTAGAGTTCAGCACGTGGAATCAGTGAAACTCAAAAGTCTTAGAACTCATATGCTATGCAAATGAATATGCAAAACTTTGCATTATTATGCCTTTCTGAAACACCTGAAACATCAAAGCCTCAATTCCCAAATAGGGGATTATGGTGTTTTCCGCAACTACAGTTTAATTTTCTATGACCTTATTGAAAAGCCAGAAAAACTTATCCAATGTCTTACATTAAATGTAAAAATGAAAATATTTCCTGGAGAGAATGAGCAAAAGTGGGCATGAATTTTATGTATTATTATGTAATCTCTATCAAAATTTTATACAATTTCTTAGTTTGATGCTATCATAAAATACAATTTTTAAAATTCTATATCAACATTCTAATCACTAAATTATGTTTGTGTGTAAGCTCATGTGTGTACCTGCCACAAGGCACTGTGCTCATGCCGCAGAAAGTCGCAGGACTTCATCTACAGAGCACTCCCCTTCCACATGTGGGTCCTGGAAACTGAATTCAGATTGTGAGACTTGGAACCCACCCTTCACTAACGATGAGCTATCTCATCAAACCCAGTGCTTATTTTTTTAATGTAAATTAAAATGGAGGCAAAAGTTGAAGAATTCATGAGCATCACCCTTGGAAACAACTAAATCTTGCTTAGTTTGCAATATATTTCTTGTTTTTATATTTTGAAGAATGTATTGCTTATCTCAACAAATCAGAAGGAGTTAACAAGACTATTAGGATTACATTCCCAATTATATGGGTCAAATCAGGCAACTGTACAAGGGTAGCAAATCCAATATTAGCTTTTCATTACTTCCACATCATAGTCCTATGATGTCTCCCCATAACAAGGCCTCAGAGATATTACCAAGCCAATTTAACTTGAAAGCATCTGAATAACAAGTTGGTGTTTATTAAATAAACTGACTTTATACTATCTTTTATCGCTTAGAAATATCCTTGCTTTTCCCTTTATTGTTGATACATTTCACTGGGTAAAATTCGCAAATGATTTTTCTCTTGTTTTAAAAAATGAAGCACCTTTTTCTAACTCAGTCCCCAACAGGCCTGGATGAGAGAAAGCATGGAAAAAGAAGACCGTCTCTATCACGCTGTACATGTCCTGTTGTGTATCCCACATGCCTGGAGGATGGGAGATGTTTTCTCTGTCACAGCTAGCAAGGAAAGTAAATATCATTCATGAAACAATATCACTAGTTTCTTTACCTTCCCCCAGTAAAGTGTGCATCCGATATGTCTGGTAGGGGATGAGGTAACTCTTGTTTTTTGCTAATATCACTTTTGGAGAAAAGGTAGGGAACTATATGTTTCTTGTCTTCCTTGAAGAATGAAAAGTTAGTAACAATGTGACTCCTGATTTCATGTCTGAGAAAGGGGATTTCAAGATGATGAACTTGAAAGACTTTACTGAGGCAAAGAAGGAGTGTCAAGTTCAGAGAAGAGCTCTATCTCTTTCCATGTAGATAGAAAAATAGATGATATAAAAAATCAATAGATATGGATATAGATATAAATATATAGAGAGAAGCTAGATATAAATATAGGTAAACATAGGTATAGACATACATAGATATAGATAGTGTAGATTTAGATATATCATGTGTTTGTGTGTGTATGTGTGTGTATGTGTGTGTGTATGTGTGTGTGTGTGTGTTTGCTTGGCTAATATCAGATTGTGTGGTCAAAGGTTTTTGGTTTCCAGGCTCCCTTTTCTAAGTCCTTATTGTTAACAAAGCTTTGTGATGGGATGTTTGAACAGTTCCTCTTCATGCATTTACTATAGATTACTCTCTCCAGTGAATGCAGGAAAGCACAAGAGGTAAGGATAATACGCAGGGAGTTCACTGACATTTATTAACACAAAGAAAATATTTGAATCATGTTGGGAGGAGGGGAGATTTGTTTTTGCACTAGAGTAAGCTTAAGTTTTCTGCATAGCATTGGCTATGCCATAATAACGAGGTAATGAGGAACAAGAATCCAATATATCTCTATTTCAAAAAATGCAAATTCAATGAGCAGAAATCTAGAAAGAAAAATATTTTTTTTCTGTCTGAGACTTTTATGTAGCAAATTCCTTTATATTTCTTTTTTTAAAGATTGCTCTCTCTCTCTCTCTCTCTCTCTCTCTCTCTCTCTCTGTGTGTGTGTGTGTGTGTGTGTGTGTGTGTGTGTGTGTGTGTGTGTGTATAAGGCTAAGCATTAAGAATGTATTTGATATCTTAAGTAAAATGAAAAAGAAATAAATGTAAAATGAGTTTGGAGACAATTCCTTTAAGTGGTTGGTTTTTCACAGTGTCCATAACAGGAGAGAAGGTGTCTGGTGTGTGATTTTTTTAAATGTCTTTCTCTCAAAGACATTTTTTGAACATCCAAATGTGGGAGAGAGAAAATTGGGTACCTCAAAATGACTCTTTTAAGAGCTTTTCTCTATCTCCCAAAGAGATTTGTTCGTTTCCAAGAGATTTATTTTGTTATTATCACATCTGAAATGTGCCAGGGAGAAAGAAAAAGACTTTTGTTAGCTCAGAACAATAGTAAATCAGCTCTCTTAAGAGCAGCTCTGTCGTAAAGATTTATTTTGTTTTGTTATAATTGAGATGAGTCAAGGAGACAACAGTATGGGAAACACTTTTGATTCTGCATCAGGACAAAGATCAGTAGTGGAAGATCCAGGATCTTTATAGTGAAAACATTTTCTAAATCTCTTTTGATAATAATACTTCCTTAGAAGGATCACAGCACAGTTAGTGGGCCTTTTGTCCATTAAGTGTCAGAAGAAGTGAGCTTTTGTGGAAATACATTTTGTGTTATCTTCTTTATATACCTTGCATCATCCTAATTTCAAGCAGAAATAGAAACTTTATGGGGATAATCTACTTAATGTATTTAAGATGGCTAAGATATTATACCAAAGTAACTTTCATTCGTGCTAGGAAACCATTCTCACAATTATTCAGGAACTTGGTTTAAGCCAATTTTTCCAATTGGTCCCTGCACATCTCTACAGAGAATTACTACTGAAGATGAACAGAGATTTAGACATTTTTAAGTTGTGATCATGTTTAAAATTTTTAAAATGATAAGAATGTTAATGACTAGAGAGTAAATTTAGCCATAGATATGCACACATGGCCTTCTGGTTTTAATGAAAAGTGGGTATTGTGAACATTTGTATAGCCCCACCAAGGATTGCAGGATCAGCTCTTTGTTTTTGAAAACTAGACAATATAAAGTTATGGGATGCTCTTAAGATTAATTTCTGAGGAAAACAACTAGAAAAGTTTGCATTCTTTCCAACTGAAGCTACAGTGTGTGTGAAGATGTAACAGCTACTACAAAGTGCAAAGAACTTATTCAATCCGTGAATGAGAACTTTATGGAATTATATGAGAATAAAGACCAATTTGGTGGGTAATCCAGACTTTAACACTGATGAATGAAGGCAGCAATGGGGGAGATATGATGAATGCAGAAGAACTGATAAAAAGGCATATTGCAACTCTACTCTGTACACCACAGGGACTGACCATAATAGCTTGTGGAACACTGGCCTTCAGCTTTTATTTTCCTTCTATTCCAGGTTTGTTTGTTTGTTTTCTTGGACAAGTCTACCCTGATTCCATCCTGAGGAATGTAGCTTAAAAAATGCATATAAACTCTAAATTCACAAATGAAAAGTTTCTGAATAATGAAGAAAAGAGAATAAAGAGATAATGATATAAATAAATAGTAAAATAAATGCTTAAGAAGGAATGTATGATGTCTCATGCTTTTAATCCCAGGTCTTAGGAGACAGAATCTGGTTGATCTCAGAGTTCCAGGCCAGCTGAGTCTACAGAAAATTTCCAGGACTGTCATTTCTACATAAAGAAACACTTTCTGAAAAAACAAAACAAAACAAAACAAAAACTACAAAAGATTTGCATGAGAATAAAAGTGTTCTTGCTGGGGGAGGGAAAACTAGAACAAGAGGATAGAATGAAGATGATCAAGATAGGAAGCCACAGTTGACCTAATTACAACTAAATTCTTAAATATGCATTTTCTAGTTATGATAGGGAAGCTTCACCCATGAACTATCTATAGCTAGCTACATAAAACCTGAACAAGGACTGATGGGCATGGAGAATGTCTGTCTCCCAAGGTTCCACACCCAGATGAAGAGCTATTGATAATTACAAGTGCTCAAATGAGTCAGGATTAGTTGTGATCATGGAGGACCCCCCTAAATGGTTCTCCAGTATCATGTGGTCACCCAGAGCAACACAGGCAACACTAAATCAACTTCAGGTTGTTTGACATATTAATTTGCTTGTACACACATGTATACATATATGTATAAATAAATATATACATAGGGAAGAGATTAAGACATAATAGAGGGATGAGATGGAAGAAATATTGTAATTGTACTTTTATTATGATGAAAAGAGAACATAGAAAATAAAATGATAACAAATCATATTTAGGCATTATTTTTATAGTGCAGTAGACTTTGTGTGTCCTTAAATAATGTTCTAGTGGTCTAAAGTCCATTTCTAAATATCTAGTGCTATTCTTAAGGATCAATATAGTAGTTTAAAACATATGTCCTATCTTAAAACAATGATTTTATTTCTGTATTTGTATTTAAGTAGCTCCAAATGCTGAATGCTATTCTATTATAAAAGCATAAAAACATTATGAAGCACAAACACATAGGGAATTACATTCTGTAGAATAGTCTAGGGGACTATTGATTGAAATTGTCTTTTCATGTCTTTAAAAGTCACAAACATGTTTTTTTTTTACAAAACATTATTTGCTTTTCTGTTTTGGAAAATACATGTCCCCAGTCGAAGTGAAAGGTAAACTTCCAGGGATCAATCATACCCTGAGTCACTCTATGTTCTACCTTGCATTTGGAATCACCACACCCTTTGGCTGATAGAAATGTCAAAAATTAAATTTTCAATGTATTTTAAACTACAATCTTCCCTTTTCTCTTTCAATTTATAAGATGTTTTGAGTCTTCTTCTATAAACTCCTTCAGTCTGTCTGTATATATACACATGTATGTACATATTTATGTTTTTAA
This sequence comes from Phyllotis vaccarum, assembly GCA_033318265.1. NCBI lineage: Eukaryota > Metazoa > Chordata > Mammalia > Rodentia > Cricetidae > Phyllotis > Phyllotis vaccarum. The sequence goes on from JARWLC010000006.1 coordinate 144,041,160, forward strand.
ATTTCTGCCTCCAACATTTATCATTTTTAGATAATGAAGAAATATTTCATTTTATAGAATCATTTATTTAATATGAATTTAATTGGATATAATACAGTTATATAATTATATAACTAATATAATTTACATTATTTCTATTATTTATGTATTCACTCATAATTTTTTACATGTATATATTCACTTCCAATTTCCTTCTTTTTATATACCTTCTGTAACTAAATGTTTTCTCAATTCCTTTCTTACTTTTATACTAGCATATCTTTCTTTTGTCTTTTGCTGCCCAATACTTAAATTAGAGTTTCTTAACTTGAGCAAGAAAAACTAACTAAATAATATAGCACTGAGTAATATGAGTCTTTTTCCCAGGAAGCACTAAATGCCAGTAGTTTCTCAGGTAGGGATAAAGCTTCATGTGTCTGTCCTTTTCCTGTCTATGAGAGATTATTGACATAATCAGCCTTGCCTAGTTAATCAAAACTCCTATAATTTCTCAAGTTCACCAGTTATATTTTCTCCAGAAAAATGTGTTTCTCCACACTTTCCCCATCCCGTTTTTTGTATTCTTTCAATACCCTCTGGCAGGTGTGTGTGTGTAGAGGAGTATTTGGTACTGTGTTCAATAGTCAATTTTTCTTGGTACTTAAACAAATCATCAGTTTTTAATCAACTATTACCATAAATAAGTTTCTCTGAGCAAGGTTTTAGATCAACACTAACTCGTGGGTACACACACACTTCAGATTTCTGTAAACCCTCTTCAACAATGGGCTTTTGTAGAGCAAGATATGATTTCTTTTTAGTGCCACTCATCTAATAATCCAATCAGCAAGTATAAGGTTACTTTCTTGACAGTTAGAGTACTATTACTACTGTAGCTATTAGAACCCACAGCTGGGTAAAATCGTTTATAGCATTCATTTCTGTGCAATCTTCCTTAAATCTTATGGTACCGTTAAAACTAGCTAACACAGATTCCCATCATGATAACTATTTGTACTGCAATCAAACCCTGGAGTACAATAGGAATTTTCCATCTAGTTCTTGTGGGCAATAAATAACAATGACAATAGTTTATACTGTTGTGAGATAGCGTCTCTGAGGCCCAAAGACAATATATAACCAACGTCACTATGTTTTTTTATTTAAAAACTCATGGCTTCAGGGAGTAGCATTATTCGCTTTTCAAGACTACATTAAATCAGCCTTAATAACAGAATGAGGGGCTTGGACCTATGTCATCTGGATATGCCAGACTGAACGGACCCACCTGGGGACTTGTTGCTCCCTTGGAGAATGTACAGGGGAATGGAGTGGGGGGAGGATGAGGGAGGACTGGGAGGAGGGGAGGAAAGTGGAGCAGTGGTAGATAAGGAAAAAAACTTTTTAAATAACATTAATTAATTAATTAAAAACATTTTTATTTTTTTATAAGTATACCTTAAAATTTTGTCACAGAGTATTAGTTTCTCATGGGACTTTCAGAGGAAATTTTCAGGTGATTAACATCCCCACCATCTTTGTCCTTGCCCTCATTTTTAAATCAAACTATCCAACACACATATTTATTTTCCCTCCTTTCATAACATATTTATTATGTTACTAACATAAAAAACATAGGCCCTTACTTGTTGTTAAGTCCAACTTAAATATACAAATGTATTAATCTGAAGCTAAAATGGTTTTATGAGAAAATATACATTCGCACTGTTGACCCTGAATTACTCCAATAATTAGATTTTATAGTTGCGTCCATTTGGTCTCAAATCATATTTCTTTACAGGCTACTGAAAATATATCATGTACCTGTACTACAGTTTTGTTACTCCTTCATCTGTTAATGGATATCTATTATAATTCAATATAAAAATACTGTGAATATAAATAGCAATAAGCAATAATGTGTAGCTACTTCAGTTACAGAATGTAAAGTCCTCTAGGGATATGGCCAAGAACAGTGTAGCTGAGTTACATATTACAATTTTAGTTTGTTAATGAACCTCAGTCTGATTTTTATAGTGACTTCTCTAGCTTACATTTATACTAGTAGTAAATACAGATATTTATTTTTCTTGAAACTAGGCAAATGAGTTACTGTTGTTAGTTCTTTGAGAATCTCATGCAATACATTTTGATAATAATCTCATCCAATATCCGTTATTTATCTTCTCCTTTACTGGTTCCAGTGTCAAACTGTCTAGAATAATATCAAACAAAGACAAATCCCCTTCCATTATACTACAGCTTTTGTTTCTAATGTGGGAAAATTTTCTCACTCTGCTTTAAACAAATTTCCTTTTAAAGAAATCCAAATTTACCCACCAAACTTGTTGTCAATGATTATTCAGATGACTGTGAAGTGGGGCGGCTACCTAGTATGGTACCAGCCCAAAGAAGGGACACTGCTAGGAGACACATCTCTGCTCTGTTGCTAGCATAAGGCTGTGAGACTTTTTAGCTCAGTGTGTCTCCATTTCTCTGCATTCAGAATCTATTTTAAAGCTTATCAATGCCAGAAGGTGGGTTCTATGTGTAGCCAGAAGTTTTCTGTCCTGTCCAGGACATTTGCACCGGATAAATCACTCCTGCAGCTACCTATAAAGTAATTACTCAGAGCTTATATTAATAAAAACTGTTTGGCCTATGGTGCAGGCTCATTACCACCTAACTCTTATGACTTACCCCATTTCTTTTAATCTATTGTATTGTGACAAGTTTTGTGGCTTTACATGTTTTCCATTATGTCTTGCTCTCTGGAACACAGCTTGAAGTATCTCTCCTTGATTCTGCTCTCCTTCATCTTTATCTCTGATTTCTCTCTCACCTGCCACGGAACATTGGATGAGCAGGGAAGTAGTGAGTATCTGAGAGGAGGAAACAGAAGAGAAATTAATAAAAAATATATGGTATAAAAAATGTCTCATAAAAATATAAGCATTAATAGCATCAATAAAAGCACCAACATCCTTGTAAAAATGATTTAAACATCTTATTTATCTAATGGTATCAAAAATTAGTTGTTAAATATAAGGCTAGTTTACATGCCAATAGGATTTTTATACATTTCCTTTTGCTCAGTTTGATTTCTATATTTGATACCTATGTTGTTATTTTCATGAAACAAGTTTGTAAATGTTTTATATCAAATCAAAGTGTAATTGATGATTTGTCATACTTCATATTTTGATCTATACACTTATGTTTATGCACTTATTATTTGGTATTAGTAATAGAAACCGTAAATGGAAAAAATAATACATGTGCTAGATATAACTTAAATTTTGTGATCAATGTGTTAAAACACATACGTCATAAAAATTTCCTCAACTTGTCTCTATGGAAGGTCCAGCCACTATCTATGATGTACTCTGTCTTTTTGAATTTTAACAGAACATGTTTTAAAAAACACTCAGCCACATTATTTACATTTAAAAATCTTTCACATACTTTAACTTCATCTTTTCTTCTGTGACCCATTTTCCATTTACTTTATCTTCTACAAATACATTCATTTTCAGGAGATTATTGTCAAGAGTTTACTCTGGCTTTCTGCATTTAGTTCAAGTGCCTTTCTTCTTAGAGTTTATATTCTCAACCAGCACAATCTCCCTACAGGATTTGGTTGTCTGTCTATTTATGTAATATTCTATAAAAATTATACTATTTTTAACTACTTGTTATTCTCTTATTGATTTACATGTCATTAAAAACTAATATCTTAGCTATGCTATTTATGTTCACTGATACCTGGAGTAGAAAGTTTTAAATATAATAAAAAATATCTCCCAAATTATATTGATTCATTTGACTTATTTATTTCCCACATTCTATTAGTATAATAAAAATGTAAAATTATAAATAATAAAAAGTTATCTTCTATAAAAAATATTTATAGCATTCAAAACATGTTATTACCATTCACTAAAATAAAACATACCAATAACATTTTCAGGGTGGTATATCTGCCTTTAGCTATGTTTATATTGATAGTTCTCACAGGTATTTGAATGTGCCCAAATGACTGAATTAATGTTTCTCGTAGACTAGAAAATATATCCAGGCTTACTTGATACATTCAAGAACATGTGCTGTTTACTAATGTTACTGTTGGAATGATACCAAGAAAGGTGTTAAGCTAAGAAATTTAAAAAAAATTAGAACACAGTAGTTGTTGATGGACATGTTATGTTTCATTTCAGTTATATTAATATATAAGTAACAACTATTTATGTATCACCAGTTATCAAAGTGAAATACTTAAATCTTACTCCAAATTGCTTTACTCACATGATAGTTGTCACTATCCATCATGTTTCTGTGTTTGTGAAATGAGTCCATCAGCTAAGGCAATGTTTTTGTGTTTATGCCTCTTACAGTTTCATATCAAGAATGTCAGGAACATTCTCAAGTTGGGAAGGTTTATTACTGTTTTAACTACACTCTATGGAGAAGTTCATAAACACTACACTTGAATTTTAAGTGATAACAAAATCATTATAAAATTGTACATTTAATAATATAAAATAAAGAGAAATTTGATTTTCAAATGGTTCATTTACAGGACTTTAGTAGTATTTCATTCACTCAGAATGTATAATGATTCAGTGTAGAAACAAGAAAATGCTTTCATTTTTTATCATTTTTTTTTCAATTTGGAATCTGTCACCAGGTATCTTGTTAGCTTGTGTTAAGTACAGCAATTAGAAACCATCTAGCTTTCTTTAATAGTAAAAAGGTCAAAGCAGACAGATTACTTGAAATTTTAAATATGGCTTGTTAGAACAGCCAATCTGTCATCTTTTATTTTCTATGAAGGAACTTTAATTAGCCAAAATTTTAATAACACAGAGAAACACTAAATGTACTGGAAATGTGGTCTCCTGGAAGGATACCAGACCTTACAAATGGCTTCCTTGTTACTTCTGGTAAGTACATAATGCATCACTTAGAGTCTCATTTGTTTTAGGTAATATCTACCTTTTCTAAACTACTATGGGTCTACCAAAATTTTGAAAGATTATTTTATTGCACCAAATTTTATCATATGTTTCTTTCTTTTTGATGCTAGATATTGACTTTGCACATGCTTGATAAGCAATTACCACCAACCCACATAAGGTAGATTCCAATTAGTGTTTTTGTTTTGTTTTCACTCCTGATATCAATGCAGTTTCTCTCCATTAACCTTCTGAGAAATTTAATTCTCTACTGAATCAGTTGGAATATGTCACTAAAGACAAAATATAGCTCCGTGGCCCGCAGCTAGAACTGACCATAATTTCTTCTACATGAAGAATAGATTTCTTGTTATCAGGAAACAACATACTCGCTTGTAAGGGACATGCAATCAAAAGTCCTATCGAGCAATCATAACTACAATTGAATAGAATACCATGATAATCCTAAGCATACCAATCGTGTACCTTGGTTGTCACCAGCAAGTCTATAGTTGAGTTCAAGACCCACTCAAAAAGAAGAAAATTATGCTTGGTACTAAGAAATTGTCGGATACTGGAGAAAAACCTAAAATCCCCACTATATTAACCAGCATAATCCCTAACTATATTCTAAATGTTTGTCTTTTCTTTTAACTTATGAACAAGTATAGCCCTTACTTTTTATCAGGAACCATCTTTTTGCAACAGTGACTACTAGAGCAAACTAGAAACCATGAAAATATAGAACTGTGGAGTTCAGAAACAGCTAATATCTACAATACAATCCCTATATCCAAGTTTTAGAAACACTGTGGAAGAGAGACCCGAATGATTGTATACAGAAGGGGATCAAGGAATTTGCTGTGAGAGCAGGTTCTAATGTTAGAATCTAGTCCCATAAAATCTCATCAATATGTCTTCCTAATCATGAGTGAGCACAAATAAAAACACCATACATGCTGACGTAAATGGAGTGAGGAAACACTATGTTGCCACAACTCTACAAAAAAAATATGTGTAGGTAAGGAATATTGAAAGTAAAATACCCTGTTCCAGGAAATAGTAAACTAACAGGTTATCTAGTCCCAAAAGGTCAGCTCTGAAAACAAGCATAAAAGCATTCTTATAAGACTGAACAGGCTAATTTAAAAATACATTTGTTTCTAATATACATGTAAATATGCATATAATAGCAAATAATGAAAAAGAGATTATGAATTTGAAAGAGAGCAAATAGGTATATATGGGAAAGTTTGGAGGAAGAAAAGGGAAACAGGGTACTGGGCTTATATTAATAACCAAAAGAGACACCCTCCTCTCTGCCTTCCAACCAGGACAGCTAGGGCAGTCCCAAGTCTGGTCAACAGAGTACAAAATGTGCCCCCTAACCCATGACAGCTCAAGCTGCAGGCAAGCAAGTGAGACCCCTGCCTGCAAGCTTGACTATCTATAATCCTCATTGGACCTTTTGCCCTTTAAACCTCAATTTGTTTCCCAAATTCTCCCATTCCCTTAACTTCAGCTGCTTTCTGAGATACAGCCTCTGGAGAGCCCCAGCAGAAGAGGTGAGCTATTCTGTCCCCAGGTGGCCAGCTAGGGCCAGGTGAGATAGGCCTCCCAACCCCAGTCTGGACAATAGGGTGCAAAATATGCCTCCCTAACCCTTCATCTCCAGCTGCAGGTAAGCAAGTGGGACCACTGCCTGCAAGCCTGACTATCTACACTCTTCATTGTACCTTCTCCCACACAAGCCTCAATACATTTTCCAAAACTGCCAATTACACCAACTCTAGCTGCTTCTTGAGACAGCCACTGAAGAGCCTCAGCAGAAAATCTGCAGTTGAAGCTGTTTCCTGAGACACAGCTTATAGAGAACTCCATTACGAGAGTGGCTTCCCTGAGACACAGGCTCCACTGCCTCGGAGCTCCCCAAGAGCTCTGATTTCACCAAGAGCACCTAGTAGACTGCAAACAGTCAGCTGGAACACAGTCAACACATGCACAGATCAGTGGAGAGATGGCTACATGGCAGTGCAAAAATTCATTCAACAGTGTGAATAACAATATGCCACCACCAGAACCTAGAGTTTTTACACTGAGACCGGAACATTCCAATACAGAAGGAGCAGAGCTATGACATTAAAAATACCTTTATAAACATAATCAAAGCTTATTAAAAGTTAAAGTAATGCAAAACTCCCACGAGGAAATAGTGGAAATGACAAGCAAGAAATTGGAAGAAAGTAATAAATCTCTTAAAGACAAGCTAGAGAACCAGAACAAAGGAATCAAATAGCTGATGGAACAGTGCAAGACTTAAAAACTGAAACGGAAGCAATAAAGAGGACACAAGCCTAGGACATCCTGGAAAACACGAGGAAACAGACAGGAACCACAGAGGCAGCATCACTAACAGAATAGAGGAGACAGAAGAAAGAATCTCTGGTGTGAAAGATACAGTAGAGGAGATAGTTTTGTCAGTCAAAGAAAAGTTTGTGTGTGTGTGTGTGTGTGTGTGTGTGTGTGTCTGTGTGTGAGTGTGTGTGTGTATGTGTGTGTATGTGTCTATGTATGTGTGTGTGTGTCTGTGTGTGTGAGTGTCTCTGTGTGTGTATGTGTGTGTCTGTGTCTATCTGTGTGTGTGTCTGTGTGTGTGTGTATGTGAGTGTGTCTGTGTCTTTCTGTGTGTGTCTGTGTGTGTATGTGTGTGTCTGTCTGTGTGTGTGTCTCTGTGTGTATGTGTGTGTCTCTGTGTGTATGTGTCTGTGTGTGTGTATGTGTGTGTGTGTGTGTGTGTGTGTGTGAGTGTGTGTATGTGTGTGTTTATAATACAAAACATCCAGAAAATTTTGGGATGAGTGAATCGGACTTGCCTGGAGTGAATGTACCCCTGCGCTGGCCCACCTTGGGACTTCTCGCCCTTTTGGGGGAGGGGATGGGGGATGGGGAGAGGTGAGGCTGAGAGCAGGCTGGGAGGGATTGGGAGGGTAGAGACAAGAGGGAGAAGGGGTACATTGATAGAGATGACTTTTTAATGGAAATAATTTTTTTAAAAAAAGAAAGAAAAGAACAAAAATAAGAATAATAAGAGTAGAGGAAGGAGATGAACAGCAGCTAAAGGAACAGAAAGTATATTCAATAAAATCATAGAAGAAAACTTTTTCAACCTAAAAAAGGAAATGTCTATGAAGATACTAGAAGCATACAGAACATCAAACAAACTGGACCCCTAAAAAAGTCTGCTTGCCACATAATAATCAAAACATTAAACATAAGAATGATAAAAAGAATTTTAAAACCTGCAAAGAAAAAGACCAAGTAACTTATAATAGTAGACCCATCAGAATAACCCTGGACTTCTCAATAGAAACTATGAAAGCTAGAAGCCTAGGCAGATGTTATAAGGACTAAGAGACCACAGATGCCAGCCCAAACTGCTGTACCCAGAAGAACTCTCACTCACAATAGACGGAGTAAACAGGATATTCCCTGACAAAATCAGAATTAAGCAACATCTAACCACAAAACCAGTACTATAGAAAATACTTGAAGAAAACTTCATTCCAATCTAACAAAACTAGAAATGCCATGAAGCCACAAGCATAAATAACCCCCAAAAGCAAACCCTAAAAAGGGAAATACACACACACTATCACCAAAAATTACAGGAATTAGCAATCACTGCTCATTTGTATCTCTAAATATCAATGAAATAAATTTACATATCAATTCTTAAAAAGAGTTGAGAAAAGACTTTACAATCAAATGGATCCATCAACAGGCTGGTGTAGTTATCATAATATCTAACAATATAGACTTCAAATTAAATTCTAATAAAAGAGATCGGGAAGGACCTTACTTATGAATCTCAGGAAAAATCCACCAAGAAGAAATCTAAATCCTGAATATGTATGACTCCAATACAAGGGCACAAACATAAAATACATTATTAAAGCTTAAACCTTAAACGAAACCTCAACACTAACAGTGGGAGATTTCAGCATCTCACTTTTACCAAGGAGTAGGTTTTCCAGACATAAACTATACAGGGAATAAGGGAATTTGCAGATATTATGACTCAAATGGACTCATCAGATAAAAACAGAACATTTCACCTGAAACCATGAATATCCCTTCTTTTCAGCACCTCATGGAACTTCCTCTAAAACTGACCACATACTCAGTTATAAAACAAATATGAATGGATACAAAATAATGGGAATAACCCCTTGTATCCTATCAGATCGCCATGAAAAAAGCTAGAATTCAATAACCACACAAACCACAGAAAGTCTAAAAACACCTGGAAACTAAACGACTCTCGATTGAACCACCTCTGGTCAAGGAAAAAGTAAAGAACAAAAGACGTCCTAGAATTCAATAAAAATGAATCAACAACAGACACAAACTTATAGGACCAATGAAAGCACTGCGAAGAGGAAAGACAGCACTAGGTGTCTAGATTTCTTTTAAAAAGGCACATTCTCACACAAGAGACTTAACAGCCACGTGAAAGCTCTAGAACAATTAGAATCAAACTCCCCTAAAAGTATGCAGCAGGAAATTATCAACCTTAGGGCTGAAATCAATACAATAGAAACAGAGAGAACATTACAAGGAATCAATGAATCAAAGAGTTGGTCCTTTAAGAAAATCACCAAGATAGACAAACCCTTATCCAAACTAACTCAAGAAAGAGAGAGAATATCCAACAAAATCAGAAATGAAAGGGGGATAAAAGCCCATTGCCAAATGATTTCAGCACAGAATTCTACTAGACTTTTAAGGAAGAAATAATAACAATATTCCTTAAATTTTTCCATAAAATAGAAACATAAAAATCATGGCCAATTATTTTTATGATCCTACATCTTGATACCCAAACCACACAAAGATCTGACAAAGAAATGGAATTACTGACCAATATCCGTTATGAATATTGATGCAAAAATGCTTACTAAATTACTTGGGAAACTGAATCCAAAAACATACCAAAAGAATCATCCACCATAATCAAGTAGGTTTTATCCCAGAAATGCAGGGATGGTTCAACATATGAAAAACTGTCAGTGTCACTCATCATATAAACAACCTGAAAGACAAAAATCACGTGATCATCTCATTAGATGCTGGAAAAGCCTTTAAAAATGCAACACTCATTCGTTCTTAGTATAAGTCCTGATGAGATCACAGACACAGGGAAAATACCTAAACATATAAATGCAATCGACAGCATGGTGTCAGCCAACATCAAAGAAAATGGAGAAAAACTCGACCCCCCCCCCCACACACACAAAAAAATAACATCTGGAAATTTGCAAGGAAATGGGTGGATCTGGATAATATCATTCTAAATGGGGTAACACAAACCCAGAAAGATAGACATGGCATATACCCACTCACTAGTGAACTTGAGACATAAAGCAAAGGGTGATCAGGGTACAATCCACAAATTTTGAGGAGAGAGGTAACAGGAGGAACTTAAGAGAGACATCCATGGCTCCCCCTGGGAAGGAGAAACAGGAAAGCTCCTGAGTTCTTGGGATCATAAAGGGAAGTAAAGAAGGGGATGTGGTTTAAAAAAAAAAATCATGAGTAAGAGGACCAACATTCTTCAAATAATTCCACTAACAGAAATAGAAGGAACATGGTCAAACCCTTTTTGTTTGGCTACAGTCACCCTAAGTCCCAAACCAAACAAAGATACAGCAACAACATCAAAAGAAGTACAGGTGAATATCCCCCCTAAACATTAATACAAAAATACTCAATAAAATAGTGGCAAACAAAATCCAGGGATATATATAAAAATGTTATCTACCATAATCAGTAGGTTTCATCCCAAAGATTAAGGGATGGTTTTATATTCCAAAATGTGGCAATGTAATCCATCATATAAACAACCTGAACGAAAAAAAAAAATATGATCATCTTAACAGATGCTGAAAAAGCCTTTGACAAAAATTCAACACTCCTTCATGATAAAAATTTTGGAGAGATCAGGAATACAAAGATCATACATACCTAAACAAAATAAAGGTAATATACAATAAATCAGCAGCCAACATCAAACTAAATGAAAAGAAACACAAAGCCATTTCAATAAAATCAGGAACAAGACTTGGCAATCCATTATCACCATATATATTTATTATAGTATTCAAAGTTCTACCTGAAGCAATATGAAAACAGAGCAAGATCAAGAGAGATAGCAATAAAAACAGCTTGGTATTGGTATTGACACGCGGATCAATGAAATCAAACTGAAGACCCTGACATTTATCCACATGTTATGAACACTTGACTTTTGACAAACAAGCCAGAAAATATACACTGACAAATGGAAAGCATCTTCAGGAAATGGCACTGGAATAACTGGATGTTATCATGTAGAAGAATAGAAGTAGATTCAAATCTATCACCCTTCTTCACATGGTAGTGACCTCCTGTTCAAGATTAATATCCGACTCTCTTGGATTACACAGTTTAACTCTTCATCCTTCTGGCTTAAAATATATTCCATAAAAATAAAAAAGGAAGAATGAAATAATAGCAAAAATTTTATAAGAAAATAAAAGGATTTTCTACAGAGTATGAAATTATAAAATAAATTATTATATTCTCATAAATACTAGTTTGTTCTATTGTTTTTTAGTTTTTAACTTATTTGTTAAAAAAAAAAAGTCATCTCCATAAATGTATCCCCTGTTTTTCCTCCCCTCTACCCTCCCAGTCAGACCTCGGCCTCACCCCTCCCCATCCACCCATCCCTTTCCCAAAAAGGGCCAGAAGTTCCGAGGTGGGCCAGCTCAGCACAGCACATCCACTCCAGGCAAGTCTGATTAACTCATCCCAAAGTCAGTGCTGAGGTGGGTGTTTCTCTATAGGGAATGGGCTCCAAGGTGCCAGCCCATGAACAGGAACACAGACTGATCCCACTCCTTGTGGCTCCATACACTCATGCCAGTAGAAAGCCACCATCTGCAGTGGGCCCAGCTCCCCCTCCCAATGGATCTTCAGCAGCAATTCCCGACTGAGTGAGCTCCCCAAAGCTTCAGCCAGCAATCACGTTGGGAACCTTCCTCATAACCCCTATCCCCCTGCTCACACAGAGGCTCCTCCTCTGCTCTCAGTTGGACCAGGATCTCTGCCTAGTGCTCAGCCACGGATCTCTACCTCCACCTCCATTCTGCATTGGATGTAGGTTATGTGATAACCCCGAGGATGTTTACTCATTTGATTATAAGGGAAGTCCCATTTAGGCATCCTCTCCACCATTGTTTGGAGACTTGGCCAGGGACGTCCTGAAAGTTGCTAGACATTTTTCTAGCACCCAGTGTTTATTTATTTATTTTTTGTTTTATTTATTTATTTATCTATTGCATTTTACATATCAACTACAGTTCCCCTTCCCTACCCTCCTCTTGCTTCTCCCATCACCTCCCCCATTCCATTCCCAGACTCTTTAGATGGGGTAAGGCCTCCCACTGGGAGTCAACAAAGTCTGTCAGATCAAGTTGAGGCAGAACCAAGCCCTTGCCCCCTACATTAAAGTTAAATAAAGTATTCTTCTATTAAGAAAGGGATTCAAAAGCCAGTTCATGAACAAGGAATAAATCCTGGTCCCTCTGACAGAGGCTCCACAAACTGTCCAAGCCACGCAACTGACACCCACATTCACAGAACATAATTAAGTCTCATTTAGTTTCTCCAACTGTCAATCAGAAATCTGTAAGATCCTACTTGTTTGGGACAGCTGCCCCTGTGGGTCTCCCCACCATGATCTTGACCACTTTGTAATGCAAAAATCTCTCTTCCTTCTCTTTAACTGAAATCTAGGAGGTTGGCCCAGTGCTTGGCTGTGGATCTCTGCAGATACTTCTGTCAGTTACTGTGTGAAGGTCCTATGATGACAATTAGGTTAGTCATCAATCCGATTACAGGGGCAGGTCAATTCAGGTAGCCTCTCTACTATTGCTATGAGTATTACCTGGGATCATCCTTGTGGATTTCTCTTGTTCTATTGTAAACAAGAGCAAAATTATAAAAGTTAATGAAAATACTTAAGATAAAAATTAAAGAAAATGATATATTATATGAGACCATTCATAAATATAAAGGAATACTAAACAAGTCTTAAGAATACCATAAAAAGCAAAATTAAATAAGTAAAAGAATTTCAATTGTATGCCAGTGACAAATTTAGTATTTTTAAAAGAAACAAACAATATTTAAAAGCATTACTGAAACGTGTAAGGAAACTTGAAACATTTTATTAGGAGTAAGGAAGAAAAATTAAAATGGAAACATATAATTTTCCAAGAAGAAAAAAATATTAGTTTGTTACTATGGGAAATGCTCTAGTTAAATGCTGTGTATAGTCAGAAGTTTCTGTCCCACCAGAAGCTCAAATACCAGCATCTACTTCCAAAATCCACATGCCTTTAATACAGTCTTAATTTTATAGTAACTGCTGGGCCAATAGTTCAGGCTTATTATTATCTAGCTATTACACTTTAATTAATTCATAATTCTTGTCTGTGTTTAGCCACATCACTCGGTACCTTTGTTCAGTGTTGCATTTTAATGTTTGTTCCTCTGCATCTGGATAGTTTCTGCTCTTCTGTCTTTCCTCTTCCTAGTCTGTTTCCCCTGCCTATACATCTTACCTAGCTGTAGTAGGAGGTTTCTGGCCTTGACTTTTGGGCCTAACCTCAAGGTTTTGATCTGCAGTCCCACAGTCTCCCAGTCCCACAATTTCACAGAGACACACAGATGCTTTCAATAGTTTTAGGCTGGTCGACCTCAGGCCCAGGCATATCACTTGCTAGCTCTTTACCCTTCATCTAACCCATGATTCTTCCTGTTCAGCCATGGGGTTCGGTACCTTTCCTTATAGCAGCATAGTTGTCCTCTGCTTTTTCTGGCTTTCTCTGGCATTCTACTCTGTGCTTCCTGTTCTCAGAGTTTTCTTAGTCTGGTAGCCCCGCCCATACTTCCTGCCTGCCTTTGGCCAATCAGCGCTTTTTATTAAACCAGTGGGTGGGACAATTATTTACAATGAAGCAACACAATCCCCTACACCTAGCTACTGACCACTAACCATTTTACTAAACCAGTATAAGCAATAAAACCTTTACAGTGTACAAGAGCATTACTTTACATTTCCCCTTTTTTCTTTTTAAAACAAGAACCCCAAATCTAATCTCCCTTGTACAGACTTTTTCCTGACCATTATTTATAATAATTTGTAACTAGCACTCTAAATGAAGACAAAACATTTATAATCCATTTTGGGGGAGTGTAGGTATACTTCTCTAGACTACTTCTTGATGATTGGTGGTACTGGTAATCTTATGGGAACCCAAAGAAAATTTGTATTTTGTCAAATCCTGAGTGAAGTAGAATAATAAGTCATATAAAGATAGAAATCACACAGAGTCTCCATATTCTATGTTATTATGTTGTCATTGACTTTGACTGCAGAGGAAGAAGCCACAGCTGGTAAGAGACACTTCACTTAGATGCTGCTAATTAATATAACCTAAATATTTTTTAAATGGCTAAACTTCAAAATTAAAAAAAAAATGTTACTTTGAATAGGCAGTTACATTTTTATCTTGACAGAAAATGAGAGGCTGTAGGTTCATTCCAGACTAAGAAAAACCTGGTTTGTTAGAGGAAGACCCCCTAAATAAATCTCCTATAGGAACAAATAAAATACAGATGACCTAAAATCTCAGAGCCATTCTATAGCAGTTTCCTCTGAGTTCTGCATCTAGAACAGTTTCTAGTCTGAGATATGTGGTGATATAGTTTATCTAATAAAGTAAATTCAGAAGTCAGAGAAACACATGGCTTAAGTCATGAAGGTCAGGGAGTGGTGACCCATGCCTTTGATACAGCACATGTGAAGCAGAGATCCATGTGGATCTCTGAGTTTAAGGCCAAACAGAACTGAATTTTGGTGGCACACACCTTTAATTCTATCACTGTGGAAGTTAAGAGAAAAGATGAGATATCTGGGTGGTGGAAGAGAAGGCAGGAAATCAACCCTTCCCTCTCTGCTGAGAATACAGAGGCATTCAGTCTGAAGAATAGTGAGGAATAGCAAGATACTTAGAGGTTGTGCTATGGCTTGTTTCTCTCTCTAATCTTTCAGTGTTTCCCTAATATCTCTAAGGTTTTATTTATAAGCTCAAGTAAAGTTTATGCAATATCTGTTACCAAACTTTGCAGGCACAAATTTTCAAGAACGTCTCTTGCCTGTGGTTTTGCAGCCACCAGCAGTACATGGAGCCACATGTGGCCAGAGTCACTACCTGTTGGCTAGGTTTTTGTTTTGGAGTTAAGTCTCCAGCCAGCTCTGCCTTTTAGGCGGTTCCTGCCGCCTGTGTTTATTCTCCACAATCTCCTGAGTGAGCTTTTCAAATAGTGGGTTCCCTTTCTCAGTAGGTTTTGCCTTTCCTTGGAAAGCCATATGATCTTTTAGTATAAATTTTATATAAAAATTTATGACTAATATATATGGTTCTTAAACTTTTCGTCATAATATTAATGGTCATATTGAATGGTAACTAATTGTTTAAAAAGATTTCTCCTAGTATGTGTGTGTGTGTGTATATATATGTATATATATTATATATATATATATATATATATATATATATATATATATATATATATATATAGTCTAAATATTTTACACATTCTGTATACTGGGTTTGAGTCACTATCAGCTTTCTGCAGTGAACTATGATGATGCCTAACTGTGACATTTGACATCTTCAAAAGGAAGATAGGGAACCACATTGATGATTTTACATGGATTATATGACAACACCATTAACTAAATTCAAATTTGTCCTACAAACTGCTCAGGATACTTATAGATGATTAGCTGAGATGAACCAACCTCACAGACTGCTCTAGTAAGGACTTGAGACAAGTCCCCCATCCCTGTATCAGGGCTGAGTTAGGTGGTCCTCTGTAGAGAATGGCCTCTGAGATGTAAGTTCATGCACAAGAAATATATACAATGACCCTACTGCTAAAGCTACACAAACTGCCCACACCTTTTGACTGTCCTCTAGTTTTGGAAGCTTTAGTTCCTTTAAATGAAGCTTCCTGACCAATAATTTCAGAGTCAGTGAGCTCCCAATAGCTTCAGTCAGCCATCTCTTTGTGTCTCCTCCTCATGATCCTGGTCCCTTTGCTCATCTACTCTCTCATATCTCTGTTCACGGGCCGGGAGCTTGACCTGGTGCTTAGCTATGGATCTCTGCTTCGGCCTCTATCCATTTCTTTATGAAGGTTCTCTTAGTCTGATGTATGCAGGTGGTCTGTGGGTTTCTGGTTCCTGCTGAGGCTGCTGGATAAGGATGTTGGATACTAAAAAAATTTTATAAGATATTTACTGACCAATTTTATGAAAATACTTTGTATATCTTTTGAAGATTCTTCAGTACCATAATCCATTTTACTATATTATTTGCTCACCTGACACTTAGATATGGATCTCTGTTTCTGCCTCTATCCATTTCTCCCACTCTGTTGCTCTTATCCTTCAACCGTCCCTTCTCTCATGATTTCTTCTCACCTCCCATTGCTTGCTCCTCATTATGACCTCAGTTTACTCAGATCTCCTCTATTTATCCAAGGGGATTCCTGGATGCCTCTCTTAAGTTTCCTCTATTGCCTAGCTGTTAAGGGATTGTGGTTTGCAGCCTGGATATTCTTTGTGAGTGAGTACACATGCCTATCTTTCTGGGTCTGTGTTATTTCACTCAGAATGATAGTCTCCAAATCCATCCGTTTGACTACAAATTTTAGAATGTCCATTTTTTTTTTCTGCTGAGTAGTACTTCATTGTGTAACCGTACTAAAATATTTTAATCCATTCTTCAGCTGAGGGGCATCTTGAGTGTTTCCAGGTTCTGACTATTAGGAATAATAATGCTATGAATGTAGTTGAGCTAATGCTTTTGGAGTAAGAATGTGCATTCTTATGGCATATTCCCAATAATGGTATTTCTGGATCCCTGTATAGATTCCCAGTTTTCTGAGGAACCATCACACTGCATTCCAGAGTGTCTGTACGAATTTACACTCCCACCAGGAATGGAGGAGTGTTCCCTTTGTTCTGCATCTTCTCCAGCATAGGCTGTCATCTGTGTTTGATCTTAGTATTCTGACAGGTGTAAGGTGTTATCTCAAAGTTGTTTTGATTTGCATTTCTCTGATGGCTAAAGATGTTGAGCAATTTTTAAGTGCCTTTCAGTCACTTGTAATTCTTCTTTTGAGAATTCTCTTTTTAGCTCTGAATGCCATTTTTTTAACTGGATTATGGGGGTTTTGACCTCTTGTTTCTTATGTTCTCTATTTTAAAGATAAGTCCTCTGTCAGATGTATGGTTGATGAAGCACTTTTCGCTTTGTGTAGGCTGTGGTTTTGTCTTATTGACCATCTTTCTTTTTTGCCTTACAGCAGCCTCTCAATTTAAGGAGGTCCCATTTATTAATCGTTGTTCTTAGTATCTGTGCTATTGGTGATATATTAAGAAAGTAGTCACTTGTGCCAATACATTGGAGGGTATTTCCCATGTTCTTTTCTATCAAGTTCATTCTAGCTGGTTTATATTGATGTCTTTGACCCACTTGGACTTGACTCTTGTGCAGGGTGATAGATGTGGATCTATTTGCATTCTTCTACATACTACCATCCAGGTATTTCAGCAACATATTTTGAAGATACTATCTTTTTTTCATTGTTTATTTTTGCCTATTTGTCAAAAACGGGGTGTTCATAGTTGTGTTAATGAAGGTCAGACACTTCAATACAATTCTTTTGATCCACAGGTCTGTTTATGTTGCTGTAGCTCAATAGTATAGCTTGAAGTCAGGGATGATGATGCCTCATGAAGTTCTATTACTGGACAGCATTGTTTTGACATTCCTGGGTTAATTTTATTCTATATGAAGTTGAGTATTTTTCTTCTAAGGTCTATAAAAAATTGTGTTTGGATTTTCATGTGAATTTTATTGAATCTGTAGATTGCTTTTGGTAAAATTGCCATTATTTCTATATTGATCCTACCTATCCAGTTACATGGGAGATCTTTCCATTTTCTGATATCATCTTCAATTTCTTTCTTCAATGGCTCAAAGTTCTTGTCAAACAGGTCAGTAACTTCTTTGGATAGAGTTATGCCAAGATATTTATTCTATTTGGAGATATTTTAAAGGTGATATTTCCCTGACTTCTTTTTAAGCCCCTTTATCATTTGTGTATAAACGAGATATTCATGTTTTTTTTAGTTAATCTTGTATCCTGCTACATTGCTGAAGGTATTTTTCAGATGTAGGAATTCTTTGGTAGAATTTAGGGATCACTTATATATATACTATTATATCATCTACAATTAGAGATAGTTTTACTTCTTCCTTTCCAATTTGTATCCGGTTCATCCCTTTTGTTCCCTTATTACTTTATCTGAAAATTGAAACACTATATTGAATAGATAAGGGGAGAGAGGACAGCCTTATCTTGTTCCTGATTTTAATGAAATTGCTTTGAGTTTGATGGTGGCTGTTGGCTTGCTATATATTTTCTTTATTATGTTTAGGTATTTTTCCTTTATTCCTAGTCTCTCCAGGACTTTTATCTTGAAAGAGTGTTGGATTTTGTCAAAGACATTTTCAGCATCTAGAAAGATGATCATTTGGATTTCTTTCTTCCAGATTCTTTATATAGTGGATGGCATTGACAGTTTTTCATATGTTGAACCATTCCTGCATCCCTGGGATGAAAGCTACTTGATCATGGTGGACAAAAATTTTTGATATGTTCTTGAATGCAGTTTGTGAGTATTTTATGGAATATTTTTGCATCAATATTCATGAGGGAGATTGGTCTGTAGTTCTCTTTCTTTGTTGCATCTTTGAGTGGCTTGGAATCAGGAAGACTGTGCTGTCATAAAAAAGAGTTTGACACTTTTCCTTCAGTTTCTATTATATGGAAATATTTGAGGAATATTGGTATTAGTTCTTCAATGAATGTCTGATAGAATTCTTCACTAAAAACCTCTGGCCCTGGATTTTTTGTTGTTGTTGTTGTTTGGAGACTTTTAATAACAGGTTCAAGTAAGGAAACTTGGAACAGGAGCAAAGGACTTCTGCAAAGAAGTGCACACCAATGTGTGTCCAGTGTCAAAAGACCATCTCAAAAATATATGCTCAATGAATGTTATATCAATACAAATGGTTATTTTTAACAATATCCATATGTACATATATGTGTGTATATGCATGATGCATACTCTCTTCTACATCATATAATATGTACATGTGTATGTATACACACATATGCACACACCTCATATACATATATACATACATGTACATATCAGCACATGATAACCATAGTGAGGAGAGAGGAGAGGCCATAACCTTTCTGTAGAAACAGTAGGAATGTATAAGAGAATAATGAAGTGATAAAGGGAAGGGTACTAAAATTAAACAAGCAAAAAAAGATTCACAATATTGTTATGCCTTCTGCCTTCTGTAGCACATCATTCACTGAAATAAGAAAAAAAAGGCAGCATCTACTAAGGCCTCAGAAATCTTATACATAATCTAATAAAGTTCTTTAAATATTACTGTTATTCTGCTAACAATTTGCTCATTTTAAAAGTGAAAGTATCTTGAAGCATACTAGAGAATGCAGAGTACATTGTCAGTTGGTAAGCAGATTCTATGGCTTAGGCGCCTGGTGGAAATAGAGTGAAGTTGTGTTACAAACCTTGCAATAGACTTGACAATTTAAGATTGAGATGTAAAACCAAGAGCATTAGAATAATACAGACTGACTTGTTATGATTACGTAGAAGCAGTAAAATCACAACAGAAGAGTGAAAAGATAAATGTACATGAGGTGCTCGTTAAAATGAATTCTAAAACGCTAGAATACCAAAGGTGATTACTCTAAAAGGTTGCAAATCTCAAAATATGATGCACTTCAAAGGTGCCTAGGAAACTGTTCATAAAGAAGCACAACACAGAGGAAGCTGTGGTACCACAGTAGTACCAAGGAGCAGACACAACTGGGATATTGTCAGCAGGACTAAGGATTAAATACACAGAGTTAAATTTGAGAAGAAATTTAGAAGTATCATGGGGCTCAAGGGCAACAAACATGGGGCTCAAGGGCTACAAACATGGGGCTCAAGGGCTACAAACATGGGGCTCAGGGGCTACAAACATGGGGCTCAAGGGCTACAAACATGGGGCTCAAGGGCTACAAACAAAGCTGCAGCTTACTGAGCACTTTAACTTTCCATAGTTAGTGATTTTCTTATAATATTTAAAATGTATTGATAAATAATTCATAAATCTCTTCTCAACAGATATCTTGTACATTGGGTGCTGGTCCTTAACACAGAACTTGGTAAATACAGGCTCAATAAATGCGAGAGAGGGAAGCCATAGCTGATATGGTTTCATTGTACTGTTTGTTTTCAATTTTTTCACCTAAATGATAAAATATGTAAAGGCAACATTCTTGAGACTCAAATGTATTTTTATTTAATTTTAAACTTTTGTTCAAAACCAAAGGCCAGCATATCTATGGTTCTTAATATTCTCAGGTATGTGACCTTGTTCTTAATTAAGTAAAGTGTACAGTTTTTATACATTGTGGTGAATGCTTATTTGTTTGTTTGTTTGTTTGTTTGTTTATTTATTTATAATCAATTACTTTTCTTTTTTATTATTATTATCTAAAATGTCTTTTTATCCATGCATCCCCCTGTCTCACTCCCTTCCCTCCCAGTCAGTCTTTTGCTCTCCACTGACTCATGCCCTCCCCTAAAAAGGGCATAAGTCCCAAGGTGGATCAGCTCAGCGTGGAAAATCCACTCAAGGTCAGTCTGATTTACTCATCCCCAAATCAAGACTGTGTTAGGTGTTCCTCTGTGGGAAATTGTTAATTAAAATATTATGATACACTACATTTGGATTATAGTTTATCCTCCTTAATTTCCTCACAGGTTTTTACAACTCTCCACCCATTTAACTCAAGCTTTCTTTTTCCTTATAGAAAACAAAACAAGCAAAATACAAACAAAGGTGAAAAAAAAGAAAAACAGAAACACACACACACACAAATAAATATAAAATAAGAATACAAGCAAAAAGAACAGGAAAGTAAAATTTACCACACAGAGCAATATGATATTTAAAAAAAAATCTTCTAAAATACCATTGAGTTTATCTTGTGTTGACACATCCATTGTTAGGAACAGGGCCCTCTTCTAAGTGTGTTTTCATATAAAGTGAAAGTCCATGTGAGAAAATTAAATTTCTTTTACAAGTGATTATCAGTTGAAGATAGCTTCTTGGTTACAATGAGTCCTGTCTTCCTTGGACCTGTGAGACTGTGTACTTGTGCAGAAGAACAAATATGCCATAATTAATTAATTTTCATTATTAACTTAAGAGGTATTTTAAGTAATACTGTGCAATTCGATGATTTTAAGGAAGTGATATACATAGCTAAAAGCACCTACTGCTCTAGGAAATACGGGTGTTGGTTCTAGTAACTCATATCAGAGTGTTCACAACTATATATAAGTCCATTTCCACGATTTTCTAAGACCTCTTTTGATATCTTTGAGGTCCAATGGTGAATATAAATTCAAGCAGGCACACACATATGCACACATACACACACAAATAATAACATATATTCATATAAATAATAAATAATTTTTAAAATAATGATTTCAGGGAAAATTAAATCAAAATAGATTTGATATTAAGGAGACTTGATATCCTTACATTAAAAATTATGAACAGATTCTTCTATAGGTAGGCAAGGGCTGGAGCAAAGGGGCTGGAACATCAATCCACACAGAGACCTTTGAGCTACTGCTGACAGTTGACAAGCTTCACAGTGGAGCAAGAAGTAGGCAAAGTAGTGACCCGAGCCATATGGCGGTGAGAATCGCGCATCTTGACTAGCACTTGGAATGCTTCTTTATTTATACATAACTTAGTGAACATGATGTTCCAAAACATAAGTCATATCATTTTGGTTTCTGAACATGCGTTTAACGTCTCTCTTGAATATCTGGTGTCCTAGATTTAGTCATCATTGATATACCATGACAGAACAGAGATGTCTTTTAAAATTATTTTTATTCATCATCCCATAACCAAAATTTTTTTAAAGAATCTGGAAGCATATGACTTGTTCTCATATGATTTGTTAGTTCTTGTAGCTTCAAGAATGTAAAACAGAAAAAAAAAAAATCCAAGTCAGTCCAGGAAGATTTCCATGTCTCAAGCACTGTATGATGAACTCTTAGCAGTCAGAGTGTCAATAAGCCCAAGGAAAATTCTCAGGCTAAAGATGTTGCAGTTATTATCCAATTTCTATATAATACAGTGTTTACATTTTATATCTGTATAGAATATATTTATATGTACAATTCTGTCATATTTTATTCCTTAATTGTATGACATCATAGTGGCTTTGCACAAGCTACCTTTTCTAAGGAAGGAAGGTCCAGATACCTCATACATTTATCATCTTTTTATACCATTCTATGTCCAATATAAGTCCCTGTGTAGGGCAGAGGTAACTTCAGTTAACATAACTTTGCTGCTGTATATACTATGTAAACCTGAGCATATAATAGAAAGATGTTTGTAATCTGATTTGTGGTCAACTCTTTTAGCCCACTGGATCTTGTTGACCTTTAAAGTTTGTTTTGATTATTTTTGTTCCTGAGTAAGTTTAGGGGCAGATGCCTTAAGAATATCTTGGATCTTAGAGAGACCTCTAGCGTGTGTGTGTGTGTGTGTGTGTGTGTGTGTGTGTGTGTGTGTGTGTGTGTGTGTGTGTGTGTGTGTGGTGTGTGTGTGTGTGTGTGTGTGGTGTGTGTGTGTGTGTGTGTGTGTGTGTGTGTGTGTGTGTGTGTGTGTGTGTGTGTGGTGTGTATTACAATCTCCAAGGCATAAGGAAGACCTTCAAGCATAAAAGGCTATCTCCCAAAAAGCAGGAGTAGCATGCTCAGGATTTTCCTGGGGAAGCTTAGAAGCAGTCCTCCTAGAAGAAGGCATAAATGATCCATAAAAAAATTTATCAATCCACTATCTCCAAATGTACAAATATTAAAAGTTTTCCATGTTGCAACAGGTAATAATTAAAACCAAAATTGGCATTGAGCAAGATTTCATATTTTCTTTCAGGGTGGCCACAAAATTTTCCTGTTTTTTTTAAGGGCTAGCAACACTTTAAAATTTATAAATACAAATTAAATTGATGCCTTAGTTGTTCTTCTTTCTAAGATATTTCTATAACATTTTAACATGAACTTCATGGGCTGGAAAATAGATATACGATGGCATTCTTAAGTCTGGAGTTAATGAGGCCCTGATTATTTCTATTATAGTTACGAATTTCCAAATAAATTGAAAAATATCATAATTTATACATCCTGGTAAAATATGACATTTTCTCTCTCCTGTGCATTGGAAAACAAGCTAAATGTCAGATAATCACTAATATTTTATAACAAACAAAGGTAATTTTGGCTTTCACAGAAAAGAAATAAATTTTTCCAGTGCCTCTGTAATGTGTGCATGCCATCAGCTACATTCAATTCCCTAATGCAGTGCCTTTAATGTGTGCCTCACCACCTTCATTAAGCAGATGCCCTCTCTACAGCTTACGCCAGGCCATGTGTTATAATAATAGTCTCTTCACATTTATCATTTTATTTAGACTGAGCCTCTTCTTCTTTCTTTCTCATGGCTTTCATGTCCTTGCCCTGAGCCAAAAAAAAAAAAAAAAAAAAAAAAAAAAAAAAAAAAAAAAAAAAAAAAAAAAAAACCCAAGCAAACAGAAAAAAAACCTGTCAAATCTGTTTATAAATTCAGTTGTAGAAAGACTCTTAGGACATATAAAACTTATCTGTGGTGAATTAATTACCCAAACACAGACTTGCTTAATCGACAGCTAGGACAGATTGTCTCTGGGTTGACCCAGTGCCCTTCTGACCTATGTATTGATTTACATTATTAGTACAGAAAACAATTGAATCATTTAGTTCTCTCATTTCTTGATATTTTTCCTTACTTTAAAGTAAACATTAAAATTCTTTTGGTGTCATCATTAAGGATTCAGATAATCAACCAGATTTTTAAAGTTAACTCTATGAAATAAATATATCCTGTATTAAATAATGATTCTAAACTGAATATTGAAAATTAACACTAACATAGGTTGCAAATAAATAAGCTTCAAATAGTTCCTCTGCTAAGTGTGCATTCAGGTGTCTCTCTGCTTTACTTTCTGAAGTTTTAAAATAGTGTTATCTGTCTATTCTTAGCAAGTAGCCACAGCTATTAGTTCCTGTGTACAACGCTCCTGTCATACATAGAGAACATTGTACAGTATTAATCTATTCTTGCAGCTTTAAATAATAATAATAGCATTAATTTAGAGAGAAATATGGTTAGGTAGAGAAAGAGTTTTAAGGAGGTTTGGGAGTAGATATTAAAATGCAAGTCAATATTAAAATGCACGGAATACCTATTTCTAACTCCCAGAGAATATAATTTAAAAATGAAACGCACATATACATTAGTCAGATGTGTTTTAGAATGTAATTTGTATGACATAAGTGCATATTTAGTGTTGGCAGTGAAGCCTTAATACTCCTCTTAGAAGAGCAAACTGTAAATATAAAAGGAAGTTTGAGTGGCACATCCCTCAGTCAGCAAGCCAGTTTCCGCAATCCAGGAGATATTGTTTCCATATGTGCAGAATAAAAAATTGTAATTTTTTTCTTTGTACACTGCTAATTATATGAATAAACGAGTCAGTCAGTGGTGGCACATACCTTTCATTCCAGCACTTGGAAGGCAGAGGAATGCAGATCATTGTGTTTCAGACCAACATGACCTACAGAGTGAGTTTCAGGGCAGCCAGTACCACACAGAGAAACTCTGTTTTGAAAAAAAAATTAAAAATTTTCAAAAGGGAACAAATGAAAATATGCTCTAAAGAGATACTTATAATAGTTATCTTATGTATCACTTTTTATCTCTTTTAGCCAAACAACAAAATTTAATAATAAATTCATGAAAATACGTCGAGACAAAATATTTATTTCTGATAAATGTGGTAATTTGAGGATAAGAATGGTGATTTTGTTTGCTTTTATGATGAAATTTAGCATTTAATGACATAAGCATCTTTTAAATTTGTTAAAATACATATCATTGTAATTTTTAAGTAAACAATTCAAAGGGGGGCTGGAACCGTTTATTGAAAGTGTGTCTGGGCAACCAAGAACGAAGGCAATAGCATGTGCCGTTTGGAGCCTCTGGAGCCTCCTTGACTAATAACTCAGAGGGAAGAAGCCAGTGCTTGTCAGTGAAGTTTTCACTTAATAACTGCTGTTCACTGAGGCTGGGTACTTCTGTCCAAATCCTCTTTGAAATTACAGTTTTAATTGTCTTGCAAGCTACTAGGATTCCAAAGTGCTTCTTCGTTCTTCCTTCCATTTGATTCTCTCAGTTCCTTTCTTTTCTCCGGGCCCTTAACCTGTAGCTTCTAATGTCTACACATTCCGTGCTTTCCTACCACCTGGGCCTTTTCCTGATCACTACACTTTCGCTCAGGTGGCGAGGACATATGTCCCCAATTATTTTCAGCACGCATACTTTATCTTTGTTATTCCCATTGCTCTTGGTGTCCCATCAAAGCTAGGTGGTAAAACTGTACTTTCTACTTCTAAAAATACCACATACTTAAGATACAGCATAAAGAATAAATCAATCTTGAAACAGATAGGATGCTTCATTCCTACTGGGTAGTTTACAGATATACAGTTCATCGGATGGGAGAGAAAAAATATAGTGATAATATCGCGGCTTGATTCTGTTTACTAGAGTGCAGACCACCCAGATGTGCCCACTCACCAGTGGCACAACTGTTTATGAGAATCATCAAAATGGTCTCCTTGCTGGTCAGCACCACAGGAGGGAATTCACATGTTGCTGTAAACATTATCAACAACCATTGGTAGGAAAGGCATAGCCCTTGGGAGCCCCTACTGCTATTGGTTTTCTAAATGATCCCACTGCCAAGTTGTTTCCTAAACATTTCTGTATATACCTTTGCTTTGTACAGCTCCAATCCTTGGTCAGAGGAGCTTCTAATTGGAGGGAATGATGACGAATGCAGGCCTAGGAATATAAAGTGCTTATGATAAGTGAGTGCTCAGGGCCAATGGGGTAGCTGTTTCAATTGCCCACCAAGGCTCAGAGAAAAATTAGAAGAGCTATGGAATGGAGGAGTGTAGAGCAAAGTTATCCTCTGGATGGCATTAGCATAGAACAAATGAACCCTCTGGGGCTCAGTTATTTACACAGCATCAAGCCAGTTAAAACTTTCAAACGTGCATATAGTAGAAGCCCAAAGGCCCCACCAATAGCTGAAGAATATTTGGCAGTTGATGGTTCCTGGGGAAAAAAGAGCTGGTGTGTCAACATTCAGTGTTCAATTTGCTTTTGCATGTCATTGAAAACTATAATTGAGAGGTCACACATACCCACAGATGTGTATTCAGTCCATTTCACAATGAAGGATAGCATCAATATATATTGTCTTCAAACTAACACTATCTGTTCATTTTGTCTTGCTTTGCTTTGCTTTGTTTTTTCAGAAAATATTTGAATTAAATTGCTTTGTATGTCTAGAGATGTATTGAATTTGCCTTACTAATTAATTTTCTTCAATATGTTTAAAGGCATAATCATAATTATATTACGATGAAACATGTTAAGATAAACTGCTTTCAAAGAAAATATTTTTGCTTATATTTTATATGATTTAGTATAATAAAAAATATTTTCAAATTAAGGTTTGTGAAATTTTAGGCAGCCTCTGAGAAGTCATGCCACATAGCTATCCTGGTTAAAATTAATTTGGTATAATTTGCACTTAATTAATCATGCATTTGCAATATAGAACATAGCAGCCAATGTTATGGCAGGTAATTGTTGTGGATATTACAGAATTCATAAATAATATATCAAAGTCTGTATATTTCCAGAGACACCTATGAGTTTGAAAAGACTTGATCATATCAAATGTGAATTTTGGAATCAAATCATCTGCTTGTTTTGGCATCAAAGTTTGAAAAATGAAGTTAATGGTTAGCTTAACCTTTGCTAAGTCATGTACTTTACTAATAAATAGCTTTATATAAGCTTAATAAGATTATTTACATTTTTAAGTAATAAGCTTAAGTTCTACAAATTCTGTTGGCTTTCAATATTGGCATATTTACAGTAAATAAATCAACAAAATATGGTGAGTTTTCAGTGATAGTCCTAGCTTAGAATTACTGCAGCTCAGCTCATATCAAATTGTACACTGAGACAGAATTTATGTATACAAATTATGTACAATGCCACAATTAACTTAAGATTGGATTCTCATTACCCTGCTGTTTGTTCCATTTTTGTTCACATGTCAAATATATCAAATATGAATGCAATTACTTCCTTGGAAGAAATAAGTGTCAGCAATTCAGTACTCAAAATGGCAGCAATCACAGCGCTGGATGACCAAAGCAATAAATTTCTAAAGATCGCAGACAGGCAATTAACCCTACAGCCAGATTATCAACTCATTCAAACCAATTTTAGATCAACAAAAGAGACATGTGACTTTATAACAAAAAACAAAAACATAATAACACCGCTGCTGCTCAGTCCCGCCCTGTCATTCACTTTGTCCAGTCCCCTCATTGTCATAATTAACATTCACTAACCAAGGATTCTTCCAAATTTTAAGTCTACTTTCATAAGTCTATGTTCTGTGTAGGATTAAGTCCTAATTTACAGAGCAATTTTTAGGCTTCTTTGAAATAATGTGTATATTTTCACCTCCTTAAGTTTTCCATTAAATAAGAGAGACAAATTGAAGATAAAACAGTATATTTAAAACTTCAAAATTGTCTAAAATATCTGAGAACAGAATTTTAATAATTATATAAATTATATGAACATGCTTAAAAATATGAAAGTCTATTATAGAGATCCATCATACTTAACAAAAACAATTGGCAGAAGCTCTGCGTCCTTACAGTTCAGATACATGACAGTTTAGAATGTGAGATTATAAAATTTCTTTAACTCATTATAACTACTTCATAGCATAAAGCAAAAAAAAAAAACCACAAACACACACATACAATACACACTGCTTATAATTTGTAGCTGCACTCTGATATTAGAAAAATATTATTCAAATATGTTGTTCTTTCACATCATTGTTATATCATTCTTTCTGATGCATGCACACCTAAACCAATGTTAAAGTTCTTGCTGAGAAAAACAAACTTTTTTTTCAAAATCCAATAATGTCACAAGGCAGCAAAAAAAAAATGTAAGCAGAATATAAAATATCAATTTTTGGAACCATAATGATGGAAATATCTGTGTATTCTTCAAACAAAGAATATTAACTTGTATAATTGTGGCTTGGTTTTAAAAAACACACAGAGAAAGATTCCTCTGGTTAATGTGAATGACACTGCTCATGTACATCAGCCTAACAAAAGTTGACAAAGAAGCAGGACCACACTGACAGGTGGGGTCTTAAGTGACAATCCTCACATAAGGTAGAAAATTCCAGAGCAAAAAACAAAATAGATGTAGAAGATATTAGCTGAAATACACATGAAGAAAGAAAGAATAATTATCAGGTGATAAGGAAGAAATGAAGTGCTAAGAATTCTTTTTCAGCTTGATAAGTTCATTAAAAGTCTATTTGATAGTGAAAATGGTTTTGGAGAATACCCTCCTCATCAAGGCATCACAAGCCCAGTAAGACAGGCATGGGATCACTCATAAGTGGATTTTAGTCAAAAATCAAAGAATACCCAAGCTGCAAACCACAACTCCTGAGCATCTTGGGATTGGAAGGAACTTAAAAGAGACATCCATGACCACCCTAACTGTCATCACAGAACCTACATCCAACAATGAATGGAGCTGGAGGCAGAGATCCATGGCTGAGCATTGGGCAGAGGTCCTGGTCCAGCTGAGAGCACGGGAGGAGAATCCATATGAGCAAGGGGATGGGGATTATGAGGAGAATGTTATGACTTTAATGAATTCAGCATTCATTTCATCACATAACTATATTGGTTGTTTGCTCATATGATCTTTTTTGAATGTTTTACGGAATAGGAGTGATCTCCAGATTTTGTAAGATCTACTACGTCAGGACTAGTGACTTCTTTTGCTGCAATCATAATCTGTAAATATGCAGTTTTTACTTGACTTACAAATTGAAATAAAAATAATTCTAAAGTAATTATTTATAAAATATGCATAAAATTACAAAGAAAACACACTTTTCTTACCATATAAATTTTATTCTCTACAACACATAGTTCATTGTTACTTTCTGCTATGAAATGTTACTTTCTGCTTTCTATTCTGCAATACCTAGACAACAGAAAAAAAGCAATATATACACCACCATATATAATTTTGTTTGGTATTGAAACAAATTGAGGTCAACAATACCAATAACACAGTCCCAAAGTCTGAGTATATTAGGTCATGGTTGTTACCTTTGTGCAGAGCACAGACTTTGGAGATAATGCATTCATGATGATAAGTCAGAAAGGCAATATTGCCATAGGAAAGGAAGTGACAATATTTCAGCAGAATAAATAAGGTCTATTTCAAGTATGTATTTAATCTAATGGGCTGCAGAATGAAATTCTCTTTAAAAAGTGGAAGCTATTTCTTAACAATGATACTGTGAGGATATGAAAGCTATCAGCAACACTCAGCAGCATTCCGTCTTTTTATTCTACAGTGAAACACAGTATTTGCCACTACACAGATTTATATTCTTATCTGGGAATAAGGGACACTATGCAATGAGTTTCCAATGAATAAATATTGTCAACTTGAACCCGTAGGAGTCATTATTGAAGGGAAGTAGTGCTTTGCCATGCACAGAAGTTTGGTTAAGGAAACAGTGACAAAGTAATATAAACTATATATATATATATAGAGAGAACCCTACTTTCTAAAGTAATTTGCATTAATTGAAACATTGAACTATATTACATTCTCCTAGCTTCATTTCCAACTGATGGAAAAAATATAACCTATAACTAAGCCCATGAGTTTATCTTTCATATTGATTATTCTATACTCTGCTGATAGACATCTTCAGCAAAATACAACGAAAATGACTTTATATGATTAGTTTTGCTATTTTATGATACTTTTAGGATACTATTTTGGATTTTTATTAATAACTTGATAGAAAATTGTAAAAAAAATAATACTATCACTAGTAGAAAATATTGAGCGTGCTTAAAAGAAGGATGAACTGGCTTTGCTTCATTGTCAGAGCCTCATCCTCCACATTTAAATTATGGGGAATCAAAGTAATAAATAGTAATAAAGAGCACCACAGAAGATATTTAAAAACAAACTCTATTATCTGTAAACCTGCAACGGTATTCTCTAAGAGGCAATGCATTCACAGATAAACTGAAACCTTAAGGTAAAGGATGCAGCCTTATTATTGACAAGATAAATCACATTAATATTAAAAGACTAAAGTTCTGATATGTTTTCACATTCTGTGTTATTTATTGTCTCATTCAAATTTAACTAGTGGCTATTTATTTGCTTTCAATAGAGAACATATACCTTAAAAAGTTAAACAAAATACTCTCACAAATAGAAGGATTGCTTTAGATATTCAAATAAAAACATATGTAGGTGATGTGATTAAATAATACTTTTATAGCCAAGATCTTCAAACACAAGCTACCACCAATTTACATATCCTACGGCATCAAGAGGAGTTGCATATTCTTCTGAACTTGTATGATTCTTTAAAAAGTATCTTGGCTGTAACTTAATGTTGCGTTCATTCCTAAATTTTCTCACCTAAGCCATTCTTCATTCAGTTCTTCCTTAAAACACTTTATTTATTCCGCCTGACATCCCTGTGTCACCTCATGTCATCACAAAACCTAGCAGCTGTTGGGCATCTGGCTGTCATCCACCCTCCAACTTGCTACTGAAAGAAAGTTGTGTTGTGACAGAAGTCACTTGTCACAAGCTGCTTTCCTGCCCTGAACTCTAGGCAAGCATGTTCTGTCAATTGAAACTAAAATGAGTACAGTTCTTGACTGAAGCTTACAAACTGGCTATGGAGCCAAGTGTATCTGCAGATATCAATTATTTCTCTAATTTTCTCTCTCTCATGGAAATAAAATGCATACTACGTCTAAGTTTTTTGGGGTTGTTTATGGAAAGACAATAAGTGCTAAGATATTATCATGCAGTACTTCAAGATCAGTCTTAAGATAGGCAAACACATGTGTACTAACTTGCTGTCAAAGTAGATAATTAGAGCTACTGTTTTCTGTGTGACTTACTGACAAGCTGTAGCCATCAACATTTTAATAGTCTCCCACATGGTTTGAAATATTGTAGCTATTATTTAGTATTTTATAGTGTATGGAAATTTGAAATTTTATATATATGATATATGGTATAAATTACATAGCTATATGTATATATATAATGAGGTTTTTAAAACAACAATTAAGTTTAAAAACTAGTGTATCTAAATCTTTGCCTATATGTAAATATGTTGCTAAGGTTGATAATCACTGAGCTAGTATATGAAAGGCTGGAGGTAAATTACTTTCCTAATAAAAGGAACCAAAATTTCGCAATTCCAGAAATATTTTAGAATGAAATATTCAACATAGGTCATTCTCATCTTGCTTGAAGATACTTAAATATTAATAGTAACTACCTGTTTATCACTGCTATTTTTACTGTTCAGATTCTCTAGTAGAAAAAGTACTCATAAAATTATGCACACTCATAAAATCATTTATCATTTGTAACTGTCAGTATTTTCAACCTGCTACCTGACTACCAGTTTAGTGTGATATCCATACTCACTATATTAAAAGGCTTACAGCGACAGGCAGAAACAGGTTACAAGGGTAGGGAGGTATTGTAAGGTTAGCACATTACACAACTATATCCTCAAGTCTGAATCTGTTTCTCATAGCTGAAAATCAACCTTAGGAAACAGCTTATGAATGATTTGATGTCTTCTTTAACATATAACAAGGAACATTGGGATAGTGTGTTTGAGTATAGAGTATAGAGTATATAACAAAGAAACAGGAAATTTTATTTTTGAATACTTGATATAACCAAAAAACCATAAATTTCATTTTGGATTTTAGCCACAAAAACTTACTAACAAATGATTATCATCAGCTGAAGTGCGAGGTGACAAAAAGGTAAAATTCAAAGAGAAAATTACCAACTACTGGAAGAGATGAAAAGGTGCAATAGAGGCAGTTCATCTTGAGAAGTAGGCACATGCACTTGTACTGTTGACAAGGAACCAAGGAAAACACTTTTGTTTTTCATCTTATTTACTTATTTCCAACACAGAAGAAACTGATATATTAATACGAGGTATATCTGTGTATTAAGTTCTACTAGATTCATAATGAGGTAAAATGAGAAATGTTTGAGAATCAAGGAAATCAGAAACATAACTGAATAAATAAAGATAAAAATGACAGATCTTGAGGGAGTATGTTTGATGTGCTCTGAATACTGTAAGTAGTAAGGATTACATATTGAGAAAAATAGTGTGCTAGTGATTTTCTTGTTGCTGAGAAAATGCCTGTCAAAAGTAATGCAATAGGGAAAATTTCATTTTACTCATAGTTTTATGGGACACGACTCCATCATTACCAAAAAAATATGCTTGTGGAAAAGTGTGAAACAGCCACACGTTTTCTCCTCATCACCAGGTCAGAAAACAGTGCCTACTGGAACATCATAAGCCATTGAGGACATTTTACATTCAGTGACTTTGGTAGCAACTTCAATATTCTGTATACATAGAGAAGCAGGCAGGGTGTTCAAACACGTTTTTAAACAATGACAAACACAAACTATAAAAACATATTCAGTACCGTAACAATGAGAACAGAAAAGTTTATGCCTACCCTACCCTATAGCCAGGAGGAGAAGATGTCATTCACTCAGCTGTAAGCCAGCCTGCCACACTCAGAGTACAGTAACAAATTAGGTAATGATGCACAAACTATAGAAAGTATTAAAAGGTAGGCATGAAACACAGAAACATACTATTAACTTAAGTTGCCAAACGTGTTTGTGTGTGTGAATTTTAGTAGATGTACTTTAGAATTTCTATTACCAATTTAGTAGTTTTCTATGAAATCAAGATGCTATTGCTTGAAAAATTATAACAAAATTTGCCCCCACTGTATGTAATAAGAAGATTCTGGCCTGGATTTACTGGCCCAGAGGTTCAGACCCACTCTTAGCCCTGCTGCTGCTTAGCCCCAAATAGTCACATAAAGGCTTATATTAATTTTATGCTGATTGACCTATGGCTCAGATATATTGCTTGCTAGCTCTTCCATCTTAACTCAACCTACTAACATTAATCTGTTTATCCATGTTGCTTGGTTCATTTCTCATAGCAGCATGGTTTTCTTCTTTCCTCTGTGAATGCTGGAGTCTCTCCTGGCTTCTCTGCTCTTCCTGTTCGCAGAGCTTTTTAGTCTGGTAGCCCTGACCACATTTTTTGTCTACCTTCTGCCAATCAGCATTTTTATTAAACCAGTAGGCAGAACAGTTATTTACAATGTAACAGAACATAAACTAATTATGACTATAGTATAGTATATACTATAGAGTTACAAAAGTATGATAAACTTCACCTTAAAAGATGTACAGCAACACTAGGCCCTGGGCACCAGAGCACAAACTGTACCCTCTACCTATTGCAGTTCTAGTTGCAAGCCGGCAGGCAGGACACCAATGGGCAGTTGTGCCCACACTCCACCAGTTGATCCTGTAGCCTATAAGCCTCATGTGATTCCCCAAGTTACCCATTCCCCACAACCTCAGCAGCTCCCTCGGATACAGATTCTGCCATCACCAATTACAAAAACACCATTTGAGAATATTAGGCAAGACTCCTGCATACAAACCAGTACAGCACCTCCCCCATCAGACCCCATTCCATTCCCCAAATCTAACCATCCCCCACAACCTCAAAGTCTCCATGAGACACAGACTCTGCTTGTTCTAATTACACCTAGAGCTCAGATTGCACCAAGAGTGCCTATTGTACCAAGAACATCTCCTTAAGATAGGAGCATCTGTTCCACAAATTGGAAAATGAGACGGTTAGGAAACAAAAGGAAATGACCTTAAAATAAAGTTTGTGAATATGATTAAAAAGAAAACCTTTAGGGAGAAAATAAAAAATTATCTCTTAGAGAGTAAAGAAACAAAAAAAATTAGAAAAAAATAATACAGGCCTCAAACAAAGCCATGAAAAAAGCAATCAAGCAGGTGAAGGAAACAATTCATGCCCTGAAAATTAAAATAGAAATAATAAAGATGACACAAACTGGGAAAATGCTGAAAATGGAAAAAAAAGGTGAAAAAGTGAACATGAAGTAAAGATTCATAACCAACAGAATATAAGAGACAGAAGAGATACTCTCTGGAGTTGAAAATGGATTCATTAGTCAAAGAGAAATATTAAAGCCAACAAAATCATAACACAAAATGTCCAGAAAATCTGGGACAACACGAAAAAGTAAAATGTAAGAATATTAGTTATAAAAGAAAGATACCAGCTGAAATGCACAGAAAATATTTGAAGAAACTTTCCAAACCCAAAGAAAAAAAAATGCCTATGAAGATTTAAGAAGTTTACGGAACGTAAAATTGAGTAGACTCCCCCAAAAGTTTTTTTGCCATATCACAATTAATTCTCTAAACCTACAGAATAAAGTAAAATATTAAAAGCAGCAAAGAAAATAGACCAAGTAACTTATAAACGTACAACCATTAGAATAACAACTTAATTCTCAATGGAAACTCTGAAAGCCAGAAAGTCCTTGACAGACACTATGAGACCACAAATCCTAGCCTAAACTATGATTTTCAACAAGACTTTTTGATGCAGGAATGCCTTTATGTATGCTGTGAATCTCAATCTTTAAATAAAGGAGCTGTTTTGGCTCATGACAGGCACCATAGAAAAGGTAGGAGGAGAAATCAGAGCTTAGGTAGGAGAAAGGTGGAGTCAGAGACAGACTGAGCCAGGCACCCAAAGAAGAAACATGTGAGAAACACAAGTGAGCTATAGGCCACATGGCAGAGAGGTTAATGAAAATGGGTTAAGATGAAAGAGCAAGCTAGCAATATGCCTGAGCTGTAGGCCAAACAGCATGAACTTAATATAAGTGTCTGAGTCATTCCTGGTGCCTGAGCAGCGATGGGCAGCTAAGGGGTCTGGTGCGGCAGGGTCTGGGCTTCTGGCAGCCTGGGACCAAGAAACCCCATTGCAACAATAGATAAAGTGTAAGGAGGGCAGAGTCAAGTTCTGGACCTCTGGCTGCCCGGGACCAAGGAAACCTTATTGTAACAACTTTCAGTTACCATAAACAGAGTAAATAAGATATTTCCTAACAAAAACAGATTTAAACAATATCTCTCCACAAATACAGCCTGACAGAAAAGCACTAGAGGAATAATTCTAGGAAATTAGGTGTAACCATGAAAACACAAGCAATAGATAATCCACAACAGCAAATCCTAAAGAAAAGACACAAACTAAAATTAATAAAAGAGATGGAGAAGACATTGCATGTTCATCACGGGGAAAACCCAGTAAGAACATTTATACCGCAAATACAAGGACACCCATATATGTTAAAGAAACATTACTGAAGTTTAAATCTTGCATCAAACCCCACACAATAATAATGGGAGACTTGAACACCCCACTTTCACCATGGACAAGTCTTCCAGAAATAAACTTAACAGAGAGATAAGGGAACTAACAGATCTTATGATACAAGAGGAATTAATAGTCATCTACAGAAAATTCTACCTAAACACAAAATAATGTACCTTTTTTTAGTATTCCATGGAACCTTCTCTAAAATTGATCACATACTCAGTCACAAAAACAACCCTCACCAGATACAAAAAACAAAAAAAACAGAATAGCCCCCTGTATTTTTATCAGATGACCATAGCTTAAAGTTAGAATTCAACAACAACACAAATTTTAGAAAGTTTACAAACTCATGGAAACTGAAGCACCACTGAATCAAGGAAGTAATAAAAAAAAGAAATTAAAACTTTCCTAGAATCCAACGAAAATTAATGTTCATCATCCACAAACTTATGAGGCATTATGAAAGCAGCACCAAGAGGTCAATTTATAGCACGAAATGCCTAAATAAAGAAGCTGGAGAAAGCTCACACTAGCAACTTAACATTGTATCTGAAACTCAGCCAAGAGGAATAGACCCTAAGAAATAATCAAATTAAGGACTCAACTCAATAACAGATACAAAGGTAACCTCAGGTAACTGTAACCAAGTAAGTGAAAAACCTGTATGACAGGAAGTTTAAGTCCTTGAAGAAAAAAATTACAGTATATATTAGAAAATAAAAGATATTCCATGCTCTTGAGTAGGTAGGACTACCGTAATAAAATGTCAGTCTTAGCAAAGCAATCTACAGATTCAATGCAATCCCCCATCGAATTTCCAACACAATTCTTCACAGACCTTGAATGAACAATACTCAACTTCATATGGAAAAACAAAAAAATCCAGGACAATTAAAATAATCCTATAAAATAAAGCAATTTCTAGAAGCATCATCATCACTGACTTCAAGCTCTACTATAGTAATTATATAGTAATAAATACAGTTTGTCATTGGCATAAAAACAGACATGTGGATGAAT
The DNA here is from genome assembly GCA_033318265.1 of Phyllotis vaccarum. NCBI lineage: Eukaryota > Metazoa > Chordata > Mammalia > Rodentia > Cricetidae > Phyllotis > Phyllotis vaccarum. The sequence continues at coordinate 144,078,008 of JARWLC010000006.1, forward strand.
AGAATTGAATTGAAGACCCTGAAATTAACTCACACACTCATGAACACCTGATTTTTGACAAATAACCCAAAACTGTACAATGGTAAAAAGAGAGCATCTTCAAAAATGGTACTGGATGTCAAAATATAGAATATTATAAATAGATTCATATCTATTACCATGCATAAAACTCAAGTCCAAACAGATCAAATACCTCAACATAAACCCAGTTACACTGAACCTGATAGACTACAAAGTAGGAAGTAACCATAAATGCATTGACATAGGAGACCACTTTCTAAATATAACACCAGTAGCACAGACACTGAAAGCAACAAATAATAAATTGCACCTCATAAAACTGAGAATCTTCTTTAAGGAAAAGGACATGGACAATAATACTAAACAGCAGCTTATAGAATGAGAAAAGATCTTTACTAAACCGATATCTGACAAAGAATAATCTCCAAATTCTATAAAAATAAATAGCCAAAAATTAAAAAAAAAAAACTCAAGAAACTAGACTTCAAGAAACCTAAAAATTCAATTAAAAAAATAGGTGGGTAACAGATCTAAACAGAATTCTCAATGGAAGAATCTCAAATGGCCGAAACACATTCAAGGAAATGTTCAACATTCTTGACCATCAGGGAAATGCACACCAAAATGATTCTGAGCTAGAATCTTGCACCTGCCAGAATGGCAAAGATCAAAACACTGATGACAGCTTATGTTAGAGATGATGTGGAGCAAGAGAAACATTCCACTGCTTGTGGAAATACAGTCTGGTACAGCCACTCTGGAAAGCCAGTATGGCGGTTTCTCAGAAAAATGGGACTCAGTCTGCCATAAGACCCAACAATATCACTATTGGGCATATTCCCAAGGGATGCTCAGTGATGCCACAGAGATACTTCCTCACCTATGTTCACAGCAGTATTATTATTAATAGACAGATCCTTGAAACAACGGATGAGTAAAGAAAATGTGGTACATTAGCACAATGAAGTATTACTCAGCTGTAAAAAAAAATGACATTATGATATTTGCAGACAAATATATGGGACTAGAAAATATTATCTTGAGTCTGGTAACCCAGACTCAGAAATACAAACATGATATATATTCACTCATACTAGATGTAAAGTAAAGGATAAACAGACTGTAACCCATTGCTCCAGAGAAGCTAGCTAAAAAGCAGGACCCTTACAGGGAAGGCGAAATAGATGAGAACTACTGGGAAAAGAGGGTATGGCAGCAGTAGAGGTGAAAAATGGGAAAGGGGAACATGAGAGAATGGGATGATCTAACAGGGGGAGGGATGAAGTACTAGAGTAATACAGGAGCCATCTTGGTAGAGGGAGGCTTTATGGGTTTAGGAAGAAATCTAGTTCTAGGAAAATCCCAGGAATCCACGAAGATGACCCCCATTCAGACTGCTATCATAGTGGAGAGGGTGCCTGGCTGAACCAGATTACTCTGGTAAACAAATTGGTGACTATCATAACTCTCATGATAGGTCCTTCATCCAGTGGCTGGTGAAGGCAGCGATAGAGATGTATGGTCAGGCACCAGATCACTGAGAGTCCAGCTGAAAAGAGGGAGGGATATTATTTGAGCAAGGAGGGGTCAAGATCAGGATGGGAAAATCTACAAAGGCAACTTAACCAAGCTTAAGGAAATTAGGAACTTTAGATAAACACCTGTGGAGCCAACATGGATAAGGCCATCTATAAAAGAGAGACAGTTGTATAGCTTGGACTGTTTGAGGGGCCCCTGACAGTGGGATCAGAATCTATCCCTGGTGTGTGAACTGGCTTTATGGAGTACACTACCTATGGTGACTACCTTGCTCAAACTTGATGCAGGGAAGAGAGGCTTTGTTCTGCATGGACTGAGTGTACCAGGCTTGGATTACTCCCCATCGGGGGCCTTTCCTTTGTGATGGAAGGGAGTGAGGTGGGACAGGGTAGAGGAAGCCTGGGTATGGGGAGCATGTAAGGGTGGGGGAATCTTTGATGGATGTTCAAAATGAATATGGGGGAATCTTTGGTTGTTGTTCAAAATGAATATAAAAATTCTTAAATAAAAAAGATCTATAGGAAAACACAGTGAATAATAGTTGACAATATTTTATATTTACTTTTGTTCATCTTTTACATTTTTATCATTATATATAATTGCAATCTCAAAATGTATAATAGTTAATATTAAAATATTTAATTATAATTCCAGGACTATAACTGTACGTTTATGTGCATTTATCTTTCCACACTTTTATGCTCTCTTTCTTTTTCTTCCAATTTGTGTATGACTGCATGTTTATTGAATAATAGTCAGACACTACAAAATGCTTTATTACTTTTCCACAAATTTTTCACAAGAATAAACACAAATACACTTAGCTATTGTAAGGATCATTCCTAGATCTCTTGTCACCCCATTTAATGTAACTTTGTCACTACAGATGACTGAGATTTTATTTTAATGTGTCCTTTGCAAAAACCAAGACATTTTATGTTAAATTTAATCGTCATTACTGTACCTTTAAATACAAGTAACAAAATGTCTAATGTCCCCGCACTTTAGTCAAAGGTTACTTGTGGGATATGTTTCAAATTTAACAAAACAATCTGAGATATCAGAAGACAGATCCACATCCTCCAGTCCTTGCTTATTTGTTTTGTTTTGCTTTGAAGATCAGGCTGGCTTGAATTCAGAGATTCTCTGGCCTATGCTTCCTAAGCACCGGGACTAGCAGTGTGAGCCATGGCTTCTTCTGCCTGTTCTGTCTCTCTATGCCTGCCTTAAATACTTTCTTTGCTCAGTGAAGGCCTGGTACCACCACTGCTTGCCTGGGAACCTGGAATTCCTTCTGTAAACTAAGATGACCTCTGAACTCACATTTGACTGAATTAAAGGTGTAGGTCAACATTCCTGGATATTCCCTGTGCTGGGATTAGAGGTGTGAGTTACCATTGTGTGACACTCCTAGACTAACTGTGGGTAGATCCCTCTGATAGCTCAGATTGTTTTTATTAATTTTTAAACATATTCCCACATATCCTCTTTTGTGTCAAAATTTAAAAAAAAAGGTTATAGCTAACATAAGAAAAGCCATATACAATAAATTATATACAATATATAAAAACAATAAATGAGTAATGTCCAATTGACAATTCAAAGAAAATATTTCATTAATTATCCTATTTTGATGAGTCCAAAGGATTATGCCTAATTCACTTTCCTTCTAACTTGGATTACTAACTAAAAACTATTATTTTGTTGTCTATTAAACTTATATACTTTAACCTCAAAGTTTCTATTCTAAAACTGTCACTAGAAAACTATAACTATAATTAACTCATCTTCAACTACCTCTGAGACCCAAGAAGGAATAATATTTACCCAAGTAAACAGGAAGTACAAGCAACTTCCTAAATCTAGAAATGACAGAGATGACACCTATCTGCCTGGACAGTCACCCAAAGTTCCTTTATAAAGTTGGGGCAACCATCTTCAGCCTACAGGCCCAGAGTCTCTTTTCATTTCAGTGAAACAGGAAATCTGCTCTGCCCTTTTTGGTGTAGTTCAGTTACTTCTTTGAGTCCTGAAGAATGTCTGACAGTTTTCTCTGAAAAGCAGGAACCTGAAGGACCATCTCGGATTGTTCTGTCAAAGTTCAGAGATCACATTCCTAGGGAACCCGTATGTCCCGTTTAAACAGCATAATGTCAAGCAGTCAATAAAAGAACAGGTTTTTGTCCAGTGGCTAACCATTACTACAAAGAAAGTGGACTCCATATGGAGTTTCTTCAGTGCCCATTTTTCTCTTGAAGTAGATTGGTGATGCCAGGAGCAGACCTGTCTCACTGTCCAGAAAAGTCTAAGTTCTTAAAATAAGTTAAATGCTGTGTTCTATGGATCTATGAAGTATTTAAATAAGACCTGTTCATCTAAAATATATTTCTTTGATCTTGAAATCATATTTAAAGCTAATAAATCCTTTTAAAAGAAGATTCAATAATCTATCCTTATATCCTATATATCTATATCCCCTTTTCTTTTTATTTTTTAATACAAATCTTGAATCTAATCATTCTTGTTTAACTTTTTTCTAACCATAATCAGTAACAATTTTGAACCAATTAACCTAAACAATGACAATCATCCATAACCCACTGAATGACCAAAAACAACCCACTCCATTCTTGGGATTGTGGGCACCATGTTCTTAAATTTACTTCCTGCTGTCTGGGGGTGACAGTATCTTTAGGGGATCCTGAAAAGAAAAGTTTTGTTAATTATCAGGACCTGAAATAAGTAGCTGTATCATTTGCTGCCCAATGTCTGGATTACAGAAAAGTGCACGGCTTGTCTCAAGTCCTGGCTATAGTAGTCTGTGAAGCTGGTTCATCTCAGCAAAATCTTAATTTTCCTTTAAAAATAAGTTCAGAAATCTTTTCCACATATGTCTTTAATTGCTTACTCAGTTTATGTGGAAGAAATATCCATTCCAATATAACATTTTCCCTTTGCATTAAAATTCCTGTAGAAGAATGCTTAGAGGGCAATATAACTAGAATGCAATTAAGGTCTGGATCCACATGATCCACATGCGTATCCTGTAATTTCTTTTCCACCAAAGCCAATTCTTTCTCAGCTTCAGGTGACAATTCTCTTGGACTATTTAAATCTTTGTCACAATTTAAGGTTTTGAACAAATTATCCAGATCATCATCTTTAATTCCAATAGTGGGTCATAAGTTGGCAATGTCTCCTAGTAATATTTGAAAATCATAAAGTGTCTTTAATCTATCTCTCCTGATTTGTACCTTTTGGGGTCTGATTTTTATTGACCTATTTTGTAACCTAAATAATTAATGGAATCCCCTCTTTGTATTTTTTTCTGGAGCAATCTATAATCTCCAAGCAGGCAATTTTTTTTTCACTTCTTCGAACTTTTTTCTAAGGTATTGATATTTGAATCAACCAACAAGATTTCATCCATGTAATAATAAATATAATATAATGATAAATTATAGATTGTGGGAATTTTGTACGTATTTGTTCTATTGGCTTTTGTACAAAATACTGGCGCAGAGTGGGGCTATTCAGCATTTCTTGAGGGAGGACCCTCCACTAATATCTCTTTACAGGTTGAGAATTATTATAAGTGGGCACTGTAAAGGCAAATTTTTCTTTGTCTTGTTCTTGTAAAGATATTGTGAAGAAACAGTCTTTTAAATCAATAACTATAATAGGCCAATCTTTAGGTAACAGAGAAGGCAAAGGAATCTCAGATTGTAGAGAGCCCATTGGCTGGATCACCTTGTTTATTTCCCTCAGGTCTGTTACCATTCTCCACTATCTAGATTTCTTTTTAATAACAAATACAGGAGAATTCCAAGGGCTAATGGATTCTTCTATATGCTGAGCATTTAACTGCTCCTGTACCAGCTGCTCTTTTGTTAGAGGCCATTGTTGAACCAATATAGGCTTCTCTGTTAGCCATTTTAGAGGTAGTGCTGTGGGTGTTTTTGAAATATCAGCAGCTGTTTTGCCTTATTTCTCTATAACCTGAATGGTCTGTGGCTGTTTCTCATAATATCTTCTAATGTTTTTCCTCCAGAACCATGTGCTAGTTTATGGCTTATTTCTATGTTTGGAGGAATATTAATCTGTGTGTTCCATTGTTGTACTAAATCTCATCCCCATAAATTTATAGGAATTTTAGTCACATATGGTTTTAATATTCCTCTCTGTCCTTCTGGTCCTATACACTCAAGCCATCTGCTTTACCTGGGATACCGACCCAATAACCAAAAACTGAACATTTACCTCCTGAAGGGGCCAACTTGGATGCCATGACTCTGGTGAAATTACTGATACATATGCCCCTGTATCCAATAAGCCTTCAGTAATAACATCATTTCTTTGTACTTTTTATTTTGGCCTTTGTTCATTGATAGAGGCTTACCAAAATATTCACATTATATTTTTTTTCTTTTTCTATAGATTTTCTATCATTCAGTGTATTCTGTCTTTTTAAAATAGGTTTTAATATTTTTTTAAATTGTTCTGGGAAGGTGTTTCCTCTACAATGGCAGGGTAAGACTGGATTAGATTTTATATGGTGGCTTTTGAAAGCCCCATTTGGGGTGTTTCCCGAGGGAAAAAAGTTACCTTGTCTGTCCCTTGTTGATCTGCACTCATTAGTCCAATGTCTTCCTTTTCCACACCTTTTGCATACACCAGAAGGGAGCAACATTCTCTTGCAATTATTCCTAAGAAAAGCACTGTTTCTGGGAACACCTTGCTTAGAATCTCTTTTTATGTGACCTTCTCTTCCACAGTTGTAACATTTAGCATTTGGCATTTTCTTATACCTGAGAAAAGGACAGAAAAAATAAACTGGGCCTTGTTTAATCATGCAAAGCATCATACTCAAACAGGCTAATACTGCTTTGCACCACTGTTTGATACATTGATACAGCCATGAGTTCTTCATTGACTTCTCATATGGGCTATTTTCATAATTGTTTATATAAACACAATACTCTATAAAATACAAAAAGCTTACAAAGCACATAGACAACTTAAAACCACTTGAGAAAGAGATGGTTGAAAATGAAAAGCTAATAAGTTATTTTCAGTCAGAATAAGCCATTATATCCTGTATATCTATTGTGTTTCTATAATTTTGACTTAGGGTAAATATTTGTCACTTTAATACCCTCTTTTTATTATGGCAATGGTTTCTCTGACTTAAGAATCTGCTATCTCACATTCCTTGTTGAATGCTAGATTACCTCAGGATTTCTGGAACCTAAGACACACCGCTAACTAGATTTTACTTATATTCAAGGACATAAAATTATCCAGGGAAGCCAGCCATGAAAATGCTTCTGAGAATAAAAATATTCTAATATATTTTTAGACATATACAATAGATGTCTTATAACTGTCAGAAATCTTTCCCTTTCTAAAATTTTTTACTTCATGAGGTGAGGTATGAGAATCAAATTAACAAAGAAAGTATTTTTAAAAATGAAATTTGACATAACTGTGTGAGAGACAGGGATCAGATAAATTTGAAATTAGATCTATCAACTGAATTTTCTGTATAATAACCTCTTCTAAACATGATTTAAATTCAGTATCAAGTGAACCATCCCCTAAACTAAGATACCAGCAGATAACAATCATCTGGTGAGACCTAGAAGCATTTATAGAAAGCAAAAAGAACACATGTGATATTGATGCTAGGTTCACATGAAGAGAAACATCATCAACTCACTTCTCTATCCATCATTTCTTAACAGATTTGAGTTTCAGTCAAGTAATCAGTTAAAAAAAAACCTTGAAAATAAATGCTTGGAACTTAACAAAATTCAGCATGGTAATATTCTCATAACTCAGAACATTAGTTAGAAAGGATTTCTAGGCATTATCATTTTTAAAATTATCCTTTGGGGTTTAACCTTGGAGACTTTCTCCATATCTTGTCGTATTAGGACATCTTCAATTTTGATTCCTAACAATCTTTAAATGAGACTATTGAGGTGTCCATGATTTAGTACACTTGACATAAATCTATTTCTCTCCAACACTGCATCTGACAACTAGATTGACTGCTTATGGAATGGACATGTTTCTTAATAGCTCCTCAATAAAACTATAGAATAGATTTAGTAGTATATGTACCTTTCTTTTACATTTATATTTAAAATGCCACCTTATGTATCAAATTTATGGAGAGAGGAGGGGGAGAGGGGTAGAGGCAGAGACAGAGAATGACTAGCTACAGAGAGTGACCATAAGAAAATATGTACTTGAATAAATTGAAAGGTATCTGTGTGCTTATTAACGGATGTATATTATTGCTAATAATAAATTGTTAATAGGTGTACTATGTTTCCATTGAGTTCATAGCCCCCTGATGGTTAGACTTCTAGACCCTCCTTTATTATGGCACACTTATTTTACAGAGAGGATCTTCTGCCATAATCTGACATGGAGCATAACAAGACATACAAGTACTAAGTACTACTATATTGAGGATTTTCTTCTTCTAACAGCATGATTCAAATATTTATTTTATTTTCATTAAAAAAGCCAAAACATGAAGTCTAAGAAATACTTGTTAAGTTCATGCACAATACTCCCCTTATTAAAAGCTACTTGAATATAATTTTATTTTTAACAAATACAAAACTTGCCATCAATACATCAATGTGTGCATGTATATATTAGGAGTTTATAGATGAAATCAAATAAGCTGATAACTTCTAGAATATTAGAACAAATTTAGTTTATTGTGTAAATAAGTTGTATCATTTCCTAACTTGTGGGGGTTATCATTTTCTGATTAAACTTTATCTCAAGTACTTCATGGTTGGCATCTTCTCTACATTACATAGATATTTACCTATACTTTTTATTTACTATTTGTCAAACAATGGAGAAATAATTAGATGACTTTAAGATGGCTTTTTCTTCAGTAATTATTCTTTATCCATGGGTTTGAAAGGTATTATGGGAACTGTTATAGTTGTTTAGGATAGCAATTCTAATCTTAGACTTGCGAACTAGGGAAATCATTACATGATGAGTTCTGAACCCAGTGGACTTACTTGAAGTCAGTTTAAATAAAAATAGATTTATCACTTCCATTCCCAGCTGTCACTCTGAATCTTGTATTGTGATACCTCTAGACCGTTAGAGACTAAATGTCATCTAAACAAGGATTTTATAATTTTAAAAACCTAAAGATTTTCCTTCCCAGAGTAAGTGGACCTCTGTGTCTCTATGAAATGCTAAACAGTGGTATACCTTAAGTCTAATGGATTGTGAAAAAAAAAAAAAAAAACCCTTCCTGTCTTTCATTTAGAATGCCTCCATTATAAAAGGATGTGTCCTAAAAAAAATTTTATGTGGCAAAGGTCAGTTAGCAGCAGCCTATAGGATAATGCCTTATAATCACATAACTATTTTTCCATTAAGTTCCACAGGAAGTTCTCAAATGATTGCATAAACCTACAAACACTTTGACATGTTAATTGCTGAATACATACTCCCTTTGACAGAGAGCATAATAACTAAGATCAGCTCCATAATTACAAAGATGGGGATTCTTTAGTATTTTTGAGGAATACAGAATTAGAGGTCATACCTAGAACTACCCCACCTGCCCCAGAGGTCATTGCCACACCTGCTCAAGCCGGCATGTGCATACATTTGATATACTATGTATCTGATGATTCCATACTGTGATTTATTCTAGACACACACTGAACTTCTTTTCTGTTAAGTCATCAGAAACATCACATTTCTTTTGAAGTTCTTTCAAAAGTATTGTGAATCTGAAGACTGTAAGTGTGCATGGCGATTGTTAAAAGCTTCTAGTGTTTTGTGGCAGAAGAAAATCAGATCATCAAGCCATCATGAAAAGAGATATGCTGATGAACATTAGTAGAAGCCTCAACCAAAACCTGTTTCAGTCCGCAATGATGCACAATGGACTTCCGTGTCTTTCACTGTCAACAGAAAGAAATAGGATTTGAAATATTTGTGTATGTACATGCAAGTACATTAAACTCATATATATTAATCATACAATAAAACTGTTATAAATATTTCACCACGTAGTTGAAGAAAATCTATTCTCTGATTATTTCCCAGTTTCCATTGATTTCATGAATTCAGCTTAGTGAAGCGGGGCTGAGGACATACTCAGAAATAGAATGCTTATTGATCCTAGAACGACCCGAGAACATGCACCCCTATAAATCCCTAAACATGCCGCACACCCACACACACACCAGATACACACACACACTCAAACTCCTGTGACAATTCAGTAAGTCTTTGTGAATCAATTTAAGTATAATTATTGCCTTTTCATATTAAGCTTATATTATATTTTGTTAAATGTTTGTTTTGAGTTCTAATCAAAATTCTAAAAGCAGTATGGGATAGGACAAATAAACATAGGATACTATGGAGACTCATATAAATATCTAGAGAGATATACAGAGATAGATACATTCCTGTGGAAAGAAACTTCCTTTTGAGTTGTTAGTGTTCAAGAACTCCAAATAAATAAACAAAGAAATGAATGAATGAATGAATTAATTAATTAATAAGTAAATAAGGGCCTGTGACCTTACATTTTATACCCCTTGCTTTCCCCCTCCAACTCTTCCTATTTCATCCCCAAACTTTCTCAGACTTATGACACCTTCTTCATTACTATTTAACATGCATGCATACACACAAAAGCACACAACTCTTTTAGAATGTTTAGTGTTCTCAGTTTGTACACATATTTAGAAGTGACCATTAGAACAACCCATCACAGGGTTCATAATTGGAGAAAAGCAATTAATTACTTCTCTGTTAGTAGCCATTTATTGGTATAAGCTCCTTGTCTATGGGTGGGACCTTGTGATATATACTTTAAGGAAGTTTCTGTATTGCAACATATTTTTCATGGCCAGAAGACAGTGCATCATAATAGTTGTGGTTTTCTGACTCCAGAAACTTTTCTTTTCCATCTTCTACAGTGTTCTGTGAAGTATATATGTAGAAGCTATGTTTGTTGTAAATGGACAATATCCTCTCCTGTCACCAGATTCTGACTGAGTTTATAGTACTAGGCATGGATTTCTTCCTATTGAATAGACCCTAAATTCAGTTAACAGGTATTGGTCACTCTGAAGGTAAAAGCACTACTATACTATCAAGACTATCTTACTGAGATTTTGATAGTTGTGGGCATATGCTTTACAGCTAGGTAGTATACTTACTGATTTATCTCCTTTGGCAGCTTACATAGCCTTTTGGATGAAAGCTTGTCTTTGGCAAGGAAGCACCTAAGTCAATTACAGCTCAGTTCCTCCAGAGTCTGCTTCCATAACATGCGGTATCCTTACAAATATACACTTAAATTCACATTTAGAGAGGGAGCCAAGTGAAATAGCATTGACCATATTATTTTGAGGTAATCTCTTGGAAACCTCTAACAACTGAAAGGGGAGTTTCCCAGTTCTGGTACCGAGATTCTTTGCTAGATTCTCCATAGCCTTTGAAAAGAACCGTTATCTCTCTGTGTAATATAAGATCATTTAACATACAGACATACATGTGTGTATGTGTATACGCTCATATACACACATACTATATATTCATTTTGAAGTAAGCTTTTCAACATTATTATTCCCTATAGCTTTTTACACAGTCTTCTGTTGCATCTCATTCCTTTCCTTAATTTCTTGTTCTTTTCTTCTTCCTTAGTTAAAATCCCCTCTCCCATTTCTCCCTTCACCCTTCTTAGTACCTCTGTCTTATGGCTTCTAGAGATTATTGTTTAATTGGTCTAAAATAATCTTTTCTTCATCAACAGTTATATTGATAAAAGTAATGGGAATACGGCCCGTGGTATAATGCAGCACCATATACTATATTCTTCTCACTATGCCCCATGTTGCACAAGGGACCCTTCAGTAATATGGCTACTCATAAATTGCCCCAAGAGATTTACCGAAGGTGTACCTGTCTTCTAGTCATGCCTGGTTCTGTAAGCAACTGCAAGAAACACATAGCTTTGTTCTGCTAAATTGGGTGGCCTCTTCTATTTGATGAGTCGGCATCCTCTCTTTTGAGCATTGAATAGGTATTTTATTAATTAATACTTCATGTACTATATCATAATTCTCAAAGACAGAATCAACAGTGAACTGGACTGGGTAATTATGTCTCAAATCACACTTCTCTGTAGTGTTGCAATGTGAAAAAAATACTTTAATTATAGAAATAAAATGTATCTGCTTAGAGATTTAAGTACTTTGCATTGTTTTATAATATAACAAATATAAGTATTTTACATTTATTTAAACATATAAACACAATTTAAAGTCTATTTTAGACATACTAATATTAATCAAATGTAATATTTGTTCTATGATATTCTATATGATTTGACAGCTTCATGTTTTTTAAAATTATATTTCCTAAATTTTAGATTTGTTGTCTATACAGATATGTTGAGCAAACATGCTAATGTCTTTATTTTAGAAATATATATAATATAGCTTATTTTAATTTTTAAATATAAATTATATATACATCATGATATATTTATTTCTTCATTTTCTACCCTTAACTTATTTTTCATACACTGGAGTTCAACTTGAGAAAAAATGACAAACACATATAATGTGGCAAGAACGCATGTCTTTGATGAACAGTCAATCTCAGAGGTAAACTTTTATTTTTTGAATAATTAACTGCTAGCTATAATTTTTCATTTTCTTCCTTTCATTTACATTATATTTACTTTATTTTTATACATTTATTTTATAATTATGTTTCATTAGATGTTTTGCAAAATGTACTAAATTTATTTTATATATTCTAAATTTAGTATACACAGCAGTGAGCTTTATTCTATCATTTTCATAGATGCTTCACATCAATTGATTTTTCTTTCCCTTCTTCTCTCTCCAACACATCTCCCAAGTTGAACAGTCCTGTTCCCACATTTCTGTCATATCACTTCTCTCTCTTCCCCTCCACAATCTTGTCCAATAGAATAAGAATTACTCCATTTTGTCTCCTCAGAAGCCATCATTATTTTTTGGCCAGTGCCCTGAAAAATCCCTTGGGAAAGCAACCTACCACGTTCTCAGAACTCTGGAAGAAATACCCCAGCTAAATGCATGCTCTGGGCTTTTGTTAAACTGCTCGCTTGCTTCCCATGTAACTGTCAACAAGGCTGTAGTTCTTCAGGGTTTTTTTGTTTTGTTTTGTTTTGTTTTGTTTTGTTTTGTTTTGTTTTTTTAAAAAATCCCTGTACCATGCATTTGAAGCTGCTCTGTTAGAAGCATTTCTCTACTAGCTGTTGCTGGGACAGCTTAAAACAGACTTTCAATTGGAATTTTGGTAGGACTGAGTATTCTTTGCATCTCTCCCCAGATACAGGATGAATACTCTTCTCTCTCTTGTGACATTCTTGTCACATGAGTAGCCTTTTCATCACCTCCACAAACTTCCCTACCGCCTGTCAGATTCCCCTTCTTAATGCTTATGATCTGCCACACTCAAACACACATATATACATGTTTCCCTACCTGTCTACAAATTACAAGGTACCCGAAGAGGAAAAACTCCCTAGAGGCCTCAATAAGTCAAATATTTGTATTAACTACATCACTATTGTCTCAAGCAGATTAGTTTCCTGACCCTCAGTTACTTTGACTTTTTAAGACAAAAAAAGAAAAAAAATACAATTGTGAAGTATCCAGAAATCATTTATTGTTTTGTGGGAGTGGAAAGAGATACCATTTAAACGGTCAAGCACTTAACCTTTAGCTCAGAATCACATTTGAATAGGAACTTACGGCTGGTCCAGAGACCAGAGATCAATTTACCCTAGGACTTTAGTGCTAATCCAGAGACCAGTCTTACCCAAGATATTTTTTATTACTAAAAAATATTTTTAATAATACTTTCATGAGATGGTTTAATGCCCTTTCAAAGACTTCATGCGGGGTCATCCCTGCTAAAGGCCTGGCCTCAAGGTTATCCTTAACTGTGGAAGAAGATTCGACAACAATTATTATGCATCTCTTATTAGGCTAAAACCAGGAACACATGGTCAAAATTGCCAAGTTTGGTTGCCCCCTTGAGGTAGAAATAGGCACCCTTCATTTGTAGAAGCCTTCCTTTGTTTGTACTTTTCAGGAACAGAAAATTCCTCAATGTTTTGATTTTATAAATTAGAAGTTCTGCTGGATGGGGTTTGCTCTGAGGGTATCGTTTTCTTTATTCCACTTTGGATCAGGCTTTTCTTTAATCTTTTCATCTTTCTCAATACAAATCTAGGTTTCACCATTAAATTTACGGGTGCTGTTTCTCTTCAAACTGAACATTTTCTATTTCTTTTTGATCTTCTTGGTTTTTTTTTTTTATTTTTTTTTGTAAACCTGCACAACTGCAATTTCTATTAAGCACACATCAGAGACAATATTAGGCTGTCTTGAAATCTCTTCCATCAAGGAAATTAATCTATACTCTTCAATAAAGCCTCAGACAGATTTTTAGGACTAGGGTAGAAAGCAGCCACATTCTCTCACAAATATTATATGTATGTTCTCAGTTGATGTACCAATTTATTGCAAGACTGAATTCTAGTTAGTATTTAATGAAAACTCAGAGCCAGATATTTGGGAAAATCTGGAATATTAGAGAGAGGAAACAGACCACAGTCAAATCTCACCCAGCTAGCTTCTCAGGGTGAAAGCTATCTTCCAGTGTTCTCCACCTGGCTCCTCATTGGTTCTGCAGAATACCACACCCTCTTTCTATGTCTCCTTAAATTTCTTCTTCACCCAGTTGTTTCACTTCTGGGTTCAACTCTGCATCATATTCTAGAGTTAGGATTAGAGATGTGAGCTACTGTTTGGTTGTTAGGCCTTGAACTCACAGAAACACAGAAAAATCTCTGTCTCTGAAGTTATGTGATAGGCATATGTCAAAAATTTAAAAAATATATAACTAACATAAGAAAAACCACATACAATAGGTATAATAATTATATATAATGCATACAAACAATAATTACATGAGTAAAGTCAAGTCTATTAACAAATGACAAGTTCGAAGAAAATATTCCATTATTTATTCTATTTGGTAAGTCCAAAGGATTCTACCTAATTTGCTTTGTAGCTAACTTATATTAACTAAAAACTATATCTTTATGTCTTTTAAACTTACACACTTTAAGTTCTAAGTGAGTATTTTTCCAAAAACTGTCACTAGAAAACTATAGTTATTTCATCTTGAACTCCCTCAGAGACCCAAGAAGGAAATAATAATTATTAAGTAAACAGCATGGACAAGCAAGCAACTTCCAATAATAATAATAATAATAATAATAATAATAATAATAATAATAATAAAACCATAAGAAATGAAGCAGCTGGTTACCTGGACAGTCACATAAGGTTCTTCTATATCATTGAAGCATCCATCTTTGGCCTACAGGCCTATCATATCTGACAAACTTCACTGTGAAGTAGGATATTATCCAAGACCTTCCTACTTTGCCTTGCAAAGGTTTGGCAGTTCTTTTGTGTGTGTGTCATGCTTGCGCATTTTGTCAACAGTAAAGGCAAGAGCACTTTCTTGCCCAGTGGCTAACTTGTGTCACAAAGAAGGTCCACTCCATATGGAGGTTCTTTGATGTCCATAATCTTCTCTGAAGTATATTGGTGCTGCCAGCAGCAAATGTCTCATTGTCATAAAATAATAAAAACCTATGGTATTATAATATCTTAGATGCCATATTCTATGGACTTCTGAAGTATCTCAAGGAGACCTGTTA
Organism: Phyllotis vaccarum; assembly: GCA_033318265.1. Classification (NCBI taxonomy): domain Eukaryota; kingdom Metazoa; phylum Chordata; class Mammalia; order Rodentia; family Cricetidae; genus Phyllotis; species Phyllotis vaccarum. Next base: position 144,093,375 of record JARWLC010000006.1, read on the forward strand.
ATGTAAAATATAACTTCTTGACCCTGAAAACATATCTAATATGACTATAAGTTTGATTGTAATGTCTAACTACTAACTTGCATTTCTTTATTTCCTAATTATGTAGTATTAAGGTTTCCTGACCCCGGGAAGCCAGAGGTCCATACCCACAGACCTGCTGCCCCATACCCTTTAGCTGCTCGTTGCTGCTCAGGTCCAAAATGATTCAGATGCTTACAGTAAGTTCATGCTGTTTGGCCTACGGCTCAGGTACAATGCTAGCTAGCACCTTCATCTTAACTCAACCCATTCTCATTAATCTGTCTGCCATGTGGCCCGTAGCTCACCTGGTTAAGATGTAAGAGCAAGCTAGCAATGTGCCTGAGCCATAGGCCAAACAGCATGAAGTTAATATAAGCATCTGGGTCATTTTGGGGGCCTGATCAGCTGTGGGTGGCTAAGGGGTCTGGGGCTGCAGGTCTGTGGGTCTGGACCTCAGGCCAAACCCAGGACCAAGAAACCTAATTGTAACAACAGATTTCAGACTAATATTGCCTTCACATAATAAACTTAGTGATATCTCTTCCTCTTCCATGTGTGGGGCTATACTTAAAGTATAGGTGTTACATTTTACTTCAGAATTTTGTAAATTTAGCAATACAATTTTTCCAATCATTTGAAAAATTCAATAAAAAATCTTATACCAATTGCCAACATTGTGCACAAAAATTTGAAAGAGTTCTAATTGTATAATAAAGGTCACAGTGTTCTAGTCAAAATGTCAATGGCAAATTTTGACTATAATTTTTATTTAGATGTTCTCCAAAGTAAGAATCAGTAAAGAAGTTTCAAAACTAAATTACTTGATAGATCATTTTTATTAAATGGACATCTTTGCTATTAATCAAGGTTTGTATATGTACATCTTTTATTTTGAGGCATATTTCTAGTATGTGTTTCAGGATATCATTTTACAAAGTAATTTAACCAGTCAAAGAGCCAAAATTGACTCAATGAAAGTACTGTTCTTATCTGACATCAACATTTAAAATAACTTAAGGTATAAGGCAAACTTCTGAACACATAAAATACTTTTCTGGTTATCCAATTATCTTATGATGTGAGGAAATTCCATCTATTAAGGATACTTCCTTTCAATTTTGAATTTGTCAGATTCAAAGTAAACTGACAGATTAAATTTCAAAAGAATGATTTTTTTCTCTTTAGGTTCAATACATTAGGGAAGAGTTTAGCATTGTCCCAGTTTTGTCCAAAAATTAAGGCAAATGAAAGTAAAAATATAATCCATAATTTATAAATTAAATAGCTTTGGTGGTATAACCATGTTTCATTATCCAACTAGTCCTTTATTACATGATAATTTCTAGTGAATCAAGACCAAATATCTATTCATCCAAGAGAAGACAATAATGTAAACAAAAACCATAATTCTATCTATATACAGCTTTATTAATTGATGTGTTTACTAACGTAATTTAAGGGCTATACATTTACAAGAACTTCAGTCAATCAAAACTCTATCTTCAAAAGCATATGAAATAAATCTCAATTACAGTTAGAAAGGTGGCTTTTGACTTCCATGTGTGTGTAGAGTCATGAGGAGTGGGATCAAACTGTGCTCCTGTTAATGGGCTGGCATCTTGGAGCCCATTCCTTATTGAGGAACAACCAACCCAGCATTGACTTTGGGATGAGTGAATAAGACATGCCTGGAGTGGATGTGCTGGGCTGGGCTGGCCCACCTTGGGACTTTTAGCCCTTTTGGGGGAGGGGATGTATAGATGGGGAGGGGAGAGGCTGAGGGCTGGCTGGGAGGGATTGAGAAAGGGAGGGGAGGGGCATAAATTGATGGAGATGAAATGTTTTAATGAAACTAATAAATTTATAATAAAAGCATAAAAACGAATAAAAGAAATCAGTTGGTTATATTCATAATTCCAAGACCACAATTACATTATTAGTCACCTTTTACTTGGCATGTAGTAATGTACATTGTGCTGTTGTAGTGAGGTTTCTTGGTCTCAGGTGGCCAGATGCCCAGACCCACAGACCTGTGCATCACACCCCTTAGCTGCCTGCAGCTGATCAGGCCCCAGAAATGACTCAGACGCTTATATTAACTTCATGCTGTTTGGCCTATGGCTCAGGCACATTGTTAGTTAGTTCTTACATCTTAAATCAACCCATTTCTATTAATCTGTCTGCCACATGGTCCGTGGCTCACCTGTGTTCCTTACATGTTGCTCCTTTGGGCTTCAGCTCGGTCTGCCTGACTCCGCCCTGCTTCTCCTACCTATGCTTTGATTTCTCCTCTTACTTCTTCTATGGTGCCTGTCATGGCCCAAAACAGCTCCTTTATTTAAAGACTGACATTCACAACATACAGAAAGGCATTCCCACATCATTGTGCACACATGAGAATGACAGTTAACCACCCCAATTACTCCTCCAAATCCATTACTTCATCTTAGTTTTAGCTTGATATTTTCCATGTACTGTAACCAAAGTGGGACAGGTTCAGCAAGCTTTGGTTTGGAACCCAGAGCAACAGACTTTATGACTTCCTGGACAGCAAATCATAATAGAGCCATCATATGCCTGCACTGTGTTTTAGTCCAATTACTGTATAGATTGGGGATATATATTTTCCATCTATTAAAGATGCCTTATTTTAAAATTTTTAGTTGATGTTATAATAATTTTTTTCCTATTATATTCTAAATCTTTAATCACAAAGTTTATTATGTAGTGCAAGTTTCTATACATGCATTCTGTAAAATCTCTGAAGACCCACTGTCATAAATTCCAAGCTCACAATGTTCTTAGGATTCAGTATGTAAATGGATATTAAACTTAACACCATCAAATTACCAAGTTCCGGTAAGAGAATTTAACATAGCATAACATTTTTATGCATTGTTTTGCCAAAGAAACAATATTGAATACTGTGACATGGGTAAAGGACAGGACATTAGAAATCTGGAACTCACTGTCCCCATAGACATACCTCTCCTTCATCCTGTAGCACTGAAGAGATGTCTAAAGGGCTTTGAGAGCCTGGCTTTTACTTCTCAACATGACTCAGGGCTAATGGGTTACAAGAAAGTTAATTTGTTTACTGAACCTCCTGCTTGAGCTGACTTCCTAGATCTTACAAGCTCCAAACCTACAAAATAGTTATCGACCTCTGTTGGAAGTGTCCAAGTTTAGATAAACATTCTCTATACCTACTACAATTATTTTTTTTTAAGAAGAATGTATATGGCCTACTCTGGAAGCATGGTTATCTACACCTAAATCTATCTATCTATCTATCTATCTATCTATCTATCTATCTATCTATCTATCTATCTATCTATCTATCTATCCACCTATCATCTATCATCAATTTATCTATCATCTATCTATCCATCTTTCATCATCTATCATCTATCTATCTATCTACCTATCCACCTATCTATCTATTATCTATCATCTATCTATCTATCTATCTATCTATCTATCTATCTATCTATTATCTATCATCTATCTATCCATCTATATCCATCTATCTATCATCTATCTATCCACCTATCATCTATCATCAAATTATCTATCATCTATCTATCCATCTTTCATCATCTATCATCTATCTATCTATCTCCAACCTACCTATCTATCTATCTATCTATCTATCTATCTATCTATCTATCTATCTATCTATCTATCATTTATTCATTACCTGTACTTCCCTTCCACTCACTCTTTTCTCATGATTTTCAGCTACTGATTGTACTTGAACACAACCACAGCACTTGGCTTTATATCACCATTTTTTAAAACCATAGATATTTTGGCTCAACACCAATCTGGGTAGTTTTATTTTTAGCAATCTAGAGACTCCATTCACTAATTTTTAATTTTTAAAATTTATTGTTCACTGATTTAATAAATCCAATCTATATGCAATTTTAAATTATTCAAATCTATCAAACATCACAAAAAAACCATCATGTCCTACAATGGGGGTAAGCAAAACCACAAAACCATAACATTTCCCAACCAACCTCAAGATCCCTACTGAATTATTTCTCTTAACATTTTTGTTAAAAATGGGATTGCAAATCTTATAAAATGGGCACCATACACTGCCCTTCAAATTTTCAGTTCTCTCAGTAATGTTAGCTATTATTTTATGTCTTAGAGAACTTGTGGTTCACAGAAATTTAAGCTGATTATGGCTGAACTGTCTCTAATAACTAATGTAAGCTACATCAGGGATAACGTTCATCCATCTATATATCCAGATTATGCAACCTTTGTCTCAACGGGGAAATAAATATCGTATTACTTATTTTATACACTAAAGCGTACTTTAATATCCTCAGCATATCTCAGAGACACATGAGTAATAATTTGAAGAGTTATTTAAGTTTTATTCTAATTTCAAAGTCTTTTTATTCAGGTAATTTAGAGACACAGACTTCTATGATTATCATAGACATATCTGTACTAGAAAATTATTTGGCCCTGTGTGTATAACCTGAGTCATGGAATTTTCCTTCCCCTCTATTAAATACTAGTCATGAAGGATGGTTTATATCATTTTCCCTTGCCTCTTCCTTCACATTATAAGATTTCTCTCATGAGTTTCAAGTTTTTAGATATGAGATAAAGCTTTTAGCCGAGCTTGTAAAAATCTCTCACTGCATGTTTCTTTTTCCTACATTTTCTACCAAAATAGTAGAGCATTTTAGAGGAAAATTAACATATGTTTTTCCACTGCACCTCCCCCATATATGTGCACAATTTTTTTTTCTGGGACGATAGTGGAGGCCTGGCTGTATATCTTACTGCCCGCAGCATAAGAAGAACAACTGTTGTCATGGCGTGCTTGCAAACCCATGAGATATTCTATGGAATTGCCACATAATCTGTGGTCTATGAACTATGTGGGGAGCAGTGTCTTACCACCTCACATCTCGACCATGATGCTGATCCTCAGGCAGCTTTTTGTCGTCTAGTCACCCATAGTACAATACATGGACCCTCCTTTACATCAAGGAGTCGTACGATTACATACCACACTGAGTGTGTCATTTAAAGATTGTGCCTATTTTCATTAATCTGTATGCTGGCACACGGCTCCATGAGTTTACCTGTGTCCATTACATCCTGCTCCTTTGGGCAGCAGGTTGCCGCTTCTGTCTACCTGGATTTCCCACCTGTCTCCAAGCTGCCTGGCCTTAGAGGTCTGGACCTTGGGACTAGGCCTGGCCAGAAAATTTTGGCTACAATTTTGTGTTATCAAGCAATTCAAAGGGCATTATTCACGTTCATGTATTTTTTCATTGAGGAAAAGAAGGCCCAGGGATTTATCATTTATCTCATATTGCTATCTACCTGGTATGCATTTTCTAAATTTTCTATGGCTAAAAATTGAATCATGAAAATTTCTTCGGTAGATGATAATTCAACCACATTTGTTTTAACAGATATTTTGATGGCATCTTATACATTTCCCCCATAATTAACAATGACTGGAACTTTTATACATGTGCTGACAAGAAAGAAATGAAATGATAAGGTAAATAATAAGATATTTAGATTTTCTCTAACCATTTCTACTGTTCTATAATTTTCCAAAGCTTCAAATCATCCACCTGAAATATTTTGAGCTTCAATAATTTTAAGCTTTATTAGTTATCTACAGTTTCTCATTTCAAAGAACTATATTTACTAATGTTTATCAAAACATGTGACAATAAATTTTCAGTATTATTTCCCATTTTCTCCTATGAGAAGCAGCCGTATCTCTCTTGTCATTAGTGCATAAAACTATTAATAGATGATATTGTTCAGTTAAATTTTTATTTAATTTGGCTTCACTCAAAGTAGCTTTTCTATCATGCGAAGAACCTACGGCTATGAGAGGAGGGGATGTGGTCAAAGCAAACACTGTGTGCTGGGGAGGTGGAACATGAGAACCAAGTAATCTTACCTACCCTAGTGATTCAGTTTATGTAAAATGACCCACTCTTTTATGCATAACAAGCTTAGCTCCTATTCCCAGATATAAAGGGGGGCCACTATTTAGATGTTCCTGTTCTACCCAGTTGAAATATTTTAGAGGAAGGTGCCTCTTAGGATTACTTACCCTCGTTGTGCCATTGAGCATTCTGTAAATGACAATGTTTCTTTTGTATAAAGATTTTATTTGCAGTTCAAGCCACAGACTTCTATTTTCAATTCCTAGAATACCAACGTCCACAGTAAGGTAGCAGGTCATTCTTAATGGCACGCTGAAGGAGACCCATCTTTTCCTATTACATTGTCAGGCACATATTAGAGCTGTTTATTATATTAATCTAAAGTCCAAAATTTCTGGTGTTCACTGTTAGAGTTTTGTGTATTTCTACATCAGTCACTCACTACAGCCTGGAAACTGTAGTTTGGTATAAATCTTGTGGAAGTGTAGGAATATGCTGTCAGTCTGTAATTTTCTATCTTGTCTTCTTTCATATAAGCAATTTCCCTACAGTTCCTTTCCCTCCTTCCTCCATCAACAAAGCCATTTATGGATAATATATTTTCCATATTCGTTTCAGACACTTTCAGTTTCTATGCATAAGAGAAAAAATGGTAATACTTTATTCTTCCTTGTCTGGCTAAATTTATATGACATAATAATGTTCATTTCCAAACCAGTTCCTGCTTAATAATGCTTTGTCAAGTGTATATGCTATATATTTTAATCCAGAAATTTCTTAAAAATGCTAGACAAGTTTGATATTTATAACTATTAGTATTAATGAAGTATAAATTGATATTAATTATCTGGTTGTGTAGAAGAGTACCTCATTCTTTTTTATTAAATATGAAGTTAATACATGTGTTATGGGTAGTTTAAGATTTTGAAGAATCTCCACACTTTCATAGTGGTTTTACTAATTTAAATTCACCCCAAGAATATTACAGTGCTTCATTTTCCTCGACACACTTTCTATCATTTATTATCTCTCTGGTTTTTAATAACAGATATTCTAACTGGACTGACATAGAACTTTAATTAAGCTTTGATTTGCATTTCCCCTAGGAGTAAAGATATTTAGTACAATTTTTCACAAACGTACTGGTCATTTGTTCTTCCTATAAGATGCTCAGTTCAGAGCATTTCTCCATGTATTTATTAGAATAATTGTTCTTTTGTTATTCTGTTTGTGAGTTCTATCTATATTCTGTAAACTAATGATATATTAGGTGCTTATATTGCACCTGATTATGCTTGTTATTTATCCTCTTCTTGACAGTTTTATTTATAGTGCTGTCACTTTTGATTTGTATTTTTTTTTTATTTTGTAATCTTACCTGTGTGAGTTCTGTTTAGGATCTGTACCTCTACCCTGTAAGACTTTTTCTTATAGTTTCAGATGTCCTCATCTCTAAGTACCATTCTAAAAGAGGTCATATTTTCCACAATTCATACTTTCTGTCCTTTTTTGAGAATCAAAAATGGTACATGTATAATTCTACTGATTTGTAAACATGTCTCAATAGCATCTGGCATACTCAGTGTTGGTCTTTAGCATAGAATTCTATTGGCTAGCTGGATTATTTGTTCCATATGAATGTTAAGGCCCCTTACTCTGGTAAAGATAAGAATATCACTGAGATTTTTATAAGGGCTGTATTGAATCTTTTTAGTGTATTTGATTTCATGTTATTTCAGTTATATTAATTTTTCCACTCAATGTATATTTTAAAAAGATACCTCTATATGTCATAATTTTTCTTTTCATAAGTTTTTATTTTCCCTTCAGACAACTTTTGCTAGTTTTTATTTCTAGGCATTTTGTTATGGATGAATATAATTATTTTCATGATTTCATTCTCTATGAGTCCATAATTAGTTTATGGAAAAGTTACTGGTTTTAGTTCATTGATTTTTCTATTCTGTTAATTTGCTAAAGTTTCATGCCTATGACATTATTAATCTTATGAAAATTACTTTAGAAATCTATAAGAATATAATCATGTAATCTGTAAATAAAAATAATTGAACTTCCAATCCTGTTTTTAGCATGTCCTTTATATCTCAGTATTTCCTAATTATTTTTTTATTTTTTATTCATTTTATTGTTTTGTAAAAAAAAAAAAAGTCTTTTTTATCCATGTATCCCCCTACTCCCCCTCCCTTCCCTCCTCTCACTCCCTCCCAGTCTGCCTTCAGTCTCCCTCCTCCCCATCAACCTTCCTCTCCCAGAAAAGGGAAAGAAGTCCCATGGTGAGTCAGCTCAGCTTAGCACATTCACTCCAGGCAAGTCCAATTGCCTCATCTCAAAGTCAAGACTGGGTTAGATGTTCCTTTGCAGTGATTGATCTCCAAGGTGCCAGCCCACCCAAAGAAACACAGTCTGATCCCACCCCTCGAGGCTCCACATACTGCCCACGCCAGTCAACAGTTGCCTACTATTGGAGGGTCTAGCTCCTTTTCCTCATGGATCGCCAGATGCTTTTCTTGATTCAGTGAGCTCCCCAGATCTCCAGCCAGCCATCACTGTGGGAACCTTCCTCATAATCCCTATCCTCTTGCTCACACAGACTCCCCTCCCCTGCTCTCAGCTGGACCTGCAGCTCGTCCAGTGCTCAGCCATGGATCTCTGCCTCCACCTCTATTCATTGTTGGATGTAGGTTCTGTGATGACACTTAGGGTGGCTATTATTTCGAGACATAGCAAGGGACATTCTGAGTTCTTGGAGATTTATCTAGCACCCAGTCTTTTTTCCAAATCCACATTAGCTTCCTCTATGGAGACATCCATCTCTTTCTATCTCCCTCTTTGCTCCTCTCCCTCTACCATTTCTTTCTTTCAAGAATTATTGCTGAAAAAAAAGTATGTGCATATTAAGTGCAGTGATGACCGTAGATTTCTTTTCCCAGGTAAAAGCCAACTCAGTCTCTGCCAGTTTAGTCTAATGATAGTTATACAGTTATGCATTTCTTTTGTTCAAACTTTATACTGTGGAAGTGCTATCTTTACAAATGTTGTTCAGAAACTTTTTCATCAAAAGATGCTAAATTCTTTTACCTAATTATGAGATGATGTAGACTTTTTGTTTTGGGTATTATTTGGCTATTTTTTTCATTTACAGTAATTTGGTTCTTTACAATGAAACAAGTTTGATCATGCTATGTGAAGTTTTTATCATATTGTTTAATTTAATTTGTATTTTAGCTATGAAACAACACTTTAAGATCATGATCTATTTTTAAGCAAATTGGTTGTTGGCTTATGTTTTTGGTCCTTCCCCTTTCTTATTTTGGTTGCAGTCTAACCAAGTTTTAAACTTTACTTTTGAAATATTAACATTATTACATTTACTTCTTTTTCCTATAGCCAAACACTCTCATATTAATAGACTTTTTGTCATTGATTGCTAACCATATCTATATGCCTATATCTATATTTGTACATCTACATATATCACTAAATATAAACTACTCAATCAGTATAATGTTACTCATATGTGCATTTTCAGAGGTAATCATTGTGTATTGCATAATATTTTGGTGTGTTCTTCCCTATGAAAGACTATTTCTCCCATTCTGAGCATTTTTTCCAGTAGTTCTGTTTGTAGGGTAGAGGCCTTGTGGTCTTTTACTCATCAACTTCAGCATTTCTATCAGTGTTGGTGAGACATTACGGGTGTAGGGTCTGACAATCTGAGAAGACACAATCATACTGGCTTTACGGATTGAGTTTGCTGTGACTGTTATAAAATAGTCACTACAGAAGTCTTACAAAAATTTAATAAATTTTCTCAATTTATGTAGTTCTGGAATTTATCTTTGGTGAAGATGTTTTATTGGTATTTCAGTCACATTGACTCTTCTTAATCTTCTGAAAAATTTTCCTCCTGAATAAATGTTGAAAATAAAAAACTGGAAATGTATCCAATAATAATAGACATTCCAATTTACTGTTTTCATATACTTCATTGAAAATATTTACTAATGGCTCCATGGTTTCAGAAGTATTTGTAAAAATATTCACTTTTTATTGTAACTAATTTATTTTTCTCTCTTATTAAGCGATGAGGACACAAATTTTTGTTTCCTCCATTTCTCTTAATCTTTTCTGACTCTCTGTTTCTTTAATTTTGTGTATTGTACATTTTCAATTAAGGTGTCATTTTTTGAATGGTAAAGAATATGGTTTGCTGACTTATTACCATACTTCCACATGGATGTTTTGCGTCTCATTAGTGAGATGCTGACAGTTCTGTTCAATAGGCACAATTGATTTTTTTTCTTCTGCTCACATCAAAGTCAATTTTAAAGAAGCGTTACTACCATGTGGGAAATTCCCATCACACGATCAAGTATCTTGGTTTGTCTTGACTGGCAGAAGATTACAGGGTTTATAAATAGAATAATGTGTGTGTATATCCTTAAAAAAATAAAGCATGGACCTTTAGTAATCTATTAATGAAATGATAAATTTTCCTGGTGCTTCATTGTCTCCTCAACATAAATAAAACAATGTACAGTTGAGCCTTTTTTGTTTGGGGATGGTTCTCTTACAACACTTAGGACAATCACAAAGTAATTACTGTTGGGATTATCTTTTGATATTCAGGTGAGGGTATTTCTAACATTTTCAGTGAAAAGCTGGTAATTTTCCTTTAAAGGTCTGAAATTACTGACACCTTTAGGCAGTTTGTAAGTCTAAAATGCCAGTAGTCTCTGCTTAGTACCTTATTCTGTTGCAGCCAAAAGCTCCTGTTGTGATTTCTAGTTGAAGTCACTTTTGAAATCATCTGACTAGTCAGATCATAAGGCTCCAGTGGGAAAATCTGGACTATAAACTTCTGTGAAACATTTAGTGCCTGCTTATGCTCAAAGTTATATTCAAATTCTCATTTCCTTCTGCTGCACTTTTAAGTATAAAGCAATACATATTTCTTCAAAGAGAATGGGATGTTTTCCAAATTAAAACAGTCCTGCAGGCCTCACACTATCAGTTTATTAAATAGATTAGCAAAAAGGAAAAAAAGGAAACGATAGCTAAGAAATGTACAGATAAGTGTGTGTGTGTGTGTGTGTGTGTGTGTGTGTGTGTGTGTGTGTGTGTGTGAATTATAAATAAAAACTGAACGAAATAATACAGGGTTGGAAAGAGTATGCTATATGTACTCTTTTATATATACAACCCCACTTCAAAGCCATAGCTGAACCAAGTGTTCCTGTAGAGGTTGGAAGTCTAGAAAGAGGTATTGAAAGAGATACCCACAAAGAGGGCATAATTGAAGTGGGTAATGCAATGTAAAGTAATGTTCCTGTTGTAGTAATGTAAATAGAGAGGGGAAATACTAGAAGTGGACATGTTTAAACAAAAAGAGAGCATGGAAATCAGGAAACGAGGGGGCAATAGAGAGAGATAATCGCATAAAAGGAAAATGAAAGGCCGTATTTAAGCTTTTTTCTTCTGTAATGTTTAAATGATTTAAATGAAACAAAACTCATCCTAGAAGCTATAGGTTAATAATTAAAAATCTAAGTGCCAGAGTGAGGTTCATCTTTACAGATTACTAGTCATGGTGGCACTACAATTTGTCCATACAGTTCTGTTATATTATTGTGGTTTCTCGCAACAAGTAGATGATAAGACTCTTTTGTCAAAGTTACCATATGCCTTGGTGGATATAGAAAAAGAAGCTGTAAGCTTCCTCACAACCGTACACTGTCCCAGTACTGGAAGGTGTTATGTAGCCTGCTGGAGAAGGGACAGCATTCAGCCTTACCCAACTGAGAACACTACTACCTGTTACACACAGTACTGGAATGTGTTGTGTAGACCGCTGGGGAGGAGAAAACATCACTAGTATTACCCACTGTGAACCACATTGACTATTAGACCACCCTGACAGTCAAGTCCTCATTTGTGCAGTACTTTTTGTGAATTACTGTTATATGGGAATACTCAACCACTATTTTCTTGGATTTGGCTTTCCAGTATTGTTCTACAAGGAAGGAATACATCATTGATTTTGTAAACCACATCAAACTTCACAGAAGGAAGGTCATAGGCTTTAGAGGAAAATTAAATTTCACTGCTTACCTAAATTTATTTAGTGTCGATCTTTCTTCACAATAGTTGTGAATGTATTTGCTCACTGAAAATTACCACTGTCACCCTTAATTAGAGAAGCCTGTTTCCATTGGCTGGAGTGAGTTCAGAGACTTACATCTGTTCAAGGTACTGAAAATAAGTGACTTGGAAACTTGAATACTCGGCCCTAACAATGATAGATGCTCCAAGGCTAAAGATAACTATGAAGTATAAGTCAGAAGAAATATAAGGGCCAGAATACAGGGTGAAGGGTGGTAAAGTATCATATTCTGAGCAAAATATCAATCAATGCAATCACAAGTGCATCAGATCTGTAAGAGAATGAACCTTTGAAATCTGCCATAGGTGGTTGAGGAGTTCATTCTCCTAACTCACATTGCTGAGCTAATTTCTATAGTTCGAGAGAAAGTATAATTCTCTATTGATTTCTATACCTACTTATGATTCCACAAATTTCTAATCCAGTGGTCACATAATGGCCCTGGTAATAAATGGGCCACAAAATCAAACTGAACATCTTCAGTCCAAAGGAAGGAAGAGGTAACAAGAGGACTGAAAGATGTGGGGAGGAAATTAGAGGTTACACCAGGAAAGAGTGACCAGAATAGATCATATCCAAGTATAATGTTAACAAAGAACTAAATTTATAGAAAGGAAATGATAATAGTTTAATCTTTCACACTTTGTGAGATATGCTTTGTAACATGGTTATGCCTTCTACTCAGAAGTTAGGTTAGGTCTTGAATTTTATTGATTTTAAGCTTTGATCATTGTTGGAGGGAATATTTTCTTGCACTTTAGACTCTTCTGTTTAAGGAAGTGTGTATCATCACCACAGTGTATTAACTTATTTTGAATTTCAGTACACAAAATCACCATAGCAATGGGTTTAGACAGTGCAGTGGAAAAGATACTCTTCCAGTAGATAATTGAAATACCCACGACTTACCCTAAAAATGCAAGTTCTAATTTTTTAGACCTTAAGAACAGCAATATCACATTGTCACCATACCATGTCTGTTAAGGTTTTATCAGTATATTTGGTTGATCTATAGAACCACTTTGTTTGGTTTCTGGTTATTTACTGTACATGTGAATAATTATTAAAGTTTATTTTAATTTCTATTGATCCTTTGAAAAAAGTGTAATATTGACAGGTCTATTGAAAAGGGCAATTCAAATTATTTATCTTGCATCAAAAATAATTTTAAATGAACATTAATAGTTTTCTAAGTGATGTAAGATTTTACACAGCTTTGCACTTAGAATCAATAAAGAGGGAATATTCTGAAGGTGTCCTTTAAAATACTCATGTATAATTAGATATAAATAATATACCTGATTCCATATCAGAAAAGAAAATTAATATGTTCTATTTGTGTACATTATTGGTCCAATTATATGCCCAACATGGTGTTACAATCATTACTGTTATATGCAGTCAGTTTGTAAATTCACATTTCCTATGGCTTTCAAACCACAATGGTACCTTGAAAATCAATATTAGAGAATACAATGCAAAAACTGAAAATAAGAACGTATTTTTGATACTAATATAAGTATATTTTGGAATCATCTTTAGATTATATTTTGGGAACATAAATACCATCTTTTTTCTTTTCTAAATTTCAATCTTCATTGACCCTAGACTTAGGAAATCTAAATTCTTGTTAAATATCTTTTCTTATAAGAAATTATCTTTATAATTCTATGTAATTTGTCCAAACTCTGAATTAAGAGCTATTTTGATAGGAAATAAAATGTTATTTGAGTGGTTTTATTTTCAAAACTATTGTTTTATTAACTAAGATCTGATTTTTTTTCTACAGGTGCTTTGATTTGGCTTTATCTGTCAACTTCTCAGGATTACATAGGGTTACAATTTTGGCAAAAGGAAACATGGATGGGAGTGTCTGTGTATTTAATCTTTATTTAACTTTCATCTGTGGTAAGGAATGTTTTAAAAGAATTTCTATAAGAAACTCAATTCTTCATTTTTCTTTCTTTTCTCTCCTTTCCCTATTTTAACATCAGGAAATATATTATCATTGGACAGAACAGGGTATAACATGTTGTTTCCATTCATCCATAGATTGTATGTGGCTATTTATGAACATCTTTGCTGCAAATAAAACTAGCTAATTCTTAGGTCTCAGCACACAAAACATAAAGCAATGTCTATATTTTTTTACACTGTAATTATTTGTTTTTATATGTTTGGTTGTTTGCCTGCATGGATGTTTATATTTGGTTCCCAATGAGGCCAGAAGAGGACATTGGATCCCTTAAGCCTGTTGTTACAAATAGTTGTCTGCTATCATGTGAGAACTAGATCCATGTCAACTAGAAGTTGAGCATCCTTCACCACTATTCTGTCTCTCCACCCCCTGATCCCTGGTCCTGCCTTTTAATAAGCAGGTGTCAGTGGCTATTTTTGAAAGCAAGTCATAAAATCCAGCATGATTTCATAAGAAAAAGCAGAATGTGCCTTCTGGCAATGTTATTCTGAATTTTGATGATATCATTTTTATCTCTTCTCCTTCCTTTGATCTTTTAATTTCTGTCAGTCAATACAGAATTATGGATATTCATTTCTTTCCTCAAATTATACTTCAGCACTGCTCACCCTCCTTTCTATGCTTCAGTAGTACTACAAGCCAGCATCATGTGCTATTTCATGGTTATCTAGGTATCACCGTCCTTTCAAAAGCCTTTAAAAATTAAAATAAGCTCCCTTAGTATTATAAAAGTATAAAAAGTCCTATGACCCTTCCATAATACTAAAATATCCATTCCTTATAAGATCTCTGATTATTTTTGACATAAAAATGTGCTTGATGCTTGTAAACACTGGATTACCATACATCTGCACCTTGTCACACAGGAAGTAATGGGATTATTCTAAAATTTCCACACAAAACTTACTCTTTACCAATCAATCCCAATTTCTACTAAAATAAATGTGTTTTCAGACTTGGTACTTAAAGCAGGGTATTGTACTTTTTAACACCAATTACTAATATTGATGGTCTACCTGATAGAATTTAAAATCATCTAGGATACAAGCTGATGAGCAAGGATGCAGGTTATGTACATGTTGTTAACCTCTTAGAACGATTAGAGAGGTTATCAATGTTATGGCAACTGAAGTAAAAAAACTGAGCAGCATCATTCAATGACATGGGGTCTTGTATCCATTAAATGTAGAGAGTATGCTGTGATATAGCACCATTTTCTGCTTTCAGACTACAGATGTATGTAGGCGAAGTTTACTTAGAAGGTACCAACGCAGGATAGATATGTATTAAAATATAAACCAACACTCACGGTACAGGTAACAGTTTATAGTAGCATCTGAACAGGGACTGGAGTCTGGAATGGTGGACAAGCGATGGATTCCGATCCTGTTTCTCCAAAAGCCAGGAACCAGGAAGAGACTCCTCCTGTCCCAGAAGCCCCTTATCAATGGGGTTGGCCACACCCCCTCCAGGTTGGCCACACCCCCTCCAGGAGCTTGGGATCCTGGATAAGCGTCTTAGGACCTTATCAGCTGACACCTGAATCCCACTACAGATGTAACTTGACCAGCTGCCTGAAGAACCCAATATGCAAGTTCTTCAACAGTATGGTCTATAGGACTATAAAAATTTCCTTCTCTGAGGTGTTTTGTTAGGGTTATTTGCCCCAAGGGGAAGAAATAATGAACATATTTGAAATAAGTAACATGCTTTTCTATTAATAAGATTTAAAATGTGTTATTTATAGTCTATTTAATTACTTGTTTAATCTATTTTATATACAAAATAGTTTCAAAATTAATAACATCTCTTTCCAAAATAAATAAAATTAAAAGAAACATACTTGCCAGTAACATTACAGGAAGAGAGAGAGAGTTTCTTCTTAATTTGTTATGTGCTCCTTTCTTTTCTGTCTTGAGCGATATACACTTACTACCTTCTGGAAGTGTATTTGGAGAGGGTCTAATGACCTCTGGGAATCCTCAACAGTATGTATGAATTCACTAAGCTAAACCTCCAAAACAAAAACCTTTGCAGTTTCTGAAGGAAATGGGAGACCTAAATCAAATGCCTAGAATTACCTACCAAGAAATAAGCATCTATATGGGTGATTAGCCATTCTCAGTAGGCCAGGAGATAACATGTTTTCTTCTCACTTGATAAAATTGATAATATAAAAAGAAATTGGAACCTGTGTCAAAAGAAATTTTTGAAAATGGCCATGGCTAAAATTTTCAAATGTAAAATTTACATTTTTACACTATAAGATTTTCCTATTGCTGGTAAGTGGACATAGAATATCTATTGTGGTTCTACAAGGTATTCAGTTAAAAATTTAACTTAATCTACTATAGAATTTGCTTGCCTTATAAGTCCATAGCATCAAAGATTAAAGTTAAGATTTTGAATCAAAATTTTCTATCAATTAGACTCACCTGCATACACTTGTTTCGAAGTTTCACATTTTACTGATACCAAGATAAAGAAGGATCGGCAACACAACAAATGATCCGGAAACCCTGAATGTTAACATAAGATCGTCCATTTGATTGGATGTGTGAATGCCAGAGAGAGTTATCTAAGCAGCATTTTCTTGGCTTAGTTGAAAAACCATGCATTGATTATCTATATCAAGGTTGGCATGAAAGCTTTCTGTTCTGCTTACATTCATATATAAAGAACCACATGCTGATGTCCTAGGAATTCCTGAGACTTCATAAAATTATGTCTATTCACAAGAGATCCCAATGCTTGACCAAAGTAACATTCCCACTGATCTCGAATTAGGTGATTCAATGAGTCTTGGCCTTATTCACTGAGCAGATGCTGTGGGTTTAAAAGAGAATACAATAAAAGCTAAACAGATGCACCATTACAAACTCTTACCATACATGGATGATAACCTCATGGAAACCTCATCATATGGTCACATTCTCAGATAGTCTTTCTTCCTTAAGGACCTACTTGGCATCTTACAAGATCACTTTTGTCTGGTGGCCAACTTAGGTGATATTGGCTTGCATCCCAGAAGAAGGACATGTGTCCCTCTCTTTCATTTAATTTTATTGTTTTCATCTGAATGTTTGTGCACAAGTGTGTGTGTGTGTGTGTTGTTTTGTGTTGTGTTGTGTGAGAGACAGAGATACTGTGTGTGTGTGTGTGTGTGTGTGTGTGTGTGTGTTAAATTTGAGTATACATCTGCCCGTGTATACATCTGTGCACATGTGTGTGAGTATGTGTTTTCATAGATATGTGAGTGTGTGCCTGTTTGAGGGTTTGAGTTTGTGTGAGTCTAAGTGTGGTTGTGTAAATGTGGGAGTGTTTTAATGTGTTTGTTTGCCAATGCATTTTTTCCATGCATGTTTGTATGCATGTGCTCACAAAGTCATTTATATAAGACACTAACATGAGTCACATGAGTCAGTGTTCTCCCCTTACCATTTGAGTTCAATCTATTGAACTCAGGCCACCAGATGGGTTGCAAGCAGCTTTAATGATTGAACCTTCTTGCTCTACTCGTTTTCTGTAATTTTTAACAGCTATTATTGATAAAACACCAGGTGATGTAAAAGCAAACAAGACTGAGAGAGAATACATCTAGAGACCAGCAATGCACAGACTTTATACATAAGAACAAATTACATAGAATTCTAAAAATGGAGACATGATGATTTTGAGATAAGATATGAGTTATCTAGAATCTAGACCTACAACAGTCATTTAACCTCTTCTAGATCTAGGCAAGATCACCTTGAAAATTTATACCTAACCCAGTGTTTCTTAAGTTTGATTTTAATAACGTATTTTAATAAATTTAGTATGCTTTGCACCACACAGATGCACACACACACACACACACACACACACACAGGACATGAAAGTGGACTGATGATTTCGTGTGTGCACCTGCGGGGTTGAAGTGTAGAGTAAATGTTAAATTCAACAAAATAAAATGTATTCATGAATGAAAAGAAAAATAGCAATTGAAAGAAAAAACAAACATAGGAATCTAACTTTAATTATATATTAATAGTTCCAGCAGGGAAAGGGGAAACTGTTATAAAAGATGGAAGCTTTTAGCACATGTGTAAACGTAAGAAAACAACAAGAAGAAGTTATATAATAAAACTTATCATAAAATTCAGAATGTCACAAAAAGACTTATCAGTATTCCAGTCAGATAGAAACAAATCTGAGAACTTTAAGTTGCTTTTTTGTGTTAAACATATTTAAGTCAACAGAAGCTATCCAAATTGATGCACAAAGACAAAAGCTATAACAAATATTGAGGAGCTATGGGAACAAAAATCTCAGATAGAATAAGGTACAGAAGCACCAAAAGAAACATTGAAGAAGTGCGTAAAAGGATTGGAGGAGGTAATGTTATTTTTATAGTAATGGTGTGTTTACAAGTCAGACAAATATAAATAATAATGAACTAATTCATATCTAAAATGCAAAAATAACAGCATAAATAGATAATGAAAGGCACAAAATAACAGCGTTCAGTATATAGAGATGAGCAGAAGAATTGCATGAATATTTTGATCACAAACCATGTAAGTACAGGAGAAGTATTAAAGTTCCAAAATAACAAAATGTTGAATCTTATATTCAGAGAATTATTATTTAAAGTGAGAAAAACATTAACCAGTAGAAAAGCAGAATGTGAGTGAGCATCTCCTATATAATGGACCCTCCATGCCTGAAATGTGAAAATCACCATAGGCAACAGAAGAAAAATATGACCATTTCATCTTCTTTCAGAGAAGAAATAAGCAAGTACACATTAAAATACTTTATTTTATTCTAACATACCCAAAATGGTTTTCTTACAGGAATAAAATTATAGAGCTGTCTGAAATTATAGGTTTAGTTTATTAAAAGTATGAGTGTGTAATTTAGAAAGGCAATAATAAATTTAAGTAACATGAGATTTAAAAAATGTTATTGGATGGCGGGTCTATATTAGTTAAATGTACTAAAATGTTAATTGGGAATACTTCACACAGTTATTACAAAACTTGGTCAATTCACATTGACAAAATAAGAAAAGTAAAACAAAATGTAATGTAAACAAACAGGAAATGTAAAACAAGGAAAAGTATGAATGTGAGAAATACAAAATAATGGTAGTTATTAAAAACTACATTAACAAACGTGCTAAATGTGGTCTCTGTTTTATTATTAACACAAAGTTTTCCTTATATATATATAAGAAGGAATATTTCATGATACATTGTCTAAAAGAAACCTAAGTTAAGCTAAAAGAGATGCAGAGATGTGTGCCTTGATGATATTGAACAACAGTAACAAAAATAACTGGCACAGTTACATTAGTTTCAGACAAAGTGGATGTCATATTTCTATAATAAAACACCATTAATTGAATAGTTTATGTGTAAAATAAATAAATTTCTCACACTTGATAAGGTTTGAAGATCCATGATATAGCTGCCACAAGAGCTGAGAATTTACTGCCTCACTCATATATTGCATTTTCTTGCTGTTTCTATCATAAAATGTGCTCCCAGCAATCTTTTCATGAGCTAATCAACTCCATGAAGTTCAACTACATCGCCTTACATTTTAGATTCCTACATATTAATTTTTTATGTTTTTAAAAATTTTATTTTAAATCTATAATATACCCAGAACTGTTCTTCCTCCCCCAGCTTCCCTACAGCATGTTCCCCTTTCATTCCTCAGAAAGACAAGGACCCCCAGTGTGAATCCATGTGTCATTTCCAATTGAGGTAAGACAAAGCCCCTCCACCCCAGTATCAAGGCTAGGCAAGGTGTTTCTCTATTGGGAATGGGATCCAAAAAGCCAGTTTATGCACCAGGAATAAATTCTGATGCCACTGCCAGAGGCTCCATGAACTTCTCACACCATCTGAAAGTCATCCACATTCAAAGGGCTGAGCTCAGACCCATGCAGGTTCCCTCAGCTGTTATTTTAGAGTTGCTGAGCTCCCAATAGCTCAAGTCAGCCATCTCGGTCGTTTTCCTCATTATGATCTTGACCCTTTTGCTCATATAATCTCTCCTTCCTCTTTTCAGCTTGACTGGGAACTTGACCAAATCCTTAGTTATGGATCTCTACATCTGCTTCCAACAGTTACTGGATGAAGGTTTCATAATGACAATTAAGGTGGTCATCGATTTGAATAGAGGGGAGAGCCAGTTTAGGTACACTATCCACTACTGCTTGGAGTCTTAGCCAAAGTCATCTTTGTGAGTTCTTGAGTATTTCCCTGGCACCAGATTTCTCTCTAACTTTACAAAGACTCCATCTCGCATGATATCTAGTTTGTTGTTTTCCCTTCTCTGTCCCTCCCCCATCTCAACCTTCCCATTGCCTCATGTTCTCGTCTCCTCTCCCCTTGCCTCTCTTCTATGATCCCACCTCTTTATACAAATTCATATTTTAGTATTACATTTCACACATGAATCAGTAATTTACTGTGTAAGGAAAGATATACATGATAACCAGACAAAGGAAAGAGTTAAGCATCCTTCACAAGGCCAGGTAAGTTTGATGATGTCAGAGCTGCTTTGCATAAACTAAAATGGTTTTGGGATCTAGGGAGTTGTTTTTCTAGAAACTTTAGGGTCTTTGATCCCCAGGCCATGGAAGGTGTTAGAAGAGGTAAATTTAGATGTCCTTCTACAGTTAAGAATTAAGCTTTTGTGCCACAGCAATCTTACTGTTCTAGGGAGCTTTGTCAATGGTTATGAGATGAATCGGAAACAACAATGATATATGACCACGGGTATACAGGTGTGCGTGGTCACAAGTAGTTTGGTTCATTGGGTCTGACTTTGAGCAATGTTTGGTCTTTGTATAATCTTGCAAATCTAGAGGCCTAATATAAATTTGGTGAGTCTCAAGGGCTTCCTCAGGCTACTTTGAACTGTATTCTTTTGCCTTGATAAAATTTTCTGCAGGATGGAATGTAAAATCATCAAAGGCCTAGAAAGACAAAGGATGGAGGAGGGTTCACAGCTTAACCTACCTGGTAAACTATGTATGACAAGCCTGCAAGCAACAAATTGGAAAGTGAAAAATAAAAACATAAACAAATTAAAGCATGACTGGGAAAATCAAGAACAAAACACGGTCATCCACTCTCTCTCTCTTTGCTTATATTTGTAGTTTTACTGTCTATAATACAAACCACAATTAAATAAGTCTCTACCATCCACTTTCTTTTTAGTAGAGTTCTTGAAGTCTTAACTAGGGCAGTAGGACATAGGAAAGAAACAAAAAGCATACAAATAGAAAAGAAAAACATCCAAGTATCTTTATTTGGAGATAACATATATTTTTACTACTAAGGAGCACATGCCATGGCATTTTATATTATATAAACTTAATTAAATACCAAAGCATCATGTTCAAATAAAAGGTGAATCCTCTATTCATCTGAAATTCAGTGCAAAACCCTTTTGCATCACACTGAGACTCGAAGCTTCTGCCATGTCTGATTATTTGCTGTACTATTACAAATTGTATTCATATTCTTCTCTCTAAATAACCTTCATATAAGGACCTGTGGTGGGACTCAGGTGTCAGCTGATAAGGTCCAGAGATGCTTATCCAGATCCCCAGGCCCCTGAAGGGGAGCATGGAAACCTGATTGTTAAGGGGCTGCTGGAACAGGAGGGAGCTCTCTTCCTGGTTCCTGGTTGTTGGGGAGACAGGATCGGAATCCATCATCCATCCATCACTCTTTCACTGTTCCAGACTCCAGTCCCTGTTCAGGTGCTACTATAAACTGTTACTTGTACCATGAGTGTTGGTTTATATTTTAATAAATATCTATTTTGTATTGGTGCCTTTTGAGTACACTTTGCCCACAGGGACCAATTTACTGTAATTTTTATATATTTTTTACTTTATGAAAAGGCTTTTTGAGTTTTAAAACTCCTATTATATATAACAATTCTTTTCAGAAACTAAAACAGTTTTAAGATATTCTTTATTAATTTTCTAAAATTATTAAAATCTAAATTATAAGGATTAGCATGCTCTTTTTAATCAGTCTTGATTACTTGAGTAGAATAATTAAATTTTCTTAAATCTTTGCTATGAA
This sequence comes from Phyllotis vaccarum, assembly GCA_033318265.1. NCBI lineage: Eukaryota > Metazoa > Chordata > Mammalia > Rodentia > Cricetidae > Phyllotis > Phyllotis vaccarum. The sequence goes on from JARWLC010000006.1 coordinate 144,115,605, forward strand.
ATTCAGATGTTAATCAAATAAGAAAAAAATACTAAAGATGATATGTTCTGTCAGCATAAGAAAGTAAATTAATAACTTTATCAAAAGAACTGAAATTGTAATGTAATATTGTTCCCAATTGTTAAAGTATCATAGCACAAAAATAAAGTATAATTTAATCATTTCCCTACATGAAATTTTGTCTGACTATAATAACCTAAAATTATAATAGTGTGTACTATCTAAAGACCCATTAAAATGATTCATTTGTCAATATTTATATAAACATATAATAGCCTAGCTAAAAGTATATGTGTTTACAATCAATTATAGGAATCATTTTAAAGACATCTGTTATTACATTTTAATTTTGAGAAACGTTTGTTCATGAATTCAATTCTGCTCACAGCATTTAGCAAATATGTAATATGCATTGTCTATTTTATTAGATACTAGAAGAGTAAAGAAGAAAATTATTTCAAAAGCTAGGTATGGGTAACTTTCTGGATGAAATTGCATGACATCATTTCTACAAAATATTCAATAGTAAAGAGTCAGATGTACCACACATAAAATAATTTCATGTTTCTGCAAATGTAGTTTTAACATATTTTATCTTTAATTAGAGTGGTTAACTCATTTTATAGTAAACAACGCATAGTAGTATATTGATTCATTATTAAATAATAATAGATAAAATTAAAATTGCATTAAAACTATCAGTAAAATACAACTTTGTAGCAAAGGAACTAAGGTTGATTTACCAGCTGACAAATACAGGAGGTTATTTAGGAAGCAGTAGAAATTCTTACCTAGATCTTACTGATGAATTACTCTGTATATTATTTGCCATTGTTGTTTGGGAGAATGAGATTTGCTTTCAAATATTCCTGGCTGGCCTCAAATGACCTGTGTGAATAATAAGATTCTGAACTTCTTGCTTCCTTTTGTTCACATTCTAAATACTATTGTTATAGACATGTGAAATTATGCCAGAATTAATATGGTGCTGTGCATCAAACTTAGTGATTAATACCTGCTAGGAAAGCACTCTGCCAAATGATATTTTTCTAGTCCAAATTTCTTTTTTTTTCCACAAGCAAAAATGAAAGTTGCTGTGAGTCTGAACACTTCTGTAATTCAAACACTTAAGGTTGTAAATAGGAGAATGATATTTTTTAAATTACTCCAAGCTACGTAGGGAGACTAAAAAAGAAATAAAAGGGAAAACATAGAAGACAGATGATAACATTGAAATAATTCAGTAGAAATATCTGTATATAATCCTCGTGATGTATAATCATCTGTTCATAGTAGCATCACTCATACTGGGCTGGGTGATTCCATACCAATTATTAACTTAAAAAATGTTCTGTAGACTTTCTAGGGGTTGATTTCAAGAAGATATTTTTGTCAATCAAAGGTCCTATTCATAGTTAACTCTAGCTGATGTCTAGTTAATGGAAACCAGCAAACAAAGCAATCCCACCAGGTCTGCTTATTAAGTCTTCAGTGTAAATGACCAGCAGTGGTGAAATTACTTAGTGTAAAGCTATTTATGGCTTTGGAGGGTTCAATATATTTGATACACCTATCGATGTGTGACCATATCAGCTCTCATTATGAGAGACCAAGGCTTATGGAACATCTAAGAATAGGTCATCACAAGAATAGAAGAGCAAGAGAGAGCATGTGAAGCAAGAGGAAGAAGTATGGTGAAATGCCTTCATCAGGACATGGTATTGTATTAGTTGTAACCATTGCAATCAGCACAAATCCTGGTATATTAACATTGTCATAAATGGTTGGGAAGAGATATTTTGAGGCCCCATATCTTCTGAGATATAAATTTAGTGGTTAGGAAAGAGGGAGACATTTCCTTTAGGGGTGTCGGCATTGATGTGTTCCCCATGCTTCTATACACATCCCCTCAATTATGCTTCTGTAGTCTGCCCTAACTAAATTCAGTAGGTTACAAAGAAAAAAATGAAATGGACCATTAAAGATTTCAGAAGGCAAATGTAATCAAAACATTACATGCATGTATGAAAATGTCATGCTGAAATCCGTTAATATACTTAGTTATCATATGAAAATAAAATAGTGATTAGAACAAATGCCAGAGTAATGAAAGAAGTGAGAAATCCTATCTGGTGTTTGTGAATGTAAACTATGTAACCACAGGCTGGAAAATGATAAAAACAACTACCATGTGACCCAGCCATGTAAATATTCTGTGCTTTCTCCAGTGATGAACAAAGGCCATGGAACTAAACAAGCATCCACTAGATTCTGTGGTCATGGGAAAGTTATTAAGATAAGTAAGGATGTAGAAGTTTCTGTCAGGTCTGGTCCCTCGGCCATTCAGTCCCAAATAAATACATAGATGCTTATATTAATAATAAATGTTTGGCCAATAGCTCAGGCTTATTACTAACTAGTCCATATGGTTGTCTATGTTTAGCCACATGGCTTGGTCCTCTGCATCTGGCTGATGACTCCTAGAATTCTCTTACTGTGGCTGCCTTGTCTACACTTTCTATTCAAGTAACTTTTTTTTTTTTTTTTTTTTTTTTTTTTTACGGTGAACAAAAGCATTATCCCAGAGCAGAGGTGGGTGGAGAAGACTAAACCAGAACTGGAGCCGAGCAATGCTGGAGCTGAAGCATGAGGAAAGGGAGTAGAGAGATGAGGGAGATGAGGCAGTGGAAGCAAGCAAAAGGAGAGATGCACAAAAGCGCAAAGTAAAAGCTTTCTGAAGAAAAAACTAATTGCATTTCTGTAAAACCAGTAAGTACAACATCTGCATTTTCATTCAGTAATAAATTAGGACATTAGGGAGTTGTTTCCATCTTAGGAACCAGATCATGTGAGAAACTCCATACTTCGCTCATTCCTTTTTCATGTTTACAGTTGCATCCATGTGCTGCACTTTCACAGTTTATAATTTGTTTTCTACAATCACAATGAATCTGTGACTAATAACCTTTTATTTACTCTTATAACAGTTTGAATACCATCATACTAGAATTTTCTTCTCTACTCCTTTAGTACCTGAATTCATTTTTTTGTTACTTTGATGATATAACTTTTGGTGGCTATTTTCAGATTGTTTATTCCAAGGGCTAAACATGACATTCTTTGCTTTATGTGTTACTCCTTTCCATTATGTCCAGTAGTAAGGTGATATAATGTACTTTAATAAGTCAGAGCAAGGAGAAATTTACACAATATAGCTAAAACATATAATGATTATTAAATGATTAAATCTTCTTTAGATGGTTGGCTCAATAAGAAAATATCCCTTTTTAAGTTTAAGAGCTAAAAAGAGGTAACTAAAAAAAAACACATGAAATTCACATGAAATGGGTTGTAGGGGCACCTTTTACAGAAATTATTTTTATATGATCACATGAACAAAGCAATTCTACATTTTTATTTCATCTTGGTAGAAATCAAAGTTTTTTTGTAGTTAGTGTTAATATTTGATGATAGATAAAATTTAACATATCGTGGTTGTGTGGGTGCTATATGAGAATAAATGACTGTCATGCCTCACAGCGTGATTCCCAGGAACCACACACAACATGGAGAGAAAGAACAAATGCACAAAATCATTCTCTAACCTCCTGCCACACACACACACACACACACACACACACACACACACACACACACACACACGCACACACACACACACACACAGAGTAAAAAAAAACATATCGTTTTTTGCTTTAAAATGTTTCTATATGATAAATATCTGTAATACATTAGATTTATTTATCATGTATAATGTCTGTGTGAATATCTGGGGATACACATGCTATAAAGCATAGAAACATCAAAGAAAAACTTTCAGAAGTGAGCACCCTCCTTCCACTATGTGTCTGTAACTATTTTAGTGTGGCCTTCATTGGTGCATATATTTGAATATATTTGAACATTTGTTTCTCTGTGCAGCTGTTTGGGAAGACTAGTATTACTGGAGGAAGTCACTAAAGTCAAGTTATGGTATTTCAAATATTCACTCTCCTTTCCAATCAGATCTCTCTGCCTCACCCTGGATCAGGATCAGGACTCTGTTGTTTTACCTGTTGGCGCTGCTGCATGGTTATTAGTAATCACTAAGTCAAGTAAACTGAAGTGAAAGACAACATATACAGTTTGAAGAGAAAGTGAACATAAAATATTTAGAGCTACAGGGAAGGATTGTGCTGGAAGAGATAAGGAGAATGGATATCTTGAGAGCAACAAAATCTACAGTACAATAAGAAGGATGGTATCTGTTGTATGTGGTTTCTGGCCCGGACTTTCGGGCCTTTAGCCTCAAGGTGTAGGCCCGTAGACCCACAGACCCACAGAGACACACAGATGCTTATAATAGTTTTAGGCTGATCAGCCCAAAACCCACGTATATCACTTGCTAACCCTTAATCAAACCCATGACTCTTAACCTGTTCAGCCATGGGGCTCGGTACCTTTTTTTTAGAGCAGAATAGTTTGTAGGATGGGTGAATGGCTCCACCCAGCTCCTAATCTGGCTTCATGGAACCAGGTACTCTGGGAATTTCAAGGTCCATATAATCACCTAGTAAAGCTTTTGCCATCTGCTGCTCATTAACTCCATTTAAGTATTAGGCAGCAGGGCCTCTTAAAAGATTCACAAGTGTTTTGCCTCAAAGGCTGAATCAGGAAGCTTCTCTTCAAAAAGTCAAGCCTCAGTTTGCCTTGGGCAAACAGAGCTGATCCATGAAAACATCAACACTAGAAAGCCATCTTTGATTCTGTTCCCGTTTTCTTCCTTATGAATGTAAATCTTAAATAAATCATGTATAACCTTTTCCTTATATTGAGGGTCCTGTGAGACTTCAGGAAACAACCATTTTACATCTTAAGCTCTACTCCAAAAGCCCACCATTGTAGCTAAAGCTCACATGCCTCCCCAGGGTGTCTCTGTACCATGGCTCACGTGAGAGACACAACTTAAAAGCTGCTTTGGGCCCTAGACCATTTTTTAAGCTTTCTATGGCTTTATGTGGGTATATTTGTCCCACGTTAGGCGTGATTTGTTGTATGTGGTTTCTGGCCTGGACTTTCAGGCTTAGCCTCAAGGTTTATGCCCCGTAGATCCACAGACCCACAGAGACACACAGATACTTATAATAGTTTTAGGCTGATTGGCCTAAGGCCCAGGCATATAACTTGCTAACCCTTAATCTAACCCATGACTCAACCTGTTCAGCCATGGGGCTCAGTACCTTTTCTTAGAGAAGCATAGTTTTCCTCTGCTTTTTCTGGCTTCTCTCTGTGAAGTTCTGCTCTCTTCTTCCAGTTATCAGAGTTCTCTTAGTCTGGTAGCTCTGCCCATACTTCCTGCCTACCTTTGGCCAATCAGCGCTTTTTATTAAACCAGTGGGTGGGACAATTAGTTACAATGAAGCAACACAATCTTCCATAGGTGTCTATTCAGAAAGACCCAGATTTAAGTCCACAAATTTCTACAGAAAAAGTATTCAGAAATCTTTGCCTCTAAAAAGTTGTTGCAAGTGTTATTCAAGGAGGGAAAATTCATGCTAAGTGTGCAGCTGAACTTGACAGTGTCGTATGCGTGTGGTTTGAGCTTTCAAGTTAGAAAGAGAACAAGAATAAAGTTGCCATGGACTCTTCCTCCATGGTTTCTGAGGGCTGCAGAGCCCATGCATGGGAATCAGATCATAGAAGCCCAAGAGTCCAATGTATAACACTGTGAAAAGTGAAACTTAGATATCAGAGTAGATGCCAAGATGTTAAAGATGTCAGAGCCATGAACTATCTGCCAAGAAGGGCCACATACACAGAGCAGAACCTGTTGGAGACTGAAAGCTGAAGGGATAAATAACATCTAAATTCTTTGGCAGAGAACATGGTGTTAAACAATTTATGGTTTTTCCTGGCATGGTTTTGATATTGCTTTAATCCAGCAGTTCCTCATGATGTGCTCCTTCCTCCCTTCTGGAATGCTAATGTGTATTCTGTGACATTGTATATTGGAAATATGCAATTTTCTTTCTGAGTTTGCAGAGGCTTATAGCTAAAAGACTTCCTCATTTAAAAGAAAAAAATTGTCTTTTAAAACATACTGAAACTTTTGAAGTTTTACCAAACATATATTCCATTATATCACCATGAACCTATAGGAGCCAGACTTGAATGGTAATGAGCTCTCATAGGCTCATATATTTAAATCGTTGATTCTAAATTGGTGGCCAGTTCTAATTGCCATGTTTTCTAACTGACACAAGTTCTGCCATGGTAGAGATGAACTATTTTCTCTGCAAACATAAACACAAAATTACTTCTTTGTCTTTTAAGTTGCATTGGTGCTTTATCATAGCATTAGAAAATTATCCATCACAACATGAAATCAAAAACAGGAAAAAAATAACAATTCTTCCAAAGCAAGCAACTGAAGCAACAGTTTTTATAGGCACTGTCACAGAAGTATGAGGAAGGGTTGCTTACAGGAACAAGAATGACCCAAGAGCAACTACATCACTAAAAGTTGTACCCCTCATGGGTGAAATCTTATCCAGGGTCTTCAGAGGGTGCAGCTAGTTGTTTATATGTTCTCTTTTGGGCTCGCCAACCAGCTTCCATATGAATTTATGGAGACTTGTTATTGATTATGAATGTACAGCCTTAGCTTGGCTTGTTTCTTGTGGCTTATCTTTAATTATGCTGTCTATCATTCACCTCTGGGCTTTTATCTTTCTCTATTTCTGAATATATTTTTTTCCTTTTACCTCCCTATCCAGCAGTGTGACTATGTGGTTGACACTTTCTTTTCCTACTTTTTGAACTTTTTCTCTCTAAGATTTTTCTCCCATTTATTATCTCTGTCTGCTCACCCCACTTACCCTTTCCTGCCAAGTTATTGGCCACTCTGCTCTTTTTTGGACCAATTAGACTTTAGACAGGCAAAGTAATACAGCGTTTAAAAAATGCAACATAAAGGAATGGAACATATTTTTGTGTCATTAAACAAATGTTCGACAGCATAAAAAAAAGTAAAACATCTTAAAATAATATTCTACAACATGGAGGGCCTTTTATATTGTGAGTGTTCCAGCTTTTTCAAGACACGTAATAATTTTTTACTTCCTGAGTCTCATAAGCATCCCCACTCTCTCTTGGAGTGAGTGTTTCTGTTCACAACAAAGTGCCATGTAATGTCATTTTGAAGTAATAAACACAAAATATAATTAATATTTTGAACTTATTTTATAATATCTGGAAATATGATAAACACTACAAGCAATCTCCAGTTAATTAATCACTTGGTCAATACTTCTTATATGTAATTTTTAAAAACTGTGTTTAAAAGTAATATTTATGGAAACATTAAGTTTCATTAATACTGAAAGTATATGCAAATATCAAAAAATTTACAAAAAAGGTTTTATACTGATTACATTTTAGATTGAAAATAATTTTTGAAATTATATTTTACTCAATATTAATCAACTAAATACAATAAAATTTATGTATCTCAGGTCCACATGTTTGAAAGATAACATGTGACCACAGCTACTATGTCATAAAAGGAATGAGGATTTAGAAAACCAACTACATTATGATGATTAGAAACAGAATTTCAAATTCCAAATCATTTCAAACATAATTATGATTTGTATTTTCCATTATTAAAAATTTGAAGCTTACACAGGCTTAGCACTTACCTGTAGTCACAGCATAAGATACTCACTTTGCATTTAAATCCAAATCTGTTGCCTGAGACTCATTTTTCTTTTAATTATACTATTTTTATAGTTTTTTTCTACTTTCATGATTTGAAATAGTATATTTGTCTTTCAAAAATGCTGCTTACCTGTTGTGTGATATGCAGTATTTGTTAAAAAAGAATTGTTTGTGTGAATAGCAATCTAAAAATTGTTATAAGCAGAAAATAAGTAGAAATTACTTATAAATTATCCAAAACAATAGACTACATATAAAACATTTTCTCTATATCATTGCTGTCCTTTACAGGAATATTTTATCTTTATACTTAGATCTTTTATTGTTTTTCTTAGTTTTCATCAAAAGAAATAAGTAAACTCCATTTCATATATTGATTTGCATTAATAATAATTTTTGTTATGTCATTGACATTTAGTTAGCGGCCAACTTTGCCAGAGATGTTATGATTGCATGTTACAGTAACAGTTCATGTCATTTATTAATAAAATATATATGTTTTATTTACTTTAAATTCTGGTTTCTTGTAAAAATATATTTTTAAAATTTTGAAATTTACAAAGAAAAATATTTCTTACTGCATTACTAAGAGAAAGATTGCTCCTTTAATCTAGAGACCCACTGCTAGAATGTAGTATAAGGTTTCTGGCCCAGACTTTCGGGCCTAACCTCAAGGTCTAGGCCTATAGACACACAGACCCTCTGTCCCACAATCCTAAAGAGACACACAGACACTTTCATTAGTTTTAGGCTGATCAGCCTCAGGCCCAGGCATATCACTTGCTAGCTCTCTACCCTTCATCTAACCCATGTCTCTTGTTCAGCCATGTGGCTCGGTACCTTTCTTTAGAGCAGCATAGTTGTCCTCGGCTTCCTCTGGCTTCTCTCTGGTGCTCTTCTGGCACTCTGCTCTCAGAGATTTTCTTAGTCTTGTAGCCCTGCCTACACTTCCTGCCTGGCTTTGGCCAATCAGCTCTTTTTATTAAACCAGTGGGTGGGACAATTATTTACCATGAGAGAACATAATACCCCTACATATCCCCTTTTCTCTTTAAAACAAAAGGAACTCCAATTGTTAAATTCTTTCCCCCCCTTATCTATAACAGCTTATAAGCAACACTGTAAATAAACACAAACATCCATAATTCATGTTTTGGGAATGTGGGTGTCATTCTCTACGCTACTTCCTGCTGAATGGGGACACAGACAATCTCATGGGAATCCAAAGAAAAATGTAGGATTATAGACAAGTCTTTAGTGGAGTAGTCTGTAAGGCTGGGTCATCTCAGCCAGTCTCCTTGAAATTGTTTTGGATTCAGAGCTCTGGAACTTCAACAGAGGTGCTCTGAAATGCTGAATCATCTGGTCCATCCATTTCCACTGGAGATTTTTCAAGGGGTCTTCCTCTATCAAACTTTATGTTCTTTATCCAGGAAGAAATCCACAGTCTTTCATTTTCTGTGAAAATAAAAGGAAAATCTCTTCTCCAAAGTAGCATATCTTTGTATTTCAATTTTAAAGTAAACTCATTTACAAAATATATAGGTTTTATTACTCCAACAACATTTATAATCAACTGTCTTTTAGCAGCTTTTACTAAGTCATTTTCAGTCAAGAAGCTTAAAGATAAGACAGTAATATACAGTATCCAGACATTCTTTGTATTTTCCATCTTTACTTGGCTTTTTATTTATTTATTTATTTATTTATTTATTTATTTATTTATTTATTTATTTATTTATTTATTTAAAGGCATTCTCTACCTCTTTTTTCTTTCTTTATGCCTATGTATATATATTTTCAAAACACTCTTTACCACTTAGACTTTTTTTTTTAAAAAAAAAAAAAAACTGTCTTTACTGTATATTTATTTCTTAACTTTTTCTGTCTCTGACCACACCTTTTCTTGTCTAGGGTGATTGCCTCCACCCAGATTCTTCTATTTCTTTCTGTTTCTGAACACACCTTTAATCTGCCAGGATTAAAGGCTGGTATGATAGGTGGATGGCTCCACTCAGCTCCTAGTCTAATTTCATAGAATTTATCTTTTTAACCCAGGTACTCTGGGGAATTTTAGGGTCCATATAATGACCAAGTCAAACTGCCATCTGCTACTCATTAACTCTATTTAAGTATTAGGCAGCAGGGCCTTTTAAAAGACTCACAAGTATTTTGCCTTTAAGGCTGAATCAGGAAGCTTCTCTTAAAAAAAGTCAAGCTTCAGTTTGCCTCAGGCAAACAGAGCTGGTCCATGAAAACATCGACACTAGAAAGCCATCTTTGATTCTGTTTCCCTTTTCTCCTTATGAAGGTAAACCTTAAATAAATCATTTATAACCTTTTCCTTATATTGAGGCTCCTGTGAGACTTGAGGAACCAGTCATTTTACACCTTAAGCTGCACTCCAAAAGCCCGCCATTGTAGTTCAAGCCTATGTGCTTCAGCAGGGCGTCTCTGTACCACGGCTAACATGGGAGACACAATTCAGAGGCTGCTTTGGTCTATAGACCATTTTTTAAGCTTTCTATGGCTTTTTGTGGGTATATTTGCCCCACATTGGGCGCCATTCGTAGTGCAAGGTTTCTGGCCCAGACTTTCGGGCCTAACCTCAGGATCTAGGCCCACAGACCCACAGACCCACTGTCCCACAGTCCTACAGAGACGCACAGAAGCTTTCATTAGTTTGTTCAGCTTAGTCTGGTAGCCCCGCCCACACTTCCTACCTGCCTTTGGCCAATCAGCTCTTTTTATTAAACCAGTGGGTGGGACAATTATTTACCATGAGACAACACAATAAGAAGATTGCGCATTATTTACTATGTCCCTGTTTGTAATGAGTGTACTAATAATAACTTCAAAATCTTCTCAGTTTTTCTAATTTGTTGGACACTCTTTTTTAATTTACTATTTACTGCCTTAATTAGTAGTTAGGTAGCAAGATCAAATTTTAAAAATGGAAAATTTGCCCCTCTCCCAGAATGCTAGAACTACATAATCTTCACATTTTTGAAATCAAGATTTAATCTAAAAACTGAGATGCTTCAGTTAAAGTGTTTTTATAAAATGTTCATTAAACAGTTTTCTCTTGAAAAATCTTCAAGAGATGTGAAAATGCTAGTGGGGTTTATTTTGGTTCAGTCCGTGATGTGTGATGCCCTGACTAATGATCACAATTCTCTACCTTCACATGTTTGTTTTCTTAGAAGGTACCTAGAGATGAGCCACGCTGTTCACATTGTCATTGAACTTATGCTATGTATTAACATTCCTCTTAATATGTTCTCAAGACAAACATTTGCAGGTGCTCCTAAACGAGAGAAAATATGGGAACATCTCTTTTATTCAATAAATTATTTAAGATTAAATTATGCATTTGGTTATGGTATGAAATTGTACATATATATAGAATCAAGTGGTCATCACTTCCAGTCATTGTTTTATCCCTTGTGCCTTCACCATCTCAGAACAGGGGAATTTTCTGATGAAGACTGTGTCTTGATTTGGAAGATAAAGAGTGTTGGATATGCAGGCAGAAAACTGCCTTGCTAATGGCTTGTTCTTTTCTTTTATTATTTTTTTATTTAAATAAATATCTTCTTTATCCACATAACCCCCTGTTCCCGCTTCCTTCTCTCCTCCCAATCCCTCCCAGTCAGCCTTCAGTCTCCCCCCTCCCCATCCAAAAGGGCAAGAAGTGTTAATTGGGAGTAATAATGACCTCTTCAAAGGATTAAATGTTAACCATTCCATGATGTGCCTAAAATAAACGGGGACTATTCTTAATTGACTTATTTATTTTATTATCTAATAATTATTAGTATTAAGCATTTCTTTTACATTATATTTTCTTTTCATTGAAAATAGATTTTGTTCTCACATATATTCTGATCATGGTGTCTACTCCTTCTACTTCTCACAGTTCCTCACAGTTCAATCTCTCCTGCCATTGAAATCAACTCCTTTTCTGTCTCTCTTTAGAAGACAGACAGGCTTATGAGGTATAATAATAAAATAAAAAAATAAATACTAATACATTAGAGTAGGGTAAAATAAACAGAAGAAAAAGAATCTGATGTGGGATGTTTTTCTGTGCACCGTCAATGTACTTTATTGCTATGTGTTGATAAAGAATGTTTTGGCCTATGGCAAGGCAGCTTAGAGGCAGTCGGTAAATCCAACAAGAAATAAGAGACAATGAAGGATTGAGTTAAAGAGATGCTGCAGGCTGCTTCCCAGAAGGCAAAATATAATGGAACACAGGTGAAGCCACAGAGCTATGTGGCAATACATAAAATACTAAAAATGTATTGAATGCAATTGTAAGAGCTAGTTGATGATGAGCCTGAGCCATAGGCCAATTTGTATATTAGCCATTGTGTGATAATTGGGGACTAAGCAGCTGCAGCTGGGTCTGTGTAGTAGGAGGTTTCTGGCCAGGACTTTTGGGCCTTACCTCAAGGTTTAGGCCCACAGACCCCCAGACGCACAGAGACACACAGATGCTTACAATTAGTTTAGGCTGATTGGCCTCAGGCCCAGGCATATAACTTACTAGCTCTCTACCCTTCACCTAACCCATGATTCTTCCTGTTCAGCCCTGTGGCTCAGTGCATTTCTTTAGAGCAGTATAGTTGTCCTCTGCTTCTTCTGGCTTCTCTCTGGTGTTCTCTCTGGCATTCTGCTCTCAGAGTTTTTAGTCTGGTAGCCACGCCCACACTTCCTGCCTGCCTTTGGCCCACTGATTATTAAACCAGTGGGTGGGACAATTATTTACCATGAAACAACACAATCCCCTACAGGTCCGGACCTTGGGGCTAGGCTAAGCCAGAAACTTGAGGCAATAAGAGTCAAAGAGAAGGCACCAGATTTAGAGCTAGACACATGCCTTCCTTAGCTACTGTTGCCAGACTCAGAGAAGATGCTACCCAGCTGAAGAGAAATATGTGAATCATGGTTTGAGGGTACCACCATCTTGGTAGAAAAAATTATAGGAGCACACAGCTGTGGTGGTGAGAGCTTGGCTTCAGCATAGCAAAACAGGTAACAGAGAGAAGATCTATTCATATGCTCGATGGTCTTCTACCTCCTTCACTTTTATTCAGTCCAGAACTACACTACTTAGGATGTTTCTTCCTAAACATTGAAGACTAAATCTTCCAGTCTCCCCCATTAAGACTCCTTGAAAACACCCTCACAGACAAGCTTAAGGCTGTTCCCTGAACTGCCTAAACTGGTTGTTTCTTAATGCAGTCAAACTGACAAAGAGGATTAATGAATACATTCTGTGTGCATTTATTTAAAAAAAAATAGAGTAAATATAAATGAAAGAACAAATTTATGGTAAAATTCTAATTTTCAAGAAAATCACTCACAATCTATTATGTAAAACAGCCCCACTACAATTACTGTGCATTACTGTGTGTATGTGTGTGTCCCCAGGCACATTGTGGTTTTGCATTTATTCATTTTGAATAAATTAGGTAATTGTTAAAGTTGAGAAACAGGAAACATCTCATTACACCAAATTTGAAAGTGGCTAAAAAATACACAATCCATTCATAAATATTCAAAAATATATAACATCATTAAATATGTTACCAGCCATCTCATTTAACTTTTAGAATATTTTATTTTGTTAGAATTAGGGTTTAAGAAAGTTCTGATAACACTGAACCATCTCCATAGTTTAAACCTATTGGACACATTTATGTTTGTTTTACATTTATCATAAAAATTCCATAAAGAAGCCTAATTCCTTTTGCTACATCAATTAATTTCAATTAAGTGGCCACAATATGCCACTTAATTCTGTAGTTTAAAGGCCAGATGTTCTTTGAAAGTTGTTGTTATGCCACCTGGTATTTAGAAGAATGCATAGAATCCTTAAATAAAGCTGAATAGATCTGTGAGATGAAATTAAATTATCCTATAGTGAGCAAGATTGCTTTGTACTAATTATCATAAAGAACTCATCATAAAAATTTCTATTTTGTTTACATCTAGATTGGTAAATACATTTATTTTCTTTTGTTTCATATTGAAAAGACTAATAGGTACTTTAACTACATTTAATTGACACACATTTCATTTAATTGCTGGTAATTAGAAAAGTAGTTCATAATCTGCTAATGATCAAATCTGAATGGCTGCTGTTATAAAGAAGTATTTATTTCATTGGTTTTCCTTTCTTAGAAATTGTACAGAAATATTATTTTTTGAAGTATAAAATTAAAAGAACATCATTTTCTAGATTGAATAATTAATTAATCATCTCAAAAACTTAATTTACATTAAAACATCATGATAAATATTCAGTTTAAAATAAAACCAGGTTAACATTTTATGATATACCATTCACAATATCTATAATGAAAACTTAAAATATCATCAAGTATAATTATATAATTTATACCTGGAATAGTATTGTTTTAAGGACCTTATCTCAAAGCAAATAACTAAAAAATAATACTCACTCAAGTTTCCGCATATGGGGCATTACATTCTATCATACTCCATAACTAAACTTTATATAATTACTCTACAGTGTAATTAGTTCCTTAATTTTAGTCATTTACATAATTTAATTTTAATTTCATCTTCAAAATGCACATTTAAGAATGATTAATGAGATTTTTTAACACTAAATGTTTATTATGCATTTAAATATGTGGTCCATTGTACCTCAATAGCCTTTATTTTTAAGATTTTTCTCTTTGTCATTTTTTGTATTATAAACATCTTTTTATTCTTTATATAATCTATCCTTCCTCCCCTCTCTCAGCTGTTCACTCACACATTCCCACACAGTTAGATCCACTCCCTCCCTTTTTTTTTCTTCATTAGGAAACAAACATATTTCTAATAATGAAATATAATAATATAAAAACTAACAAATGTAAATTAGACAAAGCAAAAATAAAGACCGTAAGAGAAGGCACAAGAATCAGTGACACACTTGTTCTGATATTAACGGATCGCATTTAAATACTAAACTGAAGCCATGAACTATAGAAAGAGGACCTGCATATTCCTGTGTATTCCAAACCTGTGTATTCCTGAATATGCTCGGTAAGTCTCTGTGAGTTCATATCAGCTTTCATCATGTTCATTTTCAAGGTATCGGTTCCATTCCTAGACATGATTTTAAGTCAAATCAGATATTAATTGGTTACTCTCCTGAGTTGTTGCTTTGCCACTATTGCCCAAGCATATCGTGCAGGAAAGATGTCATCATCAATCCAAGGATCTATGCATGGCTGGGTTCATATTTTGTCTTTTCACATTTTGAAACTAAAGTTTCTAGAATGTAGGGGTCAAGATTCTATATAGGCACTAGATTAAATTCTCCATGTTCACTAATTTGTATAGGTGGGCCTTGTCTTAATTTGTGTAAAGTAATCTGTAGTTTTGAGAACAGTCTGGATTATTTGGGGGTCCTTGTGAGAGCTCTTTGCGCAACATCTCTATTAGACATAGCCCAGTCCCAGTACCTGAACCCCATTCGGTGAAAAGAGCTGTCCATTAGAGGTCACCCTGTCCAGTAGAGGTCACCTTCATATGTGTGTGTGTGTGTGTGTGTGTGTGACGCGTGCACATTACCAAGCTTCTACTCCATTGAATTTTGATACTACCCATCAAATGCAACTTAATTTTAGCTGTCTGTCACCATATTTTCTGGCTTCTCCTTCTCTATCTTCCCCTTCCCACTTGATTGTTTAATTCCAGCTCTCACACTGATTTATAACTATCTAGTCTATTTCCCTTTCCTAGAGAGATCTAAGTGTAACCCAACGTAGTCCCTTATTCTATACCTAACTTCTGTGATTCTCTGTATGGTAGTTTGATTAACATTTACTTAGATGTTTATAATGCTAAGAACCCTGAATATTTATAGTACATTTAAAAATGTGGTAAATTGTACCTCAACAAATGTATTTTCTGTTGATGTTTATATATTCGGTTACAATGTTAGTAAAGAAGTCTATGTCATAATGCTTTGTAGAGTACAATGATGCTGTTAAGAGAATTTTTGAACTAAATACCACTGACATCTTCAGTATGTCAATTTTATTTTTATGCTATTTTGTACAGGTGATAATTTCAAGTCATTTTCTTCATCTGGAAAATGAGAAAATAATTCTTTTCACACAGGTATGAATTAAACGTGACAATGTCTTTGTTAAGTGCTGAATGGAAATTAATTTACAAATATAGGTGTAAAATACATTACCTATGATTTTGACTAATGTATTGTATATTGCAAATTTTAAACCCATAATTTTCAAGTATTTTTATAAATACTTTTATGTTTCTTGTAAAAGGTCAAGTTTGGAGAGCAATTGAGCCGAGTACGTCTTAGTCTTAATTGTCTCCTTCCCCTTTGTCCTAAATTTCTTCTAGCTAGAGTTGATTATTATGTAGTCTTGGCTAGCTTTGAACTCTACATAGACTCTGATTGTTCTGAATTTAGACATCTTCTGGTCCCTACTTCTTGAGTGCAAGGATTAAAAAGCCTATGCTTTGCCCTGCCTAATAAAATCCCAGCTTTAAAACACTAGTAAATCCATTGGCTTTAGTGGAAACCCAAACATTAATGTAAAGAGTTATCACAGATTTATTTGTATACAGTTTTCTCTTGCAGCAAAAGTAGATTTGCTACTTCTGAGGAATAACCAAGTACAGTCTGAAATTTCCTGTCCCAATTACCTGCTTCCAAATAACTACTGAGTCCTAATATTAATTATAAATAGGGTTGCTATCTCAGACTTACTACTATCTCCTATGACTTAAATTAGCATATTTCTATTAAACTATGTTCTGCCCCAAGGCTCATGGCATTTACCTCTCCACCATGTCTTGCTTTTTCTGCGTCAGCTAACATCTCCTCTGACTTTGTCCTTTATCTCAGCATCCTTAGTTTGGTTGTCCTACCTATAATTTCTGCCTTACTGTCGACCATTCTGAGTTATATTAAGTAATGAGAATAATGCATAGTGAAGTGTACAGAAGCATTATTCCACTGCAACCAAGTTCTATTTAGAGTGAGTGAATCATGGTTTGATTCAATAGGCATGCTTACTTTTATTTACCATTCAATGCTTTTGTAGAAATACATTTTATTGAAGAGAGAAAACCGAAAAGTATATACAACGTAGAATTCATATGTCTCTGCTCCTTCTTACTCATCATTTACAGACACATTACTTCACTCGTACACATAAAATTAGAGAAATATGCATTCAAAAATGGTGAAAGAAAAAAAGAATTTATAAACAGCATTGGTGGGGGGAGGTTAGGGCCTTTGATCCCAGATCTCCAGGGGCAGAGGTAGGTGAATCTCTCTATAAGGACATCCTGATCTACAAAGCTACCCAGAGAAACCCTGTCTCAAACCAAAACTCAAAATTAACAAAAGTGAACAAACATTAACCAAAAATGTCATCTACCAAAGTTATGCAACAATATTCAGTACTGCTACAATCTACAATACACAGCCCAGAAGATGAGGAACTGAATCTTATGAACTGAAAATACACAGACCATATGGACATGTACACTCCTGTCTTGATTAACTGGGGTGTGCATGGAAAGGCTGACATGCAATAAAATTTTATTTAATTGAAAATATTTGTGCAATACAAATAGACAATGTTTCTAATACCTAAAATCTTAATGTTAGCATTATTTAAGTCAGAAGGTCATATCGTATTACAATTTTGGAACTCACATCTTAAGTTATAATACTAGAGGACAGCTTCCCAGTGTTTTGTCATCAATAATTGACTGATTCTGGTGAGTCTTTTGGGCAAGTATAAAATTATTAATCTAGTATAGTCTTATAAATATATGAAAAATATAAACTGCTTATGATCTTAACTGGCTGAAGATAGGTTATTCTAAGTATTGTCTCATTTAGTATTTAAAAAGCCTTCAATGCAGAACGCTTCCACTAATGTATGTCTATATTTTAATGGAAATTATCAAGAAACAATGGGCAGCAGAAGCAATGATCCTAAAAACATGTGTATTATAGCTCAGAAAAGTTAATACTAAAATCAGTGTTTCTTTATGAACTTGGAAAAACATTATAGGAGAATTTTAAATACATTCATTTTATTTTTGAGTCTGTCAAAATAGAATGGAAATGATAATTAAAATTAGTTACTAAAATATTTGTGAGATTAAAAGCATATTTAGTATAAAGATTTGAAATATATCATTTGTTTTCAACAGAAATAATAAAAGCAATGAAATTCTTATATTAGCTATACTTTGTAGGACTGAGTTATTAAAAGATTTATTCATTCATCAGAAGCCTTCTGAACTCATTTTAATGTTTATAATTTACGGCATTCATTTTAAGAGCTATAAGCATAAATCTAATTACTGAATCTAAATATGCATGACTTTCTTATCATAAGTCATACATTTTAGCATATTATTGATAAAGGTTTTCTCTGTATGAAATAGATTTTATGCTTGCCTAGAAATATTTTCTTAATTTTAACTGATAGGCAAATACATTTAAAGCTATATAACATTAAAATGATATGAAATTTTATTAGTAATTACTACATTTTATAGTGTTTATCTTTTGAATTATTCATTGATTTATAAAAGTCAGAGGTTGTAAAGGGCATTTGAGACTATCTATTTAATGTATTTAATTTCATCAATGTTATCTTGGGGAAAAACAAAACTTCATAGCATTAAAATTTGTATAAAAGTCAACAAAAGAGGTATTTGTTGAGGCAAAGCACTAGTATCTAATAAAATAAGTATTACTTATACTTCTTTATTTTATATGCATATAGTATAGCTGGCATATATATGTATATTCATTAAATGTTATTTATTATACTCTCTAGTAAATGTATACTTTTACCTCACATGTCATATGGCAATAATAAAACTAAGAAGCAATGCTGTTAATTTTCTTAGGCAATCTGCCTAGCATATTCTTAAGTATAAGGCTCTTAAAAATTGATACAGGAAAAGTCGTGAACCCTTTGCTGCCTTTATTGTTTCCTCTTATTCACTCCCCATTGTTATAATGTGTTTTCTCGGCCCCGGGCAGCCAGAAGCACAGACCCACTGACCTGTAGCCCCAGACCCCTTAGCCACCTGCAGCTACTTAGACCCCCTAAAATGACTCAGACACTTATATTAAGTTCATGCTGTTTGGCCTATGGCTCAGGCACATTGCTAGCTTGTTCTTACATCTTAAATCAATCCATTTCTTTTCATCTTTTCTGCCACATAGCCTGTGGCTCACCTGTGTTCCTTACATGTTGCTCCTTTGGGCTTCTGGCTCCTTCTGTCTCTCCCTGACTCCACCCTGCTCCTCCTACTTATTCTGATTTCTCCTCCTACTTTTTCTATGGTGCCTGTCATGGACAAAAACAGCTCCTTTATTTAAAGATTGCTATTCACAGCATACAGAAAGGCATTCTCACATCACCCCATGTGGTTACTACTTGTTTTGTATGTGTATTTGTGATAGGCTAGAATTATTTATGTCTCAGGCTGTAATCTCATTCTTGATCTTACCATTTCAGAAGGGTCTTTTTATTTTTTATTTTAATAAAACTGTATATTATACTATTTGGATAAGATCTCATGAAATGTCCATGTTGAACAGAGATGTAAGCATTCTTAACAAAATACTTTCAAATTTAGTTCAAGTTTGAATCAGAGTCCAATCAGAATGAATCCAAAAAGTCATTCACCATTACCAAGTTCCTTTTATTCAGGCATGCTTAGATGATTAAACATATGTTAGCCAATAAATAAATTTACCATAAATGGACTCAAGGATAGAAATCACATAGTCCTCTCATCATACACAAAAAGCTTTTAACAACAAATAGGCAAAAAATTGATTCCAATTCATATTCACCAGATTTCTTGAAATCAGTTACTAAATTTTAGTTGTGCACTGAAGATATTAACTATGAAATAGACTTTACTATAACATTACTTTCTAAAATATCACAGAAATCTCATTATACAATGAAGTACACCTTTAAAAAATTAATAAAATCATTTGAAAACAAACTGGCATAAAAACTTTATATGCTATTATGACAGGAAATGTATAATAAAAAATGAGGCTCTTAATATAATTTCAGTGATTCACATACAGTCTACTTGGAGAATGCTGGGAGAGAAAAATCTCTTCTTAAAGTGAATCTTCAAATGAGTATGTGAGCACTTTGGAGAAAAAGTGCCATTGGTGCCCTGAGGTACTTGCTCCACTAGTAGATGCATCGACTCAGATCTAAATTAGGTTCAGAGCATGGTGTCAGAATTGTCAATCTTCCTGAAACTTAGCAATAGCTCTTCTACTGAAGTAGCTTACTCTACAGCAAAATGCAGATGTATTTAAAGTATAAGACAGAACACTTTTTAATATGTGCAAACGAAATTTAACTAACTCTAGAAGTAGTTCTAAATCAAACTTATTGTAAAAATTATAAGGAACAAATATAGATATATGTTGTTTTAATGAACAACTGTCAATTTGCTCATATTTTAAAGTTTTTGTTCTATAAAATATACACATACATATATACATACATATTCATTCTAAGAAAATATAAATCATTAATTTACTTTTATTTTAGGTATTCCATTGTCCAATACTTATGATACTAACATGTATTAAACATAGAATTGTGGATGTTTTTTAAGATTAAGATTCAATAAAGTTCTATATTGATAAACAAAAGAGAAAAATAATAGACTTTTGAATATTCCATAGGTAATTAATGGTAGAATAGTCATGAATTTAACATAGAAATTTAAGGTGTTGAAAGACTACTTTTAACTAGATCAAGAAGAGCCGGATTGGGTTTTAAAAATAAAATTGTATGCAAACGTCTAAGGTAGGTGGTAATTCTATGTGAGAAACAAAAGAACAGAAGATAGTTTTATTTAATACATAAACCTAACTGGATGAAACATAAAAATGTTAAATGAGAAAGAATAAAAATAATTAATAAATAAAACACTTAATCAAATACTTAGTATTGAAAAGTAACCTTTTTTCAATGGTGAAGAACTTAATAGACAATTTAAAGCTTAGAAATTGGAATATTATATTATAAGAGCTTCAAGTGTTGTACATGTAGTTTTCTTCTTATTAAATATATGTTAGATATGGGGCAATAGCTTAGAAAGTAATATGCTTGCCTGGAAAGGATAAGGACCAGAACTTGATGTCACATGTTTGACATGAAGAGAAGCAAAGTGTGGTAGCCAACCCTGACAATCTCAGCACTCTGAAGAAAGAAACAAGTGAGGCCCACTGATTACAACAAGCTTAGCATCTTCAGTACGTCAATGAGAGGCCTGGCTTCACAACAAAATAGTAACAACATACAAAATAACCAACCAAACATAAGAAGGTAAGAAACACCTGAAAACAGTTGCGGACATTGCCATCTAGCTTCTAAGAATATGAACACATACAAACATATTAGACTATTTGGGACAATGTTCAGCATCTGTTGATTAATTGTCATTGTAAATAGTCTAAACAATAACAATACTGGATTTCAAACTAAATTTCTAACTGAACAGATGAAATTTTTAGTGATTTCTACCAACTAAAGAAGTTAAAAGGGCTAATTATTGATCTCAGAAAAAATATGGACTGGGTCAGCAGCAAGGGTAGAAAACAAATTTTAAATTTAACAAGAATACTGAATCATTTTAAATAAAGAAATGAAGACTATTTCCTGGTCAATCACTAAACAGCTTCCCAATATCAGTAATTGTAAAAGTCTAGTTCTTCTTCTGTATCATCAGCCAGCTTCCAAAACATTACAGAGGTCTCTTAATGACTGTGAAACTTAGCCTTCTTTTATGCTTGCCTCACTAGCACTTATAACTTAATTGACTCAGTGCTTTTTATCTTTCTTTCAGTTCCTGCTTTCTTGCTTTCTTCATGTCTGCCTATCTATCTGACTCATAGAATCTCCCTCCTTCCTTCTGTGTCACTCTGTCTCTGTCCAGTCTACATTTATCCTCCGATTTCCTCTCTCTGGCAGGAAATCCTCCCTATACCTCCTCCCTACTTCCTGTCTCCAGGAGGAAGTCCTCCCTCTGCCTCCTCCCTACTTCCTTTCTCTGACAGGAAATCCTCCCCATGCCTCCACCCTAGCTAGTGGCTGCTTAGCTTTATACAGACAAATCAGATGCCTTAGGCAGGCAAGGTAGATAGATACCACACATCTTTCATGGTTAAGCTACTATTCTGAAACATAAACAAATACAACTTAAATAGTTAAACTAATATTTCACAATATTTACACTCTTGTTTTTAACTGTATCATAGTAAAATTATATATAATAACAATTATTAGGAATTACATTTATACTATCAGTCATTTTGTAATTGGCAAATTTAGAGAAAATATTAAATTATTTTATTTTATTGAGTCCAAAGTTGTGTATTTAATTTACTTTCTGTCATAACTAAGAAAAACTATACTATTCTTCATCTCATCCAAATACCACAGAAGCATATAAGATTGCCTGAGTAAACAGGAAGTACAGTGGAATCAACTTCCAAGAAATATATAAATGACAGAGACATCTGGATGTCTGCAATGTTGGGCAAAATCCATCTTTAACCTACAGACCTAAGATATGTGACTGAGTTTTCTATGAAGCAGAAATTTTTGAAGGGCTATCTTTCCTTGGTTTTGCAAATTTGGAAGTTTTTTTTTCCATCTGTGCCCTGCTTATCTAGTTCATACAGTATATTTTAAGCAGCTTCTTGACCAAATGTCTAACTTTGCCACAATGAAAGTAAATTCCATATGGAGGTTCTTTGATGTCCTTCATCATTTTATGATAGATTGATGTTACAAGTAACAGATGTGTCTCGCTGTCATGAAAAGCCTTAGGTTATTAAACATCTAAATTCCATATTCTTTAAGTTTTGAAGCATTTCAAAATCACCTATCAAAAATATATTCATTTAACCTTGAAACATACCTAACATGATTACAAGCTTGATTATTATATATGACTAACTACTAACCTGCATTTTTTATTATACTTTTTAAATAAGCTACATAAGCAGGATACTCCAAGCAAGAGTAGAAACATATATACAATATCATAAAAAGAACTTTAAATTTGTATCAAGATACCAAAATCCATATTAATTTAAAATATTTGAAGTTGATAATTTTCTTTTATCACATTTTCCTACATCTCCCCTAAACAACGACAAACATCGATAACTGACTGAATTACCAAAACCCACACACCCCACATTTTGAGAAGTGGGCATTGTGTTCTCTAGACCACTCTCTGTTGATTTTGGATGAAAGCTTCTTTAGGGAACCCAAAGAAAACAATGTTCAAGTCCTGGAAAAACTACTTGTAACAGTTGTTGTCCAGTCTCAAAACTATTCCCATGCAGAGGGATATGTATATATATATAGGCTTTCTTGATTTATTTCTTTCTGTCTGTACCAAAGATTTGTGTAGCTCTACCCTGATCCAAACTGATCTCTATTAACCTTGGGGAAGTCCAATTTCTCATTTCATGTAGAAACAAAAACATAACTTTTCCCCAATGCTACACATTTTCTCAATTTTATTTAAAGGCTAAGACGTTCCTAAAGTATCTAGGCTGCTTTAATTCAGAAGTCTCTTTTACAATTAAATTTCTCTTAGGAGCTGTTGTTCATTCAGCAGAATTCAAAACATTCAGTAAACTCAGCACCATATAGCATAAAGACTCCCTGTGAATTTCTCAACTTTAGATGTATTACTTTACTCTCTCTTTGAAGACTTTATTGTTTTTAAACAATTTATATTTTTCTGACAGTCTACACCCATTTTCTTTACTTTGTAAAGCTCAGATGCACAATTTTTAATACATTGTAGCCTGTTCAGCGCTTTGTTATATATTTTTGCTTATTTGTTTTCTGTGGTGTTATGCTGTTGTTTTCTTTGTTTACTTTGGCATGTTTGTTTTGTTTGAAGGTGTCTGGACCTGCTTTACTGTAGAAATTCTCCAGATAGACCTTAAACTTGCAATGTAGATTTGTGCTG
Source organism: Phyllotis vaccarum (assembly GCA_033318265.1). NCBI lineage: Eukaryota > Metazoa > Chordata > Mammalia > Rodentia > Cricetidae > Phyllotis > Phyllotis vaccarum. The sequence goes on from JARWLC010000006.1 coordinate 144,139,398, forward strand.
GAGGCTAGATCTACCCCTCTCAGGTCTACGAAAATCAAGATTTACACCCCGAGGTCCTGGCCAAGAGCTGATTTTAACTGTGAGCTGAGTTTAATCATGAGCTGCATTTGATCCCCACACCGCTAAGAAGTAGGTATCAGGTGTTTTTACTTACCTTGTTGCTTCTACTTAATGTCCCAGATATTTAAGTGCTCACTGTAGAGCAGAGCTGTATCCTGTAAGCTGTAAGCACAAGGATACTAGGAAGAAGTGTCTGATTTTCTTCTTGCTTACGTAGGACCTACTGCCTCATGTTGAGAGCCATTTGTAGCCAGACTTTCTCTTTTCCACTAATTGGGTTCCAAATATTATCACAGAGAGATAGTATTTATTATAAAAACTTGTCTTTAGCTTAAGCTTTTCTCACTAAATCTGATGATTTTACCTTGTTTCTATTGATCTATGTCTTACTTGGGACTTTTTAGCTTTCTTTCATTCTGTGTGTCCCATCCTGATTGCCCCTTGTCTGACAGGCTGACAACCACTGACTCCTCCCTGGTCTCTCCCTCTCTCCCTCTATATCGCCCCCCTCTCTCTGTTGAGCCTACTTTCCCCTCCTACTTGCTCTCTCTTCCTGAAGGTCCTACCTACAACTCTTGCCTAGCTATTAGCTTTTTAGCTTTTATGAGACAAATTGAGTGCATTAGGCAGTCAAGTTGAACAAATGCAGTACACAGTTAAGCTAATATTCCACAACAACTAACCTTCAATTTAAAGATAAAACAACAGAGGAGAAGTATCTGGATTGATGTTGGTTACCTTTAAATTAGAGTATTAGCAGCTATAGGGATGGTTGAAAAGTACAGTTTAATTTACTAAGATTCATTAATAAATTTTTACACTTATGAAATTTTTAGATAAGCTTCATGTTTTTGAGTGGCGCATTTCTATAATCTCGATATTTAGAAGAAAAAGACAAAGCAAGAGGTTCAAAGCCAACCTAAACTATATAAGAAGACACTGTTTCAAAGACAATAAAAGTAAGATTTATTCTACTCAAATAAAAATAAAGTTATAATCGCATTAGTTTGTATTGAGAAGTTTATATACAAATAATTCTTAAATGCATTTTATAATATTTGAAAACCACAGCAAAATGGCCATTTTCATTTTGCTTCCCTTAATGTCTACAAGTGCACATCAGACCTAAAATGTAAACCACATTTTAAGGACTATAATGAAAATATTTGATCTCTCTCACAGACTGAAAGACAAAATAAGGAGATGTGTAATAAAAATCCAAAACAATTTTGACAAAAACACTGCAATCAGTGTGAGAAGAAAATTGCAAACAAATATGAGGTCATAACAATCAAGTATAAAAATCTTATAAATACATAGGATCTTAGACTTATGAATTACAGAATATACCTGGCATAATAGTTAAGTCTCATAAAGTGCACAATATAACTTCAACATATTTCCATGTGCATTTATTAAATTGCCTGGAAAAATCTACTAAGTAATAGCATATAAAGTAAAATCCATTTTGGTGCAATTGTTACTGGCTCGATGTGGTGGGATTCAGGTGTCAGCTGATAAGATCTGAGGATGCTTACCCAGGGTCCCGGCCCCTGAAGAGGGCGTGGCGAACCCATTGATAAGGGGCTGCTGGGACCCCAGAAAGCCAGTTTGCCTGGATCCTGGCTGCTGGAGAGACCTTTTTGAAATCCAGTGTCCATCGTTCCAGACTCCAGTCCCTGTTCAGGCTCCACTATAAGCTGGTACCTGTATCATAAACATTGGTTTATATTTTAATGAATATCAATTTTAGACTGATGCCTTCTTAGTAAAACTCTGCCTACAGCTCAGCATGGAACACTGTGTCAAAGAAATGGTATGAACTGTATTAGCAAATATAACCCTTCTATTTCTCTTGGTTTTGATTCTCTGTTGTAATTATTTTCCATTGTGGAAAGACATTTCTGGCACTATGACTGACAACAACAGCAAACTATAAACATATAAACATTAACATACTTATAGTACAATTTGACAACACATTATATGCATTTTACCCATAAGTACTAGTAGTTTCCATGCTGGTACCTGATATTTATTCAGCAACATGTTTAGCCTAGACATGTAATAATATTAAACATTGCATTTATAGAACCAAACTTATAGAAATGGCCTTAATTAACCAGAATATACTTAGTTGAAACAATGATAGTCACACTACTGTAATAGGAAAGATGTAATCTAGTGGGATATCTACCTCCACTGTTCTTGTTTATGAGGATAAATGTATATAGTAAATTATTACTGAAGGAATAGGCACTCATTCAAAGAACAAACTTAACTTGATCTTGTGCACTGGCTTGTTTCCATATCTCCCCACTGTTTCCCATTGCTACAGTGTTTTGGTACTGGTATGAATTAAGTTATATATAACTCCAATATCTATCAATGCCAAACCAATGGAGCAGGAGAGCTGTGCTTTCACTATGACCTCATCAGATTTGTCACCAAGTGGTTTCTTGGTCTTTTTCATTGTGACCAGAACAAACCAACCCTCAAAGTAGTTTTGAATTTCATTTCCCTAATTGCTGAGGAAGTTGGATGTATTTTGATCTTCTTCTTTGTTGTATTAGGTTTCTGGCCCAGACTTTCTGGCCTAGCCTCAAGGTTTGTATCCACAGACCTGCAGACCTGCAGACCCACAGTCCCACAAAGACACACAGACGCTTACATTAACTGTACACTGATCGGCCTAAGGCCCAGGCATATAACTTGCTAACTCTTTACCCTTAAACTAACCCATGACTCTTATCCTGTTCTTCTGCATCTTCTGACTTCTCTCTGGGCTCTCAATGGCATCTCTGTGCTGTTCTTTGTGTTCTTGGAGTTTTCTTAGTCTGGTAGCCATGCCCACACTTCCTGTCTGCATTTGTCCAACCACTGCTTTTTATTAAACTTGTAGGCAGGACAATTATTTACAATGTAGCATCATAAATCTACTGCAAACCACTTTTTATTTTTTTGGACTCTGTGGTCATACAAATGGCCAAGGACAAGGAAGGAATATGGAGAAAGATAATGTTTGATGCTATATGTATGTGTGTATGTTTATGTAAGTTTAAAAATTCTAAATTAACAAACATACCCTTGAGAACCTATTTAATGAATCTCTCTGACCCACCTGTTACTGAATAACCAGTGAGAGGCTTACTATTAATCACAAACTGTTTGGTCTATGGCTCAGGCTTATTACTGACTAGTTTCTACATTTTGAATTAAAGTATTTCTATTAATCTATGTTTCCTGGCTTTACCTGTGTTTTATTACATCTTCTTCCTCTGGTGGCTTACAGCATATTCTCCAATTTCACTTTTCTTCTCTCTGTATCTCTGACTGGATTTCCTACCTGGCTCTACCATCCTTGCCATAGGCCAAAGCAGGTTCTTGAGATATTAACCAATGGCAATTTCTTAACCAATGCCAATAAAACATGCTTACAATGAAGTAATATGGAAGACAACAATGTTGGGTGCTAGTGTGTGTGTGTGTGTGTGTGTGTGTGTGTGTGTGTGTGTGTGTGTTTGTGTGTGTGTGTGTGTGTGTGTGTATAAGTTTATAAATGATAAATTAACAAATGTATCCTTGGATACTTATTTAAGACCATATCATAGACTATTGTGTTTTTTTATTTTAAATGATAGTTTATAGCTAGATAGAATTAAGTAAATCTATAATCACAACATTTTAGTGCTGAGTAGTGAAGGCTACTTTGAGATTCAGAACAACCTTAGTAAAGTAGTGAATTTCAAGTCATTTGCACTAAGAAAGAGACACTATATCAAATAAATATAAAAATTAAAATTTAAAAAATCCAATTTGAATTATGCATATCTATATTATTAGTAACTAATTATGAAAAACATTACAAATAAGCATAATTTATGGTATCTCTTAACTTGAATTATAAATCAAGATATTTATCTTTAGTATATATTGAATTTTTATTATAATGCATCCTTCAATACTAAATTAAGAAAAATAAAAAATAAAGAAGATTGTCTGGAATTATATATATAAATATCTTAAATAAAACAGTAATTATTGATTTTATTACACTTTCTATAAAAAAATTATACATTTTAGAGATGAAAATTACTTGATTGTAGATTTGATTGAGAAATATGTTTTTATGCAACAATTTTTGGTTACATATATCTATATCAAACATTAAAATCCAAAGAAATAGTTCTAACTGAAACAAGCTTAGTAAGGCTGTGAGGCTATAAAAACCATTACAGAAGAATGAGTGATTCAAAGCCAGCTGTATCAACAAATAACCTACTATAGTGTTTCTAACTTGACTATAACTAGAATCCCTCAGAACTAAAGAACCACAATTTAAAAATTGCCTTCTTTGTTTTCTCTTGGGGACTTTCTGTGGGATATTTTCTTCGTTGCTGATTGATATGTTATGTGAGTGCCCAACCCACTGTGAGCAGTGGCACTCCTGGGTAGGCATCCTAAATTGTATAAGCTGAGCAACTTAAGGAGAAAAATCTAGAAAGTAACATTCCTCCATGGCCTCTCTCTCAGATTCTGCCTAAGGTACCCTCCCCAACTCTTTTTCAGTGTGGACTGTAAGCTATAAGATAGCAGGAGCCCTATATTTGCTTTCAGTTACAGTTATTATAGCAATGGAAAGCAAAGAAGGATGGAGTTTTTCTATGTTTTAAAGAGATATTGAATATTTTATTTTAGAAATATTTGAAAAGAATTATATTTACAAGTTAGATTCTGATATCATTAGCTTTTGAAATAAATAATAAAAAAGTTAAAATTTAATAGTAATTATTATTATTGGTGTATTAAGTTCACCAGAAGTCAATTAAGCTGGCTTGTTGTGGCAACTTAATTAAATTAGAAACACTTTGGGATAGGGAAAGGACTCAACTGAAGACTGGTTGACTCTATCAGACAGCTATGGGCACACCTCTTGTTTATTTATTTATTTATTTATTCATTCATTCATTCATTCATTCATTTATTTTTTATTTATTTTCATTTCAAAAAGGAAGGCCCATGTAATTACTGGGGGTAATGCCATCCCTGAGAAAATGGTACAAGTCTGTATAAAAATGCAATATATGCAAGATCCTTCCATAGCTACTGCTTTAGATTCTGCCTTGAGGCCCCTGTTTTCACCTCCTGCTATGACTTACCTAGGTGACTGACTATTATCTAAAAGTCTAAAGGGAATAAACCTTAGGCTCTCCAAGGTTTTAAGTCAGAGTGATTATCACAGAAAAAGAAAAGCCAACTAGAACACTCGTCCCAATATAGCTGGTGACCCAGGAATATGCATTGCTAAAGAAACTTGAAGGCATCTCAGAGTCAGAAAAGTTTCTTCTCAGCAGCAATTGTTACTGCATATATACATCTTTGGAAAGGCCTTCTGAATTATGAAACTTGCAAAAGAGAAGCTTCCTGAATATTTTAAGTTTCATTTACTTCATGACTTGTATATTTATTTATTTATTTATTCCAGAATTTAAGATCAGGCTTATACCTCTAGAACATATTTTTCAACGCAGATAAAAAATATCCCCCCCCTATGGATCTTTACCTTCTTTTTTATCACCTCTTCTGCAATGTTCCCTAAACCTCGGGATGAGTGATACTGATGTTTGATCATTTTACTCCACCTACATCTTTAGCATTATGACACTCTGCTAGAGAAACAGTCACATTCTCAAGTCATATTCTGTGCAGTACACTAATCGGTGAAAACAAAAATCTACCTCCATGACAAGGATGTAATCAATTGGCTGAAAGCACAAATGTTTAAGAGTAATTTGATGGATAGTCTACTCATTTAACAAAACAATGGCATTGGCCTACTCACTTGAAATTAATGAAAAACTAGCCATGGGCTTGTACCATTATTTTTCAGAACTAGTAATGAGACCCTTCCTCAGAAACTTGCCATAAGTATAACCAGAAAAAAAACTGATTTCATCCTTAACAATTATATGCCACTATTTCTCCAGTGGGTACATCTTGCCAAAAAAGTCTGCTGCAAAATATATAATTAATGGCAGAAAATGAGCTTAAATAACACTTCTCCCCAGCATTACACATGGCACTTTCAAGCACAATGACCTGAGTTAAAATTAGGGCTTATGATTAGTATTTGGGCAAGAAATTTTCACTATACTTCCAGCCTGATTTCTCCATAATATTAAGCCAATGTCTTAACCATGGAAACCAGCATGCAATGAAAAGTACCTGTGTTACACATTATTACAAGGGCATTATGACCAACAACTTATAGGAAGATAGGCAACTTGTTATACTTGAATTTTCACTCAACAAACATTATTTCTAAGATGTCCTTTTCTGACTCAAAATGAGTACCTTCATTCAATAGCTTAACTATTACTGTTATTGATCTTTCAACAGTTTTCAAATCTGTAAAAACTAACTCCAATTATTTTTTGTAAAGAAATCTTTTACAGGTTCATGGGGTCGTTATAACCCTATCATTGTACCATTACAAGTAAGTGTTAGTTGGCCTTCGGGTGCTGAGATACAATGAAATGTTATCAGTATGCGATAGAGTGCAGACTGGTTTTTATTATCTGTATGAATTGTTTTGGGGAAAACATTTTTAGGAACAACTCCCCTCTACTTGTAACATGATCATTCTCTATGACCATCTGGCCTTCTCATCACAGATTAGTGCTGATGCTACAGGACCAGTGAGCCTCTTTTCTTCAGATGGTCTACAAGGGACTGAGTCCTGTTTCTCTGGCCGGCTGAAGCTCACAGAGAGCATCAGTGCACTCCCCAGTGTGGTATCTGCTATGGGAGCAGCTGTCTGTTCCTATAAATACGGGGACACCACTTTGTTTCTTATCAGTCAACAACATTTGGCTCCCAATGGGCCTAGAAAACAACCTTTACATAAGACCACTTATCATACAAAGGAAAAGTGTATACTGCCTTCTTTAAAATAATAATTCTCCACTTACAAACTAATTTAGGTTTTTAATTCACACTGATTATTTACATCTTCCATAAAATTTTATTAAGATTTTGGTGTCCATCATGTACGCTATACCATTTGGCTACTCTTTATCTTTTACTTGATACAAATTTTGCCCAATTTTCCAATAAATGGCCTAAAGAAACTCCACTGTTCACTTTTATCTGCTCCCACCCTCTGGATTCCTTAGATTTAATAAATTCAATTTTCAATTCTCAGTCATTTTGTTTTGATGTCTCTCCTGTCTTGTGAGTAACTTTAGGAACTGACAAAGCCATTATAACTAAGTAACACTCTGAGGTCCCTTCTGAGTCAGCTTTTTTCTGATCCTATCCCATGAAGAGCATTTTCTTTCCCCATTAACCGAATAAGCACTGCATCATTAATATCCTGCCCTTCTATTGGTGGGCTTGGGAAGCCTCCTCTTAGACCACCCCAGGATGGAAGCCTCCTCCTAGACCACCCCAGGATATCAAAAAAAAATAAAAAAATCCAGGAATGGATTGAGAGTTAGACTTTTCCATTTGAGGGTAAAATAAGAAGAAACACTGTATCTGATAGTTACTTTCTCTTTTACTGAATCTTTAATTTTTTTCTCTGAAAATATTTCTGCCTCTACACAACTACATTCTTTCCACAGCTACATTCTCCACACTCTGTTTCTATACAGCTATATATACCTATCTATACTTATATCTCCTTTTTACACATCTCCTGGGACACACATCTTTACACAGCTACGGCCCCATGTCTACACAGGTCTCTCTGCACACATCTCTTTTCACTTACACAGCTCCACACAGATCATTACATTGCTCTAAACAGCTCTTTGAGGTACAAGTCTCTACACAGCTCTAAACACACATGCTCTACATAGCTACATCTCTTCACACACATTTCTTATACATAGTGGCGGCTCTCTGTGTCTACATAGCTACTTATCTTCCTCTCAAAAACAAACTCAGCTTAATATATAAACTACATTTTCAGTGTTACAAGCACTTCTTGAGATAACAATAAGAAACAGAGACATTTTGGTCACACGGTTTCTCCCAATTTAGGGATGTAACACTGACTGGCCAATGAGTAATGCTTGGCCATTCACATAGCCTGAAAGACATCCTGGAGAGTGACATGGGAATTCAGGACCTAAGCAATAACCAATTAGTTGGCTGAAGCTTGAGTGGTTAGGAGAACATGCAAAGACTCCATTGCTGAAGGAATTATGTCTACTAAAGTTACTTTGCGGTTGTTTTAGTTAAGCAGACATCAGAGATTCTGTCCTTCTGCATATTTTTCAGGGGCAGCCAGTCTGATTTAGATATGTTTTAAGATCATAAGGTTTTAATGGTGTTAAAGCTGTCTTTGTAACTGAGAATATTATGTTTTTATGTCAGTCTAAGCTATGAAAATATTCTAGAATTATTTATTTTTATCACAATAAAGTACAGATTAAGCAAAAATCATCTTCCCTATAAACCACAGCCATATGTGTGCCCAATACATGGAATATACACATGAGATAGACACACAAGCAGTAGAAGAACACTCATAGATGGTTTTTGGAAGGAAATGTGGTAGCACATGAGGAAAAATTAGAATCTACCAGCCATTTGAAGTCTGTAACCCCAAGTTCTCTACCAAGTAGGGCTCCCCATGAGAGAATATTCTTCTGGTGAGTTGGCATCTGAACAATAAATTGTCATTTGCTTTATATCCCCATGGTCTCTGGCATCCTTCCTCTTATCTTCCAGTCCTTGATATTCATAAGGAACTCAGATGGGAGAGTCAAGTATTATTAGTGGCCCTTTGAGTCTTTTCCTCAATGACTGATTTATCTTCAAATGCCAATTATTTATCATTTCTCTCAAGGAGAGAAGATGGTTATAATATAGTTTCTCTATCTCCACACAACTCAGATTGAACCAATATGCCCTTTATACTCCAGGGTCTCAAAAGCCAAACAGTGAATATCTCCTTAATGACTTGTTTAAAAGTCTTTGTCACTCAGACAATCAAGGTGGTGATTATGCGTAGCATCATATTTTCCTGACTGAGTCATTTTTAAGGACCTCTACATGCTGAATCATGAATTCTCCTTCTTTTCCCTATTAAAAGTGAGAGTGGAGAGGTAGATCTTATCACCTCAGTATCTTTTTTCTTTATCTTCAGTGTTCCAATTTCCCCAGGACTTTCAATTTGGGAACTTTCTCTTTTACTATTTTTTTCACTTTTCCTGTCAGTCAGAAGCTAATGCTGTCTTTTCCCCCACAACAAAGACCAAGTAACTTATGCCACAGTTACTTATACTCCTGTCCTATGAATTGTATCATAGTCTCTATTTCATAAGTAGCTTTTGAGGTATCCATAATATGAGTCCCACGTATCAAGAAGTCATATCACCTCTAACAAATAGAGTAACGGGGTCACCATAAACTTTCAGCATGGCTTTGGTTGCTTGGTCTATCATCAACTTCATGAAACATGTAACTGCTAGTACATCAAAAAGGCATCATCCCATTCCACATACACAAAATGGTAGCAATAACAAGATTGAATTTAGGACTATTCCACCCTCAGATGGATCAGCCGCATTTTCCTATACCTTTTCCAGGGACCATGCAACAGTTTCCACTCGATCTTAATTCCATCAATGCTTTTTTGAGTGTCTGAAATATGAACAAACTCCTTTGCCCTACAAATCGTTGACTCAAAGCTAGAGTAACAGTTCCACCAAAGTCTGCTTCTGTAACACAGTGATTTTAATTGGGGTTATTAACAAACGCATAGTGCAGAATTTACTTAAAGAAGTAGGGATGACTCAAATACTGCTGTGCCTACTGATGATTCACCTCAGCATGAGTAATGATTTCAGAAAACTTGACTCAATAAGTTTCTACACAACTTTCAGGCATCTCAGCCAGTCAGAGAGAACTTGTTAACTACTTACATACACTTCAGAGGATCCCAGCCTTGTGTCATTGGCTTCCTGGGCTTTGCATGTTTAAGTAGCTTTCTGCATCTTATAATCATTCCTTATTGCCACAGTAGAGAATGCTTTACTTTGGTGAAATATGGCTTCAAAACAAACTATATGAAGAGTCAAGGAATATCTTGGTAAGATATCATTGAAGTCTTAAAGCACTATTGCAGTAATAGCGCAGGAGTCAGAAATTCCAATGAATAACATAAAGCAAAACTGTCAAAAGTTAGAAAGCGAGTGAGTAATAACAACATAGTGAAGGTTTTTTATTATGAATGCAATGCTGCTAACAAAGTCTGAAAGTATTAAAAATGAGACCAGTCTACCCGAAAAGGAGAAGATTGTAATACCATTTTTATAAGCTAAGTTAATTTTCTGAAAGTATTTTTGTGCATTGAGTTAAAAATCAGTGGCAAAGACTGTGATCTATTCTAGAAATCGAGAAATCAAGCAATGTATCTCTTAATCACATAAGCTATGTGCCATTTCTTATGATACCTGTAGCTAAAATAACAATTTCTTACGTTTTGAGTAAAATGAAAAATTGACATTGAAGGATATGCCTACAGATAACTATCATTAAAATATTTGCTTCTTGGAGTTAATTCATAGTTCAGGAAAATAGTTTCTGTGTTATTTATGATGTTAATTGTAAACCCACATTTTAAAATCATTATTAAAAATGACATGTCATACACAAAAAATAAATTATAGCTATTCTATGCACACAGAATTATGACAACCATGATTTTTTTCCCTCAAGGGCTTCAGCTGAAGTTGGATGGTTGAGTATCTGCTTAGTTAGTGCCAAATCCTGAGTTCAATCTCAGAACTGTAAAATAAGAGAATGTTTACACCAAGTGCTCAAATACATATATGTGTACCAAGAATGTCAAAAATTGCATTAGACCTTATAGGTTTTTATATTCACAGCATAATATAATTAAGATGCAATGCAATTCATAGATGAACAAATTATATATTATGCTATTTGAAGAGAGTTAACTCTAAGGTTGGAGCAAAACTTTCAAATATAAGCAGAAACTAATCTCCAATTAAATTTTTAGGAAAAGTTAATGTATAACCTCTTCCTAACTAGCTCACAAACCCTGACATTAAATAATAGAATATTCATACAAATAACTCTCTTTAAATTAAACATGTCATAAAATAAAACCAAAAATTATTAAACATGGAGAGAAGGGACTGAAAGGTATGGAAGAAAAACAGAAATATAAGAAATGTAATTAAAATAAATTATATATTTGTATAAAATTTTCAAATAAAATTAATCAGTCAAAATATTGTTATATATTTTAATATATACATGAATTAGAAAAGTCAGGCAAAAAAATTCTAATTCACCATAGATCTTTAATAGGATTGTTATTTGTTACTCAATCTTAGGTTAGAGAAAAAAATATTAATTACTTATATATGTAATATTTATTTTAAAATAATAATAAGCTCATATTTTCTTAATTAGAACATGCCCAATTTGATTAATCCAACTGTTATGCAAAGATTATGAGTGTTGATAGAAAATAACTCAACTGTTTGAATAGAAAAAATACATTTTTATTGTTTAATCTGAATTTAGTGCATATTGTTTTGCTTCAACTTTCCAGCAAATTATTAAAATGCTGTATATGTGAGCCCCTTTGATTTATTGACTTCCTTCAGCATTGAAGAGACTATTGTTTACAAAATCTTTCTTATTAACTTGGTTGTTTTCTTTATAAGTTATTTTAAATTTGTTCAATTCTTTAAAGTCTAATATTTACTGGTTAAAAAAAAGCATTAACTTATCCTGAAATATTGAATTATTCTTCCATTATTAAACATAGATAAGGTGAAAGTAATTCTTAAATGTTTGCTTTCTATTCAAATAATAAATACAAACCCTATTTAGTATTTATGAAATAGAGAAATTCAATGGCTGCTATAAAATATTTAAATATAACTTTATTTCTTATCTAGAGAAACCTTACTATACAAATATCATCTTATGGATTTCTCTTTATTTTAGTAGAATGGCACTGGTAGTGTGCTTCCTACAATACAGTCTCAATTATTTCTAGGAAAACAAATGGCTTGATGAATTTACCTTAATTAAAAGAGGAAAAGAAATAAGGATTTAAAAAGCAATTTATTATTGACAGCAATACTGTAAGTTCTGTCAGTAATACAAAATGGTCCTTTTAAACTATTCAAGCTGTTTGTATTATAACTACTTAAATGACACTACTTCTTCACCAGCAGAGCCAACCAGTTCTAATTTTTCTCTTTCTCTTTTTCTTTCAAGGAACTGTGGTCATGACAGATTTTTCCATTATATTTCTTTTCTAGCTCATGCACTATTTTTTTCCAGAGGCCAATTTTGAGAAGATCCTCAAGTTCATGTCCATGGCCAAGAGTTTACTGTTATACTGATGCTGTCAGAAAAGATGCCTACAGTGAGTGTGCGGGTAATTTAGCTTCATATAGTTATCAAAAACTCTATTCAATTTCAAAGTTATGAGAGCATAGAATGTCACTCTTATTAAATTGCTTGCAGTTGATACTTGTTTTATATAATGGTAAACTTCAACTCAAAAGTACTACATTCTAAAACCATATTCATATATAAACACAAATGATTTTTATATACTCACTTTAATACAGATTTTCTAATAAACATTACATTGTTAATATTACTCTTTTTGGTTCTCATTTCTAATAGTAAGCATGTGTTTTCATTTATAGTTGACTGACTGTTGTAGTTTCAGACAGGTTTTACTCTGTGGGAATAATAAAAAATAAATATATATTGTAGGAAAAGTTTTACTTAGAAGGCACCAGTGCAGGATAGATATTTATTATAATATAAACCAATACTCATGGTACAGGTAACAGATTATAGTAGCACCTGAACAGGGACTGGAGTCTAGAACGGTGGACGAGCGATAGATTCTGACCCTGTCTCTCCAGCATCCAGGAACCAGGAAGAAGCTCTCATGTCCCAGAAGCCCCTTATCAATGGGGTTTCCACGCCCCCTTCAGGGGCCCAGGGCTCTGGATAAGCATCTTTGGACCTTATCAGCTGACATCTGAATCCCACCACATCTCCCCCTTTTGTCTAACTAAGAAGGTTCTAAACTAAAATTATGTACAATAGGAATTACTATGAGGTAGTATCTAGGAGAGGATAAAGTACAAATTCCAATCAAAACCTAATCTATATAAGGTACATCATATAGTTCTAGAATATTGGTAGAGGGTAGGGTGTATAAATTACTTCAAAAGGTTAATCTGGGAAAGTGAAAATTCAACACTTGAGTGTTCTTATCTAAGGGATAATGGGGTGATAACCTTAAATACCCATTCTTCAACCTCTTCAAGACCTGAGAAGGAAGGTGAATCACCTGAAAATCAGAAGTACATGGAAGTAGTGGCTTTCAAAATTTGGGAGAGGACAGCAACACAGCTACCTGGACAATCACCTCTGGATTTGTGTACCGTTAGAGCATCTATCGGATTGGCTATAGGCCTATGGCATCTGACAGATCTTTTCACAAGCAGGGCAATTTTGGAGGGACTGTCTTATCCTGTCCAGGCAGGTTTTGTCAGTCTCCATCCACCAACTTGTTCGTCCAGCTTGACACCATGTGTGTACTGTCAGCAATCAAGGTAAGGGCAGTTCCTTACCCAACCGGCCATTCTCTGCCAAAAGGACAAACTCCAATGGAGTATCCGCAATGCTCAACACCATCTTGTGAAGGGAGCAGTGACACCAGGAGTCGTCGTGTCTCTCGTGGCTGAATTTCAAATGTTAAATGCCATATTCTCTGAGTCTATGAAATGGTTGAAGATTCTTGTCTATCTATGATATTCTAACCTGTATCTGATATGACTGGGATATGATACCTTAAGTAATGTTGACTGCAGTTCTTACCGTCTTAAGAAATAAACCCTGTACTAAAAATTAGAATACCTATATAAGGGTTGTACAATCCCTGAACAATGACCTTTAGTAGGACTATCGAACATTAGCCAGGGGTATATTACCAGGTAAAGTGGCCACAGCATTTTAGACATGTAAATACATGTATATCATCTAAGCAGAGGTATATTAAACATCTTGTGCATATATCATAACTAGTGCAATCATACATTATATCTAGTATAGTTAAATGGAGGTAGTAATTGCATAGTATTCATGACAATGATATGCAAATATTTTAAACAGTGGTAGAAGCATACTTAAAATATAGCAAGTTCAGATTCAGTTTTACATAATAGTTACAGATTCAGATTTATATCGAAGTACAAGTTGCTTTGGTTATATAAAGCAATCTCAGATTAAACTTTGTACCAATGTACAAATTATCACAATTAAACATATAAAATGATTTCACATTTGTATCAATATACAAATATCTATGCCAGTGTAAATTGTCTTTAGCTTAGCCCATACATTCAGCTATAATGGTTTATAGGTAGGTAGAACAGTCTACCTTTATCTATCCTATCTATCCCCCCCTCTCTTCTTCAAAAGAGATCTTTGATGCTATATTATAGTTCTGTCCTTTACCCAGTTTAACATAACTATTCTATTAGAATAATAGTTACCCACAACCTTCAGAGCATAAAACTTATTGGGAAAGGGGGCGTAGTCTTTCATAAGGTTGCTTCCTGCATGCTAAGGCGATGGCATCTCTTTGGGATCCTGTAAAAGCTAAAACAATGGTTAGTTCTTAATGGACTCACCACATACATCTATAACCATTCTCAGAATAGTGGTTAACTCCATCTGGAAACCTAATTAGAAGTGTGATCTGAAGGATAATCATAAAGAGCTATCTTGCAGCTGTTTTTGAATAGTCTATTTCCTGAAAACAATTATTGATTGGTGCGCACCAGGTTCTTGATTTTTCTATTTTTGTCTCTGTCTGTCTGTCTCTTATTCTCTCTCATACTCTCTCTTTTATTCTTGTTTCACTAGTAGGAGTTGTTGTGGTGGGGGCCCCATCTCGGTTCCAGATTCTTTGTAGATAGCTAATAGGAGGAAGTTATTTACAATGGAAAACTTAAGCATTGTTGATGCTCAAAAGAGATATTCATATCTTTTATGACTTTAGGAGACTCTATGGAGACAGGATGTTTGAAAGGTACAGATATAGAGAGAAACAAGGTTTGAGATGAAGTCATAATAATATTGGTCCCTAAACATTCTGTCTTCTTTCTTACACCAGGTAGCTTTTCTGATATGAGACAGAATTCTTCACATTTTCTTTACCAATATGCTTGGGTTTAGAAAGGGAGAAAGCCCCTTGCTCCCAATCCAAATCCAGCCCTATTAAAAGTCAAATCAGGACCACCTTTTTTTCCCCCAATTGATTAGATCTTAATTTGATTAAAGCCTACCATTTCTCTCTTTTTAATTTATAGTTTTAAATATAAGCAAAAAATTATAGCAATAAGTTATGCTAAAGTACAAGGTAATACGAAGAATTAGACTAGTAAAGATTTCATAAAGACATAACAATTACTTTAAAGGAACTCGCTAACCTTTCTGTTACTACTCATCTAAATTTCATTAGGTTTATTTATTCATTTTGTATAAGTTTTTCTGCATTATGTCTCCCTATAGGCCAGAAGAGGGCACCATATCTCATTAAAGATGGTTATGAGCCACCATCTGGTTGCTAGGAATTGAACTCAGGACCTCTGAAAGAGCAGCCAGTGCTATAAACCTCTAAGCCATATCTCCAGCTCACATTCACCTTAATTATAATTATCATTTCAAATTATAATCAAATGAAAGTCATGCTATTCATACAAAATCAGTAAATATTATAAGTATGAAAGGTTTACTGTAGTCATCAAGAAGTTTTTCTAATGTTTGGAGTGCAGCTCATTTGTAGAGTGCTTGCCTACCATTTGAAAAAGGGTGGTTTTTTTAAGTTCCTTTATAATGAACTTAAGAGAGACATCCAGAGATTCCCCTAGGAAGAGAAAATAGGGGAGATGTCTTTAGAAAATTGGGATTATAATGGGCTGCAACCAAGAAGAGGTGGGAACAAATGATGAGAGTAGATGGTTGAGTGTGAGGAGCAACAAGGAGGGAGAAAAAAGAGGTGTATATCTTGATAGAAGAAGCCATTATGGAGTTGGAAAGAGACCAGGTGCTAGGGACACCTCCAAGAACTCACAGGATGTCCCTGGCTATGTTTTCAAACAATAGTGGAGGGCGTGCCTAAACAGGATTTCCTCTATAATAAAATGAATAACCATCCTAATTGTCATTACAGAACCTACATCCAACAACTAATGGAGGTGGAGGCAGAGATCCATGGGTGAGCACTGGGTCCTGGTCGAGCTGGAGAGAAGGGGAGGATAGTCTGTATGAGCATGGGGAATGGGGCTTATGAGGAGGAGTCCCACAATGATGGCTGGAGCTCTGAGAAGCTTACTGAATCAAGAGCAGCCCTTGGGGAACCATTAGGAGAAATAGTTAGGCCCTCCAAGGGTAGGCAATTGTTGATTGGCATGTGGAGTATATGGATCCTTGAGGGGTGGGATCAGACTGTGTTCCTGTGTGTGGACTGGCACCTAGGAGCCCATTCCCTGCAGAGGAACACCTAATCCAGTCTTGAGATAGGGATGAGGAAATCGGACTTGCCTGGAGTGGATGTGCCTTGCTGAGGTGACCCACCTTGGGACTTCTTGCCCTTTTGGGGGGAGGTGAGGAGGGAAAGGGAGGCTGAAGGCTGAAGGCTGACTGGGAGGGATTGGGAGGAGAAAAAGAAAGGGGAGCAGGGGATACATGGAAAAAAGACTTTTTATAAATAAAAAAAATGGTGAGCAAATTAGCCCATTTATGATAGACAATCACAAGAAGAAAAAAGACTACTTTAGATTTTTGCAGCTATATGATAGTTCATGTAATATAATTTCTCAGCCACCTTGCTATAAATTTAATTTCTTTACTATATTTTACTATTATACACATTATTATAGTATTGAATTTTGTGAACTAAACACCAAAACCTCTGTTTAAAAAAGAAAGAAAGAGAAGAAAAAATGTGGTTTCTTACCAGCACTAAAAAGCAAAAAGATGCTGTATCACTTGGATTAGATGTGTGTGCATGTTTACTAGCTCTGTTACTCAGAAAAGCTAGTATCAATGGTACCTCTGTGTCACACATCACAGTTACAGCTACAAAGTATTTTGCTAACTGAGATAACAAACAAGAAGAATTGGTGTTCCTTATAACAGTAATGGATTCATCTAAGTCTGAAACAAAAAATTAAAAGGTTATTTAATACATCTTGGTGAAGGAGAAAGAACATCTTTATAAAAGTCCAGTGTCATAACACATGGATCCAAAGTTCCCCAGGTGTTCCTTTTATACAATGACTATTATATTACTTCACACAGAGCTCAACATGAAATGAATTTGAATTATTAAATAAATGGTCAATGTAATAAAATAGTTTTATCTTATAAAATACACAAAAGGTTCACAAGACTATGTAAAAAATAATGATGTGCAATAAATAAATTAGGACAGTGGGAACTGAAAGGTGCCTATTGGCGATCACCACCTGATAACTGTAGAGAAAAGACATCAATGAGTGGATATACAATGTAATGCTCTTCTCTTCTGTGCCATGTAACATTTAGATTATTCTTCTCCTTTAATTGTAACTTAGCTAAGCAACTAATACTGTGTCAATGTTGATTATATAATTTTTTGTAATGATCAAATTAATATAGCCAGACAACAAGTAAACTAAGAAAACTTAGTTAATGATACATAGGAAATCACAATACTTTCCACATCACGCCTGTGAGTGTAAAAACTGAGATAAGGCAAACCATGAAAATACCGCCCAGGAGATTTTATTTCAAGCAGTATTCAGCATTCTGCAGTATTTCTGAACATCAAAGTTTAAGATGAGAGAAAAAGGCTAGAACATGCTATAGGAACACACCCAAAGTATTTTCTGCCAAATAAGGCCAATTTCAACTAGGGAACTAAATTTTTAAGTTTTACTGATTAGAAAGAATGCTTTCAAAAACAGCAAAGATAATAGTTATGGATTATGTTAGTTGATGAGTCACACTTGAGAATTAAGGAGAACATAAGTGGATAGAATTCACAATACAAAATAACACAGAGATTCCAATGAAAGCATATTAGTAATGTTCAAGAGAACAGCTCAACTCAACAACACAATCCTGCTCAGAATACATTTGTTGAAACTACTGGAGCCTAGATAAATAACTATATAAAAGTATCAGAAATGTCAATGATTGGAGATTATATTGATCCATAGTCAGCATGTTGAAAATTCCATGCTTCCTGAGACAACAGATTGAAAATTCAAAAATGTCATATCTAGTTATCAGTAAATAATTAGTTGCAATGACATTATTTTTCAGCTGTGTGACAAATTGGAAGATAAAGACCCAGAAGAAATAGCATATGATTATGAAACTTAACTGAATTCCAGGGGAAAAACCCATAAGATTTCTAAAAATAATAAAATTTAACAATACTGATAAAGATATTTAATATGTAGGTACAAATAGTTCATAAGATATATATTAATTAAAAGCAATGAGGATTTGATAAACAAATAATTAGGTAATTACAGAAGTGTTTTCTATTTTGAGATTTAAATTAAAGCTAGAAATAAAAAGTTACCCAAGAATCATGACATACATCACTTCTCACAATTTATATGCAAATTGAATTACCTTGTACACTAAAACATGGGGTACAACCCATGTGCTCATAGTAGAGTATCAAATATTTTAAAAAATATAATGAACCACAACCACAATATAATGAACCACCTAACTTTTAAAAAGTAATTATTATACTGAGTGTCAAGGAACGCTGTACACTTAGCTGAACTGACTTACACAAGATAGAGTGTTGGGCTCGAGGGGACCTGTCATCTGTCTTAACACTTCAACTCATTTCTCAACTTAGGCTTTTCAGAAATTCCACTTTGGTCCTCATTCACCTATGTAATTTACTATTAAATACATATGAATAACATATTTATAACAGTTGAAACAAGTTTAGAATATTTTAAATCATATTACAAGATTTACAAATGTATGGCAACAGAAAAGATACAGTATAAGTAAAATTAAGTTTTAATGTCAATTTGGGAGTTACCTTAAAATAATGCAAGATAATGTGAGAGCTTCATCAGTGCTATCTTTCAGTGAGAGATGATTAAAATTAGAGATGAGCCAGGGGCTTCCTCACTAAAAATTGACCCAGCTTCTGCCATGTCATTATCAGTATGCTGAAATCCACATGTGTATATTTTCTGATTTTAGGCAGTAGTGAATGTCACATTGAGAGAGGTATTTTATTGCTTTATTATTGCATAATGCCCTGGGTATATGTGATAGAGATTACAATTCAATACAACTGTCACTGCACCTCACTGTTAATATGATGACAGCTAAGTAGTCACATGGTATCAGCCAGTATAATGCGATGCTGTCTCTCTCCAGTCATTCTGAGTTACTGTCAGCATTAAGAGCCACAGTTAGACTTATGCTTGATTAGCATTCTCCACAGATGCACATTACTAAGACAGTCAAGTTTAAGGAGGTGAAATGAGAACTGCATGAAGGTAGATGTAGGCATAAGTTTTCAGTTGTCACCGTAATCAGACCAGTGAGATTTTGTCAGATGTTCAGTATTTAAACAGAAGAGATAAATGCTTTTATAATACTTGGCTTGAAAACACTCTTTTTCTCATTGTTAAATTAGTATGAGAAAATTATTAATTATTTTGATGGCAAATGTACTTAAAAATCATACAATAAAGTTATATAGCTATTCATCATCACGCCTTTGAGTGATTGAGCTATTCCCAGGTATGTGTAAGAGAATTTCCTTTAACTTAGGACAATAGAATTTTGGAAGGTCCAAACTCCTTGGTTACAGTAAATGTAATAGTTTACTTTTTGGTAATACATACTTTGAAATATGATTTTCAAAAATTATATGTAGGAAATAAGTGAATTAAAAGTAGATTTGTCTATAGGAACTAAGATATTCTAAGATATAAATGAGTTGATGGTATTTTACTACCCCTGAAAGAACTTGTAGAGCGGTATCTAGACTTGAGATGGTGACTGGGAGCTATTACCCAAAGACTGGACTGTTCCGATACTTCAATCACCTGAACTTAAACTTCCATATGGAATGATACTGTCAGCTTGAGGATCTGTTAGTAGACAGACAGTATTGGAGACAATGGGGGAAATGTATGGGAAACTAGATTGAAGACACATCCAGTTCCATCTCATTCCCTGTATCTCCACCCCCTTCTCTTTTCCCTTTAATATCTCTTTTTTCCTTTGCTTAATATCCAGTATATGTTTAGTAGGTGAGATCGGCCACATTCTGTCCTTACATTTTCTTTTATATTATCTTCCTTTTGCTACAGTTACATTGTTCCCCACTAGCTGACTCCGTGGTGTGCCCTTTCTATGTATGTCTTCCTACATCTTCTACCATCCCAACATTAATCATTAATTTCATTTTTTCCTTCCTGTGAGTCATTACGGATGTTGTACATACAATCTTGTCATCAAATATTCTCTAAAATGTTATACTTGATGTTTTGTAGATCCAACTCTAGAGAGTGACTGTTGTTGAGACAGTGTTCTACTTTCAGTGAAACACCACCAAACACCAGTAAATGACCAGAAATCGCCGTTCCAATTTGACAAAGTAATTTTAGCAACCTTTCCTCAAACAGTCCCTCCTGATCACTGCAAACACTTAATGTGTAATAAAAATAAATTAGTGGTCTAAAACTTGATGTGCAAGTATCTTTCCAAAAACATAAAAAAACAGGAAAAAACAAGACAGTTTATTTTTCCCTAAAGTTATCCATCTCAGAAATGGTCCAGATGAAAATTCCAGAAAATAATTTAAAAAAAAATAATGTTCCATAACTAAAAATTTTAAACGGTAAATTCCTCAATGAGTTTAAGGAAAATGCATTCAGAGTGCTGGACAGAACAAGAAAGCAATAGTGTTCTCCACAATTAAGAGACAGAAATATTGATTTAAAACTAAACTTAAATAATAATGAAAATGAAATGCTCCAGAGTCCAGTAAAAATCTCCATGAAAAAATATAATGAATAAAAATTTCATAATTATAAAGAAAACTTCCATATTCAAGAAAAGAGAGGTGAATTGATACAGTCAAGCCAGGACAATACAATTGAAAAATGTTTATAAACAAAAAGCACAATATCTTTCAAATGGCTAAATCAATAAATTGTGGGCATTGAAGGATAAGAACTTCATGACAGTGGCAAAAAGGTTACTTCAGTTATAGCATAAAATTTCTCAAATCTTAAAAAAGAAAATACTTGTCACAGTACATAAGGCACCTAGAATAGCCAATAATCACATAAAAACTATAAAATGCTAAATAAACAAAACAAATAAAGTATGTTGAGGGCTACAGAAGTGAAATACCAAGTCACATTATAAACTTGACCCATCAGGAGAGGTAGATATAACAAAGAATTAAAGAACAGAAATAAATGAACTATAGTTGGATAAAATAATACAAAAAGAAGTCTCATTTCTTTGAAAAGATACACACATGCACACTCAAATATGTCAAAAAGCCAAATATAATATCAAAAAGAAAAAGAAAACCAAAGCTATTAAAATTAGAGGTACAGATACACTACCAACACATGGGGAGCCCCACAGCCAAACATTAGGCCTAGCTTGGGAAATCCTGCAGAAGAAAGAAAGGATTATAGAAGCACATATGTCAAGAACACCAGAAGAAAACCCACAGAAAGAACTAATCTGGGATCATAGTGGATATGTTGCCATATACCTTTACTCCTAGCACCAAACATGCAAAGGCAGTTAGATCTCTGAGTGAGTCTACACAGTGATTCCAGGACAACCAGGATTAGTAGTAAGACCTACCTCAGAAAACAAAACAAAAAAATAAAAATAATTTAAAATGAACAAAGCCAAAATAAAATTTCCTTGATGGACATAATTAAAGATTAAATTAAAATGATCTCCATTGTAATCAAATTAGTTTAATTTCATTAATAAAAATATTGTATAAATCAATCAATATAAATACTATAAATGAACTAATGAACAATAATAAATATGGTCATCTCAAGAGATAGAAAAGATCTTTGACAAAATCCAATATTCTTTCATAGTGTTAATCTTAAAAAGTATGGGATGGAAAGATAAACTTAACATTATAAAAGCTAATGTGAAGTAGAAAACATCAAATATTTTCATTAAGATCAATATTTTTCTGCCTATTAGGTTTGTTTTATGTGCCTGGAAAATGTATTTGCTCTCACATATAAAATAAAACTTAATTTGCTCAATCCCTGATATTCTGCAACTTTTGTGATTTTTCTAAGTATTTCTTTATTTTAAAGATTTTTTACATTCCAGTCTAGGCTCTCTTTTTCTCCCCTTATCCAATTTTCCATCCCACCTCCCATCCACTCCTCATAGAGGATAAGGCTTTCCATGAAAAGTCAACAAAGTCTGGAATATCAATTTTAGGTGGAACCAAAACCTTCCCCTGTATCAAGGCTTGAGAATGGTATTCTCTGTAGGGAATAGGTTTCAAAAGCGAGTTCATACACTAGGGATAAATCCTTGTCCCACTACTCTACTCCCCACTAACTGCTAAAGCCATATAACTGCCATCCACATCTAGAAGGCCTAGTTTGGTCCCATGCAGGTTCACCAGCTGTCAGTCAAGAGTTACTGAGCTTCCAGATCAGCTGTCTCTGTGGGTTTCTTCATTACGATTTCGACCCCTTTGCAAATGCAATGCCTCTTCTCTCCCTCTTCCACTAGATTGGGAACTCGGACCGGTGCTTGGCTGAGGATCTCTGTTGTAATGAGGTGTCTTGGTCCCAAGTGGCCAGAGGCCCAGACCCACAGACCTGCAGCCCCAGACCCCTTAGCCACCCACAGCTGCTCAGGCCTCCAAAAATACTCAGATGCTTATATTAAGTTCATGTTGTTTGGCCTATGGCTCGGGCACATTGCTAGCTTGCTCTTACATCTTAAATCAACCCATTCTCATTAATCTGTCTGCCACGTGGCCCCTGGCTCACCTGTGTTCCTTGCATGTTTCGCCTTTGGGCTTCAGACTCAATCTGCCCAACTCCATCCTACTTCTCCTACCTATGCTCTGATTTCCCCTCCTACTTTTTCTACGGTGCCTGCCGTGGGCTAAAACAGCTCCTTTATTTAAAGATTGATATTCACAAAATACAGAAAGGCATTCCCACATCAGATCTCTGCTTGCATTAGTTGCTGGATAAAGGGAAGGTTCGATGACAATAATTAGGGTGGTTGATGTGGGAATGTCTTTGTGTATGCTGTGAATATCAATCTTTAAATAAAGGAGCTATTTTGGCCCATGAAAGGCACCATAGAAAAAGTAGAAGGGGGAATCACAGCATAGATAGGAGAATCAGGGTAGAGTCAGACAGACCGAGCAAGCTGCCCAAGAAGAAACATGTAAGGAACACAAATGAGCCATGGGCCACGTGACAGAAAGATTAATAGAAATGGGTTGATTTAAGATGTAAGAGCTAGCTAGCAATGTGCCTGAGCCATAGGCAAAACAGCATGAAGTAAATATAAGCATCTGAGTCATTTTGGGTGCCTAAGCAGTGGCAGGCGGCTAAGCGATCTAGGACTGCAGGTCTGTGGGACTGGACCTCTGGCTGGACAGTGACAAGAAACCTCATTGTAACAGGTGGTCATCAATTTGATTACAAGGGAAGGGCAGTTCAGGCACTCTCTCCAGGATTGTTTGGTGTCTTAGCTGGGGTCATCTGTTTTTTGTTTTTTGTTTGTTTGTTTGTTTAATTTATTTCTGAGAGTTTCCCTAATACTAGGTTTCCCTACCCCCCAAAGGGTTTTCTCCATCAAGATATCTATTTTGTGGATCTCCCTCTCCATCCTTCCCTGGGCTATACTATCTTGTTCCCTCACATTCTCTTCCCACAACCCTGTTCCCTCCCCACACTCACAATTTTCTCAGGAGATCTTATCTATTCTCCTTTCCTAGGATGTCTCTCTTAGGTTCCTCCTTGTTACCTAGGATCTCTGGGATTGTGAATTGTAGCCCAGTTGTCCTTTGCTTTTTATGTCTACTATCCACTTAGGAGTGAGCACATGCCATAATTGTCTTTCTGGGTTTGGGTTTCCTCACCTAGTATGACTTATTTCTAGTTCCATCAATTTGTCTGCAAATTTCAAGCTGTCCTTTTTTTTGCTGTATAATACTTCATTGTGTATAGGTACCACATTATTTTTTATCCATTCCTCCATGAGGGGCATCTGGGTTGTTTCCAGTTTCTGGCTATTATAAATAGTGTGGCTATGAACATAGTTGAGCAACGGCCTTGTGGTATAAAAGCACAGCTTTTGAGTATATGCCAAAGAGTGGTGTTACTGGATCATGAGGAACATTGATTCCCAATTTTTTAAAAACTGCCATACTGATTTCCAAAGTAACTGTAAAATTTACCTTCCTACTAGCAAGGGAGGAGCACTTTTATGGTATTTTAAAATATATTTCCTGTGTCTTTGAGCTGGTGTTCTTCGTCCTCCTCCTCCTCTTCTTCTTCTTCCCATTATTTCTTCTTCTTCTCCGTCTCCTCCTCTTCTTTTTCCTCCTCATTCTTCTTCTATTTAGATTATTTTTAGGATTGGTCTTTTCATGGTTTCCCAGATTTCCTGGACATTTTGTGTTATGGCTGTTTTGGCTTTAGTGTTTCCTTTGAGTGATGTATCTATTTCCTCTGTCGTTTCTTCCACACCAGAGGTTCTCTCTTCCATCTCTCCTTCTCGCCTTCTATTAGTTATGCCTGCATCTGTGGTTCCTGGTTCTTTCTTCCATCTCTCGCCTTCTATTAGTTATGCCTGCATCTGTGGTTTCTGATTCTCTCTTCCATCTCTCCTTCTCGCCTTCTATTAGTCATGCCTGCATCTGTGGTTCCTGGTTCTCTCTTCCATCTCTCGCCTTCTATTAGTCATGCCTGCATCTGTGGTTCCTGGTTCTCTCTTCCATCTCTCGCCTTCTATTAGTCATGCCTGCATCTGTGGTTCCTGGTTCTCTCTTCCATCTCTCGCCTTCTATTAGTCATGCCTGCATCTGTGGTTCCTGGTTCTCTCTTCCATCTCTCGCCTTCTATTAGTCATGCCTGCATCTGTGGTTCCTGGTTCTCTCTTCCATCTCTCCTTCTCGCCTTCTATTAGTCATGCCTGCATCTGTGGTTCCTGGTTCTCTCTTCCATCTCTCGCCTTCTATTAGTCATGCCTGCATCTGTGGTTCCTGGTTCTCTCTTCCATCTCTCCTTCTCGCCTTCTATTAGTCATGCCTGCATCTGTGGTTCCTGGTTCTCTCTTCCATCTCTCGCCTTCTATTAGTCATGCCTGCATCTGTGGTTCCTGGTTCTCTCTTCCATCTCTCGCCTTCTATTAGTCATGCCTGCATCTGTGGTTCCTGGTTCTCTCTTCCATCTCTCCTTCTCGCCTTCTATTAGTCATGCCTGCATCTGTGGTTCCTGGTTCTTTCTTCCATCTCTCGCCTTCTATTAGTTATGCCTGCATCTGTGGTTCCTGGTTCTCTCTTCCATCTCTCGCCTTCTATTAGTTATGCCTGCATCTGTGGTTCCTGGTTCTCTCTTCCATCTCTCGCCTTCTATTAGTCATGCCTGCATCTGTGGTTCCTGGTTCTCTCTTCCATCTCTCGCCTTCTATTAGTTATGCCTGCATCTGTGGTTCCTGATTCTCTCTTCCATCTCTCGCCTTCTATTAGTTATGCCTGCATCTGTGGTTCCTGATTCTCTCTTCCATCTCTCGCCTTCTATTAGTCATGCCTGCATCTGTGGTTCCTGGTTCTCTCTTCCATCTCTCGCCTTCTATTAGTCATGCCTGCATCTGTGGTTCCTGATTCTCTCTTCCATCTCTCGCCTTCTATTGGTCAAGCCTGCATCTGTGGTTCCTGATTCTCTCTTCCATCTCTCGCCTTCTATTAGTCATGCCTGCATCTGTGGTTCCTGGTTCTCTCTTCCATCTCTCGCCTTCTATTAGTCATGCCTGCATCTGTGGTTCCTGGTTCTCTCTTCCATCTCTCGCCTTCTATTAGTTATGCCTGCATCTATGGTTCCTGTTTACTTATTCAGACTTTCCATTTGCAGCACTTATGTGGTTTGTGTCTGCTTTCTTGCTTCTATTTTAATTTTCAAGTTTTGAACTGTTTCCTTCACCTGTTTGGTTGATTGTTCTTGCTTTTCTTTGCTTTACTTATGGGCTTTAATGACTTCTTCCATTTTGTTTGTCTTTTACTCTATTTCTTTAAAGGACTTTTATACTTCCTCTTTAATTTCCTCCTTATAAAATTATTTTTCAGGTCATTTTCTTCTGTTTCTTCTGCATTGGAATGTTTAAGTCTGGCTGTTGTAGAACTATTAGGTTCTGGTGGTGCCATATTGTTCTTTATATTTTGAAATATATTCTTACACTGCATCTACTCAGCACTTCCTCCAATTGTAAGTGCAACTGTTGTCTGTGTCTCGGGAACTGATATCATTCCAATGTGCTCTGACTGTGTCTGTGCCTCAGGGGAGCCTCTCTTGGTCCAACTTGAGCTGGTAGATTCTGTGTCTCTGGGAGCTGCTATTGGTCCAGTAGGCGCTGTCCAATTCTGTGTCCCAGTGAGACTCTCGTCATCCAATAGAAGCTGGCTGATTCTGTATCTCAGGGATCCACTGAGGTTGAAGGGTGATGGGTGGGTTTGGGGAAGATGTTGGATGTGATCCTGTGCCAAGACTGGAGTGTAGGAAAATACTGATGTTGGAGAGGGTAGGTAGATCCAGTTTCTTTTTAAGTTTTGTTCTGCATTCTTAGAGTTTAGATCATCACCCATCACAGAGACCTTAAAGAATCGCCCTAAGTTTTAATTTATATCTGTGAGTGTTAAAATACCCTCTAATAAATATTAATCCAATATATAATATATTATAAGTGAGATTTACTCCAATAGCTAGTACCTAAGTGGGTTCTGGGCTTATGAAGTATTTGGTGTAGCTCATGATTTCCAGTCAAGCATTTGATTTAGCATCTATCTATCTGTCTGTCTATTTATCTATCCATCCATCCATCCATCCATCCATCTATCATCTACTTAAATTTATTTATTTATCTATTTGTTTTTCTGTTTTGCCTTTTTCCTACATGTATATGTACATCACATGCATTCAGTTACCAAGGAGGCCAAGAAAGGGTTTCAGATAACCTGCGACTTGAGTTATAACATTTGGAGGCTACAGTGTTGGGGAGAAGAACCACATTTGGGTCCTCTGGAAGAATAGCCCATATTATTTACCACTAAGACAACACTCCTGCCTCCTAAATAATATATGTGTCAGGGAAAACTAGTTCACACTTGGGAGAACTTTATGGCCATTTACATTTTGTTGAAGTTGATTTCCAGTAGAAAGAGTTGGGGTTGATTTTCCAATTAAGATTTTTATTTCTGTTGTGGTGCCCAATCCCACAACTTAGCAGAAACCAGCCTTGCCAACTATAACTATTCTGCTTATATTTAGCCTAAACTAGGTTTTCAGTTTTGAAATGTTCTTTATTTTTCACCAGTAATTAGTCTACTCGTACGGAAACACTTACTAATCTGTTCCTTGCTCATCTCGTCTATTACTTTGTCTACATGTGTTGGTTAGTTTATTGTTCTTCTTTTTTATTGTTTGTTTTGTGCTTTTTGTCATTGTGTCACAAGCTTGAGGAATCTTCCAAGACCACAGCTTTACCAGAAAATGTCTTCATCAGAGTGACATTTGACACATCTTTTATCATTTGACTGATTACTGATTATTGCAGGAAGATCTGGTTCCTGTGGGCAGTACTGTGTCTGGACAGGTAGTCCTGAAATGTGTTGTAGTGAGTTCATCGGGTCCCATGCCCTAGAGGTTCCGGACCCACAGACCTGCCCGGGACTGCTTATCTGCGCACCGCCGCCTAGGCCCCCAGAAAGGACTCAGACGCTTCTATTTACTTTATGCTGTTTGGCCTATGGCTCAGGCACATTGTTAGCTAGCTCTTACATCTTAAATCAACCCATTTCTATTAATCTGTGGCCCACGTGGGCCCGGCCCGTAGCTCACCGTGTTCTTTACATGTTGTTCTTCCTGCGGCTCGCTCGATCTGCCTCTAACTCCGCCCTGCTTCTCCTCCCCAAACTCCTCCCATTTCTTCTATGGTGCCCGCCATGACCCAACACAGCACCTTTATTTAAAGATACAGCACACACAAATTCATTCCCACATTTCCCCCTTTCTCTCTAATCAAAAAGGAAGGTTTCAATTTTAACATAGCAAAATTACATATAACAAAATAGCTATCAAGCAAGAATTACAGTTACAATATCTAGTCTATTTGTATTTAGCAAAATTAAAGAAAATACTCTATCATCTACTTTATCTTTATGAATCTAAAGTTTTATATCTAATATATCTTTTAAATGACTAAGAAAAACTGTACATATAACTATCTAATCTTCAACTACATCAAAGACCACAGAAGGACATATTTACCCAAGTAAACCAGAAGTGCAAGTGACTTCTAAAAGCTAGAAAGGACAGAGATGACACCTATCTGCCTGGACAGTCACCCAAAGTTCTTTTATAAAGTTGGGGCAACCATCTTCAGCCTATAGGCCTGGAGTCTCTTTTTATTTCAGTGAAGCAGAAAATCTGCTCCGCCCACTCTGGCACAGTTCATCCGTTGCTTCTCCTTGAGTCCTGAAGAATGTCCGACAGTTCTCTCTGCAAAGCAGGAACCCGAATGATGATCTTGGCTTGCTCTGCCAAAGTCCAGAGGTCATCTTTCCATGGAACCTGCATGTCCAGTTTAAACAGCATACTGTCAAGCAGTCAATATAAAAACAGTTTCTTCTCCAGTGGCTCACCATCACCACAAATAGATGAGACTCTATATGGAGTTTCTTCAATGCCCACCTTCCTGTTGAAGTAAATTAGTGCTGCCAGGAACAGATCTGTCTCACTGTCCAGAAAAGTCTAAGCTCTTAAAACATTTTAAATGCCATATTCTGTAGGTCTTAGAAGTATTTGAAGATTATCTATTTAATTGAAATATATCTTTGTATACTTAAAAATCTTAACTAACCTAACTATAAGTTTGATTATCAAAAGTGACTATTAACCTTTATTTCTTAATTATACACTACAACTTTAAAACAGTTACATGAACATCATACCTTAAACAAGAATAGAAAAACACATACAGCATAATAAAATTGACTTTAAATTTGTATCAATAAATTAAAATCCATACCAATGTAAAGCAGTTTGAGATTAACAGCTGATTACCTGTAAATTTAATAATCTAATTTTTTAAAAAAGCATTCACATACCATATCCCCCGTTTTTTCTTAGAAAGAGATTGACTATGACCATTAACCATTTATAATGAAAACAAACATTTAGAAACAATATTTGGGGAATTTGGGCGAAGTTATCCATTACTACTTCCTGCTGATTAAGGGGCGTTGAAAATCTCACGGATTGTTGAGACTGGGTCATAATCTGTAGCTGTGAAGCTGATCTGGCCATCTCTTTTCATCAGAGGTTTTTTCAGGGGTCTTGGTTGATGAAACCATATTTGCCTGGAAGCAATCCACAGGTTCTCATCTGTGGAAACAGAAACAGAACTCTTCCAAAGCAATAAATCCTTAGACACAAATTTCAAAATCAAAATACCTTTAAAATATATATTCTTGTTTAACTTAGTAGCCTTTGCAATCCATTGTCTTTCTGCAGTTAGCTCATTAACAGTTAAAAAATTAAAAGAAAACACAATAACAACCAAAATCCAGATTTTGTGTCTATTTTCCATCTTTACGTGGCTTATTATATTTTTATTACTTTATTTCTCGCTTTAAAAACCTTTTCTAACCTCTTTCCTTTTTCTCTGAAGCCTATGTACCTTTTACAAACATTGTAACCCGTTTACAGGTTTTTCTTTTTATCTGAATCTGTTTTATTGTGAATCTTTAATCATCTTCCAACCTTAAGAGCTTTTAAAATACATTCTCCAAAAAGAAGCACAGTTTTTGCAAATTAGGCTGAATCACTAAGTTCTCTCAAATGGACCGTGTATTTATTTGTGGCCAGTAAACAGAGCACACCCTGGAAAATATTGCTACTAAGAAACCGTCTTTGTTTCTTTTTTGTTCAAAATAGGCAGAAATCTAAAATCGATCACATGCTACTTAGTCTTCTGTGAGATTGGTTGCAGCTGCAGCTCACACTGCCTGCTGCCAGCCCGCCGCCGGCGCCATTTTGAATGTGACCCGGACCATGCTTTATTTGTACAAAGACCCGCTCCACACACACAATTTGGAAGCTGCCCTGGCTCAATTTCTGTGATCTAGAACCCTTTCTAATCTTTTTCAGGCTCTAAGTGGATAATCGCCCCATGTTGGATGCGCCATCTGTTGTAGCGGGTTCTCTCTGGTCCCAGACAGCCAGAGATCCCGGACCCACAGACCTGCCCGGCGCCGCTTATCCGCGCACCGCGCACCGCGCACCCCAGAAATGACTCAGACGCTTCTATTTACTTCATGCTGTTTGGCCTATGGCTCAGGCACATTGCTAGCTAGCTCTTACATCTTAAATCAACCCATTTCTATTAATCTGTGGCCCACGTGGGCCCGGGCCGTAGCTCACCCGTGTTCTTTACATGTTGTTCTTCCCGCGGCTTGCTCGATCTGCCTCTAACTCCGCCCTGCTTCTCCTCCCCAAACTCCTCCCATTTCTTCTATGGTGCCCGCCATGACCCAACACAGCACCTTTATTTAAAGATACAGCACACACAAATGCATTCCCACAGAAATGGATCAAAATGCTCATGGAACATGAGTCTCCAAACAGTAAATTTCACTCTTCCATGGCTTGTCTTCAGTTTCTGACTCCAAGTTCCCACCCTGCGATGTTGCCCTAGCTTCTCTCTGTGATCAATTCTAATATATCCTCTTCTCTACAAGTTACATCTAGTCATGGTTTTTCATCACAGGAATATAAAGCAAACTAAAATAGTCTATTTCCACAATTTATTCCAACAGAGAGAGCAATCCTATACTAGTCTGTACTCTGTACATATCTCTATTATAATCTTTCTCACACATTCAGATCAAATTTTCTGGTAAATTACTACTCTTTGCTATAATGAGAATTCCTGAAGAGAAGTAACTGAACTGTCTTTATCACACAAGATAGAATACTGTTCCTCTTCTATTGCTAATGCTACTCAGTCAAAGTAAAGCCAAGACATTAGATGTAAAGGCCTGGACAGCCCGCAAACTCGTAAATTAAAATGGAAGTCTGAAGAATGCATATACTCGGACATCTAGACAATCAAAACACCAAAAGCAGAGCTCATTCCTAGAGACATTTCAGCAGCTCTATGCCAGGATCCGCACTGCACAGTATGAGAAATATGCATTGAGATGCATATTTCTGAAACCTCACTTACATAGTATTATCTGGTAGAGGGAAGCATCCCAAGGTAACTGATGTAAAAATTAAGTCAAATATAACATGAAGAGATATTGCCTGAAAAAATAAATAAATAAATCTGAAACAAAGCTCCACAGCCTATATTTGAAGCATGAATCCTATTTGACATCTTTAGAGACAACAGACTTCTACAGCACTATTGTAGACAACACAGTCTAAATCTTGTGTGTTTTTTATGTTGGCTTATTCAAATGTATTTATTTTGAAGGTTTGTGTGTCACTTTGGGGTTAATTTCAGAAATCATATTTAATAGCTCCTCTTTCTTATTTATTGAACCATGGCCATTCAATCAAACCCAGCATGAAACAATATGACTATTCTTTCTCTACAACTTGTTCTGTGCCTTCGAGTCTGGAAGCATAAGCGAGTCTCAGTGCCCTGCTAGCATCATGTGGACTTGGGGACTTGGACTATGATCCTCTTGTTTGACAATAAAATGATCTATCTGTCAATTTGGGGTTTTATTGTAGTTCAGGTTTTTTTGTTTTGTTTTGTTTTGTTTTGTTTTTGTTGTTGTTTTTGTTGATTTTAGTAGTAGTCATTTTAACTAGGTTGAGATGAAATTTTAATACAATTTCACTTGCTCCCCCCTTCTGTTTAAAGATGTTGAACACTTTTAAAAGCTGCTTCTCAGAATTTCTTATTCTTTTTGTTTATTTCTTCATTGATTAAGTGGTTCTTGTTTTCTAGTTTTTGTATATTTCATATTTTGATCTTCTCTTTGATATAGAGCTTGCAAGATTTTCTTTCATTCTGTAGGCTTTCTCATTCATTGATTCATATGATGCAAAAGCATTTTTATTTCATGTGCTTCATTTATATGCTTTTGTTATTGTTCTGAATCTACAGGAGTCCATTTCAGGAAGTATTTCCTGTGACTGTGGCTTTATTGTCTCCTGTGCTTCCACTTCCATGTTCCAGGTTTTCATCAAGCTCTTTGATGTGTTTCACTATCTTGAATATAGATATTCAATTTTTCAACACAATATATTGAAAAGAATGGATCTTGTCCCTTTTGTAATCCTATTGAAACTCATTTGGCAAAAGATGTATAAGTCTTTTTCTTAGCTTTCTGTTTTGTTTCCAAAATACAAGGTTATAGTAACAAACAAATATATCAACAGATTTAAGTTCAACCCTAAGAGTCTGGAGAGAGGGCTCAGTGGCTAAACATGCTTATTAAACATCAAGAGGACTATGGTAGTTTCCAACACCCAAGTAGGGCGCCTTACAACACTTTGTAACTCCAGCTCCAAATGATATGGCAGTCTCTGTGGCATACCACACACACAGACACACATACAAATATATACACACACACACATCACACATACACACACACACACACACACACATACACACACACACACACACACACACACACACACTGATAACATGGGTAGGGTAGGGTAAAAGGGAGGAGTGAAAGGAAGAAATTCTTTAAAATTACCAAATCTTATTCAGAGTCAAACAACTTAAACCATCTTGCTGAGGCTAAATCTTACATAATCTAAAGGAAGAAATGAAGTATAGCAGACCAGAAAGCAAACCTACTGTGTGATTATTCTGAACACACAATTATAAAGCAGCACAAACTAGATACAAAGTTTCAGAGTTAGACATGTGAACTTGTCTATTTATATCTAGGTAGAAATAGAAGGAGTGATAGATAATTGGAATAAGGGAGTTTGAAAGACAGAGGTGGGTTGTCTGACTCTAAGAATATAAGTTTGAACTTCCTCTTATATTTTAAATTTCATTACAAAAAAAATGTAGAAGTGTTTCTTACCTAAATTATTGTCTACTCATTTGTTCAAATTGTTTGGGTTGCTCTTATAATGCTGTCTTGTACAAAATATTATCTCTGTTTTCTTTCCAAAGTGTATATTCTTTACCTTTCTCAGATGCAAATATTTGTGAGTTTTCACACAATATAGTATACTATTTTTAATTTTCAGTTGCATTTTGTAGAGAAAGGTGATTTGATATGTGATTAGTGATTGACATTAATTAATCTAATATTAAAATTTTACAATGAGAAATTTTTGACATTTCCACCCCCGTTCATGGAAAACTGTCTTCAGAATTTTTAAATGACAAGTAAAGTTTAATACTGAAGCAAGAAATTCGAATTCTTGACAGATTTAATGATTTCGACAGTACATAATTCAGATGGAGCTTCACAGATCTCTGGGGACCAGAGAATGAAAAAAGAAAGAAAATAATCTAGGGAGACTAAAAGAGACAACATGACATTTGTGTGACTTTCAACCTCTGATGTTTACACATGAGCACCATATGACCTTTTATGAATCCCTTGAAACCATGATCATAAAGAGGGACTCTATGCATTAAAACATTGTGTAGCCTCCTAACAGTTCAAGCAACAGTATTACATGGAGGTATATCTATCCATTGACTTCATTTTATTCATGGTAGCTCATAGAGCATCTGTTCAACAATCATTACTGAAAAATAATGAACCAAAACAATTAACAGAGAACAAAACCAATGACAATAAGTTTAATAAGAAGTCTTGAGGGAGCTTAAATTGTGTAAATGCATATTTAAAATATACAAAATAAAAAGATTTACACATACAAATCTACAATGTTTTATAGAGTGTAATGTCAAAATAAACAGCTTGTCTTGTTCCTATTGAGGAGCATAGTTACTCCACTATGTAAACTAAAGAACTAAAAGAATATGAAGTAATAATAATAAATGGTAATAAATTGTCATACATGTTTTTTAAAATAAAGTTCTATGCTAAAATTTTGCAGACTTTACCATGTAGATACTATTATTTTATTTATTTATTTTTAGGATTATAAAGTCAGAGATCTGCATCTTGTCAATAATTGTTAGAGAGTTGAGTTCAGATTCCTATGACAACTCTTCCTTTCAGTCCTTGACTTCTTAGCATTGACACTTTCATATGAACCGCAGTTCACTCCCCTAATAGTAACAAGCATACTGGACTATACACAGCTGTAAGATATGCATACAGCTTTAATTTTTCAAGTTTATGTCCTTATATTTTATGTGTGTGGTTGCATACAGGTATGTAATGCCGCTCTGTGTTCCTGAATTTTTAAGTTTATATCTTTCTATTTTATGTGTGTGATTTCTTACATCTATGTAATGTAACTCTGTGTTCCTGATGCTACAAGAGGCCATAGACAGTGTCAGGTAATTGAAAATGCAGTTACAGACATTTGTGAAAGATCGTTTGTAAAAGCAGCAAGTTCTCTTAATTGTGAGCTGTCTCTCTAGCTCCTGGTTATAGCTCTGTGTGTAAGTTTGGGGTATAACTTTCATGCAGTTGTACGCACATGTGGGTGCACATGCATATCTTATATATGTATGTACAGAGGCTAGAGACCCGTGCCAATTATCTTCTTTCTTTGGCCTCCATTATATTTATTTTTAGAAGAAACATTAAATATTAATTAACAAACAACAAAAGAAAAATATTCTAGTGAGCTTTAACTTTCAACTTCACCCAGAAACAGTCTCAATTCTCACTACTCAGCTCTGGCGAGCCTAAAACTCAATATTCAGGGCTGACTCTGGGACTAATGATGTGGGTCAACATGCCTAAATAGTTGTTGTAATTTATCTACCTTATTTTTCGAGAGTGGGTTTTTCAGTGATCCTAAAGTTCATCTATGTGCCTGAGATGATTGACCAATAAACTTCAATTATCTATCTTTCTCCAATGACCCAGATCTTAAGTTACTGAGACATTCTACCACACTCAATTTTTAGGTGTAAACAGAGTATTCAAGCTTAAATCTTAATGTTTGCATGGTGCACATGTTACTACCTGAGTCACCTGCTGGATCTTGTGGCTAGAGTCCCTTAATTACAAAGTAATTCATTTGTCTCCAGCAGCTCATCATTTCCTACATTTTAGAATGGATGAAAATAAAGTATCTTCTTTATTTTCAAAATATATCTGAGAGATTATATTTTTGATTGTCAGCATCCTTGCCTGGATATTTAAAAACTATGACTAGAAAAACCCAAAATGACTTCTTATTGCCTTAGTAGCAACAAAGAAAAATAAATAGAAACAGAGAGCTGTTGCATATGTATTAGAAAAGTCATTTTGTCTATAAAGAGGACGTACCATAATCTTAGCCTAAGACTCTAAGATTGACTAGTAAGAATATCAATAATTCTATTGTCTTTTGGAAATGAAAAAATATGCAGTTGTATAGAATATTTCTCCAACTCAAACACTCTTGTAGGAGGGAAAGCAGGGGCACATGAGACCCAAGAGACAAGCAAGCTTTTCACAGTTTGGAAAACTGAAACTTGTATCATTTACCTTTGCTGCAGGAGAATGCTGACTAGCAAGAGGTTTCTTATACTTTCTAGTCAAGTCTTTAGGTAGCTCCATTTCTATGAATCATGTTCACTTAGGGTAAATACCTGCATCTGAGTCAACTTACATTTGAGTAGATTTACCCTTGTCAGTAACAACTCATTCTTACTTCTTAGTGGTAACTCCAGTAAATACTTATGGTTCACCAACTTGGACTTTGGAAGAATAACTACAGTCATTTGTCATAGGTTTCCTGCCACTGGTGAATAGATGTGTGTACCATACTTACAAGAAATGTCTTTCACAACATGTACTTTGTAATAGCAATGACATCAGTTAGAAAGATGGGTATTGTGCATTATATTGATTTAAAAAAAAAGAACCAAAATGTAAAATAACCAACTCTGCCAATAACAATCATTCCAAACTCTTGTGGAAATTAAGGAAAACACAAAGTATAGAACTGATATTATGTTAGCAACGGTTATTTTAAAATGTGGGTAAAGATTTAATTTTAAGTTTCTGTGTGGGTTCTATAATTTTCTAGCATGCTGTTGGGTAGATAACCGGCTCCTGAACTAGCAAAGAAGATGGATAGAAAGACTATTTTGATAAAAATTCAAAACCCCACCATGATGAACACACACATGGGCACACACACTTTAAAAAAATAATAATAAAAGGATACTTTTAAGGCTCCAACTGTAAGAAAAGGAAGATTTTGAACCTAAATATGTTTCTCCCAGTACAGGTTTTTTTATTCCTCCGTTAGAAGAACAGTGTAAGTAGATCAGGAAGTATTTCCTTAAAATATAACTACTAAAAACCAGCTTATGATCCTAAGCCTGTGTACTAAAGAAAATATGTATAAGTCATTGAATTAAATATATTAATAGGTCCTAGAACAAGTTTCTCCTAAAATAACATATACTTTTATTATTACTAGTTTTAAAGCCTATTCTTTAATTAAATTTATTACACTAAAGATTTAGAAAATTATATTACAATTATATTTATAACTCACTGTAGATAGAAGGAATAAATAGTATATCTTGTTTAACATTACTAATAATAATACTCTTATTCATTTACCTTTGTTTTCTCAAAGTACATATTGTCAGAGTGACCGCAGGCTTCTGAGTCCAAGCGATGAGACTGCCTTAGTCTCTGAGAAGAGCGGCATGTGCTACCATGTCCAGCTTCATTCTTTTGTTATTTGAACACATTCCAAGTTCATCCATTACATAAAAAGCTGTTTCTTTACTGCAATTATGATAATTATGACAAAATCGATGACTGAAATTACAGCCAAAGGAAATAAGATAAGGATAGCACCCGTGATATTTTCTTTTACGTGTCGTATTTTATCTTTCTTAACAGAAGACTAGAATTTGAATTTAGGATGTTGTGGGGAGTATTCTAAGAAGATGGGGAGAAAGGAAGGGGGAAAATGGTGAGTGTTGGAAAAACTTTACAAACAAAAAATTAACAATTAAAATAAATAAATCAATAGGTTATGTACATACACAAAAAAGAAAGATAATGAAATCTACAGTCCTGAAAAGAAGCCACAGTTTTAAAGCTGATGCGGATGTCTCCGAAAGGAAGGATGTTGGCCTTCATTTAAGGTGCCTCTTCTTATACTGCACACTAGATGGAATGTGCCCTAATACTAATGATAACTACAAAATATTTTTCTTTAGTAATTTCATCATTAAAATTACTGTTAGGGCATATGAAGAAAACGGAGAAATAACTTTAATAATACTATATTTACTGGAGAGTAAGATTTAGTAACAATATTATTGATTAAGTCTTCAGTTTTTCATACACGGCACAAGTTAAAATTAATTATTGATGGCAAAATTTTTATTTTCCAAATAGGTTTTATTTCAAGAAAATTTGTAACTGTTAATATGTGTATCAAATAGTCTACCTCATGCTATACTTGTTATTTTACACAAAACTGAATGATTTTGTTTGACTCTTTGTTTTTTCATAAATATTTATGTACATTATCATTTTTCCTGTAAACAGAATTTCTCCTGCCCAAAGGGAGTAAAAACAATTTGTGTGTTAATTTTATCATACTGGTTTTGTTCAGCTTCAGTGGTTGTTTATATAAGGAAGAGATTAGATAAAAGGGAATAGGAGCAAGCTCTGGTACTGAAGTAAAGAATTTTAATTAGTCACGATAATTTTATAGCAGTTCAGGTGTATTCCACCCCTTGTAGAACAAACCAGCTGCTAAATGGTTGCTGTCAGTAGACCGCCAAAATTTATTTGTTTATATCTTGCTGCCCCCTACAGAATAATCAAGGCATTCTTGATTTTACAATGTTTCTTTCACTTCCTGATGAAGCACATTTGTCCTTATAGCCCTGATATAAATGATCTTAACTAGTATTGGTTACTCATCACCCAACGTACTGTCCCTACTGTGCCACTTGAGCTGGAAATTCTTTTTAAAATGAAATAAGATAATGTAATAACATAATGTTTTTATAGTATTAGGATTTTAGCCTGTCTGGCCTGTGTTCCAGACCCTCAGACCCTCAACCCTCAAACGCTCAGACCCTCAGACCCACAGACCCAAAGACACTCAGACCCACAGACCCACAGTCACACCGAAACACACAAGTACTTGTATTAAGTTTATACTGATCGAACTTGGGCCCAGGCATATAACTTGCTAACTCTTCACCTTAAACTAACCCATGACTCTTATCCTGTTCATCCACGCGGCTCGGTACCTTTTCTTAGAGCAGCATAGTTGTCCTGTGCATCTGCCGGCTTGTCTAGCTTCTCTGTGGCATCTGTGTTCTGTTTTTCATCTCCCTAGAGTTTTCTTAGTCTGGTAGTTCTGCTCACACTTCGTCTGCCCTTGGCCTATCAGCAGGTGGGACAATTATATACAACGTAACAGTGTTCTTTCCAATATCCCACTTACTACCTTATATGAAAATGGAAGTCTGGGAAAGATAATGCATTGTCTATTTATTCACCTGCCATTGACCACACAAGACTCCAGTGGATAGTACCAAACCTACGGTCACATAGATAACCTTGATTAAACTCAGTCCATCACAAAACAAAATGAATAGGAATGTCAGAAAGAGGCAAAAGCAGAGGTTGTTCAGGGCCTAGCAGGGCTCAAAGGACAAAAATTAGCAGTCGTAGAAACAGAGATTCAATATTCTTTCCAATTTGTGTTAAGAAAAGCTAAGGATTCATCACTAATAAGATGGTTCTTTCCATGAAAATCATGCTC
This sequence comes from Phyllotis vaccarum, assembly GCA_033318265.1. Classification (NCBI taxonomy): domain Eukaryota; kingdom Metazoa; phylum Chordata; class Mammalia; order Rodentia; family Cricetidae; genus Phyllotis; species Phyllotis vaccarum. Next base: position 144,178,709 of record JARWLC010000006.1, read on the forward strand.
CTAGTTTGTCAAACATCTCTTTTGCTAGAATACCAAATAAGGTGATAGATGTCAATTTGTTTTCAAATGAGCACTTTCCTTAAATTAGGGGAAACTAGTTTAGACAGAAGAACTAAAGCTAACCAAAAAGTGATAATTCAATATGTTGTATTTCCTATAACACACATACAATTTTCATTGTTTTATATAGTCAGTTACATCAATTTATCTCAGTCATGAAGATAAAGGACATTAGCCAACAGAACAGTTAGCAGCTACTTACAAAGTAATGTCACCATCATGGATTAGCAGCAGCTGTTTGTGGTAAGATCTTAGGCCATAGTCTTCCTGATGCCAGCAGATTATTAGTACGACAAGTTCCTGTGAAAGCCTACACAAATAGCACATTTGAAACATCATGTTTTGTTTTTAAAGACATGGGTGAGCAAAGCAAATCAGGTAAGTGAGCTTGTTGCCAGAGCTGATGAATTGAGTTTCCGTCTCTGATCCCTCATAGTGGAAGCAGAAAACCAAGTCCACATTGTTGTCCTTTACCTTCAACACACACACTCTGAGCCTCCCAGAGGCTCAGAGTAGTAGTGTTGTGGTTTCTAGGTCCCGGGTGGCCAGAGGTCTGACCTGCCACAGACCTGCCACCCGAGACTGCTTAGCTGACCAGCCACCACCCACTCAGACCCCCAGAAATGACTCAGATGCTTATATTAAGTTCATGCTCTTTGACCTATGGCTCAGGCACATTGCTAGCTTGCTCTTACATCTTAAATCAACCCAATTCTATTAATCTGTCTGCCACATGGCCCGAGGCTCACCTGTGCTCCTACATGTTGCTCCTGTGGGCTTCAGCTCGATCTGCATCTCACTCCGCCCTTCCTTTCCTATCTATTCTGATTCCTCCTCCTACTTCTTCTATGTTGCCTGTCATGGTCCAAAACAGCTCCTTTATTTAAAGATTGAGAATCATAGCATACAAAAAGGCATTCCCACATCACTTCCCCCTTTCTGTCTAATCAAAAAGGAAGGTTTAAATTTTAACATTGCAAACTTACATATAACAAATTAGCTATCAAGCAAGAATTACAGTTACAATAACTAGTCTATTTGTATTTAGCAAAATTAAAGAAAATACTCTATCATCTACCTTATCTTTATGAATCTATAGTTTCATATCCAATATACATTTCAAATGACTAAGAAAAACTGTATCTATAACTATCTAATCTTCAACTACGTCAAAGACCACAGAACGATATATTTACTCAAGTAAACCAGAAGTGCAAATGACTTCTGAAATCTAGAAATGACAGAGATGACACCTATCTGCTTGGATAGTCACCCAAAGTTCCTTTACAAAGTTGGGGCATCCATCTTCAGCCTACAGGCCAAGAGTCTCTTTCCATTTCAGTGAAGCAGGAAATCTGCTCTGCCCATTCTGACACAGTTCAGCAGTTGCTTCTCCTCGAGTCCTGAAGAATGTCTGACAGTTTTCTCATAAAGCAGGAACCTGAAGAACCATTTCAGCTTGTTCTGCCAAAGTTCAGAGGCCATCTTCTTATGGAACCTGCATGTCTAGTTTAAACAGCATACTGTCAAGCAGTCAACAGAAGAACAGGTTCATGTCCAGTGGCTAATCATTACCACAAATAGAGTAGACTCCATATGGAGTTTCTTCGATACCCATTTTTCTCTTGAAGAAATTGGTGCAGCCAGGAGCAAATCTGTCTCACTGTCCAGAAAAGTCTAAGTTCTTAAAATATTTTAAATGCCATATTCTGTAGGTCTTAGAAGTATTTGAAGATTACCTACCTAATTGAAATATATCTTTGTATATCTAAAAATCTAACTAACATGCATTTCTTAATTATACATTACAATTCGTAAACAGTTACATAAACATCCTATCTTAAACAAGAGTAGAAAACTACATACAGCATAAGAGAATTGACCTTAAATTTGTATCAATAAACCAAAATCTATACCAAAGAAAAAAATTTTGAGATTAACAGCTGATTTCCGGATCTAAGTAAATTCAATAATCAATTTTTTTAAAAAAAATCATTTATATACCATATCCCCTTTTTCTTCTTAGAGATTGACTATGACCATTAACCATTTATAATGAAGACAAACATCTAGAAACAATATTTGGGGAATTTGGGCATAGTTTTTCATTACTACTTCCTGCTGATTAAGGGGTATTGAAAACCTCACAGGTTCTCATCTTCTGTGGAAACAAAAGCAGAACTCTTCCAAAGCAATAAATCCTTAGACACAAATTTTGAAATCAAAATGCCTTTAAAATATATATTCTTGTTTAACTTAGTAGCCTTTGCATTTGCAATCCATTGTCTTTCTATAGTTAGCTCATTAACAGTTAAAAAATTAAAAGAAAACACAATAACAACCAAAATCCAGATTTTGTGTCTATTTTCCATCTTTACATGGCTTATTATATCTTTATTACTCGATTTCTCTCTTTAAAGACTTTTTCTAACCTCTTTCTTTTCTCTCTGAAGCCTATGTACCTTTTACACACATTGTAACCTGTTTACAGGTTTTTCTTTTCATCTGAATCTGTTTTATTGTGAATCCTTAATCATCTTCTAACCATAAGAGCTTTTAAAATACACTCTCTAAAAGAGCAGCATAGTTTTTGCAGATTAGGGTAAATCACTAAGATTTCCTAAAGGGACCATGTCTCTATTCGTGGCCAGCGAACAGAGCAGACTAAAGAAAATGCTGCTACTAAGAAACTGTCTTTGTTTCCTTTTTGTTCAAAATAAACAGAAACTTTAAATCAATCACATGCTACTGAGTCTTCTGTCAGATTTCAGGAATAGGCCTGATTGCAGCTTACACTGCTTGCCGCCAGTCTGCCAGTGCCATTTTGAATGTGACCCAGCCGCCACGCTTTCTTTGTACAAAGACCCGCTTCGTATACACAATTTGGAAGCTGCCTTTGTTCAGTTTCTGCTAAAACCCTTTTTAAACTTTCTCACGTGTTAAGTGGATAATTGATCCACATTAGACACCATCTGTAGTAGTGGGGTTTCTTTGGTCCCGGGCTGCCAGAGGTCTGAGACCCACAGACCTGCTGCCTAAGACCGCTTAGCCACTCAGCCACCCACTCAGGCCCCAGAAATGACTCAGATGCTTATATTAACTTCATGCTGTTTGGCCTATGGCTCAAGCACATTGCTAGCTAGCTTTTACATCTTAATAACCCATTTCTATTAATCTGTCTGCCACATGGACCATGGCTCACCTGTGCAACCTTACATGTTGTTTCTTTGGTGGCTTGCTTGATTTGTCCTTGATTCCGCCCTGCTTCTCCTACCTATTCTGATTCCTCCTCCTACTTCTTCTATGGTACCTGTCATGGACCAAAACAGCTCCATTATTTAAAGATTGAGAATAATAGCATACAAAAAGGCATTCCCACATCACCTCCCCACATAAGTGAATAAATGAATAAGTGGAAGAATGAATGACTGTTTTATTATGATGAGAATTTCTCTTGTTAATAATATGTGCAAGAAAATGTAGGCGTTTCATGAAGATCTGAAATCTGTCTACTACTAAATGTAGTTGCAGACGATTTGATAGTCCCACACTGACTACATATAGACAGCACTAACTGGACACAAAGAAGCTAATAATAAGTTAACAATAAGCAACAGAGACAAGAAATGAGAAGAAAGATGAACTGAGAGATGCCAGAGAATTTTGGAAGGTGGCGATAGGAAGTAGGTATGATAAAACTATGTTGTATACATGTACAAAAATGTAAAAGAATAGATTTTAAAATTTATTCATGCTGTTAAAAAATTAGAATGCATTCTATCTAAAAACAAAGCTAGACTTTAAATGTGAGAATATAAGACAAATGTTTAAATATGAAAAGAATCTATAACTTGCATAAGTCACTTACTGCATTTTACAACTCTGTCTGAGAAATACATTTGCTTATTTAAGGACAAACACATCCAAAGTTTCCTTAACTGCAACTTTTTATCTTCCATGTACATCAACACTTTGCATGTTTACAGCTTTGCAAAACATCCTTTTATCTCCTAATGCAGGGTTATCAGTGCTGAAAGCCTGGCAAGAAAATTGCTCCCCTCTATCTTAATTTGAAATGACATTTGCTTTTTAGAAAAAAGGACAAAAAGTGTAAGAAATGAATCCTACATAAGTCACCGTAAATAAAACTACAAGTTTTTAAAATAAAGTATTTCAGTTCTAAATTCTTTATAATTTTAAATATAGTTTATAATAAAGAATAAAGTATATTTTGTTAAAGCATGACATAATTTTCACAGCATTTTAAGCCCTACTAAAATATCACTACTTGTTTAGAAATTTATATATCATTCTCATGTTAAACAGAAATTTTATCAAAAAACTATGTTTTTGTTTAACTATGATCTTGGAACAGAATACTAAATGAACTTAATTATATTTTTTAAAACAAGCTAGGAATATCACATCTATTTTAAAAATGGACTTTTTAAATTTTTGCATATATATAAACATTTTGTAACACTAAGTATTGATTTTTAAGTAGTTCTTATATTTAGAATAACTACAATTCATTATAAAAGTCAAAGGAAATAATATTTAAGTTGTGTGACTTTAACTGATATTTCATTTTTATTTGTTTAATTATATACATATAGCATTGGGGGAAGGGAGTTATGCACAAATGTGTGGTGCCTGAAAAGAACAGATAGGGGCACTGGGTGTTATTTGGATGAGTTACATGTCATTTTCTTTTGCCCAATACTTGTCCTGGGTGATTATTCAGATTCTCTACAAGAGTAGTACACTCTCCTGACTACTAAGCAATAGAACTAATATTTCTTTTAATTGTTCTATTAGATTTTTGCTAAGAAGGAGTATTGGCATAGGGGTAATTCTTGGGTGATGGAATAAGAATCGTATTATACTTAACATCATAAATAATTACATATTATAAGTTAAATAAATAAATAAATCAGTTAAAAATGTATTTATTGGTGATTGTTGAATGGTCTCCTTTTTTTTTTTTCTTTGAGACAGGATGTTTAGAGTAAGCTGGTTTTGTGTTTGAAATTCCCTATAGGCAGATACCTGACTGGAATATTTTAAACATAGTGCTGAAGTGCTTTTTAAATAACTTTACATGGCACCTACATTAAATTCCAACTATTTCTTATCCCTTTTAAAATTATAACTTTTCATATGTGACGACTGCATGAATTTTACTTCTCTGGGTATAATTTGTCTACTTATAGCTATTATACATGTACCAATATGTCTTTTGGGCTTCTTTCTAGTTGATTTATTTTGACTATTGTAGGGATTTTGATATTTACATAGGTTATAGCTGGGTGTCATGTACTCATTATTTTTGGCAATTGAATAATTTATGATATGACTATGTAAATATTATAATGAACTTATCTAGTATTCCTTGCGTAAATATTGACAGGGTTCCTGTCATTGTTATCATAAATATTACATTCATATACACATTTGCTAATGTACATGTATTTTTTTCTATGATTAAAAATGTAATATCAGTTTCTAAGCTCATCATAGCCATAATTCTTGGAAAATTTTTCCAAAGTCCTTGGTGACTATTTTACTATATTGCTGAAGTATAAGCTGTTCAGTTGCTCAATTTGTAAAACTAATCATCTGTCATTTGTGTAATACTATGTGTCTAAAATCGGCCTTTGTATCAGAAGAAAAATTTTCCAACCTAAGGAAGTACATACCCATAAAGTTACTAAAATACAAAAGAGCCTGTAAAGATATTCTGCAGATTCTAAGGAATCACACATGCCAGCTAAAAGTGGGCATAACAAGATATTTTATGATCAAGTTAAATTTAAACAATATATAGCTACAAATCCGGGACTACAAAATGTATCAGAAGGAAAACTTAAACTGAAGGGAGTTAACTCCACCCACAAAAACACGGGAATAGATAATCCCATGTAAGTCAAACCCGAAAAAGGGAATCACACACACACACACACACACACACACACACACACACACACACACACACACACCACTAACACCAACAAAATAAAACAGGAATTAACAATCATTGATTGTTAATATCTTTCAGTATTAATGGACTCAATTAATGGACCCAGTAAAAAGATACAGATATTGGAATGGAAATTAAAAAAAAAAAAATCCCTCCTTTTGTTGTATACAAGACCCAAATCTCAATATCAAAAACAGAGAAATTTCTTGATAGATAAATCATAACAAAGTTAAATCAGACACTACGCTCTACAATTAATAAGTGAGACCTCATAAAACTGAAGAGCTTTGGTAAGACAAAAATAAATAAATAAACAAATAAATAAATAAATAAATAAATAAATAAAACAAAGCAAAACCCATAGAACAAAAATGGCTGCCTACAGAATAAGAAAAGATCTTTTTGGCTTTCTTATCCCCATTTTTAAAGGAGCTATGCTGTGGAAATTCTTTTTGTATACTGTGAATATGTATCACTCCCATTGGTTAATAAGGAGCTGAGTGACTGATTACTAGACAGTATTCGGGAGGCAGAAAATATGCTGAGAGGAAGAAGGGGGCAGTCACGGGAGTCTTGGGGTGGCCAGAGAGACCAAGTGAGAAGGGGGTAGTCACAGGAGTCTTGGGGTGGCCAGAGAGACCAAGTAGAAGCAAGAAATGAGCCTCCAGTGCTGAAAGAAGATACTGCTATGTGTCCGAGGGTAGATAAACATATGGGCTAATTTAAGATGTAAGAGTGAGTTAGTAACAAGAATAAACTATCATCACGGCATTTATAATTAATATTAAGTCTCTGTGTGGCCATGAGAGCTGAACTGTGATCTCGATGAACTTTCTCTACAGAGATTTTTATTTTGTCTTTAAGAATCCTTAACATCTTCATAAAGTTGTTTTCAAGGTTGTTTTTGAGTCTGGTCGTGCCATATTTATTTGCCTGCTTTTGTGTTTTTCTTCTAGTTTTTGTGGCCTGAATGATTACGTAGCAAGTCTCTGTCTAAGTTGGGAGTTGGCTTTCTGGAGGTTAGCTTGGCATTTGGTACAGCCACGAGTTCTCTGTTCTTTTGTTTTGTGGTGTGCTTTTCTGAGTTCTGTGTTCTCCATCTATTCTTCTGATTGGTTTTTTTCTGTTCCCCAACTGTTCATGTCTGCTCTTCAGACGGATGTGATCTGCACCTGAGCAGTAGAATCCACCCCAGAATTGAAGTCAGTTGATGAGGTTGGAGGGGAGTCTATTATTTTCAAGTTCATGTCATTGAGTTTTGAATTTATTCTTTTCTAATATACATATTTAAAATCATAATTATTTAGCCAGGAAATTTATGGGGAACATTCTGCAACATTTTACACTTTGCAATTTGTTAAATTTATTTGAATTTTTTAATTGTGGTATTATTTCATGTTTAATACTATGTTGTTATTTTTGTTACTTTTCAAACTCTATATAATTATTTGGTAAGATAAACTTGTTCTGCTTGGCGACTTCATGTTCTAGTGGAAGCCTTGTGGGTATCAAAAAGTGCCTCTTCTGTGAGGCTCTGGCATTTGTTTGGCTTAGGACTGACTGTGTCTTCCAATTTTGCACACCCTCTGGTTTACCTACTCATTTTCCATTTCTGCATTAGAGGTTTCTCATGGGTCACAGCAAGTCTCACCACCTCTTGGATCTTGGTCCTGCTATTCCTTATTCTTTCAGTTAATTTCTATGCAGAGAGCTCTGCAGAGGTCCTTTCTCCAGCATCCTCCTTAAGACAGTGCCACTCAGCTTGAGGTCACAGACATCCTCGGTCCTTTTGAGATTCATGTTGTTCTCTGTAATGGGATGTGTTCCTGATAAAAGGCCAAATTGGATTTAAGATTCATATTTTTCCTTTTCTTCTCACAAGAGAATAGAAGCAAGGTGTTTGTTTTACAGGGCTTCACTTGTATGCAGGCTGCTGACAGACGGCCAAGTACAGCCCCACTTTCATAATGTAAAAATGAAGGGTCTCTTGTTTATTAAAAGTAGTGAAATAATAATACATGACAATGATAGATCATATGAAAGACATTTGGTAAGTGTAACACTCAATCCATGGGACCATGAAGAACAGAATCATTATAGAGATTGTTTAAACAATATTTCCTGATTGTTTAATAAATATTTAATCAATAATCAAAACATTAATCTAATGATGTTTTCAATCTTGCCTTTTCTTATTTGTTTCAGAAATATTATTTAACCTCAAAAGTGCTTCATACTAAACAGTGGAAAGTAATAAAATGATGTTAATCCCTAAGAAGGGAAGAGAGAGACCACTGACTGGCTCAAATTATTATTACCAAATGAATTAAAGCAAGCAATTAATTAAACCAAGCTTTTTAATTCTGTACACTTACTGCCTCCCCTAAGTTGAGGATTGAGAGGCCAGAATTGGATGTGAAGAGGACACATTTATAGCTCAGGGATAAGGATTTTCCAAATGGTGAAAAATTGGGTTATAGAATCAGAACATAACAAGTAGTCAAGGAAACACACAGGTAATCAAAATGAGGTCATTACAACAGGTGGTCATAATGAGATAGCCATAGGTGGTAATGTAACCATTTAAGACAAAAGCACTTTTTGAAACAAAGACATGATTGTCATTCTTGGAACTGGCAGTAAGTACCATTTGTAGTTAAAATTGGAGGTGGGGGTGTAGGAGCCCCAACCCCACCCCAGTCTTAGGAAAACAGAGGTTTAATCATAAACAGAAGTTGACCTAATTTGCCTCTAACAATTAGATGGATTTTAAGCCTAATATGGAAACATTATGATTCTCCATATTTGCTTACAATGTAAGTAAATGAATACAATTGAAATAACACTAAGCATTTTTGGTATTGTTTCATTGTCTAAATGTAAATTCTAATAAGCTTCTGTTTCAATTTTGATGTTTATACCTATGCTATAAAAAGAATTAAGTTTCAGCCATCATTTATATTTATAAAAGTTCCATGACATTCACAAATGCCCAGCAATGAGCTGCCAAAACGTGTCTTTTCACTATGCTGGTATTGAAAATTATACCTTACACAAAGTGGCAACAATACCAGTAATAAAGATGTTTATTTTCAATTGAAAAGAAATTATCTGTAAGACTGAGAATTAGTGTCCTTTTTTCATCTTATATACTTACTAAATGTTGGCTCTTAACCACAATTCATCTTCTGCAATTTTTTCTGAATATTTTTTAAAAAGACATCTTTGTATATTGAGTTTCAAAGAATAACAAATTAGTCAAAACACAATAATAAGTATAATGAAACTGTACTGATTAATAAGCATATAAAAAGTAGTTAAGTAATATAAATTATAAGCAAATAAAAAGTGGTAATTATCATGGAAAATTCACTAGCCATATATCATATAAAGAATTAATATTTATTGAGAGCTATATAAATGCTCACATACAAATTGAACCTTGAGACAATTCTTGGAGATAGAAATGTCTCATGATGGGCTGCGTTGATCCACTCTCCAAAAACACCAGAACAGCACAGAGGGGCTCAGTGTTCCAGAGGCATCTTAATGGGACCTGGACACACCCCATTCAGGCTCTCAGAACTCCAGAGACACACCTCCAAGCTTTGCCAGCTAAAATCTGACTCCCACTACAGGTAATGGCTGAATAAAGTTATGTAGTATCATTGGTACAGGATGGAAATGACAAGCTCGCTAACATCTAGGTATTTACAAAAGAACAAAGAAAAAAGTGAGAATAATAATTGAGATTGGTTTGTATAAAATTTCCAGTTATTAAATGAAAAATATAAACTTAAAGTGATTTTTGTCTTAAAAAATAATCTTGTCAGTACTAGGTTTATGATCTTAACCTTGGAGCTTAACATCAGCATTTAAAATAGGCATTTACTATGTCAGTGAGTTCTCAGCCTCAAATGGGACATCTATATCACACCTTCTCTCCATCAAGAATCAGGAAACAGCACAGAAGAGATTGGGGAATGGTATTAAAATCTAGAGGATCAAGGATGGGGGGAAATATTGTCTTCTGAACAAGGCAGGACTGACACATTCCTAAAGACAGAGCAGCTGTAGTTGCCTACATGAGGCCTGCACAAGATCAAGCCAAACAATAGCCCAGTACAGAGGGGGGGAAGGGCTTATGAATCCTAACTCCTTTTTGAGCACTCATTGTTGGTTAATCATGGCTACTGGTTGGGGGAAGGGTCAGTTTTCTTTAAGAGCATGATTCCTCTGAGGATGATCAAGTGAATGACCTAATACTAATGCATACATTGGAAATACTAAAAAGAATAATTCAAAATGTTATTAAAAATACCAAAAGTAAATAAAGTGGTGGGGTAATGAGCAAAGGGTAGATCTGAGAGGAGTTAAGAGAGTAAGTGACGGTTGAATACACTCAAAATGTGTGGCACACATGTATGAAATTCTCAAAGAATAAGAACATATTTTTTAAAACTATGTATTTACAGGGCAAATGAACTAGCATCTAAAATTGAGTTAGTTTGTCTATTTGTTCTGTATCCCAGTGCCATTATCAGCCACTTTTAATTAAGAGCAAAAAATAACTCATTAACATTCAGTTCCAAAAATAAGAGGCTAATTACAGTGTGTTGACAAAAGTAAGTTACTTCATACATTCCTAACAAATCACTTCAGAAGAATCAAATATGAAATCAAGCAAGAATGCTTAATAAAACTAAAAGCTATAAAGTTTCATACATTAAGCCAATAAAAACAAAATGCCATTATATTTTGAAGTTCCACATTTACTTATTACTTGAAAGTATACATTATTTCCAACTGTTTTGGTTAAATAAGTCTGTTTCTCATCTGTGCAACAGGAACTAGATACTGTGTATCACCATGAAAGGTGTCCAGTAACCTTTAATTTGATACACATTATGAGTGAGTCAAGCATCTCAAGCAATTCTCATTTAATATTTCAATACTACTTTATATAATGAATAATGAATGGAGGCACTTACTATATTTGCACACACCCCCCATATTAAAAATTTGTTCATATGATCTTATCAAATGGTTTTTCTTTCAGAAATAAAATATGCTAGCTAATACAATGAGGTAAAGTAAATAGAAACACAAAGGGCTCTGACAAAAATATCACACTCGGTATGGGTGGACATCAATAACAATTTCAGTGGCAATGAACTACTTGATGAACTTGATTTATTGTGGCTCAGTACAGGGTTTGCAAGGCTAGGTATAACAAAGTACTGCAGATTTGGAAGGACAGAAAATTTTCTGGCTGCAGAAACTTTATGGAAATGATCTTAGCATTCCTCATGAAAATTCTAATGTCTTAGTAATCAGATCAGTGTCCATCACCTAGATCATCTTATTGCCACAAAATCATCCTAAAGTTTAACTTATAATTGTGAGAGTTAAATTACTTTCAAATAAATATTAATCCTATATTTAATATATAATAAATAAAATTCATTACAATATCTGCTGCCCAACATGGGGCTAGACATTAGCCTGCCAACATATTAGGCAGAGAGTCCTAAACACTGCCAAAAAACAAAAAACAGACACAGCATTCAAAATTGAGATATTGCACTCCTCTGGACGCTGATCTGATTACTAAGAAGGCAGGAACAAAACATGCTGCTCAAGATCTGAGTAGCCCTTTTAGAAGGGGCTGACCACACCCCTTCTCAGGAGCCCAGGATCCTGCATAAGTGTCTTCTGACCTTTTCAGCTAACACCTGAATCCCACCACACTCTTCTGCCTACAGCCAACTAAAAGCAGACTAAGAGCAGCCCCTTCAATTAGTGGAGACTCACAGCCCCCAGGCTCACAACTGACTAAGAGCCAACCAAGAGCTGACTAAAAGTGAACTAGGAAGCAATGGACAGTTGCCAGTGCAAGAATACATATAACAATATAAAGAACAACATGACACCATGAGAAGAAGCTGTGGGTTCTACAACATCAAGACCTGAGCATAACAATGAAGAGGAAACAGAAAGAAACGACCTTAAAAACAACCTTCTAAAGACAGTAGAATCTTTAAAAGAGGATATAAAATTTTCCCTTAAAGAAATAGGAGAAAATACAAACAAAAAATTGGAAGTGATGAACAAATCCCCCAAAGAAAATAAAGATAACCAAGAAAAAGAAGACAAACAGGTGAAAGAAACATTCCAGGAATTAAAAATTAAAATAGAAGCAATAAAGAAGGCACAAACTGAGGCAAAGCTGAAAATAGAAAACCTGAAGAAACAAACCGGAAACAACAGATGCAGCATAGCCAATGGACTACAAGAGATGGAAGAGAGAATCTCTGGAGTGAGAAGATTCAATAGTGGAAGTAGATACATCAGTTAAGGAAAATACTAAAATCAAAAAAGTCATAGCACAAAATGATCAGGAAATCTGGGACACCATGAAAAGACCAAACCTGAGAATAATTTAATAGAAGGAGAAAAAGAGCATCTCAAAGGCACAGAAAATATATTCAACAAAACCATAGAAGAAAACTTTACCAATCCAAAGAAGGAAATGCCTATAAAGATACAAGAAACTTACAGATTACCAAATAGACTAGACCTCCCAAAAAAGTTTGCTTGCCACATAATAATCAAACCACTAAACATACAGAATAAAGAAAAAATACTAAGAGCTGCAAAGGTAAAAGGCCAAATTACCTATAAAGGCAGATCAATCAGATAACATCATGCTATTCAGTGCAAACAATTAAAGCAAGAAGGTCCTGGTCAGATGTTATACAGACACTAATAGAGCATGGCTGCCAAGCCAGACTACTATACCCAGCAAAACTACCAATCACCGTAGATGGAGTAAACAAGACATTTCACAACAAAATCAGATTTAAACAATACCTGTCCACAAATCTAGCCATATAAAAAGCACTAGAAAAAAAAACAAAAACTGCAAACTAAGGAAACCAAATACTCCCATGAAACTACAAACAATGATAATCCAACAGAAAAAAACCCAAAGAAGGGAAATATATACAAGCTACCACTAAAAAAACAGGAAATAACAATCAATGGTTATTAATATCCCTTAATATCAATGGACTCAATTCACCTATAAAAAGACATGATGGATACAAAACAGAAGTTATCCTTCTACTACATACAAGAAACACACCTCAACTTCAAAGACAGACACAGGCTCAGAGTAAAGGGTTTGGAAAAGATTTTCCAATCAAATACTCCTAAGAAACAATCTGGTGCAGCCATCCTAATATCTAACAAAATAGACTTTAAACTAAAATCAATCAAAAGCGATCAAGTAAGGACATAAATTATTCATCTCAGGAAAAAATCCACCAGACAAAGTCTCAATCCTGCATATTTATGCCTCCAACATAAGGGTACCTACATATGCAAAAGATACACTAACGCATAAACTTCGTATCAAACCCCACACACTAATAGTGTGAGACTTAAATAACCCACTTTCACCTTTGGATAGGTCAACCAGACAGAAACTCAACAGAGAAATAAGGAATCTAACAGATGTATTGATCCAAATGGACTTGATAGATATATACAGAACCTTCCACTCAAACACAAAGGAATATACATATTTCTCAGTACTCCATGGAACTTTCTCTAAAATTGACCACATACTCGATCATAAAGCAAATATTCAATAGATACAATAAAATGGGAATAACTCTTTGTATCATCTCAGACCACCATTGTCTAAAGCTAGAGTTCAACAACAACAAAAATCTGAGTAAGGTATCACAAGCCCAGAAAGATAGGCAGGGGATGTACTCATTGATAAGTGGACTTTAGACAAAAAACAAATTATACCCAAGCTTAAAAACCACAACCTCTGAACATCTTGGGATCAGAAGGAACTTAAGAGAGACATCCAGAGATTCCCCTAGGAAGAGAAAATATAGAAAAATCACCCTAGCAAATTGGGAGTATAACGGGTTGCATCCATGAAGAGGTGGTAACAAATTATGAGAGAAGAAGATGTTTGAGTGAAAGGAGTAACAAAGAAAGAGAAAGAGAGAGAGAGAGAGAGAGAGAGAGAGAGAGAGAGAGAGAGAGAGAGAGAGAGAGAGAGAGAGATCTTGATAGAGAAAGCCATTGTGGGGTTAGAAAGAGACCTGGTGCTAGGGAAACCTCCAAGAACTCACAGGATGTGACCAATAGTGGAGAGGGATGCCTAAAAAGGACATTCCTGATAATCAAATAAATAAACACCCTAAGTGTCATCACAGCACCTACATCGAACAATGAGTGGAGGTGGAGGCAGAAATCAATGGCTCCTGGGCAGAGCTCCTGGTCCATCTGAGAGCAAGAGAGGAGAATCTGTACGAGCAAGGGGATGGGGATTATGAAGAGGAGTCCCACAGAAATGACTGGCTAGAGCTCTGGGGAGCTCACTGAATCAAAAACAGCCACTGGGAAATCATCAGAGAATGACAGCAGGGGTACAGTTCAGGGACAGAGGACATAGTTAATCTAGGTATTCTCTCTCTCTCTCTCTCTCTCTCTCTCTCTCTCTCTCTCTCTCTCTCTTTCTCTCTCACACACATAAATGGTTATACTCTAATATCTATGTTGACAAAAGCTTTCCAAGAAACTTATGATTTTGAATTTTTATCATCAGTACATAGGATCTTAATATCATTTATATTTTTATAACACATCTGTTTCTATTAAATAAATTATTAAATTATTATTAAGTAAAATTCATATTGCTATTTTATCTACTTTTAATAAACATATTTGTGTTATTTTTGGTTTCCAGCCCAGAATGTCACATTCTTGATCCTCTACAGCACATGCTTTATACGTCCAGCCTCCTTGACCTATTCTGGTTTATAACATTTTCTGTGGCACTGATGATTTTGACAAATTGAGAAATAATGAATTAGTAAGTATTTTTGTTAATTTATCTGTAGAGAAATGACTTTTTTTTTTTAAGTTAGATGAAGGTCATAGAATTTTGGAAGCAGACCAGGGACATGAGAATTTTTATCTTATCATTTCAAAAGTGTCCACTATACTGACTGTAGGCAATTGGTCAGTTATTGCTTGTTACATTTATCTATTCTAAAATTACACTTTTGATTTTTCCTTTACATACTTGAAATTATTGTTAAAATCCATAGTAGATAAACAGTAGCCTTCACAAAGTGGCAAGACATGTTCCCTCTTGCTGCCGTAAGATTACACAAATAAATTTTCTTGTTCTGAAATACAGGGATGTATCCCATTGGTTTATCCAATTGGTCAGATACAGGAAGTATTTAATTTTCCGAGAGACTAATTTTTATTTTAAATACTTTTCTGCTCTGTAGGAACTTCACAATTCTTTTCTGCATCTCATCTCCTTTCTTCTATATCAAACTAGAAGCAATTAAAACAAACTACTGTGCATCTTCACAATATTTCTAGTGCTCTGAACGGTCAAGTTTAACATTTCCTCCATTCTTTTGCTTGTTAATCCAGAGGATGCTGTTACTCACTGTTTTGTCAATACAAACGCAATACCCTTCCTCTCTGGCCTCTGATGATTCATTGCTACCTCCCATCTTTCACTAACAGTCCGTTTTTAAGGCTCTTTTGTTGGTTTCACATGTGAGATCAGACACATACTACCAGATGCCACATGAGAGTTATTCAGGGGGTTGCCAGCAGGTACTAGGGAGAGAAGCAGAAGAGAAAGAGAGAAGGTGGGGGGAGACTTTCATGTGATGGCTCCTTTTAAGAGAGCAGGTGGGAACAGGTTTACATAACCATGCCTAGGGGCGTGCCCTCCATATGCAGTGTTCTGTTAGCACCATGTTGGGTTTACCGCATGGGGGCTATGTGCCAGGAATTCTTATTTCACCCTGCTCCATGTTGGGTTTACCATGTGGCTACTATGTAATTGGGAATCATTACACCTTTTCCCACTCTACTCTCAGTGATACCAAAGGGCCATTTGCTACTGGAGTTCTTTGATGGTGGTGACAATTTTAATTTTGCTAAATATTCTCCAGAGATAAAGTACCATAAAATGTATTGTTGTAATCAAAATGATTTTACTGTGCTTCTTTGGAGTTTCTGGAACTCACGAGTTACTGGTTCCTTCACATATTTTGACTTTGATTCTATAAGAAGATACATTTAGCTTGGAAACCATTTGTAATCATGGTTCAACTAAGACTGCAAGTCAACTACATTGCTTGCTTTTTGTTTTTGTTTTTGGGGTTTTTTGTTTTGTTTTGTTTTGCTTTGCTTTGTTTTTCTTCTTTGCCACATGGTTTTGATCTATCAGCATCTCCATTATCTCTTTGAAAATCTGGCAGGGCAGTTAAAGTGTGACCAGGAAAAAATAGGGGAGGCCAGTTTGCCTTCTTAGTATGTAGGCCAGGTAGTGACAAAATTCAGAGTATACAAGTGGTAACACCACAGGGCTCTAAGGATGTAAGTCTGCATTTCATTAAAAGCAACCATCATAATGGACTTCAATGGCACCATCAGATTAAGCAATGGTGTGGTCTAGAAAAGACTTATAAGGACATCTGAAAACAAGCAAATGTCTTCTGCATTTAGATTATGATGGTATTTGGGAGACATGTAGGAATAAATATTATCTACTACAAATTGGTAACCAGTTGAAATGTTGCTTCACAAACCTCTTTGCTAAATTGATTTAAATAATAGGATTTGCTAAATTTACCACTACAAATCACTTTTAAGAGTTGGCAATTTTTTTCATAACAACTAATTTGGATAATAAACAATCATTTAGTTTTTGTTGTTCCCACATTAACCTAATATGAACAGTTGCTAAATAAAAAAAAGAAGAAAATGCATTAAAGTTGCTTAGTAAGTGTAAATGAGATAAATCACTTAGTAAATCTACAAGAAATAATCTAGTCATACATTTGACCTTGTAGATGTCATGGAGAGAAGTAAAATCAAAACAAACTGTGAACATTATAAATAAACACTTTAATGGCTTTCCTCAGAGTCAACAGGAGAACAAAAAATAAATGGTACCACCTGATATGCATTTAAAATAGAACCATCCTGTGGTGGTGTTTAAAACAGTGCATTACTCCATGTTTTAGAATGTTCCCTAAGAACTCACACTAGGTACACAACAACTTTATAATTTTCCATTTTGATTGCATGCTGTGACTTAAACATGTCGGAGAATAAAAATATGGGGGGGGGGAACTCACCATTACAACTAAAGCACATGAATAAAATTCTAGACAACACTGCTAGCTATCTATTATGTTTTAATGTGGCAAATGTGCATTTTATGTGTGAATGGGTGGTCAGACTCATATCTTGTAAGTTGTTTTACTCAGTTCTCTTTAAGAAACTCATAATTTCAATTCTCAGATATATTTACTCTAAAAGGCAAAATGATTTTTATAAAGATATTTTGGCATAGATCTATATGTCCTAAAATGAATTTTATTTTAGCCAGTATTATGACAAATAATCTGTTGTGAAATATTAGTTTAAGATAGTACACTTATTCAGGCTGTGGAATATTTGTTTAATGATGCAAAGATGTGTTGTTGTTTTTTTTAGTTGCATTTATATAGTGTTGTAAAGCCTGCCTAAAACACCTGGTTGGTCTAATAAAGAGCTGAATGACTAATAGAGGCAGGAAAGAAAAATAGTGGGGCTGGCATGCGGAGAAAATAAATAGGAAGAGAAATCTAAGGATAAAGGGAAGAACAAGAGAAGGAGAAACAAAGAAGGATACCAGAGGGACCAGCTTTGCAG
This sequence comes from Phyllotis vaccarum, assembly GCA_033318265.1. Classification (NCBI taxonomy): domain Eukaryota; kingdom Metazoa; phylum Chordata; class Mammalia; order Rodentia; family Cricetidae; genus Phyllotis; species Phyllotis vaccarum. Next base: position 144,196,509 of record JARWLC010000006.1, read on the forward strand.
ACACACAAGCAGACATAGAGTAAGAAAAAAAGAAAGATATACAGAATAAAGAAAGGGAAGATGCCCAGAAGTAAAGTAGAGTTAAAAAGAAAAGCAATAATTTAAGTTAGAAAAGTTATCTAGAAACAAGCCATGCTAAGACTAGGCATTCATATGTAAGAATAAGTCTCTATATTTATTTGGCTCATGGGTGGTGGGCCCCCAATGAGTAGTTAAAAAATACTACAGTAATTGATTAACATCCCTTTCAGTAAAACTGAAACTTTTATATAAAAATAAGACCATGATACTTAAAGTTAAATTCCTACTCCTTTTTGAAAGGAAACAGTGAGAAAATTTCTTATTTGTGCTTACCTGTAGAAATATTTCTAAATGTTCTATTAATGTCTGAAACTTCTGAAATATGTTTTTTTATGTTTAGAATGGAACAAGTAAATTCTAATCCTTATACAGGTCTGTTTAAGAATCATAGATAATAATAGTAAATTACAACAGTGTCATATACATAAAACATAAAGCAGAACAATAAAATAAGGTAACAATAGCTTAAACACACCCATGATTAATGGCTTATTTCTAAGGTATCTCATTTATCCTCAGAGCAGTGGAAAGCACATCTCACTCCAGGAAATTTATGTAATTTCATACAAAATAAATGGTTTTGGCTTAATCATCTTAAGCTTTTCCATAATGCACGTAACATCTTCCCAGTGTTTCTCATTCTGGCTTGAGAAGCTTATAGCCAATCTAAGCCACCACACTAAATAAGCTGATAACTGAAAAAAGCGATTATTTGACATTTCAGAATAAAATATGTTCTACTGAAGTTTATCCTCTACCTCTCCAGTGAATATTACAGATCCCTTTCTACTAGATTCATTTTTTTCTTCAGAAAATTATATCTTTACCTTTGGGTCCAGATTAAGTGATGTAAATTAACATATTTGAAGTAAAATGTGATCCTCAATATTTTATTGAGTTTCTGTGATAGACTAAAATAAACATTTTCATGTCATTCTCATGTTGACAACCAAGCAGAAGGGGGGGTGTGTGTTCTGTGGTCTGTGGTTGTCCACCTAAACCTTCCTGGAGCTTTATGAAGGATGCCTCATATGGAAGAAAGTCATTATAGGACAAAGTGGAGATATAAAGAGAGAAAAACAATAAAACCCTTGTTAAGCTATCTCTATTTTAGTTTATCTGGCTGTAATGTTAAAGGTCATGTATCAGTGAATATGATAAAAAAAGACATAAACACGGCATCTAATAACGTGAGCCCTGTGTGAACTGTGTGGCAGTAAAGCACAGCATTACATCCACTACAGGCTGGGGACTCATTGACTCAAAGGTAACGCTGGGCAGAGCAGAAGCAGAGTTCCCCATTTCTTGATGTTAAGATCAACATTTTAGACCTTGTGGGTAACATTCATTGAAAATTATGGGGCATGTGAAAAAAACAAGAACAGGGAATAACTGTGAGGAGGAACAGCATCCAACAGAACTAAGGAGATACTGTTCAAATATCATCATAATCATAATGTTATAAAATAAATGGATAAGTATATAATTTAATACAAGATATAACTTCTGGTACTGACAAGATCGCTCAGTGAATAAAAGTGATTGCTGCATAAGTCTGATGGCCTGGACTTTATCCTGAGAACTCACAGAGAGAAGACTCTCCTTGAGAACATTGTCCTCTGACTTCTACACTTATATGTGTGTCTGCTCTCTCTTTCTCTCTCTCTCATACACACACTCATCATATACACCAAAAACAACAAATTAAATGAGCTTTCTAAAAATGTATATTCTATCATTTCTATATTATTAAATACTGTCTGGCTCATCTTAACTTTTGTACATTTATTTAAATTTCTGAACGAACTTATCAAATTCCTCTGAGAAATGATTTTAAATTCAGATTATTATTCGTATAATAATATTCTGAAAAGAATATTTTGGTTTACATTTTATTATGGTTTTATTGATGTTTTAATATCCATTAAAGTAAGGTTTCTACATGTAGCCCAGGCTTCTGAGCCTACTGTCTCAGCTTCCTATGAGCTGGAATGGCAGACAGACTATTATTCCAAGATTTAGTGCTTTTCCATATTGCTATTGTTTGTGATTTTTTTTTTTGTTTGAGGCAATCTCAGACAGCCCATGTAATCAAAGGTGACCCTGAACTCCTGATACTCTTACCTTAAACCGCCCCCCCAATTCACAAGAACTCAGGTATGCACCACCACACTAGACTTCTATGACATTATCTTTAATGGTTTCAGTTCGCTTGTTTGGGGTTTTAAACATTTATGCCCTTTTATTTATATATGTGTAAAAATGCCATTCAATGTGTGTTGAAGTCTGTGAACAACATTGCAAAATCAAACCTCCTTTTCCACCATGTGGACTCAAGAGATCAAATGCAGATCATCAATCTTGGTAGCACGGATATTTACATATGGAGCCATGTCACCATCTTTAATCCACCTCTTTATTCTTTGGGTTGATTTTGTCTCAGATGAATTGTGGTCCTACTGTGTAACCATATTTTTATGACTGATAAAGTAGAAAATATGGTTATAAAATAGACTTCTTAAAATATCCCAATCATTGAATTTTTCTTGCTTTTCATGCATTTCACAAACCAACTATAAATTGAATCAGAGTTTTTAACATGAAAAAAAAATGTAGTCAAGGCTCATGAAGTATGACTATTTTCTGATGGTTTTATCAAGTCCCTCAAGGGAAAATCAAATAGGATCAAAATCTGCATCCAATAATTTGGTGTTTCCATTGAAGTGCTTTATTGGAATTTGATATTGTGAGCTAACAGCTGCTTATGCTGACATTTCATTACATTTTTATATGACTGTGAAACTAGACATGACAGGAACTTCTCTGCAGTTTGCTTCTCACATCCAAGGTCACAAGAAAAATAGAAAAGTAATGTTTCCATAATACAAACACGTGTTACTAAGTAGAATGTTATCTAACAGCTATCTGTTTTATTAAAGAATGATACTCTTTAAATTTTTATTATATTAAATACTTAAAATATAAATGATAGCTTATACTTTTAGGGTAAATATGTTCATAGGAAACATCAGTATCTATTCATGTATGGAGTTTGCATATTATGGATATTTATTTTAAGTCATGTGTACATATATAAATGTTAAATTTACAAAGGAGCATACAGTTTTCTTATGAGACATGGATATTTACACATGGCAGTATTTTCTTGGAAATATATGGAAATTATTGATATTAAAAATGAAATTTTATACTTTTATTCATATTTACATTCTAATTTTCAGTGAACTAACTGTGCTTAGTAACAGGGAGATGGAGTGGTCATGACATGTGCCAAATATGGTAACAGAGAAAGTTAAATTAAAGCAGATAAAAATATTCAAAATATATAGTTGACCTAGGTTTGTCTCTGTTAATATGATAAACAAAACTAACATTGTTGGGGGAGCTTAGTTTGGGGTCAGGAGTATTGCTTGTATGCTCAGGAATCTGCTTTTCCCCTTGGGGTGGAAAAGATGATGCAGAAGATGATTCACAGTTTCTGGGAAAATGTTGAATGAAGCAATTTCAATTTTATTATGGACGGGGAAACCATAAATGCCTTTTCCCCAGACCCTCCTCCTGGCCAGAGAAAAGAGCTTTGATTTGTTGCTATGGTCGCTTCCAGTGGTGATCTCTTTCTCACTGCTTTAGAAATGTTGTATCTGGACTCCACCCTCTTCAAGGCCTCAGACAGACCCTGGCTGAGGCTGGGTGATCTCCAGGCCTCTTAGAAGGCTATATATTCTACATTTCCAGCTTTTTTTTTTTTTAATGAGACATGGTCAGTAGGATCCAGGGTCCTTTGCCCTGACCATGTTGACCCCACCTCAGAAGAGATAAACATTTTGTACTATGCCTGTTTTATGCTGGTTTGCCAAACAAGCTCTTACCGATCTCTGAACAACAGTCCTCAAATAGGACTGCATCACCCCTGGAGAGCAGCCAGGTGATAGACTTAGGCAGTAGCTTTTTGAATTTCAGTAAACCATGCATGCAATACCTCTCAAGGAGGACTTTCCTCTGGGTTCCAGAGAGCCATTAAAACCTGAAGAGTCACCTCTGGCCACTCTTTGCTGTCAAATATTCTGTAGGAGACACTTAAACAACAGAAAAGTTAAAAGCATCACTCTGCCCAACACTGTATATGTAAAAATACAGGAGGGGCCAAATAGCTTTTTAAGATTGTTCTATACATTATTTAGGAAATCAGCTTCTAGGGTCATAGCTGCCATTCTGGTCACATTTAATCGATGGATTATTTTTTTCCTCAAACAAGGTAGAATAATTAAGGAATTTATTTGACGAGGTTTTAAATATAGCCAGTTGATTTCTCTTCAATGAAATATTGAAGACCCTTCTATGGGGGAGACAAAATGCCTGAGGTTTCAAGCTAATAATGACATGTCTCTTGCCAATGCTAATTCTTCAGCCATAAGATCAGTCTGTTGTTGTAATACAAGTATACTCTAATGGACATACTGATTAATTATTTCTCAGGCACGTAATGCCTCTGATTCAAGGTCCCAGCTGTGGCAGCAGTTTGAGTTAGTGAAACTCCTCTACCCAATCCTCCCCTTGCTGCCAGTGATAATGCCACTTGTAATTAATTAGTACAGTAAGGAAAAAATATTTTACCCATGAGGTTACTTTTATGGCTAGAGTTTCTTGATCCATTGCTGGACAAACATCTCTAGAGGATGCCCATATTGGTGTTGTGGCACCCTGAGAAAAAGTATATCCTTGCCATTGAGTTAATAGGGTGCAGGTAACTGCCATTGGCAAGAAATGGGATCTCTCCACTTGACAAGTGGCAATGGCATATCCCTAGGCAAATATGCACAGTAATTGTACACTGGGCTCAGTCTGGCTTCTTCAGAGCTGAGGAAATTAATGTGAAAAAGAACTTCCACCACAGCCAGGCTTGTATTTCTTTTAGCTTCTGATGATAACATCTTTGCCAAGAACACCTTATAAGCTCTATTAGTTATTTCCACAATGGCTTGTCCCTGTGGGTTGTAAGGGATGCCCTGCTGTGTGAGATATATTCCAGGAGACTACGAATTTATTAAGCTGCTGTGATACATAAGCAGGACCACTGTCAGTTTTAATGGCCCAGGGTACTCCCATGACTAGCATGGTTGACTTAATTGTCTTTAATGTTGGAAGCCATTTCTCTGGGCAATGTTAGTGCAAACATGAACTTAGAACAAGGATCAATTATTACATGCACATACCACAAATTACCAAATGGAGCATAATATGTCACATCCATCTGTCAAATAGCATTGGGTATTAGGCCTTGTGGGTGGATCCCCACCCTCTATAGGGGACCTACCTATGGAAGCCAGAAGTGTTCAATTGGCACAGGTTCTGGAAGGTGTTTTCATTGAGACATTGGCAACTCTGGGAGAAATTTATGTAATTTTGAGGGATAAACGAAACTGCCGGGGCAGTGTTTTAGCCTGTTCTTGCAAATCGACTGTAGACGTCAGTATAATGGTGTCACTTACTTCATTTCCCTTAACCAGAATCCCTGGTAATTTGGAATGGGATCTAATATGAAACAAGTACAATGGCTCTACTCATTGGTTTAATATGTCTTATATCACAAGCATGGCTTTGGCTATAGACTAAAGGGTATCCTTTATTTTAGACAAGAACCATATGCAAACAGTTTGTACTGTACATTGACTATCTGAAAAAATATTAACAGGATGGAAGAGATCCCATTTCTTGCCAATGGCAGTTACCTGCACCCTATTAACTCAATGGCAAGGAGATGCTTTTTCTCACAACACCAATATAGGCATCCTATAGAGATGTTTGTCCAGCAATGGATCAAGAAACTCTAGCCATAAAAGTAACCTCATGAGTAAAATATTAAGACTTTAAGAAGGGCTAACAATGCTCCCATTTGCGATCACAAATATCTCATCTGTTTTACTTTTTTTTTTTTAATGAGATTGCCATAATTTGCTTTATTGGCATCTGAGAAAGCTAGGGTTGCATGTGGAATAGGATTTAAGGAAGGAACTGAATGAATAGAAATCTCAATTGGATGAGATAAGACCTCAGGCAAAATCTTACTTTTTGGTAAATGACTGTCAATTGTGCCAGTAAATCTAGCAAGGAAATGGAGTCAGCCCATAATCTCTGGGTATTCCTGAGTATAAATGGAAGGACTGTACTGTAATGGGTGGGTGCCCCTAACTTTAGCACCCCTATATGCCTCAAGACCATGGCCAAAGACCACTGTTAACTTTAAAGAGAAAGAAAGTTTAATGATATACTGATACACACATGTGTGGGCTTGAGGCACTGTGGAAGCCAAGAGCCCTGAATGCTTTCAGAGTAGAATTCTTATACCACACTCTGGGTAGGGGAGGGGTACATCCAGGCTTGTGAGAGAGAAGTTGTAACAGTTCTCATGGTAAGGCTTTCCTGGGTGGCCCCACCCAGGTTGCTACATCAGGAATGCAGGCACAGGGAGTCTGGTGGCCAAGCAATTCAGGAAGTACATCCTCATCTTGGGTGGTCCTGTTCGAGTGATTAGTGTGAGTCCAGAAGGTCAAGCTGACCAGTTGTGTCCCAAGTGTGCACTTGAGCAAGCAGCCATTAATCCTGTGAACAAAGCTTTTCTTAGAATTTGAGTTCTAAGCAAGCTGCCACTTAACAATGGAACTGAAACGCTGTCAACCTTGGCTAGTTTCAGAGACTTCTGGAGGGGGGTCGAGAGGAAAGAATCAAACAAGATTTTTCCATTATTACAGGGAAGGAGTCAAACAGGATTTTTCTATCTTCACAGTACCAATCATAATATGCCTGTAAATGCATAGCCCATTGCTGTAGGACTCAGGGCCCGACTTATTAGCTGTTTTTCTAATGAGGGAGACATCTGCCAGAGGGATGGGGACCCATAGCCTTTCTCCCACATTAGGACCTGTGTTTACTGGAAAGGCAATAGTGGGCATTTGAAACATTGTAGGCACTAGCTGGTTGGCAATGGCATAGCTGGGTTAGTATAGCAGAAAGGCTTCATGGCCACTGAAGGGTGGAGATTGTAGGGAGCCACCAGGGAAGGACCCCCCTTTAAAAACAGAGGCTCATGTTGAGCTAAGTCAGACATTGAGGGAGGAAGGTAGGAGCAAGAGTGATGTGAAGGAGGGGTAGCTGTCCAAGGCACATGCTGGACAAAAGAAGTTGGGTCAGCCTTAGGGCCTGTTTGGTTCCACTTTTCTGAGTTTCCCTCTTCTACTTGCTCTTTGACTAGAGTTGGACTCAGGAGGGGAGTTGGTCCTAGGTGGTGCTGAAGTGACTGATAGGTTATCACTGTATTGTTCCTGGCAATACTGATTATGCATCTCAATTATTTCTTTTGGTGAGGAAGATTTTAAACTGGGAATTAGAACCAGAAGAATAGTTGGGGGAGAGAGCCTGGGTTGACTTTTTCCTGAAACTACATCTCCTCTCTGGCTAGGAACTGTCTCAGATATATAAGTCTAGCACCACAGCTCACACTGAAATTTTGTCATTTCCCACTTCACAAAGACGGTCAATGAGACCTGGGTTTTGGTGAATCCCTAACAGCCTAAACAGACAAAGCAAAACAAACATTGGGAAAGAATAGAAAAGGAGACTGATAGACCACACAAAAGTTGTGGCCTCTTATTGAATGTCACAGAGGGGCATTAACATCACCCTCACACCCAGCAGAGAAAAGGCAGAAGCAGAGTCCAGGATAGAGGAGGAAGTATCTCACATCTGGAACATCAATGACAACAGCAGGCAAAATTAAAAGAAAAAAAAAACCTGCAGCAATAGCAAAAATGACCTTCTAAACGAGGCATAGTCAATAGTGGATCCAATAAGCCCCACATGGCTGGAATGCATGGTTTGGAATCAGAAATCAGTTGCCTCTCTGCTCAGGGTTCTTACTGCTTTTCTCCCCTTGAGGCAGGCAGTCAAGTTCATGCAGAAGCAAAAACAATGCTTCCGGGAACAGGTTAAATCAAGAAAATTAAATTTTATTATGGGACTAAGACCTTAAATACTTTTACCCTAGACACTCCCCCACCCAGGGAAACAGCTTTCATTTGTTGTTAATTTTTGCTTCTGGTGGTGGTCTCTTAGCTTCTTGCAGTGGTCTCTAGCTCTCTTAGGATTGTTACACCTAGACTTACCCTATTCAAGGCCCCAGAGAGATACCAGGTTGGCTTATGCAGAAGTGTTTAGGAGCACATTGTTTTAAGGCACTAGTTATCACCAGTTTTCACTAGCTGAGGCTGGACTGATCTCCAGGCCTCTTAGAAGCCCACACATTCTACATAACTTGAGGGTAAAAAGATTTATTTGGCTTACCATTTTGTAGTCCATCATCAAGGGAATTCAAGGCAGGAACCTGGAAGCTGGAACTGAAGCAGATTCTAGGGACAAATGATGTTTGCTTGCCTTCTTCCTCTGGTTTGCTCAAATTCCCTTTTTTAGGATCATGTGTGATCTGGCATAATATGGTAACAAATGACCTGGTTATCTGATGGCCAGTGTCTATGAACAGAGAGGTCTCATAGGAGACAAGGCAGCAGAAGGCAGCGGTAGGCGGCAAGAGACACTCAGAAGCTGTTTCTATGTAGGACTTTATTATGATGATAGAGGAATATGGTTATGATAACAGAAAAGGAGTAAGGGAGGGAGAGAAAGAGGGAGAAAATAAGAGAAAGAGAAAGACTGAGATCAGGAACACTCCTGAGAGAGCAAAAGGAAGAGAGGGTGTCAACAGCAGCAGGAATTCTTCTTAAATGAGACTTGATATCTGAAATCAGGGGAGAGAGTGGTTTCAGAAATTATTACCTTTCTTATACAATTCAGCACCAGCTGCTCAGGGGTGGGGCTGCATTTAGTGGGCTGAACTATCCAACATCAGTTATAAATCAAGAAAATTTACTACAGGTATGCCCTCAGACCAATCAACAAAAATTATTTAACTAAGATTTTCCATTTCCAGGTAACGTGAACATGTGTCAAGTTGACCAAAGAAACATGCAAAATGATGCTATAAAATGACTTGGAGATAAAATGGTCTTGCTAATATTTCTGATCATAAAGTTCCTCAAGTGCTTATATTACCATTTTTAATTTTTGTATGCATCTTTATCAGGATTTTTATTCCGATTATTATTCATACTTTATAACTGCATTTTAGTATGCAAGGTCAATGATATTTATTTTGAGACGAAATATTAAAATGTCAGTATCAAATTCTTCATGAGTGTCAAGTAGTGTTGTTGAGCTTGGTTTGGCTTTTATACTCTCCCACACACTGTCAAGGAGATATAGAAATGTAAAATAAACAAACAAAAAGCATAGTCAATGGAGCCAAATCGGGCTTATAAAAAACAAAGCAGTAAGTAAAAGCACTAACTTAGCAGTTTTCCAAATACAGTAATTTAGGAACCAATAATCTGATTTTGAGAGTGGCATAGCTGATTAAAGAGGGGGATGTGTGTTTAGAACCCGTGAAATGCCATGTAATTGTTCAGAATTGTTAAGGTAAGGATCAAGGTAAAGATAATTACCAGGGTAAGACACGGGTGCACTTTGAGTCTCAACAACAGAGGCTGAGGCAAGCGGGTGGTAAATTCAAAATCAGCCTAGCAAGAAAAAGAGAAAAAGGAACTAAACACAGTGGAGTACTGCTCGGTGACTAGATGAAGCCAAATCCCACAAAGATTGCCCCACTGAACATATTTTTTTCAAGATAAATATGTTTATTAAAATTTATCAAATAGAACTGTTATTTACAAGCTGCCCCAGTGATCTTTTAACAAGATTCTTCTGGAACCCAAGATTAAATCATCTGATCTATTTGGTCTCATTATTAGTCCCAGCAATTTCATAGGAGGTTTACATGTTCCCAGGTCTCAGAATTCCATTCCGTGACATCGGCTGAAAGAAAGTTGCTTCCTCCTCGGTATATAAAGCAAGTAAAGTAAAAGTGCAAGGTATAATATAATAATGGGATGGACAGCAAGGAGGCTGTGTCTAGACAATTTAGTCCTAATCATAATTTAATCACAAATTCAGAACCTTTCAGTGACTCTGGTATCTCCAATCTTCAAACTCCTGTGGCTTTTGTTTACTATCCAGTGATGTGGGAGTGCCTTTATGTAAACTGTGAATCTCAATCTTTGAATAAAGGAGCTGTTTTGGGCCATGACAGGTACCATAGAAGAAGTAGTAGGAGGAATCAGAATAGGTAGGAGAAGCAGGGCGGGGTCAGGCAGATCAAGTGAGCAGCCCTAGAAGAAACATGTAGGAACACAAGTGAGCCACGGGCCACATGGCAGACAGATTAATAGAAATGGGTTTATTTAAGATGTAAGAACTAGCTAGCAATGTGCCTGAGCCATAGGCCAAACAGCATAAAGTTAATATAAGCATTTGAGTCATTTCCGGGGACCTGAGTGGTTGGTGGCAGGCTGCTAAGGGGTCTGGAACGGCAGGTCTGTGGGTCTGGACCTCTGGCCACCCAAGACCTAGAAACTGTACCATTGCTACAGATGGTGCATCCAACGTGGCTCGAATATCCATTTAATGCCTGAGAAAGTTTAAAAAGGGTTTTAGCAGAAACTGAGCCAAGGTAGCTTCCAAATTGTGTATATGAAGCAGGTCATTGTACAAAGAAAGTGGCAGCCGGGTCACATTTAAAATAGCACTGGTGAACTGGCGGCAGGCAGTTTAAGCTGCAATCAGGTGGGTTCCTGAAATCTCACAGAAGACTCAGTAGCATGTGATTGATTTTAGATTTCTGTTTATTTTGAACAAAAAGGAAACAAAGACAGTTTCTTAGTAGCAGCATTTGCTTGGGTTTGCTGTTTGCTGGCCACGAACAGAGACACGGTCCCTTTAAGAGAATTTACTGATTCAGCTTCCTCAGCAAAATCTATGCAGCTCTTTAAGAGGGTGTATTTTAAAAGTTCTTATGGTTAGAAGATGATTAAGGATTCACAATAAAACAGATTCATATGAAAAGAAAAACCTGTAAAAGGCTTACAATGTTTGTAAAAGGTACATTGGCTTCAGAGAGAAAAGAAAGAGGACAGAGAAAGTCTTTAAAAAGAGAAATAGAGTAATAAAAATATAATAAGCCATGTAAAGATAGAAAATAGACACAAAATCTGGATTTTGGTTGTTATTGTATTTTCTTTTAATTTTTTAACTGTTAATGAGCTAACTGCAGAAAGACAATGGATTACAAATGCAAAGGCTACTAAGTAAAGCAAGAATATATATTTTAAAGGTATTTTGATTTTGAAATTTGTGTCTAAGGATTTATTGCTTTGGAAGAGTTCTGCTTTTGTTTCCACAGAAGATGAGAACCTGTGGATTGCTTCCAGGCAAATATGGTTTCATCAACCAAGACCCCCTGAAAAAACCTCTGATGGAAAGAGATGGCCAGATCAGCTTAAGGGCTACAGATTATGATCCAGTCTCAAGAACCCATGAGATTTTCAATGCCCCTTAATCAGCAGGAAGAAGTCATAGAAAACTACTCCCAAATTCCCCAAATATTGTTTCTAGATGTTTGTTTTCATTATAAATGGTTGATGGTCTAAGAAGAAAATGAGGATATGGTATATAAATGAATTTTCAAAAAATTAGATTATTGAATTTACTTAGTTCAGGAAATCAGCTGTTAATCTCAAAATGTTTTACATTGGTATAGATTTTGGTTTATTGGTACAAATTTAAGGTCAATTCTCTTATGCTGTTTGTATTTTAGAACTCATGTTTAAGATATGATGTTTATGTTACTGATTTAAAATTATAATAAATAATTAAGAAATGCAAGTTAGTTATATTTTTAGGTATACAAAGATATAATTCAATTAGATAGGCAATCTTCAAACTCTTCTAAGACCTACAGTATGGCATTTAAAATGTTTTAAGAGCTTAGACTTTTCTGGACAGTGAGACAGGTCTGCTCCTGGCAGCACTAATTTACTTCAACAGAAAAATACGCATCAAAGAAACTCCATATAGAGTCTATTTGTGGCAATGGTTAGCCACTGGACAAGAACCTGTTCTTATATTAACTGCTTGACAGTTTGCTGTTAGAAGTGGACATGCAGGTTCCATAGGAAGGTGACCTCTGAACTTTGGCAGAACAAGCTGAAATGGTCCTTCAGGTTCCTGCTTTACAGAGAAAACTGTCAGACATTCTTCAGGACTCGAGGAGAAGCAACTGATGAACTGTGCCAGAATGGGCAGAGCAGATTTCCTGCTTCACTGAAATGAAAAGAGACTCTGGGCCTGTAGGCTGAAGATGGATGCCCCAACTTTATAAAGGAACTTTGGGTGACTTTCCAGACAGATATGTGTCATCTCTGTCCTTTCTATATTTTAGAAGTTGCTTGCACTTCTGGTTTACTTGGGTAAATATATCCTTCTGTGGTCTTTGATGTAGTTGAAGATTAGATAGTTATAGGTACAGTTTTTCTTAGTCATTGAAACATGTATTAGATATGAAACTTTAGATTCATAAAGATAAGGTAGATGATAGAGTATTTTCTTTAATTTTGCTAAATACAAGTAGACTAGATATTGTAACTGTAATTCTTGCTTGATAGCTATTTTGTTATATGTAATTTTGCCATGTTGAAATTTAAACCTTCCTTTTTGATTAGACAGAAAGGGGGAAGTGATGTGGGAGTGCCTTTCTGTATGCTGTAAATCTCAATCTTTGAATAAAGGAGCTGTTTTGGGCCATGACAGGCACCATAGAAGAAGTAGGAGGGGAAATCAGAGCATAGGTAGGAGAAGCAGGGTGGAGTCTGGCAGATCAAGTAAGCCGCCCAAGAAGAAACATGTAAGGAACACAGGTGAGCTATAGGCCACATGGCAGACAGATTAATAGAAATGGGTTTATTTAAGATGTATGAGCTTGCTAGCAATGTTCCTGAGACATAGGCCAAACAGCATAAAGTTAATATAAGCGTCTGAGTCATTTCTGGGGGCCTGAGCAGCTGGTGGCAGGCTGCTAAGGGGTCTGGCACGGCAGGTCTGTGGGTCCAGACTTCTGGCTACCCAGGACCCAAGTACCCTCCTACTACAATCCAGAACCACTGTTTTTTTGTGAGCACATAAGAGGGGTAAAGTCTGATTAGTCTCTACCTGATCAATAATGTGTATAGAGAGATTCTATCCACTGTATTTCTGTCGAAGACATTTGTATAATTGGTGCATCTCCCGTCTCTATTATTATGTGATGTTTGCAGTGTAAGCATCGGCAAACAGAAGTTCTTTCAGCAAATTCTTTTTTATTTTGTGTCCATAAAAATCTTTTGACTTACTTATTTAGTATTCCATGGTTTAGGTTATGATGTTTAATTGTTTTTCTTTTTGGTGTTTTGTTTTGGTTTGGTTTTGCTCCTTTATATGTCATATATGTCCATGTTCAACATTCAAACACACACTTTTTAAAAGTTCTGGCCAATGCAATCCTTTCTCATTTTCTGTCTGGTTCTCAAACGACAAACTCCACAGAAGACAGTTGCAGTGAAGCTGATTTCAAGGTCAGTAATGCCCTTGTGTTGGAAATAGCAATCTGCTTCATGATAGCCAGAGATTAATTTTATCTTGATATCTTTGACAGGTAATTATAACTTTCCCTTGAATTTTATCTATAGGATTATGGATACTCAGATAAAGAGTAGGTGCCTCTTTCTCCACTTCCCATTATCTCAAATATAACAGTGTTGGTTCTTGTTCAGAAGAAAAATTATCAAAGACTGGGAAGGATAAAGCCGTCATCATGTTTTCATGGGCTAGAAGATCAAAAGAGGAAAGTTAAGATGTCATCCCACTAACCAGAGTGGGTGGATAAGAGTCCAGAAGCAACAACACACAACACGGGGCAGCCTTCTTTTACTGTTTCCCCTAGGGTAGTTAGCGTGGTAATCAGAGTTGGTGGGATCTTTCTTAGAAGGTATCAGTGTTAGTTTGAATAAGAATAGCCCCCATAGCCTCAGTTACTGGAGTATAAAAGATTAGGAGGTCTGAACTTGTTGGAGGAGTTGTGAACTTGGAGTGGGCTCTGAGGTTTCAAAAGCCAAGGTCATTCCTAGTTAGCATTTTCTCTCTTCCTCCTGCTTGTGCATCAGATGTAAGAGCTCAGCTTCTGCTCTAGTACCATGCCTGCCCTGCCTGCTTCCTGCATACTGCTTGCCATGGCAGTCATCGACAGGATTACGCTTTGAACCCTGACCTCCAAATTAAATGCTTTATTTTATAAATTACCTAGGTCATGGTGCTTTGTGCCAGTATTAGAAAAGTAACTAAGAAACTGTCTTTACTGGCCATTCAGTCTGTTACAATTACAACCCTTAAACACAACAAACTTGTTTAACAGTGTAACTACTCATTAAGTTGGTAGGTTTACTTGGAAAATAAAATTGTAGCTTGGACAAACTCCTAGCAAGGAATGGGGATGGGGATTGGATGGGGGTCAGGGGTAGGAGACTTGTGCTTGGGAAGCATTGCTATCAGTTTGTTTTCCCCAGAACCCCCTACTTCCTTTTATCTGATAAATTTTCTATCTCAAAGTCAAATGTAAACCATCTGTTCATTGGTGTTTTCAAATCCAAAAACCCTAAAATTTATTTTAAACTTGTTTTTTGCTGTCCCAGAACAATGATAAACAATTATGGTTTGATACATTATCTCTGGTACTTCATATTTGTACTACTTTTTTTGGAGGATTCTTTAGTTACTTTGCATAAATTCTTTATTAATTAACTTCATGATTATCATACTTGGATATCTTTTAAAATAATAGAAGTCTACACTGAATTCTATTTGTTACATATTTGGAACTAAAAAAGTAGTGACAGATTCTAAGTACCCTGGCCCCAAAGAATTTCCCTTCTGTAAGAAACCAGCAAACAAGGAATTGTCCCTATGAATGAGACAATGTTAACAGTAGACAGAAAAGTCAGCTTGGCGGTTGGCTTTTATCTGTGTGATAAAGTTTTTGAGATCTTTTGCTAAATTTTATCCTAAGTATTAGCATTTGCAATAGCATCAGAATCCTGTCTGGCTTACGATGATGATGATGATGGTGATGGTGACCAGTTTTCAGTCTATCTTACTCCTAAGTCAGGGGTTACTACGTATTCAACATAATGTTGAATTCTATGATGGGCACACAGTAAATGTACGCTGAATTTCTTCCTTTCCCTTAGTGTACTGCTCTTACCCTGAAAGGAGAACCCGTGTATGACCACTAGGATTTTATAAAAGACCATAACCACAAGATGTAAATTTCATCAAATAAATTATAAAATAAAATTAACTTTCATTTCATTTGAAAAATTCCAATAGTAGAAGCAAAATAATTTAGGCCAATGAGCACAGAAATAGGAAAAGGCAATTCTGGCAGAAATTATTTTTAAAAAAAATAAGTAATTAAGTTGTCTATTCTTATTCCAATATAAGTATTTATATCATTCCAATATAAGCTCAATATTTTTAAATGCATGATTTTATTATTACATTTTAGGACAGCTTTAGATTTACACAAATTTAGATAAAGGGCCTACTTATTTCCCATGTTTCTCTGGCTTCCCATGAAGCCTTTCTAATTATCAACATGCCAAATCCAAATTGACACTCATTACAATTTAATAAAGGTACATTATATTACCACACCAGTGTCACTCAGTATCCATAGATGCCCTTTGTTTACTATTGGTAGTGAACGTTCTCTGAGCCTGAGCAAATTTACAACGGCATACACCTGCCATTCTAGCAGAACAGTGGTTTTGCCATCCTGAACTCCTGAGTATTTCTTTGCATTTCTCGTCTATATTTTGTCAATTTATTGTATTGCATTCAGAGTCTTTTTTTTCAAGAATGCTACCTGTTCAAACAAATCAGCATAAAGCTGATTCTGATTTTTTCCATTTACTTCATTACACAGGTTTTCCTTTAGGTTTTATCCTAGATGTTGACGACTACTGTTTACAATCATTCCATTCTTCAGAAGGTTTCTTTTGCATAAATTCAGTTACCAATGAAGTCTGGCTATCAAAAAATATTAGAATGGAATGTATAAAAATAGCAGCAGTTTCGTATTTTAAATAATGAGCTTTGAAGAGGTAAACTACAGGGACAAAGGTTGGTCTTAGAAAGTGGTTATGCATTTGGAAGTGTAAAAATGAAAGGATTTGTATAGATCTGAGAGGTAGAGAGCTAGGGTAAAAAGGAGAACTTCTTAGGTTTGACTAACTGTTTATGGGTTGAGGAAAGGAGAAGGTCTAGGAATGGACTGGTTTAGAGCATGTAGCAGCCGTGAGTAATTAGGGATCTTTAAGTGTAGGAATCTGGTCAGGAGGGCAGAAATAAATGGAGATGGGGAAATTGGTTTAAAGTGAGGTATCTGTGGGATAGTGGGAGAGAGAATTTAACAAAAGTCACTTGTGAGAGGAGAGTTAAGCTTTGGAAGGTAAGAACTGGTAACTTTTGTAACTGAGGGAATTAAGGACTGAAGTAGTTTTCGGCTGGCTATTAGAAAAGGATGACTTATCAAGGAGCTGGTTATTTATATACTGAAGCAGACAAAGGGAAAGTGGATAAAGATTTACCACGTCCGTAGTAAGTGCCTGGCCAAAAAGGTTGGGCCTATCTCTGAATCCCTGGGGAAGAAAAGTTCAGGTCAATTGTCAGGATTGTTGAGTATCAGGATCCATCTATGTGAACGCAAAAAAAAGTTTTGGGAGTGGACATCCTGGGCTATTGAGAAGAAAGTAATTTTTAAGATTTAGGACTGAAAAGTGAGTGGTGTTGTAAGGGACAATGGAGAAATTTAAGGGTATAAAGAGATAAAAGATAATGAAGTAAAGATCTTAGATAATAAGGGAGCATTGTATAGTGAGGAGACAGAGCATAGAAATGATGGGTTTTGAGGCCTGGGCAGAGGCTTGTTAAAGGTAGGAAGAATTGGGGGTTGAAAATGTAGGCAGAAGGGTCTTCAAGTACGATAGAGGGGTATTTGTAATATGCAACAAGGGAAGAATAGACGATGTGGTATCCCACACAATAGGCTTGGATTAGAGTAAAAGGGAATAGGGAGAATGTGTTTGGAAATTTTTGTGGAGAAATAATGAGGGACGCAGAGTGTTAAAACCTTGTAAGGAGAAAGTTAAGGAAGAAGTTAGGAAGTCTGAAAAGCTGAAGGACTGATTGTACATTGTGACTAGGGGGTGAGGGTGAGGAAAAACATCTGAAACAACTTTTCACAAATCGTAAGATACTTTTTTTAAAAAAAATCATAACATAAACATTTTACATAATCAGACCTTAAGTAAGCTTTACACTTAAATTATTTCTTGGACCCAGGACCCATAAATGACTTTTTCAAGCTTTAATATCATTAGACTGTCATCATTAATATCCTTTATTTTCCCTGACCTCCTACTTGTCTGTCATAACCTTAAGAAACATTGAATTTTTTTAGTGTGAATTCTGTCAGCAAGGCAAACTATACATATGAAATGGGCTGACCAGGTAGCTGAGTGTTTGCAAATTAGCCAGAGATTTATGAAAAATAAATTTGAGTAGGAATTCTAATTTAATTTTTAGTCAATTAAATGACAGAATGATCCTTAGATGGTTATTTGAGGCTTATGTGGTTCATTGCATAACCAACTAGTAGTTGGGCTTCAGATGCCAGTTGGAGCAGAGGGCCTTAGTCTGGTCAGACTTAGGTGTGAATTTTCCCTGTATAAGAAGAGCTTGGGAAAACTGTCCTTATTTTATGGGTTAGTATGAGGGCCATGGGAATATGCAGTAAGTGACAGCTGGTGTCGGGCAGGATGAACCACCAGATGCATAACTCCCTGATGCCCACCTGTTTAGGCCATAGGGTTACTGTCTGTAAATGACAGTAAATGACTGGTTGCCTCTGTCTGTAATTTTTCTCATGTGCTACTTTATTTGTTTTTCCCTAAAAAGAACTACGGGAGTCCTTCTACAATCCATTGTAGTAAGAAGTTTGGGCCTGGAACTCAGGACTATGTTGTGGGATTCAGGTGTCAGCTGACAAGGTCAAGGGACATTTATACAGAGCACCGGGCCCCCCGACCTGAAGGGGGCGGGGGAAAAGCCCCATTAAAAAGGGTCTGCGGATACGACACGCTCTTCTTCCTGGTTCCTGGCTGCTGGAGGAAGGACCCCTTCGTCCGTCCGTCTGCAGACTTCGGTCCCTATTGTACTTGGTTACCTGTACCGTGAGTGTTGGTTTATATTCTAATAAATATCTATCGAGTATTTGTGTCCTTGTGGGTAAGCTCCGCCTACATCTGGCGTCTGTTGTATTAGGGTTTCTCTGGGTCCCGGGCGGCCAGAGATCCGAGACCCACAGACCTGCCGTGCCAGACCCCTCAGCTGCCCAGCCGCCCAGGTCCCCAAAAGTAACTCAGAGGCTTACATTAAGTTCATGCTGTTTGGCCTATGGCTCAGGCACATTGCTAGCTAGCTCTTACATTTTAAATCAACCCATTTCTATTAATCCACGGGCCACGTGGGCCCAGCCCGTAGCTCACCCATGTTCCTTACATGTCGTCCCTTGGGCGGCTTCCATGCGGTCTGCCTCTAACTCCGCCCTGCTTCTCTTACCTAAGCTCTGATTTCTCCTCCTACCTATTCTACGTACCTGCCATGGCCCAAACCAGCTCCTTTATTTAAAGATACAGCACTCACAAATGCATTCCCACAGGACTAGGCTGGGCTCACAAAACTTTTGTCTTCTCACAGAAGTTGTAAAGATGCTGAATAATGTTAAGATCCAAAGAGCCCTTAGGCAGTCAGTTAGATCAATTATCCAGTGGATATATAAACCAGATGTGGGGACTACAGTGAATGAATTTAGAAAATTTGAGTTCTGAGAGTTGTAGGCATTTGAGATCCCAGAGATGTCCCAAAGGAGAGTAATCAGAATAGAGGGGATGGAACCCAGCACTCTTGGTGCTAGTGGGCAAAGGGTCAAGAGAACAGGCATCCCTGTGAGAAAGGGTCTCTAAGAGGGATTGGGAAAAACACCTAGGCACCATCACCAAGAGAAGAACCCCAGCGGGTCCTAGGATGAATCTGGGACTTCTTGATAAGTTTTATTCAAAGGAGGAACCCATTTGGCAGTACAACCTTCAGGAGTGAAAGAGGGAAACTCCCTACCAAACCAGACTGGACAGAACGTGCCCAGCTAGCAGCTAATCCATGGGGGTTCCACCATAACCGGGAAGATCACGGTAAGGTGGAGTCTCCCCAATTCTCCAGAACACAATGGGGACACCAGACACTGCATATCTGTCACTAGGAGACTGTTTAAGACAGTCACAGTGGGGGAACGTACCAACCAGCCTGTATTAGATGGGGGAATCGGCACCAGAAGGCCTGGAACGTGTGAAAAAGGGTTGGGGGATCGCTCTGATTCAGGACACTAATGAAAGGAAAAGCATCAGCTGCCACCCTAAGACCAAGTGCTCTGCACAAAGGAGAGTTGTATGTGGCCTATTGACAAATGACTGTTTATAAAGGTAAGATGGGAAACCCTGTGTTAGAATGAGGTTATATATATATATATGTTATATATATATGTGTGTTATAATTGAGCACAGTAATTGGGTGAACCAAAAGGAGATTATGATTGTTGTATTTCAATACTTTGATAGCTAGAGCTCGGTGGTCAATCCTAAGCAGAGGAAGTTGCCAAAGAAGGGAATAAACCTTGGAAGATAGATTCAGGAATGAAATCTCATATTTTCAGAAAAAAGACACAATTTTGGAGAAGGGCAAGGCCTGCCATAGCCATATTTGCCAGGCCCAGGCTGGCTCCAGTCTTTTCAGAACTCGACTGTTCACTATCTCTAACAGAAACTATACAAAACACAACACCAGCTGCCAGAGAGTTATTTTTTTTCCTGTTAAATGTGATTATATAAAGCAGATAATATGATGAACAAAAGTTCCTAACTGTAGCACAATTTAAAGCCAATGCCTTTAGAACTCAGTTCCTAGGTCACTATAAGTAGCTCTCAAGACAGCTCTGCTGAGAAAGAGGAGGTAACTGGTAGTGGGAATTCTCTCTTCGTCTAATTTGATACACTATGAGAATCCCTAATGACATTTACACCTGCTCACTAATCTGATGATAGGCATATATTCTCACCTTGGTTGGGAAACAACTCCTTATACAGAAAAGAAATAAACCCAACAGCATTATTTATTAGAACTTTAGGAATAACCAGTGTTTACACAGATGTATTCATATTCACTATCGTTTCGAAATTTTCATGGCAAATTCAAGGGAAAGTATTGTTTTATATAAATACAGAGTTTTTAGGAAGATTCTAGAATACAGAGTTTATAGATGCAGAAAATAAAGGTTCCTTGCCTTCTACATATCTGCATCTGTGTTGCAAAAACCATTAGAAAGAATGAATATGTATATCTTTGAGTAAACAATTTTATTTGCTGAATGATTGATTACTAATATTTCAAATATTCAGAAGAAACAGATAACACAGGAGTAATCCTCCAAGGGGGGTGCAAAGAAAAAAGCTTCTACAACATTCTTTGAAAATCATTTTCTTTTCTAAAAGCAAGTTCAGCAATTTTGCCTTGCCGCCTATAGCCCACAGGAGACGTTCTATTTTCGAGCATTCCTCTTTTTAAGTGTTTACATATATGTGAGTATGATATCTAATATTACCCTCTGAGGGGCTCCCTGCGGGTGTCATCCAGGAAGGTAAACTTCAAAAAGAGATACGAATGAAAACCTATGCAGATTGACTTTGTCAACCTGAACTAGATTTCTGAGTCTGATGCCAGGTTGTTCGTTGACAGCATATTTAGAATATATTATAACTTGGGAAAAGGTTTACAGGCAATGATCAGGTCAATCAGTCAAATTCTAGGTGCACAATAAAGTTTACACATGACCATGACCGTATGTTCTGCAGTTAAAAGACCGAGAATCTAGTGTGGTCTCAATAGCAAGAGGTCAGAAGTACATGTGACATCTACTCGTAGGATGGGTAACAGTCTAGGGAGGGAAGAGTCTGGAATAATCATTTTGGGAAATTTGGATGAGGTCTACCTGCACAGATAGCACAAAGGTCACCATGTCATTAAAAACCTCCACTCTTGGCTTTCTGAATGTAATGCTGGCATTGTATTGTATCTGCTTTGAGGAGACACTCCTGTGTGATTAACCTTCCTGGTTCTCTTAGTGCTTACTTGTGAATACAAGGACCTCTGTGTCGACAAAAGCCATTGGAAGTTTATGTATTGAAAACAAGTTTTCTAATCTTGTGCACATTAAAAACAATATTGTGGACATGAAAGAAGAAATGTTTTTTTTTAAATATATAGTAGTAAACTAAACTATATGAAATTAGATGAAATATGACTTGAGAACAAATCAGTTCTTTTTTACAGCAACAAAATCTAACTAGAACAGAAATGTAATAGATCTTGACTCCCTTCTGAGAACCAGGGTGACTTTTTTCTACTTTCTATTGCATTGATATCTATTATGGTGCATTAAAATGGATACACGATTGCTCACTAAATGAATGAGAATAGCTATGAAAAACAGATCATCTTGATGGTCTTAAGAAACTTTTTTTTTAAAAAAAATTAGAGAATCAAACATAAATTGCTAGTCTGTTGTCAAGTAGTTAATAAAATATAGGTGTGGATAAGTTGACACTAAGTTACATCCTAAGACAAAGCTTTCTTTTAGGGCTTTCTTTAGGGATCAAAAAGTAATACAAAGAAAATGACAAGGAGGATTGGATTCTGGTAGGAAGTGTCCTGGACAATGGAATCCAGACCATGAAGAACAAGTAGCAGGGCAGCTTTTCAGAAGCTTTCAGGATCTGCTTCTGACAGAGGTGGGTGTGGTACAGAAATCCCTGAGCATGGTTAGGTCATGTGATTTACAGTGAGCAGGGAGAGCCGTCAGACATGGTTCTCCAAGAGTTTGACTTAACAGTAACACCCTAGGAAGTGGTCAAGTCCTTCATGCCATGTCACTGTCTAATAGACCCTCCTGCTTCCTGCTTGATGAAGCTCATTGATAGTCACTTTGAAAAAAACACAAATATATTTGGGGGTTCTCCCATCTAAGAAAAAATGTAATCTATGAATTAAATTCAATATACATTTAGCTAAAGTTTCAGAAGGTTGAGTAGCAGTATTTCAGATAATAATGGAGAATAGAGAGTCTTGATTGGCTATCTTTTATTATCAAACAAGGTTTCTGATTGCAGGTCTGGGTTTCACTCATTTGAATTGTTGACAAAGGGGGTAACATAGAAATACTCAAACAACCCAGTCTGTTGATGAGAAAATGGGTGACAATCTGCAAACTGAGAGCTTGGCCCCATTGCCAAGGACCTGTTCCACTCACTCACTGAACAAGATGTCCTATCGGTGCCTAAATAGAACCATCACCCTAGGTTCTAGTATTCTTGAGATGGAAAAACACTTTGCAAGCTAACAGAAGAGAAGCATAAACACCAACCCTACCAAAGGTTTGTTGAAATCTTTGACAATATTTCCTACCTACAAGATATATCATAGGAATAGTAGCAAAATCTTGTAGGAGCAGGCAATCAGTGTCTGATTTTACTAAAGGCCCACTGCTTAAGATTGACCCTACACTTAACACTACTAGGATTACTAAGAACCAGAGACTAGATAGCCCAGATACACAGAGTAAAACTAAACATCATTGGGTTTTTAAAAATATCAATAAAATGACTACTAGTAATATTCTGCTATACTACTATACTTATAGATCAGTGCCTTATTCAGTCATCATCAGGGATGTTTTCTTGAGCA
Organism: Phyllotis vaccarum; assembly: GCA_033318265.1. NCBI lineage: Eukaryota > Metazoa > Chordata > Mammalia > Rodentia > Cricetidae > Phyllotis > Phyllotis vaccarum. The sequence goes on from JARWLC010000006.1 coordinate 144,219,492, forward strand.
GATACACAGACCCACAACCAGACATTGCACAGAGACACACCTCTCTAAATGGGAAATCCATCAGAACCCTCATCTCAGAGCTCAGAGAGGTAGTAAAAAATGTGTAAGAGCCAGAGGAGATAGGGGACACCAGGAAAGCAAGGTCCACTGAATCAAATTAAGCAAAACAGGTATTGCAGAGACTGAAGCAGCAAGAACAGGACCTGAATGGGTGTTCACCAGGTCTATATATATATATATATATATATATATATATATATATATATATATATATATATATATATATGTATTAGCTTTTGGTTTAGTATCTTTATTGGACTCCTGAGCTCAAGAACAAATGGGTCTCTGATTATTGTGCCTGCACTTAGGTTGCAGGTTGTCTTGTTCCACAATGGATTGTAGTATATCTGATTATGTTTTATTTGTCATGTTCCTTAGTGTGGTCATATATTATATATTTAATAAAAAAGAAGAAGTCTGGAATATCAAAGAAGAGATCTACCCACAGTCAATCCAGAAGGATCAGAGAGTGGTAACGGATGCCTTTCATCTGAGCAGGGGAGAAATCAGAAATGGTGACCTACTCCGACTGGGAGTTGTTATTTATGCCTTTAATCTCAGCATACATGATGTTGAGTTCAACTTGGTTTACAGAGGTAGTTCCAGGCTCCCTGGCAGGCAGTGGTGGTGTCACGCCTTTAATCCCACAACTCCAGAGACAGAGGAGATCTGTGTTTCTGTGAGTTCAAGGTTAACTACCAAATAATATTTCACACCTTTAATCTTCACCTGGAAGTGAAACAAGTGTGTGAAGATAAATACAAGGCAGGCCTAGAAACACAAGTGAGGTAGTAGAAGCCAGAGGAGAAAGACTGAGGAAGTTGGAAGACAGCTGTGTAGGGGTATTGTGTTGTTTCATGGTAAATAATTGTCCCACCCACTGGTTTAATAAAAAGCATTAATGGGCCAAAGGCAGGCAGGAAGTGTGGGCGGGGCTACCAGACTAAAAACTCTGAGAACAGGAAGTCCAGAGCAGAATGCCAGAGAGAATGCCAGAGAGAAGCCGAAAGAACCAGAGGACAACTATGCTGCTCTAAAGAAAGGTACCGAGCCGAATGGCTGAACAGGAAGAATCATGGGTTAGACGAAGGGTAGAGAGCTAGCAAGTGATATGCCTGGGCCTTAGGTCAATCAGCATAAAACTATTGAAAGCATCTGTGTCTCTCTGTGGGACTGGGGGTCTGCGGGTCTGGAGTCCTAAACCTTGAGGTTTGGCCCGAAAGTTCGGGCCAGAAACCTCATACTACACAGCTGGGTAAGATTTGATTGTGGTGTTCCTCTCTTTGGTATTTCAGACTTTCCCAATATCTGGCTCTGAGTTTCTTTTAATGCAACCAGAATCCATCAACAAGTTAGCTCTTAGAAACCTGTTCTTTTTTAATGAAAGACAGAAAGGAAGTAGATATAAAGGAGATGGGAGGTGGAAAGAACTGAAAGGTTTAGTGGGAAGGAAGAATATAATCAGAATATACTGAAAAAAAAAAGAATCTATTTTCAATAAAAAGGAGAGAGAGCCGCCAGTAGTTGTGACTGTAAACAGTTTTGACACATCTTACCTGTATGAATGATTCAGCTCTAGGCAAGTCTAATGTCTTTCATTTTCCAGTAGCCTACCTATCAACCTCCATGAATATCAGTCAGAAAGGAGACTTTGCTCTCCAACTTAAGACTGATTCATCTATGTCCAAAACCAAATGGTGTCTTCAAGCAGTAGGAACATCCCATTGATTTACTGTGGGCAATCCAGAGCAATAAGAACAGCTTGTACCACTTTGTGTGCTCTGGGATCTTCATGAGCAATAACTTTCAGAAAGGAAACCAGCATCCATCACTGGATAAAGCATTGCTCACTCATGTGGGGAATCTGTTTACAAAATCTTTTATTTTTTAATTGTATCATTAGTTGGCTTACAACTACTGTGTTTTCATAAGACTTTGTCACACATCTTAGGTTTGGTTTACCCTTCTCCCTGTGCTCTCCTTTTGCCTATGTCCTTGCATACATACCCAGAGAAGTAAATTATTTAAAAATATTTCTCTTGAATCATTATAGAAAGTTAAGCCAAAGAATTATCAAGTAAAAAACTAAAGAATTCAAAAGCATGAAATAATTATTGCTTAGAATTACAATTTAAAGAACATCTCAAGCCATGCAGCTCACAGTGGAAAGAAAATACTGAATTGCTGTATGTAAATGAAAAGCTTAATTGTTAATAATTACTCTTCAATAAGTCTATCAACTCTGAGAAAAATTGACAAAATCAAAGTTAACACCAAAGAAATAAGACTGTTCTTGAATTCTTACAATTTATCGCCCACAATGTATAGAAGTCTGCAAATTAATTAATTTATTTAATGTAAATTCAAAAGTAGTCAAGAAAAAGAATCATATTTAAGAAAAACAACTAAGTCAGCCAGAATTTCTTCAGTTATGTATACAATCTTGATTTAGCAAATTAAGTAAATCAGTAGAACTAACAGTTTTATCCTCAATGAGATGAAACCAGCAGTATGAGCAATTAGTATGGTTATATGTGTTAGAATTTCTGAGAAAAGTGTAAATATTCAAACAATTAGAAATAACAAGAAAAAAGTAATAAAAAACAGCTGAAGCTGCATGAAGACAGACGTGCAAATAGATAAATTTGAGAAGAGGTCAATACAATTTTTTCAGGCTAAAAATAATGACATCGAGATGAATATCTGTTCATCATCCTGCAGTCATAGTTTGATGGTGAACACTGGGGAAGTTCACATGATTCTGTCATAGGTCTAACTACACATTGATTATGAACTCATCCCAAGCATTATCTCATGATAAGCTAACTTACATTGAAGAAAAGATGCCCAGTACCTGTTAAAGGTGTTGGTGACTCAGGAGGAGACAAGGATGAAGACAGCATGAGCCAGTAAAGGGACAGTAACCACATACCAGATATGATAAGAAATTAATTCTAGGATCAATACAAACTATTGCAACTCACATAATACTAAAGAGACCTTTTAGAGAATTTATAACTATGAAAAGTTAAAGTCATAATAAAATTTAATATTAAAAATTGAATTCTGTAATACATAAAAATAATTGTATATAATGACTATTACACTTAAACTAAGAATGAAAGGTTGGTTATATGTTGCATCAAACACAAACAATTTCTAATCCCATGGTAATTTAAATTTATACAAAGTTGTCATGTAAGTATATATAGCAAAGCATAGTCAGCATAGATAATAGCATAGTATAGTCTTTGTCCCTTATACATCTTAGACTGCCATGGCTTCACGTGAGCTTATATAAGAGCCACGGACATAATATTTATTAAGAAAATCCTTTTAAAGTCTAATATCCATTTATGGTTTATAGTCTATCAATAGGATTAGGCATACTAAGGACTATCCCCAACAAGATACAAAGCATAAATACTAAATGCAATGCAAAACAGAAACCCAGCATAATCAGCAAGTAACACTCTCAGGGTCAAACTTTTATTTCTGCTTGAGATCTGTGCAGAACACAAAGACTTTTGTCCTTACGTCAAAAGCAGTCAACAGAAATTTCTAGCCAATATAGCAAAATAATAAACTTAATTGTTCCTGTTTAGAGACGAAATGATTGCGAAAAACCTCAAAGACTCTACCAAATCCTAAGGATATTAGTCCTACACAGAGGTTGGGTACAGAATAAGGAAGAGGTAGGTTTCCCTCAAAAGGGAAAATAGAATAGATGGTTACGGATAGACAAAAGGGATTCAGAATTGGAAGAAAAGGTGGGGTACCATAGGAAAGAAGGAAATAGAAGAAGAGATACAGAGTGGGAGAAAAAAATCCAAGGGTCATTTGGGAGATCATATGGAATCCCAATCCTATAGAAGCTCCCATCAAATCCTTTCCTTCTCAGAACTATTTGGGAGAGGAGACAGGAAGAAAGCCAGATCGAGAGGAGCCAAGGACACCAAGGAACAAGGCTTTCAACAGAGCACATAAGAACTCACCAAGCCACTGAAAGCATGCCCTGGGCTGTGATTCTGCACCAGATTGGTTCTCAGCTCTGAGAGGAAAAGCAGACACAACTGTCAGTGGCCGTTCCCAGGTTTATACAGTTCTGGAGAACAGAGTGTGGACTGGAAATTGCAGGAACAGAGAGAATTAGACAGAAAAGCTAGAAAGGGCACTGAATGAATAGTCAGCTGCCCGGATTTTATTTCCCATAGGCTTTTTCAACCAAGCACAACTTCAGACAGGTGAAAACACTTCAATTCTCAAGCATAAAATACCTGGTCATCATACCTTTGGCCAAAGAATCCTGTTATGCAGCCTTGGGTCTCAGTACTATGTGTTTATTCAATACTTCTGGGTATAAACATGTCTGTAGGCTTCTACATATGTTTCATGTTTTTCTTTGTCTCTTTTTTCTTTTTTATTAGTTTTATTATTTTATTCCAGTTTGCTTGCTTTCCTTTTATTTTATTACTCTTCTTTAGCTATTTGTTTGTTTTCTAGCAATAAAGATAGAAAAGGTGTAGATTCAGACGGGGAAAGAAGTAGAGGGAAAACCCCAAAGAAGTTGGGAAAGAGAAACAATAATAGGAATTGTATGAAAAAAAATATGTTCAATGAAAGAAAAATAGGGGAAAAGTAAACAAAGTTTAATTTTAAATTTTAAAATTAAAATTATTATCACATAACCAAAGATAAGTTTTAAAGATAATTCCGGGCAGGAGGATGGCTCATTGAGTTAAGAGTATGTGTTCAGCAAACACAAGGACTTAAGTCTGAATTAATAGAACCCATGTAACAGTAGCTTGGCATGCTTCTGTTCTTCAACAGAGACTGGGTATTCCAAGAGTTCCTTAGCTAGCCTCCTTGACAAAATAGCAAGATTCTGGCACAGTGAGATACTCTGTCTCATGGCAATAGAGATGATCACAGGAGAAGGAGACACCTCTACATATACAAACACACACATATACACACACACACTAACACACCCCTCATTAACACACAGAGAAATTAACAAATAATAAAAACCTATTTCATTTTTAATATTAGCAATAAGCTTATAAATACAAAACTTCAAAGTACAATACCATCAAAAATAATTAAGTAAAAGGAGAAGATATAAATTGGACAATTTGTAAAGCATAGCTACTGTTGATAGAGATTCTGAACTATCAAATAATATGAGATTCATATTCACTGTCTGGTCCAAAACTAGTCACAAAAATGCTAGTGTTGGTGACAGTGTCCTAAACAAAGGACTCTGACTGTATAAGCAGAGGATTGTTTGGTGGTAAACGGATAAGCATTGCTCAATAATCTTATAAGACTATTTTTCTTTAGCAAGAGAACCACTATCTCCCTAATCCAACACAGGTCAACTGCCTTGGACAATGTTATCTTGTTCCTAATCCACACAGCCTTTGTGAGCTCAGAGTCCCATTCTTCTGAGTACCAGGTAAAATCTAATTGCTTTCTCTCCAAATTTCAGTCCTCTGTTCTCCCAGGCAGTCAGTCCGGCAGCTTGTTTTCATAATAAACTGATTTCTACCCACAGAATGGTTCAGTGGGATGCTGTTACTGAACCCTCACTTCTACACTCCCTTTCTCCACTCCCTTCTACACTCAACTCACTATTGACAATGACAATCAAATGATAATTTCAGTAAACTCACATTGCATTTTAGTTATCTAGTTATCAGAGAAAATGATCCTAGTCAAGACCTATACATGGTTGCAGTAACCTTGCAGACATGGAAGAGACAGTAATACAGGACCCAGGACATCAAGTTGAAATAAGATTTGTAGTAAGAGGTTTCTGTCCCAGAGTTTCACACCTAGCCTCAAGGTTTAACCCCGCAGACCCACAGACCTGCAGAGATACACAGATGCTTTCAATAGTTTTAGGCTGATTGGCCTAAGTTCCAGGCATATAATTTGCTAACTCTTTACCCTTAATCTAACCCATGACTCTTATCCTGTTCAGCCATGTGGCTGGGTACCATTTCTCAGAGCAGCATAGTTGTTCTCTGCTTCTTCTGGCTTCTCTCTAGCATTCTGCTCTGTTCTTCCTGTTCCCAGAGTTTTCTTGGTCTGGTAGCCTCGCCTATACTTCCTATCTGTCTTTGGCCAATCAGTACTTTTTATTAAACCAGTGGGTGGGACAATTATTTACAATGGAATGACATAATCCCCCTACAGATGTTTAGGAGAGAATAGCAACAAAGGAGGATATGAAACGTTTAAGAAAAAAAATAAAAATAATACAAAAGGACCAACATGAAACTTCAGCCTGTTTTTTTTTTTTTTTCTATTAAACATGACCAGGAGGTTTTTTCTTCTTCTGTTTTTCTCAGATTAAATGTAAGCTATAGTAAGATTAAAATGGGAAACTTCATCAGCAGCTGAGAATGTATTAATGTTATGATTAAGAAACTATGATGAAAATGAATTATCAATTCTTTTTAGTAGTTAAAACCATTGTTTGTGCTAACATTTAGAAAAGTGACTGTCAGGAACACAGAAGAATAATTCTGAGGGTAGCATACTACATTCTGTCAGTTCATTGGAAGTTGATGGAGTGCTAAGTCACCAAAAGGATGATTTTTTTTCGGTTTCTAATGGCTGTTTTGATGGCATTTGGGAAAATACATTCTTCCTCCGAAATGCAACAGGTTTATAGAGAGAATGTGTATTGTCCCTGCCCTCTTCAATAGTGATGTCCAACTGTGCATTCGGATGCCATAAGCACGAGCCTACAGACACCACTCTAAAGGAATTTCTACACACAGAAAGTCAACAGACTTTCACATTCATAAACACACAACACAATTCACCATCTCACTATAAAGCTGAAGATGCCCTTGATAGCTCCTACCTGTGAAGAGTGTGGCTTATGGAAATACTGTTCAGTCTCCCTTGATATGTTCTGCAAAGGTTAACAATGGATAACAATGGTGCCCGGTCCACGCCTGACCGTAGAAAGACTCACCAGGAAGAAATCTTCAGCACCTTTCTAAGTTGATAGCTCAAGATTAGCAACACTAGACTCAGCAGCATTTTCTTTGAGGACTACACCAAATTTCTTAGCTCCCTGTGAAATTTGAGGAATGTCATTTGCCTTACTGTTCCTCATCTCCCCACGAACACAGCTGCCCCTTGCCTCTGAGGCATGACACGTGGTAGAGAAGCACTGAGCTGACTGTCAGGAGGCTCTCTCTGAAGAGCAGCCTCATCAAAGTAGCACAATATTACAGCCATGCAGGTCTTCTCTAGGGTCTCACAACCTAGCCGTTTCTTTCAAGGTTCATATCTTACTAGTCTTCATTAGATTCTTTAATATTGAATACATTTATATTGTTTAGTGAAGAAAGTTGAGAATGCCAGTTTGATTTCTACTATTTGAAATTAACATTGTTCTGTATCAAAGTTCAGGAAAATAATGTTTAGAAATCAGATTCAAAGGGATTGGACAATGATTCCTTGGGTGACTCAGACTGCATCTATGTCACTGTGTCTGCTGTATACTGGCACAGACAAGCATGAGAACACCTGGCATCTGGTGACATTGGTCAAAAGTCTTTGTAAAGGGTGACTGCTTTATGTCAGAACTCATTAGAATAGTTAGTCAACAATGAAATGACAATTTTAAAGGCAGTTAAACTTAACCCCTAAAGCCACAATTTTCAATTAGCATTGGCTTATTTGGAGGAAAGCAAATTATTCCACATGAGTCATTATCTTCATTTCAGTAAGATGTTTCCCCCCTTGAATCCAATTAAGTCTTCAAGTCTTTAAAAATTACTGCATAAAGTATAAAATTGGAGAAGGATTAAACTTTGTGGATTTTCACTACTATTTTCTCTGATAAGCATTTTCATTATTATATTTAAATTGGTTTGTATTTCTTCGAGGAATGGTTAGCATGCTGAGAACCCAATCATGTAATCATAAACAGACATTGTGACATTTACTATATGTTCATGCTGCAAACACTATAAAAAATTCACTCTTGGAAGGAGAGGACATTACACAAACTCAGAATAAGCTGATCTAATAAGTATTTGAGAAGGAAATACAACAAAATTATTATTTTTTATAGTACAAATTATGATGATTAAGTATAATGCCACTTATTAAAAAATTACTGAAAATAGCCAATACTCAAATATTATCTATTCTTGTAGGTATCTATCAATATAATTTATCAAGACAAAAGTGAACATAACAAAAATAGATTACAAACAAATATGTAAAATAATTTCATATTATTTTAAATTTTAAAATAAATTAATGTATAGTATATAAGTTTGTAAATGTTTCAAGGCCAATTTTTATTTAGACCATGCTAAAATTTTATTAAAACAGAATACTCTCACTAGTTAAGATACACATTACACGTGTATTGTGGACCACTTATTTAAAAAGAACTTTCACAATAGCAAATAATAATCACTAATTATATTATAAATCTTTAAACTGATTACCTTAAAACCTATCCTCTGTCCCACAGTACTCTCTGCATCTTGACTGTATTTTAAAAAGAAGAAAAAATAAAATTATGTAAAATACTTATCTTCAAATGAAATGGAAGTGACCCACAAACCTAACTGATGGTGTAAATAGCGGATCACCATTATCAAAGGAAGAATTACCATAGTCAGCAAGGTAGATGAAGTCAAGAAAGACTTTTAACTGATATGAAGAATTATTTTTTAGTAGTTAATAAACAAAGAATGAATATCATAGGGAAATGCTATAAAAATACTGTGTTTGGTTTAATTGAAATAAACAAGTCACTTTTAGCTTTTAATTTTAATTCTGAAATTGTAACTCGTCACAAAATATAGTCTTTAAAGACAATATTAAAGTAAATCTTAATATTTAGTAAGAATAGGCCATTGGAATTTTAAACATCTAAAATTTTTGTAATAAATCAGAAGTATAGATAGTTTTCATTAGAAGAAACAGTAGGGATGTCTGGTATGTGTTTATGGAAATAAGTGCATGAACTAACGGAACATCTTAGTGGATGGCAGGGGCATCTCAAATAAATTTGAGGCAGTGAGAGACGTGGATGTTTCATTAGAAAGAAAGTTTATATACTTGTTCACCAAAGCATTAAAGTAAAATTTTTTATCTACACAGTTTGAAAGTTAAGCGCTATGCTACTCTTTATGTCAATAGACATTGCCCAATAAGAGAACATTATACAAATTCAGTACAACTCATTATTAGTTACATTTAAGTTCATTTGGATTAATAGTGTATCTGATCTATTGAGATTTAACAATGGAAATACAATTTCTTGAGATATAAAGTTGAAAATCTGCTTTATTTTTTCCTTAAAATACAGAGATATGAACTCCATTAAGACATTTTTATTTATGGGCCTAGAGAGGTGCCTTTTTGTACTTCTGTTAACTTTCCACATTTGTCTTTCTAGATATGCCTCTTTAGCACAGCTGAAAATAATTATTAGAAGAAAATCTGCTGTATATGTATCTTTGATCTAGTACACACACACACACACACACACACACACACACACACAGAGAGAGAGAGAGAGAGAGAGAGAGAGACAGAGACAGAGAGAGAGAGAGAGAGAACCATTCTTTAAGTGTTGTTATCCTAGAGAACCCTGAGATTTTGAGAAGAAAGTATCCAGTGAAAAGATAATTTGGGTGGAATAAATGATGCTCTAGAAATCATCACAGAACACTATCACAGGGTCACCAAGTCTTGCAATGCCCTTCCCTTCATTTTACAATCAACTCTAAACTCTTAATTCCTACAGCAGACAGGATGATTAGGAATAAATTTCAAGACTAAAAGAAAAACTACTCACTTCCAGTTCTTTTCCCCTTTAAATAATTAAAATTAAGTTATGACAGTCACGTTGGTTTTTATCATTGTTTCATTTTTTAAAAAGTTTTTTCCCTTATATACCCCTGTTCTCCCTCCCTTCCATTTTCCCAGTCCTTCCCAATCCTCCCTCAGCCTCCCCTATCCCCCCATCTATTACCAAAGGAGGGCAAGGCATCTCAAAGGTGCGTCAGTTTAGTCTGGTATATCCGTTAGGTCCAATTCCCTCATCCCTCAATGCTAAGGCTGGGTTAGGTGTTCCTCTCTAGGGAATGGGCTCCAAGATGCCAGTTTATGCACAGGAATGTAGTCTCTTCCTACTGCAAGAGGCTCCACAAACTGCTTATGCCATTTGACAATCACCTACATTTAGAAGGTTTAGTTCCTTTCCCTGAAGGTTCCTCAGCAATTGTTTCTGATTAAGTGAGCTCCCAATATCTCCAGTAAGCCATCTCTGTGTTTTCCTCCTCATGATCCTGAAGTCTTTGCTCATATACTCCTTTCTCTCTTTCTCTATATGGGTGGAGCTCAACCTGATGCTTAGCTATGGATCTCTGCTTCTGCCTCTATTCATTGCTGGATAAACATTCTTTAATGGCATTTAGGGTGGTAATTCATTTGAATATAGGGGAAGTCCTGTTTAGGCTCCCTCTCCACTAATTGTTGAAGTCTTAGCCAAGGACATCCTGTGAGTTCTTGGTGGGAAATCTCAGGATGTCTCTCTTAAATTCCTTCTGATCCCAAGCTGTTTGGGGGCTGTGGTTTGCAGCTTGGGAATTCTTTCCTTTTTGTCTAAAATCCACAATCATATTGTCTTGTAACAGATTTTTCCAGAATTTTGACTGAATGGAATTTTAAAAAAAGGTCAGAGTTATTAAATTTAATCATGTTGTTTTTATTTTATTGAGTGCTAATTAAATCATGCTTTTCAAAATATATTTACTTGTAGAATCAAAATGCTAGCTAATAATTAAGAACTTCCTTGTACAGTTCTTTCAAATGTAGCCACTGAGAACCACTTTCCACAAACCCTTTAAGGTAGAGATTCTCAACTAATATCACTAATTTCCTCCATCCTGCTCAAGTCCACACTTGCTCCAAACTTAACCTGGTAACTTAGATTCCTTCCTACCTCCACTTCACCCACACCAATCAGACTACTTTGTCTCTACCACCACTCCTTGGACCCATTCACCAGGTCCATTCTTAGACTCAACATTCACTAGCACCGTCTAGTCTTCCAAGATCCTTGCTTGCCCAGCCCCTACCTCCAGACAGGCAACCTAGACTCTTCCCCAACGTCTTTCCAACTACTGACACCCATTCCAGTTCACACCTATACCTTTTAATATGCATCCAGCTCAATGAGTCCTGCCAGATCCTCCACATATTTTTCTCAGTTTCACATGTAATGGCTATCCCTAGGCTGTACAGTCCCTCAAAGTACCCCAAATGTCCAGCCTTAGACTATAACTCATATATTGTGAGTACCTGACTTAATCTCACTAACTACTTTCCATTTACTGTGATGAGATACTATGGCCAAAGCAATTTATAGAAAAAGTGTTTTGTCTTATAATTTAATAAGGTGAATCCATAATGGCAGAGATAAAAATGATAACAGGTGACCAAAACAGAAAGCTGTCTCATCAAATTTCCATCTAGACACAGGAAGCAGAGAGAATGGGCAATGCTGTAAATCCACAAAGCTTGTCTCTGTGATACACCTGTTCCAGTAAGCGTAGACTACTTAAGGTTCTGTAACCTTTCCACTGAGTATCATCAGACAAGGACCAGTGTTTAAATATATGAGCCTGTGAGAATACTTCACACCAATTCTAGATAAAGATGTGATATAATCTAGAATAAAAATTTCATCACACATTCTTTAAAACACACAATATCATTTAAGCTGTGGTTTAGTTACTAGAAAGCAAAATGATTTTTGAAGGACAGAATATTACAACTATGGTTGTAATTCAGTGGTAGAGCACTCGCCTGGCATACGGAAGACCTAGGATGAATTCTTAAAAAAAAATATCAGAGACAAGACAAGATTAAGGATTCTTGAAGAAAGGGAGTTGAACGGATAACACAGTAGAATTTATGGGAAAATAAATAGTTATTACATTTTGTGTTTGGTGGTAAAAACAGGACAAGAATTGTGCACCATAAAATGTGCACACTGAATATGAGAAGATTTGTGAGCTAGAGTATAAAATTATTAAATGACTGGACAATGGTCAAATTCTTATTTTGAACTTTCATCATCTCTACATGAGACACATTCAAAATACTCTCTCCGAGCTGGTCGGAGATGCATTCTTTGTAATAGCCTTTATGCTGCCAAGGTGCAGAACATGAGCACTCATCATCATTACCACAGCACCCCCGGCAGATCTACTTTCAACATCAAGAGTTCAGCTTTCTGGTATTTCAGCATCTTGGGATACTACAATGTCTGGATTATTTCACTAAATAAATAACTTCCAAAGCCTTCCACACTACCAGAGATAACTAGACTTTGTATTTTTATGGCATAACCATACCCCTTTATGTGTGTATAAATGTACAAGTATGTATGCTGTCATGTTTTTATATATTTTATATATTGACCAATTAACCTTAATACTGATTACATAATGATGTATATTAGTGAGTATAACTTGGTTTTAGACATACTAATTTCCTTTCCAAATTGCCAAGCAGTGGAATTACTAGACTTCACAGTAGTTCTGTGAGAGGTTGGCCAAGTGACTTCTCCCAATTAAATGCCAGAAGAACTGAAGCCAGAAACCAGGATACTTCAGGCAGCCAAGTACTTGGGTGCATTTTGTATGACAGGGTTTTTTTTTATTATTACTAAATACAACTCATTGATAACAGTTACAAGTTTACATTTCATTTGGCAGAGCAGCATGTTCAAAGTTACATAAAGTACAACAATGTTAATTTTAATCAGAAAAAAAATGTGTGAGGTATGGATTATCATTTATTCTAAACCTTCTCTAGAAATTGAGGAGGGTTGTAGGCATTGTTATGGTTTCTTTCATATCTGTTAGTATTCCAAATTCATTTCTTGAGAAATAGCAACATTGATATTTTCATGCCCATGACACAAATTGCTTATATTCCGCCATGAGCTTAATTCAACTAATTTTTTGAGAAACCTCCATAACTATCCCAATTTACTAATTACATTCTTTGCATATTCTTCTTTCCCATAAAGCTTACATATGTTCCCTCAGCTTGATAGAATAATGGGTGAAACATAACTTATTATAATTAAAACCCTAAATTACATGCTTATTTTAACAAGACATTTTTAATTCTCAAAAGAGAAAAATTGCATATTTTCATAAAATAATGACAGTACAGGTGAAATTTAAGAAAACTTTAGTAGAGCATAAAATATATCAAGTCTATGGTGCTCTGTGAATTGTAAATTTTAAATAATGGTGACTTTTCATTTTTTAAACAATGGTGTTATAACATTACAAAAAGCTAATTGTTTCAAATTAATCACACTTTTAATTTTTACTGCTACTTTGTTTTCTGGGAAATAGATATATTATGTAAATGCCTTTAAAACTAGATCAATAAGATTACATGTCTTATTAAGAAAATTATTGAATTTTACAACTAATTTAAACAAAAATAGTTTAACCTTCCTATGCTTTTAACATAATGGTAAGCAAAGTCTTAATAATTACAGTTGCACATACCTCTTCTAGAAAAAGGCATGCTATAAGTCATGACCAATGACAATTAAGTATTTGTTTGGCCATCATCTCAGCAGATCACTGACCTTTCAAAATATCCATACCTGGGTAGAAACAAAAAAAAAAATTATAAAGTGAACTTATGTTTTTAAACATCATTTTTGTAAATATATGAGTGTTTCCAAAGGTGTTACTAATTTTTCAGTCTATATTACCTCATTTATAATTTCTGTTGTAATTACTGGTTTTTTACTGTATCTAGTTAGCCTTAACAGTAAATGTTTTATGATAGTGACATGGAAATATGCCTACAAATTGATATAATTCCTGGATGCAATCTAGTTTGTAAATACAGCACAATTACAGCTAAGCTCTCTAACTACTACTAAGCTTCCTAAAAAAAGACTTATTTGGGTGTTAAGTATTATTAGAATAAAGAATATTTTAGCAAGTATATATGTGCATATGGATTCTATGTTCATTTTTATGCGAACATTTTTGCCTGTGTAGTATCACATGCCTTTAATTTAATCAGTTACACTGTAGAGGCATATAGATCTCTGCCAGATAGAGGCAAGTCTAGTCTACCTAGAAAGACCATATGGGATGCCATAGTAAAAACCTATATCAATTAAAAAATAATTTTAACAATATTTTTTAGTTATGTGCACGTATTTGTGTTGAGGTGTATGTATGCTTTCTAATGTACATGTCATGGGGTGTAGGGTACTCTGAAGCTAGGGTTACAGGGATTACAAGCCACCCAACATAGGTACTGTGAATCTACAAGGATATTCTATAGAAACAATATCATCCTGCAGTCTCAGGGTTTTGTATCTTACCAGGTTGCTGCATCTATTGTTTTGGATACTCTGATATTTCTAAGTTTTTCATTCTTAGAATTCAAGTCTTAAGTACACTTAAACTGGAAGGCTTTTAGATACCAAAGGCCAGTGTTTCTACTATCATTTTCTTCTGTGCTCAAGAGCACTTTCTAGTGCATGAGATTCTTAACATCTTCATTATAATTGTGATTTCTCTTAAAAGTTTCATAAAAGTTTTAGCTATAAATTCCTCTTACCTTTAGACATAGCTATATAATTTGTAAGCAATTTAATTTAGCACAGGGAGCAATGACAGTCTGTGTTTCTTGGAACTTAAAATATGTTTCATTTAGAACAACAAGGCTCTAAATCTGAGTCTCCTCAATTAGTGCTAATGTGACATAATGACAAAATTAGTTCAGAGTATGTTTAAAAGTTTAGAGATAAATTATGCTGGAAAGAAGTTTCAAATGGAAGAATAATAATTTCTTTGCACACTTTTGCATTAATACAACAATACATACTTTCTATAATGACAGGATAACTCATGCATATGTTTACACATACAGAATATAATCTTCATTGCTAACAATGAGGTCATCTTTTTTTTACAGCTGACCATTTCTTTGCAAAACATTCATAATTATATTGAGCACATAGGGTGAAAGCAATTGACTTTCAATCTTAATAAAGTCAATAAATGGCATACAAATTAAATTTAGACAAATCCCAAAAGAAGTTTCATAGAAATTTAATATCAAAGATCTTAAGTGTATAGTGTCCAACTTTACCATATTAAGAAAGAGATATTTTAGATTATTTCCTTTTAAGTTTAAAATGTAGGTCAATTTGCTTTTTAATTTATGACTCAACAGTGTGAGGAGTCTTCTACCAACTGAACTGTAAATGCGAATCTGTTTGTATTTGTGGTGGTTTGAAATGAGAAATGTCATCAGTAGACTCAGGCCTTTGAAAACTTGGTCCCCAGTTGGTGACACTGCTTGGGAGGATGGTGTAGCCTTGATAGAGGAAGTTAGTCATTGGGTGAGACTTTGAGACTTTCTAGTCTCAGTGCACTTACAGTTCACACTCTGGTTTGGGTTGCTTGAGAATGTGTGATCTCTCATCTTCTCTGGTCACCTGATGCCATGCCTGCCTGGCATATGGACTCTTTCTCTAGAACTATAACCAAAATAAACTTTTCCTTCTTTAAAGTCATGGTGTCTTTCCAGTGCAGTAGAAAATAAATTAATTTAATATTTATCATCCTTTTCCTCATCTAAGACTCTCTCTGTTAACCTATATTATCCCTTCTTCTTGACCTAAAATAGGTATCTATCTTGTTACTTTGTCTTCACTTTGCAACCATCAGAATCATTAGTCATCAAGCTTCTACATAATTCCAACATTTTCTCTAACTTCTGGAGTAAAAACACTAACAGAAATGTACATATTGGTTTTAAGTTTTGAGTAAATTTTTCCGGTGACTTGAAGTTTTATACAATATGGAAAGGCCAGCATGTGTAAGTCTCAGGAAACTAGCAGAGCTTGCAAGGATAAGAAAGTTCAAGCGCCTTACAAGCCTCAGTAAATCTACTAAAGTTAAAAGACTCAGAGATTCCCTTCCTTAAAAGTTTATATAAGAGCAGTATAGAATTGATGCACAGAGAAGACTCAGTAGGGCAGTCTGTGAGTTGGGTATAGAGTTTTTTGAGTTTTCACCCATCTATGCTAGGGTAGGCATTTTCCAATATAGTCTTGAAGTATCATCATTTGCTTGGTCATTTGCTACTTTTCTAGGCTGTATAGATGTTTATTCACAACTGTCTCAGAAAAGTCTTAACATTATTTAATTTTCCAGTCTATTACAGCATAGTTCAAAACCTTGCCTTACCTTCAAATCCCCCACACACACACATACACATTTTGCTCCACCTTACTCTTCATCTTATTCCTCTTTTGTTCTTTTGCTTCATCTTTTTCAGATTCTGTATCTTCCTCATCCTAAAATGAAAACTTGTTCAGTAAATCAAAATTAAAGAGACTCATCAAAATCCATGGGCAGTAATGTCTACCTGTAATTCCCACACTTTAGTGATATGATACAGGATAAGAAATGCTAAGCACTTCAGGCATATATGATGCCTGTTTTCAAAAAGCCAGCTCCTAGGATTATACATAAGAAGGGCAAGTTTAGGCTCTGTGCCCAGAACCTGGAGCTTACTTCCTTGTAGTTCTGTAGTGGAAAGTCTGAGAACCCCTAAACTTTCTCCTACTACTAAAATAAATTTTAAAATAACCTTACTTTATGAATCTAATTTTAACATTTTGTCAAAAACGAGGATAACATTTTGATGTGAGCCCTCTTTATTTTGAAGAGAGACAAAATGTTTGAAGACTTATTTATAAATAAAATAAATAAAAATAATGGAATAAATAAATAATCTTGCTATAATGAAGTAATAATCAAATAAGAAATTAAAATTCATTGAAATCAAAGGTCTGTGATTTTAAATTCTGTACAGATATTGAATTATGATCGCGACTTGACTCTGGTAAACATAGCTCTAGTGGGTTCTTGGTTCTCATGAGATCTGAGAATATAAATGCAGCAAAGCCGCCAAGGTATAGAGAGGTAAGTAGGCTGGAATTCAGTGTGCAAACTGTAACCTCTCAGGGAGTTCCGCTTGTTAAATAGATGAAATAACTATTACAATTGCAAATGGGTTTAATTTCTGATCATAGGACAAATCAGATACTTTAAAACACTCTTCCTACCAAAAGACTTGTGAAAATGCTAAGCAAAAGAAGTTCAAATCTTCAAATATATCAAAGAGTTGGAAAATTGTAGTCCTCTGATAATACTAGCAAAGAAAAAGATTTCAAGGGAATAAGTCAAATAAATATCATTCTCCATCTGAAAGACTAATGTTGACACAGATCCATTGGGATGAAGATATAAAGAGTTCAAAACGCTGAAGAGAAAATCAGCAACAAAATACAGGCTCCAGTGAACTGTGGAATATAGAGCAGTACTTTGATTTAATAGTTTAGGCTATTTTTTTTCATAGCAATATGAACTAAATAAGGAATACAGTAGTATTTACCTGATGCTGCCATTTTCTGTTTCCCAAGACCTACCTATGATATCAAGTTGTGATTAATCATCATGTCTCACAAGCTCGGGCAGACTGGGTGGATTTGACAGCCTTCCTTGGCAATCTTGAGTTTCTTGGAATACTTGTTCACTTGTTTGCATTATTTGTATTTACTTCATAAGTAGGCTAGAGATCTGTGTTTTTGAGAGTCCACTGAGGAGCAGGGTTATGTATCACAAAGGATCAAGGACCAAAACTATGAACCAAACTATCATCGTTTTACTGGAATGCTGTTATTTGTCCTGATAGCATCAATCACATGTCTCCTGGGGAGAATTACCTCATACTGAACCCTTTGTAAGGAAGTCTTACTCCCTTTGCACTTCTCTGGGCTGGGAAGGATGACAGTTATTTACTCCCTATAAGATGGTAATATTACTTGAACACATCTGGATTCATCTGCATTTAGATCTGTGTTTTCTTCTCTACGTTTGTATGGGTGCACACAGTATGTAAGTGTTCAAAAAATAACGGATCCCTAAAGCCACACGATGTCCTTCTATTTTGACTATTGAAAAGTACTGTTATAAACATGTATGGATGTGTGATCATCAATTTGTTAAACAATTCAGAAATAATCTAGGAAAGCAATATACTGCTATTATATACAAGGAAAAAAACACTACTCATTATCACTACTCATTATGCAGACCTTTGTCAAAAGAGCTTTAAACTTGAACAAGTCAATTTCTTTTCCTAAGGTGAATTTTAAGTGGAAGGATTTTTCAAGTTAGAAAGTTTGGCCATCTTTAATACACTTGAAATTAAAATATATAGATAGTAACGTAAGAACAGGGAAGGACAAAGGCTGTTGTGCTTCAGGCAATTTTCCAGGAAAGTTGTGAAGATTTAGGGCTAAGGATTTTTGTCCACACTAGTATCCCCATGTTGAAAAAAACGTAGGTTGCTATTTTTTGCCATATCAATAAGGAAGCTGATTGTTAGGGCTTATAAATAGTTTGTTTAGCTCACACAGATGGTGTAGAGAAGCAGATCTGCAATAACCTTTGTTCCATCCACAAGCATACTGCCTCCTGCAAAATATAGTTTCAAGAAAGATACATCATGATTAATTTTTCAAACTTTTTACCTCATCTCTGTAATGTACAGCTATGAAAAAGTACTAAATATTGTCAAGGACAAATAAATGTAAAAATTACTTATAAGTCTCATTCTCATTTATGTTAATAAATCATAGTAATTTTTTATATATTGACACTTTTTATATCTATCACCCAAATGAACGCAATGACTACCTGAAATACTGCATGTTGTAATGGGGTTTCTGTCCCGGCAGATAAGTGTCATCTCTGTCATTTCTATATTTTGTAAGTTGTTGGAATTCCTGTTTACTAGGGTAATATTATATCCTTCTGTGGGCTTTGATGTATTTGAAGATTAGATAGTTGTAGGTATGGTTTTTCTTAGTTATTTTAAAAGGTATATTGGATATGAAACTTTAGATTCATAAGGATAAGATAGATGATAAGAGTATTTTCTTTAAGTTTGCTAAATACCAATAGACTAGGTATTATAACTATAATTCTTGCTTGATGGCCATTTTGTTATATGTAATTTTGCTATGTTAAAATTGAAACCTTCCTTTTTGATTAGACAGAAATGGGGAGGTGATATGGGAATGCCTTTCTGTATGCTGTGAATATCAATCTTTAAATAAAAGAGCTGTTTTGGCCCATGACAGGCACCATAGAAAAAGAAGGAGGGGAAATCACAGTATAGGTAGAAGAAGCAGGGTGGAGTCAGACAGACCAAACCAGAAGCCCAAAGGAGCAACATGTAAGGAACATAAGTGAGCCACGGGCAACGTGGCAGACAGATTAATGAGAATGTGTTGAGTTAAGATAAAAGAGCTAGCTAGCAATGTGACTGAGCCATAGGCCATCAATGTGAACTTAATATAAGTAAGTGTCTAAATCATTTCTGGGGGCCTGACCAGTGGTGGGCGGCTAAGGGGTCTGGGGCTGCAGGGCTGTGGGTCTGGATCTGTGGCCATCCGGGATTAAGAAACCTCATTGTAACAACTGCAATAAAAAAAAATCGATTTTAAGATTTTTTCACAAGTATTAATTAATTTATATTTAAATAATAATAATTTTATATCTTTCATTGGTGCATAGTAAGGTAAGAGCCTTCCCTGGGTATGTGCCATCACTGAAACATGCTCCTGGAAAATGCCTGTGCAGTCATCAAGGAAGTGTCAGAATTTGTGATTGACTTTTGCTAACATTTTTAGTACAATGGCCATTTAATGACCTAATTTATACTAGCTTGGAGCATTTTGTTTAAATTCTTTGGGCAAATGCTCTTATTTTTACTGAGTCACATTCACCCCAGTGATATTCTAGACAATGAGGAGGAAGAAGTGATCTGGCAAACAATGCCTTTTCATTATAAGTTATTTAAAGGTCCAGCTCACAACATGAAGGTGGTGAATCATTTACAGTCACTCAGCCAGTGTATTCATACCCTATAGAAAACAAGTAGAATTGTATGAATATATTTGGAGATGAAAAGAAATATGATAAAAATAATAAAAAAGGGAGATAGACTGTAAAGAGGGGTGAGAGAAAGTATCCTCGGTAGCTTTTAATAACAGCATGGGTTGGAATGGAGAATGAAGGCTTTCTCTCCGGTATAATCTCCCTACTTAAAGTTCACTGTGCTTCTTGTGAATAATGTATGTGTGCTGACATTCTTAGGGAGGACAGATAATACAAGACATACTTTAATGAGCTTTAAGTAGGCAGTATTATTACCATCTGTATTAGAAAGGCTCAAGTAGAGTTCATAAAATTTAGATCAATTATTATGCTTTTGGAAATATCAGCACTTACACTGAATACAGCTAATCTTTTGCTATTATAATAAATATGAGGAAAATATTCTTTAGATGATTTTTTTTTTACTTTTTTACATATGATAAAGGTTCATAACCCAAGAACACATATATGCATCAAACCTATCATGTTTGTAGAAGTTTTCTCTTAATAAAATTTACAATTAACAATGTGGAGCTCTGACATTAAAGATTAAGAAAGTGGTACAATAGAATTTCATATGTGAATCAATGGAGAGCCATAAGAACAGTTAATAAAGTACATTTTGAAAGTAACAGAAACATTCTACTTGAATTAATTTATATTCTTTACTTCATTTGCTTTTTGAGATAGGAATTGTCTGTGTATTCCGGCTGTCCTGTAAATCACTTTGTTCACTAAGCTGGGCAACAATTGAAAGTGATCTGTCTGCCTCTGCCTCCAGAGTGCTGGGATTAAAAGCACTTAGCATCACCACCCACCTTGGTTATATTTTCAAAACATGCAATACTGTGTTATCATGTCTGTATTTTATGTTAAACTGTACCATTTTGTCAATGAACCTTGTTACATCTTCTGTCTTTTTCTGTATATTCAAGAAAAAATAAAGTAAAATAAAAATTAAAATACATAATAGTATTATAACGTATAACCTAAATTTAAATCTGTATTCATTGAAAAGTTTGTGGTTATGCGTCTTCTAATACACACTTAATTTACAACCTGTATAATTTAGTTATCTAATTCATGAATCGTACTACTAACATTGTCTTCTATAAAGATACTACATATGTCTTTCATTGGTCAGTTTTATTGTTATCTCTAAGCTGTCATTGAAAAGATGTCCTTATGTAACACCAAATTCAAAGGACTGTTCATGTCAATGAGAAATGGACTCCCTTAATGGAAAAAGTGAGCAGTTATTATTAAGAGAGAAACAGGAGTCTATGTGAGGAGACATGAGTAGCATAAAGAAAGGAGAGAGTAAGCATAGAGTACAGGGTGGTAGAGCTTGGAAAGACACATCCATACTTGCTGACTGAATATGGGTAACTCTAGTAGGAGGTTTCTTACCCGGACTTTTGGGCCTAGCCTCAAGGACCTGCAGACCCGTAGTCCCACGGTCCTGCAGAGACACACAGATGCTTACAATAGTTTTAGGCTGATTGGCCTAAGGCCCAGGCATATCACTTGCTAACTCTTTACCCTTAAACTAACCCATGACTCTTATCCTGTTCAGCCATGCGGCTGGGTACCTTTTCTCAGAGCAGCATAGTTGTCCTCTGCTTCTTCTGGCTTCTCTCTGGCATCTCTGCTCTGTTCTTCCTGTTCCCAGAGTTTTCCTACTCTGGTAGCCCCGCCCACACTTCTTGTCTGCCTTTGGCCAATCAGTGTTCTTTATTAAACTCATAGGCAGGACAATTATTTACAATGTAACATCATAAATCCACTACATATCCCCCTTTCTCTTTATAAAACAAGAATCCCAAATCTAATATCCTTTGCAAATTTTTTTTTCACTATTACCTATAACAACTTATAACCAATACTGTAAACAAAGACAAGCATCCGTAATCCATGTTTTGGGAATGTGGGCATTGTTCTCTAGGCTACTTCCTGCTGAATGGGGGCACTGGCAATCCCGTGGGAAATCAAAGAAAAATTTAGGATTATGCACAGGTCTTTA
Source organism: Phyllotis vaccarum (assembly GCA_033318265.1). Lineage (NCBI taxonomy): Eukaryota > Metazoa > Chordata > Mammalia > Rodentia > Cricetidae > Phyllotis > Phyllotis vaccarum. The sequence goes on from JARWLC010000006.1 coordinate 144,241,644, forward strand.
GTGACAGGTAACAGCAAAACACAAGAACACGAGAAACTATTCAAGCTAGCATCAGGAAGTGAAAATGAAAAACATTGTCTAATAAGTTGTAACCTGTAAAATTCTACAATAAAATGTAAGGTCTAGAGGAAACCAAATAAGAAGAGCAAAAACTCAGTATTTACACATTTCTGTGAATCCAATTTTACCTAGTAGAGTCCATTTTAAACCAATTATATCTAGAAGCAACATGTCTATTGCATATGTAAATTTATTTAAATTATAATGACAGAGCACTCTATAACTTGCAAAATGTAAAGAAAATGGAATCAGAGGCACAGGGACTCTAGAAGAGGATGGCCACAGCTCAGCAACATGTTTTGGGCTTGGTCAGGCAGAAATCCACCAGCAAGAGCCCATCACCTCTTGCATAAGACTTGGTCACCATTATGATGGGTACAGGGTGGGGAATTAGGGAAAGGAGGCCAGGTGGTTAATGTTCTGGGGAGAAAGATGGATCTTAGAGAGGGAGGACAGTGAAGAACTGGCCAACATGGATGGCCCTTTTACTACTCAAGTCCGTGGTGATTTCTGTGCATGGGCTGCTGCCAAGAGCCATGTTATGGTCCATAGCCCTGACCGAGCATTGGGGGAGGTTGGTCTGATATCTGTGACTCGTGTTACCTTTAAGGGCCCTTTGAATACCCAGAGTCTGTACTGCCACCTGCAACTCTGTTGGTGTCAGAAGGATATACCCCCACAAGGTGTCTGGGAAGCCTGCAGGACCATAGTGACATCCAAGCCTGGAATGCTGCTGAGAGCCATGTCTGGGTACAAGCCTTGCTGGAGATGGGTCTGTTGTTCCTACCACCACTGAGGGCCATGAAGAGTTCCATGTCTTGGGCTGACACTTGATGCCATGCTGATATTTGGATCAAGTTGCCCCTGGGATCATGCAGATAAGGCTCACCTGAGGCCATGAGGTCATCCAGACTAAACTGCAGCCAAGGACCATCTCTGGGTCCATAGCCCTCCAAAAACCAGGAGTCTATGTTCATGTCCATGACTCCTTTTACCACAGAAAGAAGAACAGATGACAGGGACCTGGGTTGACACCTGGGGACATGTTAGCATCCAGAATGTGGTACTTTGAATGTAATTACCACCAAAAAAATCTCATAGGTAGTGGCTTGGATGGTGTGCATATGGTTTTGTTGAAAGAAGTGTATATAACTGTGGGACAGGGCTTCAAGGTTTCCTATGCTGAGTATACTGCCCAGTGTGTCATGTGATCTCCTACTGCCTACAAGATGTTAATGTCAAAACATACCCCCAGGGGGTCATGCCAATATGAGAGGCCTGCAGCACCACCCAGGACCATAGTGATGTCTATGCCTGAAATGCTGCTGAGGGCCATGTTTGGGTCCACAATACAGCGACACCTCTGCCTGATCCCTGCCATGCTCACTGTTATGATAATGATAAACCAAACCTCTAAGGCTATACATGAGCCACCCCAATGAAAGTTTTTCTTATAAGAGTTGCCATGATCATGGTGTCTCTTCAAACAATAAAAAACCCTAAGCAAAGACAGGGGCCAAGCTAGTCTGGGTTTCCTTCAATGCCAGCTAGGGTCACAGGGACATCTGGGTCTGAACTGCTGCCAAAGGCCATGTCTAGCTCCATGGCCTTGCTGCAGCCTCAATCTGTGTTGAAGTCCATGGCTCCTGTTCCTATTGAAAGGAGAATAGCACTGCATGAAGTGTCCTGCCCCTCAGTTCTGCAGCAATAGAGAGAAACTACCCTACCCCTCATCAACTGAAGCACTTGAGAGAGCAGTCACTGCACTCCACCCTGACAGCACAGTAGTGCTGACTCTGTTGGCAGAGTTCAGGGGAGTCATTCCTGAGGACATGAGAGCTGACCTTGCCAAGTTGTGGCATGGGTGAGGGAAACATCTCCTCTTTGACATCTGCAGCAGGTGGGAGGGATGGCCTTGGAGTTGCAAGAGAGCTAATTCTGGAATACACAGAAAAGCAGTGTTACACCCCACCTGGGTACCAGAACTAACCCTTTTGGTGGGAGTGCAGGTGAGCCAGCCCTGAGGGTGTGAGAGAAGGAGAGCCACTCACCCCCCCCCACACACACACACATTGTAAGCCCTCTACAGCAATTGAAAGAGCAGCCAATGGTTTGGGTGCTGACCTCAAGGTGTGAGAGCTGGAGAATTGCCCCCAGTCCTTGCTGCCTGCTGCATTGTGGTAGCTAGCAGGAGCAGTGCTGGAAAGCTGGTGATTTGACTAACCCAGCTACCACCAGTTCCACCCAACATTCCCCTCATCTATGAACTGCAGGAGCATGTGAATGGTCCAGAATTACAAATCCAAAGCTGCAGGATCTCCATGACACAAGATACTAACAGGACCCTGGGAGTTCCAGTGAGGGTCCATTATTGATGGTACAGCAGGAACCTGAGCCTCCAAACAGTCGAATTACCCATAACAATTGTGTGACTCGACTCGTGGGGACACACTACAGCTTTAACACCAAATTTGTTTGTTTGTTTTCGTGGTTCTTGGTTATTCTTTTAAATTTTGTTTTGTCAGGGATGCTCTCACAGGGAGATGAGTGGGGTTGGGATGCAAAAATGTGAAATCCACAAAGAATCAATTAAAATTAAGAAAATGCAATCACACCTGAAAACCCTTACATTTACATAGAAAACTGAAGTTAAATGAAATTACAATTTTCCTTACACACTGTTGGTCTTAGTCTTTCAAGTTGTTTTATTTATTCAATACAAGTAATCATTTTTTAATCAATTGCAGTTCAGGAAAATATTTACTGGCTCCTAAAAGTTGAAATGTAATGACCAATAGGAATGTTCACTTATTGAAACATTGAATATATTAAACACAGTGCACTGCCTGTAACCTCATGGAAATCAAACAGTACTGTGATTCCTAATAAAACAACAAGATGGCTAATATTTCAGCTCTCTATAACAGACACAGCTGTCAATGCAAAGCTGCTGTGCTTTTTAACTCATGAATCTTCAAAGCCACCAGAAGTTGCTTTCATTTATATGATTTATTTCATGTATCTAATTACTCGATGAAAGTTTTTGTAACTCACTTTAAATAGTGTTTGCTTAATACAAATAGTATTTAAAATTGAAAAAATGGTCCAGTATTAATTATAACTTACAATAAATATATTTAAACCATTTATCTAATTTTAAATAAGTTATGTGGCTATATTTATAATTCATTACAGAGGATCTATAACTCATTTCTGAATACCTCAATATTTTGGTTCTCAGTAGAAAATAGTTCTAATATTTTAGTATCTGATAATTCAAAATAACATGTTTTACATAAAATTATTATTACTATGTAAAGTGTCCATTAAAATGCCCTTCCCTGCCTCTGTCTTACTAAAGCCACATTACCTGATCATTTTCTTCACAGCTGAAAGTACTAAAAAAAATCCAATACATCAACCTCTCAGTAAATGTTTATTGATCAATTTTAGTCTTTTAATTCATGCTCCCAACCAAAGTATTACTTAATTATATTATAAAATACATATTTAAAATTTAATTGTAATAACGTTGAGAAATTAAAAGCTGTAAATCTGAACAACATGGTTAGAAATGGTTCAATAATATATCACAAATTAATGTGATTTAATTTATTTAGGTAATTCAGTAAGCATTCTACCTTCCTCATTTATAGAAAAAGAATATGTGGGATTTTTGTATTTCATGACCTTAATTGTCATAATTTTTACTAACTTATACATTCTCTGATGGTAAGTTCATGAATTGTACTTTGATGTATTATGTTTGTCTTTGACATATTTAATCTGGTTTCTCTTTATTAACAAATTTGACATTTATTCTATTTCATATATGCATATAACTTAGTGATTTGGAGCTATCAGGGCTTTGCAAGTGTCTGGAGTAATATTTTTCTTAACCTTTTAAATATTTCTAATATGCGTTACTTTTGTTATAATACTATTTAACACGCTTAAAATTCTTCTTTGTATAATACTTATTGATTTTCTCTGGTGAATAAATTTCTATCATATATCCTGTCCTTCGTGCTAATTCACAACTTGATTTTATCAATTCCATTATCTTCTACTGGTTATTTTGAATTAAAATTGTTTGGGGAAAATGTCATAGAATTCTGTGTTTATGTCACTTCCATAATTTCTCCTTGTTGTACGTGTCTGTGCAGCCTTCTTGTGCTACAAAATGGTTCTTCAATGAGGGGTGGGAACTACATCTATCCATAGGTTTAGAAATAAGTATTCAAGGATTTGTAAATACTTAGGACATAGTTAGAATTTATATTGGTTTAGTAAAATGGCAGAGGTCTATGACCTCTCCAAATATGGGCTCTTGGCCAAGTTTACATTACGAAGCACAAGCTCCTGCCTATTGAGTGAGCCTTAAGTCCAACTTGACAGCTGATGATTAGTCCAATATATAAGTACCACTACTCTGCCCTTGGAAAACTCTTGTCATTGTTGTTTATATGCTTTACAGGTAGGTAAGATTATTGATCACTTTTCCTCCTTGACAGCTTGCATAGTACCTTTAGATACTGTGACAGCTAATTTTCAGAGAGTAGGCTGGAAAGATCAAGTCCAACTTGATTCTACCAGGTTCTGTATCCAAAGCATGGGTGTCTTCAGTAAAATATGTTATACCTTCATGTTCTGAAGGCAACCACGGGCAAAAGCAAAAGCTTAAATAGTTTGGGGAACTGCTTTGACCCTGGATTCTAATGTCTAATTCTGGGATATTTGTTATATAGTCTGTGTCTCTTGGTGAGGTCATTGTCACGTGTGTGTTATGACTCCATTTCATCTGTAAATATGAATGTCTACATTCACACAAAAATATATTTAACTTGAGTGGATTAACTTCTCCATTTAATTAATATCTTGGCATTAATTATCAGAGAGATTAGATCTCATCATCAGTAACAGAAATCAAACTATATCTATTTGCATACAGTATACATAGCTGACCCCTAAAAATCTACCAAGGAACTCCTATAGCTGATAAACTTCTTCAGAAATATAATAGAGTGCAAGATTAACTAAAAAATGAATAACCCTCGCATACACTAAGGATACAAGGACTGAAAAAAAATAAGGGAAACACCACCCTTTATAATAGCTGCAAATAACATTAAATATCTTGGGGTAACTCTAAACAAAGTAGCAGACCTGTTTGACAAAAACTTTAAGTCACTGAAGAAAGAAATTGAAGAGGATATAGAAAATTGAAAGTTCTCCCGTGCTTCTGGTATGGTAGGATCGATGTAGTAAAAATGGCAATTTTACAAAAAGCAATCTGCAGATTCAATATAATCCACATGAAAGTCACAACACAATTCTTACTGAACTTGAATGAATAATACTCAATTCTTATGGAATAACAGGAAACCTAGGATTGCCAAAACAATGTTGTTTAATAAAAGACTTCAGGAGGCATCGCCATTCCTGAATTTGAACTATGCTATAGAGCTACAGTAATAAAAACAGCTTGGTACTGGCATAGAAATAGACTCGTAGGTCAATGAAATCAAATTGAAGACCCTAACATTAATCCACACACTTATGAACATCTGATTTTTGACAAAGAGGCAAAAATATACTATGGAAAAAAGAGTATCTTCAACAAATGGTGTTGGCATAACTGGATAATAGTATGTAAAAGAATGCAAATAGATCCAAACCTATCACTCTGCACAAAACTCAAATCCAAGTGGATCAAAGTCCTCAACATAAACCCTGCTACACTGAACTTGATAGAAAACGAAGTGAGAAAAACCTTCTAACACATTGGCACAGGTGACCACTTCCTAAAAATATAACACCAGTAGCACAGACACTAAGAACAACAATCAATAAGTGGAACATCCTGATACTGAGAAGCTTCTGTAAGGCAAAGGACACAGTCAATAAGACAAAACAACAGCCTACAGAATGGGAAAAGATCTAACCAATCTTACATCTGATAGAGGACTGATTTCTAAAATACATAGAGAGCTCAAGAAACTAGAGCCCCCAAACCTAAATAACTCAATTTAAAAATGGGGTTTAGAGCTAAAAGGGAATTCTCAACAGAAGAAATACAAATGGCTGAAAGGTATTTAAGAAGTTGCTCAACATCTTTAGCCATCAGAGAAATGCAAATCAAAATAACTTTGAGATATCACTTTACACCTGTCAGAATGGCTAAGATCAAAACACAGATGACAGCCTATGCTGGAGAGGATGTCAATCAAGGATACTCCTTGATTGTTGGTGGGAGTGTGAACTTGTAAAGTCACAAAATCAGTGTGGCCATTCCTCAGAAAACTGGGAATCAATCTGCCCAATGATCCAGTAATACTACTATTGGGCATATGTACAAAGGATGTACAATCTTAACCTAAAGGCTTTAAGTCAACTGTGAACTTGGAAGCAACCTAGATGTCCCTCCACTGAAGAATGAATTAACAGTTTGTGGTACATTTACAGAATGGAGTACTACTAAGCAGAAAAAAATGACATCCTAAAATTTTCAGGCAAATAGTTGGGTTTGAGGAATATCCTCTTGAGCTGATTTCTGATGGTTATTTTAAATATGTTGCCTAATTTTTTTGTTACTGAATGCAACTTATTTTTTCCAGGGTCCAACAGAATTCTGCACATATAGTTGCTGGCATATATTAATTTATTAGGTATATTTCTGTGATAATTAGAATGTAATTGGCCCCCATATCTCATAGGAAATTAGTCGGTATGACTTTGATGGGATAGATAAAGCCATAATGGAGGAAATATGACACTGTGGGAGTTCAACATTTCAGACTTTTTTGGTTTCTTATGCTTCAGAATACAACTGACTATTCCAGCCAACTTCTTGTTGCCTGCAAGATGTATGACTCTTCTACCCAGCACCAGCTCTGCCTGCATGCCACAATGTTCCCCACCATGATGATAATAGACTGATCCTCTGTAAGCTAATCACCTCAGCGGAATGTTTTCTTTATGGTACCAGGAACTAAGTTCTTTCTGTGATGGGATGTGCCTAACCATTGAGGGTTTTGAACTTTGATACTTTGGGTTATGAAAGCAATGGAATGCATTAAGCACTGCCTAATGATCCACACTAGTAGGAACATGGAAGATAGAGGTTCTAAGCATTATTTAAATGGTCAGTGGCTCACTCAAGAGATTTCATTTTAAAAAAAGAAATTTTAGTGTGTTGCTTAGAGACCTTTCTTATGATATTTAGTGAAGAAGGTAGTTGCTTTTTGTCCTTGTCTGAAAAGTCTTCTTGAGGCTAAAATGAAAAGCTTTGTTAATGAAATTAATATCCACTGGAAGAAGAGATCTCAAAACAGCATGGTGTAGACTCTCCTGTGTAAATGCTAGTTGTTAATATAATAAAGATTTATAATGTAAAGGAGCAACCTGAGCAGAGAAATTACAAAGAAGTATATTTTGGGGAGAAAAAAAGCAACAAGAAGTGGATTGGAGCTAAATCTTGTATTCAAGAATATAAATGAATTAAACAATGGAATAAAGGGAGTTGTTGACCTCCGGCCAAGATCCCTCCCAGCTAAGTTTCTAATTTGTGGGTAGAAACTAATGAAAATCTTAGAACTAGGTGTGGTGGGCATACCTTTAATCCCAGCACTTGGAAGGCAGAAGTTGGCAAATTTGTGAGTCTGGAGCCAGGCTGGTCCATACTTAGCATACCTAACAAGTTCCAGGGAAGCCCATCTTAGGCAGTAAGACAGAAAGCTGGTGAGATGTAAATGAATGAGGGGCCCATGTTTTAGCCCCAGAAAGCAGCAGGACTTGGCAGCTTTGGCCATGTGATTCTGGCTTTAGAGTTAAGGAGAGAATAAATGAATTAAAACCACCAATGCAAAGGTATGTATCAGGAGTGTCCCTGAGTTGAGGTCTAGTAGAGAGGCCACTGGGTAACCTGCAAAGGTGAAGCCTGGATTGCCTTGGAGAGCCCAAGATGTTGGAGATGCCAGAGCCAAGGACTCCCTGTCAAGGGAAGCTGAGAACAGTGAATGGAAACAGTCCAAAAGAAAGAAGTGTGTTTTAGTCAGCAAGACTGAACAAAATTGGATATCTGAAGAGCATTTAGAAACCAGACTTGAAGATGTAGTATTTGGAGTTTGTCCAACCTGTTTTAAGTCTTGCTTGGGTCTAGTATTTCCTCACTGTGTTCTTTTCGCTACATTTTGGAATAGTAATGTATGTCCTGTGCTATTATATGTTGGAAGTATGTGACCTGTTTTATTATTGTGATTTTATAGGGGATTACAGTTAAGAGATTACATGAACTTTGGACTTTTAAACATTGCTGAGACTGTAATAGACTGTGGGGACTTTTGAAATTGAATTAAATGAATTTTTCATTATGATACTGTTACATGCTTAAGAGGAGCAAGGAATGAAATGTAGTTGTTTTAATGTAATTGGCCACCATAATTTTATAGAGAGTGGCACTATTAGGAGGTTAGCATATTAGATTGATAAATACCATAAATTTATGTTTTATCTTGACTTACTGAATAATTATTAACATCATTTTAGAAAAAAAATTAAGGACATATGGCTTATTTAATGGGACTATTATAAGATAAATGAAAATCTAAGTTACATCTTCAATATCATAATTCATTTAGAATATACACATTTTAAAGATGTTTTAATTTTTTATGTTTGTTATTACTCTTAAAATAATTATCGTGACAATGCCTTTGCAAATCTCTACTGATCTGTCAGGATGAGTTTGAATGAAAAGCATGAGTTGTTGAAGACTCAAATGTGTTAAATATCATTATAAACAAGACAACACGTATGGGAAAAGAAAAAACAGAGAAACACTTGGAAATCAGAGTGTTTACACACATTTGTAGGTTTTGCTCTTTCTGTAGCACATGCTGACCTTGAACGTAACATTCTCCTGACTCTGACTCTTCAGTTCTGGGGTTGCATTGCGTGACTGTGTACCCACCTCTGATGCTAATTTCAGCTGATGTACCATCAGCCGAGCCTCAAACATAATTGACCACAAAAAATTCTCTGTCAACTCAGTCCAGTGTGGAAGCTTCAGTTGCAGTATGCATTCTAAATAAAATATTTTCTTTGCATCATTTTATTATCTGTTCTATATGCAATTGTTTAAGTTTCATAGGATTATTTGTCAGTGTATTATTTTTCTACATATAATTAGTGCTAGCATTTCAAATTAGCTGTTCATAATCCACTAGACACTTTTAAATCTATAGTTTCTGGTCAATCTTTTATTGATTTCTTAATATATGGCCATGTAAATCTCATATTCTTTAAATAATGCAAGGTCTCTGCTATTAGGGGAAACTTTTTTGAAATTACAGTTTTCTGAAGTCTGTATCAATCTTTACTTTTCCAAACAAGCACATTTTTACATATACTATGAAACCTTGAGGATAATAATCTTTAAAAACTATCCAGTTTTTAATTGGAATTGACTGAATAGTTATTTTCTTAAATATAAGCATACATTTCTACACACAGTATCTATTTTTACTGTATCTAATAATGTGCTTCCTTCATTACTCTTCTCCCCGACATGAATGTTCATTTCAACCAGGGCTTTGATAACTCTTCCTTGCCAGTGTGTACAACAAACTATACCTGACAGATAAAATAAACGTGCAAGTTGCAGGCCATAAATGTCCATTCAACTCTCATACTCACTTTAATGATATCTCAGGAAGTAATGCTTTGGATTCTTTACCATTTTATTTTTCAGTTTAATACTCTGATGAGGACTTGGGGTTCAGTCCTCTCGCATTCTTGCCTGGAGGTTCAGATAGGATCTTCCCATACTTCATGGTTAAGGTACTTACTACACAGCCTGCTTTCTCAACCCCTGAAACATTCTGTCATGAGTTCACTGAATTCAAAAGTACAGAAGACACCTGGAAGTCTTGAACATTTTGCCAAAAAGTAACCACTCTATAGTTTTCCATGGCTTTTCCTAATCCCTGCCCTGACCTTGAACCAAAGTTCAAAATACAACTTCTTGTTGCGATCTTTTTAAAAACAAACTTTTCTTTCAGACCACATCTCTGAATACAGAATTCAAGTAAGAAGACATTTTATTGTGAATATTTATTTTTCTTAAAGCGTATGCTCTCTCAGCGCTACTCTGTTGTTTACAGTAACTATTGCCTGTAATCACTTTACTTATATTTAGAGCACTTTAACCAGGAGGATATGCCATTTATGGTTTCTGAACTTTCATAGTGAATTAGTTCTCAAGAATTGCTCTTAAGTCACTGAAGTATAATAATCAATCTTCCAACAGAATAAACCAGATTGACAGTGAAAATCACTTAATAAGGACAGGAAATATGAAATTGTCAAGAGGCTGAGACTAAATATAGTCACCTGAAAAATATGTTTTAAAAATATTGAGACAAGTTATTTTGTTCAAGTTGTTTTGGACAACCTTATAAAATGTTAATTAATACGATCATTTTTGTTGAGAAAAAAATGTTTAAAAATTAAACGTACCAACATATACATTAAGCGTATTAAAATTTTCAACTTCTGTTAAAAAATACAAAAGGGAAAGTAATATAATCATTTCTATTTTTAGGATGCTACAGGCATAGACGTATTTCATTAGCTGTAGAACTGTTTTATTGTTCAGTGTTGTCATTGTCCTTGGGAAAGAATAAGCCAGCATCCTTCTCACAGATACTAGGGGAACCTCTTCATGGATGGATCCTGATCTTGAAATGTTCTTTGAGTTAGGTAACGCTGTATGCAGACATGGATTTCATATTTGCCATTCTTCTACATTTAGGAATTTTATACATGCCAGATCCAGTTTTATGTTTTATGCTTAGACTTTTCCTATCACAGTACAGAATGAAGCAAATATGTAGATTGTTTACTGCTTTAGTAGGTCGATGAACCTGGGACAGTGAGTACAAAAACTGAGACAGATTGAATCTCATCAAGAGCTTAATTTATATGGTCTCACTGAGGTTGGCTCTGAGTTGATGTCCATGGTGCCTATTGCCACTGAGGGCTGTGCAGAGGCCAGAAGTCTGAGCCAACAATGGAGGCCATGTTGTTCTTAAGACAATCAAGCTGTCATAAGTGCCATGCAGACCTGGGAAGCTCATATTGCCACCAAGGGCATTGGTGTCATCCAGCCCAAAACTGCAAAAGTAGACCACATGTGGGTCTGTGGCCCTACTACAACCAGGGTCTGTTAATGTCAGGGGTTCCTGTTGCCACCAAAGGTTAAGTGAATACCCGGAGTCTGAGCTGCCACCTGAAGGGATGTTGGTGTTGGTGCTGGTGTTTGGGGAACATGCCACAACTTGGGTAATGTTTATCTGGGTGGTCTTCAATGCCAACTAGGGCTATGATAACATCTGGGTCCAGGTTGAGGCCAGGGACCATATCAACCTTAGTCTGTGCCAATTTCTGTGATCCATGATGCCAGAAAAGACCACACTGATTCCAAGGACCTTGCCTCTACCTGTGGCCTTCTTGGTACCTGAGGACTATGCTGTTGCCAAACCCGTATAGACCTAAGTAACATGCACTACCATCCAGGGCCAGGATATTGTATTGGCCTGAGCTGTAGCCATGGCCATGTCTGGGTCTGTGTACTGCCATAGACAGGACCTGTTTTGATGCCTGCGTACAAACAATTAGGTATGGATACCTGGGATATGGCCCCATACCTGGGGCCATGAATGGGCTAAAGGGCCACACTGCTGTTTGGTTCATGCAGATCTAAGTGACTTTCTCTGTCACCCAGTGCCACAGTATAGTCCAAGCATGAGCTGCTGCCAGAATCCATGCCTGGGTCCATAGCACTGTCATAGCCATGCTCTGAGTTGATGTCCATGACTCCTGTTACCTCCAAAAGCAGAGAGGATAGGGCTGCACAGAGTTGGCCTCACCCCTCACCAACTTCACCATTCTGGAGAATGGACCCTGTACCCCTTCAAGGCAGCACAGTAAAGCTGTCTCTAAAGAAAGGGAAGTAGATTATCTGGCCCTGTATTTGTCTGTCATGTGGTAGCATGGGTAAGGAAGAGCTATCTTTCTTGCTTCTGGCCCTTCATCCCTTGCCACCAACTATATGCTAGAAAATCTGGTCCTGAGGTCATAGGAAGAGAGCTCTTATACTGCCTCTCACCAGGAGAATGGGCCCTGCACCTACCCTGGGCAGCATAACACAATTGGCCCAGTTGACAGAGGAGTAGGTTATCTAGAAGCAAATGCTCATAGGAGATCTGCTCCTACTCTTCATCTGCCATATGGGTAAAGGAAAGGTGACTTCCGCCATCCCCTGCACAGAGACACCTGTGGCAGGTGGGATGCCGGGAGAGCCCTGAACAGAGGAGTGAAGACTGACAATTTATAGAGACAGAAAAATAGAGTTGAGTCTGAAGGATTCTCAGCCTGAACCGCCTTGAGTTTGTTTCTCAGGGCCTTCTTATACAGAAGCAATGGGGTAAAAGGCCTTCCCCCTCTTAAGGACACAGTGGTTCAAAGTATAGGTAAGGGTAAACACACCCTTAGTTCTCAAAACATGTAGTGACCATGAATCTGGCCAAACATACTATTATTTGGCATTTGAGAAAAAAACAAGCTTGGACTCTCTGACTTTCAGTTAAGATGGAATTTAGCAATATGATGGACTCATTGTGAGCTCTCGCAGTGGGAAAGCTGCCCTGAGATCCTGGGAGTGGAAGACTTGACACTGGCCCCCACTAGCAGCATTAGGAAGAGCAGACTTATTGCATGAATTCTAGAATTTAATGGAAACCCAGAGCTAGATATTGGGGAAAAGCTGGAATATCCGAAAGAGGAAATAGACCACAGTTATTCTCACCCAGCCAACTTCTCAGGCCAAACGGTAAATGCTGTCTTCAAGAGTCCTCTGCCTGGCTGTTCACTCTTACAGACTTCCTGAATGTCTGGCTTCTCCTGTCTTAAATATCTCCCCTGTCCAGTTGTTTAACTTCTGAGTTCAACTCTGCATCACAATCCTGGAGTTAGGATTAAAGGTGTGAGCTACTATTGTTTTGTCTTTAGGCTTTGAATTCACAGAAATACACAAAGATTTCTATCTCCTGAGTTACAGGATCAAAGGAATAGGTCACCACTCAGTCATTCCTGTGCTGGGATTAAAGGTATGAGTTATGCTCTCTGACCCTTATGACTTGACTATGGGTGATTCTGTTCTCTGATATTCCAAGCTGATTTTATTAAATATAAAATATATCACCATGCACATCCTGCATCTCCCCTGAGCAGCACAATAGAGACAACTTTGTTTTCTTGGACATTCATGAGTGGGCCTGGGGGTAAGAGAGCAGGAAGACTGAGCCCTTTCCCCATCTGCCTAATAGTGGCATGGGTGAGGGAAACAATACCCTCCCCTCCCCTCATCCCTTGCCACCTGCAACAGGTGAGAGAGTTGGCCAGGGAGCATGAGAATGAGAAAACTGACCTTGTCCCTCACCAGCTGCAGCACACAGGAGAGCACATGGACACAGCACCTCATCTGGGCAGTACACTGGAGCTGGCCCTGTTTGTGGGACCACAGGTGAGCTGGACCTGTAGGCGTTGAGAGAAGGAAAGTTGTCTCACCTTATCCCTTGTATGGCATGGGATGGCAAGGGTGAAGGAAATATGCCTTCTTTCTACCCCTTTCCACCTGTGACAGGAAGGAGAGCTCACCTCAGGGACATGAGAATGGAAGAGCTGGGCCTGCCCCTCACCAAGCACAGCAATCCAGGCAGGGAGCCCTGTACTTTTACCTGGTCAAAACAGTAGATCTGATCCTGGCCGTGTGAGTACAAGTGAGCTGGACCTGGGAATATGAGAGCAGGAAAACTTGCCTTCCTCTTTGCTATCTGCTACATGGTGTGAGTTAGCATGGGCAATCATACAGAGCTTGTCTGAGTGGTGGTTATGAGGGAAAGCTAGTGGGCTGACTAACCCAGCTATCGTTCAGGCCTAGAACCATGACAGTGAAGTAGCTTACCCCAATACCTGTCTCAGTAATGAATTGCTGGACTACTGTGAAGGGGCAGGTTCAGCAGATCACACACTGCAAGATATCCAGGATACAAGACAACAATAGGCTATACGAGAGGCATCTCAGTGATGGCCCAGTATCAAGGGTATGGCAGAACCTAGATGCCTCAAAACAGATCAATGTCTCATTGCAATGAACACTGACAAGTGAAGCCCTATAGCCTAAAGGATATGATGTGTCTTACTACGGCTTCCAAACCAGATACCTTTTTTTTGTTTTTTGGTTTTTGATTTTTACTTTTAAAATTTGTTTTGTGTGTATGTTGCAAGGGCAGAGGTCAGGAGTGTGGGATAGGGAGGTTAGATGAGGATACGCGATGGGAAATCAACAAAGCATCAATAATAAAATTGTTTTTTTAAAGGTTTGCTGTTTAAAAGAGAGAAAAAGAAGGATTCTACTTTATTCAGAGCATCAGACAATCTATTCTCTAAGGATTAAAAAGTGTCACCTGCAAAAAGCAAAGAATACCCAAGCTGCAAACCACAACCCCTGAACATCTTGGGATTAGAAGGAAATTAAGGGAGATATTCAAAGACTCCCCTAAGAAGAGAAAATAGAGATCTCCTTAGTAAATTGGGATCTTAACGGCTGTAATCAAGAAGCTTTGGGAACAAATCTTGAAAGATGGAGATGGTTGAGTGAGAGGAGCAAAGAGAGAGATAGAAAGAGATGTATGTCTAAATAGAGGAAGCCAGTGTCGTGATAGAAGGAGACTGGATGCTAGGAAAATGTCCAAGAACTCACAGGATGTCCCTGGCCAAGTCTCCAACCAATAGGCGAGGGTGTATCTAAACAGGACTTCCCCTGTACTCAAATGAATAACCACCCTAAGTGTCACCACAGAACCTACATCCAGCAAAGGATAGAGGTGGAGGCAGAGTTCCATGGCTGAGCACTGTTACAATGAGGTTTCTTGGCCCCAGGTAGCCAGAGATCTAGATCCGCAGACCTGCCATCCCAGAGTGCTTAGCTGCTCACCTCTGCTTAGGTCCTCAAAATGACTCAGATGCTCATATTAATTTCATGTGGTTTGGCCTATATCTCAGGCACATTGCTAACTAGCTCCTTCATCTTAACTCAACCCATTTTCATTAATCTGTCTGTCACATGGCCCATGGCTCACCTGTGTTCCTTACATGTTTCTTTGGGCATCTGGCTCAATCTGTCACTGACTCCATCCTTCTTTTCCTACCTATTCTGACTCCTACTTATTCTACGGTGCTCACCAAGGGCCAAAACAGCTACTTTATTTAAAGATCGATATTCACAGCCTACAGAAAGTCATCCCACATCAGATCACTGGGTCAAAATCCTGGTCCAGCTGAGAGTAGGGGAGGAGAGACTGTATGAGCAAGGGGGTAGGGATTATGAGGCTGGAGATCTGGGGAGCTCACTGAATCAAGAACAGCCACCAGCGATCCATCGGGAAAGGAACTAGGTCCTCCAAGGGTAGGCAACTGTCGATGAGCACGGTCAGTGTGTGGAGCCTTGAGGAGTGGGATCAGATTTTGTTCCTGTGTATGGGCTGGCACTTTGGAGCCCGTTCCCTGAAGAGGAACACCTAACCCAGTCTTGACTTTTGCATGAGTAAATCAGACTTGCCTGGAGTGGAGTGTGCCACGCTGAGCAGACCTACATTGGAACACCTTGCCCCTTGGGGGAGGGGATGGGTCAATGGGAGGGGCGGGGCTGAAGGTGGACTGGGAGGGATTAGGAGGAGGGAAAAGAGAACAAGCAGGGGAATACATGGGAGAAATACCCTTTTTAATTTAAAAAAGTACTGGGAGTTTATTTTTGATATAGAATAATGAAAGAATGTGTATATATAAATGTATAACACATACACACACACATATACTTGGATGCATTGCAGAGATAACTAATTAGCATTTAATAGTTAAAAAAAAAAGAAGCGTCATCGGAGTAGACTGTACAATCTCAAGGCCAAGCTACACCTGACATATAAATAGCAGCAGTGAGGTGAACTCACTTCTATCTCATCTACTATACCTGGGAGGGCCAGGAAAACAAACGAAGAGGATTTTTGGTTTTGAATAAACTGAGGTCACAATACACTTGTCTTGTTTTCTGGCAATCATTAAGAATTGCTTCATGCTACTCTATTCTTGGACCATGTTCCAACATTTAAATTTGTCAGATTCTATACTGTGGTTATGGGGGTTTCTTGGTCCCGATCGGCCAGAGGCCCAGACCCTGCCACGCCAGACCCCTTAGCCACCATCACTGCTGCTCAGGCCCCCAGAAATAACCCAGATGCTTATATTAACTTCATGTCATTTGTCCTACATCTCAGGCACATTGCTAGCTAGCTCTTACATCTTAAATCAACTCATTTCTATTAATCTGTCACGTGGCCCGTGGCCTGTGGCTCACCTGTGTTCCCTACATGTTGCTCCTTGGGTGGCCTGCTCGGTCTGTTTGACTCCGCCCTGCTTCTCCTACCTATGCTCTGATTTTCCTCCTACTTTCCTATGGTGCCTGTCATGGGCCAAAACAGCTCCTTTATTTAAAGATTGATATTCACAGCCTACAGAAAGGCACTCCCACATCACTATACAATATAAGTTTTCTTTGTTTTTTCTAACTGTAAGTTCTTGTTAAGGTAAGAGTCCCAACTAGGAATTTTGTTGCTGTTGTCCTTGTCCTTTTGCGTGTTGCCTTGTTTTTCTTACTTCTGTGGCAGCCCTTCCTGGTAACCTGGCCAAGTTTCCATATCTACACCTGTAAACACCGTGACACAGTAGTATGTTTGTATCAACATATCACAATAAAGAGCCACGTACTCATTAATGTGATTGTCTTTCTCACTACATTTTTGTAATAAAACTGATATTTGATTCTCTCTTGTCTAGGCCAGCACCTAATGTTTAGTTATTGTACCCTAATATTTAGTGATAGCAAAAATATCTTTTTTGTTGATAAGGCAATATAAAACTTACGTTAGACTTATTATTTAGGTATTAACATAGTTCACATTTATGAAATAAGTATGTAATTATAAAATTAACTTGATTTTTAGAGGTAAAGCAGAAGTGGAATTAACATAGTTTGAAGCATAAACATAAAATAGAATTTCAGAGTGGTAACTATGGAAACAGAAAATTAACTAGAGTAAGAATAGAAAGTTCAAAACACTCATTCACACTTTCACTACTACATAACAAAGAAAATAATCAGCAGAGGAAGCTTACAACATAGTACATGGAAGAAAACACTTGCCAACCATACATTTGATTATGTATTAATTCCAACAATGCAGCAGAAACACAAGATCCCTGTAATCAAGACACAATAAAAATTTAATATAGACCCCAAATCTCTAAGAGGATATACAAGCTTATTTCTGATGTATGTATAAGCATCATAATTATTAATACCCATCTGAGTGCATTAGGTAGAGACTGTGGGCCTGCTTAATTAGGTACGTGGGTTTATTTATTCATTTATTTATTATTATTTTCAATTTTTTAATGATAAATTTTACTAAACGTTCTAATCAAAGCAACATTCAAATGTTACCTCAGTCTAACAAGAATAGTTAATATGAGGAGTAAAGAAAACGAGTTACAACAAGACAAGAAAATGGGGAGCCAAAGGATATGTATGATTTTGGTGTTGTCAATAGGAACGTAAATGAAAAAGAAAAATTGTAGAAAACAGTGTCTTACATTTCAAAGCATTGGCAACAGTTCCACCATGTGACCCAGCAATCCTGTTCAGTGTGTATCTAAAGGAGATAAAATAGATATACTGAAAAGACACTCTAACCACAAGTTATTTACACCTCCACTTAAATAAAAAAGTAAAAATAATAACCTAGATGTCCATCAACTAACAATGAAGATAGGGTACCTATACAAAATGGAACATTACTATTAAGAAAAAAGAACAGTACTCTGCATTTTTGTGATGTGGATGGAATGGTAAACCATATTAGGTGAATTTAGGTAAAAATAAAATATCACCACATTATCACACTCATATATAAGAATCTTAAGTCCCTGATCACACAGACGCTGAGGGGAGGACGGTAGTTATAAGAGGACGGACTGAGTCCAGAGACAGAAACGACTTAGGAAACTGAGATGCATGTAGACAGGAGTAAAGGTTAAGATAAATCGCTGCAAAGTTGGGTGGCTACGGATACTTTACTATCCATTTTAAATTTTAAAGATGTATTTTTATTATTTAAAATATATATGTACATACATACATATATATATACATATGTGTGTGTGTGTGTGTGTGTGTGTGTGTGTGTGTGTGTGTGTGTCTAACTATGTGCCCATGAGTGTAGGTTAGCATGGAGGTCATAGGAAGACACTGGAGATACAGAACATAAATACTGAAAACTAAACAAGGAACCTCTGTAAAAGCAGCATGTGATCTTAAGCACTGAACTATCTTTCCAGCATGAGATGCTTTATAGTGCATTGATGCATAGAATTCAGAGGAACATAGCAATACTCAATTTGTAGAAAAGAATCAATGCAATCTTTGAGAAATAACTCAAAATTTTGTGTTCAAGCTGGAGAATACTTAAAAGGTATCAATATAAAAACTATGTAAAATAATAATTGAAACAAATCAGAATATTAATGAGACATTTAATAAAAAGATATAAATAATACAAAGAATCAATAAGGAACACTGGAGCTAAATGTTAGTCAATACAATAAAATTACATTGGAAACTTCTAAGATAGACTAGTACATACAAGGATCTTTTAACTTTCTGAAATATTTTGAGGTAGGAAAGAAGGGGAAGGAGGGAAGAGGAAACAGTTTAATGGAGATATCCTGTGGAACATGATAGATGCTACTAGTGATCAATGTTCATATTATGGTGATTCTACATGGAAAACAGAGCAAAACATGATGAGAATGTATTTAAAACAATGAAAATATAAATTTACATGTCTTAAAAGCCAAATGGGTTCCAAGTGGACTCATAAAATTCATACTTTTTTATGATTGTCTTGTACTACAACCTAACAAACAGAACAGAATGAGACATCAAAACATCAAAGAAAAAAGTGAAGTAACTACAGAGAAGTTCCTTTGGAGCTACAGAGATCTGTGCACGGAGAGTTGATGAAAAACAAAATGAGTAATATACTCAAGCCCTGAAAACAACCAAAAACCAATACAATTCCAACAACAGCTTATATCCAGAAACAGTTTTCCTTCAGGAATTAAGTAGAAATTTAGTTTTTCAATCTATCTTAAGAAAAGAAACTCAGTAACATCAGACCAGGTTCACAAGAAACGCTTAGGAGACTATCACACTGAAAGAAAACCTGATAACTACCATCACAGAAACAGCAAATGCACAACATTCACCACTGAACAGAAGAACAGAATAGGAGGAAAGAGAATTGTTCCAGAAAAGAGTGCCAAATGACAGACAATAATAATAATAATAATAATAATAATAATAATAATAATAATAATAATAATAAGCAGAACAATAATAAAATGAAAAGCCTATGCAGCATGCGAGAAAGTCACATTGCTAGGAAGTACAGTTTCACACCACTGAAAATAAATGTTTAAAAAGATACACCATGTAATTGAAATTAAAATATTGGGCAGAAAATACAACACAAATAAACAGGCTAAATAAAAGAATGAAATTAGGAGAAATAATATTCATATAGGCAGAAAAAAATTTATGGAGATAACAACAACTTTTAAATAAATATGCCTCTAAAATTAGAATAGCAAGTTTGTAAAACAAATAAAATTGAATCTACTAGTACACATGATTTGATAATATAATAAGGCTTGGCATGTCACTTTCATCAAGAATAAAACACTACATCGAGGCTAAAAATCTGTAGTAGAAGTTTCTGTCTGGGCTTAGCCCTCTGTCCTTACCCTCCTACAGCCCCACTACACGTTAGCCCCCCAAAATGACTCAGACACTTATACTAATTACATGCTGTTCAACCTATGGCTTGTTGCTAGCTGGCTTTCTTATTTCAACTTAATTCATATCCATTAGCCTGTCTTGCCCCATGGCCTGTGGCTTACCTGTGCTTTTACATCTTGCCTTTCTTAGTAGCTGGATTGCTTCTCTCTTGACTCTGCCCTCCTTCCCCTTTTATTTATGTTTGGATTTCCCACCTGCATCCAAGATACATTGCCATAGGCCAAAACAGTTTCTTTATTATCCAAAGACAGAAAGACATCCCACATCACAAATCAGCAGTGCTTTAATAGACCAAACAAATAATTGTGAAATATTTCACCCAACAGCTGAAAAATATTATTTTCTCCTCACTGCATGAAGCACTCTTCTGAAAAAAATAAATAAATTAGGCAAGGATAAAGTCTGAGTAAATTTCAAAAAAAAATGAGATAATAGCTAGTATCTTCTCAGAAAACAGGAGAATAAAACTAGAAATCAGGGAAAAAATGCATCTGTAGATCTCAGCAACATACTTCTGCATGATCAGCATGTATTGAATATTATTAAAAGAAGTAATAACTTTACTAAAAACATACAAAACTAAAATTATAGCATATTAAAATATGTAAAATATAGTAATAAGTATTAATAGTTCAATTTACAGATTCATTTCATGAATAAGAAATATAGAAACTTTTAAATCATTTCCCTATACTTCAAAAGTTAGATTAGAATTTTAACTGTAAAGTCAAAAGGAAAAGGTTTTGTACTTCTCTCATTTGGGGAGGCTATAATAAATAAATCATTTTCACATTATTTTCTTCCCTTAAAATCTACCCATACATACCTCATTAGTTTCTTTCAAATTTATAGCATTATAACACCTTTTAAATATTAATTGTTGTTAATTTGGTTTTTTTTAAATCTGTTTTTCTATTTTATTCTTTTATTTAAAATTGCCTTTTTCTGCATATAATATATTCTGATTACAGTTTTTATTCCTTCAGCCTCTCCAAGTTTCTCCTTGCCCCCTTTCCACACATAGACCCAGTCGTTCCCACACTCAAGAATCTATATAAACACAAAGGTAGAAGTCATGTGTAAAAGGATTCTAGGGCATAAATATGCAATTGTTTGTTTTCCGTTCACCATCTACTGGTGAGCTGACTCTTAAGGAGCTTGGTTTCCCCATGAGACGTCCTTAGAGAAAACAAAGTTTTCCTTTGTCAGAGGTTATCAACTGGAGTTAGCTACTAGGTTAGAGATGAGGCCGTGAATCCACTTGTCTTTTCTGATCTAGCACCCAGTCTAGTGGATACATGCTCAGGCTCTGTACATGCTGTCTCACAGTGCTCATATTTTCTGATCATTTTGATTTAGATGTACTGGACAATTTTCCTTCAGTTTCTATTTTGTGGAATAATTTGAGGAATAATTCTTCTTTGAAAATCTGCTAGAATTCTATACTAAACACCTCTCTCCCTCCCTGGAGTTTTTTGGGGAAAGGGAAGTGAGTTAATTATTCTTTCTATTTCACTAGGGATATAGATCTGTTTAAATCGCTTACTTGATATTGATTTAAATTTGGTGTATAAAGGAAATAATCCATTTCTCTTAGATTTTCCTATTTTTTCACGTATAGTTTTTAAAAATATGTCCTTATGATACTTTGGATTTCTATGGCAGCTGTTTTTATGCCACCCACGCATTCATCTATAATTTTGTTAATTTGGATATTCTCTCTATATTTTACTTAATTTGGATGTTTGTCATTTTTATTAATTTCCTCAAAAATCAATTATTTTTATTAATTGCATTGTTCATTTGTGTATATTATATTGATTAAGCCCTGAGTTTGATTATTTCTTGCCATCTACTCCCTTTGGGTGTGATTTCTTCTCTTTCTTCTAGAGCTTTCAGGTTTGCAATCATGTTAGCAGTATGAGATCTCTTGGTTTTTCATGTAGGCCCGAGGGCTATGGATTTTCCTCTCAGAACCACCTTCATTGAGCCTATTAAGCGTAGGAATGCTAGAATTCAACTCTATAAAGTCGTTACTCTTTGATTTCTATCTTCATTTATTTTTTAGTCTGTAGTGACTTGTTCAGTGCCAGTGAGTCTGTTGGCTGTGTCCTGTTTTTTTATTGTTGTTCACACTGAGTTTTAATTGATGGTGACCAGATAGGATTTAAGTGTGATTTCAGTTTTCTTGTATCTATTGAGACTTGCTTTATGCTGATATTTGTCCAGTTTTGGAGAAAGTTCCATGTGTTGAAAAGAAATTTGCTTTTTCTCCTTCTCTTCCTTCTTCTCTTCCTCCTCTTCCTACTCCTCCTCTTTCTTCTTGTTTTGGTGAAATATCCTTTGTACATGTTTTTGAAAAGATAGCCTAGACATTTAGCTTGACTAACAAGGGAAAAAAATGAACTCTAAGAACTTTTTAAAGAGTGAGAAAATATCATTACAGTTGACATTACAGGAAGACAAAAGATCATATTAAAAAATTATGTACTAAAGTCCAAAAAAGGAACTCTTGAAAACTTTCTAAATTTCTAGGTACATTTAGTCTACCACGATTGAATCAATGAAGCAAACATTTAAAAATTAAATAAAACAATTTTATTTTAGTAATCTTTAAACTGCCTTATTAAAAACATCAATGAGTTGTTGATTTTATAACTGAATTCTATAAACATACTTAAGAATTTAATCCTTATTCCTATAAATTACCCTCCCCTACATGCACAATACATTTTAAACAAAAAAATTATGACAATTCTTATGAGGTCAGCATCACCTGTGCCACCAAACAAATAACAAAAATAAAATAAATCTCCCAGCACCATAGCTAGCGAACATTTTCAGACAATCAAAACCATTCATATAACATGATCAAATGGAACCCATTCGATAGAATAAAAATGGTTCAAATTCTATTATTCACAACCTCAAAATTTTACTCTAGATAAAACATCCAATCAGCATGTCTTTAGAGTAAAAATTACTAACAATTTTAGTCATGTAAAAGAAGATTCCTCAAAATTCTATCTTGAAATTCCCATCATACCTATAAAGGAAATCCTAGATTTGCCTCCAAAACATATAACAAGACAAGGATGCCCGTTTACATACATATCCAGCATCATTTGTGACATAAACCAAAACAAATAGGAAATAAAATGAATAAAAAGCATCTAAATTGGAAAAGGGGAGGGTCTTATATTGGCAGATGGCATGGCTTGTGTACATACTCCATCAAAAAAGCTGTTAGAATTGATAGGCAAAGTCAAAAAACTTGTGAAGAATTTGGTATATCTAAGGTTGTAGATTCAATCTCCAACATACATAACTCAGAGAGAGAATGTGAGAGAGAGACAGAGAGAGAGGAGAGAAAGTGGGAAAGATAGAAAACAAAGCAAAATAAACATACAGAAACAGAGAGACAGATAGACAGACAAAAATATCATCCAGAAAGAGCTTACTGATCCTTCTTATACCATAGAGTTTCTTGCCAGACCGTCTGTGCTTCATTCATACATGGCTCTGTAGTTAAACCTTTCAAACTATTCTATTACACATTGAAAACTAATGCCAATACATAGTGATAGTCTGCTAAGGCACAATAAGCCAGTACTGTGGAGACTGCATTTAGCAGCTAAACTAGCTACTGAGTTTTTCTGAGCTCTTCTCTTTATTGCTCAGATATCCTTGTTAACATGGCCTTTGGTTTTGTAAAATACTTCTGTCCTTAAGAATTAAATGTGCCTTGGACTGTGGTGGTGATTCATAGCTTTACTCCTAGCACGTAAAAGGCAGAGTCTGAGAAATCTCTGTGAATTGAAAACCATTCTGATCTACAGAGCTAGTTCCAAATAGCCTGGGTCACACAAAGAAACCCTGTCTCAAAAAGCAGAAAAATGTGAGTGTGGGAGAAATTAAAAATTAATAAATGTGTATATGAGTAAATGAATAAATAGGTACAAAATAAATGGTTTAGTGATTATTTATGGAAAAACTTATTTTGTTCCCTCTTAGAAATAACTTTACTACTTGTGATTTAAACCAGGGATGGGGCAGGAGAAATGGCTTGGTGGTTAAGAACTGCTCTTCAAGAAGACCCAGGTTTGATTTTTATTTTTAACACAGATATTATAGTGTTGTAGAATATTATTTTAAGGTGTGCTACTTTTTTATGTTACATTTGTTTAGCTATGTGAGGCTGTGTTATTTTGCCTGTCTAAACACCTGGTAGTCTAATAAAAAAAAAAAAAAAAACTTATTAGCCAATAGCAAGGTAGGAGAGGAATAGGCAAGGCAGAGAGAATAAATAGGAGAAATCTAGGAAGAAAAAGAAGTAACCAGAGAAGGAGGGGGATTCCAGAGTCAATCCACCCAGATACAGGGCAAGTCCCAGTGTAAGAAGCAAAGAAAAGAAAGTCATACAAAAATAGAAAAGAAAAAGCCCAGAGGCAAAAGATTATATATATATATATATATATATATATATATATATATATATATATATATATATATATATATATATAACTTAAGAAAAGCTGTCTAGAAAAGAACCAAGCTAAGTAAATCTGCACATTCATGATTAGGAATAAGCCTCCCCTTCTGTGATTTACTTGGGAGCTGAGTAATGTGCCCCAAAAAGAGCAAGTGAGTAAAACAAACAACATGACAGCTCACAACAGTCCGTAAGTCGGGATTCGGAGAATTGTCTGCCCTCTTCTCACCTCTCCAGGCACCAAATACATACCATACATTTGATGCTTAATGGACTAACTTATAACTTAATAAGAGCATACAGAACAGTGCTAAGGGCAATCAATGTGGACTATTGAAAACCAGCCCGAGAGGTTTCAAAGAAAACAATATCACCACTGTGCTGACTGTGTTACATTAATGTTAGTGATTACTTTTATGAGTAAGTCTCTAAACCCAGCTTCCAATTGGCCTGAGTTTTGCTGACATAGGTTCTGGGAACTTCAAAAGGACAATGTCAAAATATCCTAGTACAGGATACAGTGGAGATAGCCAAGGGCCATCTGATAGCCAGTAATTAACCACAGTATGTCCCAGCATGGGAGACAGACTATACAAAAAGGGTTTGACAAGCAGCAGGACAATCTGAAAGCTGACAGAGGAATTCTAGAAAGTTTCTAAAAATGAGCTAATTAGAATTGCATCCACACTAAGACCCCTAATTGATGTGTAACCTTGTAGGTTTTTTCCTTTAAAACTCAGTTTGCATTTGCAAAATTCTGGAAACAACCTAGATGCCCCTCAGCTGAAGAATGGATTAACAAACCGTGGTACATTTACACAAAGAAGTACTACTCAGAAAAAAAATAAAAGAAAAAAAGACATCCAAAAACTTGCAGGCAAATGGATGGATTTGGAGAATATCCTCCTGAGCAAGGTATCACAAGTCCAGAAAGAGAGGCCTGGGATGTACTTACTCATAAGTGGATTTTAGACAAAAAGCAAAGAATACCCAAGCTGCAAACCACAAACCCGGAGCAGCTTGGGTTCAGAAGAAACTTGAGAGACATCCAGGGATTCCCCTAAGAAGAGAAAATAGAGAAGATCACCTTAGGAAATTGGGATCATAATGGGTTGCAACCAAGAAGAGGTGGGAACAAATCATAAAAGAAGGAGATGGCTGAGTGAGAGGAGCAACAAATGTGTAAAAATAAAAAGAGAGAGAAAGGAAATAGAGGAAGTCAATGTGGAGTTGAAAAGAGACTGGGTGCTAGAGAAACCTCCAAGAACTCACAGGATGTCCCTGGCTAGGTCTCCAAACAACAGTGAAGGGCATGCCTAAACAGGACTTCCCCTGTAATCCAATGAATAACCACCCTATGTGTCATTATAGAACGACATCCAACAATGAATAGAGGTAGAGGCAGAGATCTGTGGCTGAGCTCTGGGCGGAGCTCCTAGCCCAGCTGAGAGCAGGGGAGGAGAGTCTGTGTGAGCAGAGGGTAGGAATTATGAGGAAAATTCCCACAGTGATGGCTGGAATACTGGGGAGCTCACTGAGTCAAGAACAGCTACTGGGGAACCATCAGGAAAAGGAGCTACGCCTTCGAAGGATAAGCAACTGTCTATTGGCATGGGCAGTATGTGGAGCTTCAAGGGGTGGGATCAGATTGTATTCCTGTGCATGGGCTGGCACCTTGGAGCCCATTCCCTATAGAGGAGCACCTAACCCAGTCTTGACTTTGGGATGAAGAAATTGCACTTCTCTTGAGTTGATGTGCCACGCTGAGGTGACTCATCTTGGGACTTCTTGTCCTTTTGGGGGAGGGTATTGGGGGATGAGGAGGAGGCTGAAAGTTGACTTGAAGGTATTGTGAGTAGGGAAGGGAGATGGAGCAGGGTGATATGTGGGTAAAAAAGACTTTTTTATAAAGTAAATAATAAAATGGAAAATAATGAACAGCATACAGAGGGGTGGGTATTTCCTTCAGTCACTGCCAAGTTAGTACACTGGACGGGGTCCTTGTCTCTGTTTGTATTTCTTTTCAGTAAATCTTGCTTTTGCATTTCAGGGAGTTTATGCCTCTGGTGGTCTCTTGCAGAGGGGTGTCTTGGGACCAGGCACAACAACGACATTTTACAATAAAAAAAAGAGCAAGTGATGAAAAAAAATATACAAATGAACAGTTTGAACAGAAAACAAGCAGAAGAAAATCATCTCATCTCCTGTGTTGTGGAGATGAGAAATTTAAAATGCTGAACACTAAAGAATACAGGAACGGATGCCTTCGACTACCAAGTATCTGTGAAAGGACAGGAGGCCTGGGGGATTTTCCCATCCTTAAAAACATCAAGTCAAAGCTTATGCAAAATAAGTTAAGGAGCACAGCCAGTATAAAGCCCAGCAGGCAGCAGAATCTGGCAGCTTTGGTCAGTTAGTTCTAGGTTTATCAAGAAGGATACAGGAGCTAAGTGGCTGTGAAATCTTCTTACATGGTTAAGGGTTTACCTTGAGTCTCAAAAGAGACTTTGGGCTTTTAAACAATATTGAGACTTGAAAGACCATGAGAGCTTTTAAGTTAGATCAAGTGTATTTTGCATTATGGTTTTTTTTTTTTTTTTTTTAATAAGCCCATGGGACCAAGGAGTAAAATGTTGTAGTTTAAAAGATAATAGTCCCCATAAAAGCATAAAAGCATGTATTTGGCAGACTGTTTAGGATTAAATGTGTGGTCTTGTTCAATGAGTTATGTAAAAGAGCATGGACCTTAAAGTTTCTTTGTTTTTATTTTATACATATATTTAAAAAGGTTTTTCCATGCTGATTGCCCTTCCTTCCCTCCTCACAATCCCTCTCCATCCTCCCTCAGTCTCCCCTAACCCCATCTCCACCATCCATTCCCCAAGGAGAGCAAGGAGTCCCAAAGTAGGTCAGTTCAGTCTGGCATATCCATTTGAGGTCAGTCCAATTCCCTCATCCCAATATTAAGACTATGTTTGAAAAACCAAAGCACATCTATTTTAAGCAAGCCCCTAACCCTAGCTTGAAACAGGCCTGATTTTTAGAATTCTTGGAACTGTTGAAATAGGTGGCAGGGGCTCAAAAGTACAAAGTCAGGATGTCTGGATGGATATCTACCTGGTAACATCTGATTAACCAGGGAATGTCCCAACACAGGAACCAACACCTAAGGGAGAATACCTGACATTCCAGACATTCCCTTCCAGGAAAGGTGACAAACAATTTTCAGGTATACCTTCTGAACTGCTGATTGATATAGGGAAACCTATCACTGCTAAATATTGAAACATCCCTAGAATTCAAAGCAGCCAATGAATTCATAACAGGTACCCCTAGTCCAAGATAGGTTCAATCTCAGGACTGTAATTCAGCTCTGAAACCCTTAGATAAAAACCCTTGCCTTGTGCTGCTCAGAGTCAACTCCACCACTGCGTCAGATGGACAGAATGATCCAAAAAGCCAGCTTGTCAATGAAGAGACTCTTTGCTGTTGTATCAGACCAATCTCTTGGTGGTGTTTTTGGTGGTCTGGACTCTGAGCACAACAGGTTAGGTGTTCCTCTGTAGGGAATGGACTTGAAGATGCTAGTTCATGCACAGGATCATAGTCTGATCCTGCTCCAGGAGGATCTACATACTTCCCATGCCATTTGACAGTGATCTACCTTTAGGGAATTTAGTTCCTTTTCCTGAAGATTCCCAGAGGAAAACTTCCTCCATCTTAGAGTCAGCAGCCACTTCAGTGAATAGGTCAAGGAAAGTTCAGCCTAAATCCCCCTTAGTTCCAATTTGAAGATAGAAAAATCCTGTTTGATTCTTTCCCCTCCACTACCTTCCTGAGGTCTCTGAAACTAGCCAAGGTTGACAAAGTTTTGGCTTCATTGTATCACTAAATTAGATGGTGGTTTCTTGGAAAAGCTTTGTTCACAGGATTGATGACTACTTGGGACACACCCAGCAGCCTGAGCTGTACCACCTGAGATACTTCCTGAATTCCTGAGACTCACCTGGAACTTTCTGAAGCTTGCACAATGTACCGTTGTGACCATTACTCCAGGAAATGAATATCCCCAGGTGGCCCCCTACTTGCTGGTCCCCTGCTTGCCCAAGACTCTATTGTTTCACAGGAAATATGCCTGTCTGCCTGCCTGCATTCCTAAACTCCATCCTAAACTGACCTTTGGCCCAGTCCTGTTATCACCCCGAGCCCGCCCATACACCCTCTCCTACCCAGAGTGTGGTATAAGAATTCTACTCTGAAAACATTCAGGGCTCTTGGCTTCCACAGTGCCTCGAGCCCACACATGTGTGTACCAGTATATCATTCATTAAACTCTCTTTTTCTTTAAAGTTAACAATGGTCATTAGCCGTGGTCTTGGGGTGTCTTGGGGTACTCTAGGTGCACCTGCCTGTTACACCAAGAAACTTGCAAAACATGTTGTCACTGGTCCTGCAGTAAGAAACCCCAGAGGTTGAAATCTTTCCCCTCCCTACTCCCCCAGACAGTTGCCCACTACTCCACAGCTGGAACCTGCTCTGGCACTGGTACACCTCCCACAGGGAATCAGAGGGGAGGGTGGACCAGCACAAGCCACCCAGAGTTGACGGGGAGACCCCACAATCTGATACCACAATGGCCCTACCTCTTTGACCCTTGTTTCCTTGATGATGACAGCAATCAACCCTTTCATTATTAGTCTTTTGCCATTAATGATTTATTAATTAGAAGACCCCACATGCCCCTTTTCTAAGGACCCCAGGATTTAATTAACTTGTTAGAGATTGTCTTTTTCACCCACCGGCCAACTTGGGGTGACTGACAACAATTGTTAAGGGTCCTGTTTATGGTGGAGGAATGGAGCCAGATCTTGGAGAATGCCTGAAGATTGGTACCAGGTCCCTCTGGGACCCCACTGACAGCCCAGTCCTGATCATGACAACCTTTCTTTCTACTTGCCCAAATGGGACTATAATACAGCAGAAGCCAAGCATACTTTGCATTTAAGTGGCATGATCCTGAAGTCAGAATCAGTGGGCAACTCACCTGGGCCTGACTGCAACAAGGATTTAAGAACTCCCCAACCATCTTTGATGAGGCATTGCATGAGGACCTGGGTGAGTTCCATACAATGCACCCCCAGATCTTGCAGTATGTGAATGACCTGTTGGTGACAACTGAGACATATGAAGATTACCTCATGGGAATGGAGAATCTCTTGAAGGTACTGAGAGACTTGGAGTAATGAGCATCTGCAAAAAAGGCTCAATTGTGCAGCTCCCAGGTCACATACCTAGGGTATATCCTAGAAGGGGGGAGGGCAGAGGTGGCTCTCAGAACCTTGTAAAGAGACTGTGCTCAAAATACCGGCCCCCAGGACAGTGAAACAAGTTTGAGAATTCCTGGGGACAGCAGGATGGTGTAGAATGGATACCAGAGTTTACTGAACTGGCGAAGCCTCTATATAAGGCCATAAAAGAAGGCTGCCACATGACCTAGGGCAAAGAAAGGCAGGCTCCATTCAATACCCTCAAGCAGAAATTATTAGAGGCCCCTGCCTTAGGATTGCCAGACATCCACAAACCCTTCTATCTGTATGTTGATTAGCATCAGGAAGTAGCAAAAGGAGTTCTAGCCCGAACTATTGGGCCCTGGAAAAGACCTGTGGCCTACTTATCAAAGAAACTGGATCCAGTGGCAGCTGGATGATCACCCTGCCTGCATATTATTATAGCAGTGGTGCTGCTGGTCAAAAACTCAGATAAACTGACTTTGGGACAGAGTCTTTTAATTAGCACCTCCCATACTTTACAGTCATTGCTCAAGAACCCTCCCCTACAACGATGGTTGAGCAATGTGCAGGTGACCCACTATCAGGCACTACTTCTCAGCCATGCTAGAATAACCTTCCAGGTATCTACAACCCTCTATCTGGCCACACTGTTGCCAGATCCAGATTTGGAAGCCCAGGTCCACTACATGAGGCCGATGTTCCACTGTTGGATGCTGAAGTCAGTTGGTTCAGGGATGGGAGTAGCTTCATCAGAGACAGACACAGGTATGTGGGAACCAACTGCGGTGACCACTATTGATGTCATTGCCTGGGCCACAGCCTAACTCTCCTGTGTCTCAGCACAAAAAGCAGAACTGATTGCTCTAACCAAGGCCCTGGCAATGAGTTAAGAAAAGAAGAATAGCATCTACACTGACAGCAGGTGTGCTTTAGCCACCTTGTATTATTCACTGGGCAATTTACCTGGAAAGGGGGCTGTTAACTGCAGAAGGAAAGACCTTAAACAATAAGTCAGAAATATTGGGCTTACTGGAAATCATCTGTCTTCCAAAGAAGCTGGCCATCATGCACTGTCCTGGACACCAAGGACAGAAAGACTTCATCTCCTGGGAAAATAATCTGGCAGACAAGACTGCAAAGGAGGCTGCCATAACATCAATGCCTCTTGACCTGACCTTACCAAATCTTGCTGGTTGTGTTTTGACACCCAATCCTCCTTCTATGAAGGGATTGTTGTCTTAGGAACCTATTCCCTGTCTACTGACCCCCACGCATGTAGATGGCAATCAAAAGCTGTGTTAACTC
The DNA here is from genome assembly GCA_033318265.1 of Phyllotis vaccarum. NCBI lineage: Eukaryota > Metazoa > Chordata > Mammalia > Rodentia > Cricetidae > Phyllotis > Phyllotis vaccarum. Next base: position 144,272,827 of record JARWLC010000006.1, read on the forward strand.
TTCAACAAATAGAAGGGCAGGGACTTTGCATGGGAAAAGTTCCCCTATCATACCCAAGATATCAACCCTTTCACAATCAGACTTATAACATCAGCTGCTCAGAGACAGGATACTTGATTCCCCATAATGACACCTGGTGGGCCTGCTCCAGTGTTCTGACCCCTTGTATTTCAATATAGGTGCTCAATAAGACACAGGGCTTCTGCATTCTGGTTCAGCTGGTCCTCAGACTCCTGTATCACCCTGAGGGAGAGTTACCACTTACACCTTTTGGTGATAGCTGAGTAAAATGAGAACCAATCTCGGCCTTAACTTTAAGCATTTTCCTGGGTGTCAGTCTGCTAGGATTAGAAACAGGGGAAGGTTTCCTCATTACTCAACAGCAGCACTACACCTCCCTAAGATTGTCCATTGATGAAGATACAGAAAAATCAGAAAATTCCATCTCCTACTTACAATAGTCCCTCAGCTCTCTAGCAGTAGTAGTTATTCAAAACAGGAGAGGCTTAGACCTTCTTTTTCTCTAGCAAAAAGTTCTATGCACTCGCTGCCTTGGGAGAAGAATATTGTTTCTCTGTAGATTATTCAGGAGTCAAACAGACCATGGCCAAAGTTCAGGAAGGATTATTAAAGAGGAGGTGAGAGCTAGAAGTCAACCAGAGCTGGTTTGAGTCATGGTATTCTAGCCCCCCCCTCCCCCCCCCCTCCCCCGGTTCACCACACTGATGCCTGGAATTATAGGCTCACTAATTATCTTCTTACTCTTGCTTACTTTGGGCCATGTATTCTTAACAGATTAGTCCAATTCATGAAGCAACGACTGGGCACTATCCAGCTGATGCTGTAAAGGGACTACACACCAATAGGAACTGAGAATTCAAGATACATATCCCCTGAGACAGAACCTCCTGATTCTTATGAACTGTTGATGAGGGATCTGTGATTGGCTCCCAGTACAAAAGAAGGGGGAGAATGGAGAACCAAAAGTTCCTCCATCTTAGAGTCAGCAGCCATGTTAGTGAACAGGTCAAGGAAAATTTAGCCTAAAACTTGCAGAACATGTTTTCCAAAAGAACATCTTTTCTGGGCCCTAGCCTAACTGCAGAATGTTCCAACCCTGGGGACAGTCAATAGAAATCCAGACCATTCTGACAAAAGGTCAAGTTAAGCAACCAAACCAAACCCCTGGACATGCCCCAATCAGCTATCAACTCAAACCCGTGTCTTCATTTTACCCTAGTCCATGGGTTTGCCTACATAAGATATATGTATTCTCAACTCAGGAAATCCTCCAGCCCTCGCTGTGCCGAGTGCATTGAACGAGTTCCCTGCCTGGTTTGTGTTGCTCACTCAATAAACCTTGTGTTTGCATTTCAGATTCCTTGGACTCCAATGATCTCTCTGGTGTTGTTCTCTGGTCAGAACATTCTCCAGTATCTACTTCTAATTCCGTGAGCCCCCAATTGCTCCTGTAAGCTGTCTCTGGGGGTCTCCTCTCTCTTCAGCTGGACTGGGAACTTGACCTGGTGCTTATCTATGAATCTATTTTTCCATCTCTATTCATTGCTGGATGAAGGTTCTGTGATGACTCTTGCGGGGTCATTCATTTGATTATGGGGGAAGTCCTGTTTAGGTGCCCCTTCTACTGTTGCTTGGAGTCCTAGCCAGGGACACGCTGTGGGTTCTCCTAGGTTTCCCTAGAACCCAGCCTCTCAACCAGCCAGTATCAGTTTTCTCATTATTTGTCTCCAACTTGAGGATTAGATTTGAAGTCTCAGTTATTGCCCCAGTGCCATGAGCCCACCTGGCTGCTGTCATGCTTCCTGCCATGATGTTCAGGAAATCAGTCTCTGATCCAATAAGGAGGCCTCAACTAAATGCTTTCTTGTATAATTTGACTTGGTTATGGAGTCTCTTCAATATAAATAAAAAGAGTACCTAAGACATTGGGTGTAGAAACAGTGTGAAGTTGCTTTGGAAGAGTCAGGGAGGAATTGGGGGAAGAGAAACATCATACATATATATTGTATGAAAAACTTAATAATAAAAAGGTCCAGTACAAGAAAGTGGTGCAGGCTTTAACCTCATGGCTAAGAAGACTTAGGTAAGAGGTTGTTAATTCCAGGCTAGCCTCAGCTATGTTGCTATATTGCCAGTTCTAGTGACGTTTGAGCTAGACAATGAAATCATGTCTTAAGGGACAAAAATATCAGGGGCAGAACAAATGAATGAAAAAAAGCCACTTGGTTTACTGAGGAGCCACTGTGGGTGGTGTAAAGAGAGATCATAAAGGGTCATAGGTCATACTAAGGATCTTCACAGATAAATGGCCATAAGTGGGAGCAGATAAGAAATCAAAATAGCCACTCTGGAAAATATGTAAAAGTGTATCCCAAATTGTCAAGGCTGTCTTCCAGGAAAGCAAGGAGAATTGACAGAGGAAAGATTTCCAGGGTTACATGGGAATAGGAGAAAGGAGGCTTGTGAGCTGAAATGGGCTCCTTAGCAGGGACTGAGGAAGCCTGGAGGCTACAACTGACCTTCTCAAGTAAATAGGCACCACAGACATATGTTAATGGAGGAGACACTTATCCCTATTGCTAGGTAAGGAAAATGACTCCCTTTTATTTTTAGCAATGAAGACACTTTCTTCAAGCCCCTGAGGGAATGGTGGCTTTTGTCTAAATGTGACTCTAGGAAAGTAAATTTCTTGGGGGACTAGGCAACCATAAATCCTAAACTTTTAATGTAATTGTTTTCACCTTTTGAAATCCAAAAAAAATAAATAAATAAATAAACTATGAGACAACCACTATGCTTTAGGTTGTCATGAAATAATTGGTGTCTGAGCACATGAGTCACAATATTTACAATTTTGCTTAAAAATTTCTTAAGACATTTGAGAATTTTTTATTTATATAACATATTATTTTTTAGTTTTTACCAATCCTGGTAATTGCAATGCTTTTGAATGTACCTCTCTATTAATATACAGTAGGTAAACTTCAAATCATCTCCATTTCTCCACAATCTTTTTTCCGGGGTCTGTTTTGTTAGTTTCTTTTCTCTCTTATTCATGGATTTTTGTGGTTGTTTGCTTTTAGAAACAAGATCTCAGTTCTAGTCTGGACTGGCTAGACCAACCTGCCTCAACCTGCTTTGTGAATTATAGAAATGTGTTCTCAATCAGGTTAGTTTAATTTCATTAATTTTTTAAAACTTTATTATAAAAAAGTTTTAAATAATTAATAATAATTAAACTATCTTTTATAAGATGCATTTTAAAAATTAATTGCTGATTTATTACCTTATGCAGCTGGTACTTTTCAAAAAGATGAAAATCAATGAAAATTTTACTATTCATACTACTCTTTATAAAATCAATGCTAAAATTCTAGCCAACACTATTTTAGAAAACATTTTTAAATTTACTCATAGGGATATGATATTTACTTTTCATGTATTTTTAAATTTTTACTTCTCTGTTTCTCTGTGTATACCTGACTCATTTGTGTGTCTGTCTCTTTCTCAATCTCTGGCTCTCTCACTACTTGGAATCAAATTTAGGGCCATATCACATGCTGTGGGCATGTTGTGGCATATTTCCAGCTTCGTCATGCCCATTCATATGGCTCCACAGTAGCTGCTTTTGAAGACTGGACTTCTTTAGGTAGGAAGATATATTTAAATTTTAATCACAGCTGCACAATTAAGCTTGTATTATCTATAATGATTGTTTGGGGTATTCTGTCGAATAAATGTATCCCAGTATATTAAGTATTGAACAACATTTTAGTTTTATGGAGGAAAACAATACATATGTGTGGTGGTTTGAATAGAAATGGTCCCATAGACTCATGTTTGAAAGCTTGGCCTATAGGGATTGGCACTGTTAGGAAGCATGGCTTTATTGGAGGAGGATGTTAGTCATTCTGGAGGCCAGCTTTGTGGTCTTCTAGAGTCTCCTTCTGCTGTCTTAAGAACAAGTTGTAGAATTTTCAGCTCATTCTCTAGCACCATGTCAGCCTGAATGTCACTACTATGATGATAATGAACCAAACCTCTGAAACTGTGAGCCACCAAAATAAATGTCTTTTATTTTATTTTATTTTATTTTACTTTACTTTACTTTATTTTATTTTATTTTATTTTATTTTATTTTATTTTATTTTATTTTTTTGAGTTGCTGAGGTCATGGTGTTTCTTCACAGCAACCAAACTACTAACGAAGACCCTGTGCTAACTCTATGCTACTCCCCTCTGGCCATGTTTTCTATGTTCCATTTCACACGTTCATTACTCTGCATTCATTCACCTTGGACTCTGGGAATAGAGTGATTATAAACATTCCTGTGAAAGAAGATGAAGACTACACTTGTCCAATCACCCTAAACAACAACAAGGTTTACAGGACCCATTCTTATAAAATAAGGGCAGTTACCTATGATGATGAGGCTATATTGTGGAGTAAAAATAATTATCTCATGAAGCTTAGATATTTTCCCCTCAAGTGAAGACATCTTTAACCCATCTTCTAAAACCAAGATGAAATAAGGATAAGCCTGATCACATCTTTACAGGGGATGCTTAATCAGGCAAACCTTTGCTTCTCACTCCCAATGCTTTGTTCTTTCATGTTAGAAACACAAACACAAACTTTGGATTACTAGATCCAATTAAGCTACTGTCCTTGTGCTTTGATAACATCTTCTTGTTTTCCTAATAATCATCTTCTTAGTTGGAATGTTGGGACTGGTATACAAACCTACTCATTTGGAACTCCTGAAGGAGAGGATTCTTTTCTCTAGAACTATGATTACATATAAAATCCAATTTAGTGCTATGGTTATGGTAAATGTTCATGGATTATGCTTGAATTTTGACATATCAATTATTTACTTTCTTCTTTTAGTGTATATTATATGATGGAGTACTGTACAGAGGAAAACAAATTTAGAATGTCTGTCTTACATATTTGTAAGAATCCATCACTGAATTCTAGGACTAGCACTTTCTATAATAAATTAGTGTTACTTCTTGAGGTGATTTTTTATAATATGTTTGGTCTGTTCAGAATGTATACTTCTGCTTTGACTTGTAGAAAACTGAGCTCTTCAAGAAATTTGCACTTATCAGATTTATATGTGGTAGTACTTGTCTTCGAAACTGCCAGCCTGCAAATAATGACATGGAGACTTATTAATTATAAAAGCTTGGCCTGAGCTTAAGCTTGTTTCTAGTTAATCATTATATCTTAAGTTAATGCATAGTTTCTAATCTACTTTCTTCCACAAAGCTTGTTACCTCTTCTCTCTACAGCCCATCTGCTGGTGACTCCTTTCTTTTTTCCCTGAGTTCTCTCTCTACCTGGAAGCCCCACCTGTCTTCACCCTCTTAGTTATTGGCCATTCAGCCCTTTATTAAACAAATCAGAATGCAAATTAGGCAGAGACACATCTTTACAGTGTACACAAATATTCCACAATGCTCCCAAGTGCTGGTTGTTGGTTTTTTGTTTGTTTTGTTCTCCATAGAATGCCTGGAGCAATGCCCCATTGTTATTTTAGGTACTAACAAATTGAGTCACACTCTCCCCTCTTACTCTCCTAACTAAAGCATTACCAAGTTTATTAGGTTTTTTACAAAAAGAAACAGATTTGAATATTGCTGGATTCCATCATTTAATATAAAGTTGGTTAATTGATCATTTTGAGATATTTAGGAAATGCTGTATTTATTAACTGTTTACCATATCTATTAGATATTTTCAGGCTCCATTTCTTACTCCTTGTATAAATTAATCTCATTTATTCAATTGATCTACGAAATATCACTATCCACTTTTCACGAGTAGAGGAGCTAAAAGGTGTAGAACTAACTTCCTTACTATCCTTACTATGTCTACAAAGTAAAAGTTGTCTGAGGTAACTCTGAGTTCGAGACTTTGCTCAGACATTGACCAATCAGAGATTTTTTTTCTTAGAAAACCTGTAAAAAGTTTGAAGAATGTGAAAGATAATAAATGATATATCTAGGTAAATGCGTATGTTGTGATCTTGAGCACCATCAGAGAGGTAAAAATTCAATGCCCGTTCCTATGAAGACAAACGGCGAAGAACACGATAATACTGTGCAGCCTTTTGCTTTGTTTTCCTTGTTTGAGTGAGTGTTGCTCTGTGACCAGAATAGCCTGGATCTCATTCCCCTCTTCCCTCCACCTCCTGAGTGCTGAACATATGTGTGTCATCATGAATGATGTGCACCCGTCTTTACAACAAGTAGTTTTATTATTGAGGTTTTGGAGTTCCTCATCCTTCAGGACGTCAACAATTTATTAAACATAAAATCTACATTTTTGAAATTGTATAAGTTGCTTTGTCCCTCTGTCAATTGCTTCCTTTGCTATGAAGTTTGTCGTTTTATGGAATCTATCATGAAGCCTTATTCACACAGACAAGAAATAAAAAACATAAACAAAAAACAAAACAAAACAAAAAAACAAATTCACAATCTAGTATGGCACAGGATCTCATTAAAAATCAATCCAATCATAAAAGGGATGAAATAAAATTACTATTTGCAACAATGTGGGTAGAACTAGAGACTGTCATTTTAAGCTAAACATGTCAAGGTCTAACAAATACCATATACTGATGTGGGAATGTCTTTCTATATGTTGTGAATGAGAAACTGTTTTGGTCCATGACAGGCACCATAGCAGTAGGCAGCAAATTGGAGCTTAGGTAGGAGGAGGGCTGAGTCATAGAGAGACCAGCCAGCTGCCCATCATTCAGCATGTAAGGTAACATAGCTGAACAATGGGCCACATGGCAGGACAGATTAATGGAAATGGGTTGAATTAATGTGAAAGAACTGGCTAGCAATATGTCTGAGACACAGGCCAAATAGCATGAAATTAATATGAGAATTTGAGTCATTTGGGGGCGTTGGGGGGGGGATCAGCCACAGGCAGATCCATACCATGGGACTAGTCGGGCCAGAAACTTCATGTTACAATATACTCTTGCATTTATTTAAAAAAAAAAAAAAGCTAAGAAGCTAATAAGTTTGTTGTCATAGAAATATAAAGAATGATAGAGACAGGTGGGAAAAGTTGGGGAGAAAAGAGGTAAGAGACTGGCCAATAGGTAGTAAGTTGTAGTTTTGTAGATTAAAAGGCAAAAGCTCTCTGCTGCTAATGGACACTAGAAGGTTCTTGGATAAAATTCCAGGTTTAAAAAGAATAGATTTTAAATATTTTCAGTATAATAAATGATAAATGTTTAGAGAGTCAAATATGTTTAGCCTGGTATAACAGTATATGATGTACACATGAAGTTAAACAATGTATTTCACCAACATTTTATCATTTAATTTTTTTTGTTTTTCAGTTAACAGTACATTTAAATAAAATCTAAATATGAAAAGAATTCTATTTTGTAAAACATTTTATCAACTGATGCCTAAGGCATCAAGACAAATCTTCAAATATACAAAATATCTTGAGTAAAATATGTCTATGTATACTACATGGTGAAATATATATATATATATATATATATATATATATATATATATATAGGTTTATATGATTTTATGCATTTGCAATATAAAACAAGCTCTGAAGTCAATGACATTAAATTTACAGTATTATTTTAATGTGAAAAATCACACCATTCTGCTTAATCCATTCATCATGCTTGGTACCCCTGCCATAAGCTTTGAATTTCCTGATTTTTCTTTATGTGAATTACTGTGATGCTCTTGGATAAGCCACGGGTTATCAATTCATAACGTGCTGTTTTCAGCGTAAATGCAAATGCAGCTCCTGAGGTAGCATGCTTGTATATGTCTGTAAGGTTATGTGCTTATATATTCTCTTATCATAAAGTAAAAGCCTGAAACTAAATAATTGCTAGAGAAAATTCATAGTGGTTGAACCCTGGCAAAATACATGTTCTTCTTCCCAAGTTCTTGTCATAATTGTAAATATAACTAATAAGCCTTATTTGCTAGTCTCCAATTTAGACTGTTGAAAACAAATATTTTGTATGAATCTTATAATCAGTGTCTTCTTTAATTTCAAGGACTGGTATATTTTCAGACATCATGTTCAATAAAGATAATTCATTATTATATGCATCCTATTTTTAAAAAAAATTTCCAAGAGTGTCTGATGTTTACCAGATCATAATGTCATCTACATTTTACTGCAGTGCCTCTGAAATTAGGTATCTTGCAGTAATACATATATATTATTCAATGGAAGACACTGCCGATGTGAATTGGTACCCAGCTTAATAGTTGAGACATATGTGACATAATTAAATATTTTAAGCTCAATATACAATATTAATAATTGCATATGAAAATATTGTTTTTGTTATTTAAATAAGTATTTTACTTTACTATATCTTCCTTAGAATTCACTCTACTCCATAGTTGATAAATTCCAATGGAATTCATCCTTATTTCTTCACTCTATACTCTATTAGACCATTTAATACAATATATGGTTAAAAAAAAAAACATGGATATCAGAGATATGTATGTTTTCTTCTGATGTGTAAAATTCAATGCATGGAAAGGAAAAATGTGCTAGAAATAATTGAATAAAACCCAATATTTAGGAAATAATTGAACAAAACCCAATACTTATGAGATAAACTTCAAAAATTTAAGAAAGATTAATTAAGGGAATAAGTAGAAAAAATACTAAAAAAAAAAAAAAAAAAAAAAAAAAAAAAATCCCAGAAACGGAAGAGTCCTGACAAAAAGAAAATCTGTGATAGAGGTGCAGTAAAAATCAACATGCCAAAGACTTAAAAACATGAAGAAATTTCAAGAAAAAAATATAGGTAATCACACAAGTGAGAGCCTGACTTTCTGCCCCTTGCTAGAAAGTTTGTGTGCCCCCGTGTCTGAGTGGGGTTTCCCATAGAAGCCAGGAAATTCGAGAGGAAGCACTGTGGTTCGGAAAGATCTTAAGTAATGGGGGTGGCAGAACAAGGAGATATGAAGGGGAAGGGTGGTGACGGGAGGAAGGATTGATTAGGAAGAGGATGGGGCTGAGGAGGGATGTTACCAAGGAATACATAGCAAAAACACGAAGGATATTAGAAAAGAAATATGAAAAGTTGGTTTTTGACACACACATGTGTTACAATGTGGTTCTCTGGCTCCTTCAGTCAGAGACCCAGACTCACAGACCTTCAGCCCCAGACCTCTTAGCCGCCTGCCACTGTTCAGGCCCCAGAAAATGATTCAGACACTTATATTAAGTTCATGCTGTTTGGTCTATGGCTCAGGCACATTGCTAGCTAGCTCTTACATCTTAACTCAACCCATTTCTATTAATCTTCCCTGCCACATGGCCTGTGGCTCACCTGTGTGCCTTACATGTTGATCCTTTTGGCTTCTGGCTTGGTCTTTCTCTGACTCTGCCCTGCTCCTCCTACCTATTTTGATGCCTCCACCTACTTTTTCTATGGTGCCTGTCATGGGCCAAAACAGCTCCTTTATTTAAAGATTGCTATTCACAGCATACAGAAAGACATTCCCATACCACTTCCCCCTTTCTGTCCAATAAAAAAGGAAGGCTTCGATTTTAACAAAGAAAATTACATATAACAAAACAGCTATCAAGCAAGAATTATAGTTACAACATATAGTCCATTTGTATTTAGCAAACCTAAAGAAAATACTCTTATCAACCTTATCCTTATGAATCTAAAGTTTCATATATACCTTAAAATAACCAAGAAAAACTATACCTATGACTATCTAATCTTTAACTACATCAAGGCCACAGAAGGATATATTTACCTAAGTAAACCGGAAGTGCAAGCAACTTCCAAAATCCAGAAATGACAGAGATGACATCTATCTGCCTGGACAGTCACCCGTTCTTTTATAAAATTGGGGCATCCATCTTAAGCCTACAGTCCCAGAATCTCTTTTTATTTCAGTGAAGTAAGAAATCTACTCTGCCCATTTGGCACAGTTCATCAGTCACTTTTCCTCGAGTCTTGAAGTTTTCTCTGTAAAGCAGGAACGACCATCTCGGCTTGTTCTCTCAAAGTTCAGAGGTCACCTTCCTATGGAACCTGTATGTCCAGTTTAAACAGCATACTGTCAAGCACTTAATATAAGAACAGGTTCATGTCCAGTGGCTAACCGATGCCCCAAAAAACTAATCTCCATATGGAGTTTCTTCGATGCCCATTTTTTTCTTGAAATAAATTGGTGCTGCCAGGAGCAGACCTGTCTCACTGTGTAGAAAGGTCTAAGCTCTTATAACATTTTAAATGCCATATTCTGTAGGTCTTAGAAGTGTTTGAAGATCATCTATCTAATTGAATTACATCTTTGTATACCTAAAAATCTAACTAACATGCATTTCTTAATTATACATTACAATTTTAAATCAGTTACATAAACATCCTATCTTAAACAAGAGTAGAAAAATATATACAGTGTAGGAGAATTGACCTTAAACTTGTATCACTAAACCAAAATATGTACCAATATAAAACATTTTGAGATTAACAGCTGATTTTTGATTTTTGGATTAAAGTAAATTCAATAATCTAATTTTTAAAAATCACTCATATACCATACCCCCTTTTTCTTCTTAGAAAGAGATTAACTATTATAATGAAAACAAACATTTATAATGAAAATAAACATTTATAAACAATATTTTGTAAATTTGGGTGTAGTTTTCCATTACTGCTTCTGGCTGATTACGGGGCGTTGAAAATCTCACAGGTTCTTGAGACTGGATCATAGTCTGCAGTCTTGAAGCTGATGTGGCCATCTCTTCCCATCAGAGATTTTTTCAGGGGGTCTTGGTTGATGAAACCATATTTTCCTGGAAGCAATCCACAGGTTCTCATCTTCTGTGGAAACAAAAGCAGAACTCTTCCAAAGCAATAAATCCTTAGACACAAATTTCAAAATCAAAATACCTTTAAAATATATATTCTTGTTTAACTTAGTAGCCTTTGCATTTGCAATCCATTGTCTTTCTGCAGTTAGCTCATTAACAATTAAAAAATTAAAAGAAAACACAATAACAACCAAAATCCAGATTTTGTGTCTATTTTCCATCTTTATGTGGATTATTATATTTTTATTACTCTATTTCTCTTTTTAAAGACTTTCTCTATCTTCTCTCTTTTCTCTTTGAAGCCTGTGTACCTTTTACACACATTGTAACCCGTTTACAGGTTTTTCTTTTCAACTGAATCTGTTTTATTGTGAATCCTTAATCATCTTCCAACCATAAGAGCTTTTAAAATATGCACACTCTCTTAAAGAACCACATAGATTTTGCAAAGCTGAATTAGTAAGTTCTCTTAAGGGACCTCGTCTGTTTGTGGCCAGCAAACAGAGCAGACCCAGGAAAATGCTGCTACTAAGTATCTGTCTTTGCTTCCTTTGTGTTCAAAATAAACAGAAACTTTAAACCAATAACATGTTACAGAGTTTTCTGTGAGACTTCAGGAACAGACCTGGTTGCAGCTTACACTGCCTGCCACCAGTCTGCGGCACCATTTTGAATGTGGCTGGGATGCTGTACTTTCTATGTATAATGACCTGCTTCATATACAGAATTTGGAAGCTTCTTTGGCTCAGTATCTGTGCTAAAACCCTTTTAAAACTTTCTCAGGCTTTAAGTGGATATTCAGCCCACCCACATATGCCATCTGTTACAATGTGGTTTCTTTGGTCCAGAGTGGCCAGAGATACAAACTCACAGACCTGCAGCCCCAGACCCCTTAGCCACCCAGCTGCCCAGGCCCCTGAAATGGCTCAGACGCTTATATTAACTTTATGCCATTTGGTCTATGGCTCAGGCACATTGCTAGCTTGTTCTTATATCTTAAATCAACCCATTTCTATTAATCTTTCTGCCACGTGGCCTGTGTTCCTTACATGTTGATCCTTTTGGGCTTCTGGCTCCTTCTGTCTCTCTCTGACTCTTCCCTGCTCCTCCTACCTATTCTGATGCCTCCTCCTACTTTTTCTATGGTGCCTGTCATGGGCCAAAACATCTCCTTTATTTAAAGATTGCTATTCACAGCATACAGAAAGGCATTCCCACATCACGTTCCCCTTCTGTCTAATAAAACATGTGCATTCCCCCCCCCCCAACAAATATACATAGATAGAAATGAGTTAGTCTATACAGGGCCTACAGTATTCCATAAAGCCAAAGGGTGTCATCTAAAATCTTCAGTGTGGTGTACCTTCTTTTGAGTTGTTGGTCAAGGCAGTTCCATAGACAGTTCCAAAACAGTACGGTAACTCTTTTTTTGCCAACCAGAGCTTGACTGTAAGATACTACTGCTGAATATACCATAGTACTAATTATGCTGACCAAGGAGATTTATCTCCATTGCCAATTTTTCATGATGCTGCAAGATGTTAGGTAGGTTACTGAAGAAGAGAAGTATTTAAGATTTTATATAACCCTTAAAGCTACAATAATGACCAGATTGAAAAGGTACACCCATGGGTATAATCATACCATAAATGTTCTCAAATGTACCAACCACTATCTGATCGAATAAAGCTGCTCTTCAGATTAGAATTTGTGCCTGGTATTATAAACTTGGCCAGGAACTAATGGATGTAGTTCTCTTAGGCTCTAGGAAGAACTTGTCTGTCTGGGTGTCTATGAGTTCAAGGCCTAACAGCCAGGCAGTGTTAGCTCACACCTAGCTCTAGGCGAGATGAACCAGGAAGTTACTGCTGGGCAGGTAAAGAAGTATAAGGCAGGAAAAGGAGAAGACCAATTTCTTCTAAGCAACCAGTCAGGCTGAGGGCCTGTGAAGATAGAATGTACCCTGTTTGATCTAAGGGGCTGGCTGGGTGAGACTTGGCTGTGGTTTGTTCCCTGTCCCTGATATTCCATTTTTCCCCAATATTTGACTCTGGGTTTTTGTTATAATACTAAACAGAATGTGTACAATAGGTTTCAATAATAAAAATCAGGCTTGAAGTTTCGAAGCCTCCTCCCTTACTTGTGGAGCCATCTCACCAGCCCACTGTGCACCATTATTTAAACCCCTGACTGATAGCTAGATTCTTACTGGAATCTGGCTCTCTTATTTGCAGAAGCTTTTTTTCACCTACAGTCACAGGAAGTTCCTGGCAGTTGATGAGGCTTTGTAGATAATCCCTTATTATTTATATTTAGCTTAAAACTGTTCTGTCTACAATGAGCTTTACCTGCCTTGCCTGGAAATTATAGATCAAAGCTAAAAATTTCAGTGAGTGACTTGTCCTTACTTTCATTTTGATGTCCCATCTATTCCTAGAAATGGAGCTCTGCCTGCTCAAAGGTAAAATTAGGAGTGTCAATCTTTTTCTTTGCTGCTTTAGTGCATCCTTATTTCTTTACAATATTTATTTGTTTTCTAATTCACTTTGGATAATTTTTGCTGTTTATATACTACCTCATTTTTTAAATTTTTTTATTGTTTAAAAATATCCATTACAAACATTGTATTACAGGCCCATAATTTCAACAGCTGGAGAATAAGCAGGGAAGTCATGCCTTGTATCCTAGACTACATATCTACCAATCTTATGCCTCTCTCATGCCCTCTTTGTTGCGAAATATTGTTTAAAGATGTGTTATAATTTTTTATGCTGTGGAATATTTGTTTAGTGATGGAAATACGTGCTACATTTCTTTATGTTGCACCTGTAAAACTGTGCTACTTTGCATATCTAAAACACCCGATTGGTCTGAAAAAGAGCTGACTGGGCAATAGCAAGGCAGGAGAGGAAAACTGGCAAGTCTGGTGAGCAAAGAGAATAAATAGGGAAGATTTAGGAATGGGAAAGGGAGAAGGAGACCAGGAGGTCAGCCACCAGCCACACAGCCAGCCATGGCATAAGAAAGAAAAAAAAGATATAGAATAAATAAAGTAAAAATCCTAGAGTTAAAAAAATAGTTAAAGAGAAGCAAGATAATTTAAATTAGAAAAGCTGGCTGGAAATAAGTAAAAAAAAAAAAAAAAAAAAAAGCCAGGCATTTATAAGAAACAAGGAGGAGCTGGTGGCAAAATAAAATAAAGAAAAATAAAATAATCAAATCAAATAAAATAAACCAAATACCCTTCTTTCTCCCTGTTCCTTCCCATCTTTCTCCTGTTTTTCCCGCCCTTTCCTCTCTCTTTTTTTCTCACTCTAACTTGGTCTTGGTCCCTCTCTCACTCTCTCTCTCCTTGTTCTCTCACTCAGTCCCATACATACACACACACACACACACACACACATATATATAATGTTATCATAATTAGAAATAAAGCATTATTACAATACTGCAGTAGGAGCTAAACGTCCATGTATAGTACACAGCACCATATGCTATGAAGGGACATAACAACCATGTTCACGGTGTCCACTGCAGTAAGGAGACACTAGGTGTGGCACATTTGGCACTTATTTAAATAACCAAACAGTCCATGTGTGAAATATCTCAGATGTTATGGTCTGAGTGCTCCTTACATTGTAAAGTATGCATAATTAATAATTACGACTGTCTTTTTCACTATAGTCACATTTAATTTGGCCTAGATACCGTATGTCTTTACTGGTGGGTTAAATCTTAGTGTGAATTAAATAAACTACCAAACAACATTTCACTTATAGTTCTGTTATTTATTCACATTCTTATGGCCTCAGTGCCTTTGTAAATATTCTTTTGAATCTTCCTTGTAACTACTTATGTATAAGGCAAAGATCGTAAGCATAACCTAAATGTCACATGAGTGCATACCAGTTCTTTTTTTTAATAGTTTCAAATGTTGACACTGAATGACTTAATTATTTTAATTATTGATTAGAATCTTTTAAATATCACAGCAATCAGCAATAAGAAACTGAGACAACTTACTGCTCTTAATCTATTCATATGTTATTAAGGTGTTGATTAGGCGAAATGAGTTGTCAGCAGAAATAAGCTGAACTTTTGTCAGACCCAGAACTCATAGTCTGTCAACTCCATTGACATTAATCCTGACTTGTTAATGCTAAGGTCAAGCTTCACTTTTAAAATCCAAATTACTGATCTTGAGTGTAAAAAATCATCTTCAAGAGTAGTATTTTTATGTTGTAGAAGGCATAAATGGTCGCTTTATGCCAAATAACTAAGGACTTAAGATATTTCCATGGCTTTCTATCATATCTATAATTATTTCCTATCATTTATTACTTTTAATTTAATTAATAATGACTAAAACATGCTTCCAAATATATTATTTGGTTGTATTTTCATATAATCATGTTTCTATTAGAGGTTGAGCATGTTGTAAAATGATGCAATCATAGTCTTCCAGAAAGGATGTCAATATAGAACTGATTGTGTGTGCCAGGGTCAAATAATCAGGTAATGGAGTTTCCAAAAGTAATTTTATGTTACTGCATTGCACATCAATATATATATTAGACATCAACATTAAGAAAATTAAAGACTTTTGAGAAATAAAATCTCATACATATTGCAAACAAAAAGAGAGAATATTTCTGTGCCTGTATTTCTTTAATTAAAAGAACAATTGCAGTCAGACGCAAAGGAAACAAAGCCCTGAACACAATGAGCAGTGATCATACAAGTTCCTTTTCAAAAGAAGAAGTTTCGGAAATATTTTAAAACTTTTTACCCGGTGTCTTTATCCACTAAGAATCAGTTTCAAGAATCCAGGTAGGGCAGGACATATTACACACTATGACAACTCTGAATCCATGTCCATGTGTGGCCGCACTTCACACTTGGGATTGGGCTTCCTATGTAGATGGATTCCAATAGTGAAAGCAATGGCTTCTACACACAGCATTCACAGCATTGTAAGTCTTCATTCTGTTTTGTTTTGGGCAGTTTTGTTTCTCAGTATATTTTTCAAAATACTAGTAGTGAAGTTACACCTGTGGGAGATTGTGTTTTTACATTGTAAATAATTGTCCCACCCACTGGTTTAATAAAAAGCACTGATTGGCCAAAGGCAGGCAGGAAGTGTGGGTGGGGCTACCAGACTAAGAAAACTCTGAGAACAGGAAGCACAGAGCAGAATGCCAGAGAGAAGCCAGAGGAAGCAGAGGACAACTATGCTGCTATAAGAAAAGGTACCCAGACATAGCTGAACAAGATAAGAGTCATGGGTTAGATGAAGGGTAGAGATATGCAGGTGATATGCCTGGCCTGAGGCTGATCAGCCTAAAACAATTGTAAACATCTGTATGTCTCTGAGGGTCTGCAGGTCTGCGGGACTAAACCTTGAGGCTAGGCCTGAAAGTCCTGGCCAGAAACCTATTACTACATACACCTATTAAGTAGGTAGAGAGATTCAGTTCAGCAGGGAAGAGCCCTTTGTGTGCAAGCATTGGGACTTGTGCTCAGATTCCAGGTTCCATGTAGAATTAAAAAAAATAAAAATAAAAAATGTGTGGGCGAACACACTTTTTATTCCGGAATGCTGGTTGGCAGGGTCAAGAGTATTGCTGGGTATTTCTGGCTGCCAACATAATTCGAAATTCAGTGAGAGACTCTGTCTTAAAGAAATAAGATGAAGAAAGTTAAAGCAAGAGACACAAATTCCTCCACCGATCTCTGTGTGAGTTCACAGATATATATACACACATGCACACATGAATGCAAATGCCATATATACAGCACACACACACACACGGGGGGGGGGGAGAAAGTATAACTAATAATACAATATAGACAAAAATAAGGGTATTGATATTGTTGTTGGCTATAGATGGTTAGTAACTTTAGTAACATTGTAACAGTGATGCTCTACTCAATCATTCTTGCTCAGGTGATGAATGAAACCTGAAGCTCTGGCACCCACACTTCATAGATCTCATGATCTTTCTATCCCAATAATACCCTTCCTTCCTAGTTCAGACCACTGGATTACAACACTTATAACCAAATAGCTAAAGGAAATAATTCCTTGAGCAAGTAGACATATCTTTCACCTGCTGTACATTTATCACTAACTTGAGAGAGTGTGTCCATTTCTGAATCTCCTGATTAAGTTATTTCTTAGGTTGGAACAGATGAATGGCTACTGTATGTTAAGAAACTTATTTGCTTTCATTCTCCATGTCATGTAGTCCTTTCTGAGACTCTCTCCAGAGTTCACTCTGGAACACCAGGAAGCCTGACGTTCTACAATCTGTTAAGAGTTTTTCCACAAATTTCAGTTTTTATCTTTTTTACCTAGGTCAGAATTTCTTCACATGAATAGTTTTCTATCACGGTGGAGGAGTTTGTCTCTGCCTTGTCCATTTGGGAGGATCACTTTTTACAAGACAGACCATTAACACTAAGTGAATATAAGTAGTGTAATTAGTTGAGGATGTGTTACAATTGTTTATACTGTAGAACATTTGTTTAAAGATGCAAAGATGTGCTGTTGCAATTTTTGAAATAATGTTGAAAACTTTTCGTCATTTTCAGTTTATATGTATAATCAGAGGAAGGACCCTAATGAAGACTTCACTGTGATCAAAGTTTCTTATATGTGGGTTGCCCAGCAACCTAACACTTTCTTTGTGGTCCCTGTGATGAAGTAAACTTTGTGTTATTCATTGTTTACTCCAGTACATAAAAGTGTTTTTGAAATGTTCAAGTTAGGTGGAAAAGGGCAACTGTGTAGGCATACGTTCTGACTACGGCCCTCAGAGTTAATCTTATTGTTCATACAGTTTATCTGTTTGTCCATTCATCTCATTGTTTATCTATTTTTTAGAAAGCAATAGCTGGGTTGGTTCTTTTTGAAGATGTATATTCAGGTCAACAACACTTTAACATTTATTCAGCTACAACCTGTACTTTTTCTAAGAAATCTACCAAATATACTTTCTGCTAGCACTTTATAACTCTTTTCTCTTTAAATGTTATCTGTTTCGAGCTGATCATGCCTTCTTTGGCAAAACTATCCACTATCTCATGGCCCTATCGTGTGTGTGTGTGTGTGTGTGTGTGTGTGTGTGTGTGTGTGTGTGTGTGTGTGTGCGTTTATGACTGTGTGTAGATGTGGATGTCGGGACAAGGACAATTTAGAGTTTCTCTAAAAGATCAGAATATTAACTCTGATGTGATAATACCAATTATTATTTTACCTACTTTTATTTTCTCATGTATATACAATGGGGTCTTCTATAGGATATATAGCATATTTGCTACAAATTGATGAGTCAGATTATTTACAACAAATAAAATATCATATACATCATATAGATGAAAAGGCAAATGAGTATATACATAATTCTTTATTAAGCTGAATACACTATTTTAAATCTCTAATTTATGTCAATTTTTCCTTTCAGACTTGACAGTATGTGTATTTTTAATTTTTTTAAACTTATAATAAAATTTTATAATACTTTTAAGTGACTTTTCATGAAAATTTTGAAATTTGTTTACTATCATGATAGTTAATGTTCACTCAATAGATAATAATATTAAACAGTCTTGCAGGCAAAAAGGTGAGAGATGTGGCCTGGAAGACACTGAGATATAAATGTCTTGTTATAGATACTGATATCATAGAAGATCTTCATGAAACATTCTACTTCATAGGAACAAACCAGAACAAAATATAAGACAATCCAAAATTCACCTAACAGCAACTATTCTAACCATTCGGGTGTCACTTACTCTATATTCTGATGTACTAATTCATGCAAAGTCCATCATAGAGATGTCAAATCACTTAGATGGCACATCTCTCTGGACTCTTGAAATTTGAAAAATCTTTAATTGCTGCTTTATATTGCTAGTCTGTGAAAATTAGAAATTCCATGCCGATGTGGTACAAATTTAGATATGAAATGTGGACTTGATTAAGAAAAATAGCTAATGAATTCTCAAGATAAGATAGAGTTATAAAAGTGCCACACATGAGAAATGATCTGAAAAGAGAATCTATATCCAGTGTACCCCAAGATCTTTATAACAGTGCTTCTGGGGTTTTTTTTCCCCCCTTTGGCCATTCATTGACTCCCATTATAACTGTGTTCCTAAGCATCATAACATCAGTTCATCATGCTGTAGACTCATCATCAGAGACCTTTTGCCTTCTGCCTCACATTACACAAGCTGGTATTTTTATCGTCATTCCCAGGGCTGCTGTTATTACCTTTTACTACACCATCTCAGAAAGATACTTTTAATGATTCTAACAAGGGAATGAATATAACATTAGGAAAGTAATTTTAATAGAATGAATGGCTGTGCTAAGTCCTTTTGAGAGTCTTCATATCCTCCAGGACATGTTGACATAATGCCTCTAATTGCAGTCTGTCACCTGTTCATACTCCTGATGCCAGTGTCTTGTCCAGGATCCACCCTTAGATCGCTGTAATATGCTCTGAAATTATCTGTCTGTTTTGAAAGAGTATGTCTCTCCTCCTGCCCATTTTCTCCCACACTGTAACAGACTGAAAGCAGTAGTTTTTCATAATGCATTCCAATGTATATTATTATTGACATTGGTATGAAATGGCAACTAGGCGTAGCTCATCAGCATGGCAATGTATCATAGCTAGTAAGGTAAACTGAATTATGCATTTCTACACTGTAAAATGGTTGTGTGTTTAGAGCTAATCTTGGTAGCCTTTCTCTGTTTCTTTCTGTTCCTCTCTGTGTCTGTCTGTCTGTCTGACTGTCTCTCTCTCCCTTTCTCTGCTGACCCTACTCAGTTCTCTAGCTCTCTCTTTCTCTCTTCTCTTTCTTCCCTCCCTCTCAAGCCTTAAACCAGAAGCAATAACTTCTTTGTTGATTTTTTTGTGTGTGTATGATATCTGGACCATTCTAAATTACATATGTTCACAATAGTCTTAAATTTGATAATTTAAACTTAACTTACAAGAATTCATGTTTAATTCACTTAAATTTACAGTTTTCAAATTCTAAAGTATTCAACTTGGTAAACTTACAGCTTTCATTTTCTAAATGATGTATCCAGAGTTTTAGGTACCACAGAGCCACGTAACGTGAGCAGATGGTACTTGGCAATTAATATGAATTTTAAAGGCTGAATGCTGTGTGCATAATAGTATTGCTTTGCCTATTATTAGATATTGAATTTTACTCATGTACTGCTTTAAAAAATTGCTCTACATTCTGCCACCTTCGACCTTACAGGAGATTAGGAAATTGGGAAGTTATTGAGTGAGGAGATCCAACAAAATTACAATTACAGAAATCTTTGAATGGTGCATGTAATTGAATTTATCCACAAGCCAAAAAATCAATGCAGTCATCCAGAAACATACCAAATGTGACATTCAGTTTTTTATGCTTTATCAAACTTAATTGATGCTGGAGAAAATAAATGAGAGAAGTAGGCAATCATATAGTATGGGTCTCTAAGGATATATCAAATAGCCATTATAAGGGCTGAGGGCAATTCATATTTCTGGATGCCTATTTATGACAGCAATTCTACTAACTCTTAAGTTCTTGCCCTAACAATTTTCCCTGTATTCCTATGATGAGTGATAACAAGAAAAAATATATTTAGTGGTTAGATATTGACATGATACTTTCTAAAGGCCTGTGTTGAGACTGAAAATTCAAAAGTATCACTGCTAATAGACAAACAAATTCCACAGTGCAGTAGAAAGTATGTATTCTGAAAAGGTTTGATAGCTTTCCAGGTCTCTTTTTAAAAGAATTGTTCTTGTTTCTACAATACACTGCTCATGTGACCCATTCCAGTATTCTCTTCCTCTTTACACAGATGCCCGTATATGAAGATACCTATCACGTCCAGATTTGACGAATACTCCAGGACTTAGTTCTCTGTACTCTGTGAAGTAAATGAGTGATTTTTATTTGGTTTTTTTTTTTTGGCTTTATATCAACTCCAGACACTTTTTGTTTGTATTCCTATACTTTAATATTAGTTTTTGATCCATAAAACCACAAATAATTTCTTCCATAATATATTGTCTATACATACAACATGGCGTGACTATAGTGACCGTATTTAGAAATAGCATTTCTAGCCCTTTATATTTGATATGTGACTGTAAGCACGTGATCTACTTTAGTCTCTTTGCAGCACTATAACAAAAAGCATAGACTGGATAACTTGGAAAGAACAAAAATGTATATATCATCCTTCTGGAGTTTGAGAAGTACAAATAGACAAAACATGGACTTAGTCATCTGATGAAGGAATGTTTTCTGTTTTGTAGATGATGCTTCCTGGATTTTATTACTTGTCAATCATGGGCAAGGCAGAACTCCCAAGGGTGCTAATCTCACTAATGAGGTCTCTGCCCTTACGACTTAGGCCATTGTTTTTCATTCAGTCAGACTGGAGATTGGGTTTTAATATGTGAAGTTTTAGGAGACACAAATGACTCAAAGCCAGTCCTATGTGTAGGGCCCATATCCAAGTGAAAGATGAAGAGCAAAATAATGAATTTATTATTTTTTCCAACTATGCAAAAGAAAAGTTTCTAAGGACACAGCCAGAGGTAGAAGTCTGCAAGCTAGAGATTCCATCTAGGAACTAAATCTGTTTACATCTTCATCATGTGCTTCCACTATCTGTGATAGTGGAAATATAAATTTGCTCTTTATTTCCTGAAGCCATGAAGCTTTGTTAAGGTTATTTTATATCCTGTTAACTTGATAATCATACTGACTATGGGGTATTTTGTCACAGCCTCCATGTAGACACAAACATCTTACAACACAATTATTGATCATTTTTACTGTTGTTATCATCTTGGGACTGAGCTGAGTCTAGTTTTCATCATATAGTGAGTAACTACTTAGATAATTATTCATCCATTAAAGTTAATTTAGTAACTTAATTGCTATTTAGATATGAATGAAATGGTTCACTATTTGAAATATGCTCTTTTTTACTAATATTTTATAAAAAGTATTCATTTTAAGGTGAGGATTAAACCTATTTAGGCAAATGTTTTGTTTTATCACTGAAATATATTTCCAGTCCATGTCCCCATTAAAAATAAAATTGTGAGACATAGTTCAACTAATCTTTTCAGGGTAGCTTTGGACAAACAATGAAGCTCATACTGACCTTGAACTCTGGATCTTCTGTTTAGATTCTCTAGTATCCGGGATTATAACTCTGTGCCATCACTCTTAGCTATATTTTATACTTAATTATATATACTTTTAAATTACTACTTTCTGAGTTATATTGTTCTTAAAATTACTTTCATCAAAACTCTGTACTCATAAATTTAAGGCATATGTTTTACCTTTAAAAAGTCGTAATGTAAGACCAACAAATGCTGTATGTTTATAAACTGAATATAATACTCTAAAATTAAACAATTAAGTTTTGTGAGCTTGAATTTTGCAAACTTCAAACTTTGCCATCAAAGGAGCAAACAACATTGTCGTAAAAGAATGATAAGATGATTTTATTCTTCATATATATGTAGTATTTATGAGACAATTTGAACTAATCTTTTATTTACTCACACTTAAAGGGAATACTAAGCCAGTGTTACAGTTATTGAAAGATTCAAGATATTATTTAGAAATAATGTGTTTCCCAGTTTGGTAACAAAACATGTAGGTATTCAAGCATAGCTGTCAACAGTCTACAGCTTCTCTGATGGAAAATCTCTACACAAGATACATCTGTGCTGCTATAATTAAGTCATTTTTTATGACAATCTCTGTGTGGTCATCTGTACCTCAGATGAACACCACTAACTGCAAGTCTTCCAGCCAGCTTCTTAGCTAGAATCAATGTCTTACAATCCATCAAACTGAACATCATTGACAAGTAAAGGGCTTAGTGCAAATTTATTCTGCCTCCTGTCTTCCCAATCTTACCAATAAGACTCTCAATTCTATCAGTGTATTGTGACCAATGCACAGGGTAGTTCTGAATGGTTTCCCTGCTCTTTTATACTGTAAATACTTGTCACTCCTATTAGTTTAATAAGATGTTGACTGTTTAAGTAGCTAGACATAAAGTAGAGGCTGGGCACACAGGCTAGGAAAAGAGTAGAACAGGAGGCAACAGTGAGATGTAGAGGAAGCAGGATGAGAATGCCCCAGGGAATAACAAGGTACCAAGCCACATGGCTAAACATAAATAGAAATGTAGTAATAGGTTTCTGGCCTTTCTGGCCTGGCCCTGTAGCCTTGACCCACAGACCTACAGCTCCATAGACCCACAGTTCCACAGACCCTCAGTCCCACTAAGACACAAAGATGCTTACATTAATTTTACACTGATTGACCTGGGGCCCAGGCATATAACTTGCTAACTCTTTACTCTTAAACTAACCCATGATTCTTATCCTGTTCAGCCATGCAGCTGGGTACTTTTTCTCAGAGCTGCAGAGTTGTCTTCTACATCTTCTGGCTTGTCTGGTATCTCCATGGCATCTCTGCTCTGATCTTCTTGTTTCCAGAGTTTTCTTAGTCTGGTAGCCTCACCCACACTTCCTATCTGCCTTCAGCCATTCAGCCTTTTTATTAAGCTAGTAGGTGGGAAAATTATTTACAAAGGTACAGAACACAATCCCACTACATAGAAATATAGGTTAATGTAAAGTATATGAGTTAGCAAGTAATAAGCCTGAGCCATAGACTAACCAGCTTGTAATTAATAAAACTTTTTTGTGATTATTTGGGACTAATTGGCAAAGGGACCAGCAGCGTGGAACACAGAAACTTCTGACTACAAATGACATGTATACCCATGTAAAGCTTGAAAAGGGTTCTAGAACACAGAAATAAAGCCAAATCAGCTCCTCAAATGGTATTTTCAAGTGGGTCCAGGTATAGATTGGTGTGCCATCTTGAGTTACAACATGGTGTGTTCCAGCAATCTCACAGGAGCACAAGTACAAGCACAAGCTGTATATGGTAGATATAAGCTTTCTGTTTCCACAAACAAAAAGGTAACAGAGTCAAGTCTGACTTATTGGCAGCATTTCATCATGAGAGCTCTGTTTGCTGGAGGGAAGCAGAGGTGCAGCTCCATTAAGAGAGGCTTCCTTATTCATATTTAGCTGCAAAAACATAAAGGCCCTTTTAAGAGGCCCTGCTGCAGAACACTTAAATAAGGTTTAAGTGGATGGTGGTTCTCTACTTTGTAACAGTGTGAATCATGAAATTCCCCAGAGCTGGGGTGGTAAATTTGGCTCCTGCTAATACTTCTGTCATATAACTAAGCTCTTACAGATGGAGGATGTGGGTGGAACAAGCTTCCATAACCAATCCTTTAATCCTAGCTACCCCTTAGCAGATTAATGGTGTGGTGAGGAAAAAAAAAAACAAAACAAAACAAAACCACTAAAGTCAGACTCAGATGGGATAAAAAGCCTCCATAGGGTTTACAGTATGTTTAAAAATATGTATTGGCTTGAGAGAGAAAAGAAAAAAGATAAAATCCTTAAGTAAGAAATAGAGTAAAGGAAAAAAAAGAAGCCATATAAAGATGGAAATCATATGGAAGTCTGAATACTATATGTTCTTATGTTGTCTTGAGTTTTTTTTTTTTTTTTGATTACTAAGGAAGAAGGAACAGCAGCTAAAAGACATTTGCTTATAAAAAGCTGGTGGATTAATTCAACTGGTATATTTGTAAATGCCTTGTCTTCACAATTGGAGTCAAAAGATATGTTACCTTAGAGAAGAGGTCTTGTTTTTATTTCCACAGAAAAAGACAGGCTGTGAACTCACTCCAGGATAAAGAAAATAAGATTTGATTGAGGAAGACATCCTGAAAAATCTTCAATGGGAATGAATGGCCCAGATGATACAATGTTTCAGAGCACCTCTGTTTCAGTTTCTTTTGCGTTCTTTATCCAGAACAAATTCAAGGCTGCTGGCTGAAACGACCCACTAAAGACTTGTCCATAACCCTATTTTTTTTGGGGGGGGGGCTACCCATAAGATTAGCATCTTCCTCAGTCAGCAGGAAGTAGTCTGGATAACTACACTCACATTCCCAAAAAATAGACTATGGATATTTGTTTTTGTTTACAGTTTTGATTACATGTTGTTAGAGATAATGATGAGGTACAAAGTTATAGAAAGAAGATTAGATTTGGTCTTTTGTATTAAAAATTAAAAAGAAATTCTGTGGGGCTAGGTTTTGTACACTGTAAATATTTGTCATCTCTATTGGCTTAATAAAATTATGATTGGTCAAGTAGCTAAACAGAAAGTAGAGGTGGGCAAGCTGACTAGCAGATTCTGGGAAGCAGACGAGCAGAGCAGGAGATGATAGTGAGACTACATTTCACTTTCAAATATTCGTCTAGACAACTCAACCTGAAAGAAGCGCCTATTGGAATCCACCAGCTCTCCTTGTTTATGTCCATTGCAGACAACCACAGCAAATTTGTCTAGCAGTTCATGCACTTACCATCCTAGACTTTAATTTTACATTTGCCTCTTAACACCCATTTTACATAAGAAGTAGAACATTTTTTTTCAGTGTATAAAAGTTATTTTTAGCACTAAAATTAAAATTATTCAATGGACTCTTGTTAGAGAAA
This sequence comes from Phyllotis vaccarum, assembly GCA_033318265.1. NCBI lineage: Eukaryota > Metazoa > Chordata > Mammalia > Rodentia > Cricetidae > Phyllotis > Phyllotis vaccarum. The sequence continues at coordinate 144,298,375 of JARWLC010000006.1, forward strand.
GTATAGTCTCCAGAATGCTTTCAATGATTTCTAATACAAATATTTGGTTTCTGAATAACACTGTCTCTCATGTGATCTCTCCCTCTTTATTATATCCGTTTTTTCCCATTTATTGACTATTATTTAGCCATAAATATTTACCTCGGTATTGCTTATAAAATGACCTTATTTTTATTTGTGAAATCAGTAATGGTAAAATTAATGCTGGCTATCAGCTTCTGCAGTGACTCCAGTAACTGACCTCCCAAGTTTATGTTCTTTTCTATCTTTATTTTTTTTTTATTTTAAAGGTTTTTTTCTTTACCCACCACTTCTCTCCCTCCCTCCCCCTTTTCCATTCTTCCCTCAGCCTCCTGCCACCCCATCCCCCATCCATTCCCCAGGGAGTGTAAAGGGTCCCAAGTTGAGTCAGTTCAGTCTGGCATATCCAGTAGGTTCTTCCCCACAGTATCAAGGTGGAATAAAGTGTTCCTCTGTAGGGAATGGGCTCTGAGACTTCAGTTCATGCACCAGGAATAAACTCTGGTCTGACTGCAGAGGCTCCACACACTGCCCACACCATTGGACTGTTGTCTACATTCAGAGGGCTTAGTTCCCTTCCATGGAGGTTCCTCAGCTGTCATTTCGCAGTCAGTGAGCTCCCGATAGTTGGTTCTACCATCTCTGTGAGCCTCCTCTTATTGGTCCCAATTCCTCTCTCCCTCTCTCTTTTGTCTCTTCAGTTGAATCGGGAGCTTGACCTGGTACTTAGCTATGGATCTCTGCTTCTGCCTTCATCAGTTGCTGGGTGAAGGTTCTATATCGACAATTAGGGTGGTCATTCATTTGATTTTAAGGAAAGACCTGTTTTGGCACCCTCTGCACTATTGCTCAGAATCCTCACCAGGGACATCTTGTGAGTTCTTGGATGTTTCCTTAGCACCAGGTTTCTTTTTAACCCCACAATGACTCCCTCTATCAAGATGTCTATTTCTTTGGTCTCCCTCTCCACTGATCCTCCCACTCAGCCTTCTCCTTCTCTCATGATTTCTTTTTTCCCTCGCCTTTAGCTTGTACATTACCTCTTATTCTCAGATGCTCCCTCTTAGTCTCATGAAACAGATGTCGTATACCTTTCATCCTCTGGAATATCTTTAATAATAACTATTTTCAGAGAATTTCTAACTAGAAAGTAATTTTTTGTTCTTCCTTCTAGGGATAGTAGTCCTGAGAATACTTTCTGTTAAGTCATTGATCCGAAAAACTATTTATATGCAAAATATCCTTTTAATTTAAATTTTTGTTAACAATCAAATCTTATTGAATTTTGACATTAGGAATATCACACAATTTGTAGGAATATAAGAGTTGGACATAACAACTAGTATTTACTTTTATGTCTGCTAAAAATATGGTCTTTATTAATATTTTGTTAATATTTACTCCATTTGAACTCTATACTATAATATCAGTAATAAATTTCTTTTATCTATTATCAGTAAATATGTCATACGTCCCACACTCCTCGTTTTTTTTCAAATCAGAAACATTTATTTCTTTTACTTTTCTGTGGATTTTAAATTTTTATTAAGAAATTAGTGGCAAATTACAAAAAGTCAAGTAGACATATGCTCTAAAATAAGCATGCAAAAGATTTTTCTTAATTTGTTTTAAATTTTCTGTTTTTATTTAACATGGACCTGTTAAGAATCTGATATCAGTAGCTCAGCCTGGTGTTTAGCTATGGATCTCTGCATCTGCCTGCATGAAGGTTCTACAATGGCAATGGGTGAGGGGAGGCGCTTGGGGAGGATGGGCAGAAGGGGTGGAGAGCAAGAAGTGATGGCTATGGAAAATATTAAATAAAAAATTATAAAAGAACCTGATGTCAGAAAGTGAGACACAAGTAGTTACAGTTTGTGTAGACAATTGTATTGTGTAAATAAGAAATATCAGTACTACCTGCCATAATAATAATATATTTGTATTTTGCTAACATAAAATAATCTAGAAACAATAGTTTCAAACTTATTTCTTCTTTATCTCAAGAAGATAATCTATATGAAGTGTTTAGACAAGGATGGAATAGCCAGCCTGTAATTAAGTTTTAAAACATATTTTATTACTCTCAAATCTCATTTATTATAGAATCTACTCACTGATTGTAAACATGAGTTGTATGCATATTATAAGATACTTTGAGCACATATTTGGGTTATGAAAGTATACACATATGCAGATGGTTTTTAATTTCTGCTATATTGAAGTGCTCTTAAGAACTAGATTTCTTTTTTGCTTCCTTATATGTGCAGTGAACAAAGAGATGTCTCATAGTGGGAAAGCTTTGCTGATTCCTAGCTTTATTCCTTAGACTAATTTATCATGGTGACCATATATCAGGAAATTTATCTTGCTCCTAGCAACAGCCACATTCCTGCATTGTATGGGGTAAAAGGTTATCCAAAGAATAACTATAGTGGAGAGATAAATTTTGTATAATTTACTATGAGTACCTTTCTTTATATTTTATTATTATAAATCGCTGTACTTTTTTTAATCAATGGAAAAGGAGAAAACAATGTAAAAATCTCAAAGCCTATTTTAAAAGTATGTTTTATGCTTTGAATTGTCTCACCTTTGTACTTTCCATTTATTTTTATTCTTTGTGAGTTATAAAGATAATTCTACATAGAAAAGTAATAGCTCTGATAAAGTTATTAGAAGAATAGAAAGAAAATGAAAAATAATACTGCACGGTGCCATTTAAAGAAATAATGAACACTAATTTCTTAGAGGATTTTGAACTCAAGAAAATAGGGAGGCATCAAGAATTATCTACTGAATTCAAAACAATGACGGTAAGCATTAGAAAGAGAAAATGTTGTCATGTAAAACAATTTTAATATAAATGAAAATGCTTTGTAAATACAGATAACAAAACACATTTCTTAAAATTACAACTATTAACACAAACAACAATGGAATTTCAAAAACAATTCAATGATCAATGCCGTAAGTCTAAAGATATATAAAAGGATTTTAAGAACTTTTCTAAATTTTATATTCAAAGAATAATTTCACTTAAGAAAACACCAATTCAAATTAGGTGCTTTGGAGAGCATTTTCCTAGTCTTTCATTGGATTCTTATATAAAACTTAAAGTATAATAAGAGTTACATATTAATTTTGTCTTTTCTTTGAAAAAGTTCTAAATCGGTTTAATAAAATGTAAGAGCAATGTTTCATAAAACATGCACAGGTGTTGAAGGAAGATTGAGGAATGAAGGGGAAATCTGGGATAGGACTGTGTATCTTCTCCATTATCTATTTGAATAGAGATGTAAAAGAGGAAAATTTGTAACTTCAAGACAAATTCCCTGCATGTTGATGTTATTTATTGCACTCAAAAAATCTCAGTTTCTTAATTTGAAGAAGCAAAATATTCATAACTTTTTTTTGGAAGGAATATGGAATGATAACCTTCAGTACTGAGATGTATGCATCTGAGAGAGAAGTTAGGAAACCGATGAGACAATTCACACGAATCTTTCCAGACGCTGTCATAAGTTCTTTTACCTGCACAAACTGATAAGGATTTTAGAGCATGTAGCATCCTACCTAGAACAAAGACGAAGAGCACACACTCACCTATTTGTATTAAGAACACACACATTTTCACAATGTAGCACTATCTTCCAAAGATATCATCCAAGTCCAAATCCTGAATTATGAAGTGTGCTATTTGGAAAAACAGCTCCATAAATATATGATTAAATTAAAGATCATAAGTTAAGATCATGCCAGATTTAAGGTTGTCCCTCAATCAAAAGATTGATGTTATTTTAAGAAAAATGAACTATACATACACATATGACCATATAAAGATATGGAGAGACTAAAGTCTGGAGTCGGGACTTAAAGGGGAACAGAAACTTAAAGAAGACAATAACTAGAATTTCCAAGACTATTTGGAGGGGGATCATGCCAGCTGATAACTCAATTGGGCCTTTGAGTTCCATAACTGTGTTATATAGAAATTTTTACCATTATTTCATAATGTATTTAGGCAACCTAAGAAACTAACAGGTGATCCCAGTCTGTAAACAAATGAAGTATGAGAAAACACAGTGTCACTTACTGTTAACCATTCTTACATAACTGATCACATTTGTGCTGTGCGGAAAAAACCTGATGATGCCCATATTATATTCCATTGGCAATTAATAAGCAAAAATATTCAGGTAAAATTAAATATTAGCATCTTAAATAAGAATATTAATGTTTCTTAAAATGCATTCATGACTGTGAATAAATGAGTTTTTAGTTAAATCATATTTATAAAATATATCATACATAGGAATGAGTTTCACATTGACACCTTCACTTTTGTTGCATTCAATATTCTTTAGATAATAATTCACTTTTTTCAGTTTATTCTTTTTATGAAACTTATTTTAGTTCTATATTGTCTCTCAAGCCACAACCACGTAGTTTCATTTACACGTATTTTTCCTAAGTAAGGTTAAAACTGTGAAGAAACTTTTTAAATGTATTTTCAGATCATGCTTGCCTTCCTGGCATTTGGTTTCCTGCATTACATATAATAAAAGTCTCAACTGAAATTGAATTTCAAATACAAAATCTGTGACCAATAGTTTTTCTTTCATAAATTCTATTACTTTGAATAAAGATTGTTGCTTTTTTGGATACAGATAGAATATTTGGTCTCTTATTTTACCTCTTTTTATTGAATTATTTTGACCAGTGTACTGCATTTTTATGGACAGTTACATTTTTTAAAATTAATTTCTCTGACAAAGCATTTAGAACCCTGGAAAGAAAAGATAACATATAAAAATAATTTAACGGAGGGTTCTCTAACCATATGTTTATCCGTGATGGAGACATTATAAGATTGCATGTAATAACAAAAACTACAAATACTTCCCTTTTCCCTACACATACCCAGGTATAATAAAGCTTAATTTGTAAGCTAGACACCATAATTCAACACTGCTTCAAATGTTAAAGGATCCCCTCACATATGGTCATTTATTCCAGCTGGCATGAAGTACCCTGAATTTGAACTACACTCCAAACATATAAAAAAATATTAAAATCTTTAACTTATCTTCCTTGTAGTATCTTATCTTGTTAGAGACCTACTAAGCTCACAGACACCATCCAGAAATTAGCTGATGACTACAAATTCTTCTAAAAGGAATCTACACCACACCAGCCCCAGGTAGCCCTACAACACTACAACGCCCTGTACTTATTTCCTCAAGGCTGGTGTGAACCAGTTCAGTCAACTTGATTGTTCCCCATTATCTCTTCAGCTGGTTAATACCCTACTGTCCTAATCCCCTCCTGGTCTTCGGTTAATAGTTTAACCTAACTGAGCCCTAACAAAGCCTTCCTAATTTCTACTGAAAGTAGTTACAGGGAATAACACATTAACCCTTGTCCTCAACAAATGGCTGAAATATTAAGTCAAAGGAAACTTTCTGACAACGGGGGTGGGGGAGGGATGACTACCTATAGTACTTATTGGCATGCCAAGATTATATGGCCTCAAAAAATTGGTTCTATCTATACTCACCAAACAGATATTATTTATGAATAAATAACACATCTTTTGATGCTTTAAATTTTTTTTGCCCCAGATGAAAATTCTAAGCCCCTACCAAAGATTTTACAAGGACACCTAAGATAAGGGGGAAGAAGAACCAATTTAGGCTTAAAGGCCATTTTATAGAAAAGACAAATTAGGTCCAGTCCTGTTTGTGATTAAATCTCTGTTTTCAAGGATTAGGTTATGCAACCTGTGACTTTAGCTTCAAATGGTTCTACTTCCAAATGGACAAATGACCATCATATCTTTGTTTCAAAATACTGTTTGTAACCATTTTGCAATGCTACCTTTGTTTCACATGGCTATATGACCACCTATGATTCCCTTGTTATGACCACCTGTGACTATCGGGTGTGATTACCTTGTTGTCACCACCAGCTGTGCTCTTCACCTGGAATCCCAACTATTTCCCTCTATTTCTAAATGCCTTATTCTTGAGCCATAAAAGCCTTGCATTACATCTGATAGTGACCTATTGAACCCCATCTTAGGATGAGACAGCCCATCTACATGGATAAATAAGCTTGTTTTAATTAATTTGGCCATGATGATCTGGGTTGGTGACCTTTCTCCTCTCATCTTTAGAATAAACAGCTTTAGCCTGGTATTATACTTCAATAACAAGACAAAAACCCAATATACCGTGCTAAAGATTTTGAATAGTTTTTATACAACTTCTAATGTCATTCCATCTTCTCATGTTCCACCTCCTAAATATAATGCCCTTTCTTTTAAGTGAGTTGCTAATTATGGAATCTGGCTATATCATTTGCAGTTTTAGTCCCCATAAGCATTTCCTTCTATTCTACTTTTTATAGTTAAGAAATTTGTTCTTAAGCTAATTCATAGTAACTTCAATGTATATTTTCCCTCACTTTTCTACTTCAAAAATTTTCACTTAAGGAGAGCATTTTGGGCTTCTTGGTGTATTCAGACTGACAGAGTCAAAACTCTTGTGTTTGGGAGCCATTATAAAATAGGAGTTACTTGAGCCTTGTATCGTCAGTATGCAATAGTTCATTTGCTAATGAAGAGAGCTACTAAATACCGCATATTTTAGGAGCATACTATTTTAATGCATTGTTTATTTCTGAAAATTTCCATAGAATATTTTCTGCCTATAGTTGAACATGGTTAGCTGAAACATCAGAATGGGAAGCTGCAGATGAGGAGGAAGGTTCTATTGTGTGAAGGTTGTACATCAAAAATTCAAAGGAAGATAAGGAATTTAGGTGTAAATTGTGTCAGGAAGCAGGTGATGACCCGGATAACAGAACAAAACATCAGGTAGACTTCAGGGAAGCTCCTTACAGGTGAAAAAAAAAAAAAAGCCAGAGAGTCCATTAGTGCGTGTCTAGGAGCCCAGGCATGTAGTTAATTTCAGGAATTTGAGAAGATAGGAGGAAATGCCCTAATTTCTCTTTTTATTTTCTCTGTTCCTCTCTCTGCTTCCACCTGTCAGTCCCTTTTTATTCATATACTGCTTTTCACTGAATTGTCCCGAGCTGGTGTTCTTGACAGAAGTTGTTCATAATAAATTATGTTGAGATTAAGCCAGAGATACAACATGAGCATAATAGTTAGAGTTATATATGACCAATGAATTTTTTTTTTTTCAAAAAGGAGTGTAGTCAGATATCTCTGCCCTCCAACAACTCCAAATTACCCAGCAACCACTTCCCAAATAATTGAACCTGAGGCTTAAAATTACAGTAAATATTGGGTCAGTAGTTCAGTCATATTACTGGCAAGCTCTTATGCTTAAATTAACCCACAATTCTTACCTAGTTTAGATACCTGGCATGGCACCTTTTCTCAGAGTAGCAGTCTCATCTTGCTTCCTTATTCTCTGGCTGGCTTCTGTGATCTTTGTTTCCTTTTCCCAGAGTTTTCCTGTTGGTTGCCCACCTCTACTTCCTGTCTAATTTCTGGCCAATCAGCATTTTATTAAACCAATATGAGTAACAAATATTTACAGTGTAAAATACATTATCCCACAAGGAAAGAGGTTCTTGAGACTCAAGGAATAAAGGCAAGGTCACAGATCCAGAAGATTAGGAACTTGGAAATTTTTCTGGGGCCTGTGGCAGCAGTATAAAAAAAAAATTGCTGACCACCAAACAAGCATGAAGAAATTCTAGAATTTTGGTTCTTTCTCAAATCTCTTTAAAGTGTTTTAGGGATACAGTTTTCATGAGTTTTCAGCCATGTTGGAGTGTGCTTTCCTGTAATGCCTCTGCTTTTTGAGATATTCTTCATCTTGTAAGTAACACATTACCTATACTCCAGTTAGAAAGCCCAATTAAACTCACTGTTTCACCGAGTTGTACATTGGTTCAACTGTTATTCTGATCTGTGTGGGTTCTTTATCTGCATTACTCTGTGTGTGTGTGTGTGTGTGTGTGTGTGTGTGTGTGTAATCTCTTCAGGAAATGTCTGTCACACACACACACACACACACATACACATGCACACACACATGCACATATTCACACACAGGAGCACATAGCAGAAAACAGAGATAACACAATTATTATTATTTGAAAATTCAGTTGACAAAAAGTAGAAAGAGGTGAAAAAACAATTCAATAAGTAATTGACATGTAAACTTTGAAATCCAGAAAAATACTGTGATAATTCAAAGTGAAAAATCTCTTCAATCTGATGTGGTATCAACACAACAGCATAAATCCAAGAGATCACCTTTCAGCATGTTGTGGCATTTTGTTCAAGAACTAGCCTTACTCCATCTTGGCCTTGATAATCATCTTATAGTGAAGAGCCAAGGTTCCTCTGTTTTAGGCCAAGCGGTCATGTTAAACAAATAGGTCACCAAAAGTTCAGAAAAACTCCCACCCTGTTCCTGAAACTTGTTATCCACGGGAACATCTGGGCCCTTGACCTGCCTGACGTTGGTCGGAGGAATGCTAACTGCCAGACCACAGAATATTAAGGGCATAACCATGGAATGTTCTTATCCTGAGGCCAGTTGATAAGCATTTAGATAACCCCCTCCTCATCCAGAAGGGAAGCAACTACCTAGAAACCATCCCCTAGAAATGACCCAATATCTGCAAGCATGCACCCCTAACCTCAAAATCACCCCAGGATATTGACTCACCTGAAAAAAACACCTCTAAACTTTCCTCCAGCAGCTCCTCCCTGCCTTGCTGTGGTGAGTGTGTGTGGATGAGCTCCCTACCTGGCTTATATTGTATACCTGCAATCAACCTTGCTTTTGCAGTCTGGATATCTTGTTGTCCGTGGGTCTTTCTGGGGTCCCGCATCTGGGCAGAACGATAGTAAACACAAACTAGGTTTACTTCTGTTTATGATTAAACCTGTGTTTCTTAGGGATTGAGATGTGCCCTACCTCTAATCTTACAAATGGTTTTGTACTGCCTCTTCCAGAAATAACAATCATTTCTTTGTTACAGGGAGTTGTTATATTTATGTTCCACACTTGTAACCCTTCTTATTTGCCCACCAAACTCTCCACTTGGAAATGTCACCCCCTGAGTTGTAGGGGTATTGTGTTGTTTCATGGTAAATAATTGTCCCACCCACTGGTTTAATAAAAAGCTGATTGGCCAAAGGCAGGCAGGAAGTGTGGGTGGGGCTACCAGACTAAAAACTCTGAGAACAGAATGCCAGAGAGAGCACCAGAGAGAAGCTGCAGGATGCAGAGGACAACCATGCAGCTTTAAAGAAAGGTACTGAGCAGCATGGCTGAACAAGAGACATGGGATAGCTTAAGGGTAGAGAGTTAGCAAGCTATATGCCTGGGCCTAAGGCTGATCAGCCTAAAACTATTGGAAGCATCCACGTATCTCTGTGGGACTGTGGGACTGCGGGTCTGTGGGCCTAGACCTTGAGGTTAGGTCAGAAAGTCTGGGCCAGAAACCTCGTACTACACTGAGTTATATAAAACTTTGTTTTTTTCACATCAGGGGCTCCTCTCTAAAATCCCAGCTTGGGCTGAGATAGCTGGCTGGCCAATCTTGGGTACAACTCTTAAAAGAAGCTTGCTTTGATTAGACAATCATGGATTTGGTTTTTCTCCTGGAAATTTTCAGGTTGTACACAGGTTTTCTTTACTTCTGTGATGGTAACTGAATTCAATCTATGGTAGGCAAGCTTTTCCTCATTGAAGTCTAATTACAACTTAGTTTTCACTTTGTTTTAATAACCAATTGTCTGAGAATTCAATGAACTTCAAAAATATAGCTACCTCAGAGTTGCAAATAAAATAAAACATTTTATTTTACTTTATAAGTTAAAAATATATAAAATAAACTTGCAAATAAATAATTGAAAAAGGAAATCAAGATTTATTGCTGAACACTCTTGAACATTTCACGGAAAAACTGAGACAAGTCAAAATTTGATGTAAAATTACCAAAATCACACATGAGCTTCCTAGAAATCATTATTAATAGAAAAAGAGAAAATACTTTGATTTACAAGTTTATCAGGAAGGACTCTTCCACACCTTTTCCACCAGTTCATAAATTGTTGATCATAATACCACTGCTTGCATGCCTTTCTGTCCGTCTGTGCATATTTAATCTTTTGTTTCCAGCCAGTTTATGTATTTAGTTAATTTATGCATGGGAGAAAAACTAGCTGTACTTAGATATAAAAATGAACAAGCAATGTTTCCTCTTCTTCATTAGTTTTACTTCGTCAGCACACACATGTCTTTCTACCGTTCCGAAAAATTGTAGTTTGTTACTAGGAGATTTACAACTTTCTAATAAATTTTTTAATGTGGATAGTGTTTATTACTTTAATTTCATAATTTCACATTTTTGAATAGCAAATTTCATGCCTTTCTTTTTAATATTCAGCTGAAAAACAAAGAAATCACAATTCCTTGTTGTTGAAAAAATAATATTAACATAAAATCTTTGGGAGAATACCTAAAGAATACATAGAGACAGTCAACAGTCTTCCTCTATCTCCAAAGAGTGGGAAAGCTTCACTGAAATGTATTTTTAAATCCAGTCTTAATTCTCTAGATTGTGATGAACTTATGTTCAACAATCAAGCCAGAAAAGAAAGAAGAGTATGTGTAAATACTAATTTTGTCTGCACAGGAGAAAGATGAGCAAAATAACTTTTAAATGCAGTTAGTTTCTCAAGTCTGAGTCTGCTGGAGACACAAAAGTATTCACAATCAAACCACCCATCTGACACACTTGGTATAGTTCTGGGTGACTGTATCAATGCCAGAACTTGCAAGTTTACATATTTAGAGGAAGAAACTGACTGATAGTGAATTCTGTCCAAGATACTTAAGCATCTTTCAATAAATAAATAAGCTGGCAAAGGAATTCAAAGTGTTACACTATTACTATAAGTGAAAATGTAAATTGAACGTTACTATATTGGATCAGTGGCAATTGGTGATAGTAAACAAAAGTTATCTTGAATCATTCTCATTCAGCCTCGGTGTTTCAGGCAAGTCTGTTATGGTCCAAGTCCATACTGTCTGCTATTTCTCTATATATACTTCCCTCCATGATGGCTGCAGAGAAAGATCAAGACTTTGCCTTTCTTAAGAATTTGGGAAACTCATATCTCTCATCATGGTTAATTTCTATTCTAACACATAAAATTTCCTCTGGGAGTTGATCCCTAATTCTTCTTATGCCTTGGTCAATATCCACTATAAGAGCACAATTGATGAGGGAATGTCTTTCTGCATTCTGTGAATAAAGGACTGTTTTGGCCCATGACAGGCACCATAGCAGTAGGTAGGAAAGTAGAGCATAGGTAGGGAAAGGGGGGACAGAGTCAGAGAGAGAGATCGAGCCAGCTGTCCAAGATTCAGCATGTAAGGTAACACAGGTAAGCCATGGATCACATGGCAAGACAGATTAATGGAAATGGGTTGAGTTAAGATGCAAGAGAAAGCTAGTGATGTGCCTGAGTCATAGACCGAACAGTATGAACTTAATATAAATGTCTGAGTTATTTGGGGGGCACGAGCGACTACAGGCAGGTTGGAACCATAGTGCTAGACAGGCCAGAAACATCTTGCTACACATAATAGAGATGTCTAAATTGGAGCGTGGCAAAACCTCAACATTAGTATCATTCCCAACACTTACAGGTATACCCTTTGATGGACACAGATACTGTTATATTAAAGGTGATGACCTCATAAATAATTCGGTAACCAGTGGCAAATCTGGCACTAATCCAGCCTGGAGCTCTCTAAGTTGGAAAAGCTCTCACCATAATTGTAGAATATTGTGTAATTTTCTCTCTCTTATTTGGTGGCAGAGAAAAAGCATAATGATGATGATCAATATTCCAGACAGTATTATACTGGCTGACTTTTCAATACTTGAAGACCATGGTGGGTAAACTGTATAGAATTCCAGGGTCATTCTATCGTTTACCACATAGCTAGACTATGTGAAGAAATGGAGAAACAAGTGAGTATAAATGAATCATACAGTTTATATTTTCTCTTTGGAGAGGAACAAAGTAGAGGAATATTATCATGAGACAGACAAGGAAGTGAACATGATAGAGTCTGAGATTGAAGATGTGGAATATCATATGGAATACATGATAAAGTTCACTCGGAATATCGGTCCATAAAAATTTCCTGAGTAATCAAATGCTCCAGAAAAGCAGGATTTTTGCAGCCATCCACAAAAGCATGGTAAAAGAGTATGTGGAACTGTTTGCTGGCACTACAGAGAAAGAACTGATAAAGTTTATAAGCCATTCTCTATGAATCTGAAGCTTGGAATCTATGAAGATTCCATTATCTAGTGCAGCCTCTGTGACCTGCTCTGCAGTCATCTCTCTGATATGGGAACATCTTTCTGTACGCTGTTGTGGGGATTCAATAAAAGTTTCAGAAGTTTTGGAGATATCAGAGGGAATCTACCCACAGTCTATATGGGGAGTTAATAGAAGCTCCAGAAGTTCCAGAGCTCTAACCACAGTCAGTCTAGGAAAATCAGAGAGTGGTGATTCAAACCTTTACTCCCAGCACAGGGAGTATCCTGGGAGTGGTGACCTCTGCCCTTAATCCCAACTGAGTCAAGGTCACTTCAGATTATAGAAGGAATTCCAGGATTCCAAGAAGGCAGTGGTGGAGCCACTCCTTAATTTATGAAAGTGTAGTTAAGATAGGATAGAAACACAGAGGGAAGCCATTCCAAGGTAATAGAGGCTGAGGAAGCTGGAAGACAGCTGGGTAAGATCTGACTATGGTGTTTATTCCCTCTAGTATCTCCAACTTCTTCAGAGATCTATCCCTGAGTCTCATTCTTTCCTGAGACATGCTGTGAATATCATTCTCTAAATAAGACCATTTTGACCCATGAGAGGCACCACAGAAGTGAGTGGGAAATCAAAGCCTAGAATAGAATGGGGAAAAGAGGGTTGGAGTCAGACAGAGACATGATCTAGCCATACAGGAAGAAACATTTAATGAAACAGGTGAGCCATGGGCCACGTGGCAGGACAGATTAATGCAAATGGGTTGAGTTAAGATGAAAGAGCTAGATAGCGATGTGCCTGAGCCACAAGCCAAGCAGGATGAAACTAATAAGTGTCTGTGTGTTTCTTTGGAACTTTGGGATTGCTGATTCAGATAAGCAGCAGCAGCAGGTCGGACTGTGGGGCTAGTAGGGCCAGAAACCTCATGGTACACCCGAGTCTGGAAATGACATGATTTCCCTGCCAGATATGTGTCTGACATAAAAAAGACGTGTACTAAATCACTAGTGAGAGCCAAGAACAGGTGACCAACTATTGTTATGGGCTGTGTGCAGGAGCAGGGCTTTGAGATAGTTATTTGACTAAGACAACTGGAAATCACTGCAGTTAGCAGCTCAAGGACTTTAATGACAGAAGCCTGACTCCAAGACAAATAAGACCGAGAGCCATCAAAAGAACAACATAATGAAGACGTCGTGAAGAAAATCCTAGATGAGACTGTTGGGAACCTTGCAGTCTCTAATTCTATCCTGTCACGTTTTGACACACACATAAAGCCAGGCACTGGTAGGCAACTACAGACTTCACAGTGACCCAAACAATTAGAGACAAACTAACAGAAGAACAAGAGATTTAAGAGCAGGCACAAGGGTCCCAGATCTACTTGATCACACACTCGGGATTCTCATAAAAAACTAAAGCTGAAGTATGTGGTACACGCAGAGGATCGGGTACAGACCCACGTAATAGCTACATATTTCAGTCTGTGACCTCATATGAGCCTTAGTTGATTTACTGGGACTTGTTTTCCTGGTATCTTACGTTCCTAGTTCCTAACTCTTAGATTCTTTCTGCCTCCTCTTACATGTGGTTTCCTAAGCTCTCGGGGGAGGAATTTAATGAAGATGGCCCACTTAGAGCTGTGGGTTCAAAGGACTCTCTCTTAGATTAATATCGGGCTATGCGTCTGTGTATTTGTTCCTATCTGTCACAGAAGAAAGCTCCTCTTATGACAACTAGATAAGAGTTTTTTAAGACCAGTAGTGTTTTATTTTACAATAGGTCTCTGGACTGTCTAGCCTCTCTGGTTTTTGATCACCCCAATCTGTTGGGGTAATTTCATGAGAGTGTTCCATCACGTTGATTGGGGGTTAAGTCAAATCAGACATTGGTTGACTACTTCCACAGCTTCTCTGACACTATATCCCTAGCATATCTTTCAATTAAGATACATTGTATATCAAAGGTTTTATGGCTGGGATGGGATTTCCAAAATACACATATTTTAAAGGATATTATTAGTACAGCTTGTATTAAACTTAAGGCACTTTTGACAAATATTTTTCTCGATTATTGCCTTCTTGATATTAGAATTTATAGGTGGATAATTTAAAACAAAGTTATTACATAAGTTGGTCTTAAAAATACTATAATTACCTGTTCATGAAAACTAGTGTTTGCCAGTCTACGCGTCTGCTTAATTAAATCAACTCAATAAACCAGCTAGCATAATAAAACCAAACCACCCATTACAAGGTAATACATATTTACTTATTTTATAAGCAAAATGAAAAAAAGCTATTCACCTCCCCTACCATTATTCTTAAAGTACAATAACAATTTGATCTCCAAGACTTCTGTAACATTTCATAAGGGCATAAAACTTCCTTATTTGAAATAGCATATGCAAGTTAAAATGAAAATTTTATTTCACCTTAATTATTTTCCTTCCCTATAATTAGAAGCTAATCTTATCCACACATAGCTGTAGGCTGAGAACCAATAAATGCTTGACGGTACAAATGATTGGAGAACTTTACTTTCTGATAATTACAAGATATAATTACTTTAGAGCTTTCAAAGACCTTTTAGTGATTAGGGAAGCTTCTCTAATTCAGTCATAACATTTGTATTACCAATAAACTAAGAAGTCCTAAACTCTAATAGCTGACAAATGTGATAGAAATAGCATTTTGCAAAATGGTATTTCAGGCTTCAGGGAAAATCATTTAAGTATTTAAGAGCATTACATTTTATGAATCCTAACTTTATATGTTTTTCTCTATAAATATTTAGTAAATTAGGAGGTTATTACACTAATGATATTGACATTTACTTGGAATGGTCTATCTGGGAAACAGAGAATAATTAATAGGAAAACTTTCAAAACTTTTTTTATCAGCCTTTGTCAGCCTAGTCCAATTCGAAGAGGGGAGTCAGGAAACCACTGCCAGAGCCATTCACCCAAAAACATGTCACTAAGGATCTGCACTCGAAGAAAGAAAGAGCATTTTATTCTTTGCATGGCAATAAATGTGACAGGAAAGCTTCTTATGAATTGTAATCTGAATATAAGAAAAAAGAAATGAGACACTTATTCTCAAAAATTTAGAAAAAACTAATTTTCTGAGATTATTACAAGTCTACTTTCCAAAGAAAGAGGCTTTTGTGTCTTTTTAAAGCGACTTTCATTGTCACCATGAGCTCTGACTAAAATGTGGCATTTCTGAGCTAACAGAACAGGCTGTAAAATACAGAATTCATATTCTCTCTAAGAAAGCAGAGTATGTCTTAGTGCTTCTCTGGCAAAAGACTGCAATGCGTATTTCTTCTTCGCTGATCACTTGATGTGTGTATCAGTGTGAACACTTGAGTTAAACGCTAATGGGCAGGCAAAGATACTTAAGATGAAATAAAGGAGTGAAGGACATTGCTCCTGATTGTTCCCAGGCATCTTGCCATTAACTTTTTGTGTTTGTCTTTGTGTTTTGATAAATCCAAGCCTATTTTTATAAGTTCACAATATTATCCATTATAAAAAGAAATTCACTTTGAAAAAAGATACTGTTAAAGGGGCTTTGTGAAAGAATTGCATTTGGATTTTGACTTTCTAGCTCCTATGTATCCAGGAGTTTCGTGAATATGTCATCATTCATACATGTCTATTCCATATCACATGTTGTTCATTAAAGCTGTGCATCTTCAAGACAGTGATCAAAAGATATTTCCACTTTACAGATAATCAGACTGAGAAAGCCTAAGAAAACCATTTAAAATCACAAACGGGGTGTTTTTAAGAGCAAGATTCAAACATAGATTTTATTAATTCCAAAGTCCAGTTCAATAAAACACCATGTTCTTTACCCTTCAACATCCTTTTAGTGTCTTTGCAGCTGAATTTCTCCGTGAGCATAAGAAGCAAGCCATTCCATATGCATTTTATTCAGCTGGTTGATCAATAAAAAAAAAAAAAAAAAAAACTGCAAAGTTAAATATTTTTCTTATGTGTATAGGTGATTTGCTTGCTTATATGGTCTTTGAAGGCAGGTGTACATGCAGTAAAAAGACTAGAGAGGGCCTCTGGAATAATAGTTTTGAGTGGTTGTGAGCCACCAGGTGGATATTCAAAATCAAACTCAGACCCTCCTTAAGAGCATCAGTTGTTCTTAACTATCGAGCAGTCTCACTAGCCCATGAATATGTCATGATATTAAATCAGTGTCTCACAGCTTATATTCCATTTCCTTCATATTAAGTTATCTTAAATGTAAATGGTAGTAGATATACAACACTGGTGTTTCAGTTGCTTCTGTTGCTGTAATGAATGTCATGAACGAAGGTCACTTGGAGAGAAAAAGGGTTTATTTCTACTTACTGACCAGCCTGATAGAAAGCAGAGATAGGAACCTAGTATCGGGTACTAAAAAGGCTGTGGAGGAATCTTTCTTACTGGATTGCTTCACAAGCTCCCTTTAAACTTTCCTACTGCCTCCTAGATGGGATTATATATTATATGATGGACTCTGAGAACATTGTTCCCATATTCCATTGACCAAGTCTCTCCAAGATTCCTAATTTTTCTAGTAACCAACTTGTCCTTCTGGCCTTTTTGCCTCTACAATCATGTCAGCTGTTTTCATGAATTACGAATCTATAAAACATAGTAATTGATTAAGACTGATCTAATTCAGACGATAAAATTATATCAAATTATATTGATTGACTATGGTGAAAAATCTTACTGTGATATTGAATTTGGTTTGCTAGAAATCCATTGGCAAGTTCTGCATCTGTTCTCGTTACCAAGACTGGTTATATCTTTCTTTTATTCCGTCTTTATTTTTTATTTTCTGTTTTAAATCTGTAGCAATGACTATCCTGGCTTCACAGAATTTCAGAAAAATTAATTTCTCTTTCAGTTTTGAATAATTTAAAAATTAGTACTATATTGTTAGCTGTTTTGTAGAATTCAGCAGCACATCGATCTGACACAGGCTTTTTCATTTATGAAAGTCTCTATTCAATCACGTTACTTATTGCTAGGTTTTTTTTCCCTTTTACATGTATCTATGATTCAACATTTTCTAAAGTATTTGTATTTATAATTTTATCAATATACTCTAGACTATCAAATTTATTGGTTGCAGCTGTGAGTAACAATCTCTCATGCCTCCCGTGTCCCCATGTCTGTAGAATCATTCTTAATTTATTTCAAATATTATTTGGACCTTCCCTTCTCCTCCATTGCAGTGTCTGTACGTAGAATGCTTACCATTTTAGAAAATCAAGCTTGTAATCATATCAGCTTTTATGTATTTTGACTTTCATCTCATGTATTTCTGCTTCATCTTAAATTTTTCTTTGTACCACTCTTGGTTTTGTCTACTTCCTTGAATTGCAGTCATACGTGGTTTGTTCCTGGTTCTCTTGCTTTATTGATACAGATATTAAACATCAGAAACATTTCTAATACCACAGTATCCCAGAAGCTTGAAATGTTTTATTTACATTTTATCTAAAAGACTTAAAACTTCCTCGGTCCTTTGGTGGTTCAAGAGATCATTGCCTGATGTCTACATATGTGACTTTCTCGGTTCTTGTTTTAAGTTTTCTCCTGCTATTTGTTTCCTGTTTTATTTCACTGTGGTTGAAAGGGATACATGGTAATTTTACTATTTAAATTCCTAGTGGCCTGTTTTCTGAACTATCAAATGACATGGCAAGTATTCCATGAGCTGTTGAGCAGAATCTGTGACCTGCAGCTATTGATTGCTTTGTAGGTTTCTCTTAGATACGTTAGGTCTAAGGTGTAATTTAACTCTCTTTTTTATTTGTATCTGAATAATGCATCCTTTGGTCAAAGTAACACATTAAGGTAGTTTAAAATGATCATGTGATGCTTATATCTCTTCTTAGGTCTTTTATTATTGGCTTTATATATTTGTGTGTTATGATTTTGAAATTTTTATACATTTAGAATTGTTTCTTGCATCACTTTGTCACTGTTCAATGTTATAAATTGCATTGATTTATGAAAGTATAGTCTTATTTTCATGCATCTTAACTGGGCTTTAAAAACATAAACATGTACAATTAAATGGCATGTATATGTGTCCAGTCTTGAGGGCAGACGTTATCCAAGCTTAACCAAAGACTCAGGTTAGAATTTGTTCCTGTTGCTCCTCACAGGAGGTGGGTGAAGGTGAAGTAAGAAGCTTGGTCTTTGAGCTTGGTGTTGCAATTGATGCAGTGGTCTCTGCTTATTTTGAATCAAGTGCTAGTTCATACTGAGTTTCAAGATGGTGTTCTCCTTTCTGTTATGTTTCCCTGTGAATAGAATCTGCCCTTCTGCTCTGCTAAATAACACTGGAGAAAGATTACAGAGAGAGTCAACCAATTGCCTCAGGGCAACATCAGTGGCTCACTTTTAAGTTTTCTTTCTAAAAAGCAAAATTTTCTCAACACTCTAATAAAAGGCTAAAGCCTGGAATTAATTCTTTTTGAGTGACTCCACACTTCCTGGAATCGTAAAGTGCTTAGTCATTCTTTCCTACTGCTTACAATCTATCTTTTATTATAATTATGCTGACACTAGACACTGGTGTCACTTCCTGTCATCTTCTTCATCATTTATAACTATAATCTAAAGTGTAGGCTGCTATGAAGTGGATGTTTCTATGGGAAATCCTGGTGGACATCCTATTCTATTACTACCTTGCACTGATCTCAGAGTATATACCCTTGTTTGTTTAATTCCACGTGTTAAATGCTGAGGCTTTCTGTTGAATAAAAATATGTTTTAATGCTTGAAAATTATTTTTTCCTTAAAATATATTTTTAAAGGAGCTCGAGTTTTTATTCCACTTAACTTCAATTTTTTTTTTAAGCACAAGTTGATATTTACAAGTTATATTTCACTGTATTTAAGAACACAAGCTTTCATTATAAACCAATTTAAATGACTTGGAATTGTTTAAAAATAGTGTTTCACAACAAACTTTCAAATTAGTATATCATAACTCAAATATTGAAATATGAAAATATTTATTATGAATGGAAATAGTTAATTTCTCTTTCAGACTATTAACTAGACTTCATTACATCCTTAAAAGATGGGAAAAGAAAATGAAAAATGCATAGGATGAATGGGATCTACAAACTGCACCTTGATTTTAAAGGCAACATTGGCAGCTTAGACTGTATCAAAATAAAACAGAGTGTGGAGGACAAGGCATATGTGTGGAGTCCTTGTCTAACAAGTATAACTCAAGGGTTAAGTCAGCAGTCCTGCAAAATACAAAACCACAAACTCAACCCCTAAAATTTCTCTCATAGCTTAATTTGATTCCAAAACTTGTCAGAAACTAATGCATAGGAAAGCCATTCATACTATCTGATTTAAGCCATAAAAACCTTTCATATTAGCTAGAACTTCATTCCTTGTTAACACAAAATACTATATTTTATGATTATGAACAGATGAAAGTACACAATAGCAGAATAAATGTTTTCTGTGTGTCTCAACACTTTTCAAAATGAAGATGTAATACACCCCAGAGAAATAAATATTCTTATAGTTCACTTTTGTGGACTTACAAATAAGATTTATGGGACACCAATGTTATATGCCTATAAAAACACATATACAATAGTTATCAAATAAGGTAATATTAATGGCTCATATTTGCATATGACACTTTATGCAAACTAAAGATGTTAATAAAACATGAATTTTTATGCCATCTCTGATTCTTTATCTCAGCTCTAGGAAAGCAATTATTTACAATTTTCTTTAGTTATTTTCTCTCCTTTTCGGAATTGCTTTTCTTGGCAGACATTTCAGTTTTATTCATGAAGCAACAGAGTGTGTTTGAAAATGATAAAGGTTGTGAAGAACTATACACTCGCTACACAGTACTTCTGTAAATATATTTTAATGCAAATCTTATCAAGCAAATGTCAGAATTTCTCTAGTGATATTCACACTACTGCAACACTCTCACTGTGAAAAAGAGCAAAAGATTTGGCTGGAAAACAGAGATAGAAAAATATATTTATTTTACGTATCTTCAGATGAAAAACTTCCTTGTATCTTATTTGTTTAAAACAAGGTGGATGGTACAAATTTGATAAAAGTTTCTCTACAATAAAAAGGAAAACAGTTACTATATGTTTATTTCTCAAGGGATGAAACAAAATGTTCTATGTAAAGGTTTATAAACAAATCTCGTTCTTATCTGACCCCTTTGAGGTTCCACCTTTTTTGTGACACAAACTTAGAAGGCAGTAAGTTAAAGGCACCCAGCATGCACATCAACATGCATATATGTACATCTCTTTGAAGTTCTGTTTCTCCTGAGAACATTAGTAATCAGAATTTTATGTCTTTTGTTTATCTTGGCAGCTTGTGTTTTGACTACATTAACAAAAGAGCTGTTTGCATTTTTATTTATTGAAGGTATAGTCTTTATCATTAAACACATGATGCATTGGTATATGTAATTGACACTGGAGAAGGTTATTTAGTATTATCAGAATACACCACTCAAAACGCAGCTACAAAATCCGACAGGAGATATGAAATTATCAGGTAGTTACTGTGTCTCTGTGCATTCCAGATAATATGTTGTGCTTGTTTCTAATATTTTTGAGATGTTATTTGAAATTTAAGACAGGTCTCATATCCTCATTAGTACTTACTCTTTTCAGTACTAAAATTGTCTTCGTTTTTAAAAAATTTAGTTTAATCTTTTTCATTAAAAAAGTCATCTCCATCAATGTGTCTCTCTCCCTGCCTCCCAAATGCTCCCAGTCAGCCTTCAGCATCCCTTTTCCCATCCCCCATCCCCTCCCCCCAAAGGGCTAGAAGTCCCAAGGTGGGTCAGCCCAGCCCAGCACATTCATTCCAGACAAATCCGATTCGTTCATTCCACAGTCAACGCTGGGCTGCGTGTTCCTCTGCAGGCAATGGGCTCCAAGGTGCCAGCCCACGCACAGGAACACAGTCTGATCCCACCCCTCCTGACTCCACACACTCACTGCTCCTGTCAGTTGAAAGGTTCACTCCCCCAGGGCCCAGCTCCCCCTCTTGATGGATCCCAGCGGCCTTCTTTAGTACTAAAATCAACAGGCTGGCTAGGGGTGTGGGTCCCCGGTGTTGCATTTTGTTGCTGTTGTCCTTTCTTTCTCTGTTTATTTAGTTCAGTCGTTGGTTTTTATTGTCTTTGAATTATTTTGATTAATGTATACCTGATATCTCATATGTGGGTGTGCCAAATTTAAAACTCTTAGTTTGTAAATTGATCAGTTTATCACAAAATGATTGACATGTTTCACCATCCTATTGCCACTTACTGACATAATTGCCAAATATGATATGCTTTCCTCTCTACAACTGCTGACTGCTGATACTTCTTGTTGACAAATTCTTTTCAAGGTTAAGATTCAGAAGCCAAAATCATTAGAGTTCTACACTATCAGCACACAGTTTTTGTATTTATTACCACAAAACTGGCATAGTCACTCACATGTATTTTTACATATAATTAATGTCGTTTTAATGTATGTATATTAATATTTTAAAATGTTATTTCTTTAGAGCTAGTAAATAATCATTTTGGACATAAAAGTTAATGCATGTGAATGTATTCTGATATTGTTAGTTCTATTCTGTCCTCTATCTTTAGTTGTTTGCTGGAGATGCTATCTATATGTTGTGATCTAAACTATTAATTATTCTATGCTAAATTAAAAAGATATTTTGACAAAAACATATTAAAATTGAAGAAAATAGTATTGCAAGATAGTTTTATGTGGTAAAGGAAGTGACTTCGGAAAGATGGAGAACCACAACTCTTAAGACCTCATTATTTTAAGAAAACCAGTCAGCTGATTACTTAAACATCAAAATGCCTTCATTAGAGTCAATAATTACAGATGAGAGACATAGCTCGTGGATATATTACAGAGTCGAGACAAAAAGATTGACAAATGTAGCGAGGATATTTTTACACTGACCATATTGTCCGTGGGTAGCATATTTTAGAAAAATATAATATTTACCTAGGTGAAAGAATGAGAATTAATATCTCCATTCCACTGTATCACCGCATCACTATAACAAAACCAGACAATAGTGCATGGCTGCAGATTCCCTACAAACTGCTACCAAAGTCAGAATCCCTTGGTTTTCATCTTTCCATCCCACAGCTGTGGGCTTCAGAACTTCTTTAGTAGAAGGCTGGCTATGATAGTATTAGTTTGCATAAGAACTGCACTGGCCAAGCCTCCACATTGAAAAAAATCTAAAATTCCTCTTCATACAGATAATACAATCTTATATAAATTAAGCATAGCACTTTACCAGCAACACACTTAAAACTAATATGAATTTAGAAATATTGTAGGATCCCAATACCATTAATATATCAATATACTTAGATTTGCTATCAAATATTCAAGGGAACACCAATTATTTTAGAGATAACACAATTATATATAAAGATAATTAGCTAAGTTACACTGAAAAAAATATAAAAACATAGAGGCAGATAAAAAACAAAATAAACTTTTTGTTCATAATTACAAAAATTACAATTTAGAGATTTTATTGTTAAGATTAATTAATTTATTTTACATGTATAGGTACCTTGTCAGAACATTGGAAGAGGGAACCAGATCTAACGGTACTACAGCTGTACACAGTTATGGGCTTCAATGTAAGTGCTAAGAATTGAACCCAAACACCCTGAAAGAACAGCCAGTGATCTTAACCACTGAGCCATTTCTCTATTATCAAACTACATAGTTTTATGTTTCAAACTATGAACATATTTAATGTAATTCCTATCACATTCAAATGATACTTTCCACAGAAATAAGAGAACTTCTTAATTTCATATAGGATATGAAGATACTCAAAGTAGCCAAAATAAACTTCAGCAAACAATCAAAAACAAACAAACAAAGATCTAGAAATCAAACTATCACGTCTTTGCTATAAAAACAGACATATAGGAGAATGAAGCACAGCAGAAACTGCAGGAATATCTATTGTCATTTGATTTTCAATACAAATGCCACGAACAAGGAAAAAGACTAAGCAGAAGAGTTTTCCTACAGGCCACACAAAGCCACCACATTATCCTAAAAACCAGAAAAAAACAAAGATTAGATATCAGCCCATAGAGTTACAATCTTCTCAATTCCAGATTACTAGATATCAGCAAAAAAAATCATAATAACAGCCAGGAAAATATTTCTCTGATAGAGCCCAGAAACCTTACCACAGAAGGTCCTAAATATTTCAAGATATTTGAAGCACAAATGGAAGATCTTTAGATACAATTTATGACTGTGTTAGAGGTCTTTAAAAAGGAAATGAATAAGCCACATAGAGAAATATATGAAAACATATAAAGGCAAACATATTTGAATTAAAATTGACATTTTAATGGAGACTCTTAGAAGCCAAAAAGTCATGATTTGCTCTGCTGCCCACTCTATGATACCACAAATGCCAGACAGAACTACCATACCCAGCAAACTTTCAATTACCATAGATAGAAAAATAAGACATTCCATGACAAAATAAGATTTAAGCAATATCTATCTAAATCAATTCCTACAGAAGTTGCTAGAAATTAACCTCCAAAACAAAATTATTATAGCCATAAAACAAGTAAAAAATCTCAGACTAGCAAAATCAAGAGAAAGAAAACACACACACATTCACAGACACACACACACACACACACAACTGTTGTCATTACCAACAGAAACAAAATAGCAGGATTCAAAAATACTGGCCATTGATTTTTGCTAATACTGACAATCTCAAGTCATCAATAAAAGAACACAGACTAACATAATGGAAGAAAAAAACAAGATCTGTCCTTCTGCTACACCCAGCAAATACATTTCAACATCAAGAACATAAATTACCTCAGGGTAAAGGGTTGGAAAAAGATATTCTGAACAAAAAGACCTAAGAAGGGAGCTGGTGTAGCCATTTTAATATCTAACTATAATAGACCTCAGAGCAAAATTATTCAGAAAAGAATGCACTACACATTCATCAAAGGTAACACCCATCGACATTTCAGTTCTTAATGTATATGCACCAAACTAAAGGCTATGCATATTCATACAAGTAATGCTCCTATGGTTTAGTAAATCACATTGTCCTTTATATACTAATAGGAGTAGGCTTCAATACCTGCTCCAACCAATAGACAAGTTATCCAGTCAAAAACACTAGAGATAAAAGAGATAAACTAATAGTTCTAAGAAATATTTATAGACCATTTCACCTAAATATAAAAGAAGGCACCTTCTACTCCACACTCCATGAAACAGTCTACAAAACTGATGATATACCAAGACAGAAAGCAAGTCTCAATAAAATAAAAAAAGAATGTACTCTGCGTCCTATGAAGTACCAAAAATTAATGCCAATTATCAACAACATAAACAACAAAATCTAACAAACCTATGGAAACAAAACAACTTTTTACTGAATGAAAAATGAGTCAAAAATTAGGAAAGAAACCAAAGACTTTCTAGACCTGTGTGAAAATGAATATACAGCATGCCCAAAACTTAAGGGTCACGATGATAAAGGTTATTCTAAGAGGCACTTTCATAGCACAAAGCATCCTCACAAGAAAAAAGAAGTCAGTTCTTTGAGAAAATTAATAACATTGACAAACTCACCCTGATAAACATTAGCTAAAAGTGGAGTTAGAATATAAAATTTTAACAAAATTATAAATAAAACTGAGGATATAACAATAGAAACTAAGGAAAACCTAGGGAACCACAAGAATATGTTTAACAACCTATACACCACAAAAATTGAAAAATCCAGGAGAAATGGGTAATTACCTTTATAGGTATCATTTACCAAAATTAACTCAAGATCAGATAAGCAATTTAAACAGAGCAAAACCTATAGCTAAATAGAAATAATTGAATTATTCAATCAAAAAATATATTCCAAGGCCAACTGGTTTTAGCATAGGATTCTTTCAATTTCTAATAAGATTTAATTCCAATATTCCTCAAATTATTCCACAAAATAAAAATAAAAGAAATAGTGTACAATTCATGTTATAAAGCATAGTTACCTTGATACCCAAATCACAAAAAGACCCAACAGCAAGAAACTCTTGTAGCTGATAAACATCCTCAGCAGCTGGATAAAAAGTTCACTCCCCCAAATCAGTAGTCTCTGTCACATACTACATAAACATTAGAGATGATTTGAGAAAAATTCAGAAAAAATACTTTCACAATAGCATCAAAACTATAAAATATCTTAGAATATCTCTTAACAAGCAAGTGAAAATCTTGTATGATTAAAAACATAAAGTCACTGAAGAAAGAAATTGAAGAAGATATTAGAAGGAAAGATCTTCCATCCTCATGAATCAGCAGGATTATCATGGTAAAAATGGCCATCCTATAAAAAGTAATCAACAGATTCAATGCAATCCTATCAAAATGACAACACAATTCTTCAAAGATCTTGAAAGGAAATTCTCAGATTCATAGAGTAAAACAAAACAAACAAATATCAAAACCTAAAATACTTAAAGCAATCTAGAATAATAAAAGACATGGAGATATTTCAAGTTGTACTATAACACTATAGTAATAAGAAACATCAGAAGCTATCTATTTCACTTCGGGGCATATACCTAGAGCTTGCTTTATCCTACCAGAAAAACACTGCTCAGTCATGTTCATTGCTACATTATTCATATCAGTCAGATATTGAAAACAACATAGATTAGAAGAATTGATAAAGTAAATGTAGTACATTCACACAATGTATTATTATTCAGCCATTATAAAAATGACATCCTGAAATTTGCAGACAAATGGATATGAGTAGAAAAAAAAATCATCCTAAGTGAGGTATTTCAGACCCAGAAAGACAAATCAGCATGCATTCACTTATATGTGGATATTGCTTTTAAGTCAATGATAACTAAGCTACAATACAATAATGCATAGGTAAAGATTAAGGAACTGGAAGAACAGATAGATCTCATTAGGAAAGAAAATAAATATTTATAAATGGATTAGGGCTCTAGAGTGGGAGAATTAAACAAACATGGTGTAGTAGGTGGTTTCTGGCCCGAACTTTCGGGCCTAACCTCAAGGTTTAGGCCCACAGACCCACAGACCCACAGTCCCGCAGTTCCACAGAGACACACACACGCTTCTAATAGTTTTAGGCTGATCAGCCTCAGGCCCAGGCATATCACTTTCTAGCTCTCTACCCTTCATCTAACCCATGTCTCTTGTTCAGCCATGCGGCTCGGTACCTTTCTTTAGAGCAGCATAGTTGTCCTGGGCTTCCTCTGGCTTCTCTCTGGTGCTCTTCTGGC
Source organism: Phyllotis vaccarum (assembly GCA_033318265.1). Lineage (NCBI taxonomy): Eukaryota > Metazoa > Chordata > Mammalia > Rodentia > Cricetidae > Phyllotis > Phyllotis vaccarum. The sequence goes on from JARWLC010000006.1 coordinate 144,325,132, forward strand.
ATTCTGCTCTCAGAGATTTTCTTAGTCTGGTAGACCCGCCTACACTTCCTGCCTGCCTTTGGCCAATCAGCTCTTTTTATTAAACCAGTGGGTGGGACAATTAGTTACCATGAAACAACACAATACCCTTACAGCATGGGAAAGTGAAAGGGTACATGTGAAGAGGCCACTATAATTAAAAATCATTTGAGAGGTACTATGAAAACCTAATACACTAGAAAAATCATAAAATAGATGAATATATTATGATAATCTAAAATAAGATGCCAAATAATGGGGGAGACAGAGACCCAGTGGTCATCTCTTCTCATCATATGAAGGAGCCAATACTGGGTTTCTCTTACATTTAATTGAGTTGTTAGCAGAAAGGGCCACGCAGGACCCCCAAACAACACAGATGGTTGCCATAACTGTAAGTTACTCTGCACAGATAGTAAGGCTCCAATGATGAATCCAACACCTTTGCAAATCATTGAACATGGACATGTCAAGCTCGTGCCTGCAAAGAGACTTATCTCCTAAGTCTGGTGTCTTTATTACAAAAATGTACTGTGCAGGTTTTCAAAGCGATATATAAACACGAAGGCAGCCACAAATCCTACCCACAATGGTCTGATACCTAAAATAGATGCTAGGGCAATGGTGACATAAACTTTAGGGAAGCAACCAACCAGCAATTGATCTGACTTAATGTTCACTCCATGAGATAGAACCAATACCAAGCACTGATTTGATGACCAAAAACTTAAAAATAGATATTCTAGATACCTACAGTAAAGCAAAATAATACTGCCCCATCAAAAAAAAAATATTACAGTAAAATTACTCCTAAAGATATTTTGCTGTACTCATAGATCAGTGCTTTTTTCAGCTACCATTAGAGAAGCTTCTTACCTGAATGAAGCAGATGGGGACAAATACAGAGATCTACAAACAGATATTAAAGAGAGACCATAGACCACACATGCCTAAATGAAATGCCTCCATCAAGAGCCTCCCCTAAGGACTCTACCCTGTAGAAAAGTAGGCAGAAACTATGTAAGAACCAAAGAGGATCTAGGACACCAGGAAACCAAGGCTCTCTAAATCAACATGTAGAAAGCATGCATGAACAAATAGAGAATCAAGCTGCATGCTCAAAGCCTACATGGGTTTGCACCAGGTCCCCATGTGCTAATATCACAGCATTCATTTTAGTTATTTTGCGGGATTTATGAGCACGCAAAAGAACATGTTTCTGACCCTTTTGGTCTTTTGGGCTCTTTTACTGTTGATCTGTCTGGTCTGACCTTGATATGACTGCTTTTCTTTTATCTTATTAAACTTCGTTTTGTTATATTAAAAAACAAAAGAATAAAAGAATGAATGAGCAAATGTAAACCTAACAACCGAGGTTAACACCTGAGCTGTCATTTGTATCTCCTGGGTGAGGGAAATTCAGTTTTCTTCAAGAAATGACCATGGGTTCAGCAACACCTAGGACGGGCCTCACGCTTAGGAGTAGTTGACCGACAATAACGGACTACACAGTTTCTGCTTGTTGGCTTTTTCTTTTCTTCTTTTAAAAATGCATGATCTTGTTTGGTCACCGTTTGATGTGTTTCTGTTTATTTCTTTATGTTCATTGGTTTTTGAGTGCATAAATGTCTTTACGAGGGTGTTGGGTGCCTGGAACTGGAGTTGCAGACAGCTGTGAGCTGCCATGTGGATGTAGGAACTGAACCAAGATGCCCTGGAAGCAAAGCCAATGCTCGTCATCCCTGAGCTTCCTCTCCAGCCCCATTTGTTGTTTTTTAGGATGATGTTATATTTTTTTTTCTTTGTTTTGGATGTGTGCTGTTGTATTGAGTTTTGTTTTCTTTTCTAAGAAAGAATTTATTTAAATTTAAAAACTGTTTTAAATAATAAAAAAATTTAAAATGATGAACAAGAAAAAATGATATATAATCTGTAAGATGTAAATTAATATAACCATTAAAAAAAACAGCATGGGGATTCCTCAAAAGAATTAAGAGTAGAGCTATCAAGAGGTATATTAATGCTATAGTGTTCATTTATAGAGGGGGAAAATTGGAAATTTCCAAGAGGCATTTATTTGTATTACTGCATAAATTATAATTAGCGAAAGATGGAAAAACTCTAAGTATCCATTGTTGAATAATCTAGGAGTTGTTGTACACACTCACACAGGGACAGCATCCAGATAAACTCCACAGTCTTACTGGTATCTGGGACCCAAACACTTAAGAGTCTAAACCAAAGAATAGTGGTTGCCGTGATCCAGAGTCAGGTAGTGGGAGAACAACGTTCGGACAAATTCTAACTGGTCTTATTATAAAAACCCAAAGAGAGGTCTTGGGGGAGATGCTAAATGATTCGAGATACAGAGGAACAAGCCACTGCTACCTCCCACCACACTGAATCCTCAAGATGAACACGGTAGATCCTGTCTCCACGGAATCCTCAGACTGAGGAAGGAAGTAAGGGAACAGCAAGGGCAGCGTATAGAAGGCTGAAAGGAGAGCAAAAGGGAACACAGGGCAACGAGCTCCTCGTACTACCTGGTTCCTTTCTGTTCCAGGCTGGACTAATGTAGCCCGGTGTAGCCTGGAACTCACGGAGGTTCATCCGCCTCTGCCTCCTGAGAACTAGTATTAGAGGTGTGTGTCATCTCTGTCTGATCTCTATGGCTGACTCTGTGGCTAGCTCTGTCCTCTCATTATTAGGCAAAATTTATTTCTTGAGAGCAGGCACAATATCACCCCCAAAGAACTAGAATGAGAAGTAAATTTTAGAGGTCAGTTGTACCACACAGTCAACTCAGCTCTTAGAAATATCTTATGTTTTTGGAAACTTCTATCAAGAAGGATTTAAAGATTCCTTAAATTAAGGCAGCACCTGAAGCAATACATCATGAAGATAAATTTAGCCATCTTACAATATTGGCATATTTTAGTGCAATATATAATTTAATTTACCAAATAAATAAGCAAATAAAATCTTAAAATCTCTGAAGTATGTTCTGGGCTGCTGTTTTCTTTGATTTCTTAGATGGATATTATCTGTTTTTAAATTGTGTAATTCAAAGGATGTTACCAGAATATATCAGTGACTGAATGTAGTATCCCATTATTTGTGCTTAGGTACGTCATTTTAAACATCTCAAAACATGATATTCTTAAGCATTTAATAGTAATTTTAAATAAACTTCCCCTTAATTTGAAGCCTGAGAAACTCACTTTTTGAAAGGTAATTTTAATTGCTAAAGGTTACTAAAGTTTATTAAAGAAAAATATTTCCAGTTCATTTTATAATTTTATCTGAAGCAAATTATAAAATAATTTGGCTTTAACATGATCTTTAATAAAGCAAAATCATTACCATTAGGTTTTACAAGCTATTAAAAATATTTCAGTGGAACATTACTTATGATATTTCATGCAAATTAACAGTAAATAAAAAAGTAAACCTGACCCTTTCCAAGTACCATAAACTGTTTGCATAGGGAAACATTTTCTGTTTCCATTCCTCAGCCCCAAGACCCTCCCCAATTTTATTGTCTCACATATTATTATTCTATCAGATGTATAGCTGAAAACATTTTCTTTTATGCATTAAGTTATTTTTTCTTTCAGTTGTGGCCTTTTCCACGAAGAAATCCTTTTGATCTGGCATATTTTCATTTGTCCATTTTGCTTTTGTTACTTAGGCTTTGGGGTTTATACCCAAATTTCTCATGTATAACTACATTCCATAGGCTCCTAAATTTACTCAGTCTATTAAGTTGTTTCTATTCACATCCTTCCAAACCTTGTTTTAATCAGTTAATTGTCCTGCTTTGTTTATCACATGTCTATCTACAGAATGCACCATTTAGACCTACAGAACAAGCATATACATATATCCACATCTGAATTTTAGAGAGGAACTCAAAGTACATAAGCCAGAGTGGTATTACTAATGCTTTTGTTTTAACCAACACTCAGTAAGACTAATAATAAAATAGAAATGAAAAATACAGTTAAATTTGAAGTCAGGATTATTAGTTATACCCTTGTTCTCATCTATTAAATTGGAAATGAATTACTATTTGAGTGACGTTGTGGAACAACACAAGTCGTACTAGTCACACAGTTAAGAACACCAAAGTACAGCAAAAACTTGATTCCAAGAATGTCATGGGAAAAATGACTGAGAATTTGATCAAATAATATTGAAATGAAGAGGGAACAAATGCATGTAGTCATATTTTTACTTACTCCATATCTATGCATTATGATTCCATGTAAACCATCTTATATGCTGGAAGTACAAAAAAGAGAAAAGTGAAATGTTCCTATTACATTTATGTAACTCAGCAACACATCATAGATCTTACAATACAATTCATAGACTTTCTCATGGAGATCAAAATTATGAACAAAATAATCAAATTATTTATAAAGAATCAGATACTTAAGATAGCTATAAATAATGCCATGCCAACATACTTAGTTTGTCAATATTTCTGTCTTTCTTCGTAAAATGGTTTAAATCTTCAAGTAAATAAAGTTTTGACAAGCATAATTATTATAAAGCTAAAACAAATACATTAATCCATATTTAAGTCTGATGAATGGCTGTAGAGAAATAACAATGTTTACAGACTATTGTGATCACCCAACTAGAGAATCACATGGATAACATTTATAAATAATTTGGCTGTATGAATATGATAATTCTCTATTTCAGCAAAGTGACTTGGAAATCCCATTTTTTCTGTCACAGTATATCATAGGATTGAGCAAAATCTTTCAAAAATTAATAGGTTGTCAGGGAAAGCTCATGCTCATCAAAATTATCTGCAACATAATGTATCCCTATATTTGAAATTATTTCATGTAAAATATGAAGAACTGCAAAGGGTGCATATATTTTAAATGAATATGAAAACTGTCAATATTTCACTTAAAATTTTCATGAAGAATGACGGCAGTGAGTTAAAATAGAATTCTATAATAAAGTGATATTTTAAAGATTGTAAGTCATGAGTAGCAGTGAGGAATCACCAAATGACAGTCTGGTATGAAGAATCAAAGAATATCTTATAGGAAGTATGACAACCCTGCAGATAGGTTATATTAAACTCTACAACATGTAAAAAAAAAAAAAAAAAGGGACTTTTTTTTCTTTTTACTCTAACGAAGGGAGTCTGTTGATGAATTTGGAAATTTAAAACTGTTGATATAAGCAGAAAAGTCTCTGAAAGTTCTCTGACCTTGACCTAGATAGCGTAGAAGCTGAAAGTTTTTTTTTTTTTCAGGCTTTAGAAAATCTAATAAGAATATGAAATAAAACAATGTTGCAACTTTTTTTAGTAATAGCAAAAGGCTTTCTGAATATTACTTTGGCTCATCTTGGTAATCATGTTTTGTAACTATGAAATGGATGCATCTAGGGTAAAAAAAATAAAATTAAAATAAGTGCTGTTCTAAGAGTGTAGTTCAGCATGTTGTAGATTCATGAGATGAAAGACAAAAGATATGAGCTAACCCAAAGTCAAAAAGAGCTATCTTACATAATTAACCTCCAAATGTCCTCATGGGTTCTCTTCTTCCTTTACATTCCAACACATGAACAACAAACACCCAAGGTTGACAGAGAGCACTTTACAATTTAAAATAAAATAAAGCTGTTTTAGACTGTTTATTTTATTTTGTATGTTTCCTAAAGTTTTCAGATAAGAAAATGTATTTATTCAGTATAATAGAAGGAAGGCTTTGGAATTATTTGAACTTATATTTAAAACAATATTTACATATGGGCCTATGTATTATTTGGGTATTTATTGTATGCTTTATATGGGTAATCAAAGCCATATTGAGTTCCAATTACTATATTTGTAATTAGTGGCTCAATTGGCTACACACACACACTCTCATGCACACACACTCATGTACACACACATCACATACATATGCATGCACACACATACAGTTTTTAGTCAAAGGAAAAAAATGACTATAGACATCACATACATGAAGACACAAAACAAATACAATAAATATTATCACTAACAATTTTAAGAAATTGAAGTATATTTCAAAAAAGAAAATGAAAAATCATGTTTAGAATATATGAGATGAAATTTGAAATATGAAATTGACAAATTAGTAAGCAAGTTTCAAGCATTTGCAATACATACAAAAGAAAGTGCATGGAGAGTTGTTGAACTCTGCTACAATTTGTCAAGGAGCATTTTGTGCTACAGTAACTCAGTCAAAAACTTTTAACATTAGATAGAGGCACTCACGAGATAGCTCAATGGTTAAGAGTACTTACTGTTCTCATATAGCATCCAGGCTCAATTTCCCACACTCAAATAGTGTCTCATAACTGTAACTTCACTTGCAGAAGATCTGACACAATTTTTTCACCCTTGTGAGCACTAGGCATGCATAGGCTACACAGAAATATATGTCAGAAAACTTATACACAAAAATAAACTGAATAAATTTAAATATAATGCTTAACATAAAATGTTCAAATGTCTGATCATAGGTTTTGTTGAAAATATTGTTCATGTAATACATTTTGATTAAATTTTTTATTAATGCAGGATTGCAGGATCAAAACACTGGAATAAGATTGTGGTTCCAAATCTTACAAATAAAGACAACAGAAAGCACTAGACAATTATCAAACTCATAGCTTTGAATTTATAAAACCTCTGGATGGCTCAGATGTGTATGTACCTAAGAAGGTGAGCCCTTGCCTAGGTGCACTTAGATATGATCTTAGTTTCCATCACAAGAAGAAAATAAAAAATGTTGTTATTTTATGACAATTTTCATATTAATAATTGGTATCATATATGAAAGATGAGAATTATTTTCTTCATATCCTTCTACTTAACTGCCCTTTGCAGTTTTGTTTACCTGCAATATATCAATTTCCTTTCTTCCCCTCTCAATTCCCCTATTGACCTTCCTTCCTTCTGTTCTCCCTCCTCCCTCCTCCCTCCCTCCCTCCCTCCCTCCCTCCGTGCCTCCCTCCCTCCGTCCCTCCCTCCCTCCCTACCTCCGTGCCTCCCTGTCTCTCCCTCCCTCCCTCCCTCCCTTCCTCCCTCTGTCCCTCCCTCTGTCCCTCCCTCCTTCCCTCCCTCCCTCCCTCCCTCCGTCCCTCCCTCCCTCCCTCCCTCCCTCCCTCCGTCCCTCCCTCCCTCCCTCCCTTCCTCCCTCCGTGCCTCCCTGTCTCTCCCTCCCTCCCTCCCTCCTTCCCTCCCTCCCTCCCTCCCTCCGTCCCTCCCTCTGTCCCTCCCTCCTTCCCTCCGTGCCTCCCTGTCTCTCCCTCCCTCCCTCCCTCCCTTCCTCCCTCCGTGCCTCCCTCCGTCCCTCCCTCCTTCCCTCCTTCCCTCCCTCCCTCCGTCCCTCCCTCTGTCCCTCCCTCCTTCCCTCCCTCCCTCCCTACCTCCGTGCCTCCCTCCGTCCCTCCCTCTGTCCCTCCCTCCCTCCCTCCGTCCCTCCCTCTGTCCCTCCCTCCTTCCCTCCCTCCCTCCCTACCTCCGTGCCTCCCTCTGTCCCTCCCTCCCTCCCTCCTTCCCTCCCTCCCTCCCTCCCTCCGTCCCTCCCTCCCTCCCTCCCTCCCTCCCTACCTCCGTCCCTCCCTCTCTCCCTCCCTCCCTCCCTCCCTCCGTGCCTCCCTCTGTCCCTCCCTCCCTTCTTTTTTTTCTTTCTTACCTTCCTTCCTTCATTTATTTTGCTTGCTTTCCGGATGATCCTACACTTGGTGGACCCTGTATCCAAGACCATAATAAAAAACAAAACGGAGGATCAAGGGCTTCCTTAAGTGAATGTATCAGGCTTCACTGATTTTCCATGAAAGGCCTTAACCTTTTGGAGTAGGGGATATTGGCCTGGTGGGGTAAAGGAAGACTGGAGGGGGTACTGGAGGAGAGAAGAGAGTTCTGTGACATGTAAAATAAATAAAAATACAAAAAAAGTGTTATGGACTAAATAAATAAGATGGAAACACGATTATTGTAAAGGTATAGAGAAAAAAAGGCAATATTTGTTCAAATGCACCTTTTTTCTCTCCCTTTACCTCATAGGTAGAAGCAATAACCTTAATGTGTGTTTTTAAGTAATTATACTTTTTTTCTAACATTTTTATTTTTGACTTTTAGAAAATACTGAAAATTCAGCTTATTTGCCCCATGAGCATCCTTTGCAGACTAAGTAAAGGTCCCCAAACTTTCTGTCCACTGTCTATTCTTACCTAATCCACATACATGGCAACAGGAAAGGTGAGAATCCTGAAACTTCCCTCTCTCACATATACTTCTAACCATCTGTGTATGTTAGTACTCTATCCCTCGTACACAAGCCAATCCAGTGAGGCAAGTCCGATGTCTCCAGACCTCTATTTCCTGAACATCACCCCTGCACCCATCGACCAGATATATTCTAGCTTCCTGACCTTCATGCCTCTGCAGCTTGCTCCTACCACTCATCATTCTCACCATGTACAGGCATGATGAGATTTATTAGTCTTTCAGCTCTGATACAATTTGTTCTACCTCATGTGTGTCATAGTTGCTGAAGCCAGAGGTATGCACCCAGCTTTCTTGCCTAAAAAACACATATATTATGGGGTCAAGTAAGCCAGGACCTAAAACACATCTGCTTAGTTACTTTTCCATTGCAGTAATAATAATAATAATAATAATAATAATAATAATAATAATAATAATAATAAAAACAAGCTCCATGACCAGAGAAATTTATATATTTTCTAAAAAGGAGTTTATTTAGCTTACATTTGCAGAGGAATAAGTGTATCCTGTCATGGAAGCAACAGCCATGGTGGGAGGCATGGCATCTGGAGTAGCAAGACTAGGGCTCACATCTTGAACTCAAGCATGAAGTAGAGAGAGTGAACTGGAAATGTTTCAAATCTTTCAACTCTCAAAGCCTGGCCTCAGAGACATACTTCCTCCAGCAAGGTCAAACCGAGTGAAATGTGCGAGAATTCAAATGCAGAGACTCTAGGAGACAAACCTAGAGTCAAATCACCTTTATACCCATACCTAGTACACTTGGACGATGATGAGTAAGCCTGCTATTGTAAACATTTTAAGATCCTAAGGCTTGGGAAGATATAGGCCCCAGGAGGAATGTACCACTGTTATTTTGATAACAGCTTTAAAACGACGGTGTGGAGTGCAGAGACTCATGGCTATTCAAGGTGCTGAAAGGAAGTGAAGGTCAATTTCCTGTAAGGCTAAGCAAATGTTCTACAACAAGGGGTGTAAAGAATATAACAGTCAAAATATAGATAAAAGTACTGTGAAATACTGGACATGAAATTGCCATTGCAAACCTTATCTCACAGTAACTAAGATTGCCTGCATTAGACCTGAATAGACCTTGCCTATCAAAAGTTAATCGTGGAGTAGGGAAGTATTTGTTGGAGCCTATCATTCACTACTGAATTCTTCTGGGGGAAAGATTTTAATTGTCATCAGTTGGGTACCCAGTTGTAAGTCCAGCTGGCTCTAAGTGGCTGTTCCAGTCCTGTGACCACATAGTTAAAACTGGGATGTTTTAAAGAAACAAACAAAAGAACCATGTGAATATGAAAAGAGACTTCTAGGGGGGAAGGTGTCATTCTCATGGTGGGAATAAGGTAATGGAGAGTGAGAGTGGAGAATTAGAATAATTGAGATGAGTTATGAAATGTGTTTTATATATATATATATATATATATATATAGTCAAAGGATAAATTTGATAAATTATAAAATAAGAAATTATAAAGGATAGTTTTGTTGATCTTTCTTATTTATTTTTATTTTTTATTATTTTTTATAAAAAATGGTATTTTTATCTATGCATCCCCCTGCTCACCCACCATTCCCCTCCCAATCCCTTCCTGTCAGCCTTCAGCCTCACCCCTCCCCATACACCTATCACTCTCCAAAAGGGCGAGAACTCCCAAGGTGGTTCAGCAGTTTTATAAATCTTAAAGCATCATGTTTTGTACTTCAGGAATTTTGTTAATGAGATTTATCCAAGGTACAATCAGTAGATGGGTGGAGACAGTTCCGTTCAAAGTATGGAGCCATGCTCCTTTTCATGGCATATTTTCTCCCTAGGAAGTGAAAAAGGGCAGAAGTGAGTGTTAGCAAACATGGCATACTACCAGTAAATGCATAGTTTTATGCCATACTGAGTCAAAACAAAGATTATCCCAGTCCTCTATTTGAGTTGATCTTAAGTCTACACTTTCCATTTGATGTGACTTATTACATTTGTGAAACAATGAAAAATAGAACATCCATCTTCCTATACTACTCTCAACACTATATCTATTCTATTCATCTATCTTTAGAATACGTAAATAAAGAACATTTCTTTGCTCCTAAATTAAAAAAAAGAAAAAAAAAAAAACTTCAGCAAACACTGGATACAATTATTCTGTACCTAGGTTATGAAGCTTATAAGCCTCAGTTCTTCCATGCCACAAAGAATTTGACAATATGACTGTACTTCAGTAGAATGTAAAGAATAACCGTCTGGGTCCTTCCATTCTATATTCCTTCCTATCGGAGAAGCATTTCTTCCTCCTCATACTTTTACTGGTGAGTTTGGCTTATATCCCTTCTACCAGATACTGTCCACTTCAGATCTGTTATCTGCAGTATTTGCTGTAATACTTCAGGTGGTACCTCATTCAACAATTTCACCATGTTTTGAGAAACAAAACTGTTTAAAGCTGATAGTTAATCTGTGTTAAGGAATTTTTACCATGTTCAACTTAATGTTATAATAGCTTCCCAGTTATTGTTGTGTGGCTAAGGGTTTTAGCACACTAAAAACATTTGAGAAACAGTTTAAAGGCAGACACAATAGAGCTCAAAAGTTAATAATGCATGTACTGATTTTGAAGAGGGCCAGGGTTCCACCACACACATTTCATGACTCAGAGCTGCCTGACATTCCAGATACAGAAATCTAATTCTCTCCTCTGGCCATGACAAACGTGAGCACTCATGCTCATGGGTGCACACACACACACACACACACACACACACACACACACACACACACGAGATATAGATTAACAGAAAGGAGACAGAGAGTGACATAGACAGAGACAGAGACAGAGACAGAGAGACAGAGAGAGATATCAAATCTTTAGTGCATAAATGAAGAAACAGATTGTTCTTTGTAGTTTCAAGGTCTTCCAGACAAATTTCTTGTTTGTTGTGAAACAGAACACATATGGAAGGAGCTGATTGGCTCATGATAGACAAGGAGAGAATGGGAAGAAAGTACACAGGACAGTATACACCATTCAAACCAAGAAACTCAGTTCCTCTGACTAACTTCCACCTGACAGTTCTACCACTTCCCCTGCCTCCAAATATTGACCTTTCAAATCCACTAACATAGTACCTCGTTATTTAGTTATAGCTCTTCATCATCATATCCTCTCTACCCTCACCACATGACTGCATGTTATACATTTATTTGCCCAATAAATTTGTTGTCATTACAAGGGCATCTGAAATTTGAATAAAGACATATTTTCCACCTAATGCACACACCAGTATAAGTCTTTGCACAGAGTTATCAAAACCTAGAGCATACTTTTTACTATCTCTAGTTTCCTAGCATGCACTATGTTTTCACAATGTTGTAAGAGCCAAGCAATTTTTTTTAACCTGAAACTTTAATGGTGTTAGGAAAATAAAACACCATGAATAAGGAAAAAAAAACTAAAGTTCTATTTTACTCCATTTTTTATTTCTATTATTATTATTTTTATTTATGTGTATGTGTGTGCTTGTCTGCATGGATATATGTGTACTATGTGCTTGCCTGGTGTCTAAGCATGGATCCCCTGTAAATGATATTTCAGACAATTGTGAGCTTCCTTGTGGCTTCTGAGAACTAATATTCTCTGTGAGATCAACCAATGCTTTTAACCAATGAGCATTCTCTTTGTGACCCTATTCCATATGAAATATTCAATATTATGTTAATATATAAATTTTTGTATATTGATATACATGTAAAATTTTGATATGTATAAGATAATTTGTATACTGATACAAATTCAATTGTAAAATTATTTTATATGACTGTCTAAAATAATTATATACTAATGCATAGTTAAATCTATAATTGTCATATTTTTCATGTGATTCTGTCTCTGTTTAGAATATTTTGCACATTAATACATATTAAACATATTGTCATTTCAACTATGCAATTTTTATCTCTGTTTAATTACGCTAGTCATAATATGTGTATATATATCTACACCTCTGTTTAAAATATTTAAATACCTGTGTTTAAAACATTTTACATAATGATATATATTTAAGATTCTGCTTCAGTTTTGTACTATACGTTTACCCTTATTTAATGCTTAAATGAATGTCATATATAAAGTTTTTATTCAAAAACTGTATACCCATCTAATAGATTGTCTACTTTTATAATATAAGCTTCAGTTTTTAAGATGATAAAAATTGCAAGTTACAGTTACCTATGTTTGTCCCATACTAGTCATGTTGCTTATGTTTCTCAAATATATAATAACAATTTTAGATAGACAAAAGGCTTCAAACATTTCAAAGTATGTCATTTAAAAATTTTGTTATTCAAAATTCATCTATGAGAGCTACAATCACTCCTGACAAGACCGTTCCATTTTCAAAATGGTGTTGGACATCACAGACACTGCACATAGAGTTTGTCTACCTTGACAGATAATGGCCTGTTGGGCAAAGAACTAATTGCCCTTTCCTCGAATACTGACAGCAAGCATGCTGTCCAATCCAAACAAACAAGACCGGAGATAAAGATTCTTAAAACCTGACAAAACAAAATAAGACAGTTTCTCAAAATACTCTACTTCTAAAAAAAAATCTGTCAAATATCCTAGGCCTATAACCAAAAAATAGATGCTTCAACTTTACAAAATGTTATAAATGACTGTCCGGGCAGCTGACTGTCACTGTCTTCTCCTACTAAATTTTTAAAATCACCTTCTTGTGCTTCTAGCTTATTTTCCTTCTCAAGTCTTTAATAAGATTAAAGACTCAATAGTTAAGGTTATGACCATCTCATATCTTAGCTAAAATCATTTAGATACTAGATTCATGTTTTCAAAGATAAATAACTTTCAAACAGTCTATACTGCTACTCACCAATATTCTAGACATTTAAGATAGATTTATGTTTGCTGTGTTGTTGTAGTTTGACCTTGTTTATGTTATCTGTCTTTTCCCTCTCCTGGACATCACCTTATAATAGTTTCTATTGTATATAGTTGTGTATGTAGGCCTAATACTTTGTTTTAAACAAAAAAAGAAAAAAGGAAAAAAAATAGTGATTATCAGATGTTATTCACCTTGACCTAAAAGTATGATCTTTAGATCTTGAGGACCCATGTATGGGGCATGGCCAGGACATTCTAAGACCCAGTATATGCATCTTTCCTTACTGTTTGTTTCTTGGTGCTCGTGAATAGAAGATCTGACCCATCACCACCACCACCACACAGAACAATTCAAAATATTTTCCTAAAGTTCAGGCTTTATATCAATAAGTGTTTTATATAAATCCTTAATAATTATTAATTCTTTTATATAGTCAGTTACTAGTAAATAATCCCTACATTATCTATAATATATTTAATTATTCAGAAGCATTAAGACTTTAGCAAACATAACAATCATAGTTTACTTAGTTGGTGCAAATTCTATTATTAAATAACTTCCCAAAGGGTTTAAAGAAACTCATTCTCAAAAGTATTGAAATTTCAAGATCAAGAACTCAATGGTATTAGTGAGATTAAAAACTAAATATATATGTATTGGTATACCTAGAACAGTGCAATGTTTTCACCAAAAGAAAGTGTTTTAAAAGCATTTGCAATGACTGAAAATTTCAAATAATACTTTAATGAAATATTTTATATTTTATTATTCATAACTTGTTGATTTGTAAATTAATTTTTACTCCTATGGGTACAAACATCTTCCCTGGGACACTCTTGTCCTTAAGTCAGGACCAAACATTCCCTGCTTCAAACAGTACAAAATTAATCTCAAAAAATCCTTCCATATTCTCTGAAAATCTTTACAATAATAGATTGTAGTTGGTCCAGCCAGCAATTCTCACATACTGTATTCTACTAACATCAAACTATTTTTATATCTCCTCTGAGATTCTCACATTTTGATACTGGTCTTTTCTGGAACATAAACATTAAATTAATACTTTTGTTTAGTGTGTGGTGTTCTAATGATATATTATTTACAGAAGACAAAATAAAACATTTAAAGAATATTATTTATAAAGTTGTAACTTCTTCCATAAGTTTAATCATTTCCTATAGGGGTATTGTGTTGCTTCATTGTAAATAATTGTCCCACCCACTGGTTTAATAAAAAGTGCCGATTGGCCAAAGGCAGGCAGGCAGGCAGGCAGGAAGTGTGGACGGGGCTACCAGACTAAGAAAAACTCTAAGAACAAGAAGCACAGAGCAGAATGCCAGAGAGAAGCAAGAAGAAGCAGAGGACAACTATGCTGCTCTAAGAAAAGGTACCCAGCCCCATGGCTGAACAGGATAGGAGTCATGGGTTAGATGAAGGGTACAGAGTTAGCAAGTGATATGCCTGGGCCTTAGGCCGATCAGCCTAAGGCTATTATAAGCATCTGTGTGTCTCTGTAGGACTGTGGAACTGCAGGTCTGCGGTCAATGGGTCTGCCGGTCTGTGGGTCCTAAACCTTGAGATTAGGCCCGAAAGTCTGGGCCAGAAACCTCATACTACAATTTCCAAATGCATTTCTTTCTATTCCACATACGTAGAAAGTAGCAGAGCTAAGTGTTTACATAAATATTTTGAGCAATTATTCCAACAATTGTTCCAAGTAAATATTTAAGGTCACTGGTTCAACTTGTGATACTTTATCTCCAATGCAAAGATGTATAAAATAAAGTAGTACATAGACAGGTGATATAATAACCCAGGTAAGCATTCTAACAAGTACTGAGTAAAAATCCTCAACAGTGTAACAGCTTGCTTTTTTATAGCTCTGTTCTATTTATTTGCAGATGTTTAAAACAGACCACCTAAGAGCCAAGAAAATTTGTCTCAGGTATAAAACCAGTACTTTTTCACCTGGTTTTGTCCTTCATATAAATAAAAACAATAAGGGCAGCGAAATTTGGATTAAGTTAAATGAAATATAAAATGTTATATTAAACTTTATTTCATCTGAGTTGTCTCAGTCATGCTCTCCTAGAATAAATCTTACTTTCTTGAATGGTATTGATGCTAGAATTCCCTGTAGTTACCTATCAAAAGTAAACAGAACAATTTTAAGTTTTTCACATATTCTTGAAAGTGAAAATGTAATTTTGACTAATTGTAAACCAGTTCTTTTAAAAATATGCTTTTGAGATTTAATTCCACATCTTTCACTTCTTTTATTATGTTCAGTGAGGACAATAATGCAAATTTTTTAAAAAAAAATTGTTGTGCTCATTTGGTCCAAAAAACATTGTTATCAATTCTTGTGCAGATGATTTCTATTTCAATGTAATCTAAGGATAAGTGCACACAAATAGACACACATTTGAAAAGACAAATTCAGTTCAAATCAAAATGACATAATATCCAGTTATTCTTCCAATTATAAAAAAAGTATTGCAATTAAACTTCACAGAAAATTTAAAATATTTCAGCTCTTTTTGTTTCTGTTGAGTATCTGTAAACTGCAAATGAAATGAGCTAACACTGTATATTTTATTTCTGGATAAAATTATATCCATATTAATTTCATCACTATGCATTAATTATATAAAATAATGGGTTGTACTATTATTAATATAAATGTTAAAATTTACATGCAGCTTTAGTGCCTGTAGATGAAGAACCACTTTAAATATTGAAATATTAAATATTGAATATTGAAACAACAGCAGTTTCTCCTCAATTCCCTGTAGTAAGAGGTTTCTGGCCCGGACTTTCAGGCCTTGACTCTAGGTTTAGGCCCACAGACCCACAGACCCGCAGAGACACACCGATGCTTACAATTTGTTTTAGGCTGATCGGCCTAAGGCCCAGGCATATAACTTGCTAACTCTGTACCCTTAATCTAACCCATGACTCTTATCCTGTTCAGCCATGCGGCTTGGTGCCTTTTATTAGAGCAGCATAATTGTCCTCTGCTTCCTCCAGCTTCTCTCTGGCAGTTTTCTTAGTCTGATAGCCCCGCCCACACTTCCTGCCTGCCTTTGGCCAATCAGTGCTTTTTATTAAACCAGTGGGTGGGACAATTATTTACAATGTAACAACATAATCTCCCACAATTCCCCTATCAGTTTTTGCTTCTAGCCCATTTGACTATGAACTTCCACCTACTTGCAAATCTAATCTCTACTGAGGACCTGTAGGTATTAC
This sequence comes from Phyllotis vaccarum, assembly GCA_033318265.1. Lineage (NCBI taxonomy): Eukaryota > Metazoa > Chordata > Mammalia > Rodentia > Cricetidae > Phyllotis > Phyllotis vaccarum. The sequence continues at coordinate 144,341,596 of JARWLC010000006.1, forward strand.
ACTGGGCTAGGACGCAGTCTTCCCTAGTAGCCATCTCCATTTCTTGAGAGACTTCTGATCAGTCTACAGAAAAGCTTTCTACCCTATATAGCTAAGATTTATAGCAACCAAAAACTAAATACCCTTTTAACAAATGTGATATCAGACATCCATAGTAGGAGATAGGTGAAATTTCGTAAGTTCAGATACCTAGATTCCAGAGCAACATGGATAATCAAGAAACTCTGCCTCTTACAGAGGCAAGATAACCTGTCATAATAGGATAGGAGAAAAGTTGTTTCTCTAAAATACAAGACACGGCATTCAAAAGAGAATTATTATATCACCAATTACCTTAAGAAGGCTTTTTTAATGAAAAGTGTCAAAACACATACAAACAGTTGAATTAAATAATAAAACCATTCAAGACATAAAAGTAGGGTTTAACTGATAAATAGAACTACTAAAGAAATGTCAAACTGAAATTAAGCTCAAAATTTAAAAAAACAAAAAAATTGAAGAAGTGGATAGCAATGTCAAATATTGTTAAATCAGAAGAGCTCCAGGCACAAATGGCCAGAAAATCTGGGACACTAAAATGACAAGGCCACAAAAGAAACTTCTGATGACATACAACAATCAAAACATCCAGTATACAGACAAAAATATTACAACCTTAACAGCTAAATGGGTAAGAGATCAAAATTAATATAAAAGCAGGCATGTTATTATAATACCTGACTAGTCAATGGAACTCTAAGACGCAGAAGGGTCTGGATAGATGCTCTACAAGTTCAGTGACCACAGATGCCAGACCAGATTACTACACCCAGCAAAACCCTCAATCATATTTGACAGAAAAATATAAATATTTATGATAAAAAATTTAAGCAATGTGTTTCTACCAATCCAGATCTACAGAAGTCACTAGAAAAAAACACAACTTTAGTCTGGAAAGAAGTTTAGTTATACCCATGAGGATATAAAGAATAAATAAATATCGTAATATATTTTAAGTTAGAAATCATAATAGCAAAATAATTTATTATAATATTTGAAATTGATAATCAATTCTGACTAGTAGGTTGCAAATTAGTTGTCTCAATTCTTTAATAATAGTAATATTATTAAAGGTTATATAGCATCCAGGTCCAAGTCAGGTCTTTCAGGTCCAGTGATCAGTGCTGAAGAGAGAGAGAAAGATTCTTAATGCCAGAGTTGATAAATTACTGCAACAAAACAGGATAGAAATACAGGATCTTCAGGATAGTTAGGCTGATGCACATATGAACTCAGAGACTATGAGAGTGTGCAGAATAACTGTGCAAGTTCCAACTCAACAAAATCCCAGCACTCATAATGAGTAGTAGACACAAAGTACCTCTAACTAAAACTTATTTCTAACTGATACTTACTGAGAAAGAGAATGAGTGAGTTTTCTCAAATGGACAGTCAGACAATATAAGAATCACATCCACAGGCAGGTCCCATGCCGGGGAATAACTTGCCAACACAAAATGGATTCCATAATTTTTTGTGCTTTTTTTCTGCCTTACTGTGTTAGTTTGCTTGTTTGGATTTTTTTTACCTTTTAGAGAGTCAAAAAACAAAGAACATGAAGTTGGTTGGCACACCAACCTTGTAAGATTTCAGAGGAGTTGGAGCAGGAGGAAAAATATGATAAAAATACACTGAATGAAAAAGCTTTTAAAATAAAAAGCATGCTAATAAAACAATAGTTCTAAAACAAAAATAGAAGTTTCAAATAATGAACAATGCATCTATTTTAATTTAACAATGCAAACTATATTTTGACATTCAGGTCCACAGATTAATTATTCAAGCTACTTTAATGAAAAGCATATAAAGTAGAAATTAATCAGGAATAAAAAACTAATAAAATATTTTAGCAATCATTACATTGTGTTTGGTAATTAATGAGAATTATTTATCATGATTCACCTCAATGGATATAAAGTCAAAATAGAAAGAAATATCTCTGCAGAAGAAACATGTGAACACTATGGTAATGTGCCAGGGTTTTCAAGACCCTTATAGGTACAGTCTCCTCATATCCCCTTTCCATCATGAAGAAAGTAACAAAATATGACCCAGTTAGTAGACTGTGTGCTAAATGTTCCATCACATTTTAAATAACTCCATCACTCTTTTTAAATTTTAATTATTTTAAAACTTAGTCATAAAACGTGTGTTAATGAGATACCAAGTTAATTTCACATGAGTTGAAGTGCTTCAATAGAAAAAAAAAAGAAAAAAACCTGTCTTCTCCTAAAGTCTAAAGTCTTTATCTTCTATATATCGTAAAAACATTAAAAATTCATTTTAGAACATTTTACTAATAGTCACACACTTGTACAAAAGCACACGTAATTCCTCCTTACTATTCAGCTATGCCATACTACCCATTGATTTCACCATCCTTCACTTTAAATATTTCCTGTAGAAATCTGATAGCCACTATTCTACATTCAAGTACTGTGATCTTAACCTTTGTAGATTCAGGCAATGTTTTTTCAGTCTGTAGATTCACGCAAGTTTTTTTCAGTCTTGTTTAATTGATTTAATATAATTCCCATGAAGCCAGAGAACATTTATTTAGGGCATAGTATGAGACCACACAATGATTCTAGAGAAGTACAGAGCAGAAAATCAGGTGCTTTGATTTTCCTCAATGGTTTTTCATAAAATATAACACTTCTAAAGGCTGTGTAGTGTCAGTCAAATTCACAATAATTTTTTTGCTTAGTGGATATTATAAATGCATGTGGATTTATGGCAATACAACATGAACTTATGCATCTGAGATGATCAGTCTGTATGTCCAACTGCAGAAAAGAGTTAGAAACATGATAAAAATCACTTTTACTGGAAAAACTTGGCCTGACTGGGTCCTTGAACAGATCACTGAAATTTACTAGACAGGAAAAAATACACTAGATTACTATGAATTCAAAATAAATAAAAATGTATACGTTACTATAAACCCTTGCTCTGTGAAAGAATATATTCGAAGCTGATTCCTCACATACACAGTCTGAACAGCCACTAAGTTTCACCCTTGGAGAAATCCTATGCTGGTTTAATCGCTGCTTTACTGTGGTAATTTGGATGTAATCGCCCCCCCCCCTCACAAGGAGTGGCATTATTAGGAAGCCCGTCTTTGTTGAAGTCTGTCACTCTGAGTTTGGTGTTGAGATTTCCTATTCGAAAGCTACACCCAGTGGCACAGTTTTCTTCCTACTGCCTGCCGATGAACCTGCAGAATTCTAAGCTCCTTCTCTAGCACCACGTCTGCCTGCCCAGTGCCGTGGTGATAAGTGACAAAACTCCTGTTGCTGAATTTTTTTCAGAATTACAGTTAGATGTTTTCCTTTGTAAGAGCTGCCATGTCATTTTAGAGCGCTAGGAACCCAAAATAAGACACCTACTATGGTCATTTTGTAGTTCTGAGTGTCTGAGTGTTGAAGAAATATTCTAAATATTTTTGGAAATGAGCTCACAAATTACACAGCATTTCAGATTAATAAATCATACCTATGAACACTAAAAATGATACCTTAGATAAAATAGTAAAATAAGAAGGAGGTAACTTCATTATATAGTGAGACAGCTTATCATTTTCTCTTTTCAGGCTTGATATATCTAAGGCATTCCAGTCGGGATTTACACTAAGAGAAGAAATTCCTGTATGTCCTCATTTATGCCAGCAAAGGAGAGGAAAGAAAATAGCATGGGTTCAAATGGTGCTTAGGATCTCTCTCTTACACAGAGAGCACCAAAACTTCAGAGAACCTTTGACAGACGTTCCGGAACAGGGCCAGAGATAGATGCAAACTCAGTGCCCATCGGCCAGAAAGAGTTTTACTGCAACAGCAAAACTCACGCAGCAATCAGCCTGAACCCATGATTTCAACTGCCTACTGAACACTATCAAAGAGTATTACAACAGACCTAAAATATCTCTTTGTAAGCCCTTGAAAAACGATCCAGATGGTCCTCCTTTATAAACCATAGACCAAACCAACCAAACAAACAGACAAAAAAGAAAAAAAAATAATTTTCCATTGAACACACTCAGAAGTGAGTATAAAAGTTTATTTCCATCAAATTGTCGGTCAGGATATCCTAGAGAAACCCAAAACGATTTTACAGGTTATTGTCATTGTTCTTAATTCCCCATCCAAACTTGAAGGTAAACCACTCTTGCAGAAGTTCCACACACCTGAGTCATAGGAATTAGAGACATCAAGTCAGTATTGATTAAGAAGCTTCCTCCTTGCTGGCTACTTCTTACAATACTCCAAACTGTTGCCAGGAGATAAAAGTCATCAACAGCCTTAGCCAGCTGTGAATCCTGTGAGCTAAAATCACTATTATGTTTGTAATCTTAGTGTGAATGTTAACAAAGATAAACAACCTTTTTCTGACTGAACTTAAGGGCAGATTCACAGAAGGAGACATGCCTAGTTTTCTAAATCTGGTGGTTAACAAAACCATGATTGGGGGTACATAGGCCCTAGGAATGAACCTCCTAGTATTTTGCTCAATGGACATAGGGATGAACTGCTCTCTCAAAGACATATATCTTTATCAATAGATTAGTGCATCTCTCAGCACTGTTGATACAGAAAACATAGCTTTCTTATTAAATGAAATAAAGATTATTTAATTCTGAAGACATTTGAGGGCCCATAGGCCATAACTACAGACATAGAATTCCATGTTCTAATTTGGAAGTAGTGTAAATGAGGTATATATATATTTTTACAGAATGAAAAAAGCCATAAATCTATGTGGGGATATGTTTCAATTTTAATAAAAAAACACTCTGGAATATCAGAGGACAGAGCCATCTCTTCCAGTCTTTGTTTGTTTGTTTTGTTTTGTTTTTTTCCAGACAGAGTTTTCTGTGTAACAGTCCTGGCTGTCCTGGAACTTGCTTTGAAGACCAAGCTGGCTTTGAACTCAAGAGATTCTCTTGCCTCTACTTCCCTCGTGCTGGGACTAACAGTGTGTGCCACCACTGCCTGCTTGGGAGCCTGGAACTTCCTCTGTAAACTAAACTAACTTTAAACTCAGATTTGACAGAATTAAGTGCTTAGGTCACCACTCCAGGATACTCTCTGTGCTGAGATTAAAGGTGTGAGTTCACTCTCTGATCCTCCCGGACTGACTGTGGGTAGATCTCTCTGATATCTCAGACTGGTTTTTATTAAATTTGAAACATATCCCCACAAATCAAGGCAAGTTAAACATACATTGGTAGATACACTAGAAAGGCAGATTCATTGAGGAGAGTGATGCTCTTTTAAAGGCTCAAGATGTTAATGTGATGACATTTTTAAAATGTCTGTTGACCTGTTAATAGATTACAAAAGGTTTTATGAATTATCACCAGATGATAATTTCAACACTCAGGTGGGCAAGGAGTGGCTGTTTTGGAGGGTTAACATTACTACTCACACAATGACTCTCAGGACTTGCAACGTTCCAATCCTCCAAAGTCCTGAAATAACTCTAATCAGACAATCAGTCTCTGCAGACACCAGACACAGCTTCTTCTTCTCAGAGGTTTTCATTTACAGTCCCCATCAAAGAAGCTTGTGTGTGTGTGTGTGTGTGTGTGTGTGTGTGTGTGTGTGTGTGTGTGTGCAGTGGAGAGTGGTTAATGTCAAAAGAGAATAAGGGACTATAGAGTGTTCAGCAATGGATGAGACAGCTATGCCGCCCACATACTCTGAAAGACTCAGAGGCCATCATGGAAAAGGGAGCAGAAAGATTCTAAGTGGTTTAGTCGACTGGGATGAAAACGTCACCACCTGGACAAGGCGGGACTAATGCTCTTAAGACAGCTCTGGCCATGTGCACAAAATCAATTGAGTCCAGCATGAGGTGGGAAAAAATTTATGACACCACTACTAGCTGAGGAACTGTGAAGAGTTGATGTCTTTCAGAGGAAGGAAAGCAGCTTTTCTTTGTGTGTAGTCCTTAGCAGATTATAAATTCTCTGTTGGATAGTCACAGATTAGATACAGTGTGATTTTTTTTTTTAAGTAAATAAAGTTGGGAGGGAGTTGGGTGATGTGGATGTCTTTAGAAGGAGGCTGGAGTGTTCTAATTTGCTTTCTGCTGTGGTTAAACAACTTGGCTAGAAGCCAGCTGGAAGGACATGCTTCTTTGATTTGCATTTCCTGGGTTAAAAAGTATCACGGAGGGTACTCAGGACAGGAAATTCATTAGGAACTGAAGCAGAAACCACGAAACAATGCTGTCTACTGGTTTGCTTATCCTGGCTCCTGCTGAGTGTGCACTCTTACAGATCCCAAACCCTTCTGTGCAATATCAGTGTACAAAGAAAAAGCTTCATAGTATGATAAAAGCAAGTAACGTAGAGAGAGAGAGTAAATATGATCAAACCATTTTAATATTTATATCTATAATATTCTCAATGATTAACAAAAAGTTGAAATAAGTATTTATCAACTGAAAATGGTGTTAGTTTTTAACTTAAAAGTCTAGTTTTTAGGTCTATGGTCTTGTGGTCATGCTTTCAAATTCTTTGATCATCCCACAACTCCATTGTCAATACATCTTAGTAGATCCTTGACCTTGCAAGATCAATTTTATACCTGATTGAATTTGAAATTGATATGGTAAGGACACTTATCAATCATCCACCTCAAAACTACAATCTGCAAAGTAATTTCTTTCTGCTACTTTAAGGATATAGAACTGTTTTCTACTTAAAACAGAAACATTTCTTAAAACACCAACTTGTTTATCAAAGTGAAGCAACTTTTCAAATTAATTTTCTTTGAAAATATTTCAAAATTTTTGTCAAGAGGTATTCATAAACCCCGAGTTATTTAAAAAATCTCACCCTATCCTATTGTTATGGTTTGTGTATTTTAAATAGTATATTTTTGGAATTATCTTGAAAGTTTGTTAAAAGAAAGCTTATGTCTAATCTTCATTTCAATCTTAGGTGGTTTTGTTGTTGTTGATTTGTGTGTGTGTGTGTGTGTGTGTGTGTGTGTGTGTGTGTGTGTGTGTGTGAGATCTTTTGATCACAAAATAATCAAAGAGTGCCATAGGAGCATGCCACACAACAAAGCTCACACAACATATTTATGGGGTGGTCAAAGGCGGCCTCTGAACAATGAGGAGACAGAGAGTCATGATGGCTTGGGCTTTGTAAAGGGTCTGTGACTCATGGTGACAGTGGAAGTGTGTCGCACATGGCTGCTGGCACTGAGTCACTGAGGGTGAGAAAAGGTGAACTGGTTCTGGAATATGTACAGATTCTATCATTTCTAACTTTGTTTATTATAAAGGTGAGAAAATAGGAATGTTTGACAGAGTATTGCGCTCTTTATGTTTTCTGTTGTCTAGGGTAATCAACATCTTTGGGGACCCAAGAAAGCAAGGATTCTGGTCAATTCCAGGAAAAGCAGGCTCTTGTCCAGGCTCCACAGAACCATCTGAGACTGGGGAAATGTAGGCAGTCAGTGAGACTGGACCACTTGGAGCTTGCCTCTTTGTAGCTATCCGAGATGCAAATTTTGAGGGAACAGCTGGAACTTTCAGGTTGCTGAAGCAGATTGTACACATGCACACACACACACACACACACACACACACACAGATTTTTATAGATTTTTAAACCATACCCCATGAACTTACAAATGTTGACTGAGTTTACAGCATAGTCTAGAGATTTTTTTTTTTTTTTTTGAGAACAGAGCACAGAGGAATTACAGAGATAAAATATTTTTATGAGTGTGAAGCAGAGAAAGTGCAGAGTGGAACAAGTTTATATTATAAGAGATTTTGGGATCATTTGTGCAGTTGCAGTTGTTAGGATTTGTGAGATTTCGGCAAACAAGTTCATCAATTTTTGGCCATTGATCTGCACCGAGGTGAGGATGTTGCAATAAAATCTGAGTCTGCAGAGGAAGAGAGAGTGTCACAAAATGTAATATCATGCAAAGCTCTTTCTGTAAGCTCTATGGGAAAGATGAGATCCAAAGCTGTGAGTCTGCAGGCTGAAGCAAGAGATAGCATAGGGGACAGCTGGGGAAGGAGAGCTAGTGTCTACAGTGGAGAGGCCCAAACGGGTGTAGCAGGCCAGAGCTGAGAAAGAAAGCCGCCTATGTGGTAGGTGCCAACGGCATAGCAATCTCTAGGAAACAGAGAGACACGTATGACTCAGACAAGAGAAATGGTTAAGGGACCAGAGGAAGAAGCAGGAACTCCAGCCAAGGTCGACTCCGTATTATAGAAACCACAATGGCATGGAGAAGCTTTCTGACTTAGCATGAAGCTAGTAAGGGTTGCACAAAAATTTGCGAAGTATAGGCCCAGGGAAGCACAAAGAAAGAACAGGCAGCTTCACGTGAGATGAAGCAAAGGACAGAGTACTAGACCGGGCAAGCAGGACTGCAGCTCTTGGGGGTAGGTAGGCAAGAGAGTATAGAGATTGGGAGGAAGGGAGATGTCCATGTGGGTGTGTCAAGCCAAAGGCATAGCCGGCTGCAAGAGTCAGAGGAACATATAGGTGCCACGTGGAGGGTATAGCAGTTCAAAGCAGATAGAGGGAAGTAGCAGCGAAAAACAATCGGTCTCTCGACTTGGAATCACATTCTGCCACACTTGAGTGGCTGAAGCCGGCAGAAATAACCTATCCTTACATAGTTTAGGAGACTCGGATTAGCAGCTCGGTTTAGAACAGTTGCTTTCGAAGAGAACAGAGCAATACAGCAGGCAGCCAGGGGTGTATGATGGCTGTGTGCTCCTGGCAGCTGGCCTGCTCCTTTGCTTTATCCACTGTTAAGTCAAGGCCCTGCTTCTTACTTTGCAGAAAACTTACAGGTCAGTGGTAACTTAAAGATGGGATATTTACACAGTGCGTCTAAAAGATTTCAGACACAAACAGGGCTGGGAACAGAAACAAGAAATAGGGAATTGGGAATCTTTCTCCATACCCTTTGATATCTTAGAGTATTTGCGAAGTTCACAAATAATATTGGGGTCTAGGGTGCCATTAGTGGGCCACATTTGAATTAATTATTTAAGAAATCTTGAGGCCAGATTTTATGGTAAATGTGAATAAAGTATGAAGCCTTCAGGTTGGGCTCCAGATGCAGATGCCATTACCATGAGAGAGGAAGAGGAGGTGGTCCTAGAACTTAGTTCCAATTGGTATTCAAAGTCCAGGGAAGATTAAACTGGAAGACACAAGTGGTGCTGGGGATCATCTCAATACTGAACAGAGCTCAGGAGCTAAAAACCTGAAGAGACTTGATGCTTGATACCTGTATTGAGTTTATGATGTTACATTGTAAATAATTGCCCCACCTACAAGTTTAATAAAAACGTTGATTGGCCAAAGGCAGACAGGAAGTATGAGTGGGGCTACCAGACGAAGAAAACTCCGGGAACAGGAAGAACAGGGCAGAGATGCCAGAGAGACTCCAGAGTTGCCAGACAAACCAGAAGATACGGAGGACAACTGTGATGCTCTGAGAAAAGGTACCGAGTCACATGGCTGAACAGGGTAAAAATCATGAGTTAGTTTAAGGGTAAGAGTTAGCAAGTTATATGCCAGGGCCCTAGGCTGATCAGCCTAAATTTAATGTAAGCATCTATGTGTCTCTGCGGGTCTGTGGGTCTGCGGGCCTAAACCTTGAGGCTAGACCCAAAAGTCTGGGCTAGAAATCTCTTACTACAGATACCAGGGTTATTAAGGGTAGCCAAAATGTAACAACTTGGGTCCAAAAGAAGGCCTCAATTAAAGGGGAGGGACAGAGGTGGCTTCTTCTACCTCTAAGCGTACCTACCAGTCACTCAGGCAAACAGTTACACTGAGAGGGATCACTTACTTACCAGTTGCTGGTAATGGATGGGGAGACTAAATGGTCTGTGAACCAGAAGGTGGATTTGTTGCAGGTAGAGCTTGTGAGTAGCATTGCAGTATGGTTCAGATTCCCAGAAAGAAAAAGAGGTGCCAGAATATCCTATCTGAATCACAGGGCACCAATGTTAGGGTTTTGAGAACAGAGGAATACTGCATATATCACACCACACAGAAGACCTCACATAAAAAATTTACTGGGGTGAGATGGGATAAAAGGCCACCTCCAAGGAGGACAAGACGGAAGGAGTGAGGGTATAGTGGAAATGTGCCTGTAGTCGGGCTTTCTTACTTTACTGCCTAAGCACAGTTTCAAGCATGCTGTCCCTGTTCAGAGGTTCTCTCACACTGGTTCTCTCTCTCTCTCTCTCTCTCTCTCTCTCCTCTCTCTCTCTCTCTCTCTCTCTCTCTCTCTGTGTGTGTGTGTGTGTGTGTGTGTGTGTGTGTGTATGAATTTTCTTCCTTTGCTGAACATGTCAGTTCTATCGAGCCAACTGCCCCAAAGCCCCCTTAGCACATGGCATTGGCTGCCTGCTTTGGGTCCCTGAGTTCCTAGGCTTAAGCCCAGGGATACTGGGCCAAAGCTGTGTTTACCTGTCCCAGCTCTGGGAAGCTGTTGGTCCTGCAGGCAGTGTTTCTAGCTACTCTCCAATTCTAACTAGTAGCTCTATTCAGTTGCTCAGCTACATAGCTGGGCTCCTTAAAGGAGCTGCACTTCTGTATCCCGAAAGCACCAGGACTGTGTGAGAGACCTTGGTTACTAGGAACCCCTCAGGCTCCTTGTTGAGAACTTTTATTTCAGTTTTTGGAGGCCCTCTGTGGATTTACATGCAGCACATTGGGCAGCAAATGTTGTCAGACTTTCTTTGGGGACTATCAGTTCCCATATAATGACATGGAAACATTAAATATGAAAGCTTGGCCACTAGTTTAGGCTTTTCCCCAACTAGCTCTTTTATATAAAATTAACCTGTTTCTAATAATCTAGGTTCTGCTGCATAGCTTGTTACCCATCCTCTGTAATGTACATCTGATTTCTTCAGCATCTTGTTATCATCTCTTGCACATGGCTCATTTGAGATCTCTCTTTTTCCTGGAAGTCCTCCTTAACTTCTCTGGCACAGCTATTTCCCATTCAGCTTTTTATTAAACCAATCACAGCAATTCATCTTTGTTGGGTGCTGCCATACCCAGACCCATATACTCTGTGTCAGGCTAAAAAAGCCTGGGCAAGGTCAGTGCCCTTTTGTTTACTTCCCTGATCTTTGTTGATGCACCTTGTGTGCATCAACACCCTGTTTTGCAATCAGTGGTTTTCCTGTTATGAGGAGGAGTCTTGCACCCATTGCCAGAGAACACACTAACAAGTACAGGAACCCAGGGCAGGGAAACTTAAGGGGTATATAAGCTTGCTAAATAAAGGCTGAGGGAGCAGAAGCAGCTGATCTCCGTGGATGATGGAACTGTCTGTCCCTTAAGTGCTGATTTAACCCTGACGACCCTCTCCAGGCTCGGCTACACTAGGCCAGACGCGGCACATCTTCACACAGTGTACAGATTCCCTGTAACATGTGCCAAATTTGAGGGCTGTTGACAATGTGCCTGCTGGTGCCAAGCTGCTGAAGTTCTATAATGTGGGTAGTTCCTAACTCCACCAACTCACTGAGTTATAGAGTGTGGGAAGTTCCTAACACGTAGTAGATATTTAGTGGAGATAAAGATGAACCTTTCTGTAACTTCTTGTCGTTGCTGATGCTGGTTGTACAGTCCCAGAATGAATTACAATGCCATTTTAATATCAATTTCACTTAAAGTCTTTATACTTTTATAATTACAAATCGTGGGGGCTCACAGAGACGGAAGCAGCACCCACAGAGCCTGCATGGGTCTGTGTGAGGTCCTCTGCCTACTTACTGTGGTCATTTAGTTTGGGGGCTTTCTGTGGAACAGTGGAAATGAGCATGCCTCTTATTCTTCTGATCGATCTTTGGACTCTTTTACTCCTACTGGCTTGCCTTCTCCAGCTTTGGTATGAGTGTCTGTGCAGTGACTTATTGTAACTCTTTATGTCATATTCAGTTGATATTGCTGGGATGCCTGCTCTTTTTCTGAATGCAAATAGAGAAACGGGATCTGGGGGAGGCAGGCAGTGCTCAGAGGAGAGACTACTTTCAGGATACGCTGTATGAAAGAAGAATAAATAAAAAGGCAACAGTAACCTTAAATAGTCACTGGAAATTCCATTAGAAAAGAAAGATTTATTAAAGCAGAAGTATAGGTCAGAAAAGTGAATAGTTTGCTGAGATTGTTGTTTTGAAATGCTTAGTGGTAATATACAGAAACTTCCAATTCATAATTTCAAAGTATGTAAGTCTCAGTTCCCCCACTGAGGTATAAGCGGCTGCATCAGAACCTTTTAAGGTGTTAATAATCCACAGATAAACTGTTTAATTATATATGTCGTCAATACTAAAAACTACAATTCATGGTTTAAATGGAAGATCTTTAAGTTTTAGTTACCCAAAAATTGTTAGGCACTATTTGAAATGGAGTGACTCTGAAATAAATATAATTTAAAAAGAAAGATCATAGTGATTATAAAAAAAGCATATTCTCATGATAAGAGAAATACAATAGTGGTATTTAAAATGTGATTGCTTAAATCCAAACCATAAGTACCTGACAAATATGTGATTTCTGATTATCCCTTCTCATTTGATAACATACATAGAAATGGAATGATCCAATTCTTACACTGTTATGATTTAGTCTTTCAATAAAAAAATCACAGCATAGTGAATGGGAAACAAATTATTTAGCAAACTAGGAGTCAGAGTTTATTGGATTCTACAGTCTGAAATAGCAAAAAAGAGGAGTCTTTGATGGCTTTAGAACTGATGCATAATAGCAAAAGTGTTTGTATGTGTGAGTGTGTGTGTGTGTGCATGTGTATGTGTGCATGTGTGAGTGCATGTGTGTGTATGTGTGTTGAGTGTGTTTATGAGTGTGTGAGAGTGTGTGTGTTTGTGAGTGTTATGAGTGTGTGTGTGTGTGTGTGTGTGTGTGTGCTTGTGTATGTGTGCATGTGTGAGTGTATGTGTGTGTATGTGTGTTGAGTATGTTTATGAGTGTGTGAGAGTGTGTGTGTTTGTGAGTGTTATGAGTGTGTGTGTGCTTGTGTATGTGTGCATGTGTGAGTGTATGTGTGTGTATGTGTGTTGAGTATGTTTATGAGTGTGTGAGAGTGTGTGTGTTTGTGAGTGTTATGAGTGTGTGTGTGCTTGTGTATGTGTGCATGTGTGAGTGTATGTGTGTGGTGTGTGTATGTGTGTTGAGTGTGTTTATGAGTGTGTGAGAGTGTGTGTTTGTGAGTGTTATGAGTGTGTGTGTGTGTGTGTGTGTGTGAGTGTGTGTGTGTGTGTGTGTGTAGTGTAGTGTGAGCTGCAAGTATGGATCACGGGTGACTATGCAGTAACATGTGCCCCTTAAGTACATACAGAGGTAGGAGGAAGCCTATAGGTTTCCCCTCTATTGTTCTCCTTATTATCTTAGTACAGAGTTTCTCACTCAGTATTTCACTTAAAATGGTTGACAGTGATTTTCCTATATTCTCTGACTTGCCTGTAAACTCTGAAATTTCAGGTGTTTGCAGCTACGCTGACTTTTATGTGGGAGCTGGAAATATGAACTCTGGTTCTCAATTTTGCACAAGTGGTCTTACCCACAGAGATATCTTAACCAGCTCCAAGGGAATAAATTGGAAAATACATGAAGTTTTGAATTTAGAGTTATTTTTAAATTAAGTGTTGATATATTCTCTCTCATTTGGGTATCATGTTTTTGAAAATTTGAAATAAAAGACTCATCTTGCATGTAGCATGGAATATTGGTATTTGTTTAACAACAATTAAGATTTATAAAAAATAAATCTTAACAAAATATTTAATAAAAAATATGAGTTGGGAATTAAGTGATCCATGAAATTTCACCATGTAAGTGCTTGTAATATAGTGACATTTCAGGATTATAAACATGACATCAAGAGGGAGGTAGGAAAACTTCATCTCAAAGTTTCCGTGTATCTTAAATGTGATGCACTTTATCTGAGACATCAGATATGGATTCGGAACTATCTGTTGCTCTCTCGCTCTCAACTTCTTTACTTTTTATTCTGGGGTAGGCTCTTCCACACAGGGGTGTGGTGATGGAGTAAGTTTGTCTCACTTGCTCTTACACTGATTTCTCAGTAGAAATCATACATTTCACGTACATATTCCAGGTGCATCCTTAGTATACAACCCTAGAGTGTTTTTCAGGTGGCATTTCCTAGATATCTATTATAGCCACCGATAGAAAACTCACAGGAGAAACAAGACTGAATTTGGAGATAACATAAAGATATTTGATATAAAACATATTTTTCATAGAAGGGTATGGATGATAATTAAAAACAGAGATGGAAATTGTTTCCAGGGTGGTCTTTGATATTTCCAGCCTCTTCCTCTACCTTTCTTTATTATTGAATTTTATTTTCATCACAGTAAGAAAGAGAGCTGCAATGGTATGAATTGGACGCTATGTTTCCGACTCAGCTCCGTGTCATTGTCACTGAAGTCAAAATAAGATGTCCTTACTTTACCTTCTCTGTAAAACTCAGTTCACAAGGATGTTTCTAAAGCCTTTAAAGCTGAATCTTACCTTTGAGGGCTACGGTCAACTCACAAAGTTGTAAGAACATTTTATCACAAGTTTCAACACATTAATAGGAATACCAATTCCCATGTCAACTCCTCTCCCGTAGAATTACATCTAAGTATGGGACAAACAATCCTCCAACAATTCTCCTCAAGAGGTTTCTTCTTCAATGTTAAATGACTAGATTAATTTTTTTTCTAGGCAACTTTAGTTTAAAAATATCTATTTTCTTCAGAGTTATAAGAAGAAATAATCACATGTTCTTATATTCAGACCAGTGGTTCTCAACCTGTGGGTTTGAACAACCCTTTTACAGGGTTACTTAAAACCATCGGGAAACACAGATAGTGACATTACAATTCATAACAGCAGCAAAGTTACAGTTCTGAAGTAGCAACAAAAATAACATTATGTCTTGGGGGACATGAGGAACTGTACTCAAGGGTCACAGTGTTAGGAAGGC